>JAKCOX010000009.1:2116000-3387000 GCA_022605575.1 Laterallus jamaicensis coturniculus
CCTGTCAGCCTTCCTGTAAGGCTGTGCCCTCTCTGCCTGTGCCCACAGCAGAGCACAGCACTACTGCAATATCAGCCAGTGCTGGGGGAGCTTACAAGTGAAGTGTGAGGGCTTTCAGCTGTGCTGAGAGAGGTTGTTTCTCTCCTGCTGTGTTGAAACATCTTCCAAAACATGGTGAGTTAAACTGTGCCTTGTGACTTCTGTTGCATCCAGCACAATACTGGATGACTAGAAACTGCAGAGGGACCTTGCCTGGGTACAGGTTAGCACTTCTCCATTCTAGGCTGTGTCTCTATCATATTGCAAGGAGCTGATGTAGTTGAAGATTGTTTTCTATGGGTTTTCTTTTTTTTTTCCCCTATGAGTATTTCTTCTCAATGTCTGTGGCTGGTCAGCTTGGATGGCAAATGACAGTGTGGTTTCAGTTACCCTTTGGTTGTTGAGCTGTGAACAGTTGCCTCTCTGTGCTATTAGACTTGCTATCAGATGTTCAGCCTGCTTAGTCAGCTTTTTGCTTCCTGATGCTTCCCAGGTCCAAGTTCTTGAGTGACAAATGGATGATTCAGAAGGGGTTCATGAAAGAAGAGGGCCTTGTCAAAAAACCTTGGTAAGCATGTCAGATCCATTGGGATTTTCATGTCTATTCCATAGTCTTCGTGGCAGTTGCTAATTTAAAACACCTTCCAATTTGTACCACTTCCTGTGATTTAGCTAATCTTTCCTGTTGTGTTGATGTATAATTGAAGCTTTTAATCAAATCTGCTTAATTTATTTCCTTTTGGGTTGCATAACAGCAGAAGAAAACTTGGTACTTAATGATTTTGTGTGTGTGTGAAAAGGTTTGTATCCGAAATGAAAAAGTAGTATCTGAAGAGCCCTTATGAGGTCAAGAGTTCTCAAGTGCAAAGCACTGCAAGTCTACATAGATGGAGGGGGATCTTCCCTAAGTTGTTACCTGTAATGACTGTAAATATGGGAAATTCTTTCAGAATAAGCCCAAACTTTTCTGCGTGAGGTATAAATAATGAAACTAGGGAGGTTAGCACTCTCCTCTATCTGTAATCCAAGAAAGTAGATAAAATGAGGGAGTTGTGGTCTTGAGGCTGCCTCATACTTCAGTAACTTTCTTATTTTGGGGAGAAAACTTGTTAGCCTTGGAACTTTGCTGACTCTGATCGAATCCTGACGCTTCCTTGCAGACTTCTGTCATTCCTGTGGTGTTGAAGGCCACTGAACATGAGCAACTGGTTCCATTCTCTCCATAAGACTTTAGCTTTCTTTCATCCCCAGGTGGTGGAACATCAGTGTTCAGGAGCTAAGCCTCTCTGCTCCCCTGACTGTGCTTCCAACTGTTACTTGTGCGAAGACTGTTGAGATTCTCCGGGAGAAGGGATTCGACCAGGTACCAGTTGTTGATGAATCTGGGTACGTCCACATATATCACTATTCATCCATATGCATCACTTACCTCACCAGGTCCTGAAGGACATCTTTCATGCTTGCTAGAAGTCTAATACCCTCTCATTCATCTTTCTTCAGTGACAGTAACACAGCTCATGAAACGTTACCTTAAACACACCAGTGCTGGACTTAATATGTTGTCATGCCAGGACTGTCCTGCCCTTCACGTAATAAGCACCTAATGATTATTATGATATACTTAGTGTGTCTCTGCAGGGCAATTTCCATTTGTTTATAATAGCTGTTTAACAAAAGGGGGAAAAATCATATTTTAAACAAGCCACCCACCAGATGTGTCCATCTCTAGCACAGCTTTCACCCTTTTTTTTGCAGAACGCTGTGTTACAGGACAGTACAGACCCCTCTAAGCTAGGGTGTCCCCAGCAAGATGGCATCCCTTAATACCCTGTATTGTCTCCTGTAGGACAGGCTAAATGAGGAAGAATTGCTCAGTGACTCTCCAGTTACAGTGCAACCTCAAGGGATTAAATCTTGCAGGTCCTTGTGACATCCTTGCAGGGAAAAAAGGGAGATGAGCAAAAATTGAGGTGAATTATGTCTGTGGCCCTGTCACACCTTTCAAAAGGACAGATGAGGGTGTAAAAATAATGTTGTGCATTTCAAAAGCTCTCTGATTGCAAAAGCTCTTCGGTTCCAAGAAATAGAGATGCAAAGAGCCTGATGCTCAGAAGGGCCAGGCACCCACAGCACCATCTGACTTCTGTGTGAGTCTCCAGCACTTTTGAGAACTGGACTCTTACCTCTTGTAGAGACACAGAATCCAAGTATACCATGAACAATGTTGCTTTATACTGTGAAGCAGTTGAACTGTTGTCTTCAGTCTTGCTGAGAGTGGATGCTTTTATCTATGGGAACACCTAAGGCTTTTGTGGTGTCTAGCCTTAGCCTAATCTTCTCTCTCCCTCTGTCCCCAGGGTGATTTTGGGCATGGTTACCCTGGGTAACATGCTTTCTTCACTGCTAGCTGGAAAGGTTCAGCCTTCTGATGAAGTCAGGAAAGTAATCTACAAGCAGTTCAAACAGGTAAGCAGATACATTATACAATTCTTAGTTCTCAGGTTTAAAGTGTTGTGTTAGGACGCCTACAGCAGTAATGACATCACACTGGGTGAAGGTTTACCTGAGGCCATGCAGAGCAGATGTTATTGAGGACAGGTTCTAAACTCTGTCCTAGGTCACTCAGTAGCTCTCAGGTTTGCGTTGTGGTGCTGCATTGTGCTGTTCCTTTACTTCAGCAGGCTTCCTTGTAGCACCCTTGTCCTCTTTCTCCTCCAAAACCCTAGCACAAATCTGGGCGATCTGACTCTCCAGAGGAAGAGACAGGGCAATGTAGAAACAGGTCTTCTAAATTTCTCTATCAGATTAATTTCCACCTGCATTTACTTTTTGTATCTGCTGCCTTGCTGAAACAAGAGGATGGCTGCTGAAAACTGATCTTATCAAGATATTTGAATTTTGCTGTTAGCTGGTTTCAACCTGTCCATCCAAAGTGGTATGTCAAAATACAACGACTTCCCAGCTGTATGGGTACTCTTCTAAAACACAGAAATTTTGTTGCTGTTGCTTTGCTTTATTTCCAGGAAAAAGATTTTGGTTTTAACATGGAATGCTTGACTTGGCTTTCACCAGGTTGTTAATTTCAACGCTGTGTCATAGTAGATGAAGTGCAGTATTCCAAAAGTATGCATAGTGCTTCTGTTCATTCTACAAACAACCAGGTCCTTGAGGCTGAGAAAGGATGCTAGTTCTTAATAGACAAATATAAACGTATTTTTTCCTTCCCAGACAGATAATGGAGCATCAGGTGGAAATGTGGTGCGTAACCAAACTACTTAGTTCATGTCCTCCCTCACTTGGACACCTTGAGAGTTTCTGGGGCTGGTGGTGTGCAATCACTTCTGGAGCTACACTGGTGTTAGCTGTAGTAGCCAACTCTCTGTGCTTCTGAGGTTGTGGTTTTTTTCCATGGGCAACTTGAAGTTTCTCATGCTTCAGTGAAGAGCAGCATAACCATTTATTTTCTCCTTAGTTCTGACTTTTTTTTTCTTGGTGGAGGATAGGGGAGCAGTGCAAGTGGTGGTATCGCTAACATGCTAAATAAAAGCATCATTCCTTGGTTAGTTCCCATTTGAATTGGTGACTTAATGGAGAAATGTGGTTAAATGCACATAACCTCAGAAGTATTGTGGATTTTGCTTTTCTTATGTCTTTAGTCAAGCTTGTTTACTGATGAAATTGGGGAAAACAGATCACCTGTCACTGAAATGACAATCCTACAGTTAGGATCTGAACCTCAGCATGTGTCAATGAGAGGTCTGCTTAGCTTTGCCTGGGTAGTCACAGGCTTTCTTTTGGCAGCACAGGAAGTTTTCTTTGGCATTAATCATGATTACTTTGTGGCATCTCTTAAAGTGTAACAGTTATGGTTATAGCTTTTTTAAAAGCCATCGGTAGGATAGCACTGGGGCTTTGAAACACTAGTCACAGGATGATTTCCCAAGCCAAGTGCTGTGTGTTAGTGGAGAAGAGAATCATTCTTGTGAAGCCAGATATGAGTTCCAGTGGTTTGGGATTTTTTTACCACCTTCTTCACTAAAGGGTCTTTGCATCAGCTGCTAACAGCCCTTAGGTGCAGTGCAGACCTGGTTGTAGCAGACTTCTTGTCTGCCTTTCCCAGGAAATAGTGCTGGGGCATGGTCCCTGGCACTTTCCTGTTACTATATCTAGTGTGTGTTGGCCTGTTCCCTGGTGTGATTTTTTTTTTTTTCTTTTGGGTTAGTGTCCTAAACCACATAGCACTCTGCTAAACATGGCAAGGTCGGGTGTCCCCAGCATCTCCAGTGGACTAGAGCCTACTTCTGTGGAAGGAGAGTACTTAGCTGTAGGGCTGTGAGCCATGTCACTTGCCCTTAGAGCCAGACAAGCAGCCCCAGTGAGGGTTAGCATAGCAGCGTGGGCTGATTGCCTTAAAGACCTGGTGGGCTTAAAAAAACCTACCAGTAGTGCGACAGGTGAGGACTCCAGGGGAGTTAAGTGTTTCAAAACAGGTTTGTGTGTCTCTAGCTGTCCCAGTGCTGCCCGTGGGCTGCTTGTCCCGCTCCTCTTTAGCGCCCCCAGTCCCTGAAAGCAGATCTATTGGTTGTACACACCAGACAGCAATGAGCTCTATACCCCTCTGGTGAGCTTTGAACTCGAGTTCAGAAGTTTGGCTTTGCAGGTGCCTTTGCACAAAGCTGCTTTGTCAGTGGGGGTGCCCGATAGCTGGCTGGGTGTCACAGCAGGGCCAGATTTTCCCCCCACCCCTTGCCTGACCCGCAGCACATCAGGATTGATACTTTGGTATGCAGTACAGCCTGCTGGTCCCTTAAATGCTAGCTGCTGGGAATCCTTCTGATTTCTCTAACTCAGGGTATAGAGACCAGAGCTCTGTTGCAGCGCAGCCCAACTGCTCGTGCTGCAGCATTTATTCCTCAGTCATCAGCTGACCTCACTGCAGGACAGAGTGGCCTCATGCTGCACCAGGGCAGGTCCAGGTTAGACATTAGGAAAAAAAATCTTCACTGAAAGGGTTATTGGGCACTGGAACAGGCTGCCCAGGGAGGTGACTGAGTCACCAACCCAGCATGTGTTTAAAAGACGGGTAGATGAGGTGCTCAGGGATATGATTTAGCAGAGAACAGGTATGGTTGGACTCTATCTCAAAGATCTTTTCCAACCTGGTGATTCTGTGATAGTCTTTTTTTAATCTGCAGTGCAAGACTTTTCTTTGCTGTGAATTCCTTTAATGAGAGAATGTTGCACAGTGGGAGCTACTGTTACCTGTGGGAAGTCACCTGGACAGCAGACCTGCTCTATATACTAAAGCATGTCAAAAGAATGGTGTCACAAATTCTTTCTGGCAAGCAGGCCATCAGCTAAATGTTTCAGAAGGGTCTGTACTCCTTCTGCAGAGTCAACACGGGGTGCTTTCTTGTTTAGTCTTAGCAAAGTTGAACTTAAATAAAAAGAAATTCTTACTTCTGAGTTCCTTGATTTGCACAAGTACAGTGTTAGTTGAGCAATCCTCACAATTGGTTTGGGGTTTGGTTTTGTTCCTCTGGGCTTTTCCCTTCCCCCTGCTGCCTTTGCAGATCATATTCACTTCCACCATGATTTGCAGCCTGATTCATTCACTTTCCCCAACCTTGCTACAGTAGTATCACCAAGAATAATAAGTTCTATGGTAACTCCTTTGTTAGGCACATGGAACACTGGACCTTCTTCCACCATTAACATTTTTCAGATGTTCAGTATATTCTTTGTTTTCAGAATCAGAATTAATCACTTCACATTGTGCTTGATTTCTGTTTTCTTGGAAATCTGGCACAAAGGAAACTCTACGATCTTTTAGGTTGGCCTTGACCTGTTAGTGTTTCACACTGCTTCAGATGGAGCAGTTTACACATGCTGGTGTACTGGTTTTAGTGCTGCATGAAGTAGAAGGGGGTTAACAACTAAACACACAAGGGACTGTTTTATTTAAGTTTTGTAACTCTTTTCTCAGATCAACCTGAAAGACAACTTGGGGAAACTCTCTCATATCCTGGAAATAGATCACTTTGCTCTGGTGGTTCATGAACAAATTCAGTGTGAGTATGATGTCCTGAGACTTTGTAAGAGGTAATGTTTGAGTGGCAACAAAAAACAAGTATGAGTGTGAGTGTGTAAGTGAGTTCTGAAGAAACCAAATCCTCTCTCTGTGTGTGTAACTATGTGCTGCTAACTCTTAGTAAGACTGGCACTAATTCTTGTGGAGTAAGCCAGTGGATAAGCTCTTGCAGCACAACTGATTTGTGCTTCCTCCTACTCCTACTTCCAGCAGTTCCATCAGTGTTAACTACACTTTGGGGTTTTTTTGCCTTTCTATAGCAAAACCTTTACTATGACTTCATAAAGCTGAGCAAGACCTAGGTGCCAACTCTGACATAACTGTTTCAAGATGGCTTAATATTACTTTTTCCTGTTTATTTTGTTCAAACTAACTTGCTCTCCTTCACTTGATGTTTTTCCTCCAAACTCTGCTTTTCTTCATTCTTCTCAAAACTCTTTACCTTCTTAAGTGCTGGGGATGGCTAAATAAATCTTCAAAGCTTGGGTCTATCACCGTTACATGTGAATAAATCTATTTCCTGCTCCATCTTCCTCATAGCAGGCAACTTGAAAAATTACAGGCACTGAGACACTAGACTGAAAACAATACTAAGACTTTGCCACATTCATTTATCTGACAGCTGTCTCTGTTATAACTGTAGGTGAGGAATAGTCATCACATTTGGGCTTGTTCCTGATAATCTCTTCACTGACTATTTATAAACCTCCAATTTCTGAAACAAAGATGAGTAAATGAGAAGTCCAGAATGATCCAGGTGGATGAATAAACTGAGTATAGAAGTAGGCTAAACACCTCAGTATAGCCAGACTTTAGGAACAGGGAACTTAGAGCACTGGTAAAGGGCCAGAGGTCACTTGGCCACTTGGTTCCTGGGTCAAAGGCTCATGCTCACAATGAAAAACCGCTCTCAATTCAGCAATGATTAGATAATTAATAACTTTTTTGGATATAAATGGGAAAATGTTGTATAGTGACTTTTTTAATACCAATTCTGTATTTGATGGCTGTATAGGAAGATAGTGTCATGTGTCGTCCTCCAGTGGCCCCTGGTTCAAACAGGATGACACCAGTTGCGACAGAAATGTGTGAGGGAAATACACTTTATAACAGAGGATTTGGTTTGAATTTTCATGCTGTAGAATCATAGTGTCTTGAGTTGTAAGGGACCCGTAAGGATCACTGAGTCCCACTCCTGGTTCCACACAGGGCCAGCCAAGTCATAATGTGACTGACAGCATTGTCCAGAGGCTTCTTGAACTCAGCCAAGCTCGAAGCTGTGACCCCTTCCCTGGGGAACCTGTTCCAGTGCCTGACCACCCTCTCAGTGGAGAACCTCTTGCTAATATCCAGCCTAAACCTCCCCTGTCACAGCTTCATGCCATTCCCTCAGCTTCTATCATGGGTCACCAAAGGGAGGAGATTGGTGCCTGCCCCTTTGCTCCCCCCATCAAGAAAAATAAACCAGACAGACCCGTATCTTTCTTTCTGTACTGTTTCAGTTTCTGTACCCTTTTGCTGAGGACCCTTTCTGAACTGAAAATCCTTGCTGCTTCCTGTGTGACTGGTGGTCCAGATGCCATTTGGGTTCCCCCTCAATGTGCAAGGCTCATCGGTGATAGCCAACAGGCCCTGACCCGTGGAGCCGGGTTGGCTTGGCACCGGCCCGTGCAAACAGTGCCATTAGAACAGAGTGGGGCAGCGTGGTGTTTGTGCCTCCTGAGGACAGAACCCCCTCCTCTGTTTCTGTTCAGATCACACCGATGGTTCCTCCAGTAAGCGGCAGATGGTGTTCGGCATCGTCACCGCCATCGACCTGCTGAACTTCGTGACTGCGCGAGAACGGGAGAGACATTCCAACTGAGTCGGGCAGTGACGTGGAGCCTCTCTGACAACGCTTGGCAATCTCCAACAAGAATCAGGGTTATTTCTTAGGGAGAAATGGTCTGTCCTTAGGGTACTGGTTTTGTTTGGGGTTTTGGGGGTTTTTTTTTGTTTGTTTGTTTTTAATTCTGAAAATAAGCAGTTAGCCCTCCTGGTGTCAGCTCTACAGCCAGGGCGTTTCGCTGTATCGCACAATTTCTGGGGACTTGTTTCTTAATCTGATTACATGACGTTTCTTATCAAGACAATTTATTTTTTTACCTATATATATATATATGAAAATAGTGCCTAAATTAACTGTTATGTACCTTACATGTTGTGTCTGAAGCCTGACATTCCAAAACACCATTTCAGATGCAAAAACTGTATTGAAATGGATTGTTACTGAAGCAGAGGCCCAAGAGAGCTCTGGAAAGTCTTGGTTTTTATTTTTTTTTTTCTCCTTCATGCAAGGTTGCTAAATTAGATATAAGCTGTAGGGAGACAGAGATGAGACTGATGTGGAGAGAAGAAAGAGGCCTTCTCTTTTGGTGGCATCGGTGTAAAACAAGAGGAAAACCTGAGGGCCAGAGTTGAGGCTTGTTTCAACCAGCAGCTCTGAGGACAAACTGACTTGAGTGAAAGCCTGGCAGTGAAGTGACAAACACCAACTAGTGACTTTGTTCCATACAGTGCCCCAGCTTTCACTTGAAGGCAGACCTTGCTTTTTTTTCCCACTTGTACCCTGAGAAATAAACACAAATGAAAATAGGGCTGCTGCTGAGCTGACATCACCTGTACTGACCTTAAGCTAGGCTTTAGCCATTCAATTTGTATACTTCTGATGATTTAAGACAACTTTTCTCAAGTGTCTGGAGTAGAATGCTTACAATTGGAAAAGACCTTCAAGCTCAAGTCCAGCCATCTATCCAGCCCCACTAGGTCCAACACTAGCCCGTGTCACCAAGTACAACACCTACTCTTTTAAATGCCTCCTGGGATGGTCACTCAACCACCTCCCTGGGCAGCCTGTTCCAATACCTAACAACCCTTTAAATAAAGAATTTTTTCCCAATATCCAACCTAAACTTCCCCTAACACAACTTCAGACCATTTCCCCTTGTCCTGTCACTGGCTACCATGGAGAGATGTGCCCCCAGCTCACTACAGCCACCTTTTAGGTAGTTCTAGAGAGCGATGAGGTCTCCCCTCAGCCTCTTTTTCTCTAGACTAAACAATCCCAGCCCCTCGATATAAAATACTGTAGTCAAAAAATGTTCAATAATAATTTGGTCTAAAGGATGCTAGATTTTTTTCTAATTTTTTTTTTTTTACTGTTATGTTGTGCAGTGATTTTTGTCTCCCTGTTCCCCCTCACTGCAGTAGCGGCCCCAGCTTGGGCGCTCTGACTAGTGGAAAGCTGAACTCCAGTGAGTACCTGTGTGTTAAAGACAGTTTTCAAATCTGTATCAGTGCTTCTGGCCTGAGCAGCTCTGCCTTGCCTCTCTTGCTGCTTGGCAGAGCCCAGTAACTCCTCTTTCAAGCTGTATTTTTGAGCTACCTCCCAAGGGGTCATAAATAACTCAGCACAGTTGAGGGCACATGCAGCCTTTGATCTTAAGGATGTTAGAAGCACTGAGTCTGTGAACGATCACTTGTGCCCCCGAGACATTAGGACTTCAGCCAAACTTCTCTGAGTCCTTTCCCAATTATTTCAGATGCTGTTGTCAGATGCATTTTCATATCCTCAATTTACAGGGAAGGCTGAGAGATTTCTTTCTTTCATGACTTATGTTCTCACTATCATAAGTGTAGGAGTCAAAGGATAAAGAACCCATGTATTTTGCTAGATGCTGCCAGCTGAAGGGTTTGCTGCAATCATAGCCATCGCTGCTGCTAAACATTGGCATTACTGTTGCTCTTGAAAATTTACTTTATTTGCTTTTATATGATTTATTTTTCACACACCCACTTTCCATCTGACCAGTGGCAGAGAGGGGGTTGTTTAAGTAGCTGTGGAGTTTTTTTCCCTTTTTAGGCTTGTTAGAGTTCTGTGTCCCAGCCGAACTGAATTGAGCCACTCGCAGTAGCAACCCTGTTTGACTGGAAGAATTGGGTAAATAAATTGAGTTGCTGAATGACTTTCCAGAGCTCTTCACCATCATAGGGATGAAGGCAGCAAAGAGAAGACAGGGAATCCTGCAGGGTTGAAGTTCCTTTGATGCAAAAGTTTGAGCATGATGCTTTTTTATGTGTAAGAATGTTATGAGCCTGGTCCTGGTTAGTAGTGGTCAGGCTGGATTAATGTTGGCCTCTTCTCTTTGTTTCAAATTCTGTGAGGACCAAGAAAGACATTGCAGTGTGTTTGTTTGGTCTTGAACCTGAAGTTCAAGTCCAGAGCTTGAACAGAACTCTCTTTCTGTCCTGAAGTGGGTGCCTGCGTCTTCTGTTTACCTGTGCAAGTTATGTGAGTGCTGACTAAGCTGAGAAGCTATTTTGCACATGGACATTTACATCGACAATTTATGCTGTGTGTGTTTGTCACTGCAAGAGAATATCAGTCCTTTTGGTTTCATGCTGACTCTGAAAAAAAAAACCCCACAAACTTATTTTCTCACCTGAAAACAATTATTCAGTAAAAATCTGTAATAACACTTTGCAAGCAGTTATCAGGCAGTGGCTTAGGGATTGTTTTGATGTCGCTGTGTCCAATGTTATTTCCCACTTTTTGCACAAGCTGCAGCTGCCTCCCAAACTCTGTCTGGCTGAGCTGCCTCCAAGCAGCCAGATGGGTCTTACCTGCCCCCCAGGCTTGTTGCTAAATGGTTCCTGAACACTTCAGCTTGCTATTAGGAATTCCACGCACCGCGCTCGCTGTGAGGAGGTGACGAGTGTTCCTGCTGTCACCCAGCAGCCTTTCTTACTGCGTAGTGTCAACACGCTACCTCGACAAAGGGAAGACTCCTTAAGCTTTGAAGAGCTGGGGGAAAATCAATGCTGTGTGCTGTATTTATTGCACAAATGTTCCCAAATGTACAATGTAACAAGCTCAATAAAAGCTGGTTGATTGCAGAATGGCTGGGGTTTTTTTTCCAAGCTGAAAGCGTATTAGACTTTAGACTGTGAGAAATTTCTGTTGGCTATAGAAGACCTCGCACTTTCAGTGTGTGGACTTGCAAGGCTCTGCACTTCTGTCTCCAGAGAGCTGCTGGTAGGACAGGACTGTCAGAGAGCCACTACGCGGTCTGCTTCTCCTGTCTGGCTTTGGCATGGTTCCCGTGTTTCTGAAGGGAAGGCTGTAGAGCCAGTGCTCAGATGCCACTGTTGAAGTTCCTACAGCAGCAGGTGCCTGTGCAGTGAGTGGTATAGATATTTCTGAATGAATAAATGCAAGGGGTGGGGGCCAGCCTGTGTGTCTGCAAGAAGGCAGTGTCTCTTGGGAACGGTGGTGAAGCCATAACATGAAAAGGCAAGTGAAGTGTGAGGGTGCTGTTCTGAGGGTAAGGAGCAGCTGGGAGAAACCGAAAGCGCTGGCTGTGTTACTTCAGAGCCATGTATTTGTGCTGTCACTCAGCATCTTTGTTGATCAAGTTAAACTGTGGTGAAGGTGTGTTATGTCGGTTAGGCAGGTCAGTAAACCCCTTAGATCTTGGCTTTTTTGGTCCTCATTTCCTGATGCAGCCAGTGCTGGCTCAGCCCTGTCCAAAAAGCCTAGAACCCTGTAGGCTGGTCTCATCAGGATGTCTCCGAGCTGGAACACCATGGGGAAAGACCAGTGTGTGGAGGGGGGCTTTCTTTGCCTGTCTCTGGTGCCAGGACAGTCCCATGGGCATGCAGCATAAACTCCTTGCTGGCTTGGACACCTGCACATCGAGTTTTTGTATGGGGGCACAGTTCATCTACCTCCTCACACGTGGAGTGCTTTATCCCCTGCTTTACCTTCTTACTCCTGATCCCGTTTAGCCCCCAGCAGCACAGAGTGACTGACACAGCAGGAAAATGACACATGAAACTTCCTTTACCTTATACATCCTTTTCATGTGACAGTTGAAATGCTGTCATTGCCGGCAGCAATTGCAGATCATGGCCTTATCTTTACCTTTTGGCAGCCCTCTCTGAGGCAAAAAGGATCCTGATATGGCAGCCTGATACGCAGAAGGCCGGCGTTGCTCCCAGGCTCACCCGTGCAAGGAAAGAGTGTTTCAGCAGAAAGGCCAAAGGCTAACCAGGCAGGGAGAGCAGCAGCAGCAGCGGGATCAAGTTCCACCTGCTGGCAGGTGCAACTTGCTGGGACTGGGGCCTGCCCAGCCGTGGCCCTGCTCCTGCCACCAAGCTGCAGCCATCATCAGGAAGCTGGATCAGCTAAAAAATGCCCCAGCCAGGTTGAGCTGGAGAGATGGGAGAGGTTTTAGCCAGCGCAGCTGTTGAGGAAAGCATCCAGGGCTGTTTGGCATCCCCCAAGGGCATCCCCTTGGCAGCAACCCCCAGGCCCCAGCGTCACGCACGCCCCGAGGCAGCAAGGCCGTTATTGCTGACTAATGGCACCGCTGGCCCCAGCTGCAGCAGTGCCCATCCTCACGGGTCACCGGCGCAAGGAAAATTACTGGGTACAATCTGCTTTACTGGCTCTGGAGATAAACAGAGGACTTCAGTCCAGAAAGCAATAAATTCCCTTTGGGTGGAAAAAACCCCAACAACCAAACACCACCAACCTGCGCTTATGTTGCTGATGGAAGTGCTCCTACGTTTTGCCGCTGTAAGGTAATGGCAGATGTTTTTGACCTTTGCTTATGAAATATTCCTGAAGGCTTCTTTATCTGCATGGGCTTGTTGGAAAAGAAGCCTCAGAGGAGGAAGTGGCTGTGACCAGGCATGTGGGGGCACAGCTCCCTCCATGTGAGGAGCCTGGTGTGCACCAGTGTGCTGGCCCCGCTGGCTGTGGGGTTAAAGGCTCACAGCAGGGATGCGCTGTGTTGGTGTGGGTCCCACAGAGCCCAGGCCCTCTCCCTCAGTCCCTGCCTGAACTGTGCTGCAGTTGTGCCTGCACCCAGTCACCCACGCTGCCCTATCACCTGCCAGGGCCCCAGCGCTGCCCTAGGTCCACACAGTCAACTGCCTTGCAAACAACATCCAGCTGATACGCAGCTTTCTTCCCCCCTGCCCATACCACGTTACCCCATCAGTGAAATCAGTGTTCTGGCTTGTTTTTCTAGGTATCTGTGATGGAGAGGGCAACATACCATAGGGATGGCTGGAAGCGGGGGCAGGAGGGAGGACTGCAGGCAGGGGCTGCTCAGTTGGGTATGGCTGCTGCAGTGACCGGTGGCTCCTGCAAAGCAGGACTGCCCCTGTACCTTCCTAAACATAGAGGGAAATGATGGAGGACTGCCATGTCACAGCTGTGTCCAGCCACTGCTTCGCTCCCTGCCAAATACCCAGAGTCATGCTGTGGCTGTGATGCTGGAGAGCAGTGAATGAGGGGAGAGCCGGCAGGACCTAGCGAGCAGCCTACTCACCTCCCACCACCCCAGCGCCCCTGCCTTAGTCTGGGCTTTGAAAAATCACTGCCTCTTCTAGCAGTGACCAGCTGCATTTGTGGGCCCAAATGAGTGGCCTGTGTGCACCCAGCGCTCCTATGCTGCTCCCTGGGTTGAGTGATGCATAACGGACACTTCATCCCCATGGGGAAACTGGAGTGAGGGTGATGTGCTGGTTCACAGTGAGACCTCTGCCTTTTGGACCCATCAGGACCTGCTGACCAGCCTTCTGGGGGGAGCACAGCGGGCCTGACCTGCCAAGGGTGGGAAAAGCTGGCGTGTTTGAAATTGCTTGTGCTTTGGGTTCCTTCCAGTGTCCCCCTAAGAAAAACTAGGAGGTTTGCCTTCCCCCCGAGCCTGTCTCTGGGGTAGAAGGACCAGGGATGGAGGCACATCAGATGCACAGAAAACATGCTTGGGTTGTACAAGCAAATGCTGGTCTCTCCTAAAACAAGTGGGTACATTTCTTCCACACAGAGATTAAAAAATGTAGGTTTTCTAACCCATTTCTCTTTTGGGCTGGAACAGGCTTGGGCTAGTGCAGCCCACACTGAGTACCTCACCCCATCATACAGATCCCTACTGAGGTCAGGCTGGTCATGAATCAGCGTTGCTCAGAAGTTTTGGTGGGGTCTAGCCCCAGGCTATTACATTATTCATCTGGCATTGGTAAGACTTAAATTACGGGGAGGAGAGCTTCATAAAGATCCACAGTTTTGACAGATGGCACATGTCATGTTTCAGCTGGAATCGTTTTGCACTAAAATAAGGCTTTTGCACCAAAAGCATTGAGCAGGAGAAAAAATAAGTTTAACAGCAAGTAATAGCCTCCTTTTTCCCCAATTTACCCATGTAATTCAGACAGCAGGTATTATCATTCCAACTCACAACTGTACTCAGCTTGACCAGTAGCAGTTTTGTTCCTGTGTCCTCCCAGCAAATAGCTTCACCAAACAGCCAAGAGCCAAGAGCCAAGGAAAGCCCATTCTCCCTTGGGTTATCTGCTGAGCCTTTCCAGACCATTGCTAATCCTTCTTCTCCTGACATCCTATCAAGCCCTACCATGGAGCTTCAACTCTTTTTATAAAGCTGTTTTGATTATTAGATTACATGGGAGAGTAAAAGGTGGAATTTTTTTCTTGCTTGATACAGCAGAATCGGGAATATTTCAAAACTGGATTGTCACCTCTAGGAGAAAGATTCACTTGGGGGGTGCGTGTTGGCTCTGTGGTCACTGAAGATCTCACCTTCCAAGCACCTGTGATGAAAACATGAGTGCTGCAGCCCTTCTGACTCCTCTGGGACAAATACTGTGACACTACCTCTGCAAAGAGAGTGCAATAAACGCTGGGGCCCTCTCCCTGTGCAAGGAGACGAACTCTTCCCTCACACCTCCTTGTGAGAGCCAGGAGCCATGCTGCCGCTCTTGGCTGCCCCTGTCACTCCCTGTGCCTCCCTTTCTCTTCATGGCTGGCTGCCTGGGTCTCTCCAGTTGCTGCTTCCTGGCCTGGGGACACTGGTTTGATCAGCGGGATCCTTCAGGGTGAATGTTGCGAGGTAACTGTTCAGCTGAAGGACACGGTGGCGTCAGGCTGCCGTGGAACAACCAGCCCTGCGATGGGCTCTCCCATGGGCATTTTCACCTTGGTCATGCTAAGACATGAGTACTGCGACCAGCAAGGGGAGTTCAGGTACCCATGGGCCATGTTTTGATTTCGTGCTCAGGCTGTGCCGTGCCTGGAGTGCCCGTGCCTGGCAAGTGGCAGCATGACAAGGGTGCCCATGCAGACCTCAGACAGCCCACCGCTGGACAGCTTCTCTGCCCTAAGCCCAAGTGCTGGCAAACCAGGGCAACCCACACTGAAATGCCTGCCGTCCTTATGCGCCGGTGGCAAAGTCGGCTGCTTGTGTGTCCCTATGGCTGGTGATGCCAGAGCCAGGCTGTGTCACAGTGCTGGGGATGGGGATGGTGGGCAAATTACTGGAGTGTGTCGGTCAAATTCAGCTACCAGCTTGTACCTTCCCAAAGAAAAAGGGCACAGGGAAATGGTCTCAAGTCCCCAGATTTGCCATTTAAGCCTTTTGTGAAGAAAATGTTTTATCAAAAAAGAATAATTGTTGAACCAAGTATTTAATTTCAAAATTCCCTTCTGTCCCTCCAAATGCCCATCCGTGCCTCTGTTTCATTTGAGGCTGAATAAAAAATAATCTCCATTTCTTCCAGCTCTGTCACCGAATGGATGAACCTTCTATATTTTTTCACCGTGCCTTCCCTTCAGGCGGGCGCTACCTCAGGAGGAGCTGGGAAGGGGTGGCTGGGTTATTCTGTAACTGCAGTGCCCAGAAAACACAATTCTTGTCAGGGTTAGGGTTATTTGCAGCCTCTTTGCGAGAGACCTGCATACTCTGCGTCACATCAGATAGCCCACAAGACTCTTCTACAACAGATTACCTCTGGCAATGTTTTCCAGAGAGTTCATTTATTGCAAAAAGACCAAAGGTAATGTCATTCCTGTGCTAAGACCTACAACAGTTGGGTCTTTGAAAGGTTTAATTCCAAAATAAGCATTCCAATAAGCCTTATTCGTGCCTGATCATCTAAACAGCAATTAGGTTCCCTTCATGACTACGTTTTGGGGGAGTGGGTTTTGGGTCCAGCAGCTCCAAGCACTGCCCCAGCTGTGGGAAGAGGGAGAAGAGGGACCAAAATTCCTGTGGGTTCCTTGTCTTCTACTAAATCTGTACCCACCTGGGTAGCTTTCTAGCTGTCCTGTTGGTGTTTGGGAATCACCACGGAGTAGAAGCTATTTCCCATTTTGGGCTGATTTAACAGTAAAGCAATTGCACAAGGAGCAGGAGCTAGCATGAGGGAAGAGAAGGTTAGGGCTGGAAGTGGTGCGGAGAGTAACCCTGGGTTCCCAGAGGACACAGAGAGTTCATATCAGACCTGATGGAAGATGTAATTTCTGTCATTGCTTATGCCTGATTCATCAAGGCACATGCTGACACAGACAAGCAGGTTAAGTATGAGGCACAAAATCAGAAATGGAATTCTGAAGCCGCCACAAAATTTCTGGGGGATGGGTCAAGAGCACTCCTGAAGATAAGTATGAATTAAAACAAACAATAAATTGCTTATCTTTTTTTATACCCCAATCCCTTATGCGCGGGGAGCAATCAGGTGCTGGGCATAATTAGGCGTGGGGCAGGACCCAATCAGCGTCCCTCCGCAGAGCGCTTACCGCCGCTCATTGGTGTCCCCTGCCACCGGGCACATATAAGCTCAGCGCTGGAGCACAGCGAAGGCGCTCGGCGGATACACTGAAGGGGTAAGTATGGCTTGCTGCTTTTCCGGTGGCAGACTGCCTGGGACCCGTGCCTACCCACCAGGTAACTTTGTCGTCGTGGAGAGGCTTGAAAGAGGAGGAATCTGGTAGCCCCTGCTTCTGAGCCTGTTCAAAGGTTGCTTCTGACACAGGGAGTGCCCGTGCTTTCAGCAAGATCTGAATAAACCTGAAAACCAGGGAGGTTCTGGCTTTAAGCTACAAGGTCAGTTGGGCAGTAGAGAGGGGTCTCTGGAGAACTTGTGCCGTCTCCATCCCTGGTGGTTTTCAAGACCCAAGAGGACAAAGCCCCTGAACACCCTGGGCTCAACTTAGTGCTGGCCCAGCTTTGAGCAGGATACAGGACTGGGGACCTCCCGAGGCCCCCTTCCAGCCTGGGTCACTCCATCTTTCTGTTAAACTGCCGCTGTATTTATCTTGCTCAGGGGCGGCAATACCATTTCTTTAAAAAAAGAGCAAGAAAACAGCATTTCACCTTGAATGGGGCAAGTTCACAGGTAACCAACCCTCTCTGCTCTGCCGCGTTCCTCTCGTTTTCCCTCAGCCTTCTCAATGAGTGTCTTGATTTTCTTCCTTTTGAAGTTATCAGCGCAGCCTGATAAATCAATTATTGCAATCTCCTATCTGCAAGGCACTCTATAAACGTTAGCCCATGCTCTTTGTCATCTATTTTCAGTAAGTGGCAGCAGCCAGGGAACTGTGCGTTATCGTGCCCGGTCTCTTGGCTCACCTCCCAGCTCCAGTGGATATTTCCACTCAGCCTTTGTCCGGGCTTGCACCGTCTCAAGCTTCTCTAGTTAGCGGAGAGTAACGGGGCCCTTACGGTCTGATGTGTTTGATGGCTGATCTGATGAGAGCTGAAGCTTTAGGCACGGGTTGGGAGGAGTATTGGGACATAGGTAAGAGTTTAGGTAGTAAGAGAGGATGTATATTTGCTTTGTATTATAAGGTGACTTGAAACATTGCTGGGGGAAGAATGGGGAGATGTTTGCACTGCACTTTGTTCCTCTCACTCATCCCTGGCTGCAGCCAGACTTTCCAGAGTGGTCCCGTGCCCCTTTCTGCCCACACTTCCCACATAGCCCGTGGGGTTACAGGATGTGACTGCCGAGGCTATCAGCAGGGAGCAGCTTGCTGGTGTCATGTCAAGGCCTCCAAAAGATACAGAAAGGCCGTATTCTTCACACCTTTTGGTGCTGGTGGGGTCACAAGCTGTCTCACATAGATATTACTGGGGTTCCTGCACTTTGGGCAGTTTTTTAAGTTACCTTCAGAGCCATGGTGGTTTTAGACATATCTTAAATATGAATTCAGACCTAGGGCACAATGATGCAGAGGTAGATCTGCATGTCTGCAGTTCTGCAGCACTGTGCCAGGAAGTAACCCTTGATGAGACAGAGGAGAAATCCTCCAGCAGAGAGGAGTGTAGATGCTGATGTAGTCAAGGGCCAGGTGTTGTTTGTTTGTTCTCCGGGTGACTAGAAAATATATCTGTAGCCACTCTGTGTGAGCAAACAAATGAAAACCCCATTCTTGCAGTTTTTTTATGTCAGATGTTAAGGGAACTGAACACAATGAATAGAACCTTATTTTAGAAGGTGGAAAGCCAGTAATGTTCTTCCTTCCATGAAGTCCTCCTGCACCAGCCACCTCAGCACAGATTGCTGCCTCCAACCCTTGGCTTTCAGGCCAGGTTGGCTGCTCCTGGCAGAGGCAACACTGGGGTCTGTGGCATTTCTTGGTGGTGGCAAGGGAGGTGCTTAGATGCTGCTGTTCCTAAGCAGGTGCCCAAGGGGCATCGGGGTGCTCCTGAGCCCAACGGGGAGGTCACCCACCTTCACCCAGGGTTGTCAGGTGGCTGTCCTTGCAGCTGGACACATGATGTTGGCTCGCCACATGCTCAGCTGAAATGTGAAGTGGCTCTGGGGACACAGCCCTAAAGTGGGGGTACAAACCCCCATCTGGAGGGTGGCCCATGACACCAGACCCTCTTCAAGTCACTCCGGCAGCTCCGCTGAGCTGTGCCATGAGGAAAGATGGGGTACAGGCAGCGTGCCCATGAAGCCGGAGCTGGAGGAGACAGGGGGCTTGCGCAGACCCCCCAATCAATGCTGCCCTCCCTTGCAACAAGAACCCACCAGGGCAGGGAGCCAAGTGGCAGCAAAGAGTGAAAAGTCCCACAAAAGAATCCCTAATAATTTCAGCCTCCTGCTTCTCCTGTCTTTCCACACCTTGGCAAAACAGTCAAGATGGGCACCCCCAGAAAAAAATAACATACAACTTGTAAAGCTTAGTCTGCCAACATTGTGGTTGGTAACCAGTGACCTCAGTTGTGAAAGCATGCTAACTGCCTCTGATACACTGTGGCTTATCTCTTCTTTACCCACGGGTGACTTTTGCTCCTTCCCAGTTAATTCATAAAGTAAACAGAGATTTGCTTGGGGAGACACACTCAAGGCCAACACAAATCCTGGCTTGCAAGGAAATGAGCTGAGGTTTTGGTTGGTTCTTTGTGTTTGGTTTGTTGTTTTTTTTTCTTTAATCCCTCCCAATAAACAACAGGTTTGGCAGTGGTAGGGAAGAGCGCTGGGAGTCAAAGTTTGCTGGGAGAGTTTTTGTCAGACCATCTGTGGGGTCCAATCTGTTTTGGGCCCTGCACCCTCATGGTCTCTTGCTGCTTTGTAGGGCTGGTGTTTCCAAAGGAGAATAGGTATCTCAGTGCTTGACATGAATGCAACCTAGTGTGCCCTGCATGCTGTCCTTATTCAAGCTTCAGTCACGGATCCAGGAGGCAACCTGAGGTCCTGGCCTCCATCTTTGGGATCCCCTAATGCCTCTGGCTGAGAAGAAAGCTTGGCCACACACTGTGCACTGTTTCAGACCTCTGCTATGGCTAGAGTAATGCTATGGTGTACTTCTGTTTCAGGGACATCCCAACAGGCACGGAGTGAACCTCAGCCCCATCCTGCTGGCTAGCGGGACACCACTGGGGAGCACAGGGACAACCTTGGGTGCTGCCGAGCTGCTTCAAAAAACCTCCCGCCAAGTGGGTGAAGTGAGCAAGAGAGCAGGAGGAGGATGGCAGAAATGGTAATTAAGGCTGTCCTTCGGCTCAAGCTGCATATTAATTAGATAATGGGGACCCAGCCACAACAGCGTGCTGGCTGCTTGCCTGGCCTTTGTGAGTCAGCTCCGCTTCGCCCACACTGCAGGCAGCCTGGGTGCTGAGGAGAGGCAAAGCGATGGCTTTATGGCTTGGAATGAAGATGATGCTCTGCAGACCTATTGGCCTCTGCTACCTGTGCTGCACATGTTGGATCCTCCTACCAGCTGCCTGAATCCCTCCCTGGGGCAGTGGCCAGAGTGGGCTCCCCTCCACATGGCAGCAAGCCTGGTCCTTCTACGGGCAGTCCTCTGAGTTTAGAAGTGAGGTATTTCTTCTATGTGCCACTGGCTTGGTTCTAACAAATTTCAAAATTAGATCTTTGTTCTCAGTCTGAAGTGAAATGTAGGAGGGAGGCCCAGCACCCTGCCTTGGAGAATTTCCACTACAGTAGAGGTAACGTGCATTTCACTTGCTCTGATTGCAGAAGGCACCCCCACAGTAGTGTAGGAAGATAGGGCCAGGCTATGCTAGAACAAACACTTTAACACCACCTTTCATCATCAAAGACACAAGTCTCCAATCATAAACCTGCCAAGCTGCAAGGTCCTGTTATTCAACAAAGGCTGAGTTAGGGCAAATTAATTCTGTGAACCAGCCAGAAAAGAAACTTCAAATCATGTATCTTTTCTCCACATGGCTGGTTTCTTCAGCACAAAAAGGTGGCTGATGGATCGTAGAGAGGGTCACGTCAGAGATGGTCACACCAAAGCTCCATGTAACCATTGTTTCTGCCATTGGTCAGTAGTAGATGCCAAGAATGAACTACAAACCCAGACTCCTCCTTTCTTTTCTGTATGTGGACTGGCCATACAGAGAAACCAGCAACACAAATTGCCATGTACACAGGGCAAGGGCACCATTAGGGGCAGTGTGGTTAAAAGTCACTAATGAACTCGACCTTTGCAAACCTGTTTAACCCTCTTCTGGTTCCACTTTTACCCACTCTGCTCCTACAGTTGCTCCTGATGATTTAATTTTGCCTTATTACTTGATGCTGAGAAATGGAAAAGTGTTTCTTGGTCACCTTCTGCAGATCCTCCAGGACGTACAGCCCGCTCTCATCACCAGCCATCCGCCTTGTTCCACCTGATGCATCCTGCTCTCTTTCTAAGCTGTTTTACCGTGGATGTTGCTCTGTGCCCCTGAGTGCCTTTGCTGCTCTTCCCTGATGTTTTGCTTCTACTGGTTCTCTTTTTAAGCTTTTAACACACTCAGATGGCGGAGCAGAGGTGTCCTCTGGAACTCTGAGGCCCACTATCACCATATCAATATTCTCAAATCGTTGCTGGGTTTGCCTACAGTTTCTTCACTGCTAGAGAGAAGGACACTGCCTTTGGCCAAATGTTAAAATACAGAGCACCAGGTTTTCTAGTGGGTGATGCTTCAATGTATATTAGAGCAGGGAAAGATTTACTGGAGATGGTGGCCAGGTGATGGTTTACCATGTACCGTGGTCTAGTATATCACACCGAAAGAGCAATTTCATGCATCTGTAGAACTGGGGTTTTGGAGTGCCACAGTAGGAGTGCTCCGTGCCAGCTGGCTGCCCTGCCTCCTCACCCACGTGCCATTTCTTGCCTTTGAAGATTACTGGTGCCTGCCTGCTTGCTTTTTCCCCTGGGTGACCGTGGGTCTCTATTTCCACAACACAGGAGCTGACCAAGACATACCCGCTTGTGAATGGCAGCTGTGGGGGAAGCCATGAAAGCAAAGCTGACAGCACATGGGTTCTTCCCAACTTGCCCAGTAAGTGCATGTGGACAGCTACAACGCCTGCCGACAAGTCTCCACACTCCTGTGTAACCTTGTAAGTAATTCTTTTGTGCTGGTTATTTCAGAGTGCAAACACCTCAGTACCTTATTCTGAAGGCAAAGTGCTGTTGTTACACTAGGATGGTCGTGACCAGAAGTTAGTAGTTTGACATGTTAATGATGGTTTATTTTCCAGAAGGCCAAATCCCCCTGCTATCTCCTCTCTGGGAAGAACTTTCTCATGCCCTTTAATCTTGCAGAAAAACATCCCTGGAGACTCAGCCCCACCTCTTCCAGCACATACTTGGAAGCATCTGCAAGTTTGGGGCATTTTACTTTAGAAGAATTAAGATTAACATATTTTAGAGGGAGATTTCTATCAGGGACTTGTACACATCTGGTAGAGTGGACTCTGTGAGATCTGATGTTGCCTGGCAGAAGCAAAGGCACTCCCAACTGCTGGGCACTCGAGGAGATGCAGGAATGGCTCTCCTGGCTGTTGTGTTACGCGTGCATACTCCCCAAAGCACCCATCCCGTTGTGCAGTACAGACAGTAGCAGCCATGTGGATAGGATGCCCTTGTTCATTCAAATAGTCCAAAGAAGATCTCTAAGAACTAAAATGTCTTCATAGATGGCTAAGAGAACGTCATGGAAACGGATTACAAGGGCCTGGGCCTTTAAACAAGTAGAAAATGGCCCATGCAGAGTGACCCAAGAGTGCAGTGCAAGGCGAAGTGATTGCTACGAGCAGTTGTTATCCTCCCAGGGTGAGGCAAGCCTGCCAAAGCGCCCAGACTAGACTCGACAAGAGGTGCTTTGATGGCCCGGTAAAACAGACCCAAACAAGTTATTAAAGATAAGGCTGTCCTATAAACGTCACGGGAACTGCGGACATGTCCCTGTGGTGCCAAAGATGTAAAACATGAATTCAGCTCCAGCATGTGAGGAACTGGAGCCCATGGGAGGTGTGGCACTGCTCTGTGTGGACACCTGCCAGGCAGGAGCTGGCTGGGAGAGCTTCATTCGGCATGTCAGGCAGGACACAGCCAGAGCGCAGCCACCGGCATGTGTGAAGCCCAAAGTGACCTCCAGGTCTGGCCCGGTGGAGGAGGAGTTGGGTCCTCAGTGCGCTCCACAGCTTCAGAGCTGATTCAGCAAACATGCATCCAGACACTCACCCAGTGCAGTTCCTGCAGCTAGTGGCCAAGGACAGGATCAGCTCTTCACTCAAAATGTTTTGGGGTTTTTTTCCCAATTACTGTGCTGACTGGGATAACAATCTCAGGTTTTAGCATTTTAGGATCAGGGTACCATAGGGGCTGGTGCCAAGGCCAATCCAAACTACCAGCCAAGAGGTGGGCAGTCAGGGAGGACACTGAGGCAGGCCCAGCCAAGGACATCAGGCACCTTCTGGAGGATGGGCTCTGTTTAAGAGGTCCCATACAAGATCACTGGGACAGGGACTGAAACAACCCACTGTATAACAGTGAAGAAAATACACTGGGACGTGTCACACCATTTCTTTTCCTTTGCAGAAGTGCATGGAGAAGGTGGTTTGTTTTCCCTGCTCTGGGTGAACCACAGATAACAGCTCATGTAGAAAAAATCTCTGGACTTTCTGAGATTCCCATGTGAAACCTGATTGAGTTTTGGGGCTTAAAGCAGAGGATGGGGTGGGGGTTAGGGGAAGGAGAAGACAAGATGTTATTTTACTTAAGAATATAATTTATTCTTATTATTTAATCTCATTATTTAAATTTTCCCAAAGATACAGAGGTAGACTGGTTCTGATATTCCTCAAACCAATGCTGACCTGCTAGAATCTCAGCAAGAATCACTCGGTTTGCCAGGGGGCTGTTTTTTCCCCACGTTTTTCCCCATGCCATAGCACACTTTGCTGGGGTTCAAAGAGCACGGTAGCATCTCATCTGCCACAATTGCTGGCTGAAGGTAAATAAATGGGCTTGCTTTCTTCTCTCAAGCTGATTTTTCACCACCTAGATGTGTAACGTAATGTTCAGACCGCTCTCCTGAAAACCAAGCTCTCAGTAAACACTGCCTGAAGAAGCTGGACTCTCCTTGTGCTGTGACTCAGTACCACCAAAATCCCTGAGAATTTCAATGGCTTTTCGAGCAGATGGGAGGTGGCTGCAGCTGTGGGGGAGCTCATTTATTGACTTATTGCCTCACATTTACCAGCACTCAGTAGAGGTTGCAATATGCACAGTAACGCTTTCCATGGAGAGAGAGGTAACAGCACGTATGTAATCACTTTAGGGCTCCAGACAGAAGAAGGTTGGCTCCTTTTGGTGGTAAAAACCTGCACTAAACCACTACCCCTGTGCTCTTGCAAAGCAAGAAGTGTTTGTATCACGCTTGCAAAACCTGGTGGGAGGGGTGTGTATGTGTGTCTTTAAGTAAATCAGCATGTCATCTCTACGCCATATGGACCTTCTGTCAGCAGACAGCCATCTGCCTGGATGCGACAGCAGACAGGGACAACTTGGGTTCAAGGTTCAAAGGATGATAGTAGGAGAGACCTGTGCAAAGGAGAGCTGAACAGTGAGGGAGTGAGGCTTTGTCTGCCCACTCAGAGAGAGAAGCGCTGCCTATCAACCAGGGGCACTATGTTTGTGGCCCCAGTAAACACAGCCCTCACCAATCTTTTCCCTCCCTTTCTGAAAAAGTTCAAGGATGTGAGTTCCCTGGCTGCCTGGCAAGATGCATTCAGTTGCACGTTGGGCAAACAGGGCTTTTCTATTCTGGTTGCAATTGCTGTGATGTGGTTCTTGGCTTCTGGGGGTATCTGGCAGAGACCAGCAAAACCAGGAGGCTGGATTGCACTGCTCCAAGAGCTGAGTTTAATTATTTGTGAAAAAAGCCTCCAGAGTCAGCGGTGGCTTGGGCCTTTCTGATGGCTTGTAGCCGTGCTTGCATGTCTGAGAGCCCTTTCCAGGCAAACATCAGTTGGCTCAGAGATGGCTGAAAATGTGAAAAGCAGATTAGGTGGTGGGTAGGATGGAGGAAAGAAGATGAGCCTTGCATTGTCTATGTCTTTCTCACGTTCTCACCTGCTATGTAAAATCCCAAGGCTTTTCAGCTCTTCTCACTTCACTTAGTCATAGGTCTGACCCAGGGCCTTTCAGAACAAGACATTTCAGAACAGCCCTGACAACTAATTAAATTATTTTTTATGCAAAAGAATTAATAACTCATTGCAAGAGTGACAGAAAACTGTAACTAGCTCCTGTTGCCATTAACTGTTGATGGGGACCTTTTTTTGGAGTTGGGATGTCTCTCAGTAGGCCCTGATAAAGTTGCTGAAACCTCACTCAGATTTTATCTTGGTTCAAGAGCTATAACAGTTACTTGGATTAGACTCTTTTTTTCCCCTGTACTGTTTCAGGCCAGAAGAAACAAAGATCTTGCCCAACATACTGAAAAAAATTGGCTGCACCCCAATGGTCCGAATCAACAAGATTGGGAAGTCCTATGGACTCAAGTGTGAGCTCTGTGAGTGTCCCCTTTCCACCAAGTTTTTCCATGCCATGAGGTGAGGGGTGGTGATGGAGGGAGGCTTGAGAAGAGGTTCTGTGGAGAAGAAGCACAGATGGGGCAGGTCATATGCGGCACGTGTCAGGTACTCCTGCCTGCTAATTTACACTACAGTCATTTGACAGAACAAACAGGATGGTTTCAATGAGAAGGGGGCTGATGGTTATGGAGGCGTCTCTCCTTTCAAATAACTGCAGTATAAGCTCAGAGGAGAGCTGGGCTGAATTTGGGAATGGGTGGATGACATCACGGAATGGGCAGGGATGCTGCAGCACCCTGGGCAGGATGCAACATGTACAGAAAAGAGACTGGTTGAGCCTTCCCAAAATGTGGTGGGTGATACGGGGCATGGTGGGACTCTACCCACAGCTTGCCCCGGCAGAGGGAGCAACTCAGGCTGTGGGAGACACACACCAGCACAGTCCCTGGCTGCCAGGCAGAGCTCCCACACAGTGTGGGGACTCTGCTCAGCCTTCACATCATCTCCACCAGGTCAGCTGGAGCCTGACCAGGTACTGTCATCTTCGGTGTAACTGTGGGGGGGAACAGCGACAGTTCCTCTTTGGGATCTTTCCAAAATGCAGCCCCAGGCAGAGCTGTGGGGGCTGCAGACAGCCAGGTTTGTGAGAGACAAGGTGTTAAGCCCTGGGGCTAAAGGCCAAGCCAAGGCGCTGCCTGCTGGGACAGGTTTTCCAGCAGGACCCAAGTCCTGCCCCAAGGGGATGTTAGCACAGTGCTGGTGTGCTGTGTTGTTTTTAGCCTGCTCCCTGTCAGAAATAAGGGTGGTATGATTAGGCTGTCTCTGTGTGTAAGGACTTTTAAGTCTCCTTCCCTATAACTTTTAACCCTACCTAAATCATTTCAGCCAAGCTGGGCAGAAGCACGGTAAGATTCAGGCAGTAAGATTCATGTGCTACATAGCTGGGCAGGAAGGAGACTTGATGAGCATTCATGCTCAATGAGAGGGCCCAGCGGGACCTTGTCCGCCCCGTAGCCAGCCTCCACTGGGCACCAGGCCACATGGAGCCTGCTGTGCTCTTCGATCAGATCCCTTCTCAGGATCTGGGATCCTCAGGTCTCTAACCCTGCAACCTCCATGTTGCATCGCCTCACGATTCCCGGAACGAGGCCTCAGGGCACAAAGGGTAACCACGGAGCAGAGGTGGCAGAGGTAGGAGGACAGAGCTGCAATGTCTGGTCCCTCTCTGAAGCTGTCAGTCCCTTGGAGGATGTCTTGCTGGGGAAACTGCCTAACGGGAGAGAGAGGATTTAGTGCGAACAGCAGTGGGGAAGCTGGGAAGACCGTGTTTTCTGGGAAGGTGTCTCCCTCCCCTGGCGCAGGAGGGGAAGGGGAGTACGACAGGCAGGGCAGCTGCATAGTCCTCTGAGCTGCAGGTCGGCAGAGAGCCCCCTACCGAGTAGCACATACCAGAGTGAGTAAGGCAGTGCTGCGCCAAGGAAGCAGTGATGGCTGGACACGATTACCCGTGATCTCCGTGCCTCCGGGGATCCCTGAGCAGCTGAAGCTTTAGGAGTTTTGCGTTACAACATGCAAACCCCGTTGCCCTGGCTGCTCAAGTATCAGGTTGATTTGTCAGCCTGAAGTAGCTGTCTCTGCTCGGGTGAAGCGGTTGACACCCCAAAAGCACACATTCCTCCCTGTTGTCTGGAAAACGGAGCTCGGTGCCATCGGTGCAGATGCAGATGCTCAGCAAAACCTCGGTGAGAAGAGCCTTGCCCCAAGCATTAACGGAGCGGAGGGCCTGACTGGCAGCCAAGGGGTGCCTTGACGTTTGGGCATGAAGTCTCTGTTACCTGGGGGTTTGGGGGGCTCAGTGAAGAAATCAGAATTTGGGCTGATACTTGAAAGTGCCATTTGCAATTTTTTTTTCTTTATGGCACCCCATTCAGGACTACAGGTCACCCCGGCAGAAGGGGGCCTTTCTAGATCCCTATGAACACCTGCCATGCCCCAGGAAAGACTGAGACACCTAGTTGTTAACCCTGACAGTGCCTTGCTCAGGGAAGAGTCCTCAAGGCAGGGCTGCAAGGTGTATCATACTAGTGTGGGACCCTCCACCTAGCAATCACTGCACATCTAGTCGATTTTAAACCCATCCTGGATTTACCAGGCCTGCCCACTGCCTTTGGGGTGCAGCAGGTAGATGAAACATGGGAGGGAAAGATGGACTATGGTATTCTGGTAGGTAATCCCATGACAAGTGCAGCACCCCATAAGTAAATGGTGGATGCATTCCACTTAGCAAAGAATAGTCCCAAGGGGGAGGAATGGGTGTCCTCTAGTGACTGCAGTGAGGGTTGAGGGGAGCAGGGAGCTGGTGCCTCTGGCTGCAGCTTGTCCCTAACGGAGCCTCACCTTTCGTTTCCAGTGGCAAAATGTGAGTACTTCAACGCAGGGGGCAGTGTGAAGGACCGCATCAGCCTGAGGATGGTGGAAGATGCAGAGAGAGCCGGGATTATAAAACCTGGAGATACACTGATTGAACCCACTTCAGGAAATACAGGTGTGAAGGGCAGGGATGCTCCCTCTGCGAGGTACCAGGTGGGGTGGCATCTATAGGGGCTGCTGGAGGGGCAGGAATTTGAGTTCTTGCAGTTGCATGGTCAGCTTGTGGCCTCCCAGCTCTGGCTTTGTCCTCCCCCAGGCTCCCCTCCCAACAGCTGCAGGTATCCCAGGGTACTGAGGTGCCTTGTTGCTGAAATTCCCGAGGGTCTGCAGGATCCCACACCTGCGCAGGTGTGCATGCCAGGTTACCTTGCAACAAGGTAGACAGGCTGGGGAGTTGGAGGAGCCAGGGCAATCCCAGGGGGTTTCAGGCTGGGAATATTCAGGCTCTTGAATATTCAGAGGTTCCCAAGAAGGTTTCCCTGACAGGCTGAAAGAGAAATCATTTGTTGGTTTGGGTTTTTTTTTAACCTTGTGACTGTCATCCTGCTCAGGCACTAGATTATGCTGAGGTACAAGAGGAGGGGTCGCAGCAGACGAGACTCACCTCAGTTTTGCAGCCTGCACAGGACCATGCTGTTTCCATGGCCCTTTTATGCTCCCAGCACCAATGTCCCCACCGTATAGGGGATATGTGTGTACCTGGTATGCTTTCCTGAGGCACAGTGGAGGCTGTCAAGGCACACTGGACAGAGTTGAAGCCATGTCCCTCACTGAGTTCCCCACCTCCCTCTCACTAGCCATGCAAAACGGGGCTCGTCTCTAGGAATTTCACTCCTTACTGGCCTGTTTGCTGCAGGTGCCCCAGAACCAGCCCCCCTGTCCTTAGACAACCCACAGCCTGTGTGCCCCAGCACTGTTTCTCAGTTGCTTGTGCTGGCTCCCTGCCTACCTGGGGCAGTTGGGGTGGCACCATGACCCTGCCCACCCCCAGTGCCCTCTTGCAGGGACAGACATGCTGCTCCCGCCTCACCTTCCCCCTCTAGCTGGGGAGCAGCTGGCTCCATCCATCACCCACAGTGAAACCGGAGAGGAGATCCCCTTTGCCTGCTCCACACAAGGTGATATGCAGCTTTGTGTGTGTGTCCAGCTGAGAGCAATTGAGGGGGAGGGGAAGGTACTCCTGAAGCAAAATCACCTCCTCACTCCCATGTGTCTGAAAGCAAAGGAAGAGACCTAAGCCTTGGTGAGGGGAGGAGAGCGCTCCCCGGCCCTGCCATTTGCTCTGTGTCACGCTAATAGGCTCTTGAGCAAGAGGGACACTGCAGCTGGGCTTGCCCTTTAGTGCAAACTCCCACACTGCTGGCACATCTCAGTAGGGTGCCGTTGTCGCCTGTATGTAGCTCATGGGTTGACATTTTTAGGTTATGTTCACGGGGGGAGGGGGGGGGGAGCCTGGGGGGGCGGGGGGGAAGAGGAAGGTAGGTAGCAATGCGTGTCGGTCAGCCTTGCCAAATGCTGTCATCAACCAATTCCCCTTCCTCTCCATCACCTAGGAATCGGGCTGGCCCTGGTGGCTGCAGTGAAAGGTTACCGCTGCATCATTGTCTTGCCGGAGAAAATGAGCATGGAAAAGGTCAGAGCTCTGTACAGTGTTACCCTGCAGCTGGGGAACATCTCCCTCCCTGCCTCACCCTGCCTCTCCCTTTCTACAGACAGAGTGCCCTCTCCTTCAAAGGGTGACGAGCCTCTCCGCACACACTGACATAGCTTTGTAGTTATTCAGAAGATTTCCTCTTGATGAAAGAAAAGCACACTGTGATGGCCTGGCTGATTATCTAGCATGAGCAGTGTAGCTGAGGTCATGTGTTAAGCCAAACACAGTGTGTGCCTGCAGAGAGATGGAGCAGCATCTGCTGTCTGCAAGGGCAAGGGCTGGATGGAGTGGAGGAGAGGCAGGCAGGCACTGTGGCTCTGCTGTCCGTCCTGCTATCTTCCCCTCTCACATCTGATGTGTCACTTGGTCTTTCCTTGTTGCTATGGTTTTTTTAACCTGGAGACATGGTTGCTCGAGATGCCTTCTTGCATGACAGCTGGTGATGAGGTGAAACTGCCATCCTGGAGGCTGCAGAAATCTCTGCCTTGGGGAGCCAAACTGCTCAGCTAACTCATGCCAGTGAAGCCAGACCTGAACCCTGACTTAGCTCAAAACTGAGCCCTTCTCCAAAGCACCACCCTCATTTCAACCTAAATCTCACTTAAGCTTCGTGTGGATCAGATGCCACCTCCACCTGTCATGGGCTTCATCTCCAGGCACCCCAGCACTCACCCACCCTTCTCTTTTGACCCTCTCTCTGGATTAATACTCTATGGCTGATTTGTAGCTGGTCCTTCCCTGCACTTGGTGAGGTGAGAGAAGGGACATGGGACAAAGACATCTTATAGACCTCCCTGTTGCATGTAGGGGCCCAGACCGCAGCACACAGGAGTCACTGCTCCGTACCCTGGTTCCCTCTGACCCTTTCCCTGGGCACCAAGGAGCAGCGCAGTGTTACCTACCTCTGCTGTGTCCCCAGCCTGCCCTCCAAGTAGAACAGGGCATGAGACCAGACTTGAATCCACGTGCCAGCTTCAGGCAGGAGTCTCTAGGTGCCAGGCAGATGTCAGAGGTGGTATAATTGAGAATCAGACATTGTATCTCCAAATGTTAAATATCTCCCACATGCAAAGTTCCTCTGGCATCTGATGCTGCCATGAGCCTTCAGGTTCAGATTACCATCACTACATGGGATCAGTTGTGTTACATCTACTCTCCTCCCCCTCAAAGGTCGATATTCTGAAGGCACTGGGTGTTGAAATCGTGAGGACCCCGTGTGCCCGCTTTGATGCCCCAGAGTCTAACATTCGTGTTGCCTGGAAGCTGAAAAGTGAAATCCCAAACTCTCACATCCTGGACCAGGTAAACACTGTTCCTCCACCAACTCTCTTTCCAAATATGGTTTATAGTGTGTGCTCCAAGTGTGCCAGGCTTCGGGCCCTTCATTCTAATTGGCAGCGGAGGCGGGTTTCATCAGTGTTTTATGGTGTTTGAAACCTAATCGCTCCTCTGTAAAGCACAGGGTGGCAGAAACAAAACAAGGGGCACTTCCAAACCTGTAATACTGCTGCCAAAGCCTGGATGTGGGTGAGGCTGGGTTTTCTTGCACACTCAAATTGCTCCTCAAATTGCTTCAGATTTAACTTTGACCTAAAAAAAAATCACTTTTAATGCCTGGCTAGCAGCCTGTGTTCTGCCCCAGAAATACACCTCGTGCTGTAGAGGGAAAATAGACCAGCAGTTTCAGCAGCACTGGGTTTGGTGCAGGAGAGCACGTCTCCTTCCAGTCTGACCCCATTGCAGGAAGGGATCCCTTTAGTGGGTAGGGAGCTCCTAGAGTGCAGAAAAGTCAGGGAAACCATACATTTCCTTCTTGCTAACAGAAAGGGAGCTCAGTGGCTGAATATGCTTTTTCAGAAGCAACCTGGTTGACAGGTGTGAACATGGGGCTGCACACATTTCAGTGCTGTACCTGTGCACCCCTTGCAGTAAATCCCTCCATGCAGGTAGGACAACTACTTCAGCCCACATTTCCCAGCTCCTAACTTGCTGCACTGCCAGCCACAAATGCCCCAAAGCAGCTCACAAAATTACATACACTTGAAAAGATGTTTTTCAAGGGAGGGATTTTGTTCTGTTTCTGAGCCCTTTAGAAGTGTCGTGGGGCTGTGTTTTCAACTTTTTCAGGGCAGCAGAGAAGGATAAAAATGCTTCTGGCTAAGCAATAGTTAAAACACCCAGGAGCTCTCTCATGTGCAGCAGCTAGGACTATAGCAAGACCATCAAATCCCACACGACCTGGCAATGCAGCATATGACAAAGCTGCTGCACCATCCCCACACCAAATAGGAACCAAGTGACAAGAGAACGAGTGTTCATAGGCATGTTTGATCTTCCAGCATGGACAAATCCCAAATACCCTTAGAAACCTGTCCCAAAATGACAACCAGGATGAATACCTGTGACCTGGCCTGGCTGGGCAGCTGCATGCTTTGGGTAAAGCTCATCAGGAGCTACTGCTAGTTTGGTATTTGACCTACACTTCACACAGTAACTCGTGGTGTTCTCTGTTGAAACAAACAGTACCGAAATCCAAGCAACCCCCTGGCTCATTACGACACCACAGCTGAGGAGATCCTGGAGCAGTGTGAAGGTACTGTCTGCACTATTGTTTCTGTGGGCTGAGGAAGTGCAGAGAGCCACAGCCCTCGCTGAGAAGCTTGTTTTACATCATTTACTGACCTAAATGTCTAGACGTGGCCAAAAGGGCCTCTGTAGGTGAAGTCACCCTCGATAATACTGATGCACAGTGAGGCAACTCCACATAATCCCATCCAGATCCACCTGAGCCTGCAGGGCTTCCCTGCTATGGCCTCTCATTTCAAAAACCTAAGGGAGGAGTCCAGAGACTTAACAAATTCAGGCTGTGCTCAAGGAGGAAGAGCCCATCTCTGCAACTACACCACCTCTGCAACAATGACATCTCTGTGACCCACTGGCTAAGAGCACAAGATGGCCTCACTGGGGAATACAAATTGATCAGGGCATGGCAGGCTGCATCTGATCCAGCCACGTTCATTTGCAAATCAAAATAGACTGAAACTCCACAGACTAATGACATTCGATGTGATGGCTGGGGGAGGATAAAGTCCTATCCCAGGCCGTGGCTGTGCAGATAGAAGTGAAATTTATTGCCAGCCCTGGGAGCAGTCTAAAACGTAAACAGGGCTCAAGGGTTTTAACTGGAGAACAGTTTTCATAATTGTAAGGCAGTTGGGTAGCAACAGAAACAATAGAGTCCCAGCCTTCCCTCCACTACGACGTTTAGATTTGCTCCTGCTGGCTGCCAGCAGTGAATTATAGATCCCTTTTTCCCAATGAAGTTGCAGCACAGGGCCCTGAAGGCCTGATTCTGATTCTGCTCCTACACCAGTGTAATTTCACTGATGTTAGCAGGGCTGTGTCTGACTGACATGGATGCCAGGCAGAGCTCTGCCCTCGCTCCACTGTAGGTGCTCAGGCTGTCTGGAAAGCTGTGCCTGTTATTGATATGTGTTGTTATACATGTGCATGCTTTGCTTCAACGTGGCGCGGTTTGAAAGGGCTGGGAACACTGGGCTACTCCCTGCCCCCTTAAGCCAGTAGATGCCAAAGATGCAGAAATCATGGAGACCACTGGTAGATCTGGAGGTCACATTCAGCCCCCTGTGCTGAACCAGGATCAGCTGTGCTCAGATCCCGAGCCACTCTGCAGGACCACGCTTCGGCTGTTAGTGTGACTTCTGCCTATCCTTTCCTCACATGAGGCTGTAGCAGCTGAGGGACACAGCATCTGCATCCACACAGGGTCCTGAATAAAGGGGAGACTGTGCTGAAGGCCATGCTGAGTCCCTGCAAGCCTCTCTCTTCCCTAACCTGCAGGCAAGGTCCATATGGTGGTGATTGGGTCTGGCACCGGCGGCACTGTCACGGGCATTGCCAGGAAGCTGAAGGAGAAGTGCCCAGATTGCAAGGTAAGATGGGAACCTGCTGAGAATCTTGGAAAATGCCTGGGTTTTCCTGCCTGAGCTTTTGATCCAGCCTAGCCCCAGGGCTCACCTGAGCTAGCAGTTGTTGTCTCCACCTATTTGTTTTTCACAGGGAGCTTGGCTTTTGTTAGAAGCCATTTGGTGCCATGCTCAGCTTGACCTAGATCCATCCAAGTGCCTTGGAAGTCCCATTGCTAATCCCACCCTGCCCAGTGCCCTGCTCTTTGCAGGATGGACAGTCAGGTGTCCCCTGCAGAAGTGACCAGCCCTGCTGACAGTATTACTGCTGCTGCTGCTCCTGGTTAACCTGGCTGCTCAGAGTTTCCACTCTGGCAGCTCCACGGGGGGAACAGACTGTGCAAGTGCTTCTCATCTACCGTTGCAAAAGCCTCTGTGGTTGACACCAGCCATAGATGCTCATTCCGCAGAGCTTGTGCTTCGGGACAGAGAGAAGGTTGGACAATTAATGCCTCCCCAGTGTAGCTGGCGTGTGAGGGTTCCCCAGTCCACTGATGGCAAACTGAGATGGGATTGCAGACCCAGCCACTAAGGGACCTGGGCATGAGATAACATCACTGACCACTTGAAGATGCATGTGGAACAGTGTCCCCATCCCTTCTTAAGCTGAGTGCAACTTCAGTCCAGATGTAAAGCTCTAAGGAACCGGGGAAGTGCTTCCATCAGCCAACACAACTAGATCTAGAAGGGGAGTCTGTAGCCATGGGTTTCTACAGGTTTGAGCTAACTAGCTGGCTGTGCACTGGTGCAGATTAAGGAGTGCCCATGCTACCCTAAGGGTTGAGCTTTGGAAGCAGCGGGCTCTGCCAAAAGGGTGATGACAAACACCTCGAGAGTGAGAACATTTTAAGCCACCCATCACTCCTGCAGCAGCTGAACACTACTTGGGATCTATTTAAAAAGACAGTAGGAAACAGTACCTTCTCATCCTGGAAGTTGTCCATGATGCCAGTGGATAAGAGTATCACATCACAGAGAGGAAAATGCAGCTGATAAGGGCGTGGGTCATTTTTCCTTTGAGTGGTGTGTTTGGCTACTTCTGAACTCCCCTATGTGGTTTAACAAAACTTCCTCCCCTTAAAGATCATTGGCGTCGATCCTGATGGCTCCATCGTCGCTCTGCCCAGTGAGATGAACCAGACAGACACCACAACCATTGAGGTGGAGGGCATTGGGCATGACTTTATCCCCACTGTCCTTGACAGATCAGTAAGTAGCCGTGTGACGAGAAGCATCCATCTGATCTTTGCCTTTGCATCCAACCTACCCCAAGTGTCAGCTGCAGCCAGCTCTGGCACCCGGCTGGGCCCAGCCCTGGGGCTATATATGTAACTTCCCAGTGCAGAACAAGCCATTGCATGAGGGGGTTAGGACCCCAGCCCTAAGGCATCTTCTTTGAGTAAATCTGATGATAGCTGACCTACAAGGAGAAGCCAAACACAGGGCAAATGAGGAATATGCCACCGTAGCAGCCTCGCCAGCCCAGCCTCACCAATGTTCAGAGCACGCCTCTCACAGTACAGTCATATGGGAGAGGTCAGTGCTGAGGCTGCTTTGCATCACACTAGCCTTTCCCAACCCTTCGCTGTTGTAGGCACCACATGCACACAGCAGAAACCCTGCACCTTTTATGGGCTGGAAGGAAAGATCCAAGCCATGTAAGGCAGCAGATCATGCACCTCGTATGGCCTCTTGTCACATCTCGTCTTCATGTACCAGTTGCCACCAGGCACTGTGCTTTAACGTCCCAACTCAAGCTGCCTGTTCCCCCCGTTGACCTCATTCTTAGAAAGGTCCCTCCCAGTTTCACACCCCAGATTCTTTCTGTTTTCATGGGTTGCATTAATGACGTCTCTGCTGTCAATGCAGACCTTTGGAGCTTTGATCTGTAGTGACCCAAAACTCTTCTTGTAGTTGGATCCGATATTACCTGGTAAAACCTTGACTGTTAGTGCTAGCCTAGCCTGGGACATCGCGAACACCACCCCCTCTTCCGCATCCTGACTCTGGGCTTTTCAGGCATCCCTAAGTCTCCAAGGAAAGGGTGCTGGCTGGAAAGGTGCCTGCAAGCAAGGACACACCCTTCGGACCAAGGATTCCCTGCCAAATGCATTTGCTTTCAGCGAGTGTGGAGACCAGCTCATGGTGGCTGCCAGACGCTGTGGGCATCGGCACCGCAGCAGGTCTCAGGGTCAGGACAGCCTGAAATAACACCGCCAGGAACCAACCTTCTTGCTTTCTCTTCAGGTGGTTGATCAGTGGTATAAATGCAACGACAGAGACTCGTTCCTCATGTCTCGCAGGCTGATTAGAGAGGAGGGATTATTGTGTGGTAAGCACCATTGACAACGGTTGCTTCTCTTAACAAACTTTCTGAACCTCATCCTTTTGGGACCAAAATGCTTCGGGGTAGGTGCTCTCTGCATTTTGTGCCTGCTAGGTTAAGCAGGCTGAATGGCCAAACCCTGAGCTGGTGCACAGGTCGTTGCAGACTTCAGAGGTGTGGCAGTGAGTCAGTGGTCTGAGATCTGACTCACCGGCTACAGTAATTATAGAAGCAATAACTCTCCTCTTACTGGAGCACTTTTGTGCATGGAACTGGATCTTCAGGCCTGACTCTCTGGTGTAGTGTTACAGGAGCTAAAGAGAGGATTAATGGGACTCAAGGCAAGACAGGTGGGCTAAAACTGTCGCTCCACTACCAACTCTGCAAGGCTGTACTCTCTGTTGCTGAATGGTTGCCACGCTAGAGGTGCCAGGTTTGGAACAGGGAAGTTTGAAAGTAAAGAAAGTGTAAGATGTTCTTGCTGAGTATTTCTCCCTGTGCCAACAAGCTGTAAGCGATCCCACCCGCTTTCCGAAAAGAACAGGTGTCCTCAGACAAACCCTGCCTGTACCCTGAGAGCCTCTATATGGCATCAGTGGTTTTTAGCCTTCCCTGCCACCAAACTGATAGCTATAGGTTTGTGTCCAGTTTGTAGTGAGAGCTGATACAAGCCCTGAGCGCTCAGATCCAGTGAGTCTGGGACAAGATTGAGCCATTTGTAATGAAACACTGAAGTGCTGCTTTAACCTAGCAGGCACAGAGTCGCTGTGTTTCCACAGAAACCACTTGCTGAAACTCAGCTGTAGTTTGTGAGTAGCTTCATGTTCCCAGAACTGCATTTTTTCAGGACCTTTCCTCATTTGTTTGAAAAATGTGACCTGGTGCTAATTAACCTGCTGTAAAATACGTGCTGCCTTGAGTGTGGTGTGTAATTGGCACACAGATAGGGGAATGCGTGTGACTTCCAGTACTCGAACTACCAGTGGAAGAATTGCCTCTGTAAAGCAGGGACCTGCTTTCCCTACGTGCAGCAAACCACATGCGTGCACACAGACACAGGCAGCATTTAAGTCTTCCCATCACGTTGGCCTGGTATTCCAAGCATGAATGTAATGTTTATGGGTTTTTCAGTCTTTACAATGCATTTAAAGCCAATCTTTGACTGCCAAATATGACAGCCAGAAACTCTAGCTTTGGCATGGTCTCCTCACCCAAAGAAGGGGTGCAGCATAGTCAGCAGTGGTATGAATGGCCCCATATTGAACCTTTCAGCCCTTGGAGTGCTCTCAAAGTCATCACAAGACGAGGTTCAAGATGTTTATTAGGTGACTTTTAAGTTGCCTCATAAGCTCCTTGCAAAGAGCCACCATATGAACATGTCCCTTCAGGCCCTACCTCTTCCTGACCCCAAAACCTACAGGGCTGTGTGGCCAATTGTCCTCCCACTCCCAGTGTCTTGAGCTGCTCTGGTGTATGAGGTGCCACCTCTGCTACCGCGTGGTCTCAGTGCCCCTGGTAGTGTTAGACTACACAAGGACTGTGGTCCTACACCCTGGGCAGCCCCAATGCTTCTCTCTCTCTTCTTGGTGCCCATCCAGGTGGCAGCTCGGGCAGTGCCATGTCGGTCGCCGTGCGTGCTGCCAAAGAGCTGAAGGAGGGTCAGCGCTGTGTCGTCATCCTGCCCGACTCTGTCAGGAACTACATGTGAGTTTCTTGCTTCCTCGCCTGCTTCCTGGCAGCGGGGTGGGAACCCCCACAGCCTTCTCCCTCACCCTCTGCATATGTCCCTGGTGGGGGTCATGGGGTCCTTTGGTGACGTGAGCTTAGGACTACTGAGCCCAGGTGGTGTGGGTTGCCAGAGGGCAATAAGTCTGATAGCCTGGCACTTGGAGTGAGCCTGGAGCTGGGAGCCTCCCTTGAGCAGCTCACAGGAAAAGAAATAAAATAAACAACAGGGAGAAGGAGCAAACTGTGGTGGCAAGCACCAGGGGCTGCGTGCTGGGACACCTGGCTTTTATCCTCCTCTTGTCCCTGACTGACTGCACGGAGTAGGAATCAGTCAAGCTACAGAGTTTGAACTTGCATGCCTAAAGTTAGGAAGGCAAATAGCTGGCGTGCTTCTAAGAGTTACTGAGCACCCGCAGCTCCCATTGACCTTAAAAGGGGCTAAGAGCAGCCAGCTGCAAAAATCATGGGAGCCCTGGGGCAGTGCTGTAGTCTAGTGCATGAAACAAAGCACGACTTCTTCTGGAAGGCTTACAGATTTGCTCTTTGTTGGTGATTTCTAGGTCCAAATTTGTGAATGATAAGTGGATGATAAAAAATGGTTTCCTCAATGACGTCCAGGAGCACAAGCCTTGGTAAGACATCTTCTGCTGACATAAACAGTGCTAAGGGAATCAGCTTTATGAGTCTGGAAATTATTATCTTCAAAGGAAAGTATTATCTTTTAGAAGAAGCACAATTAAGTCCAGACCCCTCTGGGGAGGCTGTGATTTCAGCTCCTCTCTTTTGAATTGTTAGCTGTCCCAGTTCTGCAGTCAAAGTCTATAAAGGGGCCATTTCTGTCTTGAAGTTGCTGATCCCCTCCCATGTGGCAATCATTGTCCAAGCCACCTAAACCTGCCAAGCAGAACTACTGAGGAGGGCATCCAACTCCACTCAAACCTTCTCCATCTACTCCACAGCTGATGTTCAAAGAAACATCAGGCCAGTGAGGTGATGAGTCCCTCCTGTAGCAAGCGCCCTTTCAAACAAAGCGCCCTTCTGAAGGTCTTTTCAGGAAGGGAAGAGTGAATTTTCATTCTCATAAGGTGCAGGCCAGAAAAGTTGACCAACTCATCTGTCTCACACTCCATGGGGGAAGAATCCCTTCAAGGCAGGGAACCACAAACTGCTGATGCCAGCTGACATGTGGCTGGACAAATGCTGGTTGTTTAGAAAGCGCCTAGCCTCACAGTGGGTATTACTGATGTCACTTGCTCCTTTGGGTTGCTATAACCAAAGGTTATCACAAACTATTTCCTAAAAACTTAATACATTTCCAAGGTCTCCCGTGACTGCTTAGAATTACTCTTGGCCCTTCCAGCCTCTTGCATTTCCTTGCCTGTTTGGCCAGGATGAAGGGCTGAAATAAGCTGAGAGTTGCCTGTTGTCCCCAGCAAACAAGCGTAGCTTGTCGCTTGTAAGTCACACAAACATCTCTCCCAGGCTGTCTCCTGGCAGAGCTGCAAATGCTGCATTTTGATAACCAAAGATGCACTTGAGGACCAAGGCCTCCACTCATGAGCTTGCAGTGAAGCCCTCAGCACCTTGCTGACTGCTGGCCCAAGCCCTGCCTTGGGAGTTGTACAAACAAGGGAAAACTTGGCTTTGAGGAGACCTGGCCATGGTGGGCTTGCAGCATTTCTGCTTTGGGCATAGGAGAGAGGAGAGCATTGCAGGCAGAATATCTCTGTGTGGTTGGTCTCATCAATTCTGGCCTGGCCTTCCTGAGCAAGGCCCACAGCTGTGCAGTAGAGAGTAACAGCTTGGTGCTGCCATTTGTCTTTCAACAGGTGGTGGAACATCAAGGTGCAGAAACTGAATCTTTCAGCCCCTCTCATTCTTCTCCCAGAAGTCAGCTGTCAAAAGGCAATTGAGATCCTCCAGGAGAAAGGATACGACCAAGCTCCCGTTGTTGCTGAATCAGGGTAACTATTTTTACTCGTTACAGAGACGGCCCTTCACATGGGAAAAGCAGCCCTGATGAAGCTAAAGAGAAAGTCCCACTTATTGATGCAGTGATGGTGCTCTTGTGTTGGATTCTGATTTTCAAAAATATCATCAGCTTTTTTTTTGGTGAAGATTCATCAAGAGAATTCGCTGTAAATGAGCTAGTTAAGGTTAAAGACAAATCCAGTGCCTGCAAGACTCAGCAGAGGCTAGCTCAGTGCACAGGCATGGGGACGCCAAAGGAGAGGTCACAGCTGGGTGGGAAACCCACACAAATAAGCAACTAGAGTTTCTTCTCCCAGCTGCTAAGTTCTGGACTGCAATGCAGACTTTAACTACTGTTAAACCTACAGCTTGGTGAGGACAAGGACCTTCTGCTCCTGCTCAGATGAGGAGGAAGCCAGTGCCTCCCATTGATGGCAGCAGCAATTTAGTCACTCACTTGGCAGGGAGCAGTTCAGCCCCTGCATAAAACATGTGCCCTACCTCAGGTCTGACCATTTTGAAATCTCCTTGTTCCCTTACAGACTTATTTTAGGAATGGTGACCCTCAGCAACACCCTCACCTCGGTGCTGGCTGGAAACGCACAGTTCTCAGACCCTGTTACGAAGGTCATCTACGAGCAGTTCTCAAAGGTACCGCTATGACTGTGGCTGCATGGTTGGTGTCAACTGCTGTCCTGGGGCAGGGAGAGATGCACTACTGCCCTGAGGTGTGAGAGGAGCTGGGACATCAATGAAATGGCAGAGAGTTGAAGGCAGAGAGGTGGGCAGGGTGATGGAGACAACATAGAGATGAGAGTAAGGACAGGTACCTGCAAAAAATACTGCTGAGTCTGTGGGGTTCAGACACAGGAGCCTTCACACCAGGAGAAAAGTGCATGAACAACCATTCCCAGTCTTACATTGTCAAAGGATTTTGTCCAGCTGGAGGATCATCACCCTCCAAAATCAGAGCCCAATCATTGCCAGAGTTTAGCAGAGCTGGGGCAGCAGGCACAGTCTCTGACAGGACATAGAGCAGGTCCTGTGGGTGTGCAGGGGAGGGATGCCTGGGTTGGATGGCTGTCAGTGGTCAAGAGATGGAGTGAGGTAAGCAGGTGGTGTCTTAGAGGAGGTGAGCCACCTCCTCATGCTGACCCACAGAGACCCTTTGGGCTGAGGTGAGACAGTGCTGTATTTAATCTACAGCAAAGCCAGGTTTGCAGGTTGCTTACATCCCTTCCCATCTCCCCAAAACTGTGCGGATGGATGAGGTACACCTGATCCTGGTCTAGCTGGGTGCCCCCCTGACCAGTCATGGCTACAGTGAGAGGCAAGATTCGGGCTCCACATCATTGTCATATAACTGTGAAGTGAAATGCAAAATGTCTCTTTCTGTCCTGTTTAGATTGGCCTGGAGGACAGCCTTGGGAAACTTTCCTGCATCCTGGAGAATGACCATTTTGCTATCGTTGTACATGAGCAGATGCAGTGTAGGTATCTGCAGGAGCACTGTGTGGGCTTTGTGCAAATATTTGATAGGGAAGAGAGGAACCCTCACACTGAGCTTGGCAGTACCAGTGCAGCTGCACCACGCGCGCAGCCCCTGAGCCTTGGCAGGGAAGATGTCTGCCCCGTGGCTCAGTGAAGCCCCCAAGCTGCCAATTATTCACCCTTTCCTGACATCAGAGCGATACAGGCAGAGGGGAGAAACCTTAACCACAGAAGCCCAGGACCAGCACACTACTGGATGTGTATCCTGCAGGATCACTTACCAGATCCTGGCCATGGGATCTGTGTTGTCCTTGCCTGGAGGGGTGATGCTGAATCACATACCAGCTCCATCCCCTCCCCTGTTGTGATGGTTTCCCATGGAAACCCACTTTTGGGGATGGGGCATTCATTATGGGATTTTGTTTGGTCCCCTCTGACAGCCACGGTGGACTGTGGTTATCAGCTTGGGGTGCAGTGCCATTGTGGCACAGATGTATGCTCAGGCCTCTAGTATTGGTTTAGTCTCTTGACCTCGAATCCAAATTCAGCTGCCTTGCTGGCTGTGGGCCACAGAGGAAACATGAGGGCAGCTGGAGATCTCTGTAGACGTAGCATCCCGAGCGCAAGGTGGAAAAGGGCATTTGGGCACATTGGGTAAAGGTTTGGTGGAGTTCAGGCACCCAAGTGCAAGGGCACAAACTACACAGTCTGCATCCCGCTGCCTAAAGACCTTCCACTGTGTGGGACCTGAGGCTGCACCACCTTTCTGGACACCCTGGTTCCTACGTGCCACCTCTGGAGACACAGCCAAGAGATGGCCTCATGCCTGTGTGCCCCCAGGGGGCTGGATAAATCCCTGTGCTAAGGGGGCTGGCATGCTGGGTGCTATCAGACACCTACCCTCCAGGTCCAGGGTGATTTGGGAAAGCTAAAAACAATGTGTGGGACCGCAAGGAAGCCCTGTGGCAGGGCACATGAGTCAGGACACAGGAGGCACAGTGCACACTGATATGTGCAGCCCGAGGCATCTGTGTATGAACCTTACCTGGCCTGTGGCTGGGTACCTTTAGACTAGGCCAGTAAAGCATCCATACCAGCAGCTTTGGCTTATCAACAAGCCACTGTGCAGCCACCCCCTCCCTGGTGAAGCGAACTGGCTCAGTTGAGTCACATGTGGTCGAGACCCGCGTCAGCAGGAGGGTTGTGCTGACGGCAGCAGGGATCACACCTTGTTGCTCCCCTGACCAAAACAGGTATGGTGGCAGGCGCTGCTCTGCGAATCTGACCCAACACACCTTTCCAGTACAATTATACCGTAAAAATTCTAGAAGGATGAATCTGGCCTTATCTCAAGGGAGCTGCTTCGTTTAAAATGTTAGCAACGTGAGGAAGCAGTCAGAAGACCCGTGTTTAGCACTTCTAAACTAGAGCCGAAGGCTGTAATTACACTGATTTTACGGGATTACACACTGAACACGCAAAGCATTCCGAGGGTGAGCAGCACGCGACGTTGCGCTGTGTGGACTGCCAACAAAGGGCTGCCTGCTGAACGCGGGGCCTCTGAAACACACACACCCCCCCCCCCCCCCCGTGTGCAAACTGCTTGTATGTCCATGGCCTGCTGCCCTGAAGCCCTGTCAGCTCTAAAGCTGGCTTCCAGGTCCAGCCATGTTCCCACAAAACAGCTCAAACTAAAGTCTCTCACTCAGACCTGCCTTCGACGCGCGTGTCAAATTTTCTCCCCCCCAAAACAATGCTTGGCAGAGCTTCCTTCCTTCCTCAGCTAAGCTGTCATAAACTAATGAAAAATCTGGTTTGTATCACATTTCTATATAAATTATATGGTATCCACAAATTAAATGGCACCCACCAAAAAATACCAGCCAGCTGTACACAGTGCCTCTTGCTCTGGTTCTCAAGCGACACCCGTTTGTTTTTCCAGAGCTGCTGTTTTAATGCCGTCACAGTTACCCCCCTCCCCTCTTTATTACTTTCTCCCCACACCTTTGGAGCTTGCATTTTATCTCATGTTTGGGCTCTGGTGACTAGTTTAATTTTTATTTAAGAAAACATTTCTCAGATAGTTAAAGCGATTGTTGCGATGCTGTTTTATTAACGGCGGCGGCAGCGTGGGACCTTATGAGAGCAGAGCAGGAAGTGTCTCACTGCTGCTTTTAAAGAGTCCCATTAGTTCGGCCTGAAAACGCTTTCCAGCAGAACTGGAACAGAGGTTGGGTAAAGACAACTGGGAAATTAAGTTTCCCCGCTCTGGTGAGGAGCGAGCTGTCTGCAGCTCAAACTTCCCAGATGTGATCCCAGTACCCTGACCGCGGCTGCACCCCTCACTGCTGTTGAAATGCTGCTGTCCCCGTTAAGGTTTTCTCTTAATAAACAAAGAGCAGCCTCTGCCCAGCTGTGGGGAGGGGGGAGGTATGTTCTTTTTTTTATCTTTTCCCCCATTAAACTGGCATTTTCTGTGCTTACAGTTGATGGAAACGGCAGTTCCTTCATGAAGCAGATGGTGTTTGGTGTGGTCACAGCGATGGACCTCCTCACCTTTGTCAGCAGAAATGACAAGAAGTAGCACAGCCACTTGGCTGGACCCCACCTCTACTCCTCCGGCAGGGCCAGCTGCCCCCCACCCCCACAGGCCTGAACCACCCAGCTGAGGGTGCATTCTGGTCTCACCCAGCTGATAGTGTCTCACAATGACTAGGTGAAAATTGTAATGCAATAAGCATTTTGTCTGATAAATGCCACACAGAATATCACTAAAGAAAAGATAACTAAAGCAGTTGCATTTGAAAGCTCTGTGGGTGGTTACACGGAGCTTCCCAGGGCTGGGGAGGTAACGTGGGGAGAGGGATGGGAAAGGGATGATTGTTATTGCACAGATTTTAGCAGGTGGGGGTTGGGTGTGTTTGCTAGCAGTAGCTACCTCAGCACTGCCTGTGTTGTAGCCGCTGTGAGTTGTCTTGGTCGCACCAGGGCTGGACACTATCTCCACCATGAGAAGCTCCAGCCCTCTGGAGCACTGGGGACAAGCCATGAGGCAGCTGCACCCTCCTGCTCCTCTCCACCCCTCACAAGTGCCCCTGCAGGCACCCCCAGAGACCTTCCTTCTCATCCCTGGCTCCGTTTTTGGGCCTAGGAAGCAGCTTCTTCCTTCCCTCCCCAGGAGCAAGTGGGAGAGGCAGAGCCTTGGAGGAGGCGAGGGGGGGGGTGGGGCGAGTGGTATGTGGCACCCTGGTATGCAAAAGGTGAGGAACTGGATGGGAATGGGCAGGAGGGCTGGGAAGGGACAGCCAAGAGCTGTGTGCTGGGCAAGGGGGAACTGTTGCTCCTGCAGCAGAAACTGGCCTTTGGATTGCACCTTCCTCACCCCTGGGCAAGCTGGTGGCACGGGGCATCCCATGCATGGTCCTGCAGGAGGGGACAGTGAACTGGACCCACTAAAGAAGTAAAGACTCACTGTCACCAGACAGTGAGAGGGGATACGATTTCATCCCTGCATCCTGCAGTGGCCAGCTCATGAATACGCATCCCTAGAGCTTGTTATCAAGGGGTAGAGGGGAAGGGGAGGTCAAGCTTAATTTTGCTGTCAGGGTATTATGTGCCGGAAACTGATGATGAAGGTGGGGAGAGCCATTTGCCATGGCTGCAAGAAACATAAATGAAAGCAGATGCAGAAGGAGGGCTGTGGGACCAAACTGAAGCACTGCTGAAACCTGGTCTGGGGGATTTGCTCCCAAAACATGCTAAGAGCTCTGCAGTCTTCCCGTATGTCTCAGGAGCTGCTCCAAGGGGACAACAACCAATGCTTATTTTGGCTAGCCCATACTTTCAATCTAAACTAGCTTGCATGAGGCTTTTATTAGAGTATAGAATGCTGAAGTATTTCTATTTAGGAAGAGTGTCTTTTGTGTGCAGGGTGACACACGCGTTAGCAGAGCTTCTGTGAATTTTGTTTGAGCAATGGCCATATTTGTCCAGAAAAAGTAAAAACTGATTCTCTCAGCCTCACTGAATTGTATTTATTTTAGCAACACCGTAGCAAATAGAAGGATGTTAGCACACCCAAGTAGTCCATAACTGCATGGGGCACAGAGCTGAGTTTGATTCTGGGCCACTTCGATGCCTGGGACACGCTAGCCCCTTCCTGATGACCCTGCCTCTGGTACATTCTCCTGTGCAGTAGACCTGGCTGCAAGAGGGCAGATTTGCCTCCATGTGACAGCCAAGGGCATGTCTATCTTTGCAGAGGGCTCCCCTTCATGGGGAGCCAGCACCCTTCCCTCCAAACCCCAGTTCCCCCACCTCTTAAGTGAGCACCCCAATGGGACTGCTCTTTTCCCAAAGTCAGCTTGTGAGTTTTAAGCTCAGCCGTGAGACAGACCCTTAAGCTGCTCCAGACACATGGGCACCTTTGAGGGGGTGACACTTCCCTGCCTGGAGGGAGACTGTGGTCACACTGGCCCTTAAGAAGCACCTCTTAAGTGCACACAGAACAAGACCCTGGGTGCCAGGCAGGTCTCTCCCAGCGGGTCAGGGAAGCTGTAGGGTGCCTGGGTCACACCCAAGAGCTTTGCAGCAGGAGTGATTGCTCCAGGCTGCTGCTGTGCGTGCATGCGTGAGTGAAGAGCTTAGGACAGCTCTCCTTTCCATCTAGCAGTACTGAGGCTGGGAGGGGGTGGGGCAGGCCATGCTAAGGGGGCTCACTGACACTGCGTGAGCTTATGCAAAGGATGTTCCATCACTATGAGTTGGAACAGAGACAAACAATGTTTGCTGTGTTTGACCTGAATGGTGGCTGGCGAAATGAGGGGCTCACAGCATGTATCAACTGTCCAGACTTCTGCTGCCCTCACAGGTCATGCTGCCCCTATGACTTAGCCCAGACCCCAGTGCTCCCAGCAGCAGCCGCTTGGGCTGGAGCCGTGCTCACCAAGGTGCTCCCAGGGCCCTGGCTCCTGCCCCGGGGCCAGCACATCTGACCGCGGTGTTGCCCTGGCCAGCAATGTCAGCAATGTATCTGCTGTAATTTGCTGCAGACCATGACCCTGAGGATGCAAACATGCCCCTTGGCGCACACCAGGCCAGAGCACTGCTTCACTGGCACCCCCGTGGTGCTGGGTTGGACATACAGGGTGGTGAGCGGGATAGGATGCTGCTGTCCTGCTCACCATACCTCTAGGGGGGACAAGGCCTCAGCAAGCAGGAGAGGAGGAGTCGTTTGCCTTGCCTGCAGAAATGCACACGGGACCTGTGAAGGCACGCCTGTACACAGCGCCGGTGGCAGCAGCAGGACCAAGAACCCAGCACTGTCATGCCCAAGAGCCCACCATCCCTTCGCCCCGCTTCTCAGGAGCTGCCTGCCTTCTGGCAGTGAGAACTCCTTTAAGGTAACTGGTCTTTAGAGTTCATTTCCCTTCCCTAGCCACTGTGAGGCCCTATCAGTATTTTACATATAGGTTGAGAGGTGGCCACCCAAGGGAGCTCATCCTGCTCAGCATTACTCAGCACTCTTGGGCTCCATGGGGTGAAGGTGTCCCACCTATCTACCAGAGGAATGGGGATGTTCAGGCCTAAGGAACTGTGAGAGGGCAGTGGCAGGGTGAGGGCCAGGCAGCATCCCATCCCACTGCCCTGAGCATGGATGGCACCCAGCTCTGATGCAGGAGATGGGCCCCGATCCTGCAGCACCAGCCCAGACTCTTCTCCAAACACCTCCTGCTCTGAGGGATGTGTGTGTGTGTGTGTGTGTGTGTGTGTGTGTGTGTGTGTGTATGTGTATGGGGGTTTGTGTGCCCACAAAACATTTGCTGCTCTTCACAAGCCACAACTGCTACGAGACTTCCCTGCTCTTCATCCTATTGCTCTGCAAGCCTGGGGGCCCATGTCTAACAAGCTCATCAAACATTTTCATGCAAGGGAGCAAATGGTCCTGAGGGGCCTCAAGCTGCCTGCGCCCGTCAGGGCACACGGGTTATGCCCACATGTGAATGCCATGCAGACCTCCTCTGCTGGGACACAAGACCTTGGATCTCTGTAGCTTAATCCAGAGGAAAGCAACCACGCAGGGCTTAAGGTGCTTTAAATGCTGTGTGCTTTGCATGCTGCGCTGCGGGGCTGTTCAGCCCTGGGGAGCTGCATGGAGCTAGGGGTAAAACGTGTGCCCCAAGAAGGTCCAAGACCTACGTCCAGCTCCAGCTCCAAGCACTGGAACTCCAGAGCTGGCTACCCACCACTGTGCTGCCTCATTACAGCTTTTAAATCACCCTGCTGTCCCTCTGGACACTGGTGTCCGTGCCTGCAGAGCGCAGGGGGATGCTGGCTGCAGTCTGCGAAGGAGGGTTGTGGGGGGACATGACAGACCTGCAGGCGCTGGGAGATGCCGGATTAGTCTGCGGTCAGACAGACTAAACCAACACCACCAGCGAGATAAACATCTTGCTGGCCCTGCCCAGCCACCTTCCGTGTTTACCGAGGGGAGGCTTCCCCGCCTCTCCTCTCTCTCCCCCACCAGTGTTTCATTGTGGAGCCACCGCCAGCGGCACATAAATAGTGGGCCCGGGCAGGCTGTGGGGTGAAGACCGGAGACATCACAGAGGGTCCCGCACCGCACTCCAGCACCCATCCCGCCTGGCTGGGCCACCCTGCAGGTAACCAGCACCTCATGGTCCCTCGCAACACGGCCACAGCCAGGACCCATGGGGCAGGGGGTGGAAGGGGAGTGCCTCAGCAGGCCCGCGGCCCCAATTTTTACAAAACTAAGGGGGAGGGTGGACGTTTTCAGGAGGAAAAGTGCCCTGGCTTGAGCAGGAGGCTGCTCCCGCTGTAGCTGCCCGGTGACGAGACTTGATGCTGTGCTGTTTTCTGGAAACTTGGCTCTGCTGAAGGAGCCCAGTTTCATTGCCAGGCAGGGTCAGAGATTTTGGCAGTAAATGGGACAGCTGGGCGTGCAAAATGCGTGACTTAAGGGTGCGTCTGATGCTGGTGCCCTGCTCTCTCTGTGCATGAAGTCCAGAGGAACCTGATGGCTGAAGCTGGGAGCTGCCAGGAGGGAGCTCTGGGCACTGGGCTGCAGGAGGGATGTCCTCGTTAGCGTCAGCCTTTCCATGGGGAGTGGGTCTGGGCTCCGGGCTGTGTGGCACAGTGATCGGTCTGCAGGGAATGCTGGTGAAGTAACCGGTGGATTGAAAAGCACAAATGAAACCCAGGGGCAGAACAGTAACTTACAGCAAGGATGAAGTAGACTTAGCAGCGCCTTCAAGAAGCTGGAGTTAGCTTTAAATACAGGGAAGCTGTAAAGAGAATTCCTTGGCGTGGTCTCTTTTTTTTTATTTTAAATTGAAGGTGGACAGAGTTCATGCTTTCAAGTTTCCCTCTCCCAAAGCTGTGCAATTTGGAAACTGTTTTGTTTGAGAAGTAATTGCGAATAGCAGGGAACTGGGCTGTTAAGTGCACAATGTGAAAGTCCTGATACAATTGTAATCAAAGGTGGCTTTGGGGCAAGCAGACCCGGCCTGGACAGACCCAGCGTGGGAGGAGAGAGGAATGTGTATTTAGTATGGCGGGATGTAAGGTCACTCAGGCAAGGGGAAGGGTTCTGAAAGGCTGCACTTAAAGAGTGACAGTCCAAAAAAAGAATCTTCAGCCTTAAAATAGAGAAGAGAGACAGCGTGAGCTCCGGGCTGTGCTGAGCCTCCCAGGAGGTGTAAGCGCAGGAGGAGGGACCTGGCACAGGGAGCCGATCCTCTCTCCGGTTGCAAACTGACTGGGTGAAAAACATCTGCCTAGTGAAGGGAAGTCTGTGCAAGGTGAAGCAAGGGCCGGGCAAGCCCTTGGCTTCCCAGGAGGGAGGGAGGGACAGAGGGAGGGTGGTTGCTGGAGAAGGCCAGCAATGCGCTGCCAGCTGTGAGGGACACAGCGAGAGGCAGCTGACCCCCAGCCCCTGGGCAAGCACGGTCCCAGTCGCCGTGCGGCTGCAGGACAAGCTACCAAAGCAGACAGCGCTTCTGTGAGCTTTCCACATGCCCAGTCCCAAATGCCTGCCAGGCACAATTATTCACTGAAATATAAATCATTAGTGGCAATATGGGGGTGCCAGCCACTGGCCAGGGCAGCTGTGCCAGAGCTGTGCTGTAGCACGGCACTTTGCAAGCCCATGTTGCAGTGGTCTGAACACCTTATGGGTGCAGGACTCCTCTGTCCAGCCTAGTTGGGTTTTTGAGCATGAGAATTTGTATTTTAAGGTGAACCACTCCTTTTTGGGAGGGCTGCCCATGACCTAAACTACAGATAATGGGCACCTCAAGGTGAGGCGGCCACATCCTGCTGGCTTTAAACCTTGGAGGGGGCAAGGGCGGGGGGTGTCAGACCTTGGGGCTCACCCTGCCTGCAACCGGCATCGTGTCAGCACTTGTCTCCCCTTCTTTCCCCAGAAGCATGGCCCTCGCTGGCACCCTTCGCCTCTTGCTCTCCTGCCTACTGCTCTGTGGCACTGCCCCGAAACCCACATGCGACCCCAGCACCTGCACCCCGTGCCCTGAGAGGGACGTGGAGGAGCCAACCACCACTGCCACCGGGAGCTGCTGCCCGCCCTGTCCCCCACCCTGCGCCTGCCCCACCTACCTGGAGAGCGACTGCGAGATGCAAGGCTTCGCCAGCGGCCTCGTCCCCGTCGGCCGCTCCTTCTACATCGATTTTGCTCGCAAGCTGTGCACCTGCCACCCCAGCGGGGACATCACCTGCGCCCCACTGTGCCCCCGCCTGCCCCCCACCTGCCAGGCCATCGGCAGCCCCGTGGCTGACGGCTGCCCTCGCTGTGTCTGCTATGACGAGGAGGAGATGGCAGTGCCCGCCGGCACAGTCACCACCCGGGGTGCCCAGATTTGCACCTGCCCTCCTCAGGGGGGTCAGCTGCAGTGCAGCGGCGGCAAGAGCAAGGAGTGAAGCTCTCCTCCCTGCCAGCCATGGGCAGGGGGACGGGGGAGCCTCTCTGGCAGCAGAAGGCTTTCTGCACCTTGGGGCACCCTCGCTCAGTAGTATTAAATGCTTCAAGCTGTCCGAGAGGGCTTGGCGCTGAACGTGGCTGTGAGCGCTGGAGAGGTGCCGCGGTGCACGTCATTTATAAGCCAGGGCGAAGTGTCTATAGCAGGTGCCCTTTCTTTGTTGTAAGGTTTGTTCCTTTGTGGGCTGTGAGAGCTTAGATCCCTGCAAGCATGTAACCAAAGCAAGCGCAGGTATTTATTTATTTGTGAGATGATTGTGCTTTTCTATGTGTTTATGTTTATATGAGGCAGGGGTAGTGCAGCCCTAAGTCCAGTCACTGGATAAAATTCCTCCCAGCATCTAGGTTTTTGCTTTGTTTTGATTCCATCAAATTCCAAGTGGTGGGACCAGAACCAGAGGGTTGGCTGGCGTCCCCCTCTCCAGGCTTTTTCTGAAGCTGGGAGGTGCCTCTCGTGCCTCCATCCTCCAGAGCAAAGCCACAGAGGGTGTTGGTAGCCTGGGGTCAATCCTTCACAGCCATCTTGATGGAGCAGACCCTGCTGTCCATCCCTGCTGTCCACCGGTTCTGTGGGAATACCCCAAACTGGAATTTAGTGACTGTCCCCTCCTCACTCTTGCTCTCCCCTTGCCACTGGACACACAGCAGATGGCAGAACTGCATCTTCTGAATGCTTTGACACATGTAAACACACACACACACGTATAATACATCTATATATGTGCAGGAAGACCATAATAAACCCCACAGTGTCATCAGTCAGAGAAGTTAACAGGTGCTAACTGTGTTCCTTCAAGATGTTGAATAAAATCAGTTTCAACTTTTGAAAACCGTCCTGATAAGCGTGCACAGCCTTTCCTTGTGTTTTAGCTGTTGTTACTCGGGCCAAACCTCTCTCCAGCTACTCTGGTCCCAGGTATACCTGGACACATCAAAGGTGCCTCCTGGTTTCTTTTCATGTTCCTTTCTAGTACTCTCTGACACTGGTTGACTGCAAAAAAAACCAGTGAGTGGATGAGATTCAGGGGAGGGTTAGAAAAAAGTTGGAGGAAACAGGAAAATTGGCTTTCCAAGGTGAAATAAGGGTCTCTCTTAGCTGGGACTATCGGGGGCTGACCCTGCCCTGGGCTCTGGTGAGTCTTGGCCAGAGATGTGAGAGCTCAGCATGTCCGAAAAACTGCTGCACCTCAAAGCTGGGCCTGGGGGATGTGAGGCATTTGAGCGGCTGCACTGTCCCTCTCCGCACAGATAGCCCTTGGCTGGTGGGAGTGGGCTGGGACCCCCAGCACAGACTTTTTCCGAGGCTAGAGGGCTCTCAGGTGTTAACAGGGTGGTGCTGGTTGCAGTGTGGTTTGCAGACAACCGCATCGACCCTGAGAGCTGGTCTGGGTCAGGGAGAGCATTCCTGCAAACCAAGATGTGAGGTGGCCTTGCAGAAGCCACCACGCTCTCCTGATGGACTTGGAAAACCACAGGAGGCACCAACTGGAGTAATCTTTGGGCAGCCAGCAACTCCTGCGATGCTCGCTTTGCAGTTGAATTGAGAAACTCCGTACTTGTGCCAGCTAACGAGACTAGGAAACACCACCTCCTACTTGCCACTGGTTTCTTGAGGTAGGTGTTACCAGAGAAGGCAGCCAGCAACTCCAGATGTAAGCACTGAGCCTGCAACAATGACCACCCCGATCCTCTACCATGGATTCTACCTCAGAGCCTGGGGAGGTGGCTGGAATCACCCTCTCCCAGCAGTGAGGCACCCACACCTCTGTGTGCTCTGCAGTCCCGGTCCAGCCAGCTGCCCGGGCTCCCTGGCTCCAGCCAGTGCAGAGCGGGGTGAGCCTCTGGCCTCATGCACGTCACTGCCCTGTTCCCAGAGGATATGTTTGCTGTGGGGAAGGGGTTTTCACCTAGTGTCCCTTCCCCCTCTGCTCTTCTCCATTTGATTGTGAAAAATCAATGTTAACACTCAGGTTAACGCTCCCTGTCACCTTCCAGACCTGGTGCCAGACATCCTGTGCTGCTGTTGGAGCTGTCAGCACAAGAAACTCTTCCCTTTGAATGTCAGGCTCTCCAGGTGTTTCCAAATAGCTGAACAAATTCGCGTCCTGCACATGCTTGTGAAGCATTTCGGTCCATGGGGTTACCTCTCATTTGTGTTTGCCAAGCACTTAAGGAAATCAGGGTGGGTTTGCAAGAGTAGTGATGGATTTTGCAAGAGTAGTGATTGTGTGGAGGGAGGGAGTCACAGGTGATTTGGGCAGACTCCTTGTCGCCTCAGGGGCGAGGGTTGTCTGCTGGGGTGGTTTATCCTTTGTCACCCATCTCATCTGTCACACCAGATAACCCTTAAACAGGAGAGAATGACCGACAGACAGCAACCCCTGAACCCAAGAGCAATGTTGGTTTTGTGTGAATGCCATTTATACAGGGTCAGCAGGGGAACAACAAGGAGGCATTCTTCAAACACCCACACAAAAAGTCCCCACCGGCTCCTTTGCAAGCCACATGTTGAAGGCGGTGAACACCTTCTTCTCCCTGCCACCCTCTCTGATCTGAGGGCAGTTGGCATCTCCAGCCTCTGCCCGGAAGGCTCACAGGATCCCTGTCTACATGTGACGCTGAATCAAGCCATCACGTGATGTTATTTTTCCACCAACAGCTGCACTGGTGCAGGGAGAAATGGAAAACACCCACCCCGACTGTCCTAAGGCAATACGCCGCTCAGTTCTCAAGAGTTCACTCCCTGAGGTTCAGTGGCTGGGTTTTATCATTCTTCAATTGAATGGGCGCTGCCCTGGGGTCTCCAATATTAATTACCCCCATGCTCCTCCACGTTTCGGACACAGCATTGCTGGTGGCATTACTGATAGCTCTTCAGCTCAGGCTTTGCCCCTGCTCTGGCCACTGGTGTGCTTTTCTGGCTACCCTTTCCCACGCTGGCTGTAATTTGGCATCACAGCCAGGCACACGTTTGCCAGGAAGGAGCCCTACGTGTTTCTCACATGCAAAGCGGCATCCAAAGCCTTGTGCCCCTCAGAACTACCCCTCCACCTTTGAGTCAAAAGCTGCAATTTGCAGCTCTTGAAGCAGCAGGTCCTTGTACCCGGAGTGCCATCAAGTCTGGGGGGTTGTTTGTGTTCTCCAGCATCCCGCTAACTGGGTAAAAGATCATTACTGCTGCTTAGTTATTTGCGGAACCGGCCGGGCCTGCCTCTGCTGTATTAGTGATTTCATCATTGATTTAAATAGAACGGTGTTTTGGTCACCAGCCCTTTTAGCATGCCCTCTTGGTCCCTGCCTCACAGGCTGTAAAACACCAAGAGTAAAATATTGACGAGTGAGGTCCCATCAGGACAGGTCCCTTTCGGCACAGCTGTACCCAGCGCCAGGAAGTTAAAGTGCTCCCCAAGTCCTTCTACCTTTCCTGATGCCCCACCAGAAGAAGTGAATTCCTGATGGGTGTTTCCACAAACAGCTTTAGCACCCCCAGCCTACATCTGCCAAGCCCAGGTGCAGGGGGGAGGGCTGCCTGCCCTTCTGTGTAGGTATCACCCTCTTAAAGGATCAGAAATGCCCACACTCTGACAGGTTCTGCGCTTGGGATTTCTGACCAGGATGAGAACCCTATGACAGGGGTATTCCAAGAGGATTCTCTAATTTACCCACACTGTATCCACTCTGTCGGTAACAGACTGACTACATTCCCTTAGGAGTATCTTTTCTTTAAAACTTGGGGCGAGGAGAGAGGCAACATTTGCCACCACCTTTTGAATAATGGAATTATAGAATTGTAGGGGTTGGAAGGGACCTCCAGAGATCATCGGGTCCAACCCCCCTGCCAAAGCAGGCTCCCTAGGACAGGTCACACAGATAGGCATCCAGATGGGTCTTGAATATCTCCAAAGGAGACTCCACAACTCCCCTGGGCAGCCTGTCCCAGGGGTCCTTATAGGAATTTATAGGAATGTGTTCCTTGCAGGACAGCTTAACTGCGTACAGCAGCCCCAATGTGCCTGCTGGTGTGCTGATGCAACGTCCTACCCAGCAAAGGGCATGCACACAGATGTGATTGGGTCAACATAAAAAGAAGAAAAATATGGAATAAAAGCTGACCTACACCAGGACATTGAGCTGAAGCAGATTTTTTTTACGTGAAGCTTCTTCTCATATTCCTCCAGTTCTCTGTCATGGGAAAAATAATGGAAGTATTTTAGAGGAAACCACACACAATGTTGCAGAGTAGAAGAGAAGCCCCAATGGTTAGGGGTTCACTGTGTAACAGATATCAGCCTTGCCTTCTTCAGTGTGGATGGGGGAGGTGTGGTGAGACCAAAAATGTGGATTTGGCATTTAAACAGTCGTCCTCTGGGACGAGCAGAGGAGACAGCACTTGGGTTTGCTTAGTCAAAACTATGGAACAGCAGGGGAGAGGGATGGGCTGGCCAGGAGTTTTAGGGCTAACACAGTATGCACACACTTCATACAACAGTTTGGGTTGGAAGGGACCTCAAAGCCCATCTGGTTCCAACCCCCTGCCATGGGCAGGGACACCCTCCACCAGACCAGGCTGCCCAAGGCCCCATCCAACCTGGCCTTGGACACTGCCAGGGAGGGGGAAGCCACAGCTTCTCTGGGCAAGCATACTTGACACAGTATATATTTTGTTTTCTAAATTTAAAACAGAAATGGATTTTTCTGACCATTAAGTATACTTTCTTTAAATTAAGGATTTGTGTGATTTAATGGGGAAGAGTTTGCACATTCTGCTCACACATTTCTATGCCCAAGACCTTGTACTGGAACAAACACAAACATGATAAAAAGAGCGTGTATGTGACAATAATAACACACATCCATTTGGGAGAAGAACCTACCAATTCTTTCAGGCCAAAAGTGATTTAGCTTTAATGTTGTGCAACTACGCTAAGGAGGGCAGCTTAGTTGTAGTTACCATTCCAATGCCACAGCCATAGCAGCAGCCACAACTCTGCTCTGTGGAGCTGTTGGGCTTTCTCCAGCAAAGCTGGCTTCGGATCACAGAGTGATTTGCAGAGTCATTTTCAACGCCAGTCAGCTCAAGAGACACAGAGAAAGTCTGGGGTATGTAATCAAGGATTAATTGATGCCAGATTTCAAAGAAGGGAAGGGGGAAGAAAAAAAGCCCCAAAACGATCAGGACCACAAAACTCTGTTGTTTCAAAGCGGAACGGAGGATCTCAGAGGAACATTATTACTGCAGCTGCTTGAAGCATCACTGTGAGCCCAGAATTTGCTTCCCCCAGCATCAGAAAAGCTGAAAAGGCAGGGCAGGTACTATTCCTCAATAACACTGAGTTTTGCAATTCCAGGTTTCATTTGATGACGCTTCCTAAAATTTTGTAGAGCTTTCTGGTCTCAATCCAACTACAGTAACCAGACAGGAAAGTTTATCAGGATCAGCTGTGCAAGAGAATCCTTTTGTGTATCAAAAAACCCCAACAAAACCAAATGGAAAACCCTAAATCACCTTCTGGCTCCAGCAAAAAACCACAGCGAGACACCAGTAACAGAAATACTCTTTGCTTCCTTCCTGGCCTTGACTGGGATCTCACCCACGGAACCCTAAATGCTCCCGAGTACCCTGGAAAGTTCAGTACCTGCTCAGCAACATCAGTTGCTTGTGTCACGCCGCGTGTGGTTACGTCCCCTGGCCTTCCCTGTGCCCTGGCCTCTGCTACAGCGACCTGGCTGAACCTTAAAGACCAGAGAAGGCTGTGAACCGGGCTACGAGCAAGCGCGTCGCACACACAGTGTGACAAACGTTGTGACGTTGAGGAGAGTCTCTGCAGTTTTGTAGCTCACAGTGAAAGGCTGCAGGGGGGTGGGGGGACCAACACAGATGGCAGTAAAAATGGCATGTAAGTCATTCATTCTTAATTAGGATCCACATATTTTGCATAACTATTACAAATCTAAGGTCAAAAATGCTTGGATCTGAACTGAAAAGCCTCCAAGTGAGATGTTATTACTGGAGTCACATTGAGCACGTGCATCGGTTTGTGTTTAGGACTCCATGACCGGCCTCATGAGAACCATGCCAGGAGTGATGGTCAGGAGCAAGTCCAAGGGACACATCTTTTGACTTGTGTGAGGAGTAATGCAGAAGCCCAAAGCCCAGTGGAGATGATAAATACCCACAGGAGGTTTTTCCTGACTACTTCATAAGCTGTGGGTCACACCTTAGTTGCTTGAGGAAGACAGACCAAACCTGACCTCTGAAGGTCATGCTGCTTTCAGAGGTGGTTGTCACTTCACTTTGATTTCTAAAATACCCCAGGGGCTCCATCTGGAGCACCTTGCACACTCTGAACCTTCAGGAATTTCAGTACGGGTTTTCAATGACTAATGCAGTCCCCAGTTTGTGTCCTAGCCTTACCTCTTTTGTACTTTACACTGTGCATGGAGTTTATTTTCCTTACCCTGGGCTGAGGACATTGCTCTGGTTTGGTACTAGCAGGAGTATTTGGAAACAGCAAAGCTGCACGCTAAAGGACAACTACGCTTCTCATTCCTGTAATGTCTTCTTGAAGAAGGGGATTCATCTTTCAAAGGAATTTGCAATCAGTAGACTAGGACTGCACTACATTGGCCCTATTTTAGGTGAAATAATCGGCTTTACAGGGTTTTTGGTTGGTTGGGGTTTTATTCTCTTCAGATTAAGGCAAAAATTCCTTCCTGGCAGCAGCAGAGTTAAAACTGTTTCCATAGGTATCACCAGGAGTTTCTCTCAGGCACTATTTTAATGTCAGGCGAAGAAATGATCAAATACTCCTGTGTGCAGGACACACACTGCTCAGTTAATCACTGATTAACCCTTCAGAAATGAAATACGAGTCAAAAATCCTTGGGGGCACATTCTGGAGCAAGGAAGAAGCTGTGACAATTGGGCTGCAGCAGCTCAACAGCACCCTTGGTACAGGGCTTGGGGCTGTGCTGTGGGGGGTCACCATGCTGGCAGCTGGGGAAGCGGGAGCACGGGTAAACAGTGCTTCAGTGCCAAGCAGAACTGCGTCTCCTCTTCATCTTTGCTAAGGAAGATTCACGCTCACTGGGTGAAATGATGTGTTGGGGGTTTCTTGCTGGAGAGGAACAGCTCTCTTACCAGAATGGCTCCTCGCTTCCCAAAGATTTCTGAGCTAGCAGAACAGGGTAGTTTTACAAAGGCATTGCAGTGCATCTGGCCAAAGGACTGACCATGGGAGACCTGCACAGGGGAAGTCTTGTCAATTAAGTTGCTACCAAATATGCTTGGAACCATTACCCAAAAAATTTGATGTCCATGCCAGTTTAATTAACAGTTTCGAAAACAAGAACAAAAAAAACCGAAGTCACACACATTATGGGCTATTCACCTGCTAATTCTTTCTTTCCCAGGTGCTGCTCCTGCATTACAAAAGGGTAATAAAAATCCCCTTACTGGTAAGAGCTAGTAAACATTTTTCTTGATTTGCATAAACAAGAAACCTGAAGAAATAAGGAGGCCAAGGTCTGTCCCTGGCCAAGAACTGGCTAAGCAGCTTGCGACTGTGCTCAAGGTTTCCTGAAAAGGTCTATGTAACAATACTGTGAATAGAGTAACACAAATGCTTTGCTTTTAAAAATGTGCTTTTCCAGTTCCCAGAGAACAGCAGGGTAAACCAGAGCCTCCATGAAGCATATTCTCATCTTTAATTTTATCACTTGAGAAACCAGTTGCTTCAAAATCCCTTAATAACCAAGGTGGTGGGGGGGGAGAGGTGAAGTGACGGGGTGTGCATTTTAAAGACAGCCGATTGTACAGACCGAGTGTTGCTGGAAAGGCTTGTGGGCGACCTCCCTCGTGAGCTGAAAACACTGGGTTCGATGGACACTAAGTCAGGATCTCTACAGTCACCTGCAAGGCTGCTGAGGCATTTTACTGCTTTCTCCCTCACACCGTGCTTTTTTCCTCTGGCAGAACTGTCTGCCATCCATCACCCAGCAGGTCCTACAGAGCTAAGCCACGGGGGAAAGCAGCGGATTTGCTATTTCCAGGTGACAAGATCGAATAACCAACATGATCTGGGCAATCAACAGCACATTAGTGCCAGCTTCACTACATGTTATGCTGGATGATCACTTTAGGGCTCACTTAGGGCTTGAACAACCCAAAACTTACCTGAAGGAGCTTGGCAAGCCAAGGGTAGCGGGGTGGAGGGGAAGGAATCCACGCTGAGCTTGAGTTTGGCAAACCCAACCCACTTTACTATTCAGCTACACTGAGCAGTGAAGAGCAACGTGTATTCAGTGCGAGGCTGATGGTTTGATCGTTGGCACACTACAACTAAACCCACAGTTTTAGGGATATGCTCTGCTTTTAGGAGGTGGTGAGAGTTGGAATATATTATTAGGAAACCAAAGCATTTCACTTAAACTGGTTTAACATGCAGGATTTTCCAGGGGGGAATGGAGGTTAGTTACATTTCCAACAGGATTTCAAAACTACATTTTGCCTATTCAACTCTAAAAACTAAGCTGAATGTAAGGCTGAAAGGTTTAAAGGACAAATCAAAGTAACAGAAGTCAAGAGAGACAACAACAATACAGCACCTAAAAATGGGTAATTCACACATTTTTGACATTTATGTCTTGCATAGACAAATGCTTATTAATTTCTTTTCACAAGATGGCTCAGCCTCAGAACATAAATCTTAAATCAACATTAACTACAATTAAACACGTGTGTTCCAGTCTCTGAAAATACCAGGGTGCTTGGGGGGGGTTTGCTTACGTCTAATGGCTTTATGAAACTCTCATCCCTTGGAAAGACTGTGTTTCATCCTTTGGGCTGTCAAGTTCATTGAGTTAGGAAGCTGAACTGCCTTCTAATTCTTGTTCCATGTGATAAATAGATCTGTTGTTATTGCTTGAAGGCTTTGAGGCCCTACTCCGCTAGAATATCCATACACCCAAAGCTACTTTTAAAGCACAGGAACTGGGAACAGGTCTGCCTCCTGGCTGGATTTTGAACATCAAAACGCTATGTGGGGCACACCAGATCAACATGAATTTCTGCCCATCCCCGGTTTCCACTGACAGAGAGCCTGTGTGTGCAGGCAAGATGAACCTCTGAAAGGTTCCCAAGAGTGACCTGGGATCAGACCAAGGAATGAATTCTCCTGCAGGCAGATGTGGCCCAACATGCAGTGTAATGGGGCTTCCCTGAGGTCAGCAGGACTTCACTTCCACCCAGCATCCAGACCTAGGAAACTCTCTGCAGAGCTGGAGCCGTGCTTGTTGATCTGAATGTTTTCACACATGATTGTTTCTTTGAGGCAGTCATTTAAAAACACATCCTGATAAATCTGGAATTGATTTGCTAGTTTCTATAGTTAAACAACATCAGGAAACTGCCTTGCCTGTTACAGAAGTCTTGGAAAACCTTGACTGAGAACCATGCTTTGGATTCATGATCTAGATGATGTTGGAAAAAAATATAACTGTTTCAATAATCATAACTAATTTAAATTGATTTAAAAAACAAAGTAGTTCTTTCATACATATGAATATGACTTTAATTGGGAGGGGGAGGAATTATACATGGTTTTAAAGTTAGGTCCCCTATAAAGACTTTTTAGCTAATGTAAACATGTACCTCTCCTGAATAGCGATGCTTTGCTTAAACCAGCAATCTTTCTTAGGCAGCAAACGAAACACCACTTTTTGTTTCAAATTGTTAAAATGACAAGCACCTCTGTGCAGTTCATACACACTACACAGATCTCACTGAATCAAAGAAAAAGGTTGGAGTTCCATAAGTTAAGCAATACCTTTGAGTACACTGGTAAAGCTTCTTCAGTTTTAGGGTTTTCACAACCCTATGCTTTTATGTTTCTAATTTGAGAGTAAAACCATTCCATGTTCCCCCCTTCACAGTAAAATCTGTCAACTTCTCTCTCAGGTGCAGATAACTTAGCTGATGACAAGGTCGCAAACTTTTCAGAAGAATCACATTTCTGCTGCATGTCAGGTGGGGGGAATAAAAAGGCTTAACCAGTGTTAGCCTTCTGCAGGGCTCTGAAAAAGAAACTTCCAGAAGTTTGCATACCCTGATGCCTGGTCGTTTCTAATCGAGTTTCCAGTGGCACACAAACTACCTATTCCTCACCCCTCTTCCACGCAGCTGTACAGATACTGAATTGCTTTAATTCCCTCAGTATTTTTTAAGATCTCAGTCCTCACCGTTTTGAAGGCTGGGCAAACGCCTGTTGCCACATCATCCCCAAGCACAGATTTGCCCGTTATGGTTTCCTTTCCCTTCACTGCTGCCTGTTTGCTACCCCAACAGATCTGCTGGCTGAGGTGCTTCCCAGGCTACCCCAGAGCAGGCTGGGGAAAGCTCTGCTCATAGATCCGTGGCAGCAGCAACAACTGATCAGGGAGGGGAAGGAGACCGTGAGAAATGGCCCGTTGTTCCTCCAGCACAGGTTGGTTTGGAAAAGCACGTGTTTGTCCACAATGAGCAGCAGACTATTCACCTGCCCACCTGCTGGAAGCACGAGGATTAACACACTAATGAATACGAACAAGGGTAGCTGAGTAACAGCCGCAAACAAAACAAACACAACCTCCTGTATGAAGGAAATTGTGGGGGTGATGAAGCACTTACAGAGTTAAACCAAAAACAACTAAAACCAAAAATATAGAACCTGTCTCTCAGTTCAAAACATCTCAGGTGTCCTTTGTAGGAGCAACAGGTTGAATGCTTCCAAAGCAGCATGAGTTGTACGTGGCATCTGCCTTTTTAAATGTTTTGGGGTCAAACTGGATTTGACAATAGCATTTGAGATAGTTCTGTTATGTCAAAGCCATCCTAATTAAATCTTTCATTATTCATTTACTAAGCTCGTTAAGAAACACGGTCCATTAGTGGCAAAGCAGAGAAGTTAGAAGAAAACAAATTCCTTAGAAATCACCACTCCAGCTGGAGTCGATCATTCCAGCATTTGAACTAAGCAGCAAGATCCTCCTCAGCCAGGAGTAAGCAAAAGCCACGGCAGAAACTTCACTCACGTTGAGCACAACCCAACAGCAGCTTTTCAAAGTAGCCACCAGTTGCTGAGAACTTGCATCACTCTCCATGTACGTCAGTGCTACTGACGCTTCTTTCTGAAGTTTTTCTTCATACCATCTTATACTTGGAAGACAATCTCTAATGATCAGCTTCCAACCACGTAAGCATGTCAAAAAGGACATGTGTTAATCTTACTGAAATCAGTGGGACCTAAGCACACGCCTGAGTGTTCTGTGGAGCAGAAATGAAGTACCCGATGAAGCACCCGCATCTGTGCAGGGCTTTGTTCAAGAGCAAAGACTGCAGACCCTGCAGACCCTAAAAGCTGACATCTCTTCTCCTGTCCTGTTAGAAACACAACTGGATTTGGTCTGAATCAGCAGGAAGCTCTGGCTTTGATCTAACCTAACATGGTGACAGATGGACTGGGTGAAAAGAGCAGTCTGTTATTTGCACTTAACAGAGGGGAATACAGAGTTCCAAAAGTAAGTGTTGGTGGATAGACAGACACAGACTCCAAACTTTGGGGAAAAAAAGGAGATGAACTATTACCACAAAGAGAAGGGCTCTCATCTCTAGCTCTTAGTTTTTCAATGACACACACAGATCTTCTACTCTAATAAAGCCTGCTGTATGTTCTAGAGGGAACCTTCAGATTTGAAAAAGTTTTATATAAATTCATAAGTTATATTTCTTTTTGTATTAGGGGAAAATATTTCAAATGCAATAAAATAGCAGAGTGATAGCAGAATCCATGACTGTATAGTAGGCAACTTTTCATTTTCCAGATTCAGCTGTACAAACTATAAACTGTTAAATTTCTCTAATAACTGGAAAAGTTGTGGGTATTTGAATTTACTTACCTGAATACTCATTTAGCAAATATCTTCAGATACAAGTCTAGATACAGAGTTAATGTAATCTGAATATTAATTTACACATAATACAAATCAATGTTTGACAATATCAAAACCCCATCAAACGGTGGGCCCTTCTTATGCGTTATCAAATATAGTATATCACTGTGGGATAGCTGAGAATCACAGATGCTAGCGTAGGCTTGTTTATTAAATTTGGTCAGTTTTCAGACCTTCCAAATAGGAATACTAAACATTTATTTTTTTCCCCTCTGGAAATTTTCTTTTTTTTTTTTTTTTTTTTCCCCCTCCTGCTGAATACAGTCGTCATCCCAATTCCTAGTGAATTTATAAAAATATTATTATTTTTCTTTTATCCAATAACCCCGGCAAGGTAAAAATAGGAGTTTTCATAGCAAATGATAAACAGGCTCACGGACTATGAGAGAAACTAAACTTATTTCAATTGCCATACATTCGCTACTGAATCACACATCAACGTATTTTCTTTTTATGTGTGTTGCTGTCCACCTCAGACTAGCAGTTTTTAAGGTGCAGAAGCATCTTTCAAATATATGCATCTAACTTAATGACCAAGTTCCACACACTAGTGTCACATGCTTTAAATTTACATCACCTGCCCATCAAGAGCTGTGTTAAATAACAGCGCTAACTGAAACTGCATAACCCTTCAGAAATGGCAGCACTTCCGATTCATAGAACAAAGGGGTGCTTACATGGTTCTTTATATTACTAGATATAATCTTCTGAAATAAAGAAATGAAAAAAGCACATTTGAAAGAAGTTGCTGCACCTGCAAAAACACTCTTTAAGCTTACTATGAAATACAAAAAAGTGCACCCTTCTATATCTACATATAAAACATATTAGAAATAAAACTTGTGTAAAATGTTTGCTGTGCAAACTATAAAAACAGTCAGTCAGTCAGTCCGTGCTTTTTCCTAAATGTTTTATCACGCTCTCTTGCTTCCTACTGCAGAGAATCGCTGTTATCCAAGACCAGCCCACTGATATTTGTTGTTGAGAGGTCTCCTCCATCATCTTCACCGCTGTCTACAGACTCATCCTCACTTTGCCCTGCCATCATAACTTGCTGAACAGCCAAAGTAGCACCATCGGATGACAAAGACTGGAGACTGTCTACATTCATGTTGACTGGAGCTGTAATTGTTACAACAGCACCTAGAGAAGCACAATTGTAGGTAGCACTTTAGCAAATTTCTTGCTTTCAAAATTTAAGTAATACATATTTATATACGACAGAGTTTGTGTCTAATCAACAGGAGGAAAAACTAAGGAAATACATTAAAGCTATATACATTGCCAAATGCTTAAATGCCAGAATGAACCTGGACAGGAATCTTAAAGTTAACTGTGTTAGGGACACCCAAGACATAATTTCTCCAATCGAGCCATTACAAGACTGTTTCTGCAAAATATTCCAGCTTAATTCATAGCTAGAAAGATGGGAATGTTCACAGAGAATCAAGGTGACTTCAAATGGATAAAGCTGTTGTTAGAGCCAGTGGGAGCTGAGGGAAAAGCTGCTACAAACTGGAAAGGAGTAAAGCAGTGGGTGGCAGGACAGGAAAGATGGTCCTGAGATTAAAGCACTTATTTCTCTTTCTTAAATTGAGTCAGTCAGATTGATCTGATGCTAAGGAAGTTACTTCAGTCTTTGGAGGCTCTATTACACTTCTCTGTTTCTCAATGTTCAACTTGAAACACGAGGCATATACAGAATTGCAGATGTTCAGTCCCTATTGCTAGATAGTGAAAGGAATACGAACAGGATGGGAGTCACAGAACTGAAACTGCAGCCCAATGCTGCTAATCAAACAGATGGCACCTGATGTGCATACACATGCTGAGTGATATTGCTTAGCTGCACATCTAAGGTTAGCTCCATTGTTTCATAGCTTTTGAAAGAGGATCAATAGTCTCTCAACATAAATTCTAATACAATACACCCCCAAAACACAGAAAATTTTGGAGGAGGGAAATAAGACACATTTCTGTTATGATTTCCCAGATTAAAGCCACATTCACACTGAAATAACATGAGAGTCTCTTCCCCACAAAGGTATCAAATCCTTCCCTCCCCTGTTATAAAGGAATTAACTTTTTTCATCTGTGGCTTAGCCAGTTCCCCTTACCGTCTGACATCGTGAGCTCGTTCGATTGCTGCTGAGCAACTCCTGAGGCAATGGAGTCGGGCCAGAACCTCTGAACCGGTCGGTTCTGAGCTGTTTTCTTCTTTGTTTTTGGAGTTTCAGAACAACTGGAATCCAGCATTGGCTGAAGAATTCGCCTTCTAGCATTGATAAACCTGAACACAATCAAAGGGAAGAAATACTTATGACCGGTCGGCTGGAAATTCTCTCTCTCTCTCAGGTTCACAAAGTATGCAGTGGGGAAAAGAAAATAGAACTGTAAAATCTTCCTTCTACCAGCTTGGCTCAACATTCTTTTTTAACCTGCATAACTGCTTCTAGAACACTGGCATCCTTTGATTTTGGAAAACTAGCTAAGAAAGTACTTCTGTCATTTTGCTGCTAGCAGCACTTTTTTCCCCATCTCAGAGGGGGAAATTCTCCAGACAGCATGACAGATGTACATTTTGAGATCTTATTAAGAACTAAGCCCCAGAAAACATGCTGACAGCACAGCTCAGAAAGCTGATACTCCCTCTGATTAGAGCTCACCTAAAATCTAGCCCCTGCCTATCCTAGTTTGTTTGGTCTGGTTTCATTTACTTCCTTAAGCTCCCACATTACTTATTTTATAGGCTACCAGGCTTTCCAAGGTCTGGTTCCTGATCCAGGAGACAATAGCAAACACATTTTTCCAATCTTTCCCAAATCTTTTTGTTCCCTGATTTTCACTTGTTCACTTTAGCATGCTAATCACTGCTGTTCCCCCTTCTGTTTGTGAACAAGAAAATAAATAACGTCTCACTTAGCTACCAGCAGTTAACTGAATCAATTTCAATGTAGCTAGCTGTGGCAAGGAGTTGTGACTGAGGATAGCATCTCTTGCCAAATCTGACAAAACACATCCAGGACCCATCTTTACCTGCAGTGGAAGGAAGTAAGGTGCAGCTGGCAGGCCCATAAGGTGTAATGCAATGCTCTGCAGAGACATTAGTTGGATCCCAGTACCATAGAGCTTCGTTACTACTGCGTCACGTAGGCACAGTTACACCGTTCCACTTCTGGAACCAGTGTGCTGCCACTATCTTGAGCATTTCCCCACTGCACCCCTCTGCAGCCATGCAGACAGCATCATCATTGAGATCTGAGGAAGATCCCTGTTGGACTTAGCTGCAATGATTTTAGGAACCAATACCACAAGCAGAACAATCGCACAAGCACACATCGGCACCCCTCTTTGGCAGGGGCAGCTGTACTATCTCAAACCCCTAGTGAATAGAAGACATACTAAAACATGTTGAACCATGAACTAAGGTACTGACACTCACTGTTTGGACATCGCTGCCCAGGGGATAGCACCCTTCAGTACGTGAGCTGAATGGGTATATGCTGATACTAAGTTCTTAAACATTTGCAACCACGATTACGAGAGAACCCATTTCCAAAGAGTTTCAGGTCACTATAAACACCTTTAAACTTCAATTTCTTTACTTGCAGAAGAGATGTGAGAGCACCTCCATCTCTTTCAGCAATAGAACAGACCATAATTCCTTAATTTGCAAAGTTTTCTGCAGTCCTTCTATAATTTAAATGGCACAAGTGTCATGATATTTTTCTATAAAAATAACATGCTTGTCCATCACTGTATAATTCCTTTTAGACATCTCTCTTAACGTATGTAGAACAGTAAGTTCAACTCCAGATGTCCAAGTAAAGAGTATAACTATTTCTCTATGTTGTAAGTATATGGAGACAGCGACAGACATTAAGTAAGAGTTTTTCACTCTTACCAGTTGTTAACCTGGAGTAGTGTCAAGTTTGTTTGTGCTGCAATCTGCTTCTTCTCATCCTCGGTTGGATAAGGATGCTAAACAGGACAAAAAAAACCCAGACAAAAAAGGCATAAGTTTGTTTCATCTCCTCATCAAAAAATAAAGACTTCTTTATTACAAATGATTAAAGCTGCTAGATTAAGACCATCTGACTCATTAAAAAACAAATTTTAGAAACCTCACAACCTTCTATAGATAAAAAACATTTAACAAAGAGTGCTTTACTGCACAAAACTGACTTTATCCTTGAAAGTGTGTATGGTACCATTAAACTGCTGATGTGTAATTCAGAAGAAAAAGCTTCTCGTGGCTGACAGTCTTTATTAATAAACAGCGTGATCCCTGGGCAACACAGCATGTGATAAGATCTGATTAGTTATGCTGTCTAAAGGCAATGTCATATGAGAGTACTGACAAGCATTTTCTGGTTAAATAAAGCTACCCTGGACCAAACGGGTGAAGAGAGTGCACGTAATGCAAGAAGCATACATGCAGTTTCCCTGTGTCACTTGCCTGTTGTAACACAGCTGTAAAAAGCCAAAATACCAATTGACTAAACATTGTGACAGAACTTGAGACTCATTTATCCTTTCAGGATAAGCATTAATGCAAAGGAAAGACATGCTGTTGAAAGCACGAGTAGACAGTAACAGCCTTGGAACGCGTCAGAAGGATCGCTGGAAAGGAGATACAGCCAGAAAATCTGAAATTCTCCTCTACAAAAAACACCCACAAAACACAGATGGAATTATTTTTCCTTGCACCACGAACCAGGATGTAGAGAGCATTAAGTTCTCAGCACAATGAAATGAAGAAGGATCCCTTTCAATAGTGATTATTGAGATAATGAGGTACAATCGTAACGTACTTATTAAAATAATAATAAAGTCAATAGACATTAGACTGTGGAATACTCCAAATGACTTCAGGGAAAACTGAACTGAGATTAGACAAATGGCAACAGAATAAATTCACCTTCTTTATGAAGCAAAATCATAAAAGACCGCATCAAAGAGTTACATAACAACCTGTGACTCCTGGTCACGTTCAGTCCTTACCCCTATGTGCTGAAAAAGCCAAGATCTCATCACATTTGTAGCGTGCTTGGGAAGAACTCCTCGTTTATTTTTCGATGAACCATCATCTTGATGCAAGATGCCTAGATCTTGGTTTAATTGCAATTGAAGCTGCACACCAAATTTTAGAAGAAACAGAGGAGTTAACATAGTAATACCAGTATTCTCCATCAATGTATGATTAACTCATTTACAGGGGGAATGAAAAGAAATTAGGCTTGAGGCGTGCTGATCATAAAAAGCTACTTCATTTGCTAGGGAAAAGTTATAATAGCAGGTCTCTTGCAATAAATAGCACTCCAAAATGTCTTTATCCAGGGAAAATGCTGTATTGGATTTCTATAGTTTTCATAATTCATGGAACTTCTGTTTTAAGAATTTTATCTGTGCATGTGATCTTGGGACAATAGCCAAATGCTGATTTACTGTAATTTAGAATAAAATCCACCCATGTAGTACATGTCAGGTTAATGATCCTCTGCAGTAATCTACACTACCCTAGGGATCTGGTTGCCCTGTCACCCTACACAGTCATTTGCATATATGAAGAGCAACTAGAAAACTCAGCGCTAAATTTACTCACTGTCTGCAAACAGAAACCACTGTGGAAGCTCTAAGATAGGACTGATTAAAGACCTAAAGGAAGGGCTTAAAAGTAAAATTAATTATTATGCTAGAGTGGCAAATGCAGATGCTAAAGGTCCCGCTAAGTAAATGCACCTAAATTCTCAAAGACCAAAAAGATACATACAGGAGAACCCCTACTAAGGGTCGTATTTCTTTTTCCATTTCCTATGGATACATCAGATCATTTGCACATTGATTACCTGAGCCTTAGGGAATATGTTCTTAAATGCTTGTGCAGAGATTAGAAGAAACAGTGCATGAATTGCTTATGAGTTGATATTTCAGACAGTTATAACTGAAATAAATTTCAGAGCATTTTCTTTAAACCAGTCATTATGCCTATGCCCTGTATGAAACAAGGTTTAAACTAGGTTTAAGCTATAAAATTACAACAAATATATATTTGGAGCACACGTTTATACCCAAAGTAATGCTTTACATTCTAAAATAAACTGTTTGGACGTGGAGGCTTTCTAATGAACTTTCAGCTCTCCCCCAGTACTTATTCCTTACCTCCACAGCACTCAGAAACACTGAAAAAGAAGAATTTGAAGAATTTCCTAAGGGTGACATGAAATACAGGTCCAAACCTATGTATACTTGGGGTTAGAGATTCCTGCTAACATCGAGAGTAGCCACGGACATGTATGTATATACATATATATATATATACACACACACATACATATACACACACACACACACACACACACACACATATATATATATATGAGGATGAGTTTTTTTGTTTGTTTGTTACTAGGCTGTAGGCATTATTTCCCACTCAATATTTTATTTTTTTTTCATCAGAGATATAAAAAGCATTTTTATTCAGAAACACTTTAGTCTAGGAGAATAAATTTGCACATTTCTTTCTGAAAGGTATCTGAGGACAGAACTGCATGCATTCTGGGGAAAAACACAGGCAAGGACATATATGCTAGTGCCAATTAAAAAAAAGGTAGGAATACTCTAAGTGTCCTTCTTCAGTTGGAAGGTCAGAAGAAGGGAGAAGAGAGTGAGTCAGTGATTACAAACAGATTTTATGCTGTGGAGATTGTAGCTCCTTATTCACAATTTTAATTATCCAGGGATTCCTGGAAGATTTGATTTATCATTTCCTGCTCCAAGAGAAAGCTAGCAAGGTTTTCTGTAACTGAATATTTTCCCTTCTTAAGTTGTTTCTTTAACCTCTCCAAATCCAACTCTTAAAAGCTTCTCCCCAAAAAAAGTGCTGGTCCTCATCTTTTAGGCTGTAACAAGCCCAGTGTGAAGATCTTCATAGTCTCAGCTGAGTATGTTGCAGGTTTTATGGCAAAAGGCACCTTAATATACATAAGTTCTGAAATACATGCAGATTCACAGTACTAGTGGTTGCCATCATGATAAAAAGTCAACTTTCTGACAAGAGCAATGTGGTAACATAATCCAATACAGTAAATATACCTAGCTATAAACTTAGTTCAACATTTGAAAATGTCTAATCATTGAAAAAGGGTCTATTTAATTCAGAGTGGGGGGTTGATTTGGTGGGATTTGGGGGCGGGGGTTGTTTGTTTGTTTGTTGGGTTTGGGGGTGGGTTTTTTAAAAAAAGACATATTTTTCAGTAAAAAAAAGGTATTTAACAGGTAGGAACTATGAAGACCTGCTGTATCAAGGGAGATCAGCCTGGACCTTATGCCATGTTAGACAATTTCTAACTCCCATGGCAGTGCTTGCATTATTTTTACATTTGTTACCCTGTGTCGTACACAGACCTCATTCTGACAGCCTGTAACACCGAAACTGAGATTCTTAAAACGAGTGAGATTTATTGGAACCCAGAACACTATTGTGTGAAGCCCATGAAACAAACCTGAGAGTTCTGGATCCGAATAGTCCCAGGTGACAGTGCTTGGGTCACCACTTGACCTTGTGGAGTGACCACAGTAACCGGCTGATACACTGTTCCCCCTTAAAACAAAACAGCAACAAAGACCACAGGTTAGTAGAAGTCCTTCAAATACTATCTTCAAACACACAGACACATCATCACTGAAGACAATACAACAGCTTTGATAACACACCAACTATTCCTTTTTGTAAGCATGTAAGATGTGTTCTTTGTTACACTAACGTTTTTCCCATCTGTAAGAAATGTGACTGTTTCACTGTATTTTAGGCATTCTAGGTCTGTTTTCCAGGGAAAATGCCATGACTATCAGGCAATAAAATAGTTCAACCTTTCGTTTTAACTCAGCTAACTCTTCAGCCAACAAGGGTCCCAGCACCAAAACTACACGTATGTCTGTCAAGCAGTTACACCAGTCATCTGGGTGACACCTAGATGTTTTGGACAACTAAAGTGACATAATTTTGGTGAAAGCATAGGGGGTCCTGGGCACCAAAGCCATAATGCACATATTGTGTCTCAGGATCACCTTTCTGCAAGTATATGCTGTAGGAGAAGACTGCATTGCTTTGTTGCATTTGTAGTCAAGGTTCTTCTTCTGTTTGTTTGTTCCAAAACCTTGCTTAGCAGTAAGATACAACATTTCAGTTCAAATGTCTTCTCCTTACAATAGCAGAACAAGTTTGACATGTAGGATTTCAGACACTTCTAAGTGTGGTTCCAAACTTCGGAGAGCATAAAACTACTAATAACTGCAATATTTTATATAATGCATGATTTTGTCAAACAGAATTCTTTCTATGAAGGGAGAGTGGGGGAAAGAAGAAGAAAAAAAAAAAAGAACACCTTGGTCTCTGAAATGTCTTTTAACAAAAGCAGCACTGCTTGGAAATATATCTTAATATTATATATATATAACACCCACTCATATATGCATACTTGACGCACATATAAATTAAACAAGCATTTGGAAACCAGTAAGGCACCCACTCAACTTTTCAGGAATTAAGAGTTAAAAGACATTTTTAAAAGTATCTGTGTGTGTTTTATAACAGCTATAAAACAAAACAAAATTAAGAGCAAGGTGCCAGTTTTTCTCTACTATGTCATACCTGCTACTGTTGCCATAGTTACATTTCCCTGCTGCAATGCTGATGCTGGCACCATAATCCCTTGGGGACTGAGTGTGCCAGCAATGGCACTTGGAATTTGCTAGAAAAATAAAACAATTAGTTGCTTGCATTTAAAAAAAAAAAAAAAGTTTTTAATTATTTAAGGAGATAAGGCATGCTTGTGTAAATGTACCTAAAATAGATTGGGAGCTTAATCACAGGATTAACTTCAAAGAGAAAGAGACTTCATTAGAAGTTCATCATTACCTACATTAACTTTCTCATTATCGCCAACCATTACCTTTGAAAACCCTCATGAAAAGCAACTGTTAGAAAAGATATAAAACTATCTTGAGAAATTTTAGGAGAGGAATTATTCTATATATGTAAATACTAAGAGAAACAGTTTCCAAAGGCACAAGAGATAAAGGACCCTTCATGCTCTGATTACAAGCATCAAATCTTGTAATGAATTTTAGTTATTACCTTAATTCCTTCAATTTCAAAATAATGTATTAAGTGTTCAAGATGCCCAATATGTTTTAATTTGCTTGGGATAGTTCTTGCTCAACCGTGACCATGTAAAGTCTTACACATTCCCTAATGTGCATGAATAATTATTTATGCCATATGTAAAACTCTGTCCCTCCTGTCACTACCAAAGACTGTAACAGACAAAAAAAATCTTTTAAAAGTTGTTTTTGTCTGATTTTAGACTCTGCTTTGCACACTTCCAAGCAGTAAGACCTAAGTAAGGGTAAGTCATTGAGACTTCAGAATCCATAGCACCAAATAAATTTGAAGTCAGAGAACCACAGAATCAGAATCAATAGGTTGGAAAAGACCTTTGAGATCATCGAGTCCATTTGTACCTGCCCTCTACTAAACCATATCCCTGAGCACCTCATCTATCATTTTTTTACGTACCTCCAGGGTTGGTGACTCAACCACCTCCCTGAACAGCCTGTTCCAGTGCCCAATAACCCTTCTGGTGAAGAATTTCTCCTAATGTTAGGAAAGAAGGGCCATCCCCTAAGACTAAATAATCTAGTAGGTACTTGGACAGCAGGACTCAACTTTCCAGCGTCTAACAGCAGAAGCATGAACCATAATGTACTAACTGTTGTTAATTAACTGTTGCCAATTTACTACCAAAAAACCAATTGGTTATTGCATTTAGGTAATGTCAACAATACATAAAATGAGGTTCATATGTATGGAAATGGGTGTTGTTCCTAACTACACAGTTACCCCAGGTAACATACGTCCCAAATTCTGTAACTATAATCCATCAGAAATTGTCTGTTTTTTTCAGAATACAGCTTGTGTCCAAAAAGCATCACCCATATCAATACTTGAATGAAGCAGACAAGATAGGAGAGCTTCTTAAGAAGGATTTTTTTTTTTCTTCTGTTTATCTGTTTCTTCGCCTCTTTCCAACAAAATAGCAAATCTAGGCTATTCTGAGTATCTCCATTTGCTGAACTAAGGGAAAAGCATAAAAGGAAGACAGAAAAGGTGACTATGTTCTGGCACATTTCAACAAAATTTGTGCATCAAGCAGTGGCACACAGGTGTGTGCACAAAAAAAAAAATAAATACAGCTCTTTCTACTGTTAAACACCAGCTTTGACAAAGTGAAAGAAACTGCAGAAACTCTGCAAACTAATAGCAATGAAAGTGGAATTGGAATTTCCTATGGAAATCTAAGCAAAAATACACTGAACTGTATTCAAAAGATACCTGAGATTGCACAGGTGAATAAGGACTTCCAGGCTCTCCACTTAATAGAGTTTCACTGTTCATTTTTGTCTTCAGGCAGGCAATGTAACGACTACAGAAATCCTTGCACAGTTCATTAACCTTTTCTAGCTCAAGAAGATGGATACGTAGAACTTGGATTGCTTTTACCATCTAGGGAGACAATTGGGGGAAAGAAACAAAGTAATGGTTAATTTCTAAAAAGTCCTATTTAAACAGACACTAATTTCTAGTAACAAAGACCATCCAACTAAAGCTGAGTAAATACTTGATAAGTGTTGATTCGAGTTCTCTAGTTCTGATCATTATGCTCCTGAAATGCAAAAGGGACACTTTTACACAAAATACCTGTATCCTTCCACTGCTTAAGAAAACCACTACACAGGGGATACAAACCACAGTATTAAATCTCTGAACTCTGAAGTTCCTCTGCAATTGTATGTCAAAGATTAACAACCCTGAGGTAAAATCTTGTAGGAACTTTCAGGTGAGGTTTAAGAGTTTCATGTGAGAAACGACACTGTTTCTGACATATCAACCATTAAATACACAGCACTAAACCCAGTAACAAATCCATGTTTGGACAAAACTTGAAGTCCAGGAGATAGCTATTCTCATACGGACATATCATGCTCACTGCGAGAAAGAGACTCGCAAGCTTGGATAGCTAATGGTATTACATACTGCATAAAAATAGCTTAGGTGATTGTAAGGGTCATGGCAGAAGATCAAAAGCTAAAACCAAATCCAGATGGTCTAAATTTTCCTGAAGCTGTAGGAAATCCAGGACATTCAAATATGTACATAACACACTGGCAAAGTAATCGCCTATTTTATTTGTTACACAGCGTGCCGTCCCCAACACTTGCTACGCCAGATCTCCAAGAAAATAGCTTTCAGTTTTATGAAACTAAAGAGATTATAATTTTAAAGCATAGTGCAGAGCTTGATTTTAGCACCCTTTGGAAAAAATGTCATATATGAAGGGTCATTTACCTGGCCAGAGGACTGAATCTAATAACCAAAACCGATAATTACTTAAGTAAACCACTTGTTCCCTACCAACTAAAGAAGCAAACTGTGAGCTGAAGTTGCCTTTGTTCAAAGCACCCGAAGGAGATCAAGGCAGGCAAACTTCTGTTGTAGTCCCCTCTCCCCTATGATGACTTTAGCTTTCATCATGACAGATATTCTCCCAGTTTTTTTCAGTTGTATGACACTTGCCCAGTGTACAAAATTGCATGCTAAAGTAAACAGGAAAAAAATCTGAAGTGATAACAAAAAAGGAAAATCAATTCTTTCTCAGGGCTAAAAAAGAAACCACCCCAACAAACCAAAACCCAAAAACCACACCATATATCTTTAAAAGCACAGCTGCAGAAAAATATGAGCTGTAGACTTGAGTCTACAGTTGATCCAAATTAAAATCCGTTAAAAATTACGACCCAAGACACCAAAAGCCTTTGAAATAGTAAGTGCAATGGCCCAGCACTTGGGTATATAAACCATCACTCTTCTAACACAGCCTTCAGCACTGCTTGCTGTTTAAGTACCCTTCAATGCAACCAAGTTAAACTATGCAAATTTAACTAGATTTTAGCGCAAAACAAAGGTCATCTATGTTTAACGATATTCTGCTCCTTTGAGAATTATTAATGATTGTCCTATAACACGATGACAACCAAAGAGTTTCATAGACAAAGAAGCTTATAAATTATAAATTTTGACAAAAATGTTTAAATTATAAATAATCTTCTTGTGTGGCAGACCAACACAGCACACACACATTAATGGATGCCTTAAATATTTGGCTAAAAATGAAAGAACAAAAATATGCCTTTGAGCACATAATATTTGACTTGTATTAGTGATTAGTTTTGCTCAGTTAGAAGGTTGGTTTTGGTGGGTTTTTTGTTTTAAACATTAGCCATATTTATATTATTTATTTACCAGTATTTGTTTGGAGGAAAAATAAAAGTCCTTTCTTCAGCTTAATTTCAGTTTCAAATGGATGGTTGATGCTTGCAGTGCAAATTGAGTTCAAGTCAAAATTAACCACAAACCAAGAATTAGTAACACTACCAGGTTTCTGCAGAGCCACACACAGTAGCATTTCTCTTACAGAAAGCTGTGCTTCTGTGGTTGGGAAGGCAAACAAAACTTTGTAAATATGCCATGCCTGTCACCAGGACTTATTTACTCATTTACAGCTATGCTAATTGTGGCCATATGGTTCCTGGTGTCTTGCACCATGGGTGGACCAAACTTAAATTGGATGGAGGGAGGGAAGGACAAAGAACGAACTGATAAAATCACCCACGTTGAACAAAGGTAATACAAAGAAATGTTTCCAGACAGATCACAGCAGCAGTAATACTTAATTCCTGTGTTTTTAAAAGCCACACCTGTAACAACCCTGCTGTTATTTAGTGCTACTGAGCAAAATATGTCACAGAAGAATTAGTTTTTATAACTCACATGATTCAGCCTTTTCAACTATAGAAATAAACCTGGAGCATCCTTTCAGATAAATGCACTAAGACAGAAGTAACCATGAGATATATGTATACTGTTGAAACTACTGTAAATAAAGATAATGGTAAACAATTAAGTAGAGTTTATTGAAAACCTTCCAATTCTTGCTAAAACTGCTACCCAGAGCAGTGTCACATACAAATATATCACATATTAAATTTGGAGACCTCTTTAGCCCTAAAAATGCTTTAGATTGTGTCTGCATCCTGTCTTTTCAGTGCCTCAGGCACGTGGTATAAAGGGCACAGAACACACTATGTATAATCCCCACCTTACCTTTGTTTAGCTAAAACATATACCCACATTTTTAAAAAATGGATTTTAGGGCACATAACATAAATGTGTATAGCAAATACATATCTGGATATATGAAAGAATCTCCATATACTGACAAGCAATCTCTGTCAAATGACTCTTCCCATTTGAAAAAAGCAATTAACATAGACACATTCAAAGCAAACCTACTTTTCTGAGCAAATCCTTCTGGGGCGATTTAGGTCTTCAGGGGAACACACACTCTGAGAGAGGGTGTATTTTGTTTTGATTTGATACCCTCTCTTGTTACTTTGAGTCCCCAGCCATGAGTCACACTCAGGTATGACTAGAGGCTGATGAGAGAGCTCTGCACACTACAATACTAAGTGCACTCTTCAAAAAGGCAAAAGCATGCCTTGTTCACTCAGGAATATTCATTCAAATGACATCAACTGGCTTCACCACCACTGCAACTTTTCCTAACACAACTGAAAATTCAGTAAGATAGCCTTTGAGTAGAGGGTACTGAAACAAAAATCCTTACCCCAAATGAAACAAAAAACTTGGGTATCTCAAAAAAAAGCACCTTCCTGTTCAAATACACAAGTGAGTATATTTAACACTCCAAGTTTTGTATTGTTTCTAAGACTTGATAAAGCCCTAAGTAACCTGCTCTGACTTCACAGCTGACCCTACTTTGTGCAGGGGGTTGGATCACAGTCCTCTCAAGTTTGCAATCTAACCCAAGTTATCATCCTACAGTACTATGAATGCAGGGACATTAAAAAAGCCACCCTTATACAGGAAGAGTTTACTCTGAACAGAAGAGGTAGGAACCATCCTGATGCAATATTTTTCTGCAGTGGCTGGGCTAACAGTAAGTAACAAAGAGGTGTTAAGCACTTATTGTCTGGAAACATAACATAACCTGTGAAAGCTCTAAAAGTTATCTGCAAACACTAATGTTGAACAGCTTCTAAGACGTGGAGGAGCCTGTCTAAGTCCTACACACAAAAGGATACTAATGGAGAACAAAGAGAGAAGTTGGTTCATTGGTTCATTCCAAGATCTGTTTCATCTGTGAAAATGAGATGGAGATGTCAAAGGTGTAAGCAACTTCAGTGGATGAAACCTCATCTTATGGGGATACAGCTGAGCACACTTCCAGAACAATGCATGTGCACTTGGGAACCTCTGGCAAGCAATATGGACCACCGAGATCTGGACATCTATTTTGGAACTGATGCTCGACATAAAAACTAAGGTTGATGCAAAGTACTAATTCAAAAAGATATGGAGGAAGTTAAAGCTCTGGGAAAGAAAGCACCCTTCCAGCCTAGTAAGTAAACCATGACCACAACCTCCAGCTTCCACTTCCTTCCCGCAGGGACTAGGATTTGAAAAGGGGAGCACTTATTGCAGCTGATCAGCACTTAACACCAAGTTGAAAGAACATCAGTGGAGACATGGACAGTATGAGCGACAAAGAATCATAAGAGAGAGCAAAAATTGTCAAAAACCAGAAGATCCTTGTAGAAGACAGTCCAGAAGATCCTTGACAGACACTCCAAGACAGAAGATAATTCTGGCTCAAATAGTACACTGTGCCATGCATACCTATAAGTGCTAAATATTTACTGCAAAAAAAATCAGTACCTCTCTCTTTTACCTCCATGATAACCTGTATGGTAAGAGCCAGTGAAGTTGGAAGGGAAATGTTTCAAAGTTCTGGTTCTGACCAACAGTTCTTGAAGAGCAAACATAACTACCAGAGAAAAGCCACTTCCCACCACTTTCTTGGTGTATTTATTAGGGATGGACTGGAACTCCTGGGAGAATTTCAGTACAATGGCAACTACAGTCTTCTGACTGGAAGATGAATCTGCTTAAAAGTAAAGACATACTTAGAATGTCAAGACTTCCAACTCCTCAGGACAAGCTGATAAAAATCTGTCCAGAATCTAGCACTGAAGCTTATCAGTTTTTCATTCAACAGATCTTAGAATTGAAATTTGCATTTTCCTGTGACACACCCTTCCTTGGAAGGGAAAGGGGCACCTTACACACCTCTCAGACAAAGAAACAAACAACTGAAACTTCTAAACTTCATGCTTCAAGAAAGCCGTAACAGAGTTCTGTGGGGCTTTTTAGTGCTGCAGGTTTTGAACACAAACCATTACTGACTCTATTGCATGAACACACATAGAGAAAAAGGACAGTAACATATCAATAAACCAAATAAAATCATGCTCAGTCCAGGTCATTTGACAGAATACTTTGGACATTCAATTATGGTAAAAAAAAATAAAAAATCTTCCACAAGAAAGTGTAAATTTTTTTTACCTCATTCCAAATTCTAACAACCTATTCTGAGAAATTCTTGCTCTTCTAAATACGCTGAAGCCTAATGCCAAAGTTCTGGTTTATTCCAGGGGCCACTGATGTTTATAGAAATGTTCCATCCATTGTACTGCAAGCACCCTGTTTTGACAATGTACCTGACAAAGTCAGGCTCAGGAAAGACACCGCAAAAGTGAAAGATCCTGTAGCACTATTTCTGTGTTGACCCTCTGCCATGCTGCTTTAAGCTCACCAGCTGACACTGCTGGAGTGGTTAACCAGAAAGAATGGAATCCCTCCATCTAGGTAATAAAAATTATTGAAACTTAGTTCCAAAGTAACAATGTAATCTACACCGTAGCTTACTAAGAGGTATTCAACCGTATTCACCGTGGCTTACTAAGAGGTATACTGGTTCATGATGGACTTCCTTTCTGGTCACACTGATCCAATACCTGTGCTGGCCTGATTAACATTCTGTATTCCTCTGGATGAAAGTCAAACTTTGCCTTTGGAATATCCATGGCATTTCAGGTGAGCATGCAGTGTGAAATACTGCCAAGATCGAAAGAGGCCCAGCAATCAGTATCTGGGACCCTGCAGGATTTCTGCTATCTAGTCAATTAGCTGTTTTGGAGCCATTAGTTTAAGCTCTGTCACAAACACTGTGCAGTGTTGTTGAGTTCTACATGCTACAAACAAAGCCAAAACAGATGAATTTGTGGCAGGCCTGTGACTCTTTCTGGAGAGGATTTGGTCCTTTGTAGTACTATAATGCTAAATTCATCTCAGTTCAGCTCTAGCTCCAAACTGAATGGTGCTAGCAAACATTTACACATCATTTGTGTGACCTGCCAGGGTCAGATAAAAGCCTAAGTGAAAAGCAAGGAGTTCTCTGGCCTGCTTGCTCCACCCTTCTGGACTTTTCTAACTAGCAGTCTTCATCAGCTTCTCAAGTGAACGGCTGATTTAACTTTGGAGTTAAAAAGGGAAAACCAAAGGCAAACCCAGAAGACATTGCAAAGGTGCACAAAATTAGAATATCTCTCTACTGGAAAGATTTAATCTATATAAAAATGTATATATTTATGTGATGGAAGGCTCCAAAAACTGCGTGGGTACAGCCTTTTCTGTGCAAGCACCAGTGTTTCAAGCTGAAGGACAGACTGAAAACTATACTAGCTATTTCACAACTCGACAGAAACTCTGCTGCTCTTTACCCCTGAGAAAATAAACAGCCTGTCAGAATGTCAGCTGTTCAGAGTCCCCAGCCTTCAGGACAGGCAGAGGACAAGTTGCACTCAGATTTCTTTTGGTATCTAGTAATGGAAAGTCATGGCTAACAATACGACTGCAGAACAAGAGTTCAATGCCAAAGATTTTTGATTTTGCAATGTGTTGAGGTGGTATGGACCTCAGCAGCCATGGAAGACAAGACAAAGAAATGCTTCCTCACCCATCTCAAACAAAATCAGGCACGTTTGTGTAGCCCTCTAACGAAGGCAAACACTGCATAAACCAAGAGACTTTCTCACCACTAAAATCACAATCAGGTCATTCAATCCAATCCCCCTGCTCAAAGCAAGTTCAACTAGGGCAGGTTGCTCAGGGCCACGTCCAGTTTGGTTTTGACTGTCTGTCTCCAAGAATGGAGACTCCACAACCTCTCTGGACAACCCATGTCAGTGTTCAATCACCCTTACAGTAAAAATGTCTTTTCTTATGTTTTAATGGAACTCTCTGTGTTTCAACTCACATCCATTTCCTCTTGCCTTTTCAGGCAGCACCTCTGATCATCTGTCTTCTTTATTAACCCATTAGGTATTTAGATACATTGATCATATTCCCCCCCCCAGACCTTCACTACTGCAGGCTGAACAGGTCCAGCTCTCTGAGCCTCTCTTTATGAGAGATGCCCCAGTCTCCTAATCATCTTTGTGGTCCTCTGTTCCTCACTCCAGTATGTCTACATCTAGCAGTGGGTAGCCCAGAATTGTAACCAGCACTCCAGATGCGTCTCACCAGTGTGAAGCAGAGGGAAATCACATGCCATGACCTGCTGATGACACTCTTCCTAACACAACCCAAGTATGTTGAGTTTCTTTGCTGCAAGGATGCACTGCTGCCTCATATGTTACTTGGGTGTCCACCAGGACTGTCAGATCCTTTTCCTTAAAACTGCTTCCCAGGTGGTTGGCCCCCCAGAGCGTACCAGTGCATGGCATTATTCCTCTCCAGACACAAGACTTGGAATTTCCCTTTGTTGAACTCCATGAGATTCCCCTTTATCTATTTCTCCAAAAACAACAAGTACCTGTGAATGGTAGAAACAGTCACTTGGTCAGCTACTCCTCCCAGTTTTGCAACATCTGCAAACACATGTAGGGTACCTCTGCCCCATCATCCAGGTCATTAATGAAGATGTTAAGCAGTACTGGTTCCAGTATCAATCCCTGGAGTACAGTGGAAGGAAGTTTACAGAATGTGGGAAAAGGGACTGGCCCCTTCAGAGAAATACAGGAACACAGCAACATTGTCAAGTATACAGAGATGCAACAAAAGAGACTAAGGCCTGTTTGGAATTAAATCTGGCAGGAGCTGTCAAGGATAACTGGGCTTCTTCAAGTACCTTAGCAGCAAAAGAACGACTGGGGAAAATGTGGGCCAGCTGCAGAGTGAGGTGCCCAGGTGACAGAGGATACAGAGAAGGCAGAGTTACCAAATCCCTTCCTTGCCTCAGTCTTTACTGCTAAAGCTAGCCCACAGGAATCACAGACCCTGGAAGGGAGAAAGTCTGGAGAAAGGAAGACTTTCCTTTGGGCAAGGAAGACCACGTAGATGATGCTTTAGGCAAACTCAACACCCCCAAATCCACAGGCCCTGATGGGATGCTGAGGGAGCTGGCAGATGTTACTCCATCATCTTTGAAAGGTCATGGGAGAACAGGAGAAGGGCCTGAGGACAGGAGGAAAGCCAGTATCACTCCTGATATTCAAAAAAGACAAGAAGGAGGACCTAGGAAACTACAGGCCAGTCAGCCTCACCTCCATCCCTGGAAAGGTGATAGAACAGCTCATTCTGGGGGTCATCTCTGAACATGTAGAGGAAAAGGTTATCAGGAGCGGTCAACATGGATTCATCAAGAAGGTGTGGTTTTTCATGGCATGGTTTTCTGGTGGAGAATGGGGGCTGCATGGCTGGCTTCTGCAAGAAGCAGCTAGAAGTTTACTCTAGGTCTGACAATATAAACAGCAGCCAGCTCAAGGATGGACCTGCAGCTGACCAAGGCTGAGTCTATTAGTGACAGTGGCAGTGCCTCTGGGATAACATATTTAAGAAGAAAAAAAACCCACAAGCAGCTGCTTTTTGCCCCCAGAGAAGGGAGTGAGGTGGTGTAAGAAACTGTGCAGGCATCAATGTTGAGAGGAGGTAGAAGGTGCCCCAGGTGCCAGAAAGATTCCCTTGCACCCCATGAAGAAGACCATGAAGCAGGTTGTCCCTCTGCAGCCTCTGGAAGATGATGGGGAGCAGAGACCCCACCTGCAGTCAGTGGAGGACCCCATGCTAGGGCAAGTGGAGACATATGGAAGACACTGTGACTTGAGTTAGAGCAAGCTCCTGACAGGACCTGCAGCCCATGGAGAGAGAGGCCCACACCAAGCAGGTTTGCTAGGGGAGCTTGTGATTCCATGGGGGACTAGGCTGGAGCAGCCTGTTCCTGAAGGTCTGCACCCCATAGAAGAGACCCACGCTGGGGCAGTTGGTGAAGAGCTGAAGCCCCATGGGAAAGGACTCATGTTAGAGAAGTTTGTGGACTGTCTCCCGTGCGTGGGACCCCACACTGGAGCAGGGGAAGAGTGTGAGGAATGCATCACTCCCCCTCCCTTGCCCAAGAAGGAAAACAACTTGTGAGGAACTGACCAAAACCCCCATTCCCATCTCCTCCTGTGACACCTGAGGGAAGGAGGAAGGCAGAGAAATCCTGAATAACACTGAGTTAAGTCGAAGAAGGGAGGGGTGGGGGGAAGGTGTTCTAAGATCTGGTTTTTCTTCTCATTAGCCTACTCTGGTTTTAATGTGTGTGTAATAAATCAGATGTGGTTTTGGTTTTTTTTTTTTCATTCTGTGTTGAGTCTTTGACATTGTCTCCCATATCATCCTCACAGGTAAGCTTAGGCAGTGCGGGTTAAATGAGTGGGACTGGCAGAATGGCAGAGCTCAAAGGGTTGTCATAAGTAGCACGGTCTAGTTGGAGGCCTGTGGCTAGTGGTATGCCCCAGGGGTCAGTGCTAGGGGTCTTGTTCAACAGATTAATCAATGACTTGGATGAAGGGGAAAGCTAAACTAGGAGGAGTGGCTGGTACTTCAGAAAGCTCTGTTACCATTCAGCAAGACCTGGACTGGCTGGAGAGTTGGGGAGAGCAGAACCAAAAGAAATTCAACTAGTGCAAGTGTAGGGTCCTGCCCTGAGAGAGGTATAACCCCGAGCACCAGCAGAGGTTAGGGGCTAACCTGTTGGGAAGCCGTACTGCAGAGGACCTGGGAGTCCTGGTAGACAAGTTATCCATGAGTCAGCAGTGCATCCTTGTAGCCAAGGCCAATGGTAACCAGGGGTACAAGCAGGTCAAGAGACATTATCTTCCCTCTCTACTCTGCCCCGGTGATGCTACATCTGGAGTTACTGTGTCCAGTTCCGGGCTCCCCAGTTTAGAAAGACAGGGAACTGCTGGAAAGGAGCCCAGTGGAGGGCTACAAAGATGGTACAGGGACTGGAGCATCTCTCATATGAGAAAAGTCTGAGAGAGCTGAGTCTGCTTAGCCTGAAGAGAAGACTGAGAGAAGATCTCATCAGCACTTATAAATACCTAAAGGGTGGGTGTCAAGAGGATGGGGCCAGACTCTTCTCAGTGGTGCCCAGCGACAGGACAAGGGTTCCAAACTGGGAACGCAGAAAGTTCCATCTCAACATCACAAGAAACTTCTTTACTGTGAGGGTGGCAGAGCACTGGCACAGGCTGTCCAGAGAGGCTGTGGAGTCTCCTCTGGATATATTCAAAACCTGCTTGTACAGACTCCTTTGCAAGTCAGATGACCTCCTTCATGCAGACAGAACTAACTCTCCTTTTAGCACAAAGGACCGGAGGCGAGTATAGTCAAGAAAGTCTTTAAAGAGCAAGCTATGGAAAATTTTATTGGCATCCTCAAATGCACAGCTGATATGGAAGAAGCACTCAAGAGGTGTCACTAACAGCAGTAACAAAACGCCAGACATATTATAGAGTGAAAGAGATAAGGAAAGAAGTAATTCCAAAATGATAAACATTCCTGGTGGTCAACTTTCTAAATATCTGGGTCAAAACACAAGGTTCTGAAATTGGTATGTTATTTGAGGAATTCTTTGTGCAATCCCTTGTTTAACAACCAAAGACCACACAGGATTTTGTACATGTCCAAATTAGTATCTGTGATTAACTGCAATTTTTTTGTCTGGATTTAGTCTTCCTCAGAAAATAATGGCTCTTGACAGTATTTATTCTAAGTATCTCTCAGTAATGCTCTTTCTTTACCCCCAAATTTGTCTGGGTGCTTTGCTGTTCAAGAAAGATCTAAAATGGTAACACCAGTGGCCCTCAGTCTCAAAGGATTTCTACACCCAAATGGACCAGCCGTATTCTTCACAGACAGACCGTGTCACTACAATAATTTTGCAGTACTCTTTCATCTTACAAACATAATCACATGTCATGCTACAAGTATATTGGAAATGTAATATTACTCCACTCACATCTCAAATAGAAAAAAACCCAAATCAAAAAACCCACCAAAACCCCTGAAGTAACCCACACCACTGCTGCTCCACAAGGGCAGTTGCTAAAAAGGAGAACTGTCATTTATTTCCCCATGTCTTTATATTTCTTCTTTCATACTCTATTTTTAATTCCTACAATGACAACAGTCATTCTGCTACAGGGTTTATTCATGGAACTATTTTAGTAGGTATGTCAATGCTTCTTCTGACTTCGAAAGCTCAGTCACTCTCTATATCAATAAGTATTTCTCAAGTGAACTGCAAAGTTTGCTCACAAAGATCTAATTATTAAGATATTATACAGAGATTTTGGGGGTCCAATTCTGTTCTAGTTGTAACTCTGACTGGAGTGGCCAATGCCTGTTCTTCATTTACAAATGGAGAATCTTTATGCTAATATTGAAAATGTCATTATGTACCATATTATGCATTCTCCCTTACCTACTTCCCATCATTCTGAAGGGCGCTGTTTTGAGTTGCCTTCTGAAGCAAAAACCTTACTTGAGCCTCAAAATGTTTCCAAACTGAAAATAAAAGTTACTGTATGGCAAACAGCTCCTCAGCCATGCCTGTAAGGTATCTTTTTGGAAGCACTATTGCAGGTGGATTAGTGTAAAGTGAACTCAATCCATTCTTGAAGAAGATTTAATCTAAGATGTCTTCATAGTTACATAGACTAAGATCACTGAAACAACATATTAAGACATTTCAATCCTGGGCACTGTAACTTACAGTTAAAATGGCATAAAAAGTAGCAGAGAAGGTAACTTTTTATGTCTCTCTAGGTAGAGCTCTAAAAGCTTGTCTCACTCTAGAACATACTGTCTTCTGTCATCTTTACTCTCATGCTGGTCTACTTACACATAACAACTCTCATAGCTTTTTTCCATGATACTATTTAAGTGGTATCTTCCCAGAACTTAATGACTGGTCATGAAATGCTTGGACAGAAATCAAGTTATGCACAATGACTATTTAGGCTGCTTGCAAAATCAGCAAAGATTGACCCCTTTTTTGCAAGAGCACGTGCCCCTCCTAGTATGTTGTTCACTGCTACACTCCAGCCAGTTCTGAACAGCCTCTCAGGCTGACTTCTTGTTTAAGTCTTGTTTTTGTTCAAGGGTTTTCTCCAGGAACATTATCTCAGCCTCCCACACAGGATATTATTTGCCCACATTAATCTTTTTTAGATATCAGCTTTAAAACATTACCATGTCTGTTGTTTACAGCCTCCCATCAATTCAGATTAGTCTGTTAATGTCAATATTTTAAGTAGCCTTTTTTTCCCTGAGGTAAACTCAAGGATGGAGCTTTGGCTTATTACACAGTCCCCTTAGAGGAACAGGTTTCAAAAATGAAACAAAAGATTTGACCCCTACAATTCACACACTCCTGAATATGACAAAATCGAGTTGTAACATGACTCAAAAGAGATGAAGGCAGGTAGAGAGCTCAGAAACTCACGTGCCAAGAGGTGAACTCGATTCAAGATGATGACTAAGGGACTGGGGAAATCACAGCATCACAGGTAGGACTTAGATCAACCTGGCTTTGGCAAGCGCACGTTTCTGTTCCTCTCTAATACACTGATCTCACTTTCCCAAATGGGAAACAGCTGTGAAGGGCCCAACATAAGTTTTACAGGTAAGGGGGAAAAAAAGGGGTCAGAAGACATTTTAAAAAATGTATCTCAGGATTAAGATAAAGAATTGTATCTCATTGGAAGAAAAATGTGAGGAGAAACAACAAACACCAGTTGAGATGAGCCATTATGAAGAGGCCGATGTGATGACTGTTTGAGAAATAAAAGCAGCAGCTTATACTTACCAAATTATCAGTTTCTGGATCTTCACAGAAAAAGGGTTTTCCTTCTTTCTCCTGCTTCCTTACAAAATTCTCAATATCTACATCAAAACTAGCAGAAGTTGTGCCTTCTGAGCCTTGTGTAGACTGTTCACATTTTTCAAATAATAGTGCTAACAAGGGAAATAGTGGGTGCCTAGAATGAAAGTTAAAGTACATGAATAAGTATTTTCATTTCTATGGACACCACTGAAAAGTAAGACATCTAGCTCTGGTAAGGTAACAAGTCAGTCATGTAAGAAACGAACAAGTCTTAGCAGCAACTGCATTTAACACCCCTGGCTACAGCAAAACATGATGTAAGTTTTGTTTTGGCTTTTCTTTTTCATTTTGATTTACCACATGCTCTAGAGACAGGTAAAGCAGTAAAATATGTGTATTCAAACAAAGAGAACAATCACAAGCTAAAAAGCTATGACATGTCCTATAATTCACTGTAATTGACATGGCAAGAGATACATTAATACAGTGCATTAGAAATGAGGATTAGGATTTACAAATAGGATTAGTGTAGATTTCAACTATGAAATAAAGTCTGATAAAATACATCTATTCTTCAACATAAGCTGCATTTATACGTCATAAAAAAGTTTACAGAAGTGAGGATAGTACCCAAGCTGCACTCAGAGGACTCCTATCAGATCATGCTTAGAGCAGATGATTTTGTTAGGGCAAGCCTGTAAAGGAGCTTTCTGCTTCAGGTTTTTGGTTTGTATTTTTTTTAACCTGTAAACTGGCAATAATTATATCTTTGCGAGGCATTTGTAGAACATTTAATCTCATCAGAACCGAGTATACTGCTTAGCACAGCACTTAACAATAGAAAAACTCAAATTAGTGTGTTTACACATCAACATTTAATCCATTTTGAGCTAATTACTTGTTAATAGGTTGTTATCCCAAAAGAAACTGGAGTAAAGATCAACCTAATTACAAGAAAAATAAAATTTAACATTAAAGATAAAAACTGCAGTATAACAAATAGCAACCATAGTTCAACAGTCTGAGTAGCTTGCTAAATTTCACTCATGTGTTCAAGGCAGCCACCTTTAAATATCCCTTAACACTATGCTGAAATTGAGGAGTTCCATGATAAAGGGAAAGTTTCTTCTTGGCTGAAGACTGAGTGAAGCTAATTTGAGCTCACACTTTCTCTGCAAACTACTGAGAGTTAGCCAAGAGATCATCTGATTTTAAGCTACTTATTAATTAAAAAATAAATTCCACTATTCTTTACCCTTCAAAAGACACAACACGAGTCCATTACTACCTGTAAATGGCCTGCTTGTCTGCATCCATTGGAGTTTGAGATTCTACAGGGGCAGGACTCACCCCTTCTGCATCAGTTTCAGAGCAGTTGGGATCTTGTTCAGTTTTTAACTCTGTTACTACTTGCATCTGTAGAAAGAGAGTAAGTTATTTTACGTCAAGCTTTACTTGTAAGTGTACTGTTTTCTAAGGAAACAGCAATGCAAAGGGCTACTAAATTGCCAGAAGGTTGGTATGACTTGGCAGTTACACAAAAAGCCATAGCAATAACAAAAGCCCCCTTTCAATCCTTGACACTTTTTGATGGGTAAAGGTCACTACAAGTTTCAGACTTCGGCTTTAAAATGGGAATGAAAGATTTTAGTAAATTATTAAAGCATTTGGACTCTGAAGTGGCTATTTCTGACATAGGTTAGCAAAAGCTGGGATTTTGGTTCTCAAAAAAAATTAAGGGTATGTCTGCATAAAAAAAGCCTTGGAAAGCTTCTTCTCTTAAGTTTTCTTCTTAATGCAAGACACTGAAAAAAACAGATCCTGAAGATTTTCTTCCCAATTAAAAAGCACATTTTCTTACTGAGAGCCCAAGTATTCTGCCTCCCTCCACTCTTTCAATTATCAGGAACATAAGGTCTCCTGACCTTTACCGCTCAAATTCACATGGTGTAATAACTAATTATTTTACCAATATCAAGCTATTGGAGAAAGCAGATGTAACTGCTTCTTATAAATGCACTTAACGCAGATTTACACAATCTGCCACCACTGGAAAAACAACACAGAACCACAGCTTCTACCAGCACCTCTGAAATTGCACTAGAGCCTGGGTAATGAGACGCTTTGAAGGCATTGAAAGAGGCTTTCCCATCACCTCCGGCTAAGTATCATTCAGGCGAAAAGTCTTAAGGGAACCTGACCTCTGGAAGTCAGTTTCCACTCCCCAACCCAAACTCCTTGTTTTTCTCCTCTTTCAGCACAGGGAACATCAGTGCAAAGAAATCAATGCAATCTTTTTTTTTTTTTTCCCTCCTGTAGCCCTAACAAGTTTTATCCTGAGGACAGGCACTGTTCCCCATATCACCAGGCAGCCAGAACTGACTCCTGCAGAAAGGAGGCCTACAGAGTACTACCTGCAGAGACGTACGTGCTGCATTGCCCACAGGAACCCTCCGAGAGGAGACGAGGCCTCCAGAACCTGACTCTGACAGAATTTAATCTACTCCTGAACAATATCAGCAAAAGGAGTTTATACAACAACAAGAAGTATGGGAGGACCAAAAGGTTTTGTGTTTTATTACCTGTCCAGACCAACTCATCTCTTAGCAAAATCAAACTGAGAAAATGCCCTTTCCTTCTACCCAACAGAGCCGCCTGACTTGCAAAGACCAAATGCAGACAACTTTAAGACAGAATGCTTGCAAAAAAGATCCAACTCATGCACTAATTTCTTGGCTAGGGGAGAAAAATAAAGGGGATGACTCATAAAAGTGATTATAAATGTTGAAGCACACATCTGCAGAGTTCAAAGGGAGAGAGCAGATTCAGTTAGGGCTCCAACACACTAGGAGGAAATAGCTCACTTAAACCTGCAAGCTATTTTATGTGGGTCATTTCCAAATTACAAAAGCAGCATGCACCCAAATTACCTATCTTGCTCATTGAGAGCTTAAAATGCAAAAGAAATTGAAAGAAAACACTCTTTACAAAAAGATGTATTACTTTCACTGATGTGTCACAGGATGGCATGGATTTGCTGGGAGGATACAGTAAAAGGCACAAGATAGATGAGAGGTGAGAAATTAGAACTGTTATAAAAGAAGCAAACAACAACAACCAAAAATCCCAGACTGCATTCAGATAAACATATTTTTATAAGAGATGGGAAAAGTTGCTGTTTTACTTCTGACTGTTCAACACTGTTGCCATCTGCTGACAGAAATACTTGTATTTACTGCTTAAGGCTGACATACAGTAACATAAAAATGAGTTTTCAGAGTACAGGCCGTGGCATTGACTTGTCTCCAGTTAACAGTGTATTAATTTAGCAATTCAAATTGTTGCAATATACAGCCTGTTGTACACACAAAAACAAGCATCATGACCAGATATATACAGTTATAATTAATTATTCTAGCTGTTTGTTAGCAGAAATAAGAAACTGGAAGCCCACTGAACAGCTTTCTAATTAGCAATTCTAATCAATACCCTCATTAGTTTTAAGTATTTTACCGGTTTTCAGCCTGCAGCATAACTGCATCAACATAAACGTAGTTAAAGTAGCCTAGAATTCTAGATAACTAAACTTATCCTACGCTTGCTCAAGCTCAACAAGTCTATGACTGTGTAAGCATCATCTATCTTGTTACTGAAGACACCTAAGAACACTGGAGTATCATATACACAAAATAATATGCATGCTCATGTAACTTTCCTAAAAATAGGAACATTACAGCAAACAAATCCTCAAGAACAGATACGGAAGAAAAGCCCTTATCTAACCATTCTTCCAGAAGTTAAGCAAAGTCAGGCAAAGAATTGCTAAGCCTTTAGTAACTATTCAAGTATTAAAGAATAGCAGTTTATCACTTTAAAGACCTTGTTTGTAAAACAAGAACAGATACTTAAACAATGCCACAGCAGGCATTTTTAAGAAACTCACAATCTCCCCCTCTTGCTAACCATATTTAGTTCATAGAGAAAGAAAAACACATGTACCTGTTGTCCATCTTGATAGTTGTCTATACTTAATGTCTGTGTTGCCATCATGGTTAATAAAAATGTTAATTATGTCAAATCATCATAAGTATGAACAAATATTCTTGAAAAAGAAAAAGAAAAGTCAGTTACAAAAGTGACCCCTTAGAATGCAGTTCTGAAAGATGAAAATCATCAATAGTTACGTGCATTTGAAAAAAAACCCAACCCAGCAAGTTGGAAAATGCAACAGATTTCATCAGCAAAAAGTTGATTGCATCATTTTGTATTTTAACACAAGATTTGTAATAGGAGGCTGAGGTTCTCTCACATTCACAAACTTCAGGTTACTTTTTATTTTTGCACTACCTAACTAACTTACTCTAAAGGTCACATAGAAAATATAGACACTGGAAAAAATTCATGTTTCTGTGTTTTGAAAAGGTTATCAACAGGCTGAGCGTTACTGTCACTGAAATAACTGTAGTCTACAACCATAAGTAACGAATACTCTATTTGCTTATAAGCACAAATGCCACATTCTAGAGTTAGGGCCTGAAATTACTTTCAGAAATCAAATTCTCAATCACTTCTGACATCAGGAATTTACCATACAAGCCACTGAAGATTCAACAAAGAATGGAACGATATCTAACAACTTTGAATCAATCTGGCCTATGTGACTATATAGCTTCAGAAGTGACCTAGGAATTCAGAAGTCTCATTTTCATAGACATTTGATACTTTGGGAAATACTGAATTATGAATCCTACTAAAATTATGTATGCTATTCTCTCTAAGCATTAGATGGGAGTTTGGTGCCCAGATGAGTTAAACATTTTTTTTTTAAAAGTTAGACATTTAGTAAATTTTAAAAAAAAAAAGCATAACACCACCACCAGATAGAGCTTACCAATCAAATTACTCATTTACATTTAATTTTCTTGTCAGATTAGCAGCCATTAAAACTGAAATCACATAATTCATTAAGCTATTGGCATTAAATATTACCATAGAACTGAATTTTCCTTAACAGGAAAGTCCTAATACTTAGCTACTGTAAACAAATATTCATATTAAAAAAACTGGACAGAGCTCATGTCATGAAAAATATTACACCCAGTTATTAATTCCTAGTTTTCTGCTGTCTTATGTCAGTATCAAAGAACTAAGTATTACAATTTTCACCAGTTTAATATGTGAAAGAGAATTTTTTTCTTTGTAATGTGTTCAATCACTACGATGTTTTAGGTCTTTCCTCCACCACTGCACACTGCTATTGTATATGACCATTCTGTAGAGGGATTTTTCCATTTCTGGGTATTTTCACTGACAGAGGGACTGTGATAGTCTCAAGTAAATGTTTCATTTAGGAAATACAGGACAAGTTTCAAGATTCTTTTCTGTGTTGACTTCACAGTTTCAGGCACAGAGACAAACCTAACTCCTCAGGACGTACCTCAAGCCTCACTCTGCATCAAGCTCTACTCAAAGTAGAGTGCCTAGGAACTACTGCATTTTCTTCTTTACTTTTTTTTTTAAACCCAGCTTTAAAAAACAGAGGATTTCACCAGGATGATATAAGCACAACTTCCTTTACAAATGAAGTTACTGACTTTTACTCACTCGTGCTTAAACAGAGGTGTTACTCCTGGGAGTCTATGCCATGTTACACATGCAAAAACCTCTTGGAAACCACAAATATGAGCAAATCTTGGTTCTAGCACTGTGTCATGAGCCTGCAGAGCTGAACAAGTTTCTATCTGTACACAACATGTACACCATCCTCAGTACCTTGTGGAATACTAGCTAAAAGGTACGCTACAATTTGGGAAGCCAAATATGCTTTTCTTAAGAATGTAATTTACAGATGAAAAGAGCAAAGACTGCATTTAGATTTCTTCTAATAGCCTTAATTAGAGTATTTTCTGGTTCTGGTTTGTCTATCTGTCTTCAATATCTCTTTGAAACTCAAAAAAATATTACTGATTTCTACCTAAAATAAAACAGGGGGAACAACATAAATGCACTCACTGATAGCACTCTAGATTTTGAAATTTTTTTAGAGAGTTACAAATCCTTTCATATTAAAAGTAAATCAGTATTTGCCACAATAGCAAAGCGAGCTATCTCTCAAAATTCTTTATGGGGTCATATTCTAAAACATCAGCCCATTTTGCTTAGGTTTAGACATTTATTTTCTTTGAAAAATTGCAGCGTACAACTGGGGCACTGGTGTCTTTCTATATTTATAGAGTGAAAGGGCTCAAACAAAATGATGCTCTTCTTTCTTGAAAGGCACCCATTTAAGTTCTGACTCTAATACCCAAAGCACAGACCAGACTACCCTCAAAATAAAAGTAGAAGAGTTGAACAGATAAAGAAAGAGTAAACAATATCCAGTGATTGGTTTAGAACCTGAAGAACTTCCTCACAAAATGCTGTTAAAAAAATTGTTCGGCTGTGGCAGGAAAACGAAGCTTGCAGACAGAAAGGAGGAAATAAGAGGAGGTAAAACATTCATAGAAGAGGAAGAATGTCTTAAGAGTTAAGCAAGGACGTGAGATCATATTAGAGATACAAAGAACACCACAGAGAGGGAAGCAACAAAGACAATACATGCAAACAGGTGAAGATAATGGGACATGGCAAAAATTTCTGGAGAATTGGACAAGCTGGACCAACCATTCCTTACAGACTTCCAGAAGGAAAGAGTCATTCCACATCTGGAAATCCCTTAGGCCACACAAAAGAAGAAAGAGGTGCACAGCTCCAGGCCAGATCCAAAGATTGTTTCAACAAGGACTTTTGTCCTACTCTCTCCCAGGGGAATGGATGGAAAGAATTCTACATGGGTATATCCTTTATTTCTTGTAAGAGCTTCCCTTCTGACTTATAATTACAGTAGAAGATTAAGCTATTAGGCAAGATAGCAACCGATGAGATTTAGTGAAGACAACTACTGAAAATCAAGAAGAACAAATTGAGCTAATCAAATGCTCAAATTGAGGCAATTAGCTGAGGAATTACTTTGGTTCGCTAAAGAGAAACATCTTCTCATTACCCAACAGGGTAAGAGACAAAGCATGCTAAGCTTTAAGAAAAGTAACTGAAAAGGTATATATACACTTGGCTTTTATAACTTAATTTAGGATACAGCATCCAGTTCTAGTTAGCGGATACACAGCCTAAGTAGATGTTCAAAGCTGGATGAAGCTGGTATCTCTCCCAGATGTTTATCACTGCCACCCTGGCAGAGCTAATTACTTCCACAGCTCCACCACTGAGCCCAGAGAACACGTGAATTATTTCTGATCCTTTTTACATGAAGTCAGCTAGGCTAGTTCAACCCACTGTTAAAGGTGGCTATGATGTAAACCAGCTGACTTTGTCTGAAGCACACTGCTGTGCACTCATACAACCCTTGCTCTTGGCTGACCTATTAGTGTGGTAATTTCTGGCTCACGTGTGGTGATTACCAACTCACAGCAGGACCATCTTTAACCACCAGCAGAGCTATACCAAATACTATATGGCCTAAGGTATCTGAAGCAGGCCTAAGAACACGTGACTTCTGGACAACTTAAGATTTAAAATGGCCATTATTCTTTGTTAAAAAGAACAAAAGTAGAAGAAAACTGTGCATTTGTGTTACATTTAAAGAGTTACAAATTAAAACAAATGACCCAAGGCCGAGAGAGTCAGACAGTCTGCTTCATGTAGAACAGAATTAACTCTCATTCTATTTATTTTGAAAACAAAGTGTTAGAAAGACCCAAGGAAGTGTTTAAGGTCATGCACACCAAAAGCTAGCTGATGCATGAACTGCAATCAGAAACTCCATTGATATCTGTGGCAGAAGGGAATTCACATAAGTATTGTGTTCTGCAAAATGAAGTGAAAGGGGGAAAAAACCAACAAACCTTTAATAAAATAAGTATGAAGGTAAAACACAGAGTAGAAAGGAAGCTAAATTAAGAGAGGTAACCATAATTGCTTCCAATTATGGAACAGTGTGGAGACTGTGCAAGTTAAGGAGTATCTAAAAGAAGAGATTAAAGGTGAGCTGAAACGTACACAATGTGATCGCTTAACATATATCACTCCTCACTTGCTCTACTTACTCCTTCATAATTAAGAGCAAAGGGACCACCCAGTAACATAAGGTGCAAGTAAGCTGCTGGAGTTCAGTAATATCATTTTAAACATATACAAGCTACAACAGATGTTTGCAAGAGATATAAATAGTTATGCTTCAGGGTATAAACTAACCACTAACTGTCTTAGGGTTGTGAAGAAACTACCCAACACACTTGTTAACAAGTAATCGTTCCTTCTAATTTTCCCCTGTACACACTCCTTTGAAGTCCTTCTGAGAGAAACGGACGATTGGCAGATTCAGCATGGTCATTTGCTCATTCTCATTTAATTTTAGTCCTGGCACTGTAACTGCTCTGTAACACAGATCCTTATATTCCCATACACAGTTAAAAAGAAAGAAAAATCAAAACAGCTAAGCCTGTCTGACACATAAAAAGCACCTAGCTGGCTTCGCTTTCCATAAAACACATGATGGCATTTTGCTTGCAGGGCACAGTGCTTTCTGAAAGGGATAAAATACCGGCCATGAGAAAGCTGCTCACCCCCTTCCTTCAAAGGATCGAAGATGACATTACTTTGTTCCAGCGGAGTAAATCCCACTGATGCACAACGTAGAAAACAGAAACCTAGAAACCAACAGAGAAATATTGAGGACATACTTCTGAGACAGTATCACTGAAGAAAATAGTTTGGTTTATTACGTGGATCCTTCTCCAAGTTTAAATAAATGGATGGAGATTGTTTTACAGCTTTTGCAAATTTTATTTTCATTTTTAATTACTTGTGATCAGACTCATGTGCTATTACTTTCCCTCATCTTGCTCCATTCAGTCTTCATATTTGTCTCTGCTGACACATCTAACAGAAGGCTACATTTGGACTGCTAACTTGCTTGCTGTTCATCTTCTGCATTTTACTCTCTGGTTTGGTGTCTGTCTGCTTAGGCTAGACAAAACACATCCCAAAAATACAACTCTGAAACGCAGATAGAAATAACTCTGCAGTGTTGTAAAAATTAAGCACAAAGCCAAGAAAGGTGAAAACTTTTATTTTTTTAATGCAAATCTCCTTCATAATCATGCTTTGATTTTACCATGGAACGTACGCTAATGATCACTGTAATTGAGGAATCTACTACATGATAAAAACTAACAGACCATAGGGAGGGGCACAAGCCATTAGCAGGATCACATGTTCCGTGAAGGCAGGTTCTGCTACAGGATTATTCTGCAATTTTAAAAAGCTTTCCAAAAATTACCAGTGAAAATTACTTTAATTACATTTAATTTAATGCCGTCTGTTTGATATATTAAAGCTACTTTTAAAGAGTAGCACTGATTGTAAAAGTAAAGTAGCAAAGACCGTGAAAACCTATTTAGAAGGAGCACTGCTGAAAAGCATTCAAAAAGGCCTTCAAAACAATTTCAGGGAAGGTCCAGGCACTAATGTTGCACAAAGGACATCTATCTGTATGATGGCTGAAACACAGTGCTGAGATCTCCAGTCAGGCTACCAATGTTTCTCACACAGACAAAGTTCCTGTGTTCTCAGTTTTGCCAACTGCGTAAGAACTGGAACTCCAACATTTCTGAAAGTGACATGAATTGGTATTTGGACTTGAAAACCAAAATAAAAAGATCCAAGCATAGTGTAGAAGTAATGTTTTGCGGTCAAGTTCGCAGAAAAACAAAATGCTATGGGCTACTTGATGTAAGTGCCATTTCTGTTTCATGAAATGTAGCTCTGAAAGAGCAGGGAAGACACTCTGAGGAGCTGTAAGCTAGTATAAGCTTCAGTCACTGCTTCGAGATGAAATATGGAGCTATAAGAAGCTTCAGTTCAAAGTGATACACCTGCTCTTGAAGTCTCAGAGGACACATTAAAAGTTCTTACCACGTCCTTTTAAACTGTCAAAGACCAACATCCCCAAAGAATGGGTTTCTCTCTCATTTTTGCAACTTCTTCAGTCTGTTCTGAGAAGAGAATGTACCCTCTTACTCCTACTTTGCATGCTATTTTTTTCCCTATAATTTTGGTACTCGTTTTTACCCACTTCAACTTACTGGGCTATTTTCAAACAGAGGATTTCTCACTGTTCATAGCATCTTCTGAATGTGGGTCACTGCCAGATAAATTTGGATTATTTATGCCTTGTCTCAGTTCAGACATGAAGAAAACTTTTTCACTACTGCAAATCTGAAAAACCTGCTCCCTTCATTCAAAAGCAACTGCATCAAAGAAACAGTTGTGCCACTGCTGCCAGATCTGGTCAGTCAAAACCACTTCATGAATGAAAAAGTAGTTGTTGCCTGCAAAGCCCCCAGATTACACTCTGGAAACAGACAAGTTTCTAGAAAGGGTATGAGACACCAAGGGCAGAAAGAAAGAGGTATTGAGAAGATATGTAGGCCCAGGTGAAGGATGCTGCAGAGGAAAGGTTTTGGCTGAAAAGGTGCCAGAGGACACTGCAGTCCTCTTGCATTCTTCCAAGAGACACTTGACAGCAATTCAGATGAAAGTCTACTCTAAAACATACCAGACAGAAAAACAAGAGACACCTGAGCTTGCATGTTATGTCCTCTCACATATCCCAGTGGGGACAAGAACAGGGAGCAGATACACCTGTTAAAGGAGAGAGACAATACTAAGGCATGGTGGAGCCCAAACTGGGAATTGCTACTGCCAATTTTTTCCTTTTCTTTTTATTCCTCTTCCAGAAAAGCTTTAAAGTCACGCTGTTGTAATAAAAAACATACTTAACTATGAAACCAAAACCAAGGGCAACTTGCTTTGTCAGTTAAAAAGCATATCATGATTGAAGTTTTTACTACAAAGTAAAATATGACCTTGTTCATTCAAGCGTAGAAGAACCCTCTGTTCAGCCATTCTCCCATTTTGCATGTCAGCTAGTAAGAAACAAAGACCTGTGCATACATTCACGTATAAAAACAGTAACAGACATTAAGATCAAGATACATCACATTTTTATAGATTCAGATAATAATAATGAAGCAGTATGTAGAGTAGATATGACAACAGGCCATCGGGGATTCATTCTACCTTTGCTGCAGTGGTTACCGATCTCCATCAACCTGCCTACGAAGAGACATTCAGTAAAATTAAGACAAACAAATCAAGATGAAGTTGATGCACACGAGTTTATTAAAACCATGCTCAATGACAATGTCCTCCTCATTCAGCAGCAAGGTGGCTTCCATTTCCTCTACCTTATGTACTTAAAGTATAGTCATTATTTAGAATATTATACTTTTAGAGAGATGATGTTCCTGTTCAGGAATATAATACCAGCCTCGGGTATTGCACTACACAGATACAGCTAAACAGTTATTACACAACAGTTACACTCTCAATTTCCCTGGGAGACAAGCCTTAAAAAGGCACAAAACCAATTTTCAGCTGCAGTAAAATGAGATTTGCTTCATGTCACTTTTTCCCACCCTCCATTGTTTGGTGGTGCAATAAAGTTATTTATATATTAATTTTGATGAATATGAGATTATATTAAAAAAACGGAATGCTTATTATACTGTAAGAAACTGAAAAGTAAAAGTAAGTTAAAATCCACAAAGATTACATTTCTTCAGAAATACAGGCTACACTGCAAGCTATCATCAACCCTTCTCTGCCTGTAGGATTTTGAACATTTATACTACATAAGAGTGGCTTTATTCAGCAAGACCCCTCCAACACTAGATATACTGCATTGTTGTCCCATTAATCTTTCATAGCATCCCCTTTTCCTATCATCCCATTTCAGAACTTAATATACCATACTAAGTATTTATATCACAGGCTGTGTTCCAAGCATCACCACGCAGTGTCACACAGCGTGACAAACAGCAAACCAGCTCATGAAAAGATTTGTGTCCCTTTAGCAATTCGCTCTGTGTAAACTCTGCATTTGGTCTTTTAAAGGAGTTTTGGGGATTCTATTTGCAGGTACCAAATATTAAAAAAGCATTATTAAAAAAAGTGCCACTTTATAAGCTGAAATGGCATATGCAGTAACAGATAAAATGGATATTAGGAATGCATAACAAATTTCTCAAGGCACAACAACAAAAGCAGAATTAAGAGCATCTGGGTCTTTTGAAGAACTTCAGCTCATTAATTGCACATACATGCTTTGTGTTTACACCAGTGCATTTCTTGGGAAACATGCATAATCATGGTTCACGTTCACGGTTCGTGTAACTGCCAATTAACCATAGTGCTTCTTAATAACAAGGGAGAGAAAAATGTGAAATCCTATCCAACCTAGCCTAATGCTAGGTATCCTTCCTCCAAGTAGCTCTTGCCTTTGCAGAAGCGAACTCTCAGGTTGCTTTTCTACTTTCTGCACAATGAAAACCTCATTCTTCTAACTTACATTAAAAGATTCTCAAATTCAAGAAACTTCCAGCAGCATCTCAGTTTCTCCTACACATTTCACACTGAAATCTGACCCTGCTTTATTAGCTCCATAAAGTAACAGTAAGGAATTAAGGGGACTAAACAGAAATTTTGGTAAAAGGAAAGCAAAACTTGGTGGAAAGGAAACCTCCCTTCTTTAACTGCTCCTAGACTCCAGAGGGATTAGGGTATGAGGGATCAGAAATACTTCCCATCACTCCCTCATTCATTTCTAATATTCACATAGTAAATGAAGATTCCTTTAGTGGTTTTGGGGGATGGGGGTTTATTCTATATTCCTGAGACTGCAAACTGGAAGACTTCTTGCAGTTCTGGCTTGTGAATCCCAACTTACACAGTGTTATTCCTCACACATATCTACTTGTCACAGGACAGAGAAATATTTTCGGGGACCTCAGTATTTACCCCATGTGCTGTCATCATAACATTTCAGACTCAAAATGAAGGAGGTAAGCATAACATCTGCCTTGCAGCTATTGCAGTAAGAGGAGTTCATCAGAGAGACTACCAAGAACCCCTCGCATACCAGAGGGCATGTTACCAGCAATTCCACATCTGGAACTAATTCTGGTACAACTGCCCTAACTAATGGCATTTAATTACTTTTTCAAACAAAATTTTATATCTATAAAAAACAAACAAAAAAACCCCCCCAAACCCACCACAACACCAAAACCAACACCACACCCCCAAACACACAGAACTCCACCCTCCTCACTTCCCTGGCAATCCCCACATGGATGAACAACAGGTTTGTGTGTGTGCCAGACAGTTTCATCCCTTTGGCACTGAAGCCTTCGGAATATCATCCCAAGTGCACAGTGAATCTCCTGCTTCTGGAGAGGCTCGTTTCATCCTATCCTTCCAGGCAAATTAAACCAAAGCAACAGGAAATCCTATTTTAATCATGATCCGTATCAGCACCAAATAAACCATGACTGAAATCAACCTTGTTTTGTGTTTATGCTTTGTGGTTTCATAAAGATGACAGAGAATAACCACCCATCTCACTACGCCTTTATTGCCATTGAATACTTCACAATGTTAGCAAGCAGTTTATGTAAGCATATCTAAGTTTTCCAAAAAACGCTTATTCTAAAAACAAAGAAGTTTCTAATGATTCCATGAAAGACTGAATTCCTAATGCTACTGAAGCACACTTAAAGCATGAAGAAGAGTTCCACTTAACTAACAACTGCATTTAAAATGGGACTTCGGGTGTTGAATGCGTAAGAAAATCCTGCCTATGCATTTCTGGGATTTAAATACTTCATAAAAAATGAGATGTTCCATTATCAGACATGTCCCTTTAAGATTTCAAAAATAATGAGCTTGCCAATGAACCAAGAATTAACTTGAACTAGCTGAATAAACTAATGCGACACAAAAATCCTGGTCCTCCAACTCTCTCATCAAATCCAGTTCCAGTTGGTCAGTAACTTTTCCAGACTCTTCCCCACTTTAGGCACTAACATTTGGTTGAACATGAACAACTTTGTTTTTCTGATAGGAGTTCATTTTAGGGCCTAGGCTTACTTTTTAAAATCGTGATCAAATAAAAACCCTTTCCTTTCCCTCCTCTGCTCTGTCCACACCTCTTTAGTGATGGTGAATCAGAAGCCATCAGTCCCTTTTTGCAAGGAAGATGTGCCGTGTTCCAGCCTCTTCTGTTCCAGTACCCTTCATGCTCCCTCACTTGCCCGTCCATGTTCTTTCTGCTCTTCAGCTCTGTACTACCCTTCCCCATTGTTTCTTCCACACCAACATACAACTCGCCCTCTTTCTCACCCCTCACCCTCTCTCGTTCCTTCCACCTCTAACCATTTTCAGTTTGGCTGGTACCATCGTTTTTGGGTTCCTGGGTCTACTACTGCATTTCCACTAAGCTTCAATCTCCATTTCTCACCACTCTCCAAACACCAGTCTTCATCCCTCCAGGAGTACGATTGCTGCCTAAGCATGCTGGGGTTGGGGGAGAAGCACAGATAAAGCCTAGGACTAAACTTACCCATCACCTACTGATGTGGGACACATCATGCTTAACTACTTGGTCCAGATAATGACTGCACAGTCGGGTGACGTGCAAGGACCAACAGACAGGAAGATGCTTGTGGTACACGGAATTTTCAGTGAGTCTAGTTAATAAATACTTGCCGAGCAACACACATCAAACGGTTTTTCAAGCGTTTATGATTTGTTGAAGTTCCTCAAGGTACAGCCATACACTCCATATCAGTGTTTACGCTCTTTTCCCCTCTCTCCTCTACAATGCTAAATTCCGCCGCTGAAGTGTTGGGATGCTCTTAAATAAGCCAAAGCAGCATTTCCTCTGCTTTTACATTAACATATTTAATTTATCTTAAAGCAATTTTCAAAATGCTGAGTAATTTTCACTTCAAGTTTCCAGAATAACCCTGCTCAAATGTACTCATGATGGCAAATTTTCTTATGACTGAGGAATAAGCTACTGAAAACAACGTCTCAAAAACCCCCCTAACCAACCAGGTAACTGCACACCTAGCATCACTGCCATCACAACCTACAGCAGGCACAAATGGGTTAGAACAGGTACAGGTTAACTAAAGAACTTCCAGATCTGTCTGAGATAACTTATAAAACATACATCACACACACATTTTCATTCCCATATCCTCTAGTCACGTTAAGCATCTTTTATGTTCAAATTCTTCTTTCATAATCACCTTTGCTTCCTCTGAATATGAAGGACTTGGACTTGATTTTTCAGCACTAAGTACTATAATATCCTTTTCCCTTTGTTTTGTTTGCTGTGTAATTTAAAAAACACGATGTGGGATGTGAAGTACAGCCACATTCCCCAGCTTCCTCTGCCCTCAAGTTAAAACAGAGACAACTCCAAAAAGCTCACATATAAAGTATCAATTGGAATTGGTGGTTTCTAGAAAAACTGATCCCTCAGTACTGCTTACCGGCAGTAAGCCACCATGCTCTATTCTTTTTGCCTGAATTTAGTGCCAGCTGCACAAGATGACCATTGAAGACCCATAGGCAGAGCAGGATAAGGGACAGTAGACAATTATGACAGTCAGCTCCCATTTTCAGTAAATCACCTTTTGCCTGTCCAAGTACCTAAAAGGCTGCCCCATTTAACAGCAAATCATTCTTTTACACACAGGTGAGAGAACAAGATGGCCTGGAGTGGTTGTTATATTAAAACCAAACAAGGCTGTTCGTACGTAGGGCGATAAGCAAGGGCGTAATTACAAGCAGGCCGCTTCTAACATCAACTTCCTTTTCGACCTTCAGCAAGATACACGACTTGGTATCCCCACGCTGCTCCATAAAATACGTCAGGGCTCCGTTAACAACGGAGATTGGCTCTTCCCGATTTTTAGTGTCACCATTGTATTTTCTATCCTGTCCCTAGTTCCATTCGATGATGATACCCATGTTCTACAGCTATGATGTGAAACAATCTTACTGAACAAGGTGAAGAGCCTGTTAACAACCAGAAATACTTTTGTGTTGGGTTATCTTCGGCAGAGCTACAATGGCCTCGGTAAAGTACTTGGGTAACACCTGGCAGCCAGTTAGCGAAGGAAAGAACTCTACCAGCAGCTTTTTTCCCTTGCACTTGGAATCCTTTTCCTTAGAAGAGCAGTAAAGTTGTTTTACGTTTTGTAGAGCGTTCAGCTGCGGTAAAATAACACCCCCACCCCAGAGACTTATCATTTGTAAGCCTACAGACTCTTTTAACAAGTGAGACTGAAGCAACCAGCTGCTGCAAGAGAGAGAAGTAACATTTGTGGAATTTTAAAATTTCACACACACACAAAAATTTCAGTCTTACTTACACAAAAATAAAAATATTAACTTGCTTTATTGTAAGCTTTCACATATGTGCCAGTTTTGCAGAGGTAACATTTGGCTCCCAGACCACTACATAATATTCTGAGAGACAAGCTGGACTACATCCCTGTCTTCATCCAGGGCATTAACAGAGCCATTAGAACAAGCAGCTCCACCATCACAAGAGTGGGGCTGAGGATCCTTCACCCTTGGCCGTTAGTACAGGGCTTAATAACAACAGTTATTAATTTCCAGGAAATTGAATTGGTCCTAACCACTTCAAAACTTTCCGTGGTAGCAATCAGTTATTATGACTTTATTACAGCACTGCATTTACAGTATGGGGAAACGTTTGAGAGAAATACAGTCGGAAAGCAGAATTCTGAAGAAGAAATTACAGCTTGTAAGAATTCATTCCCATTTCATAAGATACATGTGCTTATTCTAAGTACTTCAATTTAATTAATTCTAAACTCCTTTGAGTTCAATTAATGGAAGACTGCAAAGACTTCAGTTTTTAAAAGTATTTTTTATATTCAAAGATAATCCAAATCTTTAAAATTGTATCTAGATTATGAAAGAGTACAAATCAAGGCTGTAAATTACTTAATATTAGACTAACTTTTTACATGCCAAAGGGAGATTTCCAAATACAAAATAAAACCCCCAAAGAACCATAACAATATACATATAACTTGAAGAATTCTCGGGTTTCCTATTAGCACATAGGAAATGGTAACAAGATAAATTCCAGTCCAGCAAAGCTCTTTATCCACATGATTAGACGACCCACTTCAGAGACAAGACAGGTATTAGTACTCCATTTATGTAGAGAAGGATACACAGGCAAATTTTTAAAAAAATAAAGTAAAAAAATCACTGAGAAGATCAATGAGAACGATAAGGTATCAGCCTCCAAAGTTTCAGCACGGTGCAACAGCCTCTGCACTATCTATCTTTACCCTGCAAATGAAGTAAATGGAGCTGTGCCTTTCACCACTTAACTGAAGGTTACGTTAAGAAAATATACTGAAACCTACACTGAAGTTTTCCTGTGGATACTTTGGTCATAAGATGACAAGAAAATATTTAAAGTGATAACAGTCAATAGTAAAAATATACTATGCACTTCAAAAATAAACTGAAGATAGATTATACATAAAAGAATAATCAGAATTACTTATTTTGGATAGCTTAAAAACAATGACATGCCAAAGAAGCATGGAACAGTTTCATCAGACTGAATGGATGTGAAACATTTGGGTTTGTTTTTTTTTCTCCTCCCTCAAGTTTCTAAAAACTTATATGTAACAATTATATATGGCTACTTGCAGACTCAGGAAGGGATAATTCGGCAATATTGTTTTTCAGATCTGTTTAGAAAATGCACTCAAAAATGCATTTGCTGTGCCTCAATACTCTAGCAATGACATGGTCTGGAAATACGTAGAAGGATTTCTGATAGTCACAATGACTCGATTCCTGGTTCGGTATAATCCATACAATTTGCACATGCAGCTAACAGGGACTAACAAGGACTCATTCTGAAACAAGACTTCAGCGCTTACCCAGCTGCAGAAGCCGTGTCACTTTAACTACACATATATAACTAAAGGGATATAACCCTGTAGCACAGGCAGACCATGAATAGTTATATCCCATAGAGGAAAGGGAACAAGTGGATTCACGCTACAGAGAACTGCGAGGTGCATAAATTTCTAAAGCTACAGTTGTTGCAATTGCCCTAATCAAACAATTTACACTGGTGTAAACTTTGTGTAAACCAGGCTCTAGAATAAAATTACAAGTATGACAGTATGTGCATGTATTTGTAAAGACCATCTGAACAATTAGATGGGACTTTTCAGCATCACTGAAAATGACCCACAGCCTCCTGCTATCCTCCATGGGATGCTGGCTCAAGCGTTTCCCAACATCCACAGACCAAAATGTATTGTCCATGCTCCCTATCCCTGTGATCTGTTTAATGAAATGCACACATTATATTCCAAATAGAGGCAAGGACAAAAACTCACCTTGCCTGGGCAGCTCTTAACTGCCAGTGACAAAAAAAAAAAAAAAAAAAATAAGAAATCATTGCATGGCATAAAAATAATTCACTTGTAAGGTTGTAAGGGTACTGCACCAGATCAGGTCTTTCATTCTCCTTCCCAAAACCATAGTAATGGTTTACCTAATGTAACTGAGAAAAGGAGCCATAATCCCAGCAGCAGATTTAAAAAAAAAAAAAAAAAAAAGCAAGCCACACACACACAGAAAAATACCTAAAACCATGACTGTGTCTCTAAAATTACATTTTACCTTCTCATTTAGTACAAGAGAAAATATTTAATAAATAAGAAGACAGTGATAAGCTGTAGAGAGAAATATCACACAGATGTGTTAACTACTTGTATTGTAAACTGATGAACTCTGAGCCATACAGCTGGGGTTGTGGGAACGAGGGAAAGCTATCGACTACTCCGCAGAGACCCGGGACATGTGGCTAATTGAGGCAATATTTCAGGATAAAACCAGCACTTGATTTATTATTGTTTACACACATCATAAGCAGGGCCTCTGGGCAATGTCAAGTTTCAGCTCCTAATTGCGGCTATGTAAACATTCAGGAAGCCTCGGTCTAGGTGTCAAGAAGCCTCTACTCCTAACCGTGCCAAGAGACAATGAGGTCACATCACAAATTAAAAAAGAAAAAAAAGAAAAAAAGAAAAAAAGAAAAAAAAAAACCCGAGGAAGAAGCCACCTCAAGCCAGAGCCGCGCACACAGCCCGAAGAGCCAGCCGCCAACAGAATCTGCTTTCTATGAACAAGAGGGGAGGCGCGGGGGGAAGCACAGCACAGCCAAAGACGCGTCAGTCCCCGCTCTCCCGGGGGGCGGGCCGAGCTCCGCCGGACCGCGCCGCCACCGAAGCGGCACCAGGGCCAGGGCTCACCATCCTATCCCCGGCGGCACCCCGCGGCGCCGGCACGGGGACTACGCGCGGCCGCAGAGGCCAACTGCTGCCAGCAGCACCCCCTTCCTCCACTGCCCCCCCCCCCCACCCAACACCAACCCCCCCTTCCCGGGGGCCGCACCCGGCCGGGCCGGGGCAGGTGCGGAGGGAGGCAGGCAGCTGCCGCGGAGGTTTGATCCCCGCCACAGGCGAGGATCTTCCCGGGCTGGGCTGGGCCGAGTGGGCTAGGCCTGGCACGGCCGCGAGGGGAGGCGGGGGCGAGGAGGACCCCGGAGAGTCCCTGCTGGGCGCTGCGCTCCGCTCTGCCTTGCCCTCCTTCCCCCCACCCACAAGGAACGCCTGCCAACACGGCGCTGCCTCTTTAAGTATCACGTCGCCTCCCCGCTCCCGTCGCCCCCTCTTCTTCTTCTTCTTCTTCCTCCTCCTCCTCCTCCCCCCCCCTCCTCCGCCGCCGCCGCCACCGCCCCCCTCCTTCCCCCCACCCCACCCCGCCTCGTACTCCGGCCGCCGCCGCCGCGTCCCCTCCGCGCGGCGCCGAGCAGCGGCCCGCGCCTGCCTCCTCGCCTCCCCTCCCCTCCCCTCCCCTCCCCTCCCCGCCGGCGCGCGCGGCGCCCGCGCGCCCCCGCCGGCGCGCGCCCACGAGAGACAACGGTTACACGGCGGCCGTTCCAGAAATTTCCTCGCTCCCCCTCCCCCCCCCGCCCGCCACCGCCCCTAACCCCCCTCCGGGCGAGTTGCGGAGTGCGGGTACCCCCTCCCCGCTGCTCGGCGTGCCGGGCTCACCCACCCCCTCCCCCTACACAAACACCCCCTCGACCCCCCTCAATCGCTCCTTCCCCAACCGCCGCCACCCCCCCTCCCCGGTCTGGTGGTACGCCTGGGCCCGGCCGGCGGCAGCGGCGGCGGGCGCGCCGTGATGGATGGCTGGCTGGCTGGCTGGGAGCGGGTTTGAGTGACAGCGCTTACCTGGGTGCCAATCTTCGTCACACTGACAAGCGGCTGCAGCAATCGGGACCCGCACCGCCGCGACACGCGTCACCACGCACACACGCGCCCGGCCAATCACCGGCCGCGCTGCCCCGAGACGACACCACGCCGCGCATCACGCCTCATCAATATTCACCGGGAGGGGCGGGGCCCGCTCGGCCGCGGCCGTAGGGAGGCGGCGCGCGGGAGCCCCGCCCCGCCGTCCCCCCTTGACGGGGCGGCGGGGCGGGGCTCCCGCGCGCCGCCTCCCTACGGCCGCCGCTGTGCGGGCTGGGCCACGCCTCTCCCCCGGGTCGGAGCGGCGAGGGGGTGAAACCACCTCCTCGCAGGGGAGTGGGGAGATACCAAGCGGCTCCGCCGCACGGGGCGAGGGCGGCAGCCCCTGAGGCGGGAGCGGTCAGCGGCTTGCTTCTCCTCATCCCGCGCCCGCTGCCCTCGGCCGCCTCAGAGCCTGAGGAGAAGGGTCGTAGGAAGGGGGGGAGGGGAGTTGTCCCTGAGGCTGCGCGTCACACTGCTCAGGCGGCTTGTGGTGAGGGTAGCGGGACCCGCCCCGCTCCTGAGTACCACCGAATTTGGGAGCCTCGGTGGAGGTGGCCAGGACCTCGCTGGACGCCACCCCCGAGGCTGTGCGGGCCTGTATCCCAAAAACTTGCCCGGCGGGGGGAATCTCCTCCAGCCTGGTGAAACTGCTCAGCAGGTCGTTTGCCGTGCTGTCACCCTTCACCCCCCAAAACATGCCCAGTCTCGACCTCCGAACCCTGGTCCCGCGGCAGGCCCCCAGCAAGGGGACACCCTGCACTGCGAGCCAGCGCCGCCCGAGACAGCGGTGCTGGGTACAGCTGTCGCGCCTTCCACCAAAAACCTGCTTCCTTTCTCCGCCTGGAAGAAAACGGCACTCTCACAGCGCTTCCTCTAAACTCTTGTTCTTAAGTACAGGGCAGGAGAAGCGGGGAAACGCGGCTCCCGACAGGCCCTTGCCTTGTGACTGGGCCTTTTCGCTGTTGAGCTATTTCAAAAGTTTCTCTCGTGTAGGTTCTCTGCTGTGCAAAAGGGCTTGAACCTCCGCGTTTTCAGTGGGGTCGCTGAGATGATCGCTCACCTCTACCTTGCTCCTCATTCTTGCAACCTCTGAAAAAAAAAACATCTTGGGAACCTCTCCCTCTCTCTTTGCAGGCACAAAGTTATCTGGGTGGAGGGGGGTGTGTGTGAAGAAGCTGGCACACAGGGAGCAAATCTTATCATAGGAAGCCTAGCTCAAAACCAAAGCAGGTTTCGTTTCAGGTTTTGTAGTCCCTCTGCAGAGCAGCTGCTGGGAATCTACTTGATTATCCTGTACCTCCTTGGTAAACTGGGAATGCCCTGCAGTTTACCAAGGTCTGTGCACTCTCCTCCTGTTGGTTTAACAGTAGCAAGCCACCTAGTTTGTTTTATATAACACTTTCCCAGGCCAGGCCACCTAAGAAAGATCTGGCTAACAGACTGGTAACAGAAATGGCAACTTAAACGCTCCTGAAAGCCTGGTTTGCCTTCAGGCCTCTGGGCATAACTGGTGTGTCAAGACCCTGCTTAGCCAACACAGTCTCCTCCCATCTTCAGGAATCTTGTCACCCTGTACACACTGCCACCATTTGTCCACTGACAAAACAGTCACTTCATCCTCTGCTAGACCATTTGGAGCCTTTACAGGAGTTCATTTTCTAGCTGGTTTTCCCCATACAGTCAGACCCACGAGGATGTTGGGCTTGTGAACAGAGAAGGAACTTGTGCACCTAACAGAGAGAACATGCAAGAAAATTAATTATGCTAATCCAGGGTGCTCAGATGTGAGAATCAAGTCTCAAAGTTCATGTGAAAGATTTCCATAAACACAATGTGTAAAAAAAAAAAAAAAGAAGAAGAAAAAAGGCAAACCAAATCTTAGTTTGTCTTACAAGGGCCTCTTTCTCTATTTCTGTTCTTGTGTCATGTAGCAACACCTCTAACAGAGTTCCTGTGGCCAGGCTCACGTCTTCTACCACGAGTTTCATCTCTCATTATTATCCCTGACACATTCATTAGTAACACATTCACTAACAAGTGCTTGAAATTAACTGATTCCCATGCCTAGACCTGCCTCTTCTTCAAATTTGATTGTCCTTGCAAACCCTTTGTTCTCCTTCTGCCTTGCCCTCACTTCTTTGGATAGGAGTTCGGCAATTCCTACTGAGAAAGCAGAGATTAAACTCAAAGTAATTTAGTTTCTGTTTAATCTCTTCTCCCAGTGATCTTCAAAGCCTTCAAAGCCTTGAAGCCCATCCCACCTTCAATTTTCCTTTCTCCTCCTGCTTCCCTTTGCTTTTCCTTCCTTCCTTCCTTCCTTCCTTCCTTTCCTTCCTTCCTTCCTTCCTTCCTTCCTTCCTTCCTTCCTTCCTTCCTTCCTTCCTTCCTTCCTTCCTTCCTTCCTTCCTTCCTTCCTTCCTTCCTTCCTTCCTTCCTCTTCCTTCCTTCCTTCCTTCCTTTCCTTCCTTCCTTCCTTCCTTCCTTCCTTCCTTCCTTCCTTCCTTCCTTCCTTCTTCCTTCCTTCCTTCCTTCCTTCCTTCCTTCCTTCCTTCCTTCCTTCCTTCCTTCCTTCCTTCCTTCCTTCCTTCCTTCCTTCCTTCCTTCCTTCCTTCCTTCCTTCCTTCCCTTCCTTCCTTCCTTCCTTCCCTCCTTCCTTCCTCCTCCCTTCCTTCCTTCCTCCTTCCTTCCTTCCCTCCTTCCTTCCTTCCCCTCCTTCCTTCCCTCCTTTCCTGCCTGCCCCTTGCTCTTCCCCAGCTCCCTCCTTGCACACGACAGGTGTAGAAATTCCTCGATTTCTCTCTTCCCCTCATCCCGGTAATCCCACTTCTTCTTGGTCTCCTTTGTAATTAAAGGCACTCCATCTTATAATCTCCTCAGCCGCTTTTCATGACATCAGTAAATGCTCTAACTCACTTGATCTTAAAGCACGACTACCCAAGCACCAGAATTAAGAAAGGCTGGTTCCCCACACCTTTGTGCCTCGTGGTTTGTTAGCTTTAGGGTCTAAGGTGCAAGCTCCAACAGAAATCTCTGCCAAAGTTGTGGTGTGCACAAGGCCCCTCTCTTTGGTCAGTGGATACTGCTGCCTAAAAGCTCCCCTTCCAGACGTCCCGTCATTCAGGAAGTAACATCACACGTCTTCCCTGCTCCAAAACTTACTTTCATGAAAGTTACAGTAATGAAATTTTTCTGAAAGCTTTAATCCTATCTCCTACGGTGCTGGAGCAAGTCACCAGGTTCAAAAGTTACTAAATGACATGGATACGCCTCCAGTTTTCCTTGTACCTCCATGATGTGACCATATCAACCTCGTTCCCTCAAGAAAGTAGCATATAAGTCACCCTTGGTCTAACTCCTGCCTTCCAGCTGCCCATCTCTAAACTCCCTGAGCTCCCTGTTCCCAGCCGCTGTCGAGAGTTCCCTGCTTTTCCTTTTCCCCTCAGTTCTCTCTGATACAGCCTCCGCAGGCTAGAAATCTAGGCTTAATTTTAAAACACCACAGCTGAAGTACCTCCAGGATATGAAGATTTAAGAAAAGCATTAAAAATTACAAGGCTTTTGAGAGAAGCCCACAACATTCAGAAAACAGAAGGAGCTGTGAGGAAAGGAGCTGCAGGGGAAAAGGATGGAGAAGTAACTGAGATGGGTGATCCAAAACTGACCAACCAAACCGGAAAACCCAAACTAAAAAGTGAAAGGACAGGTACCTGTTTGTTTCTTCTATTTTACCGCCCCCCTCCCCTAATTATCCAAGCAGTGCTGTCCCTCATCAGTTCTGCAAAAGGACAAGTGTCTAACACATAGGAGGGAAGGCAGAAATCATGAGGAAATTCAGCGTACTATGTATTTTATAAGGTTTATTACACACCTGATGTATTTTTGTACTATGACCTTCCATCTGTATGGGTGCACTCACTTAAACCCAGTGGTGAGAAGGCTGCTTTTCTTCTGAAAAAGCAAAAGCTACAATCCAGGGTGAATGAAACCTAGTTTTAATATTTTCTCATTAGGTACAGCTTGTTACTTAAAGCGTGCACAGATGCGTTTGTAGGGTCAGGACCCTACTTGCTTACTCAGAACAGCCCTGGATTCGTAAGAGCCTTCCTCACAGTTGGAACTAATATTTGCAAATGCTGAGCTGTGAAGGTCCTGTCTCACCCCAGCAGCAAAGCACTCTCCCAAAATCTCTGAAACACACTTTCAGTTGCAATTTAATGATAGCAGGATTGCACAAACGGATTGGAAGGCAAAGCTGGACCTTACATACCGTTGCTGGATGAATGAAGCTTACTCTGACATCCTTCAGTAGTTTCCAAGTTCTAAAGACTGCAACTGTGGGCGTAATGTAATATCTGCATGCATTTAACTGATGCAGAAGAAGGAGGCTTCTCAAGGCTCTTGACTGTGTACTTTGCAACTCTCTCATAATTAAGTTTTCAAAGGAAACATTTACATAGAGGCGGAGGGATGGGCTTCCATGCAGGTGGCAGCAATCTGTACTCATAACTTAGTGAATGAAGACTGTAATTGCAGTGATAAGGCTAGAATAATCTCAGCAGAGCAGGGTTTTCCCCAGATTTCCATTAAAAAAAAAATCAGGTGAGTTTTTAAGCACTGATCTCCGAACAATGGGAGACCTCTGCAGCAAACCAGTTTCTTCTTTCATCTCTCCAGGAGAAAAAAGAGGATGTAATAAGACATGTCAAGGATGTAAGACATCCTCTGGCTGCTTGGAGGGCACTCCAGAAAGCAGGCTCTGCACGCCCTGTTTGCCCGCGCCGCACATTCACATCTGCAGCCACAGCTTTACGCGGTACAGGAGGAGCCCCGGGAAAACGTGTGGCTCTTTTTACAACGGATACGGCTTTTAAGATTTTTAAAGCTGCAGTTAATGAGTTAACTCAGTCTAAATAAATGTTGAGCTTTGCTTGAACTGGATCACAGAGATCTGCCTAAGTCAGCTCAGAACACTCTCTCTGGAGAAATTAGGAGAAATTAAGAGCTCATGTCCCACAGCAGGACTTGGGCTTGGACCAAGAGCTGGCAGTGCTGTGCAGTACTACTGCAAGGAGTTTCTGCGTGGGGATCAAGATGCCAGCCGTCCTTTCGATGAGCAATAATTGCCCTGTGCTTTTTCCACCCCCTCTGTTCAGCAGAAAAAACAACTGAAGCTCCTTCAAAAAAACCCGAAAACTGATAAGCATTCAACATTTCTCCTCTTGTCAATTCGAATTTGCATTTCCAGAGCTGTACGTTAGCTGAATCACTGGCTGCATACTACTCGCTCCATCTGTTTATATGCTTGAGTCACCGCATTACCAATATCTTAACACGTTACTTGGAAAGAATCTTAGGCGATCTGGAAGGATAAAACCCCAGAGCTCTATTTGATAACGTCCCCCTTCTGTATGTTTTGTAGCACACTCTGCATCGCTCGCGTTCTGCTATCAGAGATGTTAATTTGAACAAACTGCTATTTTAGGAGGAAGAGCTTATCATAAATGTACAGCTTCCGCTGGGAAGCCCAAGACTGAGCTGCGATGTAGAAATCCCCGCGCCTTGCCCTGGGAACTGCGCGAGCAGCTCCACGGTGATGGAACAAACTTCTTTCACAACCCAATGTATCTTTTTTTTCCACTTGAGATACTATAAACAGATTACCTTCTGAGGGCAAACGGCCTGCTTTTAATGGTGCCAAAAGTTGAGAGCATCTTGTTGGACTGCAGAGTTTCTTCAAAGACGTGTTACGCTTAAAAAGGCATTTTCATCTACCTCATTGTGGGAGGGCGTGGGGGCAAAAAACAGGGCAGAGGTGCAGTAGAGCAGAGCCAGAAGGACAGAGGTGGAATTGCTAACACAAGTCCCAATTTTTATTTTACAAAAAACTCAAAAAGAGAGTATTTTGTGTGAATCCCACCACGGAGGACTGTGAACGCATTCACGTTATTCTGGGAGTTGAGAAGCAGCAAGTGAAAACAACTGAAATAAAAGAGAACCAGTGAGACTAGTTTTACCTTCCAGACCAGGGGCTAGATCCAACTCTCACAGAAGTCAGTGGAACAATTCCCACCGGCCTGAGCAGGACTTGGATTTGGCAAAGTGAAATGAAGAAAAATAACCAGGAAGCATTAATGAGAGGTTCTCAAACACTGGTCTACAGAGCGCTTTCTTCAGTCCATAGAGACCCGTCTTTCCTCTCCATTACTCATTTACTTCCAGCTGCTTTTATGGGTTTCTGCATTTTGGAGCCTGGAAGAACTGAGAGGCGTTGGTAACAGGGAATGAGAATGGCTGGCCAGCCAACCTGCTCCCAACACCATTTTGCAAATGGGAGAGGAAAGAATTCGATAGCTGAACAAATAGAGAAAGGAATAAAGAAGGGAGTATCTGAAGGAGTAGAAGGCCATTAAGCAGACAGGATTAGGTGGCCTTCATCGAGGATTAGGTGCTTTGCTGCCTAATGCAACTGTCTACCCAAGCACCTGAGCTCCTAGCACAAAGCAAAAGAAAATCTGAGCTCCACACAGACGTCTGCACTGAGCTAAAAGCAAATAGCAAGTGCCAAGGGTAGAAGTGTTCCACAAACATTCCCCATTCTCCAAGCTGGGATTTGTGGAAGCTACCATGCACACCCACCCCTGGACTGAAAGTACACAAGCCCATCTCTGATGGTCCACACTGCAGTACTTACACCACATCCTCTGGGCCCATGTCCACCCTGTCATTCCAGATGTGACACACATTTCCACCACCACGTCTAGCCGAAGCCCATCCTCTTTGGAGCTGTCATGCATCTGGACCAGGCTCTGGATCAGCCAATGGTTGCTGCTTGGGGCAGCATTTCCATTAATACTTTCTGGCTCTTCCTCAACATGGAGGGCTGTTGTTATCTGAATACAAGGATAATAGGAGCATTCCTGACAGCCTGGATGGACCTAACTGGCACCCAATTCCTAATTGCAGGGCAACCCTTCCCTTCCCTTCCCTTCCCTTCCCTTCCCTTCCCTTCCCTTCCCTTCCCTTCCCTTCCCTTCCCTTCCCTTCCCTTCCCTTCCCTTCCCTTCCCTTCCCTTCCCTTCCCTTCCCTTCCCTTCCCTTCCCTTCCCTTCCCTTCCCTTCCCTTCCCTTCCCTTCCCTTCCCTTCCCTTCCCTTCCCTTCCCTTCCCTTCCCTTCCCTTCCCTTCCCTTCCCTTCCCTTCCCTTCCCTTCCCTTCCCTTCCCTTCCCTTCCCTTCCCTTCCCTTCCCTTCCCTTCCCTTCCCTTCCCTTCCCTTCTCCTGGGTCAGCCTTCCTCTAAATACATCTCAGGAGCTTCCCAGGTTGATAGTTTAGCACCTTTCTGAATCAGAAGTTGCAATCAGGCCTTTGTGTTTGATGGCTGCTGGCAGACTTCTCCTCCATTAATTCCTCTATTCCCCTTTTTAAATTTGTTTACAGATTGCAATTCTATGACATCCTTTTGCCAGCTTCTCTTGGAGGCAGACTACCTAAGTCAGTCCTTTCTCACAAGAAAGAAGGGATACAGGAGACATTCTTGGCATTCTTTTTCTAACAATTACTGATGAGAAAACATTCTAGGAAAGAAAGGACGTGTCAACAGCTTGCAGAGCAATAAGGTGCGGGGATGTCTACCCTGGCTCTGCATGAAACAGCTTTGGATCTGGAAGCATTAGAAGTAATACCAGCCTCATGCTGTGCCTGGGTTAGCTGGTGGGCTGGGAGGCAAAGCAGATTAGCTTGAGAGTGAGTGCTCTGCTAGCAAGGCAATGCTGCTTCTGGGATCCGAGTCTGTATCCCTGCCAAGGCCTGTACCTTCCTCTGAGAAAGACCGGCCTGTTCAGACCTGGGCTGGGGATCTGCAGCACTGATGTGCCCCACCGGCACATCCCAAGAGGCATCTCTGCAGTGCCTGAGGATACTGACCCATCTGCCCCTCAGGCTGTCCAACCTGGAAGCAGCAGGGCAGGGGCTGTTCAGCTCTTTTCAGTTGCTAACATCCCATTTATTTCCCAGAGTCGGTGCAGATTCCCAGGGAGAGCCATAAGCTGCCTCCCATAGACAGGGTGTGCAAAATCCCAGATCTGCAGACCACACGCCCCATACCATTGCTATGGGGTCTCCTAGGACCTTCCTCACCTCACCGCATACGGTATTTCTCATCCAACGCAGACAACGACACAGCAATGCCCTCTAGGATTATTTAAGCACATCTGATCCAGAACCAGACCAGAAACAATTTTTTCACTGCACCGTGCCCTGGTTGCTCTCACTCTCTGTGTCCAAACCAAGTCACACCCTGCACCCGTCAGAAAGCCCCATGCTTCACTTTGTGCTTTTAGGAAGGGAGCTGAAGTGCAGCCCCTGAGGCAGGGTGCATCGCTTGCTGTGCCCAACAGTGCACTGTTGTCACACGCTGTTCCCCACTGATGGGACCTTGGTAATGTTTTCCAAGACTTGTACAGACTAAAGGAGTAACCCTGGTCTAATGAGCAGCATGTTTACCAGGGAGAGGAGAGACCTAGGTCCTGGCTCACAGCCCAACCATCAGCCAATGCCATCGTGCTGGCTGGCTTTTCCTCTCTTATCCAAGGAATTTTGAGTCCCAGAGAAGAGAGGTATTGGCAACCCATTCCCTTTTACTCATGGTAGGTATAAGTCACATCGGTGAGGGTTGGAGCTTTTGTTTTTTAAAACTGTCAAGTGAGTGCCATGTAGATTGCATGTCTTCTCTAATAATCTGTACGTTTTGGTAGCGTTACTTTCATAAATAGGGCATCGGATGGGGTCAGAAAGAGCAGGCTGGAGTCAGCCAAGGCCTTTCAAAAAGTGCCAAGGAGCAATACTGCCTATGGCTCTGTAGCTGTGGGCAGAAAGGAAGAGTCAGCATCGCCGTCCACTTCATACCTAACCCATACACTCCGTAAAGCAGTTTAGAGCATCAGGAAAGGCAGCAACAAAATCCACTTTTCTTTGAGAGGGGACTCCTGTTACGCTCCCTCACCATCTCAGAGATTTACAGTCAGCTGTCTCTAGGGTTTGCTGCCTTGTGCTGTGTTCTGAGTACCGCCACCGAACCCCGCTGAAGCCACGCGTTTGTTTTGCGCTGCCTTCCCCATCTCTCTTCTCAGCCTGGTGATGCTCCCGCTTTTCCAGTCACACAGGAATCAGACAGCTGCATCAAACCCCAGCCCGTTTATCTCAGCCCGATGCCCCATGTACAGAATGTGTGCCTACTTTGGCTGCCAATCGTCATTACTTTCTTGACTTCAGTCAGGGCTAGGAAAACAATCACAAAATATCCAGGGGATTTTTACTTTTTTCAATTTTTTTTTCTTCCTCAGTCCTATTTCAAAATACTGTACATATCCATAGGGTGATGGCATTCCCCTAACTGCTACATAAGCGTATCCCCTGACTCCACAGTCTCGAAAGGCAGAAAGCCGAGCTCCCACTCCACACAGATCGTGTGACAGGCTGCGTTTGCACAGTGAGATTCAATGGTGTCTGTTCCTAGGGGCTGTAGCTTGCTGCTTTTTTCTTTTTAAAACTCAGGAGCAAAGTTTTACATCATCGAAGGTTTGGTGCTTTGTGGGTTTCCCCCCCCAATTAGCACAGCATAAGCTGCGTGTAGCCAGAATCTGCGGTGACGGTGAGTTCCAGCTTCTCCCCTAGCAGACCCCACAGCGGTAGGATGAACGGAACGTCAAACCAATGCACACTTTCTGAACCCCCGTTTTCCTGCTGTGCCTACACCCAGCCTTAGCCCTTTCTCAGAATCCAGTTCAGCTTTGTATCACCACCTCCGCTGCTGACAAAACCTTTTTTCAATGGGAATATCACAGCCATAGCCACTGCCAGAATCTCTTGGCAAACGAGCTGCTCTCTGAGTCAGAGCCTAATGCCATTACAAGGTCTGCAACAGCTGCAGCAGTCATACATCTGCAAGTCATTTGAACGTTTTATGATGAATAAAAACTATCCATTACATAGACCTATACATTATATATTAACCCTAATACTTATTCAGTTACACTAACAATAACCTTTTCCCTCTGCATGCTGTAAACTTCTTTGGCTACAGCATGTGTTAACAGAGATACTTAGAGCTCTGGTCCATGGCGGAGCAGTCCCTGCGTACACATTACCTAACTTATTCTACCTATTTAAACACAGAATGGGATGATGGAAAGAAAAGAAAGTGAATGTTCAGCTATAAAAATTCATACCATGCATAAGGAAACCATTTTTTATATAATTACATGAGACTGCATACACTCACACCAATAGAGAGGATGCAAACCGATGGGAAATGCAGGAGAAGAACGGGCTCGCTCAAAATGAGAGATTTGATTACAGTATGCACAGATCTCAGACCCATCCAGATGTCCGCAGACAGCAACCTGATCCTCAACACCAGAGCCAAGGTTTGAAATCTAAAAAGCCAGAATGCTGAAGACGGGGTAGCAGGGCTTAGGGAAAAAGGAACGGGAGTTATGAGTAGTTAAAAACCTTTAAAATAATGACGATAATAAAGAAAATTACATGTTGGTTTCATGAAGGAAATATATACACAGCCACAAATTATGAAGTCAGCCCTTCAGGACATTACATTCCTCATGCAAGTTACTGAGCCCGCTCAACATAAATAGGTGTAAAATACGCTCACCGGCTTAGTGCCTTCAAGGATGGAGTCCCATATGTGATTCCCTACCAGCGAGTCTTCTACAGATGTATACTTTTACAACAGTAAGTGTGAACCGGGCAAGACATACCTCCCCATGAGTTTCACCATAAGGGTTTTAAAGAGACAAGGCAAAAGTCTGGCATGGGAGAAATCTTATCGTAACTTTTCCGTGAGATTCACGCAGAGCCAGAACTTTACCAGCAATCCGTAAGCATGTAAAAACTATTTCATTTGTTTGTTCATTATCATTTGCAAACTCCTTTTTGGAGCCTTGGGAATGCACCTGCATTGCTGCCTGTTGGCTTTTACTCTGCTGTTCGTGTATCAGTTTAGTGCCCTTCATAATACCAGTACTGCTATGATGGAAGCAGAGAGCCAGTTAATTTGCACTTCCACACTGAGTTAACTGTGTGGATTTGTAAGCTACGAAACAGCGTGGGCTTTACATAAGAAGCAGCTATTAGAATAGACTTACAGTCAAGAGAAGTGACTTATAGGAAATGTTTTCTTGACTTCATCTGCTTCCTCTGTGCAGTCAGAGGCCAAACTGTTTATTTTACTGGCAATCCATCCTCATTGCTTGTCCTGGCTTTAATCTTTCCATTCAAACAACGTGCATACTAAACATGAAAAAGAAGATCCTAATAAGGTGACAAACAGTTCATTTAAAGGGGATTTGAAAGGGGTCTGGCAGAGATGGGTTCTCTTAAGGGTCAGAAAAGCATTACACTTCAGGGCTGAAAAACCACCTTGCCGCTGACCAAGGGGACACTTTATCCCACACGGCCGAATCCCCGCAGTCAATTTGTGTGGCACCTATCTCCCACTTAAACAAAGGGGAAAATCCTGGCCCTTCTGATGGCAAAGACAACTTACCAAGCGTGGTGTGACGCAATGATGTCTTTCTATGTCAGCGGCCAGCCAGCTGTCTCTCTGCTGCTGCTCCTACTTTTCCCATGCTCCGGCAGCGCGGAGCCGAGCAGCCAGGCCAGTTGCACAGCCGCTATCGAGTCAAAGGGCAAGAGCAAAGCTTAGAATAAACACGTTGTTTTCACTCGGTTGCTTGAAGTGCTGCCAAATCTCTTAATGTTAGTGCACATAAAGCGGTGAGTATCGCAAAGCCCGAGGCCGGAGCAGCTGGAATCTTGTAGTTGTTACCTGAAATCCTAACGTCCAAAAAAATAGCTTCCCCATTCCTCGAGGCTACGTGGAAAATCTCAGAAAACACAACCATAAAAGCACGACTAACATCAAGGGAAAGAACTGCCAATTATTTTTTGCTTTGCTTCTCTTTTCTTTATAGTCATCTCGAACTTGCGGGGACGGGCGGGGGGAGCGGGGTGTCTTTCTCAAGATTTTCAGATGTGCTGGTGCCCCAAATCAGTGCCAAAGAGAGCACTCACTGGTACTAGGGGTAAATCCTAGTTATTCAGAGGAGAGGAAGCCTGTGAAGACAAGCGGCTCAGGGCCCAGCAGCAAAGAACCGTGCAGCAGGAGCTAAGCAGCTGCAGGAAAGGTAAACCGGTCGATTCTTCTCTGCCCAACGGCGAACTTCAGGAGGCAGGAGTGGGGTAAGGTAGCAATGTTCTTCCCCCAGACAACAGCTTTGAAGCAGTTCTTCAGCAAGGACTTGAGAGAAAAAGCTTCTCTCCTTATCCAGACGCCAAGAGAAAAACGCCGACTCCTTATGGCTAATGGGAGGGCGATAAAAAAGATGGAGGCCATTGACTGGTGTCCAGAGACAACAACCTGGTATGAATTCCAGCACCATTCCACTTCCCAGCAGCTGGATTTCTCACCAGGGTGGATTGCTGGTTTTGGACACCTCCCCATTTTTCCCCCCGTCTGTTAACAGTCTTCCACTAGTAAGTATTTGGAACAGTTGTAAAGCTTTTTTTGTATCTAAGCGGCCCTGCCATTGCCTGAATGCAATTTCAGAATTGCTGGCATTTCTGTGCAGGCTATCTGAAATGTACTTCTGTCATGCTGCTAATAACCGTCGCGTCTCCTGGGACAACCTCAGCTAGCTCAGACTTGCTAAAGGATGTGCACGCTTGACCTAGAAGATGGAAGGGGGAAAAAAAAATCGTCTTTCTTGGGTTTTATTCTGTGCTGCTCAGTAAATAGATGTGATGGACACAGAGAACGTTGGGACCACCAACTTCTCATCCATAAAGCAAGGATGAGAACCCAAGAGATGATGCGATTTGCTGATGGCTACGCAGGCAGCTGGGGGGCTCACAAATGATCCAGAACCAGTCCAATACCTGAGTCATAAGGACCATCCTGGCTCTCAGTTCCTACATTATCCTTCTGTTTTCTATATTCTGAATTTCTGTCCAGCTCCCCTTGCATTTCTCCCAGTCCTCAAACAATAGAATATAGCTCTCTTTTAGGGATCACAGAATCACAGAATCTTAGGGGTTGGAAGGGACCTCAAGAGATCATCGGGTCCAACCCCACTGCCAAAGCAGCTCCCTATCTCATATTACATAGATAGGTGTCCAGACGGGTCTTGAATATCTCCAGAGAAGGAGACTCCACCACCTCCCTGGCCAGCCTGTCCCAGGGCTCTGTCACCCTCACTGGGAAAAAGTTCTTCCGCATGTTGGTGCGGAACTTCCTGTGCTCCAGCTTACAGCCATTGCCCCTAGTCCTGTCCCCACTGACCACTGAAAAGGGGCTGGCCAATTCCCCCTGCCACCCATTAGGTCCCCCCTAAGTCTTCTTTTCTCCAGGCTGAACAGACCCAGCTCACTCAGCCTATCCTCATAGGGGAGATGTTCCAGACCCCTAATCAACTTTGTCGCCCTTCTCTGGACTCTCTCCAGAAGGTCCCTGTCTTTTTTATACCAGGGACCCCAGAACTGGACACAGTATTCCAGGTAGGGCCTGACCAACGCAGAGTAGAGGGGGACTCAGGAGACTTTGGGAAACATCAGTTCTGGCACGATTTTAAACTATATAAAGCATAGGAGATGTTGTTTGGAAAAGGAGTATGCAAAAATGGGAAATGAAAATGTGAAGAGGTGGTTCTTTCAAGTCTCTTTTGAAAAAGCCTCCAGGAAAAAGTAACTATTGCCCCCTCCTTGGGCACAAGGCAAGGTGTGTGGTGGCTTGCAAGTTCCACTCCAGGGCTAGTTAGATGCTGTCACAGATTTTAGAAACCAGGTGTATCTCCACTGCACAAACAGCTGAACAGAATGCCATGAGCACCTTATAACCGTGGGGACAGGCAGACAGAAACTGAAAGCCAATCAAAACCTCAACCAAAAATAAAAAAGAAAGCAGAAATTATCTTAATTAGCTCATTTTTTGCATTAGTGGATATTAATGGCTTTAGGAACTATCTATCCAGACCTGATAAAACTCTTGGATTTGGAAAGAGGTACTGCCATTTGAACCACATGATAGACTGGAGAAGCAATGACAACATGACTGCTGCTAAGAATTTTAGGCATTAATTTTAACAAAGCCACGTGGCCCGGGTTCTGTGAGTATTAGAAGTTACCATGAGAACAGGCTGTATTCTGTGATGCTACAGATTCACAGAGCCATGACCTCATTAAGCTATTTTGCAGTTAAAAGTTTGTTGAGCATGCAGGGGGGTACCAAAAGAAATGTTCAGAGCTGACCTGCTGACTCCATACACTGACCCAAAGTTTGTGGGATATTTTATTACTAGAAACACACATGTTTAAACCAAAGTCCCATCATCACAATCTTTTCTATCCCAAAGCTGCCGTATATCCTAAGACTTTCAGAGGTGAGTATGAATTTCCAAATGTAATTGACTGGGTACAGGAAAAAAAAATAGGGGGAGCTCAAAAATACATGCAGATTGTGTTGGGAGTGTTGTCGTGCTGAGATGAACAAGAAGGATAATACACTGGCACCAAAACCAGAGAATCATAGAGAATATGACTGTTTATAATTCCATGAAATAAGAGCCACATGAGAGGAGGAAGATGATCTGGAATTGAGAGTCCTAAGAGTTTAATTAAAATCATCCTGAGTTTAGAAGAGTTTCTCTCAAAAGATAAAAGTAAAGCAAACAAAGCTGCATTGCAAGAACACCACGGCTGTGAGGTCAGTCAGACGTTCAGAGGGCCTGTCTGTACATTGCCCTTACTGTGTCAGCTCCTTTGGCCTAGCTGTAGGCAAACAGCAGCACCCGACATGGAATCACACAGGAGGGCTGTAAATCACAGGCAGATGGAAAATTCTTGGGCCAAGAACCATTCCAAGATGGTTCCTGGGCCTGCCCCTCTCCACTGGTGCGGTCTAGAGCAATAGGAGTCCCCCAGGTCCCTTCCCATTCCCTATGGAAGATTCCACACTAAAAATGAGGAAAAAACCATAAGCCCCCTTCTAGCATGTTATACCTGTAAGTATAAGCTATGGGGAGGAAAATCAAGGTGGTGTTCAAACACTGGAGAAGGTGACCAGAAAGGTCTCAGGATCTCTGCCCTTGAAGATACTCAAAACCCAACTGACAAGGGCCAGGAAAACCTATCTAATTGCCCTTGATAGAGCAGAGAACTGATCATCTCAAGACTTCCCTTCCAACCTCAATTTGCATGATTATCAATGCTTATAAATACTTGAGGGGTGGGTGTCAGGAGGATGGGGTCAGTCATTTTTTCAGTGGTGCCCAGCAATTGGACAAGAGGCAATTGGCATAAACTTGAATACAGGAAATTCCATCTAAACATGAGAAAGAACTTCTTTACTGTGAGGGTGGCAGAGCACTGGCACAGGCTGCCCAGAGAGACTGAGTCTCCTCTGGAGACATTCAGAACCCGTCTGGCTGCTGTCCTGTGCAGGCTGCTCTAGGTGATCCTGCTCTGGCAGGGGGGTTGGACTAGCTGATCTCCAGAGGTTCCTTCCAACCTCTGCCACTCTGTGATTGTAATGTTACAGTGCTACAGGATACTGTGAGCATGCTTTCTGCTTGCTCACTCACTGCACAAGAGGCACTGATTTGGCTCACCAGAATTAAAACTACCTGCAACCAACAAGCAGCTGCTCTCTTTCTCATACTATTCCTCTTAAATGCCACAGGATCACAAAATCTCACCAAAGCACTTTGTGAGCTGTGGGACTCTGATCAGCATCAAGCTGGGGAGTTCTGCTCTTCTACAGACCTTCAGCAGACATGGACAGTCTGCTGACTGTTCTCAGCTCATCTTCTCATTACCACAAGCAACTGAAGGAAGAACTGCACATCATCCAGAGACAGTCTTAACACTTCTCACCATTTTTTCATCACACGTTAAGAGCAGACTCAGCATAATTGTGCAAGTAGCATCCCTTGTGGTGGGAGAAAAGGGTCAGGGTTTTACAGCTTATGAGTTTACAGGAAACCAGAGTGTGATGCACCAAACGTGTTTAGATTGTTGAAAGCTGGGGACGTACTGCAGAAGATCTGTAAGTGCACCCAGTTAAAAGGCTAATTTTGCAAATTAAAAATAAATCTTAAAGATAGCCTTGTAGGTTGCAGTGCTTACCATGACTAGATGCCAAAGGAGGCACCAAGGAGGACCAAAGAAATTTCTTGGCTTTGTAATAACTGAAGTGATCACCACACACTCTGCTTGTGTTACTACTTCTGAACCTTGGATCAGTTTTCAACTGCTGCCCAGAACATTCTGGGCTCTTAAGTTATTTTGGGAGAATCTAAGTGGAAGGAAATGAGGAAAAGCAGTTCTATTAGCAGGTTACTACACTAAAAAAGAAGAAAATATTTTTTTTCAAAGGACTTTAAGTTTGAAAACCGCTCCCTTTGATAAGGAAATTAGTTGTTTCATCTTTCTAATGAAAAGTTAGTGAATTCCACTTTCCAGACTTCACATACTCCAACAATAACATATTATTTATGTTGAAAACCCCTCATCTGAATTTTATGCTGGTTGTATGGAGCTAGTTTTCACAAAAACTAAGATGAGGTTTTACTTCTTTCACATTTGATGTTTTCCAGGAATTATGTTAATATCCTGGATTATGCATTCTTTAAAACAAGGTCTCTGACTGTATCTGACAAATGCCTAGCACAGCGAGACAAAGTTACTAACATTACAGAATCTGAGCATATTGTATCACATCCTGCCTGCAATTTAAATGCCAGCATGTGACTCAAACACAATAACATCTGATAATAGCCGAGTGCAAGGAAAAAAATTAAGCCTTTTTCATTGAAGTCCAGGAAAACGCAACAGTGGGAAAAGGTTTTGGTGCCCTTCCTCACATTATCTGCCCTTCCCAGAGCAGGCTGGTTCACTGGACAGGGCAAACACAAGCCACACAGGGTATGTACCAGAGGAGTTACTTGACTTACAGCTTGATTTTAGAGGCGCAGAAAAGGTTGCTGGAAGACACCGAGACAGGATTGCACCGCTAGCAAGGGCAATCACCCTTCATTTCTGCTGCAAGCAAAGCACCTCGCCCAAGTGCAGATTAGAATCTCCTTAGCTAGAAATGCAGCTAAGGAGACTGGAGGAGATGACTGAAAGCAAGATGTGCTTTTGTTTCAGCCTGGTCCTCCTCAGTGGTGTCCACTCTGCTGAGGACACTCCACAGGCCAGTGTCTCTAACACCAGCCCTCCCTGGAGATAAAAAGGGCACCAGGTGAGCATAGAATCATAGAATGGCATGGGTTGGAAGGGACCCCAAGGATCATAGAGCTCCAACCCCCCTGCCACAGGCAGGGCCACCAACCTTCAGGCCTGGATCTACACAAAGTTGCCCAGGGCTCCATCCAACCTGGCCTCGAACACCTCCAGAGACGGGGCATCCACCACCTCTCTGGGCAGCCTGTTCCAGCACCTCACCACTCTGTAAAAAACTTCCCCCTAATATCCAATCTAAAACTTCCTTCCTTTACTTTAATCCATTCCCCCCTGTCCTGCCTTTGTCTGCCCTTTTAAAAAGTTGATTCCATGACTGACTCCTGCCTGCCTGTGGTCACAGCTGCTGCGGGGAGAGTCAGCAAGCATGCAAAGCACTGTAATGGACCACACTGACTCTCACCCTTCAGGCTCCATCCCACAATTTGCCGCCTCCTTCTGTAACCACAAACCCAAGGGCTCGGAACACAGTCCAGCACCAACGCAGGTCTAAGCCATGGGGCCGGGGCTCGCGTTACGACACGGGGTCTCAGTTAATAACAACCCACAGCAGCTTTACTGGGGCCCTCGGGTGGGCCCTTGAGAAAGGAAGACCCCTTTTCCTTATCCTTTCATGTTTTTAATGCCAACAGCAAATTTCTTTCCCTTTTACAAGTACAGCATGCGTGGTACTGCTGGTGCCTCAAAGTGACTGTCTGCTCTTTATTCCTATGCACGTGGATTTATACATTTGCCGATTTTGAAATTTCAGAGTTAAGAGTAATATGCTTTTTAGTTTTTACAGGACAATAAAATTGCTTGCCAGAAGTTTCTGACTTAAAATTCCACAGGGCAGATTGATGTAGGCCTCTTGATCCCTCTTACCACATTTTTGCCAAGTTAGAGTATAAAATAGCTGTTCTACTAATTGCACCCAGGGATTTGCATCCAAAGCCCAGATAGCCTACTAAAGCCGACTCCGTTTTCCCTTTGATCTTGTGTATTCTGTTGCTTGAAAGAATACAGACAGGTGATGGAAAATGCTGGAGCTGTTGCAAATACAACTGCTCAAAGACCAATTAACACCAAAAAACCCAAAATGAAGGAGAAGCCAAAAATGGCACTAAACCGCTGACAGATGGTGGCCATCAAGGCCTTTTTCCCAGGGAGCAGAAGACTGTTACTAATAAGATACTAATACGAAATTTACTGAGACCAACTGCAACCACTGATAACATACATTGAAAATGCCTCATGTCTCCTATATTCTGCAGAGCAAGAGTAAAGCTGGACAGTAACCTTAACTTTTATTGTGGAAAAATAAGAGTGGGAACTGAAATACAGTCCCACTGAAAAATTAGTATCAGGAGCTGATCCTCTTTAGTATCTTTATTAATGATCTGGATGAGGGAATTAAGTGCACCCTCAGTAAGTTTTCAGATGACACCAAGTTGGGGGGAAGTGTCAATCTGCCAGAGAGTAGGAAGGTCCTCCAGAGCAACCCCGACAGGTTAGGTCTATGGGCAGAAGCCAATGGGATGAAGTTCAACATGGCTAAGTGCCAGGTCCTGCACTTTAGTCCTAACAAGCCCCAGGAAATGCTGCAGGTTTGGGGCAGGGCGGGTGGAAAGCTGTACAGAGGAGAAGGATCTGTGAGTGTTGGTTGACACCCACCTGAACGTGAGCCAGCAGAGTGCCCAAGTAGCCAAGGGCATCCTGGCTTGTATGAGGAACAGCATAGCCAGCAGGACCAGGGAGGTGATCGTTCCCCTGTGCTCAGCCTTGGTGAGGCTGCACCTCGAGTCCTGTGTTCAGGTTTGGGGCCCTCACTTACAAGGACATCGAGGCCCTGGAGCGTGTCCAGAGAAGGGCAACGAGGCTGGTGAGGGGGCTGTAGCACAAGTCTGATGAGGAGTGGCTGAGGGAACTGGGACTGTTTAGTCTGGAGAAGAGAAGGCTGAGGGGAGACCTTACTGCTCTCTACAGCTACCTGAAAGGAGGTTGTGATGAGCTGGGGGTCAGCCTCATAGATAGCTAGCAATAGGACAAGAAGGAATGGCTGCAAGTCGCACCAGGGGAGGATCAGGTTAGAAATTAGGAGAAATTTCTTCTCAGAGAGAGTGGTTGGGCACTGGAACAGGTCGCCCAGGGAGGTGGTGGGGTCACCATCCCTCAGGGTGTTGAAGGAAAGGTTGGATGAGGTACTTAGGGACATACAAGCAATATAGTGGTAGGGGGACAGTAGGGGTAGATGATCCTGGAGAGCTTTTCCAACCTTAATGATTCTGTAATTTTACCATACTGCTATTTCCATCACATTTTAATTCAAGTGATTCTACCCATTGAAACACATTATTTCTCAGAGCTTAATCAATATTCATTAGGAACTGCCCCTGAGAGTCTCTTGCATTTAAGATTATTTCAATTGCTGCAGAACCTGGACACTAGAACCCCCAACAGAAAAGTAAATGAAGTTGTATGTTCTCCCTTTACAACAGCAGAGGTTTTGAGTGGTTTCAATCGCAATACATAAACTTACATTCCTCTTCTAACATAAAACATACACTCTTGCCACAAGAGACAAATACTTCTTATGCAGTTTCCAGCCAGTGATTTTAACCTCAATCTTGAGTAAACAAAGCTCCTCTCTGGAGCTGGGAACATGATTGTGTGCAAAGAGAAGAGCTCGCTGTGTTACAGTGACAGCACCTACTAGGATCACAGCACGTACAGAACGGACATACCCACAAGGGCCATCATGGTCTTGAGACAGCACTGTAAGCATAGTCAGGATCAGAAGTTTGGAGACAGTGAAAACTCAGGATTTTATTTATTTATATATATTATTTTTTTTTTACACACTGTCACAAACCATGTTCTGAGAGGCACAAAAGCTATTGTTATTCAGCAACAAATCATTTGCAGCTCATTCATTAAAGTCAAGAAAGGAGCTAAGAACCAAGAACTGTGCAAAAGCCTAAGCTATCACACATTTATTTATTATTTATTACCTGATTTATAATACAGATGAAGCAATAGTGCTAAATAGAACAATTTCTCATTCTGCCAGGGCCCTTGTTTTAAATGTGGATCTTTCAGTGCCTTGGGGATGGTCTTCCAGAAGATGGCTGGGGCTGCCTGAATTTGGAGAGAACTGCAACATAATCAGCAAAGGTATAAATGTTATAGTCATGGTGCTGAAGGTTCTTGTAGGTAGAATTATCGAATTCTTCTGGAGCAGGCTCAGCAGCTGCTGTGGTCTCTGTGAAAACAAACAGTAACTGGTGACTATCAGGATGCCACACCAAAGGCAGTATTCCTAATTACCGAGCCAGCCCTCATATGCTGTCAGATCCCTCATCCAGTCAATGCTAAAAAACAAACAGTCAGCAACTCCAGCAAAGGTTAAGTGTACAGAGTTCTGCTGGTCCCTCGCCTGGTCCTAAAGCAGCACATTAGTATGAAGCAGAGAGGACACACAAGAATCAGTGCAAGTTATCTAACACAGCACAGGTTTTCACATCCAAACTACCACCTAACGCTGGGGGAGGATAGGGCAGAACAGCTCATTTAGCTTTTGAGGACATATGTCTGCATTTCCTGGCTTTTCCATAGTTTGCCATGGTTTTCACTCCAGCCAGAACAGTAGGTGACATTCTTCACAAGCCAGGAGAGACAAAGCAGCACTGCAAATGATGCATCATCACGTCAGACCAGGAGATACAGCAAACAGAACTACTTTACAGACTGATTTCTTTTTTTCCCATGGGGAGAGAAGTGATGGAATTACAGAGATCTCCACAGTTTAAGTGTGGTTACACCAAACAGCAATGCATCAAGAGCTTCTGATGTGAATTTCCTTTCTTCTAAATATAATCTTCTAAACTTTGTATCAGCTCTTCCCAAAAGAATAACCCAATGACGGCAATCAGAACGCCCTTCCTCACATTAAAGCCAACATTAATTCTTACACTTCTAGAATACTATGCAAATGTATGCAGCACCATTTACATCAAAGGTTCCTGTTACAGGCTGATTTTATAGCCAAGGAAATAGCAAGAAATTAACCTTTACTCCCAATACTTATTCTTGTATACCCAGGGTTTTAACAATAGGAAAGACATAATCTAGTGAAAAGCCTCACCATATGAATTTGTATGTTGTGGTTTAGGTTAGATGATATTAAGCTTTTTTTTTATTTTTTAAATACAACCATCTACAATAAAAATACAAGAACCTGAGCAACCGATCAGCAGAATTTCCCTTTAATTATGACATAATTGTTGCAAGATAATGCTATCAGTGTAAGACCATGTATCTGTAACATTTAGCAAGACTTGCTTATAAAGCGCCATGGAATAAGCCACGGTTTCAGCAAAACACCACACATAACCTGTGAGAGGAAATATCCCTGTGCCTACTGCTCAGCTCCTACTGTGACAGCTCACAGGAGACAACACTACAGATATAAAAGCCAGATGATGCAGTCTTTCCTGCAAATAGCCCCAAGAACAGGCAAGCGTAGGCAAGTGTACATTCAACCTGCAAAAAGACAGTTGTTCCAAATTACGAGACAGATGCTCGGGATGAAAAGCAGATGGAGGCTCATTTTTCCTGCCCAAATACACTGTACTTGGCTTCTCGAAGGAAAAATTTATCTCCAAGTTCATCCTCCCCATACTAGAGACTCCATCTCTGCTCTCTCTCTCTTAAAGAACAAGCAATTCACAGGGTGTTCTTCCGAAATGAATCAGAGGTGTATTTCTGAGTTCCCATGCTACTATTTTCCTACTTACTTGGCAGTTAAAGTCAGCAGTTTTTGCTGCCTGCTGAGCACTCCTGCTGTACAGAGTGGGTGACATCACCTCAGCATCCAGTTTGTAATGGGAAAAATCGGGTCTGCATGTTCAGCACGCCTGCTGCACGGTTTGCAGGTGAACAAGAGGACACAGGGACAGGACAGAAGTACAGAGCACAGGAAGTACCATCACTAACTGAGCATTACACGCAGAAGAGTAGTACCGGTTCTCAGAGGCGGCCTCAAAGGGGAGGGAGGAGATACACCTGGAGATACTGTGTAGCTAGCTCTGACTCCTGGCTACACCCCCGCACCCAAAGGCATCTCACCACCAGGACAGGGGGGTGAATTTGCCCACAGCGCTGCCCACCTCTACAACAGCCACTGCAGCAGAGTCCTCTAGCAGGGATGCTGCACGTACCCAACAAACTTTCCTGCTGTCACAGCATTACCACCTCCACAGGGCAAGAGGAGCCCAACAGCCCAAGTGCTGTTTTCAACAAAGCCCGGTCCTACCAAAAAAGGGGTTTAAAGGGTTTTGCTGGTGCAGCCATGATGAGGACGAGCCAGAGGCACAGCGGTACTGCTACTCCATCGATACAGATCCGCAGGAAGATTGCCACAGGGTATTAACCACATTCTGGGTGTACAGCATCAGAGCATGGGAGGCTGTTTCATACATCTTGGATGTATCATAATCTTCACCTGGAATCATCAGCACAGTGTAAGACCAAGCCCTCCCTCTCACACTTGAGGTTAACTGAACTCATTTTTCGGATCTTCATACCAGCTTCAGTGTGGGAAAAAATGTTAACACTTGAGCATCCAGAACTCCACTGTGGATGGATGAACAGGGAGAAAAGCAGCATCTGTAGATATAACTACAAATAGCCTTTCCCAAATGTGGAGGATTTTTGTTTGTCTGGGTTTTGTTTCTTTTTAAAAAGCTTCTGCTGCTGACTGCAAGGAAGACCAAGTAAATGAAAATGTCACTTGCAAACAGTGCTACATTTTTGCATTTCAGCTGTGGCCAGGGAAGAAGGTAATCTTAGCTTCCAGCTCTTAAAACTGACCAAACTATGAGCCAACTAGCCCCTTAAAAGAGAAGGCAGATCTCTTACTGGGCACTGTATCCTGGAAAGGATGTACAAAAGCAGTTATTTGTAACAGAGCGTTAAGTATTTCTAACCTCAAAGTCAAAGAGAGATTGAGGTTGGCAGACACCTTAAGGAGGTTGCCAACCCAATTGCTCAAGCAGGGTTAGCTACAGCAGGCTGCCCAGGACCATGCCCAGACAGCTTCTGAAGGCCTCTAAGGGTGGAGACTCTACCACCTTTCTGGGAACGCTGTGCCACCAGTGCTCTATCAAAAAAAAGAAAAAAAAAGAAAAAAAAGAGTGTTTTGTGATGTTCAGGCAAAACCCTGTGTTTCAATTTCTACCCACTGCCACTCGTCCTGTCATTGAGCACCACTGGGAAGTCTCACCCCTGCTGCCTTCTCCAGGCTGAACAGGCTCATCAATCTCAGCCTTTCACCCCAGGAGAGATACTCCGGCCCCTTCAATATCCTAGTGGCCTTTCACTGGACTCTCTCCAGTAGTTCCACATTTCTCTTGTGCCAAGAAGCCCAGAACTGAACCCAGCACTCCAACTACATCTCACCGGGGAAGGACCACCTTGCAACACTCCTATTGCAGCCCAGGTTACCACCGCTGGTCTTTGCAGCAAGGGCACACTGCTGTCTTGTGTTCAACCTGCTGTCCACCTGGACCTCCAGGGTCTTTTCTGCAGAGATACCACTCAAAGGACGGTATCCCAGCAGCTTGACAGTTGCACTGCTTTCACCTCCACATAGGCAAATTCTTTAATTCAAAGCAGCAACCAGAAGGGGGGGGTGGAGAGGGGTGTGTGTGAGTTAAGAACGGTATGTCACCTAAGTTGAAAGGCAAGAAGGTAAGCTGACATGGCATAGGGGCATTTGCCACAGAATGGTATCAGTAGGGCAGATAATAGGACTGGCTATAAATAAGAAATGTAAGTTAGACAGCAAAGTACAGCTATGGAGATAATTATATGGTGCACAATACTCCCTCCTAAACCGTATCCCTGTCGCCTCCCCAGCTCACTACAAAAACTAGGCTATAAGGTCAACGCTGTTACTTCAACATGACTTGCTCACAACCTATCAATCTCAGAATCAAAACCTGTTTCTGAAATTATGCTGTGATTTCTTGAAGTCTATTGAAATCTTAAACACTGCAAGAATTAAAAGAAAAGGCAGCAGGATTTAAGCAAAAATCAGATGGCATCAAATTTGGCTGAGGAGAAAGGCAGCTATAATATCCTTCCGAGAAGAGAAGAGGGAAAACAAGTTGTGTCATATAAAACTCATGATTTTGCTCACAGTGGAAACAATCTTGTTTTCATTTTATATGTAACTGGTTTATGAAACTATAAATACAGTGAAATGAAGACTGCTTCCTTTCACACCACAACTGGAAACTGCATTACTGAGCTTTTATAACAACAGCAATGAATAGGAATTTATCTTGCAGAAAGTCACTGCTATACGCTTAGCCTCAGTATAAAGATCAGCAAATCGTGAACAGAGAAGACTCAGAAACCCTTTAAAAAGAACCTTAAACCCTAGCCCAGATGAATCAAAACAGTTCAAACAATTTAAAGGTGTACCCTCTATTGTGCTTCTTTCTCCAGCCTGGACTCCTGCTTCCTGAATAGTCTCCTCCTTTGCTGTAGTGCCCATCACCACCACTGTGCTTTCAGAAGTCTCTTCTAGTTTAGGAGCCTTTCCTTCTTCTGCTTCTGACTCCTGCTTCACCATTTTTTCTTCTCTGCTGAATACCAGTTTTTCCTTTTTGCCTTCCCGAGGCACCGATGAAGCTTTCAGCTGAAGAGCTGCTACTTGGGTTCCAATGGATTTTTCCTCCAAATAATCAGACCTATGAGTGACATCAGTCAGGTCTTGCCTTTCAACCACGTGGGGTTTTAAGACCAGCTTCTGATGATCTGCTTCCTTTGGAGCTGTTTTTACTTTGGGGTCCCTTGCTTTGGATTTTGGTGTTTCCTGTTTGACTGATGCTTTAGAAAATGCAGCCTGCTTGACAGACACATCAGTTTCTTTTTTGCGTGACTTCTTAGCTACATATGCCTTGTGGGATTTCTGGGGCAAGCTTTCTTTCGCCAGCAGTGATGCTTTTACTGCTATGTTCTCAGAAAAGATGGAATCTTGTTTAGGAAACTCAACTTTGGTTTTAACGGCGACTTCTGAATCTTCAGTTTCTTCTTCAGAATCTGAACTAGAATCTGAGCTGGATGAAGATGAAGTTTCTTCCTCACCTAACTCTTTCCTCAAGCCTCCTTCTGTTGCAGATGTAACGTTTTCCTCCTCCAGGGTAGAGACGACCACTCGCTGAGGAAATGCAACCACAGTTTTTCTTGACATGCAGATCCTCGTGTCTTCAGCAGGTTTCAAAGCTTCCTCGAGGTTAGTACTAGGTATGCTCTCACCTTTGTTTGTAGATGCTAAGAGAGAGCTAGAGGATAACATTTTAGGGAATTCAACTGGTGCCTTGATGGCTAGCAGCTTGGTGCTTCCCTGTGGTGCCACTACATCTAGGAAACGGCATAAAGAGGATTATCATCATCATCATATCCAACACTGCTGTTAATTAGCGATCTTAGTTATACAATTTTAACTTTCTGAGATAAACTGGTACAAAAAAAACCCAAATTGAAAGAAGTTATTATACTAAATACAGGTCTTACAAAGCAGAAAGTTTTAAGACACTTTATGTACAAGAAGCCAGAGTTCTAGTTAGCACTGAACAGTTTTTGCTGCTGCAATGATGAAACTCATGTGATAAATGCCTTTTGTTCCTGGCTTTGCCAGACTCCTTGCAAGAGCTGTTTTTCTCTGGGCTTCAATTCTACATCACTGGAAATGGTTTACAGACACTTTCCCATCTCAGATGAACATGAAGATGGTTTGTTAGCCAAGCTCTTCAAACATGCTGCTACAGAGATAATATTTATCTACAAACAAGCTAGCAAAGCAGAAGATACAGTGAATGGACACAGCAACAGTCAGTCTCTTGCAGTAGTTATCTTTAAAGCAGTGAGGAAGGATGACTCGCAAGAGGCAAAGTAGCAGAGCAAGAGATACCCAAGGGCATTGATGGAAGTATTACTTGTTCGTGTGTCCACATCACCTACCAATCCAATTGTGTCTGACAGAGTTTTACATTATTTCCCCAAGGCCTTATGTCCAATCTTCACTACCACCACTTCCTGTTTTTTCTTCTGGACCTCTTTGTGAGAAAGTTTTAGAAGATTTAGTAATGCTTGATGTTAGCCTACCTTGATTTCCTCTCCCTCATACTTCCATTAAGCTAAATTCTTCAGACAAGGAGCCAACAGTTGAAGAGAATCCAGCAACTTTCAGGCCCTTTCAGAGACTTACCAAATGCCCCTGGGACAACTGTGCCAACAATACCCTCAAGAGGCTGATTGACAGCAAACACTGTCAGGGTTACAGAAAACAGGAGGACAAAGAGGAGTGGGAGCACACTGAGAAAATACACCACCACTGAAACTTGGTACAGCAAAGCCAATTCCATTAGAAGTTGCACCACTTCCAACCAGCAGTGTAAATTCAGCAGACTTCCAGTCTGTTCTGCAGATTTATCTGCACAGTTTGGAAACCCACATCTACTTTCCAAGACCATCAACTAGATACAGTTTTCCACCTTACTACTATCTATCTTACAGTAATACCTTGTGTGATCCAAGGAGTTCTGAATAGAAGCAAGTCTTTAGCAATGTCCAAATGAAAACATCACAGGAGAGACAGACACATCAAGTTAAAAACAGAGCATTTCAGAGAAAAAAATAATTTTACAGAGTTCTTAACAGAAGTGCAAGTGAAAAGAAGTATCAGTTTACTGTACAGGTAACACTGTTGAACAATTTCAGACACATACTTCTCTCTGTTGGATGGAAGATGCAGGGAGGGACAGCAGGGTTAAGTAGGAGGATGGGAAGCTGCCTCTGAAAGAAGCATGCTGCCCTGTACAGACTGACACAGCTGAAGAGCAGCCTGTAGAAACTAATACGTGAGGAAACATCACTCAAGGTGGAAGAGTTACTCAAAGGAGTGCACAGGAAGGTCAAACTCGCATGAGAATGACTAAAAGGGATGACAGATGAGTGAAAGCTGAGCCAAAGTTGAAGAAGTATTAATGATAAGGCATTCTAAACACCCAAGAAGGCAGGTTACATTCAACTTGATCATTAAAAGTAGGTGTTACTGAAACGATACTTTAAACAGTAATATTTGGATATGGGGAACAGATACACACTTCAGCTTTTAATCAAAGACTAATACAACTAGTAAAGACACTTTAATTAGGGTACTTCACACTTCCTACCATCTCATCTGTATTTGCATCACCCTACCAAAGGAACAATACATCCAAACCAGTAACAAGAATATTATTCCCAGGTGCATTCTTACTGATGCTTGTAACATCAGTATTGTTGTTGGAATGTGTTTAAAACATGTTCACACTCAAAGAGGAGGGTGTGCAGAAATCACAGGCCTACTCCCCATCACTGACTTCTTAAGTAAACGGGACTGTTTCATCAAAGCAAAGAAAATTTGCACACCCTGTTCCAGCTAGAATCTGAAAGAGCCAGCTGCATCCTTCACACCTTAATTAACCTTAACCAGCTGCAGGGGAGGCAGCTACCTGAAAGAGGAGGCCTAAGCGATCTCATTACACCTTCTGAACTCAGAGCCGCAGGAAAATCCATCTAGAAACTGATGCTAAAATATACCTCAGACACACTTAAAATAATACCCCCCGATAACATTAAGTGATTTGGTTTTTAATCAAGCTTGTGTCAATCAATGCAGCAAAGGCTTTCTTAATCAAACAGCTAAGCTTTTGTTTGCCTTAGCACTGAAGAAGCTAACATTAGAAGCCAGGAGTCTGCATTCATCTCCTCTCTCAGTGATCTTTTCAACAGCTGTCAATAAGCCTGATTACTCCTACACACGGTCCCATGGAGCTTCGCCGCTTAAGCACCTGGATCTCTCATTTGGGACTGGAATCCTACTCAGCGAACCAGTGAGCCTCTGTTTAGAAATGGCATTTTCAACAAGGCAGCTCTCTTTAAAATTTCATTTCATGTTTTGACTTTGGACAAGGACAGAATGGGTTCAAATGCTTCTGAATGTCAAACGCAGGGGCGGCAGCAGCATCCAAAGTCAGGTCACTGTTTAGCCTGGCTTGCAAATCTATGGGGCGAGGAGCCTTGGAACTAAATTTAACACAAAAGGGCCGTGGCAGTTTTCTGCAGCTTCTTCCTCTTCTGCTTCGCAGAATCACAGAACATTAGGAGTTGGAAGGGACCCTGACAGATCATCCAGTCCAACCCCCCTGCCAGAGCAGGATCACCTAGGCTAAAATCACACAGGAACACATCCAGGCGAGTTCTGAATGTCTCCAGAGGAGACTCCACAACCTCTTTGGGCAGTCTGTTCCCGGAGCAGAAATTCAGATCTTTCCAGTCTTTCTTTCTGTAAGACAGGATGCTTTCTGACCCTCATAATCCAAACATTTCAAAAGAAGTTCAAAACCAGATTTTGCACCTCTTTAAAAAAAAAAATAGCTTGCTACACTCATTTCCACCAAATTTCAGGCAATCCACAAAGCTTTTTATTAGGACAAGCTTCATGGTAACTTTCTTCCAGTCTGGTCAAGCATCACAGCAGCTACCATAACAACATAAAGGTAAACAGGAAGGAAGAATCAAGCTCATAGTATGGCCTATAAACATAACCTAAGCATAGCCATTCCTACCAGGCTTTAGTTTTCTTACTGTGCAGTACACAGTTTGAACAGAAGTCCCTGCTTACACAGTGATGTTTCTGACATTTCACTTTCTTGGCTTACTGCTGTTCAAAGGCATGGCCATGAGCATTTCTAAGCTCCTCTGCCTTCGTGACAACTGAAGGGCACTTAACTGGGCGATCCCCAGTTCAACAGGCAGATAAGCTTTTATGGTCTGGGCAGCAGCACAGGGTGCAGAAGGCTCCTGAAGCAGGCAGGCAGGGTGGCTGTAGGGTAAGGCCATTAGCTACTTTACTAGTTAATCGCCAGAAAGGGAGACTCTCCTACAAGCCGCTGTAGCGTCATTTAGGTTTCCCCTTCGCGCCTGCCCAGAATAAAACAAGCAACTTACTGGCTGGCGGCGTCCCGGAGCCCGCCGGCCTGGTGCAGAGCGCCGCGGAGGGGGCCGCTCCTCGCAACCCCGGGGCCTCCAGCTGCAACACCTGCGAGACACAGGGTAAAATAAACGAGCGAAGCGGGACAATTACGGTCTCCTCAGCTCAAGAAGCGCGGAGCTGAGGCACTCGCCACCTTCCCAGACCCGCTGCGCAGGCACCGGCCGTCTCACTTCAGGCGACCGGCAACTACACAACGGGCCCGGGGCAAGGAAGGTGACCCGGCGGGTACCCGCCAACGAGACGAACCGAGCAACCGCAGGGGGGAAGGGGCCGCCCGAGAGGCACCTCTCTGTCTCTCGCCTCCCACCTTGTCCCTTACCTTGCGGGTCACCGCCCGGCCGCAGCCCAAAAGCGAAGGAGCCGCCATCTTGGCCCGAGCCCGGACGCTGCTGGGCGGGCGTTGGGGCGGCGCCGGGCCCTCCCCGCGGCGGGACCTGAGCGGTAAGGCCCGGCCCCGCTCCGCCCCGCCCCGCCCGGCAGCGGCCCCGTGGGGGCGGGCGGCGGGTAGGCGAGTTTCAGGCTCCTGAGCGGCCTCAGCGGGACAGCGCGCGGGACGCGGGGAGGGCGGCCGGGCCCCCGCCGGAGCGGGGTGTGTGTGTGTGTGTGTGTGTCTGTCTGTCTGTCTGTGTGTGTTCCCGGGCACCCGCCGTGACCCGCACCGGGACAGACACTCCTCCACAGCCTCGCTTCCACGACCTCGCCCCCCGCGCAGGCGCGGCGCAACCCGTACGTCGTTGCGTCATGCGATGACGCCTGTGCCCTGCGCCCGCCGCGGCGCGCACGTGGCGTTGTTGACGCATGGAGGGCGGCGGCGGCGGCGGCGGGGGGCGCAGCCCCGGCCCCAGGCCGGCGCTGGCGCTCCGCGGGGCGCTGCTGGCCGCCAGCGGCGGCAGCCGGCTCCTGGCGGCGCGGTACAGGGAGCCGGGGTCAGTGCTGGGCGGTCGGCTGCGGGCTGGGGCCTGCCGCCTCGGCGGGACGGGGCGAGCGGGGCCGCGGGTGCGAGTGGCGGGGATGGGGTCAGCCCCGCAGGGTCCCGCTGCGCGGCCGCTGCCGCGGTGAGGGGCCGGGCCTTCCCACAAGGCAGCGGGCAGCCGGGGGCGGCGGCAGGGGGTTCGATCGGCCCCTGCCTTTCGGGGCGCTTTCTGTGCCTGGGTGTCGCTGCGAGGCTGTCCGGTCCCGGCCGCTTCCCGGCACGGTTGTGCTCCGCGAGGTGCGCGTCGCTCCCGGGATTCGCAGTGGTGCCCAGCGAAGGGGCGGGGGCACCGGGCACACGCTGGGACACGGGAACGCGAGGAGGAACTTCCTGACTGTGAGGGTGGCCGAGCACTGGCACAGGCTGCCCAGAGAGGCTGTGGAGTCTCCTTCTCTGGAGACATCCAGAACCCGCCTGGACATCATCCTGTGCAGGCTGCTCTAGGTGATCCTGCTCTGGCAGGGGGGTTGGACTAGCTGATCCCCACAGGTCCCTCCCAACCCCTACCGCTGTGTTTTTCTATGGCTGGTATGTGAGCAACAGGGTAGATGCTCATGACAGCTACATTAAGCCTGACAAGAGGAAAGTGCCACAGCTACTTTGCCAACAGATGACAACTTGTTATTTTTTGGGGTTTTTTTTCCCCTGTTTGTTCTATTTTAAATGAGCTCACAGCCCAAGGCTTTACGTTTTCCACCAGATCTGTAGAGCTTTAGGAGCCTCTTTCACAGGGGTAGTTCCTCAGTATAGGGGTCAGTTGTGCAAGTAACCATATAATGACAGCACGTTTCAAAAGAGTTGATGCTCTTCATAGCAAAACGTGTGGCTGCTCTTTTCCCAGTAGTTTTAGTTGGCTGTTTTTTCTTTCCAGGGATGACAGTCTCTTCCTGTATGATTGCACCAATGCGGAGAAGGCGACCTTGGGCAATAAAGGGTGAGAAAATTTGCTTAGGCAGTCTGCTGTTTTCCTAGAGGGGTCATCTCCTCCTGGCGTTACGTGGCAGCGAAGGTAATAAAGGAGAGTCGCAGGATGACTCCTTGATCAGGCTATGTCTAGGTGGTTTTCACTTGCCCTGATGGATGTATACCTGTATGGTTTTTTATTTCTGTTTCATCCCAGAGGGGAGGCTGTACACCTTTGTATTTTTCATAGAAACACCACTAGCATAATCAGTGTTTCCCTGTGACTCGTCTTGGTCACCACGTTTATGGAAAAGCGCTGCATTTTTTATTAGGCCATCTAAGACAGCTGAAAAAAACACAGCTCCTAAGCCAATTACCTGACTCCATCAAGCCTGCTCTCTTAAATCATGAGACTTCAAAACCCCCAAAAGTCTTTTTTCATAGTTTAATTTCAACCACTGCACTTTGTTTTGCCAATTTTATTGTTTTCTCCTAAAATTGTATCAAGATCTGCTAACACAAACCCTAGTTGGTTTTTTTTGTTGATTTGTTTTAGCAGATAATGAATGATACAGACTTGTACCTTGCCTGGGTTTCCTTTATCTTGGCTTTTTTCCCTCCATTAATGTTCAAGTTGGATCAACATTTTAAACACAAGTAAACCTTTTATTGTACTTTGTTCCTCGTGCTCCTGGGTGGTGTGAGAGCAACTGTCTCTTCGTGAGGATTTCAGTAACTCTCTGGTTGTGAACTGTTGTTCTCCTCCCTACTAGGCAAGATGGAAAACCAACAGATAAAGGAAGTGATGACATCCTGGCTTTTGCCTTCTCCCCATCAGGAGATTATTTTGCCCTGACAGATGACAGCAAGCGTCTGATTCTCTTCCGTACGAAGCCTTCTTGGGAATGTGTTAGCATCAGGTAAGGGAGCAGGGTGTTGCATGTCAATCTGGCTGATTAATTTAGAGCTATAAAACAGTAGTACTTGGGATGTTGTCATTTGTTATCTCTAAGCTTCCTTTCCCTCCCCTCCGTCCCATCCCATTCCCCCTTGTACTTGCTCAAACAATTGAGCATTCTTGGGAAGTGATGTGTGCTATGCCCCACACCAGCAGTGGGAATGCAGATGGTTATGTCATTGGTCAAGGAAAAGGCAATCTCTTATTCCAAAAGAGAGTATTTGTGTCTTTAAGAACAGAAACTTTACCTGCTCCTAGTGAACCTAAGGCTGGGTGAGAGCAGTGCTGAGCAGTTTAGTGAGCGTGCTGCCCATTTCTGTTGATCTGGAAAGAAGATGCTTTGGGTAGTTTGTGAACTCCCTTAAAAGCCTTCCTTTGGAGATGCTCCCAACCCTTTCCCTTCTGTAGTATGGTCCTGTTGAATAAACAGTCTGTAGCTGTCCACCAGAGGTCCTCCAGTTACAAGTTTTCTGCTGTTGCTGCTTGTGATGATTGTCCTTAAGAAAGAGGACATGAAGGACCTTCCTAAGCACGTACCTCAGCATAGAATCACCATGTTTGGAAAAGATCTCCAAGATCATCAAGTCCAACCATCAGCCCTGCACCACCATAACCTCTAAATCATCTCCTGAAGCCCCACATCTACCTGGTTTTTAACAGCTCCAGGGACAGCAATTCTACCACCTCTCTGGGCAGCCTGTTCCAATGCTTTACCACTCTTTTGGTGAAGGAATTTTTCCTAGTATCCAATCTGAACCTCCCCTGGCGCAACTTGAACCCCCTCCCTCTTGTCCTGTCACTGGTTGTTAGGGAGAAGAGGCCAACATCTGCCTCACTACAACCTCCCACAAATGTGGGGGCCCAGTTGCAAACCGAAATGGAGCATGGCTATGTGTGTAGGGTATGTGATGGACCCCTGGGAGGCTAGCCAATGTTGTAGTAAGGAACCACTGACAAAACCAGAAATGGCAAATTCTGTGTGCTTTCTTCCCTGCTGCCCTGCCCTGTGTGTCTTGCCTGTAATACAACTGGATAATTGCTGGATGTGTCAGTTTTCTGCTAAAAGATCAACTAGGAGCACAGCTGGAGTTTTCTGGAACGTCACTACCTCCTACTGGGGAACTGGGAGTACAGGCAGAAGGGTGTCTGCATGAAAAAAAAAATCAACAAAGCTGAGCTACCTAACTTGTGTTGGTGTTTTGTGGCAAGCTGTATAAAAGGTTTCATAGTCTGTGTGGTCAGCTCATTTCAGATAAGGTAAACTTTTGAATCTTGGTGTTTAAGATCAAAGGCAGTACAGTGAACTTGAAGCAAGACTTTTTCTTGTTGGCAGGATAACCTGTTCTGAAACTGTGCTGTCTGAGCTTGCAATCTGTTAGTAGGCATTCTTGCCCAGTATGTTTTCCCATTGTTATGGTGTTCCTTAAAACAGTCACTGAAAAATACTAGATTTTCTGTCTTCTTCCCTGAAGTACTTTTTATTCTTCTTCTGCCTCTAGACAGTCACTGGGTCTCAGAGTAGGTGAATAGAAATGTCCATTCCCTCTGATCCCAGGTGTCCACAGTCCTTTGTTAACACACAGGATGTGGAGGGTTTTGGAAAAGAGGTGTTAATGAAAAGAAATAATAACTTCAGCTGTTAAGTTGCAGAAGCATTCTCCAAATGAAACGGTTAAGCTTTTTTAAAAAACTTGTTTTCTGACATAAGGGTTCTTTACATGTATCTGAAATGTTCTAAGAAAACTGCTACCTGGTACATTGGCAGCTGGAACTAAAACTAGGAGATGATGAGGGAAAGTCAGAGTTCAAGTTTGGGCCTTTGCCTGGGCAAGGTACCCTGAGGCAGTGATGCTCTGACTCTGGATATGAGGAGGAAGAATACGTGAGACTCCCAAGGAAGGACTTCCTCTTACACTATGTAGTGGTAACCAGAGAAGTAGTTAGAACACATCCAGTTTAATGGTCACTCCTTTTGTTTTCTCCCACCCCTCTGAAGCGTTTGCTATTACATAATTTAGTCATTTACTAAGACTCCAAAGTGTTACTTCAGCCCCATACCCTCCCTTAATATTATTCTCATTGTTGCTATTTCAAGGATGTTTTTCCTGAAAGCTTTTTGCCCAGTCCCTTGGCCTGTTTAACTGGGTCTGAATCCAGACTTGCTGAATCTGCCAGCCAGAGCTGTTCAAGTCTTGTGGCATTTTTCTTTCAGGTCTGTGAACAGGAGGTGCACTTCCCTGGTTATTACAGCTGCAGAGGATAAGATTCTGGTTGCAGACAAATCGGGTGATGTTTATTCTTACTCAGTCACAGAACCTCAGGCAGAGGGAAAGCTTGAGCTGGGTCACTTGTCTCTGCTGTTGGATGTGGTAAGTCTGCACACACCCCCGTTCCTGCTTGTGTCTGGCTCTTTCCTTCTTGCTCTTGTCCCAGAGTTGGGAGTTCTTTTAATTTTTTTTTTTAATATATAAATGAACTATGTGGGCTGGATCTTATCCTACTGAAGTCATGTCTGCAGAGTTTGGTAAGGAAACAAGCCTACCAAAGAGTTGTTTATTCTAGGAGGTGACTGTTCAAAAAGTCTTAATGTTATTGGTATTGGAATTTATTTGGGAATTCACCCAAATGTAATAAGCTGGGTGGGTTTTTTTGTTGTTTTATTTTGTTTTTTAAGATGGGTGGGACCTCCACCTGTACTGTTGCAGCTCAGTGGCTTTCACTGGACCCAGTAGACACTATCACTTCTGTGTAAGCAAGAGAGTTACTGTCCTAAAGATTTATGCTTCCATTGTCAGTGAAAAACCGTGGCTTAATGTTTGCACCTGTCATTCAGAGACAAGAGAAACAGTTTTTCTCCTGGTTAGGAAGATTTTTATATTAAAACTAGCATTGATCTACTGGGCACCAAAATTCTACCGACAGGCGCTGAGTCCTGATGACCGATACGTCCTGACTGCAGACAGAGATGAGAAGATCAGAGTCAGCTTGGTGAAGGCTCCTTATAATATTGTATCCTACTGTCTGGGACACAAAGAGTAAGTTTGTTGTGTGCAAAAGTTACTCTATGCAGCTCTTCATTGTGTCTCAGTGGATGAAATTATTGTCTCCTCAACTCATATGAAATGATATGTGTGTGTTAGAAACAAAGAATAGGTTGGGTTGTAAGGGGCCTTTAAAGGTCATCTAGTCCAAGCCCCCTGTAGTGAGCAGGAATGTGTTTCCATCTACCTCCTCTCTGGACCACCTGTTCTAGTGTCTCACTACCCTCACTTTAAGAAGTTTCTCCCTTAGATGTAGTCTGAACCTACCCTCTTTTAGTTTAAACCCTATTAAAAAAGTTTGTCCCCTTCTCATGAGCCCCCTTTCAGTATGGAAGGGCTGCAGTGAGGATTCTCTGGGGCCTTCTCTTCTCCAGGCTGAACAAGCCCAACTGTCTCAGCCTGCCTTCATAGGAGAGATGATACAGCCCCCTAGTCATCTTCATGGCCTTCTCTGGACTGGCTCCAACAGGTCCATGTCTTTCTTGTGCTGAGGACCCCAGAGCTGGATGCAGCACTCCAGATGGAGCCTCAAAAGAATGGAGTAGCAGAGTGGAATTACCTCCCTTGACCTGCTGGCCACAAGAGACTCCAGAGCATGGAGATTGGTAATTCACAGTGGATCTTACCTTAGTCTTAGGAAAGAAAGCCTTAGGAAGTCTTTGTGGTTTGGACAGATGCTAATCTAATGGCATCTTGATTCAGATCTGAGTTGTAGGTTCTTTGGTGATACAAAAAATGAAACGGCTGTTTCAGCAGGAGGGGCAGAGCACTCTTCTGCCTGGACGTTAGGCTGCAGTGACCTAGAGGCTGCAGAATGGTCCCATGAAACAGGAATCAGTGTGCTTAGTTACCTGGCCTTTTTAATAGCTGAGAAAGGGACTTGGTGTTTTTTCTTGAGATTCATTCTATTGCTACAGGCAGGAATACTAAGGAAAGTAGCAGGACATGTGGAAGCTGGATCATAGGTGATACCCCTGTAGAAAAATTAATGTGCTTTTCTGTTAGTAAGTTTGGTAAAATGCAGGGTTTGCCTTGTGTAAAAACAGGAAGGATGATTGTTCCCTTTCTTCTCCATCCTGAAGTGAAGGTCATTCTAATTACAGTGACTGAAGAGTGGAAGGCAGCTGTGAGTTATACTGGTAGGATTCAGATGTGCTCTGACATGTTAGGAAGCTGGTAGTCCTTTTGGCATAGCAGTAGGAGTTGTCTTTCAGCCAGTTTATTGAGATTTCCTTTTCAGTCTACAGGAGGGCCTGTACCTTCCCTTTCCTCGGCAGTCCTTTGCCATTTGAGTCTTTCTCATGGGAAGATAGACTTTTAAAATACTTGATGTTTTGCTGCTTAGAACACCTATTGGTTGTGGTATTTTCAAAGTCCCTTGACTGTCTTTCACCTCTCTGTGGTTTTGTGGGCTTTTGGAGGGTTTTTTGTTGTTGTCAGTTGTTAGGGTTTTTTGAGTATGTTAAGGGGGGTTGTGCAATTTTTTTGTGTGGCCACTTCTACGTTTTGAAGTCCACAGTGGCAAGGTAGCAGAGAAGACATGATCCTGCATAGGTCAGAACTCGTGCAATTCTGCTTGTCTGGCCACTGAGTTCCCTGGGGATAACAACACCCTTCCAGGAATTTTCTTCTATAAGTGGATGCTGCATCAATATCAAGAGTTAAAGGAAGACACTGGGGAAGTTGAGATATGGATAGCAACCTACCTAAACTTGCTCACTGAATTGTTTTTATAAAGCATTTGGGGAACTGATTAATTTGGAGCGTCAGTCTCATTTCCATATCTGATTTTAGAATCATAGAATCATAGAATGGCAAGGGTTGGAAGGGACTCCAAGGATCATAAAGCTCCAACTCCCCTGCCACAGGCAGGGCCACCAACCTCAGGCCTGGATCTACACAAGGTTGCCCAGGGCCCCATCCAACCTGGCCTTGAACACTGCCAGGGATGGGGCATCCACTACCTCTCTAGGCAGCCTATTCCAGCACCTCACCACTCTGTAAAACTCCCCCCTAATATCCAATCGAAACCTTCCCTCCTTTAGCTTTAATCCATTCCCCCTTGTCCTGCCATTATCTGCCCTTTTAAAAAGTTGATTCCCCTCCTGTTTGTATGCTCCCTTCAGGTACTGGCAGGCTGCAATGAGGTCCCCCCGCAGCCTAATCATGTTTTAATAACATGATTTGGTAGTGTCACCTGTGTAGAACTGGCCTGGTATAAAAGCAAGAGACCGCTCCTGTCAGAGATCTGAGTGCTCTTTGATCAGTGTCTATAGCACGTTGGCAGAGCTGTGTCTGATGTTTCCACCTCCTGTGCACACAGCCAGGCTTTGTGGTGAATCGAGCTCGGTGCTCAGGAGGACACGTCTAAACGGGAGCCCTAGTGTCTGCGCAGAGGCGGTTACCGGCTGCGGGCTGGGCAGGCACCCCCTGTGAATGGATTGAAATAACAGTTAAAAACTCAGTGTTTAGGAGTGAATAAACTTAGGTTATGTAAAGCAGCTGTAATGGTTGTCTTGTTGCACGGTCCTGGATATTCTTCTTTCAGTGGGGTGCCTGGTGATTCTTGCTGGTTCTATGATGCCTCCGTGCACCAGCCATTACTGTTTCATCATGAAAGTTTGTATTTCAGCCACCAAATCTCTTCCTTCTATTTTTTTCCCCTCTTTTTTTTTTTATGTTATGGCCTTAAAATTATGCCTGTTTTCGAAAGCAAGACTGTCCCACTCAGGTAACGTTCTGCTCAAGTCACTGTTTTAAGTTGCCAAGTTCTGGGGTAGTAACAAACTCCAGAAGTTCAGATCCTCATCACTCAGCAAAGACACGTTGTAGTAGACAGCAGTATTACATACTTGTCAAGAGCAAGGTTTCTGGCTGGGTGCAGACACTGGTGGTAGATTGCCACATGCTTGTTTGAAAATTTTCTCAAAAATTGCTTTTTAATTGTTTCCAACTGTGATGGGAGAGATGTGGTACTCTGAAAGCTGAGTCATCACTTTTGTGTTTTAAAAGCATCTGTTGATTCATATTCTTAATGTGCACGGTGAATTGAGAAAGGGGAACGTGCTACCTGAGTAGATCTGTCTCCATTGGCATTTTTTGGTCTAAATGGCAGTGTTCTCAGTTGGGAGGAAGTCCCAGTTCCTTGAGTGTGTAGATGGGAAATACTTTTTTTCTGTTTAGTAGAAAGTCAGTAGTTTGTGTAGCATATGCACAATATTAAATAGTGCAGATGTTTTTTTTTTTTCTTCTTCCAAATTAGCCTGGTGGGTTTTTTTTTATTGTAAGGTTCCTTTTAAAAATTGGTGGTTTTGCTTACTGTGTATGTTTAAAGACCAGAGTGTCATACAAAAGAGTTCAACTTTTCACTACTTTCTCTCTAGGTTTGTAAGCAGAATACTTGTAATACCCAACTATCCTGATCTGTTGTTGTCAGCTTCTGGGGTATGTATTGCAGTTTCTCCAAAAAAGTACTTTTCTTGAAAATTTAGACTTTAAAACTACTGTTTACTTGTGTTTCCCCCAAGTTCCTTGGGATACGTGAAATAACCTCTGATGGTTTTCAGCATTCCCTTTTTCTCCCTCCTTTTCCCCCTGCTATCTCAGCTTTCTGTTCACAGTTCAGCCATCCTATTGCTAGATCATGTAAGAGCTGTTTACTGTGTTTATAGCAGGACTAGCTTCTTATAAAGAGCTTTGGCATGGAGGAATCACAAAGTCCTGTGTTTCTTCATCAACTCTTCTTTTGGAGCACAGACAAACCAATCATTGCACTAGTAAATGACTTTGAAGCAAATGGGTATTATGTCAGCCTGCCATGATAAATGGGTGTCTCAAGAATAAATGGCCCTAGAAGCACAGATTTTTTTAGAGCTTTGAAAATTAGAAAATTGATCCCTCTACATCTCCCACATCCTGCTAGAGGTGTTCTGAATTACACCCTCATCTGTATATCCTCATAGCACATCCAGTGCGTGTCGCATGGCTATTGCAGTGTGGTGCTCCACAGTGTTTGAGAACTGAGGAAGTGAGTGTTCCCCTGCCTCTGTTCCCTGCCCTCTGCCCCTTTCTCAAATTGATGGCATCCAGCTGTCATACCAGACCTTTACAGAACACAAGTAGGTGGAGTTGGTCTAAAAGAAGGAAAACAATATCATTTGGTTCCCAGACTACCAAAACTGCTGAGGAAGCTAATAATGTTTTCTGTGCAGATGTGAAGAGTAATTCTTAGCCTTTGCTTCCAGCTGCTGCACTTGCTTTCTTGTAGGCTATCGCTCCTCAGATTCATTAAGCAACCCTGGTGTTAGTGTGGTGTGTGTGTCTGTATTTCATTCTTAGCAGATTCTCTTTGATGACTCTGTTTTTCCAGAGAGGTGTTTAGCTTCTCTCCAGGGGGTTACTAAATCAAATGAGAATTCGGGTGATAACAAGAGTAGGGGGTGGAGAAGGGCAACCTGAAAGAATTGCCATTGAAATGCTGAGCACACTTATTACTGTGCAGTTTAAAAAGGACTTGAAATGCACTCTTCCAGCTACCCAATTTCCACTTCAAAAGGAGAGTTAAAGTTAGCATGATTGAATAATTCAGAATGGGGGGGGGAATTATGTTAATTAAAATGCTTTATCTGCAATTTGAGGTCTTAACTAAGTGACTATTTAGCAGCTTCTGTGGGAAGTTCTTCAGGGAAATAAGATTTAGCTGAAGGCCATGAGTGGCCTGTCTGCCTGAGGTGCTGTTAGTAATAGACTTGTGTCTGCTTCTGTCTGTCCAGGACTCAACTCTGAGACTTTGGGAGTACAAAGTTGGGGAAGAAGTGTACTGCTGTCATCTAAATAGTATCTGTGGATCCGAGACAACCAAAGCTGACCAGGTACGTTCATGTGTATTGGTGTTTTTGCTGTCCTCTCAATCCTTGTGACTCACAGATATGTTTCTTAGGACTGCTTCCCTGTTGGTGGGTTTGGAAGTTTATGTGGGACCTAAAAACTGTTAAAATAGCCCAGGATTTCAGGAAAGGAGGAAAGTCCTTGCAAATCATTCCTGTGTTTTGTGTGCGTTTCTGTAATGTGCCAAGTAGTGACACTGGTTGGAAAAACAAGCAGATTAAAAATAACCAAAAAAACCCCAAACCAAACAAAAAAACCTCCATCCTGTAAGTCTTCTCAAATAGAAGTTCTGCCCACTGGAGAGAGTCTTGGTTGGGGTATTTTTTTGGTTGTTTCCCCCCCCCCCCCCCCCAACCCATAGGTGCCTTAGTCTCTTAGTCAGAAAATACATTGTATCACTGGAAAGATCTAAAAATTCACCCATTTAAAAAAATACTTAGAATTTTAAGAGATAAATTTGCAGTTTATCTGAGCAAAAAGAGCCTTTTTAACATTTGTAACCAGTCACCCGCAGTAGTGCTGCCCTGTGGAGTCAAAATACTGGGCTTGCTCCTTTGGGTTGTTCTGATGTTGGGCAGTGTCTGAAATTTGAATGTACGAGTCCTACATGGAAACTGAATACCCTGGTAGCTCTCCTTAGCTTACTGCCTGAACATGAGTAGCGTTTGGGGTGCTGCTGTGCTTTGGGATGCTAATCTGGTGTGTGAGCAGTGGTTCTGGTGGTAATGGATCTCTGGTTTTGTTCATTGTCATGTAATGTAGTAGCAAAACAGCCCTTTTTCTTGCCTGTGCGGTGTGTATTGTATTAAGACAGCTGCTAATCTGTTGGGCCTGTTCATTTTACCACCCATCCTGCTGGGTGTGTTTTTCCTGTGTCTAATAACGCTTCTTTCTCTGAAGGCCGCAGCCATCTCCCAGTTGTGACTAGGAAGCTGGTAGCCATGCATGGCTTTTCTGGGGAATTCTCTATGCAATTCCTATCCAGGATGAAATGGAAAAGTCTTTTCTTTCCTCCCTTGTGTTTTGTTGTGGTTTTGGTTAGTCACTGTGGTGTGCTCAGCTTCTCCCAGCATTCGGGAGGCATTTCTGGGGATCTCGGAGATTCTTGGCTGCCTGTTTAGGCCTGGCCTGATCTTGTTAGTGGGATTCCTAGGTACTGAACTGGAACCACAATCCATGGAAGGATCGAGCTCCTGAGGACAAACCTGACAACTCCAGATTTAGTTCTTTGCAGAAGACATCAGCAAGTTTCTTTGTGTTGAAGTACTAATGGACAACTTAGTATTTGTACATAAGCCCAGGAGGGCAGCCGCTTGCATGGTAGCATTAAGAGCTTGGATACCAGAAATCTTGGGTTTGGCCTAGATTTCCTGTTAGCAGGAATTCAGAGTATGGATGTGGATGATTTAACTTGTTCCTGAATTTGAAGGTACATGGGAGCTGGAGATCTCTTGTACATCTGCAAGGTCTCTGACTCATTTCAGTTTGAGTGTTGTGCTTAAAATCTTTGAAGTAGCGATTGCTGAGGTGTTTTCATAAGCAAACAGTGGGTATACCAAATCAGGTGACAAGCCCTCCTGGCTGGTATCTCTTATTGTCTCGGTGTAGCAGGATTTAAATGAGTAAAGGAGAATTAAGATCGAGTTATAAAAACATTACCATGTATAATCTTCTGAAAATAAGTAGTTTGGGGAGTTTCAAAGCCAGAATGGTAGCCAAGCCCCAGCACAGTGCAGTAGGGCGTATTTCTCTGGGCAACCCACTACAGTTCTTTTTCAGATATGCAGTCACCTTATTAGGGTCCTGTAGCTGTTCAGGAGTGAAGTTCCAAACCACTGGGGGTAAGAAAGTGCCTAGGTACCTGCTCATATTTCGCCATTTGCCCTGCCACTCAAGCTTATCCAGCCTCAGGGAAAACTCTTGGGTGGTATTCATAAACCTGTGCCTAATATATATACATATATATATCTTTGTGTTCAAAAGTAGCAAATGAGAGTGCTTTGTTCAAACAACATGGTTTGACGGCCATCCAATCTATGTCTGCCATAATGTTGTGAGGTATTCCTTTTGGAAGGAAGAATGGATTGATTTTTGCCTTCTAGCTTTATTGGATCATTGAGGACTAGTAAGCAACCAGCTGTAAAGTGGGGAATTGCATTAGTAATTTTATAAAATGCTACCTGTTGCTTAGACTGGCTTAGCATTTAGCGGGATAGCTTGAATGTAAATTAACAGTGCTTGCTCTCACACTGAATCCTAACTCTTGCTTACAAACAAGTTTATACAAAAATAATATTAAACAATATGATAAACTGCGAATCTAGCATTGGATAAACTAATAGATGTCAGTGGGGAAAAACCCCTTGTTGCTGCAAGCAGGAACTGATTTTTAAAATAATCTCCAACCCTCTTAGAATGTTTTCAAAGGCTTTTGTATGTATTTCAGTACTTGCCTTGTCTCCTCACATACCTGATAAAATCCCTTCTGTGGGATACTCTTTATGGAGTCTCTCAGTAGAGATTTGGAGTGCCCTTTGATTGAGGATTTCTGTTTACATCAGTGTGAGTAAGCAGTGACAGGAAATACCCACAAACTGGGTTATTAACTGCTGTGTTGTATCTATTAAATCATATTCCCGCGGTATGTGGCTCTTCTATCCACTGCCTAATGTGTCTCCTAACAGTGGTCTTGGAAGCCTCAGGCTAGCCTGTTCCTTGAATCTGTGAAATTCTGCTTGCCTCCCGCTCTTACGGCTGTTATAGAATCTGTCTCCAATGGCACTAAATTTGAACAGTGCTTGAGAGGTGCAGAAGACTCAGTTGACTTCATGAATACTTGGAACAGCGATGTCCCAGTGACTGCAGACAGATAAATGACAGGTTTTAACCTTACTGCAGCACATTGCCACCTTTGTGCAGTATTGCTACACAGCTGTCAGTATGTACTTCTTCAGAACAGCTACTGTCTCGATGGCAGCAGGAACAGAGGGAAAAGGAGATGTGTTTTGCTGGCTTTGTAGTGCTACAAATGCCAGAGAAGGCATCTGGTCATATTATTTAGTTGTGCTGTGCATCCAGGTGTATCAAAGATCATCCTCACAACCTAGTGTGATGTTTATAGCCTGAATTTAAGGGAGCAATCTCTTGAGTCAGCTCTTCGCAGGCTGTAACTGGCACGCTGTCTGCAAATGACTCGGGCAATCAAAGATCAGATGGGGATATAAGTGGGTTTTTTTCTTTTAGTTTTTATCACTGGTAACCCCTGTCAGTGCACTGAAGCTTGAAATAGAACTTGAAGCACAGTGATAGTAGAATCATCAGTAATGGTGGATGATATGAGCACGTAAATGTGGGCTTATTTTGCTTGGCAGATTATGAATATGTGTCTGTTTTGGGAATGTAGGAGTGATTTTGAGCAGCATAACCTCGGCTTCAGCTGATGGCTTGCAGATCCTCACTTAGTTTTCCCACTAGAATGGGAGTAATCCTCTAATTTCACAGTGCCATATAAATATTTTTTTCCTGCTTTGGAGATTTCACCTCATCTGATCCTCTTAACAGCACAGGCTTGTTCAAAGTCCAAAACATGAATTGCACAATGCTACCCCAGTGCTCTGGAATATGAATTTTTCACAGGGCCATCTCTTCTCACGGATGATACCAAAAGGTAATTTTAAGGTGTTGGCAGGCTGTGTCATATAAGTGCTGGGTATGAAGTGAACATCTGTTTATCACAGACTGTTCTTGTAGCTCTTCTTGAAGTTAACTGATTTCATAGGCTTGTCCTTGAACACGATACTACTCTGGGGCTCGCGATCACTTTGCTGGCTGTTAACTTGCCCACTTACATGGAAATGAAAGAGCTTGCAAAGAAGATGCATTTTCTTGTCTCAGTCCAGCTGTGAATAACACTCAAATCAAAAAAGCCGCCTCCTCTCTCCCCTGGTGAGAGTGGGGGAGAGCTGCTGCATACTTCAAGTTCACAGAACCCTTTGTCTCTCTGACAAAGCACTTGGGTGTGTAGGTGGGCGCTTCTGAAGGCTGTGCTTGCCCTGCGTGTTTGTCATGAGACAGGCAGAGCTTTGTTATTAGAAGTAAATATCACAGCTTTAGGTTTATATGTCTATCTTGGTTTATATATCTATCTATCTTATATATCTAAAGACCCCACTGGTGGTTTTCAACAGGAGCTGTCAGTTCTACTGCAAAGCCATGGTGTACATGGCTCCACCCTGCAATTCCTGTGTTTAGCTGTACTAGCTACAGAGGGACCTTTTTTTTCTCTCATAGGCTGGAGATGCACTGTGTAACCCTGGTTTACAGCTATATTTATACCACTAATTAACTTACTTTCCTGCAGTTGGTTCATCTTTTAGTGGTTACATTGTGTACTGATGACAAAATGGTTAGCCTCTGGTCTTAAACTTGCTGACTCAAATGTTTAGAAACTGTACAGCTTGTTTTGCTTTCCTACTTTGATTGCAAAATTCCAAAAATGGGCACCCTGACAATGCCTATACATCAGCTGGTAGCTCAAAGGGTAAGATCCCATCGTTACTCCCAAATTCAGCTTCATCTGGTGAACCTGAGGTTCTGTCTAGTGACCAGCACTGTGTTAGGGAGAGAGGTGAAGGCTGAAAAGGGGGTGAAAGAAGGCTTGAGGATGCATCTGAATTTTGCCAGCAGAATGTCAAGATGTGTTTTCCCTGTCCTGAAGGGAGTAACTCACTACTGTAGTAGAAAGATTATATTGACTATAAGTGCTGGCGTTACTGCTACTTGTAAAATACAGTTGAGAAGCAGCCTCTTGCCTTTGCAGTTTCATCTTTCACATTATATAACGGGTACTTTTGAAAGAGCACCCTAGGGCACCCTCTTGCACTTCCTCTGTTCCTCCCAAGTTCTTACTTCCCACTCAAGGAGCCTCAAATCAGTTGTTAAGATATTTCAAATTGTATAGTTGGTGCAGTAAAGGTATTTTTCTGATTCTCTCCCAGAGAAAACTATATATCTTCTAAATGAGGAGTGTGGCATGGGGTTTTGTTGTTGTTGTTGGGAGTGGGATTTTGCTTGGTTGGGTTTTTTTAATGAGGAAAATGGCCTCAGGAGGTCCTGCCTTGTTCTTCAGAGTATGGCTTCATCCAGAGAGGTTGAAAACTGAGGCAGTGCGGCAGAGATATTGGTTATGCATCACTGTCTTCTTTTTTTTTAACAAACACAGCAGCAGCTAATGGCTTGTGTTTATAATCTGCAAGCTGCTAGTGTGATATCCTGGCTGAGCAGACTTAATGTTGATGGGTTTTGCCATTAGCATTGCAGGAGAGAATGTCTGAAGGTGGTGTACTTTTCCTTCATCTGTTAACTTGTCTATTAAGAGTAGTTCACTAAAGCCTTTGCATTTGATCTCTGTTTGGATGGCTGTGAAGGGAGAAGTACGGAAAACTTCATAAAACAGCAAACACTTGTATAAAAATACACTTGACTGCAGTTTAAAGGTAATTATGTTGCTTAACTTGCTGTAAATTAAGACATCTGCTAATTTTTGAAGACATGAAACAGAATGTGCATTTTCTGCCCATAAATGGTCTTAGCTTACAAGGATGTTTCTTTTTCTTTCCCTGATAGAAATACCCTGTGTCAAAACTAACCTACTGCTGTCAAGATGGCTATGTTGCCGTTCTGTGTGACAGGTAAGAATAAATGAAACAGCAGCTTAAGTCATCACAGCTCCTGCAAGGGCAGGAGCAGCTTTCTCTGTTGGCTGTCCTAACTTTCCTTTACCCTGTGGTACTCGGTACTGTGGGTCTCCCACAGGGACCCTCTGAGTGTGTATTGTCCTTGGTCTGAGTGCAGAGGTGAATGTGAGCCTCAATTTTTGAAGTTAAATTTTGCAGACTGTGACTGGTTTCCCTGCCAGGAGGAAAGGCAAGGCTAAGATGCACCACAGCCCTGCTCAGTGCTCAGGATGTCTCCCTGAGTCCCCGTGTCTGACCGGTGTGTTTTTGGGTCCCGTTTTGTTCAGGGCGCTGTGGCGATGGAGGGGCCATACTTCCATTACCATGCTCTGCTCCTATCAGTGGCTTTGGCCATTCTGTTCAAAACCACAGTGCTGCCTCAGTGTGAAATGTGGAGAGGCTATGTTGACTTGTGGTTTCAAATGTGTGTGTTTGTGTGAAGAGAGAGTGCTTGGGAGATGAAGGGCCTAAGCACTGTGGAGCCTTACAGGTCCAGAGGTCTGGGGACTGTCTTACAGCGATGGACAAGCCCTCTTCCCCTCCCTTTCCACAGCACCTTAAGCTTGCTGAGGAAGCTGTTGTTCCTGACAGAAGCTTGCCAACAGGGAAAGGAGAGATTGCCAGAGCTGCTTGTACAGTGCAATCATTAGTCTGCCCCCTCAGTGGATTTACTCTGCACCAAAGCAAGGCACCTTAGCTGCTTCCCATCACAGCTTCTGCAGGGGCATCCATACTGGTCCTAGAAGGGGAAGCCATGTCAGCTGAGGGCTGTCCCCATGTCACTTAGCCCAGAGGCCGTGCCCGCACTCTGTGTCAGATTTTTATTTCTAGCTCTGCATCCCAGTGTTTCTGAACAATGCTGCCATGTGGGCTTGGGAGGGAGCCAAGGTGCCCTGCCTCTCACACCGGGGACCTGTTGAGGGAGGTTAGGAGGCTCTGTACATAGGAGAGTGAGAGCTAATGGGAGAAGTGGAGATGGGTACAGTGCCAGAGTCCTGTTCTTCAGCCATGTCAAGGTTTCCTGTCCTGCTTGTTCCCTCTCCCTGCCGTGTAATTCCTTTCCTGTTCTATTTTGACTGGTGCAGAGCGACATACGCCTTCAGCTGAAGCCCTGTCGGCCAGTGTGCTATGATAAGCACTCCTTACATAAATCCTCAGTAATCTTTGTGAAATTCCCTTTTACTACCTTTTCTTCTAAAGAAAAGGCAGCCTTGACTGCCTTTTCTTTCATACAGCATCTTGAAAGCCATTGGACATGTTAGGTATTTACAGCTTCTGCCTCAGATCACGTAAGCAAACTGCACTTCAAGTGCTGGAGTATTTTTTGCAATTCCTGATGACTTGGCTTTGGCTCTGTTTGGACTTACAGTGGGTGTTTGTAGTTTGCTGTACAAGTGCCGTCTGTAGGTGGATTTGGTAATAATGGTAATTAAGTTTTTCCTCTCAAAAGTATTCCCACAGTCTACATCTTTCAGCTTGATGCCATTGCCCGACAGCTAGTTTACAGAGAGCAAATCTCTCTGAAACATAAAGGTTGGGACATTGCATTTGAGGAGACGGGAGACCTCTGGATTTTGCAGGAGTGCGGCGAAGCTCCTCTTCAACTGTACAGACAGTGTGATGGCCAGTGGAAGGTAGGGGCTCTTGTTACGTGAGCATCCTGAATGTTTTGTGTTGGTGTGAGGCCATAATAAAAATGGAGTAAACTATGTTCCATGAAAGGTGAATAGCACACTTCTCTGTTTGTCTTGTGCACATCTTTTTCTGCCTCTTACCTGCGTGTAGACAAAGCTGCCCAGAGCTTCGTGTGGATACCAGTCGCTTTTCTGGTGAGGCCGACATCTGGCATAGCAGGATCAAGCTGAGTGCTTGCCAGCTGTTGCACTCACTACTTTAAAGCACTGTCTGTGCTTTCCTGTGGCCTACACTTGATTATTTTAAAAACCCCCACAAAACAAGAAAATCCATTTGTGGTTTGCAGAGGAATGCTTCCCACACAGCCTTCTCTGTGTCTGCTTTCAAGGGATTCTTTGGGGAAAAAGGCATTCTGGGAGCATTAAGGGGATGATTTTTTTTTTATTTTTTTTTTTATTTCCCCCCATCCCCCACTGAACACAGGGAGTCAAATTGGAAGGACATGGGACGTGCTGTCAGGTTCTCTGTAAGAGCTTGTTAAACAGCTGGAAACTCACTTCTTGTCCTTCTAAGCCCCCACCTAATTATAGCATAGTTGTAAAGTGGTTTTAAGTTAAACTTTCAGGTATGTTCTTTGACCCATACGTGTTGCTTGTGATACTCCTTTTCCTCACAGGCTAGTAAGTAGGAGCCTGTTTTCTTTTCCTTGAAGCTGCAAAGCTTGAACGTGTGCAGAACACGTAATCTCAGGCTGGGTTTCTATAGAAGTCCTGGAAAAAGGACCCTGAAGGAGGTCACGGAGGGTTTACACTTGCTCTCCTTTCACTATGCTCATCTGAAAGCTGTTGCATTTGTCAGTGTGCTGTGAAACACGAGATCGTTTATTACTCCCAAATTACCATGCAGTGTTCCTTCTTTTTCCAGGCTGTAACAGATGACAAAGGATTACAGAAGATGTCAAAATATCTTCGAGACAACTGGGCAGCGTTTGAAGGTGAGAAATTTGGCCTAAAGGCCCAGGAAATGCAATTTTTACAGCTAAAGCGTACGATTTAGAAGCAAGATTGGAGTTTAGGGCAGTTCAGCTGACTGTTGAAATGGCTTAATCTTCCACGTTTCTCAATTCCATCGCTCTGTCTGGTATGGAAGTCAGTGTAGATCATGAAGCATGTTCAGGTTACTGCTATCTCAAAGTGATGCAGGTATTTAGACCTAGAACTGTGGCATTGTAACTGTCTGACATAGCCACCTTATCGCGGGGATGTATCTAAACGCCCTGTGACAGCGCTGCTGGAGGCTGCCTCACTGCTGTGACACTGCTGTTTGTTGTCTTGTCTCATCTCCTACCCGGGAGTGACCCTTTATCAGAAGTACAGTGGAGATAGTGAGAATGGAATAGGCATGGGAGGAGCAGCTTTGCTGTAAAGATGAGCCATTCGGGTCCACCTTGGCAAGGCAGGTTTACTAGGGTCGGAGGGTGTGACCCTGGATGGTATCACAGATGAAATTGATTGGTATCAATTTGTTGGTTCATTTTGTTCTTGATTTCTGCCCCACCCCCAAACTCTGGCAGAAAAGTAGTACACGGTTTACTAGTTGAGAAGCGTTAGGGTTTCCAGGATTTCTTGTATTTGAAAAACACCAACTTTATATAGAAGTTGAAACTATGACAGCAGTGGCTGTGGGGTGGAGAAGGGTTACAGCGTGTGCTAGTGGATGTCTCATGTACTGAGAGTTCACTAATTGAAATTTCTCTCCTGTGCTTCGCTGGGAGTCTTCCTTAAAAAAGGTGTTGAGCCCCCACTGCTCTTTTGGTCTGTCCTTGGTGGAAATACATAGAGGGAAGAATTTCAGGAATGTGCAGTCTAATGTAAAGTATCCTTAATAGCTGGTATTGGACGGGTTAGGCTGTAGCTGTCATTAAGTTGGTCATTAAGTTGGTAGTGTCTTTGAAATCTAAGAGGAAATCATGTCTTCCTTTGGAAGAGAGAGTGTTTGCATGTAGATGTTGCAGACATGATTGTTACAGCCAGGCAGTTAATTAGAACTATGAGGTCTGAGTGAAAATGAGCAATAGAGAAGTAAAAAGAGCAGGCAAGGGAAGAGGTTCTGGGCATAATTAGTCAGTGTGGCAAATTGCTGTGGTACACAGTAGCTGGCTGCATCTGCAGCTGGGAAAGGACTGCTCAGATGACAGGGTCCATTATTGTTAATTAGTAAGGGGAGGCTCACTTGATGAGCACTTACTCCAGTGCATAATTAGTGCTTGAAAAGGTAGTTACTTCTTTTAAAAAAGGTGATCATTATATTGTTTAAAACCAATCTTAATGCCCATGGATTGTCCTCTTAGAAACTTGTTTCACCTGATTGCTGCCTGTGTAGGATTTAAGATGTGTAGCTCAGTCTTGACGTACACATCGAATAGTTGGACGTTCTGTTATAACTGATGCCAGAAAAAGATGGAGTAAGATTTAGAGCAGGCTGACCAAGTAGAGAGTAGTGTGGATATTCCAGCTGACAGCACACAGTATCTTCCAGCACCAAAGGCCAGTAAATTGGGTAGTGTGTGCGTGCAAGACTCTTGAAAGTAAAAGCATGTGATCTGCTGAGTATCATCAAGGAGAATTGCTTTGTTTGCCTACCAAGAAACCAGAGGGTGCTGTACATACGTAACTGTGGAGTAGCACAGTGCTTCAGGACCAAACCCCAGCAACTACTGGATTTCCTTGTGTTTGCCCTTTAAGATCAAGAATTTTTAGAAGTGGGAAAAAAGTAGGAATGCAAAGAGAACTGGAGGTAACTGGCTTTACCAGGTGCCACCCTAACAAACTTTAGAAATGTGGACCTAGCCAGGTAGTCTCATGCTGTGTTAACTATGGAAACAATCTGACTGGGGGTTTGGGAGAGCAATTAGCTCCTTGTTAAAGTCTTCTAAAGGTCCAGTCTTGGAGATGGTGTGATGAATGTTAGGCTGAATTCATGTTAGGTGTAACAAACCCATTGGAGCCAATGCCTAGAAATATGTATGTCCTGTAGGATGCTGCAGTCTGCATCTTTGGGCTTCTTTTTAAATTGATGCTCTAGGAGGCAAGTCAGCTAAGCACAGTTAGGTAGCATATGCCCTTTGCAGTGCGGAGGTCTTGGGGAAGAACTCCAATGGGATGTCTAGCAACGGAGGCCTTGAACTCTGCAGGTGACTGACATGTAAGGAGAGCTGCGTGCTGTGCTCTCTTTGCTTCAAGGCCAGGTGCTTGCCTCTGTTTGAATTTTTCTTTTTAGCCAAGAAATGGAGGCTTTGTTTGCTTGGCTCTGTGAGTGCTTAACAGACCACTTCCCAATGTACGTCAGGTTCATGCAGTGTAAATGCTGGTATCTAATCAAGTGGCTGGGACCACAGTAAACAAGTTGAAATGCCAGCATCTAGAGTTACAGTACGGGAAGTAATCGAGATCGCCAAGGGAATAAACACTCACCTTGCGCTCTTGCTTTGCCCAACTGCAGGTTTCGTTGGTGCAGAGAGCCACTTCAGCAGTCTCTACAAGGCTTCGTTTGATGACATGGCTGCCTACCTGCAGAAGAAGGAGGAGAGGTTACAGCAGCAGAAAAAGAAAAGGCAGGATCTGCAACACGGTTCAAATGGGCAGGCGAAAAAGACGAAGACTGAGGAGTCATCGCTATGACGCTTCTGTTAGCCTGTAACTGTTACCTTCCTGAAAGGAACTGCTCCAATGGGGGACTGGTTTTAAATGCAAAATGAATTATTACAGAAGAAGCCTGGTTTAAACTTTAGTTGAGATCCAGGTTTCCAGGTAGCAGGATAACGACAACGTCCTGCTTGAGCAGATAATGCATTTACAACACGCCGGAGCTTCCAGCAGCGTGCAGGTGGTTCAGTCCCAGGGATCTCTAATGTGTGATATCTGTGTGTTGGAGATGGTGTTTCCCTTAAGACAGGGTTTTCTCTTTGCCTACTGTGTTCAGGCTGTCTTCTTCAGCTGGAAGTGCACTCATTAAAGTCAATGGGATTTTTTTTTTTTTGGGTTGGTTGGTTTGTGGTTATTTTTTCCCTTAAAACTTTTTTAAAGGTCTGCTAATGTCACTTAGTGCGCCTGGCTATGGGAAAGGGAACGTAGCAAAATTCTTGCTGGATATGAAAGGTTTTCACTGAGACTTTGCCATCTCTGTTTCTACCCTTTCCCTTGAGTTTGTATGATAGGATTCTGCCTGGCTTCCAGTCCATTGCTTCTTACTTGTGGCATTTCTCTGTAGGAAGAAGTACAAAAATACATTTCATACACCGGACAGTGAAACGTGTCAGTCAGCTTTGTGCCATTGGAAGATCCTCCTGTTGCAATATGATCCTAGTGTGTTGTGGGTTTTTTTCAACAAGATCTCTTTCACCTTACAGTTAGCCAAGAAATGTTATCTTTTTGAAAAGTTTCCAGTAAGGGTCCTGATTGCTTGTTGCTTCATCACAGAGCAGAAGATGATGTATTCATCTACCAGGTGGCATCATGTCTATATGGAATATAATGTACTTCATAAACTCAGGTGTAGAAATCTGTACAATCCATTAAAAGTATTCAGAATTAGCTTTTAAACCGAGTAGTTCTCTAGGTCTCTTTATATAGCTGTTCACTCGGGAGTATCTTATCTGGACAATTAAAAATTTTGCACTCAAATGTGTAAGACACTGTTGAGATGTCACTTGTTTTGGGAATATGGGGTGTTCAGCAGTGAAGCAGAACTTGCTGCTTTCTTCTGCTCGAAATTGCAGGCTTGTCCTTATTGTGTGTCACAGAGGTCACAAGTCTTCCTCATGCTGTAGGATGTCACATGGGTTTTCATACCCTGTCTGTTTGGAGGTGCTTCTGTAAGGATAGAGCATTGAGTGCATTAGTACAGTCCTTCACCTCCTGGGTCTGATTTCTTTTTGTGATCCTTTTTAAGTAAAGAACCTTCTGCTTCAACAAAGGTATCTTTGGACAAAAGTTGTGATGCATTAAGAGTAGTATTGTCTGTTCTGGATAAAAGCCACAGTTCAGGGAGCCTTGGTATGAGTAAAATGTGAAGTAAGTTTCTATTATGTGTATGGCTACATGATGTGAGAATGCAGTGTCCTGCCCACAAAAGTTATGGTGTTGTGTTGCATTCAATCCACTCTGTGCAGTATCTCCATACTAGGGCTCTGAAGCATTTTTGGGTATCACCATATCATTTGAGTGCTCTTGGATTACACTGGGTCTTGGACAAAGGAGATGGTGGTAGGTATGTTTGGGCTTGGCAAGGAGTTTTACCCCCTTGGGTACAATAACCCATCTACATAATCTGGAGCAAGTGCTTTTGACCTGATGTAGTTTCCTGTCTTTCAAGAGAGTGCCTGAACCACCGGCCTGACCTGGTGGAGTGGCTTGCTGGCTGGCAAGGCGAAGAGCTAGCCTAGCGTGGAGACCCACCCCTAGGACAGGGGTTACGGTCCGAGCACCCCGAGTGCTTAAAGGCTCTTGTGCTATGTGGAGTCCTTGCTGTTTCCTAGAAATTGGCCTGAGTAGTTTCTTGATTTGTATTGTTGGCTGGTGAGAATCATGTTCTCATACAGGCGGTGCCCTCCCTGCTCTGGGAAGGTGGTGCCATCCTTACCTGTGCTGCAGTAGAAGTTATTAGTGCAGTGCATCGTTGTATATGCATACGTATGTGACATCTTATAAATGAAGCAAATGCTTTCCTATGTTTAGGTTGGGAATGTGGTAAAAGGCTTAAACTTAGATCTCAAACACAGATGTGAGGCATGGGCGCTTGGCCTGCTGACAGTTTGTAGCCTCCCCTTCTGCAGTGGAAGATGCTGAATGTCAGTATTGGATCTCAACAACAGGTAGGCAAATTTCCTGGTAGTTTGCATGCGTCCCGTGCTGACCACTATCTAGGATTAAGAAACCCTGTAATACTTGTCTTCTGAAGGACAGTTGCATGTGTGAAGTAAAAACTTTTTGACTATATCGAACAGTAAATACGTTGGTGTGATGAAGGTGAAGCATGCATTTCTTGGCTCTCAAGGATGACAAATCACCAGCTGCAGTGCTTGATACTGGGGGTAGGAACGGTGGCTGGGAGGCTGAGATGCCTGCTGTATGATGGTGACTGTTTAGATTTTATAGTTGTTGTTTTACCCTAATTGAGGGGAGCTCCAGGGGAAAGCAGTCAGGAAGCCATTAAGGAAACTCCAGCCCCAGGGTGTCACTTTGTGATTGTTCAGGTGAGGAGTTGGATTGTGCACAGATTCAGTAGCACAATCATGCCGGAAACGGGCCAGTACTTGCACTGCTTCAGACCTGGATGGGGCAGGAAGAAGGAACTTGGACTAGATTTTTCTTTTTTGCTAGCTGTTGGTGAAGAAATTATTCTTTATCCAGCATGAAGCCTGCTAATGAAAAGGAAACTGCAACGTTTTTGAACAAATTGGAAGCTGCAGCAGGAGTTTGTATTGGGTCACTTCCACCATCGTGAAGTAATACTGGCTTTGAGGTGATGTGAGCTGAAGGCAAGTCTTTGTGTGCCATTGGACCATTACTTCAGTCTGGTCTGAGATCGTGAGGGCTGGTCCCAAGAACTGCTCTGGTGCTCTTACCTGAGCATGGGGGAGATGTGGAGGCGCTGGAGGCTGTGAGTGTGGGGCTGTGCTGCTGGGGCTGAGGGCAGGTCGCCTGCAACACTCCTGCTCACCACTGAGGTTTCTGCCAAGCCCTGCCTTCTCTTCAGCAGCCTTGATGTTGAGTGCTATGGGTCCATGTGCATTAACAAACCCATTTTGCTCATGGAGAAGGAAAATCTGAGGATGACGTGTGTAACTGCTTTCAGTGTGCTGGTCGCAGATTTGACACAGGGTTTCATCACACGTGTCAGTCAGTATTGTTATACCTCTAAAGGATCACATGCTGCCATGCTGGCAGTTCCTATTCCCAAAGGAATTTTTCCTCCAGCTGTTTTCTTAGCACAGGGTAAGCTTTGGTGGTGATCTTCACTGTTGTGATCCTCAACCCTGCCTGCTGTCCTGGGAGAAACCCAAAATTTCTTCCAATGCTTGAGCTCACGACAGACTGTGGTGTGTGGGAATCACACAAGATGTGACACCTGGCAGACAGTTCAGGCTTTTTTGTTCTTTTTCCCTACAAGTTTTTATTTCTTGTTCAATTTCATGTTTCCCTCTTTGCACAGAGCGGTTCATGAGCCAAAGTTGTGAGGACGTGTGTGTCTGTGGACGGCTTTGAAAGGCTGTGTGAAAAGTGGTCAGAGAAAGGAAATGTGCTAGACTCTCTTAGTGGTGACTGCGTGGCTCCCCTGCTGCTCTCCTGAGCACTGACAATTCAAGGAGCCTTCTATCTGCAGGAAGGAAGCCTACTCAAGTGAGGCAGTCCTTACACTTTTAATTAAACTTCCAAAGCGTAATTACTCTATAAAATAGTCTGTAAATAAAAATGTTCCTTTCTTTAAAAAAATCAAACAGACAGCATCCCAATACAATACAGTTGCTTTACCTTCAGGCTAATAAGAAGTTGCTGCCAATTTTTATACACTCCAAAGTCTGGTTCAGCTTTCTTGCCTGAAATATTTTGTAGGAAGTGCTTTGATCTGAAAAGTTAAGCTTGTAGGGCTTTTCCTCATGCTGGTTATTGCTGCTGCTGTCAGTCCCAGCAGTGTGGTGAGCAAGGCCAGCATGACTCAGCTCAGTGTGGTAGCTTGCAAATGAGAAAATCCCATCTAGGCAGGATTTGGCAGAGGCTAGAAAGAAAAATGGCTGGAGAATCGAGTGGCTGTAGAGGTTGACAGGGCTGGATTTCCCGTGTGTTTGTGTAAGTTACCGTGCACCTCTGAGGTACCAGGGTTCTGGGAAGTCCTGTGAGAACTAGAGTTGTAAAGGATCTTTCACTTATGAAGTGGGTCACTGCTTGTTACCCCACATCGGCACATTTTAACCCAATGACCTTCTGTACATCCCTGTTCCTCAGTCAGATCAAGGCTGGAGCAGAAAAGTAAAGGAAAACAAACACTCAGGGGATTGATGTGACTGGAAGGCATACTGGAGCAGCTGAGGGATCAGCCAAGGGCTGCGAGGAGATGAAATATCCCTGCAGAAGGCAGGGACCTGCACGTGAAGGCTGTGTGTGAGGGCGTGTCTGTATGCACGTGCAGGCAGCGAGCTCTGGCAGGTCGGTGCCAGCTGATCTGACACGTGGCCCCTCTGAGCAGAGAACAAGAACACTCAGGCTTTTTGCTCTGCACTATGACTGATTTTGTCTTTGCATTTCTCCCTGGCATCATCCTTTGCCTCAGGCTGAGTCACGCACCTTGGCAGGTCCTTCTCTTGGGCACCTTTGAGCACAAGCCCCATTTCGGTGCCGAGGTCCTCAAGCAGCAGTGTCACGACTTGTGACCAGCGCTGGGTGCCCAGCACGTGGGCAAGTGCCCCTCGCCCCAGCAGCGACTGCACGAGTCTCACATGTGGGGTGCGAGGCTCGGCACGTCTGCGGTGTAAGGCTGTCCACATCCTGCAAGGATTAACAGGTACGATCCAGCAGAGCTCACCTCCAGATGGAGCTTCGGACACTGGACCGCAGCTGTGAGTAACCATTATGTGGATGATGCGTGTTGTTGTGTGACCTGATGTTTTGTGCTAGAGGCAGATCACAGCACAGGCAATGTATTTCCTTTAATGCTGCATTTTTCCCTCCACCCCCCTTCTGTTAAGAGGGGTAAGGGATGCATTTGTGCATCCCTAACATGGGTGTTCCTGGGGGTGCAAGTTGAACATCTGGGAGCAGCTACCCTCCATTTTCTAGTAGGTACTTACAGCCTCGAGTCTCAAGGACATTCAGTAAGAGTTTATTAAAGTCTGTGTGACTGATGTTCATTAGATATGGAAGTTAAGTATTCTTGGTCATTTGATTTAACTTTTAATTCAAAGAGTACCTGTTAGCTACATGGATGTATTAACTCCTGAGAAATGGAATGAAGCAAGTAACAGCATTTATGCAGACACGGAGCCCCCCACCTCTGCTCCTATTAACAGTGAGGCTTGAGCTCTTGTTGCAAAGTGTTTGTACACTTGTTCATGATCGATGCACGATACAGAACTTCCACAGGCTGTCTGTAGGGCTACAAAGAATAATTTCATAGTCTCACCAGGAATGGAAATTTAAATTTTGGAGACTCAAACATGAAACCCCCCCCCAACCATTAGTAGGAGACCTAAAGTGCTTTCTAACACAAAGTAAGGAGACCTTCACCTTGTGTGGTACCTTGCTGTCATCCTTTGGCTTAAACGTAGTTGGATGTGGGAGGAGAACCATACCCATTAAAGAGCTTGTGGCACTCTCTCCTCTTGGTAATGCCAGGAGGAGAAGAGGATGGCTTAAATCCTATGTGATGGCCAGGGAGCAGCATGAGCTGGTGCTGCTGAGTTTTCTGTGCCTTGTGTTAAGGAGTAGAGTATGGTGTAAGCATGTAGCTGTTGCTGTTAATCCTCTCTGAAGCATCTACTGGGGAAGGGCAGTTAGGAAGCAGAGTACTCAATGTGACAAACACCAATTAAAACATCCTTTTCAGTGTTTCATCTGCACAGGTTTTTAGATGTACAGCTTGATTTGCTGCCTGTACAGCTGCCTTGTAAGCCACCCAGGTTTTGTGCTTTTAAATAAGAACTGTGTTACTGCACTTTCTCATGAGCAGTTGTCAAGCTGGCAGCATCCGATATAAATTCTAGTTAGTTTCCTGCAGTGTTGGGTGGTTTGGATTACTCCATTGACTTTTTCCCCTTTATAATTGCAGTATTTCATACTGCTCACTAATATTCCAAAGCTCAAGGAAGGTAGGATGAGACATGGCAGCTATTTAAATAAAAAACAACATTGGTCTGCTTTTTTTTTTCCTATTTCCTAATCTAAGTGAGAATACGTATTATCTATGTACCATTTAGATTTACCTGAAAGAATAATTCATTATCATATCTAAGGGCAACAGCATTCAGTGAATAAACAGCTATTAGGAAGCTAAAGGCTTTTTATCTTCAAGGAAATAATAAGTGTAATAATTACTCACTGTCTTAAGATTTGTATGTACTGTGTTTCCAGAATACTTTACCAAGAAATTCTGTTTCATATACTAAGCAGAACTGCATGGTGTCAGGCAGCTTCTATTAAGACCAATTAAAATCAACCAGTAGTTCTCAGTTTTCCTTAATTTTTTTTAAGAGTGTGTCTTTAGAGAGGAGGGTAGTTTCTACCTGCTTGTTTCAATACAAAGACATAGGAACTTTTGTCATTATGTCATAAGACCGAGTTTTCAGACTTTTCTAAAAAAAAAAAACCCAACCAAACAAAAACCAACACCCCCAAACTCCTGACTACTTCAGCTTTGCAGCTATAGTGTGAGTCTCCTGCATAAAGGTTAATGACTTAAAATTCAAAGCACCCATTGATCTGATGCAGCAGCTTGGGCAACAGCTGGGTATAGCAGCTCCATTTGGATGTGTCAGGTACCATCATGAAAATGCTGCTGTGTTTTTGCTTCCTGTTAATAATATATTTAATATTAATAATGTTTAAGGAGGAACTGAAAATATGTTGAATAAATCAGAAAACAAGAGGCTTTCTCACCCTATCTTTTTTTTCTGCCTGCTGGCAAGTCCAACAGCCTGCAGCGTTACCTTGACAGCATAGGGGAAATTCATGCATTAATTAGTAACAACTAATGCAATTCCTAGGAGGTTCCCAGTTCACTTATTGCCCTGTGACCTCACATGGGGCTTTGCTGGCACTGCATGGAAAATGCCCTGTCTCACTCCTTGCCTGCCCCAGCACCTGTTTTTCCACTATGTTGGTAGGGAGATGGCAAAACTGGGGGGCCAAGTTTGTGGCTGGGCCTCCTACTGCATCCCCTTCGGGGAACATGTGGCACAGCAAGAGCTGCTTCTTGCCTGGTAAGGGCGGGATGCCTGTTTTCCAACTCTTCCTCTGGCCTCGTGTCTTCTCCCTGTTCAGTTTCCCTTCATGCACACCACTGGTGCTTTGGTGCAGCGCCTGCTGCTCCTGCTCTAGACTGGGTCCTGCCATCTTGTATCACACTACTAGAAGGGACAGGTATCAGGCCCTCCCTGCAAATGTCCCTGGATAATGCGTCTGGCTGAGCAAAGTATGCAATTGCACCTAACACCTCAGTAACGAGACCCAGAATTCACTCTCCAGTTAGGCCTCTGTAGGAAGAACTGTTGCTTTCTTCCCCCATTCATTCTTCGTTGCTTGATGAGAGATGCAACGTCTGTCTTCTGCAGGCATGATCAGGCCTGCGTCCCTTGTGTGCATCGTGGCACTTGCTGTAATTGTCACTGAGACTCCAGCTGACTTTACTTGCCTAAGAACAATTAACATGCGTGGAACTTAGCAGTCAGCCTATTTAAAAACACTGTTTTTTAAATAAATAAACCATTTATTAAATCGATCCCATAAAAATTGCGAGAGATGACGCAAGCGCCAGGAAGCGGTGCTCCCCGGTAACCAGTGAGCGGCATTGCAAATATGGCTGCCGCTTTGTTGCTGAGGGCTTGAGAAGGTGTTTCACCACTCTGGCATTCACTCCTTTCTGGTGCGAGGGCTACCCACTGCCTTCACTGATCAGCTTCCCCATCTTAACAGAGGGCCTTGGAGTTGGTGAGCCTGGCAAAGGCAAGCATGCTGAGACATGCTGGCAAGCTGTGGGAGCCAGCTGTGGCTGGCTGGCATGAGGACAAGGAGAGAAGGGAGTGTTGAGACTGTGTTTCTAGCTTGAATTTGCCATCTTCTCCTGCTCCTGAGCTGTGGGCAGAGAGTGTCATTGAGGCTGGGAGCTGATCCCCCCCGGCCACCTCTAAGCTGGGGAGAAATTGTATGGAAGCAGGTACCAGAAAAGCCAACTTGTGCTCATGATTTAGTAGCAGCACTGCCCCTGAGCTGATCCCCCCAGTTGGCAGCACCATGCTATCTAGAGCCAGTGTATGATGGGTGGGTTCCCCTTTGGGACACAGCACACTCCTATCTGCCTGCAGGATATCATGAACACTCAGCCAGGTCTGCTCTGGCTGAATGAGGTCCCTCAGGGTCAAAGGGAGTTTAGTCTTATCGAGCACTGACTGTTTGGCTATAACTCTGAAAGGAAGAAGGCTGGCTTGTCTCAGAGGAGACCCAGCTACACCACCCCTGCAGCAAGTGGTACTTTAATGAATCCTTACTCCTCCGGAGCTGGTAAAGTGTGTAAGTGTGACCCTGGGATGATGTTTCTGCCCTGCCCCCTGGGCAGATGTAGTCACTGATTTCCAGCTCTCCTGGCCCTGGTTAGTCAAGTATGCCCCCCTTTACAGGAAAAGTCTCTCCTGGGGAGGGTAAAGGCAGCCTGGGTTTTGCCTCAGTGTGCTTTGCTTTGTCCCTTTTTGTTAAACTTTGTGAGTTTAATGGGCTCTTCTAGCTGAGCACGGTGTTCCCAACTCAGCTCATCCACTTACAATAAAATGATGTAATTTAGGAGGAATGCATATCTAAATTATCCTGATTGAAAATCAACAGATAAGATAAGATGAACATGCACGAGTAACATGAGGCCCAGCAAGATCTGGAGGAGGAAGGGAAAGTCTTTCTGGATCTGAGCTTTCAGCCAAGCTCCTCTGAGAAGCGAACAGATTGCCTCTGTACAGAATTATCTGGCAGGTGTCTGTCCAGGCATCCAGGAGCTGCATCAGCCCCTGTGTGCTGTGATGGGTCGAGTTGGTGCAATCAGCAAATCGCTCCAGATGGAAATATGCTGTGACCATCGCTGCAAAAAGCCAAGCAAGAAACCTCAGATGAAAAAAAGCAAATGGGTTTGTTCTGGAGACTTCATTTTGGAGAAATGCAATTAATGTTTTACTGATTGGGTTCTGCATGCCTGTGACTTCTCTCTCAGATATCTTTGTGACCAAAGACAGCACCAGCACTGTGTTCAAACAGAGGTTAATGAGTAGGACCTATGCGAGGAATGAGGGTAGGAGGAGGACTTTGCTGTCCCTGTAGAACATTCAGCATCATCAGAGTCTTGCCATCATCTGCTTGCTCATCCTATGGTGCATATTGCACCATTTGGATTTATTTATGTCCCATTTTGTATTATGCTGCCCTTGAGTTAGAAACCAGGCTTCGCTTTACATTTGCAGACTGCCCAGCAATTCAGGGCTACCACAGTATGAAGTCTTCCAGCAGAAAATAATACATGGGATTAGAAGTTAAATGAGAGCTAATGGCATCTACTCCACCCTGTCTTAGGAAGAGGAGACACCTGCTTCCATTTTATCCTTACAGATGTCTGTTTCCTGGTGGAGCACTGCTGTCCCTGTAGAGAGCTGGATGAAATTTAAACAGAAGCTTCCAGTGAAATGTTGCTGTTTTGCATACCTGTGGGGATAACCACTGTAAAAGTGTCCGTATTAAAGCTTATTGATGGATATAGTCTAAGATTTGAGGTCAGGGTTGCAACTGAGACAAACCTGGGATGATTCACACGGGAATTTTGGGGGAATTTTGGGGGTTGGACCCGATGATCTCTTGAGGTCCCTTCCAACCCCTAAGATTCTGTGATTCTGGGAGACCCTTGCTGTGATTGCTGTAAAATTCCCAACTGGTTAATCTCAACTTGGATCTAGAGGAAGAAAATACTTTTGCTCTCAGAGTTGAGAGAGTAAGTGTGGGCACCACCTTTAGCTCTTGTGGCTTTAGTGGCCAAGCAGCTTGCTTGTCTTTCTGGGTAGCAGCACCTGGGGGGCCACTCAGAGCTGTAGCCCATGGGCAGCTGATGGACATTACTTATGGATTCATGTTCCTGTTAGAGAGGTTTGAAGTCACCAGAAGTCACCGGAGACTTCTACAGACGTGCTATAGTTACAAAAGTTGTTTATTGCCAGCACCATGTAATCACTGGGAATAGTAATTATTATCCTCCCCACCCTGTTAACTCCCGAAGAAACAGAAAATGTAAAAATTGTGCTTAATTTTCTTCTCTAGTTCTCCCTTATCAGTTCTTTAATACAATGGTCATGCAGTTGGGGGACACTGATGTGGATGCCGTCCCGGGGGTTTCAGGGTGTTTTGCAAAAGGATGATGAAAGGGCATGCTTAGTGCAGCATCTTCCAAAGACAGAGCGTTCTTTCAAATGATTAGACCCCTTCACCTGTGAAAAGACAGGCATCATTAATATTCTTCTAGGGCATTTTGAACAGTAAGTACCAGCATGAAAAGAAATGTCAGGCTCCTATATGTCTCCTTGTTATTATGGTGCTTTTACATAAATGTGAGTACATTTAGGTGGGTTAAAAGGGGTTCTTAATGAAGCAGAGAAGATAATAATATAATTCTGAAAAAATGAGAAACTGGAGAAGATAAAAGGCTTCAGATTTGAACAATGTGGGAAATGGATGGGGCTGATGCAAGCTAATGAATCCGCTTTTGGGCAGGAGAGGCTATAATCACGTCTGATGTAAACACCACAGCCATCACGTAGCATAAAGCAGTACACCTGTTGGGCCTGCGCAGCTGCCTTTCTTGTGTGCACTGAATGCTTAACTGGATTTTTGTCTAATGAGGACGGTGTGCAAATTTGTATGCAAATCCCACTGCCAAACCTCCTTTTTAAATGCTGTATTACCGCTTAAACACATGGACAGCATGAAGGCATTCAAATCCTGTGTCCAGGTGACCAGCACTGCTTATTTTCTGCGTTGGCTGTTTGGCAGTACTGTCCAGCACATTGTCAGGGCAGCACAGGCCTGTTCTATTCTTTAAAGGCAAAACCTGGGTAAGGGGTGATGATATCTTATCTCCCCCCAGCTTTGCCGTACCAGCTCTTACCTCCACTGGTGTGGGAGGTACATGTTTCATAGACCCCATGCTCATCACAGACTCCACAGCCCTTTTTAAGCCTGATATCCCTGATCTTAGTAGCGCTGGCAGAGCAGACGTGCACAGCCTCAAACCTGAGACCCCTTCCTCCTCTAGGAAGGCTGGGGATGAAGTTGGGGCAATAAGATGGAGAGTTTGGATGTGCCAAGTTTGCTCTTGTTAACCATGCCATGGCAGCTGCCAGCTTCCCTACATTTTGGTGTTGACAGCAAGGTCACAGCAATATTGTACCTGTGCATCTGCGGTGCTTTTAGGGGACTGGCCTTGCTGGGAGAGCAGACAGAAACATAACCTGCCTAGCTCTCGACTGCGGCAAAACCACAACGCTTGCAAACCAAGACACCCTTGCTGTGCGCTGAAGGAAACAGTAAAAGCACTTGGCTGCTGTTCACCCTCCAAGGCCTACCGTGACACCACCTCCTCCTCCTCTGCTGGGCGAGGAAGGAAGGGGGAGTCCCACAGCACACAGCATCTGTGGCTGTGCTGACAGTCACCTGGTGCTAAAAATACAGTGACAGTTGGGATAGTGGAGTAAGGGTATCATATGCACACATACCCAGGGCTAATCCAGGCACTTTTATCTGCTCTAGATTATCTGCTTGTTTACAGAGAAGCTGATTTTTCCAGGCAACTAGTTGGAGGCACCTGCCTGCAGCTTCAGGAAGACTGTGCTGTCTAAATGCACATTCAGAGGATGAGTTCTGATATAACTTATGGTGGTGAAGCTGACTTGTTACTGAGCTCTAAACAAGGCTCAAAAAAGGAATTTAAAAAAATAAGGCAAACCCTGTCTGGCAAACAGGTCTTTGATTTTCCACCCCACTGTGTGAAGAGCAAATCCTCTCATGCAACAGTGCAGGATTCACCTCTTTTTTGAAAGAATGTCCCAAGGGTTGTTATTCTCGTTTACAGTCTGCAAACACCATTCTTACCCTGCAAACTTTGAGTTCCTCTTGTAAGTCACGCCACCAAACCCCCCTTCGTGAGCAATGTGTCTTTCAAGATCATTATTGTCTCACTAGTTAAATTTTAACACTGGGATGAGAAAAGACCTTTGTCCTAGAGATAAATTCAGAGGTGTTATAAGGTAATTACTCTGGAAAGAATGGACTTAATCTCAGTTTTGAAAAAGGTAATCCTCCTCAGTTAGCCTGCATAGTTTGAAATTGGCACAAACTTTTATTTGTCAGCTAACTTTTAAAATTTATTGTTATGTATTTTCATGCAAAAGACATGTAGACATGTGTTTAGCCTTGATGTAGAACACCTAAGTGAAGCTCTATGAATGCCTGTAATTGAGTGCAGTTCAAAACTCTGTGTGCCACTGAGTGCTAGAAATTTCCCCCTTAGTCAAAACAGTTAAATAAACACATAAATAAAATAAGGTGTAAGCACAGGAGTGCATTTTCGCTGCTTTTTAAATGTACTTGTAAGCAGATGAAGCTAGATGACCTACTGCAGCTCAGTCTCTCATGAAGGTGGGTAGCACTGTGCAGCTATCAGGCAGCAGCTGATAGATCCTGCATGGGTGGAAATGGCAACGTGAAGCACAGGCCAATGAATAAATCACACAGGACAAATAAATGGAGCGACTGCTAAGATAAAATGAAACACTTTCAATAAAGGGGAAACTCTTGAACTTTTTGTCCACTGAAGTCCTGTAAACCAGGATCTTCTTGGCTGCTGACTGCCTTCCAGATGGAGATGAAACTCATAGCCCATCACTGGCAGAGCGTAGCCAGCTTCCGCCAGCTCTGAATGATGCAGCCTTGGCTCACCTTCCTTCAATTGACTGGCATGTCCTCTGCAAGCAAAAGAGTTAGAACAAGTCACTGCAGCTGGAGATCTGCTCTTGGCAATGCACACAGAAGCCAGCATGACAAGGAGGATCAAAGTCTTGAGTGAAGGGGAAAAAAAAAAATACAGCCTGGAAGAAATGAAATTGTCATTTATCACATGCACATTGCCCTGGTGAACTTGTTGAAGTACATGGAGTTTTCAACTTGTTATCCTATAACCTTTGGGAACATATTTCTTCACCTCTTCTCCAAGATAAGCAGCTTATCTCCCTGCAGTCAAACCCTGCTGGCCAGCCCCAGCTATACTCTGCAAGTCTGGGTGCAGGGGGTTGGCTTCCAGTGGGGAAGAAGGCACCAAAATTCTGGTACAAGCAGGGTTTGGACCCAACAAGTGCCTGTCCTGGACTCTTCTCTGCTTTCTGGGGTGTGCTGGCGTCCTCTCGGTTGCAAGGTGCTTACTTCTGGCCTGCCCAGCTCCCCCCACCTGGCCCCCACCATCCTCTGCAGGGCCAGAGGGCACCGCAGGAGAGATCCAGCATGGCTGCAAAGCCACCATGGTGTTGCCTGTGTGTTGAAGTCAAGTTGAGCAGGTTGTTTCAACACAGGGCAAGGAGACATGGTGGAAAACAATTTTAATAGGATCATTGTGGGTTGGTTCATTTCAAAGATAACCACCTGAAATTAGTAACATTTTTTGAAAGGGAAATAATGTCTTAAGAAAGAAGCAACACATATTTTCCAGCTTCCAGAAGAAGCTGGAGAAATATATTAGTCCTGTAACTTTTATTCCCAAAGTGATGAGGCTGTCAGAGGCTTTCCCCCACCACTCCCCTCTTTCCCTTCTATAGTGGCAGACATTGTTGAAGGGAAGGGTGAGGGCCAGCAGGAGAGAGGGCCTAGAGGCACTCTGTTCCCTCTTTCCCCACCACTTCATCCTGTGGGGTCTGCAGGGCTGTGTTGATGCTGATGGCGGCTCAGGACCTCCACTAGTGCGGGCAGCCTGCTCCACACAGTCCCCCGTGGGGTTCGGTACCCACGGCAAGAGCTGTGCCACTACTGCTGCCATGCTGTCTGCGCCACTGCTGAGCCACCCTGCATGGTGCAGGCGCTGGCTCTGCAGAGCCACAGGCCCACTTGGAGGCAACATTTATAACTGAACTACAAGAGGGGATTCCAGCCTCTGGTGGTGGTTTATGGGGCCCTAAATACAAAGGGCCTGAGAAGGTGGCTTTTTGTGACAGAAGGCCTGGCTGATCCCCAGGCACTGACTGCAGCAGAATGCAGTCATGGCCACTATTTTTCCAGCATGTTGGTTTGAAAAGCAGACCAAGTGCTGCAGGGCCAGATGGAATAGTGCTTGAAAAAACCCCATCCTGCACAACAAAATAAGGTCCCCTTCAAAAAGCAACCTCAACCCATATGCAACTGGAAAGAGCAGACTGGCTTCGGAGCCAACATCCCATTTGCATGGCCTTCCTTCCCTTTGCCAGTCGTTCGCATTTATGCTGAAGCCTGTCCAGTGCTGGCTGCAGAGGGAGGTTGCGGCTGGGCACAAGGGCCACAGAGCCCTTGTCCGTCACCAACAGTCCTTTGTGGGGAGACATTTCCACCTTTCCAATGTGGTGTATAGGGGAGGTCAGGCAGCAGATGAACAGATAGAGACACCATGACAGGAGCAAGCCATGCACAGCTAAACACTAAACCTATCAGGGAAAGCCTGAAATAAAACCATGTTATCTGAGACAAAAATAATTATAAGGGGGTGCTCTGTTGCAATACCACACAGCGACCTGGCTGCTTATGCTTCTGACTCAGTGTGCTCTCCTGTTTTAGGCCAAGGACAGGTCTGGATCTGCCTTTCCACTAAGACACCTGTGAATCTAAAGGCTCATAGTGTGGCTGTCAATACACAAGCCCATTAGTTGCAGGAGCTGTAGAACGCCCTTGTGTGCTGTGGAGTGGCTGCAGAGCCTGGCAGGAATCTGGTGGCATGAGCATTGTGGGACAAGCTGGAAAGGCTTCTGGCTTCTGGGGGTTAACCAGCTATTAACTCAGGATGCCTGAAGGCATGGCTTGGGCACAGAGATTTGAGGATTTATATCTTTTCATGTTGCTTTTCCTGTTGTGTTTTTCAGCCTGGAGCACATCCCAGCTGTCCTGAGCCCAGAACACTGTCAGTGGATTGAGAGCAAGCTGTTTTTGCCTAGAAAGAAACTGAGTTGCTCCAAGTCCCTGTTGCCTTTAGGGAGCTTCCTTTAGGGCAGTCGATTTGCTGTGTCTGCCAGCCAGGCACTAGGTGTGCTTCTACACAGTTTGGAAAACAGAGATTTTTCTCCTCAGAGACATAAGATCAAATGTTGGCTGTGACAAGACTAGTTTATGCTTTCCAACCCCCCCTGGTTCTAAGTTTGTCTTGCAACAGAGCCAAGAGTGTTATTATAAAAGTGTCTATAGATAGACACTTTGCGTGCAAGCATGTGCTTGAGTACACCTGTAATTCCTGATTACATGCCAAAATAGAAGGCTTTTTTGTGTGTGTGAGGTAGTGAGAAGTATGACTTCTCAATAGCAAAGAATGAGATCTGCTACAACATGATCACAAAGAACGAGATGATTGACTTGTTGGTTACAGCTTCTTCATTTATGAGAGCATCTAATAAGTTTTTTTTGCTAGAGGTTTCTGTGAAGTAATATTTTCTAAAAACAGTAACTCTTGGTTCTTGCATTAAGGAACATTTGACATTTGAATACCACAATGTGCTTTACAGAGTTGGGTCCCTGAAAGGAGAGGGAAGCCCTGGCTTGGTGACTTACCCCAAGTGGTATTTGAATCCAGTGGAAGGGCTAGGTTTATTATTAAGACACACTGGTTTCATGTGCTATTATAGCACCCATGCACGGACCAGGACTCCAATATGCCAATTTTTCAGAATACAAACTCTACCTCTGCTAGAGGCACTGCCCTGGAGAGCTGAGAGAAAGGAGGGAACACACGCTGCACTGCAATGCTGCCTAGAAAAGCAGCATCCAAGCAGTTGTAAACAGATTTTAGGAAGTCTTTGCTTCACTTTGCTGATCAGGGTGATCAGCTGCATGGCAGAGGGTTGTGCATACAGAGGTGTGGTTCAGGAGGGCAGGACCAGCCTTGTCTGTTTTATACCCTGCTTTGCCGTGGGCAAATCAAGGAGGTGATAGGATGGGAAAGAGGTAAATACAGGGAGATTTTAGCTTAGTAGGGTAGGTGATTTGCCCCTCTGTGTCTGCTCTGTGTCACAGAAGCCTTCACAACAAAACAGAGCAATGTGCTAGGAGGATAAAAAGAACCGTGTATGTGCTTTTAATACCACAAACCAGACATTAAGGTAAGGCTTGTTCTTCAGATGTTTCCAGAGAGAAGAGGCAGTTTGCAGTAAAAGCCCGCTGTTCTAACAGGAAAATTGAATACTGCTTGACAGTGCTTCTCCTGATGGGATCGTACTCCGCACCAGCACTCTGCTTTGCTCCCATATGGAACAGATGCTGTTATTATTGCTGCTCAGAGGCAGAACTAAGATTAACGATTTCCATGTACAGATACTTCTCTGTCATTACATAACCTGAGTATTTAACATGTGCTAAATTTTCTTTGCAAATTGGCTTCTGTGGGGTTATTCACATTTTTAAAAAGCTGTTTCCTTCCCAAGATATGCAGTCATGCTATAGACTTATTTTGATTTGATTATGAAATGAAGTGAGTAAGGGGCTGTGGGACCTCATTGTTTTAAAAAAATATGAAGTAAAATCATACAAGCATAGGAGTAGCAATTTAAGGCTGGGAGGCATGTAGCACTGTAGTGATGCTAAAAAGATGCATGCAACAGATCATAGGAGGTACTTTGTAAGGCACCTACCATAAACTGAAACAATGCTGAGAGATAACATTCACCCTTATTCAATGGATTAAGGAGAGAAAAGATTAAATCACACTTGAGACAACTGTCTGGCTGCCTCAAAAAACTTCGTTTTCATGTTAAGTGTAGTTTTAAAATGTCATCCTGAAAAATGTGTGACATTTTAATGGACTGATTGCAAAGATTCTCAGATCTGTTAATTTGCATATGAATCACAGCATCAAATATTATGGAAGAAGGATAAGAAACTAGAATTATGAGAGAATACCTTGCATTCCCCTTAGTTAAACATATGGTGGGAGGATTGTCTCTTGCATATCTAGTATTACAAAGGCAAATGAGATTAAAAAAGGCAGTGATACCCCCATTTATGCCCGTGACTGGTTGCTATTGCATGTGGTCTTTTTTTTTTTTACAGCTGTGTATGAACAGCAGCCTGGATGTTGCCTGCTCTTTCAGTAAGTTGCATAGCACGTTACAGCGTCGTGACAGTCGCTAGTGCAGCCCGAGGATGGGTTGCATTGTGGCATTCCCTTCCCTGTGTTTCTGACGCAGCTCCAATAAAGTCAGCGGGATTTCACCATCGTCTTCTGATCACCTCTCTCCAGGAAAGAGATGTCAGGTTGCTCTTAAAAATGATGGAGCCAAAGCAAGCACCAAGGGCCATCAGTTCTGAAACTCCCATGCACTTCAATCAGAGAAAGCAAAGGAGCCTGCACTCTGCAATTAGCTACCGTATGCCAGAGCCCGTGACCAGGCTTTGTGGGAGTGAAGCGCATGCATAAACACTGGCTGGATTAAGGTTTATGGTTAGAGAAAATCCTTCCAACTGAAACAAGACTTCCTATCAGGATCTAACTCTCAAACAGTTTCCGTGGGAGGAGGGTCAGGTTCCTTACAGCAGGTTTTCTCATCTGTTGTAACTAGCTCGGCGCAGGACTTGGCATATCCTGAACAATTGTTTATAGCTCCTGCACAGCACATCTGCTTTGGGAGCTGATCTGTGACGGAAACACGCTTGAATGGAAATGGTAAATTTGATTTACTTGTGAAAAAGAAGTGAAGAGTTTTGCAGCAGAACAATCTGGGTCACAATGTACTTTGGATTATAAGATTTAGTACAGAAAAGAGGCCCAAACCACATAATTCAGATCCAACTCTCAAGCATCCGAAGTTTGAGGTTAATCAAAGCTAGGATTTAGTTCATCCATTCATGAAGATGTCTGTGAAGCTTGGAGCTGACCCTGTGCTTGGATCTTCCCATCTCCCTTGGAGTCCCCCAGGACTGTTCAAATCCAGGAATCAGACCCTTTTGTAGTTTTCAGCAGAAAGCCCAAAACCATACACACACACACACACACACACACACACACACACACACACACACACACACACACACAACTGTTTAAAGAAGAAAGCAGCTTGGGCAGAAAGAGGCACCAGCAGACAGAACCGGCTGTGGGTCTGTCCTGCCTCCCTGGAGATATGCAAGCAGGAATAGGATAGAGGGATGTGTGTTTCAAGGGAATATTAATCTCCCCGGAGAAATCAGAGAGTGGCTGAAGTAATATAGCTTCCTGCAAAACAAAGAGACCAAACATGGGAAATGGCAGTGGGGCAGAAACAAGAGGTAAGCTCAGAATTAATGTGCAGAAACAACAGGAGAATAAATCTGAATTCCCAGAGCGGGAAGCAGGGTTTGTTCTTCAGTGGTGAGTAGACAGATACCTGCCAGAGATGTTGAGCTTCCTAAGGTGTTTTCTGGGTTCTGGGGGGGAGAAAGTTTGGCTCCCTCATCTCTCCAAAAAACAAGCTAAGATGCTGCATGTGGTTTTGGACTTTGCAGAGGCACAGCACTAACTAGCGATACCCCTGTTGCTAACACACCCAAGCAGAGTTGGTGGGGAAGCCTTGGGAACTGAGCCAAGGAGGACAGGAGCAACATGTGTGATGCTTTGCTGGCTGCACGCCTATGGCTACTGGCGGGGGATGTCAGCAAGCCAGGCTGTGAGTCACTGGTCCCACCAGCCATGATGTGCCATGAACTGATCCTGTCCGATGAAACCCCCAGGAACAGTTTCAATCTTTCCCAGTGGGAGAAACCAGGAGCGGGTGAGGAGCATGGCTGTGGCTCAGCTCTCGGAGCACAAGGAAGGGGAATTTCTTCCAGCCTCCCCTTTGGCAAGGTGGTGCATGGGAGTCCATCACTTATCGCCTGCTGTCTGTTTGAATGACTGCAGCTCCAGCAGAGCTTGGCTCACAACCTTTTACAAAGTGATCCAGGGAAGTGAAGCTCTTTCAGCATTTGGCTTATGATACAAGTATACCACAACAAGATATTTCTAAAGCTTCTCCTCTTAAGGAGAACTAGCCCGACCTTACCTTCTCCTTTACAGACCCTCACCTTGTATTCATTATGAAAACTTTCATCATTAGGAATAAGACAGTTCTCACATGAATGCATATGCAAAAGAAAACAAGTACAGCACCCATTTCTGTAGAAGAATATATTATTTAGCAGATCAGTTTAAAAGTTTTAAAAAAAATTCTGTACATCTTTGAAGGTTTCTCTTCTTGTTGCTTTTTGCATCCATGAGGGTAAAAATATGCTTGCACAGTGGTTTCAGCTTTGTGCTCCCTTCTTTGCTTGTGGTGACGGATCCTGTGCCATCCAGCTGTATCAGGCCACAAAGCGAACCTGCAAACTCACTAAGGTTTCTTCTGATTTTTGCTATTGTAGAAATACAAACAAACAAACAAATGCATCCACAATGCTAGGGCTCTGAATGTACCACGAACGCTATAAAACTCAGAGAATAATAGAGAGGAATGTGTCATTAGGGTCTACTAGGCAAATAAAAATATATGCCAGGACCCCTGTCAGAATATAAGATTCTGTAAGCTATGCTGTAGTTAGCATACTGCTGTACACATATATGTAGTATCTTGACTAAACCAACTTTTGCTTTTGGATGCCAGTGGATCATTTCCCAGAAGAGGCTCCTTAGGTAAAACTCTGCTTTGTCTCTACGGACTGACTCTACAAAAAGGCAAATCTGCTGAGGATCTGAGCCGCGCTGCAACCTGTGCAGTGTCCGCAGGGCAAGTCCTGCTGGGGGGGGCTGCAATGGGCATGCCGGAGCGAGGGGAGCCCTTGGTGCCTCATGGCAGTAGCACCTGGGCAAGCAGGCTGCAGGCTGTAGACAAGGCGCCCGGGCAGGCAGGCAGGGCGTCTGTGCCTGCCACCTCTCCACATACATGATCCCAGTTGGATTTTGATGTGGCCACCACGTCTGTTTGGCAAACACAGCATTACTCAAAACCAGAATAACCTTAGGGCTTTATGTTCTGCTCAAAGACTCTTTCGTCTCACTTTTCGGTGCTGCTGGTGGTCAAATTGTCACTCTTCTTTTTCTGCAACTGAAACGAAGAGCAAAGCAGGATTAATTCCCCTGACTCACCCAGCGCCGCCTTCCACCGCTGCTGTGAGGTGAACACTCTGCTCTGCACAAGGCATGTGCAACATTTCTCAGGAAATAACAGGCAGCAGCTTGACAGATCACAGGCACTGTTTAATCCAAACAGCTCTGGATGTATGTCCTGAGTAAACAGCACTCGGTCTTTCTCATCATCTGCCATGCTAGGCTCTCAGGTTATTAACTAACTCTTCTTGTTTCAGGGTATTTCTAAATTCAGGCATCTCCCATTTCCCTAAGACTTCTCGTGCCAATACACCATAATTAAAGCTCCATCAGTTTGTATAAAATTTCTGTTTTGACAGCTTCTGTATACCAGATGTAAAATCTCCGCCCAATTTATGAGATGAACAGGACTCAGAAAGCCTGTTCCTGTTTGAGTTCTTCCCTCCTTAGAGAAATGCTCCATGCTCAACTGAAGAATGCCTGGAAGTCTTTCTTCTCCTTTATAACTTGGTGCCCTCAAAGCATGTGCTTTTTGATTAGCCAACCTTAGTAACTCTGCTGCTGAGGGGCTTTTCCTCCAAGGCATTTGGGAGGAGGGGGGAGCTACACCAGAAAACTACTGTTTGCCTCATCCAGCCAGGGATGATCAAGTGAAGGAACCTTCATTTCCCAGATATCAAACAATATCAGCAGAACTAGTGCTCCAGGGCACTTCCCAATTTATTCTGATGACAGAGTGACTGATAATATCCTGTCTACATGATGAATTTGTTCACGTCAGAAAACCCCTATACCGTGATGCCATTTGGGCTGGTTTTGTTGTCTGCTTTGGCAGGGAACAGAGGCACTCCAAGAGGCGTGCAAGGCAGGCGTGCAGGCCCGTGCAAGGCAGGAGTGCAGGCCCGTGCAAGGCAGGCGTGCAGGCCCAGCGTCACAGGCTGCAGGGCGCTGCTGGAGCCAGGCCAGCACACCGGCTGCTGCATCGCTGGTGTGGAGCACCTGCTCCTAGGGTCTGGCTGCTGTCTCTGTCCTGTCAGGCAATGCAGACGTGGACAGAGAGAGCAAACTTGGTTACATGTATATAGAATCATAGAATGTATTGGTTTGGAAGGGACCTTTAAAGGCCATCTAGTCCACCCCCTCTGCAGTAAGCAAGCACATCTTTACTAGATCAGGTTGCTTAGAGCCCCATCAAGCCTGACCTTGAATATCTCCACCACCTCTCTGGGCAATCCATTCCAGTGATCTACCCAATATACCCGTACCTCCAGTAAGCTTTACATGTCAAAATGAGGCACTCTGTGAATGGGGTACCCTGCTCAGCCTGGGTCATAAAATGGCTGTTCTTGTGTGTTTAATCCCACTGGATACTGTGCATATGAGAAAAATGCATCATAAAATTTCAGGCACATCCTTGATGACAGACATAGCAGAAGTTTCTTCCCAGAAGAGAAATGTATGTATTGTGGTGCAGTGCCTTGAACCACCTCCCCCTAGGCCATGTCACTGCAATCTAGCCCCAGCTTACTCCTTCCCAGGGGAGTGTAGCTCCTTCCTGGGAGAGGTGCTTGCAGTTCCCCTCAGGTGGTTATCTCTGGGTTTTGCATCCAGGTCCCTCTCTTGCAAACAGCTCCCGTCCTATGGCTGTGCTTGAGTGGTGGCTGGTGGACTCTGCAAGAGCACGTTCTTGCACACACATATGGCTTGTGGTACACATCCTCCTCCAGCCAGGTGTAACGAATGTGTTTCTCATGATAATTATTATGCTGAAAGCATTCCTACTGTTTGGAATGAAACTGCTATTAAATTATAATGTTTGACTTATTCAATCATAATGATTGCTCTATCAATAAGATACTTAGAGCTTACCTCTTTCATAGCATCATCTATCTGTTTTAATTCCTCATAGCGGTCCCTGGATTCCCAAAGGGGCTGGAGCATCACCTCCTCCACTTCTGGAAACAGCTAGGTGAAAACAAGAGAGAGAATATCAACACTTCCTCTTGCATTCATTAACCTGTACATGCTAGACATGGGCTGATCGGCAGCATGGGAACTCTACATCCTAAACACCTGCCAGAGCAAACACTGGAGCTCTGCACACCCCCACTTCTGCTTCTGGCCCCGGGGGACTTACCTTTGTTACTGTTTCAAACATGGGGATGAGAACAAACTTGAGGAAGCCGATCTGTGCTGTTGGCTTGGTCACTTTGTCGCGGTCCATGAACGGTGCCACTGGAAGCCCCTCTGACTTTTCCCGGTCGCTCTGGAACAAAGCCGGAGTTAACAAATATTAATCTCGGCTAGAAGCCAGCAAGGAGAGTAATATACCAAGTAGCTCTCTTCATGAAGAGCAGCAGCCGCCAGGCACAGATCTCAGTGGTGTCTGAAGGCTGTGCAGAACAGTGGTGTGCTGCCCTTGGGCCAGGGTACCCTGCTTTGTCAAGAGCAAGCATCTGAATAAAGAGAACTCTGCTTGGTTACACCTGCACAGCGCTGGTGTGAAAGCGTTCATCTCCAGGCTTACAGGACAATGAGGCCACCTGGTTCCCTTTGCAAGCCTGAGGGATTCGGGAGGTAGACTATTCCTGAGCATTCTGAAAGGTGGCAATGGCTTTTGCCGCTCCGGAAGAGAAGCACCAGGCTCTTGATTTCCTCTCCCTTCTCCAGAGAGGGATTATTTTCAGGTATTCAACCAGAAATTACATATCCTTCTTTACTATTGATTAAAATCTGGTGATCTGGGTCAATGGAGAACAGTTCCATTACCTGCAAAGGTTTCACCAAGCTACCTACCTGACCACATAACTCACTGGGGGTTTATGTGCAAGGAGGTCACAGACTGTGAGTGCAAAAAATATGTCCTGTGGCAGACTTTATCTCTCAATTATTGGGACTTTCAGCACAAAGGGCTTTTGCTGGACAGCCTAAATAGTAAGGCACACAAATACTGTAATTTTGAGTAAAAAAGCTGCAGGCACAATGAGCAAGGAGTGTGTCTGACACCTCAGATGAGGTGTCTGTCTCTTCTGAGAAGCCGACCTCAGCACGTACCCTATCAAGGTACAGACAAAAGACACAAGAAAGCTGTGGCATCTCCTCCTCAGAGCACCACAGCTGTGTGACTCTGGGATCCCACTGCTGCAGCACGTGGCACACTGCTCTGGAGCTCTTGTGCCAGAGACAGTTGAGGGCTGCTTTTCTAGGGATCCTTTTCTGAGCAATCAGAAACTGTCCAGCTGGGAATCCAGCAGTGGTCTGGTGAGTCTAAAGTCTGACTGTGAACACCTCAGCAAGTCATCTGCTTTCTCTTTTGGCAAATGTTCACATGCAGTGAAAATTATCTAAACTAGTTGCTCTGTGGTATTTGCTATCATTTATATGACAGCTTTATTCTTGCCGCCGTTATTGCCCTTTTGGCTCAAAAAATAATTTATATGTCAAAGGAATTCACAAAGCAGCCCATTTACAGACAACAAGCCTCAGCCTGCTAACGTCAGAATTTCTAGGTTGCTGATGTCTTTCATCTGCAAATCAGAGTCAGCTGCATTCGCTTGCTTTGTGAACAGCTTTTCTTGCTGACCTCCTCCTCCCGCTTTCTGTAGCAGAACCCTTTCCAGCCTGGAGCTGGACAGGGCTGTCAGATGGCAGAGCACCTGCAGCTGAGGTGGGACTAGGGAAGAGCTGAAATTTGTACAACTGCATCTCTCCCTCATTCTTACCTGCATAAAATATTCCTCTAGTAAGCAATCTACCCAGGGCTCCGCTACTTCCATCGGACGGACTTCATTGGAGATATCACAGCATTTTATCAGTACCATCTTCAGCTGAAAGAGGATAATACTTTAATACTGCAGTCTTACTGCCAGCCCTTTCCCCCTATCCAGAGACTGTGCCTTTACAGTGCAATGGGAGACAAGGTTTTCAAACAGAAGGGATAACATTGGGATTAAATCAGAGGTCTTTCATAATCTGAATTCTTTTCCTCTCTCAGTTGCCCCATGTAAATCACATATCCCCTCCCTGCCTCCGTTTCCCTGTCTGTAGCACTGGGATGTGTCCTAGCAGGATGTGTGCTTATGTGCTGTGTGAAAATTCAACCACAGGTGACCATGAAGTTGTTTGAGGAGCACTTAGAGGCAGCTGGGGAGAGGCTTTCCCTGGATGCCAGAGATGACTGCATTAGGAAGTAGAGGAGACTAGAGTTTGTACTCATGTGGTACTTTTTAGCCCCACAGTAATAGACAATAAGAATTTGTATCCTGACAGAGTAAATCTTTTGTTTTGATGGGACTCCAGGATTTTAAAAACTTTTATATAGAGCGCTTCCAAATTTTAATTCTTTTTGGTGGGGCAGAGGATGTAGGGAGGATTCTGTTTTGATAATGTATATTGAATCTTGTTTTTTAAACAAGCGAACATTAATCTACAAGCTTTTGTGCTATGCACAGAAAAATAATAATAATAATAATCTACAAAACCTCCTTACACAGGTCATGTGTTCTTCATTTGAGTAATCAAAATTTTCCATTTTTTCCTTGAAAGAGTCCAATATTTCTGCATGTCTCGCCATGTCTGTAGCCAGGATTAATGTAATTATCCCCTAGCAAAGAAAACATGTCCACATATTAACTTGACATTCTTCACAAAGTCTACTATCGCAGAGCAAAGTAGTTCACACACAAAAAGCCTCAGATGCATTACACTGTTAACACTGGAAGGGGAGATTTCTGACTTGAAGCTACTGAGCAAACTGTAAGAGGGTTGTTCACGGCGTATGAATAATGTGGTTGGGGTGATCTGTAACATTGCTGTGGTATTCTGGAGGTTTTCCCCTCCGGATTGACTAATTGTGGAAAACCAAACTGTACAACAGGACATTAAAAGCCATGCTCCATTTGCCAGGGTCCACTTTTGCCCCTTGGAAATCTCTATGGGTTTTGCTGCTGACTCTTAGTTGGCCCTAGGAAGAGACAAAGATCAGTAGATGTGGATGCTCCCTGTGCTCATCCTCCTTGGACTGAGGGCTTTGAAATACCCAGATGCAGCTGGTGTGTTAGGAGCTCTGTATCTTCCTGCTAGGCAGAGCTCACGATGGGAAAGCCCGTGGATAACTTAAAGCTGTGGGTTTCCATACAGACCTATGTATTATGGGCCCGTGCCTGCTTCCTAGGCATCAGCAGAATCAGTAACTCCAGCCTGAGTGGTATCTGAGCCCTTACATTGGTCTGTTTCTTTTTTGGTGTGTAAGGAAGGTCTAATGTGGAAACTAAGACCAAATTTTGGCCCTTGGTGCTCTAGTAGGGATTGTAGCATTTTTCACTGTCGTAGAGATAACTGCGATGGCTCCCAGTCTGCCAGAGCCTCTTCCAGCAGTCCAAGTGTTCTGCTGGTGTAAATCTTTTCCCATTTTGAAGCCCCTTATAAAATTAATACACTGTTCTTTTAAAGCACAAACTTTGCCATGAGAACTTAATCCTTTCCCAGTCAGAGCTAATTGGCTCCTACAATAATACAAATATCTACCCCCAAAATGTCATAGGCTTTAATAGTCAGGATGTACTCATTATTTCTCAGCAAGACATTCCAGGGAGTGCTGCTGTGGAATTTTTCCAAGAATCCCTCTCGGATTCTTCCAATGTGAGGGGCTTTTTCAGTCCTACCCTCTGGGGAGAATGATTCACTCTCACTGTGCAGCAGGGAAGCCTTGTGCATACGTACATCTTCAGGAACAGGGGGTACGACACAGAGGGGAGTAGCGTTCGTACCTGTCTTATCTGTTTGAACTGGTCCTGGTCAACGTTGGAGAAAATGTTGTATTCTGGCTGGGAAAGGATCTGGAAAGCCACAGCACAGTGGTGGTTCTCCAGTGGGGAGATGTCATTGTAGCGCACGGCGAGCTCAGTTCGTGCGTTGATCTGATAGCTGGAGTGAAGACAAACAATGAGAACTCCTGCAGACACGCACCAGCTGCTCTGAACCCTGCTGCTTACTTTTATTTACATTCTTTCCAGTACTTATTCCATTAGCTGCAGTTTGTTATTTGGTTCTTAATACTAAATCAGATTTTTGGAGAAGATAGTTATTACTTTAATACAATCTCAGGCACTCTTTTTCTTTTTTTTTTTTTTTTAATTTTACCAAGTCTCTATAGCTTTAAATAACATAAAACAAGCACAGAAGGAGCTGTCTGGGGCTCATTCAACTCCCACTAAGGTCGATCGATGGACAGATTTGAACTCGTCTCAGTCAGAACTGGGTTCTGCCCTTATTTAATAAATGGCTGCAAGTAAATTAGGTTCTCTCTCTCTCTTTTTCACATACACATGCATGCACACAAAAGTGTCCATGGGTCAACAATTCTAATTTCCTCCTACGATGATAAATAGACTAATACACTCTTTGTGGGTTCTAATTATGAAAGAATGTATAAGTTAATTAACCCTTTGCATTTTAGTGTAATTACTCCATTTCAGTCAATGGAGCCACAGCCATTTATGCCCTCTCTCTCTCAGCTTAAGACATTTTACCTTGTCTTCTCAAGAGTGGGCCAGAGTGCTGGAATAGAAGTCTGAAAAAGCATTTTCCTTACAGAGCTGAGGACAGCTAGCAAGCCCAACCCAGACGTGAGTTTTCTGCATGAAGCTCTGCCTTGGCCCACGTATGAGCGAACAGCAGGGCCTTGAGGGAAGGTTATGGCCAGCTCAAGCTGTGAGCAGGAAAACCTGATCTACCAAAAATGCCAGCTGGTATTACCTTCCCAATAAATGTTAAGGGAAGAGAAAGCAAGAGACAGACTTACGTATTGTTGTAGCCAGGATGGTCCAAGTCATGGCATACTGCTGCAGTCATGAGAATCAAGATGTCAATTTGGGAAAATTTCTCCTGCAAAATACAAGACATTTAATGTGGCATCATGATTTCTACTTCCTGTATCCCCATAAATTAAAAGAAGTAATAAAAAACCCCATGTGCATATATTTTTTAAGGAAATGCAAATATAAGCAAAATGAAGTATTTTTTCCATAGATCAATTTATTTCAGTCAAGAAGGAGAATTTTGCCTTCCCTTCCAGCAAAAATGACTCAGATTTGCCTTTGTTGCATTAAATAACAGCAGCTCAGAGGAGGCAATTTGCTTGAAATTTGCTATTACTGTAGAGATCATACAAAAGCGCTGAGATATTAGCACAGTCTCTTACAAGTCATTTGAGCATCCTGATTAGCTAAGGGAGGGCTGGAAGCCAGCTTAGCTGCCATTGCATTCTGTTTTAACTAAAGTTAAGAAAAGAGTGAGAAAAATTAAGCGTTGCGTTCCCACAGCTTCTGAGCAGGATGAACTTCCATTAAAGCAAATCTCTCTCTTCATACTCTCTCCAGCAAGAAAACAGTCTCAGGGCAGTGACTGAGGTGTTTAAGTTTGGGGAAGAAAAGGTTGGTTTTTTTAAATGGATAAAATCTGGTTTTTATAGAAATAAAATTAATATATAAACGCAGGTTATTCAGTCAGCGCCTATAGATTCAGTCAAAGTACAGATGGAACGTGGATCTTGCAGACAATCCCTGCAAGGCATTATTTGTGGTAGCTCAACCAGGTGCAAGCACACATTTGGGGAAAACCTCTCTTGGGAACATTTTGTGTCACAGATGCAGACCATATCCACGGAGCAGAATTCAGTAGGCTTTTGGATCTGATCCATACATGCTTGGTGACATCAGAGTGTCAAAAGAGCAACAATTTGGGATATCCAGGAGGTGAAGGTACCTTCTCAGCAGCCTCAGAAAGCTCTGTAGGTGCTTGGTGGCCACTAGCCAGCTGGTGGCCTGTTTTACAAGAGGTGTCATGGTGCTCTGGGGATGAACATGTGCCTCATGATGGAAATGAGGTGGGGTCATACCTGGAGACTGCAGAGCGAGATCATGCTGTACATCATCTGGGTCACGCAGAAGCAGTGCCGGAAATTGTGAAAGGGGTTGTTCCTGTAGTTATCATGGATACACAGCTGCAGAGAGAGGGAATGGAGCAGTCAGAGACAGGAGAGCTCTTTCTTTATAAAAACATGATTGTGCAGGCTTCCCAGCCTCCCTGGAAGCACTGTATATCCCTACAGGAGTCCTGCAGAGCCCGGTATTATTTTCTGCTAGGACAGAGTGACAGCACAAGGCCCTCCTCTGACACCCTCTGCCTTCCTGGGGGAGGGTGAAAGATTACTGCCTTTCCAGAATTTGTCGGTAGGTAAAGCTCACAGCAACTTCTCTCCTGTACCAGCTCCCGAGGGGTACACATCTCAGCACAGCTGCAACAGCATCTCTGTCCTGAGATGGGACCCTGTGCTCTCATCCTGAATTTGTATTTCAAACCGTCAGGTGGTTAAACGGTGACTTTGGGGTGTCGGAATGGTACATCCCTGTTCCCCTCCCTTGCTGAATACAAATTGCAGCTTTGAAACCTTCAAGGCTGAAATATAGTTGTTATTTCATCTGCAAACAAATGCTCAGAGGTGGCACTCAGGGATGTGCTGCTGGGCGAAGTGAAGATGTGCATGGACTAACATAGCTCTGTGGATTTCACATGCCAGGCAGCACGGGAAACATCTAGCCACGCAGGCACATGGGACTGATTTTTGTGCCTGTTTTAACTTCCCTAGCTATGTATCCTCATTACAAATGCCAGCTAAAGCTTGTCTTTCCACATGTCCTCGCTACTGTCAGCTGGGACACCTAGCTGAGTGAAGCTGGCACAGCTGGGTGAGCACATGCCACAGTCATTCTTCCAATACACCGGACAGTCTCCGGTATCCTGTCCAGCACAAAACAGCCAAGCGTCAGTGGCACTGACCCCTTCTGTGATGGAATCTGTGTCCCGTTCTTCAGCATAGGGAATTTACTTTGAGAGTCCTTCGGCCCCATCAGGATCAAACTCTTCAACCTGGGACCTGACCTCTGGGAAGCCTCAGAGCCCTGGACAAGGTCAGGAGAACTGCGGGTTTTCAATGCTAATTCCATATTGGGGGGATTCATTGCAAGAGCTGCTTGGATTACTCTGCAGCAAGGACTTCAGAAGCATATTGCATTATTTTAAAATGAATAACTAGTGACACAATATGGTTGACAGCCAGGGTCACAGGAGGTGGGCTGTATCTCCACATGGACACTGTGGTCATGCCTAACCACCATATACCACAGATGTAATGTATATATCCAGCAGTGGAGCCCAGAGAATCCCAGGAGACTCCTGACTCAGAGTACTGAAGGTCTGGAGTGACTGGGTTGTATTAGTCATCCTTTCCTGCCCTTTCTGGAACATTTCTGTAGCCAGCATATGTGTGAGGTGGCTTTTTCTTCCCACTTAAGTTCAAACTGGTGCCTGGGGAAGTATCAAGGTTTGAAGCAGAGTCCTTGAGGCTTTTTTTAATTACCTTTCCTTCTGTGAAGCTAGTGTTTAAGAAAGGAAAGCTCACCCTGTCTTACCTTTGTAGAAAATACATAATCATAAACCCCCCTTAGAGGAAGGATTCTTAAGCACTAGTGGTAACAAATTACTTGGAGATGTGACCTAACAGGAAGCTGCTGCAGTAACGTGTGGGTGGCATGTTGATGTGTGTTGACGTATCACCTTGTTTCCCATGTTTTCAGGCTGTGAGACAGGAGGAGGAGGAAATTCTCTGTTTTATCTACTCTTGAGCTAGCCTTGATTGTATTAGGTTTCCTCCCACCCCTTCTGTTCAGCTGCTTTCTAAGGTCAACAGTATGGAGCTTTTCATCTGCCTTTGTTGGGGAGAGATTTCCTTGGTCTCGATCATTCTGCCCATCTCCTTTGATGCAGTCATACCATTTTTTTAACAAGACTCATCCAGTCCTCAGCACAAATTCTGGGTAAGCCTTGTGTCTTCTGTAAAGCCATGGTAAAATTGCTCCATTTTATCCCTTATTCCAGACAGTGATCAGCTGAACACCTTGCTGGCTTCAGCGGGCAGTGGCACACCAAGACAAGCTGTGACAGTCACCTCCCTGCGCACACTGGTGCCCCAGAGTGTTTTGCTCTTGCTGGTTTTTGCTCCATGATATGATAAATCCAGTGTTTTGATTTGTGTTTTCTAACCACCTTCTGAATCTGTGGAATTTCTTCAAGCCTTTCTGGGAGTCTACACCAGTCATGTAAATCAGTTCCCTCTATTCGGTCCATACTCTTCAGGTAATTAGAAGAGATTAGTGAGGTAATTCTTTGCTAGAGGAATCATATGAATCATCTGTATAATGAACTTCACATCATGATGTTTTTAATTACTGCTTAAATTTTTCAGGTAGAGATGTAAGTTTTACTAACTATAATTCCTCAGGCCATCCCTAGATCCTTTTTAAACTATGGATAAAGCATTTACTCTTTTACAGTTGTCAAGGAGCATGATGGGTTTTCCTGAGAAAGCCAGTATATTCTTCAGGGTTTTAGAAAGTTATTTCTTATGCTCTCCCTTGGACCTGATAACTTATTGATTTTAATACTTCAGTATTTCTTTTTTAGCCATCTTATTTTTGGTATGATCTCATCTTTGTCATGTCTTGCATCTCTGCAACTTGTTCAACGTTAAAACCCAAGGCAAATAAAGTTATTTAACTTTTCAGCAATTCCTTTTCCTTTCTGCCTTGCTCTTTTAATCCCTGTGATTTAGGACATTTAATGATTATTGTACATGCCAATTTTTTTTTGGCCATGTCTGAAGACACTCATCTCCGTTTACATTAGGTACCAAGAGCATTCACTGGAAATTAACTGCTTTTAGTAATAGAAAACTCAGCAAACAAATGTAAACCAGTGGATAAAACGTCATCTGTTACCACAAGAATGCAAACATTTGCTGAAGTACTCACATTTTAAGAATTTGTATAGATTGGCTGCTTTGATTACTCATGTAAGTCAAGTTAATTCCATGACTAAACATTTTGTTTGCTGATTTTAGAATTTGAAAAATTGCAAACATCAGTAACTTGAAATACTTACCAACCATCTCTTTAACGTGATAGGATTGATGTTGAAGTCTTTTACCAGCCCAAGATCATGGTACATATGTTCCAAACAACTCAGCATCTGCAGCCAGGAACAGACAGGTTATTGGCTTGGTAAATACCCTCGTACTTTATGATACATTGCAGAGCGAATTTTCTCCTTGCAAGCATCAAATAATTGCAGAGCCCTCTTGTTAAGATGAAAGAAAGATGTTCAAAGATTGCATGATTAAAGACAGTGCAAGGAGGGGGGAGACAGAAAGGTTCTGAAAGCTTTTTGAAGCAGACAGATTGCCATTGACTTCATAGGTTTTGTGCAGGGCTTTGAATCACACCAGCTCTCTTTAGTAACTGTGATTCCTGTGCATCATAGCAATTCTTTCTCACAAAATAAAAAGGTATTGCCATTTTTCTAATTCAACTGGGATATGTCCTAATGCTCAATGAAATCAGTGGGAGTTTTCCCACTGATTCCAAAGGCCCTAGCTGTACAGAAATATATCAGGCCCTAGCTGTATAGAAAATGTCAGCAGAAGAGTACCTTGACCAAATATTTATTCTAGATATGTTCCAGTATCTTCTTTCTTTATGATTTCTTGTCAGTTACTAACTCCACTATCTCAACTCTCATTTCTTGTTTAACAAAATATCTCCCATTATAAGAAGGACATGGACCTCTTGGAGCTGGTCCAGAGGAGGGCCATGAGGATGATCAGAGGGCTGGAATCCCTCTGCTATGAAGACAGGCTGAGAGAGTTGGGCTTGTTCAGCCTGGAGAAGAGAAAGCTCTGGGGGACCTTCTAGCAGCCTTCCAGAACCTGAAGGGGACCTGTGGGAAAGCTGGGGAGGGGCTGTTTCTAAGGCATGTAGTGATAGGACGAGAGGCAATGGTTTTAAAGTAGAGCAGGGTGAGCAGGGTGGGTTTAGATTAGACATTAGGAAGAAGTTCTTCACCATGAGGGTGGTGAGACACTGGCACTAGTTGCCCAGAGAGGTAGTGAAGGCCCCATCCCTGGAGACATTCAAGGTCAGGCTTGATGAAGCTCTGAGCAGCCTGATCTAGTAAAGGTGTCCCTGCTTACTGAAGGGCAGTTGGACTAGATGGCCTTTAATGGCCCCTTCCAACCTAACAGATTCTGTAATTGCACCGGGTTTGTGACCGTCCACTCCTTTAAGCTCTAACTATGAATCCCAATAGTTGAAATGCAAAGGCAGGCTGCTCTTTTGAGACAACAGCTGCCCTGAGGTAGGAAGGGGGATACAGATAGTTTAGCACTACCACTTTTGGCTAATCCTACGGGTTTGAAAATACTGCCAAAAAAAGATATTGACAAGCTGATGATTCTGGGTACTTAACAGTTGCCACCAGTCAGAAATGAGCAGGCTCCCAGGAGTTCTGGACTTTATGTACCTGCATTCCCATTTCTGAAGGCAAAATCCACAGGAGATGAAACATAGCCATTATATTAGCAGATGCTGTTTTTAGACTGTAGACTGATCCAAGGGGGTTGTCTAATGTCACAAAAATGGCCTTGGAGAAATTTTTAGATAGCTTTCTGTTATTTAGGCTCTTAGAAACTCTCCAGAAAAATTATTTCATCTAATTAATCTTTATCCAGGGAGTATGCATAGTTCATGCAGTAGCAAGGGAGCTGGTTTTGAGTCATGCAAACAGGAAGAAAGAGACTTTCCTGCAAGACTTGGGGGACAATGTCACAAGCTGAACTGTGCTCAGGTCCCACAGACAGCGTTTTGCTGTACATCACCTTGCCTTGTTCCAGTCCCTGAGGTGGAATATATGTTTTGCAACAGTTTCAGAAAAGACTTTCTGAGACAATAAACTCGATCCAGAAAGGCTGAATTACCTTCAGAAATGCCTGAATTAGCCTCAGAAATGCCAAGAGAGATTTGGGTGAGTGGAAAGGTGACTCTGAGTCCCAACACTCCTGCACCTGAACACACGGAAATCTCAGTTTCCATTGCTAGCTTTCTTGCCCGTCAGCAAAAGCTCGAGTATTGGACTCTTCTAGGGCTTGGAAGTGGTCAGTGGGCAGCTGAGAAAGAGATCAGAAGTTTGCTGCGTATCTCTGTTCACTGAGATGCTGCAAAGCATGATGTTGTTAATTCGCTTGCAGGAGACTGTGGTTCATAACTGGCCGGCCCCACATGGGGCACGTGAGCAAATGCTCCTTGCTAAACAAGCACTGGCAGAACTGAAGCATTCTCTGTAAACATAAACCAGAGCTAAAAGGGTGAGATAAACCCATATGGTGCTCGGCTTGCCGGAGTTATCTGGTGCAGTATATACTTATTTCTGAGTAGAACTCCTCCTTGCAGGGCATGTCTAATCTCTGCACCCTCTTGTTAGCCTTGTCCATGCCACCATATAGCGCTTTCCTAGTACTCTGAATGAGTTACTGTGCTAAAGGACTATGCCTCAGCACACAAGAATCCGTGGATAATGGTTTTTGTCTCTCCCTATTCTTTCTTAATAGTCAGAACAACAATGAGCCCACAGTGTTCTGGTCCACCTGGCAAGGTTGTAATTCTCTCTTGCTGGAAAGACCTGACAGGCATTCAAAAGCTGGGGGCGAGCTACTTTGCCTGAGCAGTTGTACAGCCATGCTGGAGAGAAAAGGGGCTGGAGAGGGAGTGGGAAGCGCAGAGCACCAGCCTCAGCTTGGCACAGGCCGTGCAAGGGAAGCTCTGCTGGCCTGTGTGAATGGGAGATGGGCCTAAAGCCACTGTAGAGTCCTCTTGTTGCCCTACCAGGCAGATCAAATATCCTTAAGGGGATATGCTGTTACTGTGGGTGGGGTACAGGGTATTTTTGCTTGTCATGCAGATCTCTAGGTGCCGAGCCAGTCTGACTCTTGTATGCATTGCATCTGGCTGAGGATGTAGGGTGGTTGCTGCTGGGGGTGCTGCTAGGACCATCCAGTCCTTCCTTGTGGGAAAAAACAGCACTCGAATCCCAGTTTAGTCCTGTTCTCTCTTGCACTTTTCTGAAGTGAGATTTGCTCATGTTTTCTGAATCCAGTTTTACATTATATTATAATCTGTTCGTTAGAGGAACACCCCCCCTCCTTCATATTTCTACAGAGGTTTACACATGGGCCTTCCAGAACCTTCTGCAATACAAGTGATGAACAATGAATAATACTAATAGCAATAAGAAAAACAGCAAAAGCAGTAAGGAAAAAAAGAAAACGAAGGAGTAAGACAATACTAATAGGCTGTGCATGCAGCTTTGCAACCTCCTCAGAATACACCTCAGAAAAGTCCCGTCCCAAAAGGGCATGAATCAAAGCATGCACCTCTGCCTGGCTTCACACTGCATTATTGATTTGAGCAGAGTTATTGATGATGTGCTTAAGCATACGCTTCGCTAGGGATCGATTTGTTCAGATAAAATGGCACGAAAGAACTCATGTGGCAGTAACGATAGGGCACTGGTTGTTGCAGGACATTACTAGGAAGAGATTAAAGAAAAAAAATAGAGAACTCAGGATGTGCTAAACAGCACAATCTAGCTGACATCTGCTAGGGAAATGTAGCATATTCTGATGTGATATGAAAATGAAAAAAAAAAAGCATAGCAAGTAAAGGTCAGGAAAGGGGACCCCCCTCCCCGAAAACCACCTCAAAGGGCCCTTTTGGCCTTGCTGGCTCTTAGAAGGAGTGCTGACTCAGCTAATATAGCATCCTTACCTCGTTAGGCTCCCACAGCCAGACATCAAAGGTTGGTTTCCGAAGCGCTTCAATGGTCTCCTGGGACAGCATGTACTGCAGTCAAAAAGGCATTGAGCATAAGTAAGGGTCTCCCACCCTGGCATGGGACCTGCCATTGGCATGTCTTTGAGTCTCCAGGAGTTCCATTCACACGGAGTTCAACCATATTTCCCGAGGAGACAGCAACTGACCTCTCCCTGTGCCTGCCCAACCCTCCTCACCCTTCCCGACAGCTGCTTGTGGTCACCAGGATGCCCATGCCTGGCTAGGAAGCCACTTGATCCGTGGAGATGCTTGCAGAGCAGGGAGGTGGAGAGTTTTGGAGAAATGGGATGAGAGCAGAGGTGTTAGGAATGGGCATGTGGGTAAATCCAGTATGGGAATATAAAGGGTACAGATCTGTCCCTGGCTGCATTGGTTCTGCTGCCTGCAGAGTGTCAGCGATGTTCAATTCAGCCAGACATGGTTGGGTGGTATGAAGTGTCTATGCTTACAGTGTTAAATTAGCTGGTGGCTATGATATATTTACTTTCAGATGATTTATGCTCTCATTCTGAGTATTTTTTCAAGAACTCCCACGTTTTCAAATTGGTTGTCAGCCTGCAAGATTCAAGTGATTTTTTATCATTACGCTCAGAGGCTTAACACAAAATCAAGCTCATTGGCCACTTATGATTTGTGCAGAAAATGAAAAGAAAGGAATGTGGAGGGTTAAAAGACCTGGGGGGACTTGGACTCTACCTATTCATCTTTTCAAGACTCTATTGATCAGAGTCTGTCTGGGACACTTGTAGCTTCAATCAGCCCATTTACCATGTCTGTCTCTAATTAGTTTGGGTTTACTGTGCTGAGCAGGTGAAGGAAATTCTGAAGATTAATTTTTCCTTCTTGAGAAGGCAATGGTTTTTGCATTTGCATATATAATGTACATTTAATACGACATTCTGCAAGAAAACTGTGGATTAGCAGAGCAGATTTGAAAAGTTTTGTAATGACATCTTCTTTCAGTGTACTCATCACTTCCTAGTCTCACTGACGTTGGACAAATTCAGCACCTGGCAACCGATAGAACAAATTTTGCAAAGTCTGTCAAACAGAACCCAAACTTCTGGAACCAAAACTCGTATGAGCTTTCATCTTGGAATAATACAGAAATACAAACGACCAGTTTACTCTGCAGTCAGTCAGCGCAACTCTTCATAACACTTGCTGTTAATTCAAGACCCTAATATCACAGCAGTACATCAAAGTTTGATCTGACGTGTATACGTATCAAGGGAAAAAAACTGGTTTAGAACAGATACATTTTGTGGAAACGCATTCGTGTCAGGAGCACAAGCCTCTTGGGCAAAAGTTAATTAAAAGAAATCTAAGTGTCATGATGTCTGCTTCGGAGACTTCACGGTACTTTTGCTACGCAGAGCAGAACAAGAAGCAGGACTTATAATTCACTGCTTTGTAAGGCTTGGAAGACAGATATGCAAGGACACATGTCCACATCGCACGCCTGCATCACATGGGACAACGTGAACTTTGGAGTGGCTGAGCCAGCTTTGGTGTGTGCAAGCAAGTGCCCACTGTTAGACCTCAATCTGCACATGAGTGAGCTGCTGTTTGGTCAAGGTGTGAGCTGGGCACTGAGCAGACATAACCTGATAGCTCTGAATAATTCCTGTGGGGAAAGACTGACAGTTCTCACACCTAACATCCTGGGTGCTTCACGGTTTCAGCCTCATTCATCACTGTGGATTTTTACTTGTACTTGCCCAGTAGACATTTTTCTTCAAGCGTTACTGTTTCCTCTAGCAAATACTCTAACTCATTTTCACAGGGACAATGAATCATTCTGGAGAGAATCCAATGTTGCATTTTCTCTTTGTTTCCCTAGGTGAAGCATCCCCATAAATTACTTTTTAAATTAAAAAATAATCCATTAGGAGAAAACAGGAAGCAGCGCTATTTTCAATTAGACTACAACATTATAAACTATTTTTGATTGTTTGCTGTGAGCATGGAGAGTAAACAAATATAACTAGACAAAAGAGCGTTAAATGTTGGCGAACACAAAATGTTCATTAACATTTCAAACAGTAATGAGCTTCCAAGTATTAAAGACTACTGAGGATCCAACTTTAAGTCACCACAGGCAATGACAGCATTTTCCATCGGCTTCCAGGGGGTTTGGATCAGGCCCTGGATTTAGAATAACTAGGAAGTAGGTGGCTAGGGAGGCATGCATTGTAAACCAGGGCTCGTCAGGATGGCAAGAGCGTGGTAGGATTCTGGGGAGAACAAGCGTTGCATGGTACCTTTGGGTAGGATGGGACATCGCGTCGGGGTGTTGGCCTCTTGTTTTCATCCAAAAAGCTGTACTTGCAGGGACAGTTAGTCCTGAAATGAGATATTCAGCTCTTTATGTTGTGGGAAACAAATGACGGTGCCTTGAAAAGAGCTGGAAGTACTGTGGTCTCTCAGTAGGCATCACACGGAGAATTACCCCACTCCCCAGCCTCTCTCTTTCTAGTGTGGGGTTGCTCAAATGCTTTACAAGTGTGATCCTCTCTAGGATTTTTTTTCTCCTCTTGTGTAACACCCCTGTCACCCCTTCTCCATCTATTTGAATTCAAGTGAGGAGCACCTGTCTTCAGGCATGTAACCATGGGTACCCAACCACTTCTATCTAAACCAAGTAACTTTCCTTTCAGCAAGCAGCTCACTGTCTGTGGCTGGCATAGTTGTTCAAGGATGGCAGAGCCCTGCCAGGGACCACACTGTGTATGGATGGTGGCACTTCTTTACAAGCATAGGCACCCACTCAGCTCATGGCTTATTACAGCCCAGCTCCAGGCCACAGTAAAAGCTTGGAGAAGACCACCCATTTTGATGGCATGACCAGCTTGCCTGTTGCTTTTTGGGCAGGACAACGGCAGGCTCGGCAGACACAGTCTGCTTGGCTCCCTGGTCCTGGAGGAAGAGACCCATACTGGCAACTGCAGGTAATTAGCACTTGCCTGGTTATTAACATCAGTGCCCACTGCCAGTTATCTACTCTTCCTTCCCCTGCCTGTGGAAGAGCCAAGCTGATGCTACTCCACCTGAGCAGACGACTGTGGTGGTGAGGGGCACACACCAGCAGTACAGTCCTTGCAGACCATCTAGGTCGTATTGCAGTGCGAGAGCAATTTCCTGGCACGATAAAACTGAGAGCTCTGTAGTGTCACCCTTGGCAGTCGTGATACTTTAGCTCATGACGTGTTTTCCAGGTAGTTGGTCACATGGACTTTAATAACTCTTATGGGAGGTTCATTTGCATTGTGCATTTATCCCTATAGCCCCAACATCTGAATTATTCTTTCTCATTTTTCAAGCCTCCTGCCAAATGAAGCTAAAAGAAATCCCCTGTAAAGCAGCCAACCAAAGTATTCTATTAACTTGTTTTGTCCCTTTTAAAATTACTTGCATATTCAGTATTGCATCTCTCTTTAGCTCTTCTCTGTTGGGAATTGGTCCAGGTCCCTTTTCTTTTCTCCTCTTAATATTGATGTCTGCTATCATTTCTGATGGTGTCTAATACTGCAAAATGTATGTCATCTTACAGTTCATGGTGGTCAGCTGGCTTCAACCAGCTGCCTTTTCCTGCCCTGTTTAAGGAGACTCTCAGCTGGTGAAAAGCTGTCTTAATCATTCCTAAAGCTGTTTCCTCAAAGCTCCACTGTGAGGGTGTCTTGGTTCAACCCAGCAGGCAGCTAAAACAACCACACGGCCTTTCACTCACTCCTCTCCCCCACAGTGGGACAGGGGAGGGAATCGAAAAATAAAACTCATGGGTTGAGATGAAGAGAGTTTAATAGGACAGGAAAGGAAGATGATGATAATAATAACAGCAACAATAATAATGATGATGATTATGATAATAGAATATACAAAACAAGTGATGCACAGCACAATTGCTCAACCCCCACTGACCGAAGCCCAGCTAGTTCCCAAACTGCATCCCTCCCCAGCCAACTTCGCACAGCTTATATACAGAGCATGACGTCACATGATATGGAATGTCCCTTTTGGGTTTGCTGTCCTAGTTTGAGTTTGGGTCAGCTGTCCTAGCTGCGCCTCTTCCCAGCTTCTTGTGCACCTCCTGTGGAAGGTTCCTGCCTCCTCACTGGCAGGGACAGGGGAGCTGAGAAGTCCTTGACTTTATTGTAAACACTGCTGAGCTACAACTAAAACATCAGCGTGTTATCAATGTAATTTTCATCCTCAATCCAAACCACAGCACTACACCAGCTGCTAGGAAGGAAATTATCTCTATCCCAGATGAAACCAGGACAGAGGGGTATTAGTAGAATAAAAATAGTGAGATTGGGGCATTCCTTGACCTAATTGGAGCTGGCTGCTAGGGTTAGCTGAGGGTCAGCCAACTATCTCTAATTCCCAGCTGTAGTAAAACATTGAAACCTTCATCTGACTACGCTGGGGAACACATCAGAGCTGGGATGCGTCAGACCTTTACAAATGTAAAACTGTATTTGCAAATGCTCATGATGTTAAACGGCACTGTAATGTTATTAGCATCTGCCAGTGGCAAGTGTGAAAAACAGGCTCGCAAAAAAAAGACATTTCAGGGGATGCAAGTGGGGCTACTTCCCTTTTCTGAAGAGGAGAGATGCACAACTCACCGTGTGTGATGATTCCTATGCACCTTGCTGTTCATCCCTACTCTGTCCTAAGGTAACGGCAAATACAAGTACATGTAAACATACAACCATACAGCTGCGTACACAGTGATGTTATTGATGGAATATATGCACTCACACATACTTATGTACATTAATTAAATTGAGATGTGATCCCTAATTGCAACTGTAACACATTAAGAAATGCCATTGCACAAGGGATGCCAAGTCTAAATAGGAGCAAAACCATTTCCACTTGCCCTGGGAAGCCCCTGCTCCTCCCCCAGCATGGATGTGTCTCACACCAATGGGAGATAGCTTCCTCAGCCACACTGGGGTGAGGCACCCCTCAGCTGGGGTCACCGTGGGCTAGTGGTACAGCTCCTGCGAAGCCATGGTAGCTTGGGACTAGGGAAGAACAGCTCATTCCTCAGCAGCTCCCTGTGGGGTCCTTCTTAGTAGCCAGGCATCAGAGAGCATTCTCTCCTTGCTCTAATAACAAAAAGAGGTGACTCGTAGCCCACCCCCTCCCCCCGTTATACACAGAACCTAGCCACATCTAGCTACTGCTTGGATACCCAAGCCCTGAGGGTATGGATAATTCTGGGCAGAATTTTGTGTGAGAAGGAAGAGCTTTTGTGCAGCTGGGAGGAGAAAGACCCAGTTCAAGGCAACTAAGAAAAGCTGTGACAGGTTGCTGCCACATCGATACAGCACAAAATGCTGCTGAGCTGAGCAAATTAGGCTCCTGCTTCAGCTAAAGCAGCTATGCAGTGTGAGCTCAGAGCAGGCTAGCTTGGGCATCTGTGCCCAGCACTACCTGCTGCTCAGCACTGCACCGGTTTTTACCACGGCTTCTGGCACCACACTTCACGCTGGCCTCTGTCTTTTGGCAGCTGTCGTATCTCACTAGAAGCCCTTGGTGAAGGCTACAACCTCAGCTGGAGCTGGCAGCACAGGGAAGACTGTAGCACTCCCCATTCCTGTTTTTCTTGTTAACAGATTGCTGTTTATACTACAAAATACAGATTGCAAGGTGACAAGGTCTGGGCCAGGAGTGAGTCACGGCTGCAGCTGGGAGCCTCCTACTTCCTGATGTGTGCGGTGGCAACTGGGCGAACGTGAAGTCGCCGTAACTTCTTTTTTTGGTTTTAATTCCCTATCTGTCTGGGCATCACTATGCTCGTAAATACAGCTCTCCCAGCTCCTTGCCACAGCTGAGGAAAGGTAAAGACACGTGCGTGGGCACACACGTTGTTCACATCACACCCAGCACAAATCAGTGCGTACATGTTTTTGCGTTTGCTGCCGATCTCAGCTGAGTTCTCTAATGGCAGTTCATCACATACCTGAACAAGGAACTATTCAAGTGATGGGGCAAACTGCAATCCATCCTATCGGTATAAATCTGGAGCAGATCTGAGGCTAATGGTGTTACTCTGCATTTATAGTAGTATGGCAGCTGACTTTGGCCTCAGACTGAATGGGAATGTATTAACACCGTGCCTCCTGACTTGCCTGGATAGAAAGTTTTAGAAAAGCAAGCGATTATAAAGCCTAATTCTTTTAGCAAATCTCCCATTGCCCTCAATAGGAAATAGCTTTGATTAAAGGTCGGAGAATTTGACCCCAAATGAAGCTAAAGAGAGAGGCTGTCAAGATGACGTAGTTATATTTGCTGAGAAAAACCTCCTTCACCCACACTTCAAGCAATGCTGTATATCCCTCTCCTGTGACCTTCCCAGAAGTATCCATAATCTCCCAGTGATGATTTGTTTGTCCTGATGGGGTATTTCAGTGACAGGGGGGCAGACTTTCTGGCTGAGACCACATACCATGCAAAACACAATTCTTTCCTGCTGTTGTTTTAATTACAGTGGAACCAAGCTTCACAATCTCAGCCAGCCCTTGAATTGGAAAGTAAATTCTCAATTTCTTGTTGAATTTGAAATGGATGTTTTATAATAGCATGAGATCATAATTAGAAGAGCTGCTGCACATTTATTTGATATTTCCCTGGAATATATTGCAGCTGATTCGAGTATTAGCTGGTTCCCACCCAAACACTGTGCTCTGCAGAAGCTCTTTTCCCTTTCCCTCTCTCCTAGTAAATCTGGATGAAGAATTCCCATTCTATGTGGTGAAAAATAACTCTCTGTTGCAAGACCTTTTCCTCTCTTCCTGTGGCCCGAGCTATCTTCAAATGTTAAATTAAAGCCACCAGCCTTAATGCTTACTGGTTTCCTTTACTTCTAAGCCCAGAAGCTACCTCAATACTGCGGAAGCGTTGCATTAGGCTTCAAAACCAGATGCTTATTTCTTTGCTTAGGGCCAAAACGGAACTTACCTGCTGCTTCTTGCTGCCATTTCCTCCCTCATCTTTTTAATGTCACTCTTGCATTTCTCAATCTCCACTACTTTCAGGCCTTCCACTGTCAACAAAGGAAAACAACAGGGGTGTTTCCATGGAGAAAGCTGAAGGATCTCGTTTCACGTCTGTGCAAAATTTCAGAGGGCTTTAGCAGTGGGGTTATCCAGTGAGCCAGCAAGCTCTTACAGTCTGCCCTGGTTCTCACATATGCAGGTGCTGCCAAAGCGCTATATCTTGCAAGCCCATAGGAGTTAGTTCTCCGCTGCCAATTTTAGATAATAGCTACAGTATTTTAATTCACAGAACGGCCATAATGTCTCAGCTTTTCCACGACTGTTAGCAGCAGCCAGCTGCGCCGGTGCCTTCACTCCTCTCTCGTAGAACACAAATCAAAGGAAATCCTGAGCAAAAAAACAAGAAACTTCTCGTGATGGGATGATAAGCGCAGCCAGGCAAACATGTCCCAGTAGGATTAGAATTTCCATTAAGATAAAAGGTTTTAATTTGAAAGTTCATGCAGAGCATTAAGGAGCTCTGAGAGGCATTTCTAGGCACAGAGAAACCAAAGGGAAAATGCAAGAGAAGCAGAGAGAGAGGAACGTTGAAAAGTTTTGCTTTAACAATTGATTTCATTTTTTTCCCTATTTTTTTATTAGGTATTGAAGACCTGTCACTTCTTTTTGCCAATCTATTTTGTAATCAAAGGTTATTTCTGCATGTGGTACAGAAAAATCCTATATTCCCCTTCTGTATGTAATTATCAGAGCCACAAGGCAGAAAGTTTGATTGCCTGCTGATGTGGCTACGCACTCCGTCCCACGTAGCCGTGAGAACCCAGCGCAGCGTGGTTATGAGAACGTTCTCCCTACTCTTTCCTCTCGTTGAACTACCAGTGTGCTCAAGGACATAATTCAGCGCCATTTCTTAAGTGTATGTCACTCATACACCATCATTTCACAGCTCATTTGTTTACGGGGCTCATTGTTCGCAGGGACAAGCTGTGGCTCAGGGAACTCCAGGGAACGTGCAATCGTGCAATCAGTACTCAGTCACTTAGAAAATAATAGCCCAGATCACACTTATCTGGAGGGTAGCATGCAAGGGATAAAGGACTGCCTTGGAAGGGCACAGCTCTGCAGATAAGCAGAGGCCTCAGTTTTGTTTTCTTTATGCTAGTAACAACAAAGATCGCTGCTGGAACCGGGGAAGGGGAAAACCAGAGATGTATATGAACTGAGTCCAAAATGCCACGTATTAGGTGAGGAGAGGAAAGGAAAAGGGCTTTGATTTATGCTTGATTACAGGGATACCCTCCAAACAAAACCCCCGTTTCTAGAGTAATGGGGATTTTATTTTTTTAATCTAGCATTGCCACAAGCACCTTCTTTGGGTGATCACAAGGTGATGATACAGGCAGGATGCCATCCTGCTTATTCAGTACCTTCACTCTGGATATCTGGCTGCACTTCCCTGCGTACTGGGTTCAAGCGCTGGTGATCAGCTGCAGCTGACCCACAGGCCCTGTGCTGCTCGGTACCACCTCAGTGCAGTCATCCCAGGGAAGTCTGAAGGCGGCCCATCTGCCAACCTGTCTAGATGGTGGTCAGTGCCTATTTGATGCAGCAGGGCAAAACAGAGTTATCAGAGTGACTGGGTAGCGGGGCAGGCAGCTGCAGAGAGAAGAGGACTTACCATGCAAAACGGCAGCCCTGAGCATTTTTTTCGTATCACATCTCTTTACTTTTCTTCCAAAACCTCTCCAGGGGAGCAGAGAATTTACAGAATTATTTTCTCAAGGTAGATGTGAGATGCTTACAAATTGTAACGGGGCTTTGCCACCTTCCGGGTTCATGTGTGGGCTGCTGCATGAGCCCTGGAGGAGAGTGAGTCAAGCCACAGGACAAAGCACTCCTGGTGCTTGCCCTGCATGGATGCATTTTCCAAGGGGAAGTCACAAGCTTTAGATGGGATTTTAAAATCAGTTAAAAGATTTGGCTCCTCGAAAACACTTCTCTGTGATGTGGTCTCTGGACAGCAATGGGAAGGAAGCTGAGAACATTTTATGTGAGGTGCAGATGTAGTCCTGTCATGAGCAGTTATCCCACACACACACCCCCCCTGGGGAAGAAATCCTGGAGATGACATGTGGAAGTGGTAAAAAAGGGTCTCTGAAGAAGGTATGAGAAAAGGCCAAACAAAAGCACAATTCTTTTCACATTTGGCTCACAAATGATAAATGGCCTTGTCATGTGCACTGATTAAGGGCCTGTTACATTATTCTCCAGCAAGAAATACCTTCTGAAAAGACCCTGTACTGTCTGAAGAAATCCTTGGGCTAAATCCAGCACTGAAACACGGGTCTTAAAGCAACCTCTGGGAGCCCAGCTTGGGTAGGGAGGTGGACACTCCCTTCCTCTCGAAGTTTTGCTTTTTAAATGTGAAACCCTGGGATTATTTCAAAGTGATGTAGATTTGGCTCTGTTGCAAATTCTGGAAGTCCAATTTTGAGCAGATGGGTGCACTTGTAGACAGGCAACCCAGGGAGCTCCTTCCCACAGGCTGAGGCTGCTGGAGACGGGAGCGCGAGCGCTCAGGCAGAATGGCAGCAGATTGCTACATCTCCTGCTATTTCCATCACTGGTGAGACCCACTTACAGAGAGAAGCCTCATTGGGGGACTGGTGAATTCGGTTCACCTGCATGGCATGGCAGCTCTGGGTACACACCCTTCCCTAAACCAGAGGGAAAAGGTCGGAGAGTGCAAACGCACAACACTTCCCTGTCAGCAGCAGCATCACGCGAAGCTTTGTTACTCCCCCGCCTTTGAAACAGACTGCCAGTGCTGAAAGGCAGCATGTGTGCAGAGTGCAGCTGGGGGTCCCAGGGGGTCACTGGCCAGAGCCAGTGACCAAAATCAACCCCTAGCTGGCTGGTGTACTTGCTCGTCTGGGCTGCCAAGGGGATAGGGAAGACCCACGGGAACACTCTCCTCATTTACTCGTCTGTGGCACTTAGCCCTGATGACTGGAATTGGTCAGAAGTTTTACATAAAAAGCAGAGTGACTGAGCTAATTTCTCCTCACTCTTCCTCCTCCTCTCCCTTTTTTAAATTTTACTTTGGACAAAAGAATAAATCAGTGTAGCCTTGGTTAAACTGCAGGCAAACAGAGTGGGAGGGAGTCCTCGCAGAGATCCATGCTGGGGGTAGGTAGGCTGCAGGGTGCCCCCTCCATGGATGTCACTGGAGGTTTCCCACCACACCAGGAACCTGCGGCTGGGGTGGGCTCCAGGAGAGGCTCCCCTGCAGATACTCCTTGAATACAGACACTTTTTTCACTCTCCCTGCTGACAAAGACATCAGTCTCACTGAGCAGCTGCAGGGTCAAGGTAGCTTCTGGTCAGGGGGAAATTTCAATCAAACAACTTTGTCCATGAAGCAAAAATGTAGTCTTGTTTTCCCAGCCAGCTCTAGTGAGAAAGTGCTTACTGCAGCTATCATGCCAGGGAAGACTGCCTGCTCCTGAGTTGAACGCAGCTTATCAGCAAGGATGTGGCCTTTGGTGTCAAAACAGCACCGTGCTATACAGCCTCGTTCCTAGCTCTTCTCTGCCTTTCTGGGTTCTGGGCTCTGCACATAATGCACTGAAAAACAAGTCAGGTGCTGCATGGGTGGGGGGAAAGAAACCCAAAGAAACCCAGAAAAAGAGCCTTGTCCAAATGAACTTAACTTGGCTGTTGCATAGTAACTGAATGTGTTTGCGCTACTGCTAACACACTGAACAGGCAAGGAAATTGATGCTGCCTAGTAGTCTGTCAGGCAATAGGGCCAGCAAGGGGTGAACCCCCATGTTTGTAGCTCAGAAATCACGGCCTCAGGAAGCGATGAGATGTACTCTCTGGCTGTATTTCATTCAGCACACACTATGCTGCCTGTTTACAGATGTTCATGCTGTATTCATGCTGCCCATACAGCATGGACGTGTGCCATGGGGAAAAGCCTTTTCCCAGCAGAGAAAGGTGTGTGACACAGCACCTAACAGAAATACAGCCGGGTCTCAGTGCTGATGCTTGGCCTCAGTCAGCAATGGGGACCGACCCGACTCTGTAAATGCATTTCTGAAAGGAGAAAGTCTCCCCACAAGACAACGTTTGACCTGTGCAAATACTCAGATTTAAGCAGCTGCAATACCCTCCCTTGTGACGGGGATGGGGTGGGAGCGAGGCATGGGGCTGGGGCATGAGGGTGCACAGGAGGGCAGGCCGGGGGGCTTGGAGGTGTGGGATGGGCAGCTGGAGACCTTCTGTTGCGGGGACACGGGTGGCAGGAGGACGTGGCCCTAGGCCCAAAGCTCAGCAGGGAGCTCGACTCAAAGGGGAGCCTGGATGCGCCTGACAGCCAGTGCCATCACAGGTTCCTGCCTTCCCCGTGCCTCACTGCAGGCTGGCCAGTAGCCTCTGGGGCTCAAAGTCAGCCAAATCACGAGAAATCATGAGACTGGAGAAAGCGGAGAGGCCGTGACGAGCAGGATGGAGTAGGGGTACAAGAGCAGCAAGGTAGGGAGAGGGGAGGTAGCAGTTTCCACTGTGATAGGAATAAAGGGACACTCACATTCAACCTTTTTCTCCAGCATTGCCAAGTGATTAGCTACTTCCGTTTTCAGCTCATTGATTTTAAAAACCCTGAAAAGAAAACCCTCATGTATTAATGTTATACATTCAGTGCCGTAGCTACCCTAGGTGCAAAGGACTTTTTGCTAGACATGTCTAACACTTTTCAGAGGACTCATCGGTCCAACAGCAGTTGCCATAAGGAAAAGGAAATTTTTCCACGGAAATGCTAAGAAAACACACCCCAATTCAATGTTCAGAAGGAAAAAAAAATTAACAAGAAATTATTTTTGTTTATGGCCCTGGGAATGTACCATGACTTTACAACACTTCATCACTCCCTCTCTCTGCAGTGACTTGTTATTGTACCCCCTAGGGAAGCAAAGTTAAATTGATAATGCTTTGCCTAATGGCAGCATCTTGGTGTTTGCACACTCCTCCTTTTGAGTTAAGGCTGGTGATTTGCTGAGCTGTGGCGGGATTGTTCTGTCTTACTGAAAACAGCTGGAATAAATTAAATGGCCATATTCAAAATGTTCAAAAGCCCCTCTTGGTGGAGACACATGTTTGGGTGATAAAGGGGAAAATGAAATAAATCAGATTATTTGACTGTTTAGCGAAGAAGTGTTTCTTTTGCTTCCTAAGAGGGCAGGAGCACAATAAGAACATTTGCATTTAACGCTTGATCTTCTTTCTAGATCAAAGATAATCAAAATTGCTTTTTGTTTAAGATACACTATTGCTAGCAGCAGGAAATAACGTTTGTACCAGGCCTAAATTTGGCAGGAAAATTGAGATTTGGAAGACATCTTAAATGCACCTCTGTCTCTTGTGAAAATTACACTTTGGGCTGATAAAAGAAATAGCATTTTAAATTAATAATGATGCTCAGCTTCTTACCTCGAGAACTGCTCGGCAATCTGTCCCAGTAAATTCTGGAACAATTCTTCTTTCTCTGAAAGAAATAGGAGGGAGACATAGCAGAAAACAACAGACAAAAGGAGACACCCTCAAACCCCCTGCAAAGGGGCTTGCCCAGATTTCCAGCTTTGAGGTTGAGGCATAGAGCCAAAAAGTCATTCTGGTCCTTTGAGCAGTGACAGCGTTTGGGAATGACTCCTCATGTCACCTGCCTTCCTCTGCCTGCACATTACAGTAAAGGTTTCTCAGAATTTCATTTTTGGGGTGCTGGGTCCCTAAGAGGTGACTTTTTTGAAGGCAGCGCTCTCTGGAAAGGAGACCCCCTTTTCATCACTTGGATGGGACACCCAGAATCGCCATCCGCCTCAGAAAGGTCTGGCTCACATGGACTGCCTCTACACCATCACCACACTGTGCCAGAGTGCCCACGAACAACACATTGGCTTATAAGTGTGAGAAAACCCAGCTTGCTTTTTAGATTTATACTCAGATACTACCCTGGAGACCCATTTTTCTTGTGCTGTCTCAGAAGGATTGTACTGCTATGCATAAAATTCAGGCAAACATCAGATGCCGAAGTGACTGTCCTTGCAGAATGAGGTCCACCTTTCCTGGTTTGAGAGAGAGTAACTTGGACAGGGCAGCTGTGGGGCAGCACCCATGGAGATCCCATCGCTGCCTGAGCAGCCATGCTGTGAATGCTTGCATCAGTAGCTCCCCACCTCCCACTGCCAGCTCCAGCACTCGAGTGCTTCTGCTGGCTGGACAAAAGTCAACCTCTTAAGCCCCTACCTGAGACCATCACAGGATTACAGTCAGTAACACAGGGAAAAGCAAACAAGTCCTTAAAACGAGTCGCTAGGTTTTGAAGGCCAGTACACTTTAGAAAGGAAGAGGTATGATAGCGATGTTTCCCCATCTTTCAGTCTGTCTGCACTGTATTCACACAGACAGGGGAAGCATAAATTACCTTTGCTGAGCTGTGAGCTGCCATTTGGAGATTGCTCCCACTTTCCCCCACAAGCTAATTTAAACTCCACCGTGCTGCAGTCATTCTCACGCCAGCAATGTGGATGTACTCTTGGTTTCTCACACGCAAGGAGCACAAACATTACATACTCTCATATACATGCTGCCGATTACAGAACACCCAGTTATACCCCACATAATAACACCCCGAGGGCACTCCTGAAACACCTGCCTGAGGGAGCACGGTGCCTGACAGGTGCAAAAACCCAGGCAAAACACAGAAATACAGCTCAGCATTTACAACATATTTCTAAATAATAGCTCTTGTGCCTGTTGAAAGGATTTGCAATTCCTCAGGTATTAAGAGATGTCAGAAATACTTGTTAAGAGCACACACTTTACTGGTCAAAACAATCTGCCTGTTCTCCCTCTGTCTCTAAACTGGAGCAAGCACTCGGCGCTCTGAAAGTCTCAGATCTAATTCCCTCTCCTTTTTCTTTGCTGCGATCCAGCTCCCAGTGGAGTGGCTAGCAGAGCAAATGAAGAGATTATTTCCTTTCAGGGAGACTCATTTTTCAGTTTTCTCACAAAACCCATCTGAAAACCCCAAGCACTGAAACAAAGCGAACGCCACGTCCTATTTAAGGCAGGAGGAAAGCTTACCGTATGCAGCACCTGGGATGGTACCCGAGTCCAACAGTGAGAATAAGCAGAGAAACTCCTGTCCTCTCACTTCGGTGCCACTCAGCTCTCTGACAGTGGCTGTAGCAAGCCAGAGACTGACAAGTTCCCTATAAACACCGTTCCAGTAAAAAAAAAAAAAACCAACCACCAACAATCTTACTTTCACTCCCTCCCCCTGTCAAAACTCACTTGGAGTACTAGGACATTCTCATCCAGGGAACAGTCAGCTGCAATCTGATGTTTATGGATGTAATAAAAGACTTTCAAAACGAAGATGTATGTTTTTATAACCCTAGGGTGCAGTAAAGATATATGACTAAGAGTGGCAGTTCGTCTCATCTTAAAGAGACAAAGATCCATTTCTTTGCCCAGTTCCTTTCCGAGGGGAAGACCTCTGGTAACCCCTGATTCTGAAGAAAATGAGACTTCATGCTAACATCATTCAGTATCACTGGCCCACTTCTTTGTAAAACAAGAAGGCTGGGTGTCCTTTTACTCCCTTCATTACCCTCCATCTTCTTTTTTTATGTCTCTCTGGGCAGGGCTGATGCCCCAGGTGCACACAGCTACCTTTTCCCTCAGTTGCTTCACTTGTTTTGCTACAATTCCCTCTGGGGAAAAGGAAGCCCTACTGCACACAGCACGGGCAGATGCAATCCTTGCCAAGGGTCACCAGCTCCTGCCTGCAGTAACCCAAAAGCCAGCAGCGACCCTCTTCTCAGCTCACAGCCCACCAGCACCACAGAAGTGCAACGTTTGCAAATGCAGGTGTTCAGCGGGTCAGATTTTTGCACAATATGCAGGATGTGTTAGAGCTGACAAATGAAAATTAGGAAAACCCCCTCCAGAAGATGCTGCAGTAGCGTAATGCCAGGCAGGGGACAGGCTGGTTCAGGCCTCCCCGGGCTTCCCAGGGATAATTCCCGCTCTCACTGCAGGCACAGGGACTTTGCTTGCCAGTGCTTGCTGAGCTCAGCAGGGAGCTTGGCTGGGGCATCGCAGAGCAAGGAGCCATTTTGCCCTCCCTTCTGGCAGCCCCATCTCCAGCAGGGCTGGGCAGAGAGCAGGTGCGGGGGAATATGGCAGCAGCGCTTTTTCCTGCTGCCCCTGCTGTGGCAGGCCGGACCGGAGGGCTGGCAGCCAGCACGCACCTCCCCTGCCAGACAGGGACCAGGTACATGCAGGGGCAGCTCAGGTTACGCGTGCAGTGACACAGATGGCTTATAACCCACTGGCATGCACCCTATGCTTCACACTGCCCTGCTTGGCAGCCACTCTTCCTCTCCCTTCTTACATGCCAGGATCACGCCTGGGGAAGTCATCTCATCCTCCCCGCCCTCCCTGGCTCCCCTCACCATCCTGACAGATTCAATGAGGTCTAAGTGAGGAGAGCATTGGTTTGTGGGGGTGGGTTGGTTTTCCCCCTACACTGTCTTTTTTGCCGTGGTCAAGCAAGGCTGTGAGGACGTGGATGCCTGCCCATCCCTGCCAGTGTCAGGCTGGCAAATTGCTGCCACACAGCCTTTCTCATGTGTGCCTGTACCTCTGGCTAGGGGTCCCATCCGTATTTCTTTCCCTTTCTGCGATGTGTTTGGATCTGGGCAGTCAGAGGAATGTAAAAACTGAACAGCCAGGTGGACAAAAGCCTCAGGAAGGGGTGCGCTCCAAGTCCAAACCTACGCCTGTGAATCACCTCATATCGAGCAACAGATTCGTTGACAGCTCAGGTTAATTTGGGCTAATGCATGCAAGTCCCTGCTTATGTGAGTAATCGTGAAGCAGTTGAGCAGTTTCCCCCAAACCAATGCATGCATCCACGTGGGCTGTGTGGAAGGAGCAGCAGGCAGGAGGGGCTTTTTATCTCACAGTCTGCCTTTTCCCTCTTGCCTGAGCTGTGAGCATGAATATGCCTCCAAAAGGAGAAGAGAGAAACCCTGGAATAAGATTTAGACACAGTGACAAGGTTCTGTCACTTTACCAATAGCAATCTGCACAGTATCTTGCGTATTTAATCATTCAGGGGTAAAAAGCAGCCCCAGAGGCCTCTGGTGCAGCTGTACGTGCCGTTGGTGGGCTCACAGTCAGACAAGGCAGGCTAGCACCGATTTGGACATGGGCCTTTGAGCAGGCAGCTACACAGGTCTTAGTTGAGCTAGCTCTCCCACTGCAAGCTGATACCCCTGGGGAAGGACCATGGGCTTTCCTCTGAGCAAGTGCTAGCTCGCTTGTTAGCTGAAAAGGCACGTAACTGAACGGCAAGTGAAGTGGGAGGTGAAGGTGCTGCCCACAGCCTCAGCCTGTCCAAGTGGCTGCTGAGCAAAGGGTGGCAGGTGGCGAGCTCTCCCTGCATGCTCACCTCTGTCCTGGCTGGGTGGTGCTCTCATTGGGTTTCCTCACCCATTTCCCTAGGGATCAGGGGATGCTTATGTTATAGGACCCACCAGAACAAGATGGAGATGGCAATGCAGAGAGACCTGGGGCTGAGCTCGGCACACGTCTTCTCTTCCAGGTCACATCCCTGCTGAGATCTTTAAGGGCTTGTTCAGCCATCTGTGTGCTTTGCTGCCCTCACTTTGGAGCAGTAGGAAAACCCCTGAGCATGTTTTCCTCCTAGTCCCCTATTTAGGACTGTGGTGGATCAGGCTCACTTGGGTCCTACACTAGCTCCTTTCTCTGCACTATCAGACATGTAACAGACTTCACTTTTATTTCTCAAGAGCTTTCCACTAGTAGAATTTATTAATTTAATTGCCATCTCCAGCAATATTGCAGGGTCCCCGAACCCTACTAATTGCAACCACAACACCGCTGTTGCTTTGTGAGTTCTGAGCCCGTTCCACTGCGAGGACACAGAGCTGAGCTTTTCCAGTCTTGGGAGAGAGAAGTCGCTTGTTCAATGGGCTTGGGATTTCGAACACCCCAGAGAGAAGGAACGGTTTGGCATGGGAAGGGGATCAATGCTGTGCTCAGAAAGCCGCACGTCCTCTGGTCCAGGGCCCGGTTTGGCATGGGAAGGGGATCAATGCTGTGCTCAGAAAGCCGCACGTCCTCTGGTCCAGGGCCATGGGAGGAGGGACAGCACATGATGCAAAGGCCCCACAGGCTCAGAGCCGGACATCTGGGCGCCCGCTTTTGCCTTGCAGACAGCTGACCCCGTGGTGAAGCAGCCATCGCTGCTGCATCCAACAGACTCGTACTGGGATAATAATTTTTTTTTAATTCCAGCCATCTCCCATGAGTATGGCCAGGAAATGAAGAACGGTTTCTTAGCAGGACTCCGGTGGATATCTCCTCCGCTGGATAAAAGCCACTGCTTATATTTTCCTCCCAAAGGGTCGTATTTTCCAGTCCCACCTTTTACAGTCTTTGTTCTGCTGAAGGGTGCATCGCTGTTTTCCAGCTGCCTAGGATACTGCGGGAAGGAGGTGCGCTACCTCCCACCGCTGTGGAAATTGGGGTGACCCCTTTGTTGGCATGTGTTCAGACGAGATGCTCTGGGAAGCAGAATCATGCAGGCAGAGTTGTTTAAGAAGTGAAGGCTAGAACAGAGCTGTTTTTCTTCTTTTAATGAAGAGGAACAATTTCCCACTCTGTTTATTCTTCCTACTCTCAGCAAAATGTCAGGAATGTTTAAGATTAATGACAACCCATGTGAAAGAGAAACAGATACCAAGGAACATTAGTTCCATCACATTCAGTTCAACTTTCCTCCTCTTTCCATAGCAGACTCTGTCTTATGCTTTGGCAACCTACCACCAGAATTTTTCTTGCTCTTTTAATCATAGATCTTTGGAAATCCTTGTTTTATGAAAGGCAGGGAGGGAAGAGAGACCTTGCTGACACAGTGAGCTGCTCTCTGCACAAAGCAGAGCCATGTGCTGTCAGCTGGGGTAAAAAATGAGGGCCCTGGGAGAGTGCGAAAAGTCATACATAGTCTAATGAAAATATACGGTTAGCCTCATGTTAGGGAAAGAAAAAAAAGAAGAAAAAAGAAGAAAAAGGCAGATTTTCTAGAAAGCCCTGTGATCAACTCCCCAGCTGGTGGAACGCAGTGGCATTCCCTGTTGGCCCCACTGGCCTGGTTTCTGTCTCCGTCTTGGCGCAAATTGCTGTTGGTTACCCATGCCAGCGGAGAGACATGGACTCCAGTTAAGGCCCCTGCCCTCCCCCCTTTTCTGATCTGACAATGCAAATAGTGTCCTGCTGGACCAGAGGAGCGATGCTGGTCCAGCAGAGTTTGTTACAGTAAGGAAATAGATGAGGAGACAGTTTCTTCTCAGGGGACAGCTTCAGCCACGTGCACCCCTCGGCTTTGACTACCTCCTTCTGGCAAGAGCAGCAATCACTGACGTGGGACCTGTTTATGGCTTGTAACAAACCTCCGTGATAAGGTTCTTGACTGTTTCCTCCCTTCTTCCTTCTTTTTGCTCTTCATTGGTCCCTGCTTTCTGCATGCACAAGCTCCCCATGTCTCCTCTCCACTGCCCCGTGCATCCTCCTACACCACCTTGCTGTACCCTTTCCCCACAGGTGCTTTCTGACACCCTGGCCATGAGTACCTCAGAGAGTAGCTCTGGTTCCCTCCACCTCCCCATCTAAAGAAAGGCAGCGCTGTGAGACGCTATGTTTTCTTGCATAGTACAGGAGCCAAAGCAAGAAGAAGAGGTGGGAATTAGAGTTTGTGAGAAGACAAGGTGGGACCAGCAAAACTGCCTTGCCCCTGATCCAAGAGCCTCGCCCATTCCTGCAAACTATTCTTTCCAGTCCCAGACTTTCTGGCTCCCTCCTGTTCTTTCTGAGCAGCCTACATTTCTAAGATAGGCTGAACTTCTTGCCCCTTGTCCCTTCTTTAATCTTGTCAGGTGTTTTAAAATATTTATTACACTTAGAGCTACCATGCCCACAACAGAAATTACGCTCTCTCTTCAGCCATTTGGAAATAACATGGCGTTCAGAGCAGAGCTTAGCTGAGAGATGAACAAGCTTAACAAAACACCGCAGGACAGGCTTTCAAGCCTTGCCTGCGCTGCCTGAAAGAAACCCACTGTTCCATGTGAAACTGTCTCCAGGACACCCATGGTGCTGAGTCTGACCAGATCTAGGCACTGTGAAAGTCCCTTGGACTCCAACCATGCCCCCCAGACGTGCCACCTCACCTTCAAATACTCTGAAATCTGGTGACTTTTTTTTTCTTCTTAGCTTTCCTCTGGAATACTCTGATCAAACACTTCTTACTCTTACTCTGCCATAGCTACAACCACACCACCATCATCTTCCTTTCTTGCATCACTGCCATGTCATTTCCGTGTGCAAATGTTCACAAAATTTGGCTTTAGTAAAATCAGGTCAAAAGGGTTGTTTTACCTGACAGCTGCCCAGTGGACACAGGTATCACCTTGTATGGAGACCTGGAAGAGTCAGAGAGGGTTGACATTCGCAACACTCAGGAATCAGTTTGTATTTCACATTTGACAGCAAAGAGGGTGGGATGGGAAGAGAGGTTCTACGTTAAAGACATGTAAGTGGTATTTTCCTCAGATAATTATTTCTTCTTCAATAACACGTGAAAATCTTCAAACCCAGCAGGCATTAGAGTTACAAACCAGCATGCAATTCTTGCCATCATCTCCCTCCCTTCCTCCGAGGAGCTGCTCACCTCCCACTGCACACAAAAGGTATCTGCAGGCAACCACCACCCCTCCTCTTGGGCTTGACCCCACTTTTGACGAGCAGGTTGCAGCAAGGCTTACCTCTCAGAATTCACAGGCATCGTCGGGTCAATGGATACCATGCAATTGTCTGCCGTCAAAAGGGAGATTGTTGTGTTCCTGGAAAGCATGTTTCAGAGAGGTTTATTTGACCTAGAAATGCTACCTGAAGTCCTGTGCTGCTGCATACGGTGCATAGCCACCTTCTCTCCTGCAGCACTCCTGGCACTGCCTCCAACCCATTTCACCTCGGGGCAGAAAGAGTCACAGCACAGGACGGGGTAGGCTTGGTGCTTCACCCATTTTGATTAGCAGAGATGTTTCTGGCAAAATGTTAAGCGCGATCATCTTTGATCTCAGAGCAGACTTTGCTCCCTGCTAACTCATGGATTCTGTTGACTCATCTACTAATAATTTCTATTAAAAAGCCATGTTTTGTGGTACATTGACTCAGCAGCTATGGGTTGACTCACACTGTACAAAAGACTACTGGTGCTGTGTCTTGAAATTACCCAGTTACTCCTTAACCAAAACCCCCGAATATGGGGCCTTTTTTCTTCTTTTTATCCCCACAGAGCTAGGTGTAATTTCATAGGCTCAGATGTAAACCAAGGAGGTTTGCTCTGGCTCCGGGAACCTGGTTGAAATGAAAAGTTCTCTGGCAGTGTTCTGATGAAAATAAAATGACATCTATGCAGTGAACACCCTGTTCGTGAATGACTAAAGCTGCTAAACAAAGCTTCCTGGGTGATAGAGTGGAAGTTTTTGATATCATAGGCAAATGAGAGTTATAAACTTCTCTAATGTCAGATGGGAGGAAATAGCCAGGATAAACAGCAAAGGGCATTCATTCTGTCCAGCAGGTTATGCAAATTCTGAGTCAGTAGAGACAATTTTATATTTCAGTCCCCAGAGCTGGGTCATGCAATAAACCCCCGATTAAAGGATTTGCTTTTTTGCCTCTTCCCCTCCCTCCCCGTGCTGTTTTTGCATTGTAAACCTGTGTGTACAAAGGCAAAGACTGTGGCTTATTGCATGCTGCTGTGCATCTGTGCTGCACTGCTCAAGGCCCGTATGCAGACAGTGGACAACTCCTCAATGTGAGTAAAGGGCTTCCATCCCCCTGCACCACTGCCCTGGGCAGGCAGTGCAGAAGCAGCTGGGTGCTATGGGACATTACAGCAGGAGAGATGCATGGACTTTGCAGGACAAAATAAATGAAGAAATACTTGGTCTGGATGATGGATTTGGGGATATTTACATCATGTAAAATGGTTCTGCTGGGATACTTTGTGTTTGAATATTTCATACCTGGGATTAGATTGCACTGTGTCTGAGTACACAGTTTAACACCCAGTGACAACTCTTCTCATCAGCTCCAAGGTCTTCCCCCCCAAAAACCACGTTCTAAACATATGGTTGTGTCTCACATCATATGGGCAAAAATGCAGTTCTGAGGGCTAGCTGGTAGGTGCACACAACCCATGGGCACTCAGGGCTGGGCTTCTGCACTTCCTTTTTTTCTTTTGCTTTCTTTTTTTTTTCCTTTCTTTTATTACATTTTTTTAAGCTATATCTCTTCTGTTCCACTTGTTCTTCAGGCACAACTGGCATGGAGGTAGCTCAACGCCTGCCCGAGCATTGTGCACTCTTCCAGCTGGTGCTGTCTGGGAGACCCCAATTTCTACTTCCAGGAGAATGGAATGAGGGAGAAGCCTGAATCGCAGGTAAATGCATCACTTGGGGCCTGCCTTTAAATTGTTCCCAGAAGAAAAGCACCACAGGTGAAATGAATGCCAGAAATGAAAAAAAAAAAGAGACCTACCTTGGTAAGCCTGTTGCAATGCAGAAGAGGTCCATGATATCTTTGGAGTTGCAATATTTACTGAAGATCACCTTCCAAACCGAACGGCAGCAAGGCGGGGGGTGGGGAAGAAGAAGACAAGGAAGAGAAAGGACAGTTAGTTCCCAGAGAGATATGAATTCTATTCAGGCATGAACAGGGCTAATTTTGAGGCTTATCCTACCACTTCAATTATCTGATTTGACTTGTGAGCTGGAATATTTCTCGACTTCTGGTTAATACCTGTGCTCTTTTTTCTTTTCTTTTTGGATAAAGCAGGCAGGCTCTGGAGACCTAATTGCTCTGTTCAGAAGTAGAGCAATAATGTATCTGAACTGAGAGCAAGAGGTATCTCATAATGCAGCATTGCTGCAGGATGATATCAACTGCAAATTTAAGGATGGGAGAGCCCAGATTTCAGAAGGTCCCTGGGTGGTACATAGGGCACTGCTTTTTGGACTACACCAGCTTAAGCTAGCTTTAAACAGAACAGAGGGATTTTAGCCCACTGGTTGTGCCAAATTTCCTACAGTCTACCAGGCTGGATCATTCCTTCTGTTAGGTCAGAGCTCAGACCTTGAAGCACAAAATTTGCCACTGATGCCTTCTCACACCCCTGAACACCTCTCATCCTCCCTGCCCTTCCATGCTGGTGTTGGCTGGGACAGAGTTAATTTTCTCCACGGCAGCTGATTCGGGGCTGTGTTTTGGGTTTGTGCTGCAAACAGAGTCGGTAACACAGGGGTGTTTTAGTTATTGCTGAGCAGTGCTTACACAGAGCCAAGGGCTTTTCACCCTTTCCACCTCACCAGCAAGCAGGCTGGGAGTGCACAAGGAGTTGGGAGGGGACACAGCCAGGACAGCTGACCCCAATTGACCTGAAGGATATCCCATGCCATATAATGTCACACTTAGCATATAAAGCAGGGGGAAGAAGAAGGAAAGGGGGAGGTGAGACATGAACATGGGGAACACACACAGAGTAAAAGTGATGACATTTATCTTCCCAAATTTTGGTTACAGGTGATGTAGCCCTGCTTTCCTGGGGATGGCTGAACACCAGCCTGCTTACAGCAAGTCTTAATAATTTCCCTGTTTTGCTTTCCTTGTGCACATGACTTTCACTTCACCTAGTAACCTTTATCTCAACCCACAAGTTTTCTCAGTTTCACTCTTTGATCCTTTCCCACATTCCACCATGAGGGGAGGGAGTGAGTGGCTCTGTGGTGCTCAGCTATTGAATCATGACACATGGACGTCAGTCAGCAGAGAAGACTGAACAGAATAGGAGCACAACATCCCCTTGACCTGTTGTGGAGTCTTCAATGATGCAATCCTATGCCACAATTTTTCCCCAAAATTGGGGTACATGGGTGATGGTGATCCCTGGAAGCACTTCTAGGGATGTGCTTTTGACTGCCTGTGGCGGAGGCTTTGAAACCAACGTGGAAACAAAATGCATCACTGCAGTCAGGCCTGGCACATCTTCTCTCTCAAAGGCAAGAACAACAGCAAGCAGTGGGGATGACTTGTCTGGGGGTGCTGGTGTCAATGGGCTGGCCGCAGGCTGAGGGGCCCATCTTGCTGTGGGGCGTAGGGTGATGCGGTGGTGTGGAGAAGAAGTAGCCACAGAGCCTCTGGGTTCAGGCTGCAACAGCTCAAAGGGACTTGTGGTGACCTAATCGCAAAACTCAGGAGGAGCAAGAAAGTGATATTTCACACGCAAGGAGGTCTGAGGCACAGGGAAATCAAGGTCAAAGTGTCTTTGCAGGCACCTTGCTGGAAACATGGTTTTCCACCTCTCATGACCACCCCTAGTACCCCGTATTCTCAGGCAGAGTTTCCATTGCTGTCCATCGTGGGCACAGGGGATGTGCTCGCCCACAGATCAGCCTTGGGGCTGATGACCTAGAAAATGAAGAACACATCACCTGGGATGGTCTTCCAAGGGTTTGCTTTCACTGCTTTGCTTCATGCTGCCAGGTGGAGGCCGGGGCTGCGGGCAGTGGGGGCTGCGGGCAGAGGGGGCTGTGAGCAGTGGGGGCTGTGGGCAGCCCTCCCTCCCTGGATGCAGTTGGTCCATCGGCCCTGTGGGTTCTGCAAGCTGTGGACCATGCTGGGAAAATAGCGTGTCATCACCTAATTAAAGACTCTTCCAAAAGGAGCAGGTGCCAGGAGTTAATTAATTCCGTAGCCACACTTCAGCACTCCTGGCCCTGGAGTGCTTTAATTCTTAAATTGTAACAGCCTTGCAGTGACACGGTTCCCACGTGCCTTTTCTAAGGTGCCTTTCAGACACCAGGGGAAATCTCTCACCCAGACACGTGTCTGGGTGCTGTGGTGCTGACGGGAACCTCTGCCACTGGCAGTGGTGAAGCCAGCAAGGAGCTGCTAGTGCCTGCTCACAGCTTGGGACACTATGATCTTGAAACGTTGTGAGGGTTGGGGTAATACTGCAAGACCTGCCCAGCCTGGTTGATGCCTGTTGTGCGACACACTGACGCTCAAGCTGATGCTGAAGCAAGGCTCCAGACCTCAGTTTTCACTGGTGGTGAGGAGCCCTCTTGCTCGTGAGGGAAGCATCAGAGCTTTTGTGGTAGAGAATATCGGCCACCTCAAGACGTGGCTGCGACTGATACGTGTGTACAAACCCACCCACCCCATTTTCCAACCCAGATGAGATGATACCATTATAAAACATCAAGGCAGAGGTATGGTTAGCAACTGCTACCAGGCAAACGGGTGGGATTAAAGCCCGGGTGTGTTTTAAAAGCCTGCTTTGCCCAGGGATTGGCCCTTGGTTATTAAAATACAGCAGCAATCAAAGCAATAAAGCATAGCCATTTGAGTGCAGATAGGGCTGAAACCCCGCTCCTAGCAGCACACAGCATCCTACTGCAGTGATGGCTGCTAAAATTGGCTGACAAGAGTATTGGAGGGTACAACTGGTACAGGCAGTAACTGAGGAGACTATGTTAATTGCAGCTGAACAGAGGGTAAAGGCTTGTGATGTGCCAGGAGTGCTATTTCAGGTATTGAGGTTTCTTATTCTGGAAATCAATTATTATTGACCGGGACAGATAAGAGAGGAAAAGGTTTAAAAAAAATGATTTTTAAAAAAGTTAAAGGTAAGAACACCAGCCTGACTCAGAGAAAGCAGTGGGAGCTTTCAGTGCATTGAGGATGCATTTTAATGCTTCTTTTACTCCATGTAATAGTGAAAGGGTGGGAAGCAAAACAAAGACTGTAGATACTATTTTCTGGATTATGAGCTATCTCCATACATGCTTTTTAGCTTTCCATAATTGGCATTTTTACTTAAGTTTTCTAAAAGTGGATTTGTGAATCACCCACCACACTTTGATACTCATCTCAGGATGGTTGTCCTCAGCTGGTTGGGTGTTTTTTTTTTTAATCAAAGAGCCTATGCTGCTAAAGTTTTCTTCTATTGCAACCTGCTGAGCTTTTCTGATGAACTTCCTTCTGTTCTCTAACAGAGCAGCCAGCCTCAGATGTTTCCCAGCAATATGCAGTTGTTCCTCTTATTGCCTGCAGGCTTATGTTCCCAGTGAAGTCGATGTCAGTTATGCTGATGGAATGCTACTGGAATTTATTTTGGAGGGACAGGAGGACAGCACCATGTACTATTGATGGGTCCAGCACAGTATAGGAATCCTATTTGCCTAAAGTCCATTGTCATTGCAGGGACATTAACAACATGAAGGCAATGGAGCAACATTTGGCTTACAGCCATACTTCAGCCAGATGGGACACACACTGTCTCACATGACCAGGGAAGATGGTTGACCTGCAGCTCTGTTGGCAATGGGTGGAGAAGCGAGCATCATATCCAGTCCTGTGAAGATGTCCTTCCTTGGGCAGATGTCCTGAAGCTATTGCTCTTCATGAATATCCCAGAGATATCCAAGGTCAGGCTTCATGAAGCTCTGAGCAATATGATCTAGTTAAATGTGTCCCTGCTTACCGCAGGGGGCACCGCAGGGGGCTTGGACTAGATGGCCTTTAAAGGTCCCTTACAACCTAATGCATGCTATGATTCAGCCCTGGTCTCCATGATGATACTTTCCTGGCACTGTTTATCAGTCTGATGCAGACCCACTGTCAGCAGTGAAGGACTTCACCTCCCTTCAACCCTGTCTCAGCAGTCTCTGACCCACAGTCATCATCTATCTTGCTTATGTCCCTGTTCCTATCCCTGAGTGGCAAGCCACTGCTGTGATGTGTCTCACAGAACCTCACTTTCTGCATTAATGCCCAGTGATGCACGAAATCACTGCTTAGGGCTGGACTGAGACCTTGCTATGGAGCATATCAGAGGCCAAAGGTGGGAGACCACAGCAGTTTCTACGTAGTAGTGGGCTAAAGTCATGCTTTCATAGGGCACAGAGAAGTTTCCCCATAATATGCATCAAAAATGTGCACAGTCACACAGGTCAGCACAGCTCAGGAAAGCCAGGGATGCAGCTCCTGACATCCAACCTGCTGCCAGAAATACTGGGTGCAAGGACTCCAGTGTTGCCTGGTGGTGTGGGAGTCTCCTGCAAGACCAGACAATACAAGACACTCATTTGCCAGTGTTATTTCTGAAAGCAAAGGCAGAGCCAAAATCATGTACGCAGAGTCACGGAGGCGATACACCGCATGGGAAAGGGGAACAGAGGCCTCTGCTTCAGCCTGCAGATTGTGGAGCAAATGCCACAAAGAAAATCAGCCACATGTAAATGCCATTTATTGCATCTCCCCTGGATTCGTGCCAAGAGGGAGAAGAACATATTCCTCAAAATTATGCAGCATCTGCAAACCATTAATTTCCCCTATTTGAGAGTTAGTGTGATTTCATAGTTCTGTCCATGTTGCTGTTAGCAAAACTTCCACTGTGTGTAGAAAAAAAATGGCAGGAAAACTTGTCTGGAGTGCTCAGCTTGATCATTTCAGTAATTCTCCATCAAGACCAAGTAGCCACCATTTGATATAAGTGGGGAATGCTGTTTGCCTGCCTTGGAAAGTAATGTGAAGCGGGGAGGGGGAAGCAGAATGAATAATAACTGAGGCTTTTTGGAGTGGAAATAATATTTTGATGAAGCATGTGGTGACTGCAAAGTAGGACAGGGTGAATCAATGGGGTTGCCTGGTTCCTGGTCCAGAGCTCACTTCTGTGGGACTGGCTTTTTTCCTGGAGACTGTTCTGCATTCTTTGAAACTTCTTTGTCTGAAATAAGGGGCTGTTGTCTCTTAATCCATGGTATCCATCTCTGGTCGTGGACAAGGATTTTAAAATCCCCCTCAGAAAGGGTAGGGATTTAGAGCCCTGCTACTCTGGCTGACTTTCTCACTCAGTTCAATATTAAGGATTCTGATGGAGCTATTACTAAGGGACCATAACGCATATACTTTGCAACCTACCAGCTTACAACTAATCACATTATATTTTGCTTTCAGATAGGATGGGTAAAAACACAGCCTACAAATCCAATTTCTCTTCTATATTTGACCCTCAGAACAGCTAATCCTCTCTGTAAATTGTAAACCCTGTCCTGAATGTTATCTTGTTCTGATCTGTTGTTGGTAATTGGGTTTTCTTCCAAGAATTTAACTCATGTTCGGGGAGGGTTTTCATATCCTAGTAAAATTCCTAAATACATAATGCAGACATAATTTCAAAGCCAGCCTATCCTCAGTTTCCAGTCCTTCTTCCTTTTGCTGGTCTCAGCCTGCTGCGTTCAAGACTTAGAGCACTTGGTGATGTCTTGCATTCAGCTCAGCGAGCAATGTTCAGTCTCAGGGCTGAAAGTGCAGAGTTGAAGCTATTGAAAATTATAATCTTTCACTAATGAGATTGAAGGAGACTGTGTCAGAAAAGAGTCTGGTGAAACTCAGTTATGTAGCTTGCAGGGACTGTGAAAATTGTTGCTGCTTCTGTAACAGCAGCTTTCACGGGGGATTTCTGAATTGCTAGGGCAGAAGGCTGATGTGAAATTTTTCATTGTGATTTTTCCTGCCTCTCCACTGGTTTTTGTGGTCCATATCGAAATGAAGCAGAATCCACAGCTTTTTAGATATCACACTACAGAAATCACTACAAGAAATTCACATTTCTAAACATGTAAGCAACTAGGTCTTCCTCAAATATTGGTGATAAATGACCTCATCAGTCATAGTTCCCAATATCCAATAGAACCTTTACCTAAAACCCCACATGTAAACATCTCCTGGGTTTCTCTGTCTTTGAATTCAGATACAGGCATAGCACAAGCTGAGCTCTATCCAAAATACCTGGGTTTTATTTCTTGCACTAATTAACAGTTGATACTTGGAAAAACACTCCATTTGTGTGAGCTTCAGATGTTAGGCAGTATTAAAAATAGTATGCCAGATTCACCATCTGCTTGATGCGGTAGGATGCTTGTCCAAGAGAGGGAGAGGGAATAAGTCTGTGTGCACGTGCTGGGGGGAAAGAAAGCGTGAGAGCCCTCAGCCGAAAGTCCGAGCGAAAATGAAGGCTCCCCCCGAGCTCTTTAAGCACTGCTTCTGTTAGAGGATGAGGAGCATAGATGGTGGATGCTCTACTTCCAACAGCTGGAGCTCTGCAGTCCTGCTGATCTGCACTTTGGGCAGTGACTGGGCTGGACAGTGCTCCTTCCAACAGGCGGTCCAGTGAAGAGTACAGGTGGGATTCCTCTGCCGTAACCGCAAACAGCAACAAGTCTGGCATCTCCTGCATGCTGCTCTGCTAAACTCCCCCTCTTGCCAGTAGGGAAAGGGGACAGCTTCCAAAGGGTAAATCAGCCCACATGTCTCCAAAACCCAGTTTCAGATGGGATGAGTCACCTTCGGGAGGTACCACCCGCCTCCCCAGTGACTATGGGGGAATCTGTGTGACTCGCTTAGAGTAGTCATCGCTAACTTTTAGATGGCTACGGTTAAGTGGGGTGAATCCTGTTAGTTTTCTAATTACATACATTACCCGAAAATGAGGAGCAAGAGCTGCCAGACAGAGCTGATGTATCTGGATCCTGAAGCACGTGACTGGTCTGTAAGTCACAGTTTGACCCTTATAACATCCCTGAACAGAGAAAATGGCTGCAATACACTCAGGTGTGACCTCCAGGGAAATCTTGGACATCCATTGAGAGGGACAGCATGACAGGGGTTGTCTCTGTCCCCATGAGCAACGTAGGATCTCATTACTTTTTGAAGTTGCTGGGGCTCGTAGAGGAAGCCAGGCCACATTAAGAAGAGGCTTATGCAACTTGCTGACTATAGGAAGGGACGTGCTGCTACTGATCAACCTTTCTGTACCAACGATTAATGGCAGAACATAACCAGGAACCAGCAAGGCTGGTTGAGAGATGCTGAGCTGAAAGTTTCATATTTTCTGACATGAAAGTATTTCAACATTTGACAAATAACAGAAATGTCTGCACTCTGACTCTGACTTGACACAAAAAGGGCACGTGGTTGCTGCTAATGGGGTACTAAGTGCAATTAACCCTGTAGCACATTAATGCATTAAGCTTGAAATAGTTCGTAAACTGGATAATAAGGATACTTTAGCACCAAATGTCCTCACTAAATGTGAGTGAAGCTGGGCTGCTTGTTTCAAAACTACTCACACGATTAATGTCTGACATTACAACATGCTTGGTAATACGGGACTGTCGGAAGCGTCATATTAACTGGCAGAATAAGGAAAAGCAGGTGTCCTGAGGAGCCAGTGAAAGGCCAATTTGTAGCTGTATGAGTATATTCACTAGAAAGGTGACAGAAAAAAAATGGTTTTGTCTTGTTTGTGATAATCCATAATAGTTTGTATGTGAGTAGCATAAATTGCTGTGGTTGGCTTGGCTGAACCCATGGCAGGAGAGTGTTAGATCTAAACTTTGCCTGGGCTAAGTTGAAGATGATCAGAGGGCTGGAGCAACTCTCCTGTGAAGACAGGCTGAGAGAGTTGGGCTTGTTCAGCCTGGAGAAGAGAAGGCTCTGGGGAGATATAGCAGCCTTCCATTACCTGAAGGGGGGCTACAAGGAAGCTGGGAAGGGACTTTTTAGAAGGGTGTGTAGCGATAGGATGAGGGGGGATGATTTTATATTGGAAGGGGGTAGATTTAGATTGGAACAGGTTGCCCAGGGAAGTGATGGATGCCCCTCCCTGGAAGTGCTCAAGGCCAGGTTGGATCGGGCCTTGAGCAGCCTGGTCTAGTGAGAGGTGTCCCTGCCTATGGCAGAAGGGGTGGAACTTGATGACCTTTAAGGTCCCTTCCAACCCAAAGCATTCTGTGATTCTATGATTCTGTAATGTGAGCATAAGCTGTAATAATGATAATAGATGGCAAGGGGCTTCAGAAAGATAAACAGCAGTAAAGAAGCCTTTTTGAGTGATGGGTACAGAGGAATTATGGAGCTATGCTGGGATTATGGAGAAGTGTTCAGATAGATTTTGGTGCTGTAAATACTCTGAGGAACTCTCAGCCCAGAGGAAAGAGAAGGAGGAGCGGGAGAGAGAGAGGCCTCGTTACACATTTTCCTCACTTCTTAAAAACTCTATTTTTAAGCCATTTTTAATCTTTAAAATGATTATGTGCTTTTATGTGATGGAGTTTTAGGAACCCTCTCTTCATTTCTTGCCGTTTTACAATGAGAACATCTAGCCGTCACCTCGAATTCACCAGGGCCAGCTAAAGTCAGAGAGCCGAGGTAAGCCAAGACCACTGGGCTGGACTCAGGCTGTGCTATGTCCCACCTTCCCACAGAGATCTGCCAGCACTAAGAAAATGGCCTTGATCCCACAAAAACATACTTACACCTCACCATCCTAACAAGGGTTTTGACATTGGCTTGTCCATGTGCAGGAGGACACACTGACCAGGCAGAGTGGACCCCAGAGGTGTCCATGTTCCATCCACCTGGGAACCTCTTCTCTGTGCCCCCCTCTGATGGTCAACAGCAGAAAAGGTGTTGCCCCAAAAGCCCCAGTCCAAGCAGACAGGGAATTGGGTCCATGGGCACCGCACAGCATGCTTGTCCTGCTGTACTGAAAGTCATGAGGATGCAAAAATATTTAATGGCCTTGAACTGATCATCACACCACTATTTTTCTGCTGTGTTTTGTTTTTAATCTGAAACCAGTTTGATGTGTTAAAAATAGCACGGCAAGCTTTGGAAAAATCTGTTGGGTTTGCTAAAGTCTAGGCATTTATACCACAGTTGCTGTTGCTCTAATTAAAAAGAAAAGCTCACATGACAGAAACGATTCCTACGTGCTGACGTTTCAGTGCAGTAACCGCAGCACCAAAAGACAGCCTTAGCTACGTTTTGTTCATTGCAGGCCACAGGCCGAGCAGGACAGTGGCTGTAGATGGGTTGGTGTCCTGCTCCACAGCAGACACCTAGAAAGGTTGAACTCAATTAATTTCTTTAAGGGGAAAAAAAAGAAAAAAAACCCAGTTGTTTCTCTGTTTGGTATCCAGAATGGTTCAGTCAACCAGTAAAACAGATCCAAAATTCTTTACTGGCTTTCTGAAGGGGAAGACAATACCACCCTGAGTGATTTCCTTGAATCCTTGACAAAAGCAGCAGTCCTCTTCTTTTTTCCAGTTTTCTCGGGCTCTGTACCCCTCTAAGTTTCCATTCTTGTTACAAACGTGATGCTGATTAAGACACTGGAAATGGAAATCCTCTTGGATTAAGCATTTTTCTCAGAGAAACTCTTTACAACTCTGTCAGCAAAGCCAGTACCTGTGACATCTGAAAATGAGACCCATGAAGCCACACATCTGGGAACACAGCCACTGGCTGGTTTGGCTCTGCTATCTCAAATCTGAAATGGAAAAAAAAAATATGTTCCCCAGTAGTTTCTTCATGGAAAAAAAAAAATTGGGCATGGGCTGGGGAACATTTTCTTGCTGGTGGATTTTTAATTTGAAACAGACTCAATAGGAATTTTTCTTAAAAACACAGCCAAAGGGTTAATAACATTCTGAAGGAAAAATAAGACTCCAGATCCAGCTGAAGTTTGGAAGAGCAAAACCTCGCTTCTCCCCTGGCAGGTTGGGGGTTTGGCTGCTTGATCCTATCTAAGTGGTACTCCAGGAACCACAAGAAAACCCTGTCCACTGCAGTACTACAAGATCACCTTACCCTGTTTGAAATATGGCCACAGCTTCCCCTACACACACCCCCTCATCTTCTCTTGTGCCTGGCAGCAGGCCAGGCTGTGGCAGGGGTGACATGGGGACGTGTTTCATGGGTGTGCTTAGGCCCAGGCACATGCGTGAAGCGCAGAGGGAGGGGTGTGCCCAGGCAAGTGGGTAGTGAACTGCTGGGTGTCTCCGGGTGAGAGGATCCTTTAAAAATAAATAAATAGAGTGGTGCTGGTTTCCCCCAGGCATGCACCCCCCTACGTAGGCACTAGAGAGGAAGCGCATTATGCTGTAACTGCATCCTTCCAGTCAGCTCTGAGGACAGGTAACCTCTTTGGAGCTGGTTTGCACAGAGCCCCAGTGTGGCGTGTGGCCGTAACGCTGCAGAGCCTTTCATCTTCCCTGTCCTGTAGGCCCAGCATGACTATCCCCTCCACCTTCTGCTTTGCATTCAGTGGTACCTCCACCACCTCGTCAGGTGGCTGCCCTGCAGGAGACCCTCATGCCCTGCCCCTTGGCCAGGGCACAGCTACCAGCAGCCCAAAGCCTTCCCTGGGTGGACATGAAAGCCACCCCTTTGGAGATCTTGAGCTCAGGTGCCTGTGGGAATGGGGGTTCCATAGGTGGCGTCTGTAGGCTGGGGTGGGTCATCTTGTGTCCTTCCTAAAGCAGAGTCCTTGCTATCCCAGCTGGGGAAGATGCTCCGTCAACTCTGCCTGCTGGAGGAGAGCCCATCTCTGCAGTCAGCTTTGGTCAGGACCATTTTGTGCCTGCCTGGGCCTCTGAGAGGTCAGTCTGGGCTACAGTCCCCTCTGTTCCCAGCCACCCACCGCCCTTTCGCAGAGGGCTACTGGACTCCTGGGTGTTCACAGCACTGGCCTTGCAGGTACAGACTTCAGCCCTTCCTCCAGGACACAGTCCTGCCTTCAGCCCCTGCTGATGGTGCCTCCTTTATTCCAACAGCTACTGAGAAGGGCTTCAAAGCCAGCAATGATGGCCATGTCCCTCTGCCCTCCCCGCTGTGCCCCTCTGGACCTACTGACACACAAACCTACTTAGGTAAAGCCAGCGCTCTGCTGCAGAGTGCTTTCACGTGCTCACTGGCAACTTGCAGGTTCCTGGAGGAGGTGGCATGCAGCTTTCTGGGCCTGGTTTGTCCATTTACCCCACTGCCAAGGCAAAGCAACTCCCAAAGTCAGCAGTAGGTTCCGTGGCTGCACTGGTGGAAATTCAGGGTGAAACTTAGTTACCCATGCATGACTGCCATCACAAGTAGCACTGTGGTAGGATGCCTGTTCTACTGCATGACCCTGCGAGGTCCAGTTGCAAACTGTATCCGAGCCCTTTCAAACTCAACAGGTGCTGTTATTATGAAGACCCGTACCTCGCTACTGCTGATGAGTAGTTAAGCATTGATTTAATGAGCTCCCTTTAGAAGCCTCCAATACTGCATTCCTTGGAAGATTAAGGGTTGGGTTTTTTTTTTTTTTTCTTTCTAATGATGTTACTGAGGAAGCACAAGAATCTGAGATATGCCCTGCTTACCCCTGGGTGAACCCCATTTACACAGCATTTTTACTGCAGGAATCCTTCCAAACATTGCACAGATGGAATTTCACATCTGACAAAAGAAACAGATAACGTTTATCGAGAAAAAAAACCCACCCAAACCCTTAATGCTCCCTGAGTTTGCATTTGCTTGCTCATGCCATTATGCCTCTTCTGCCTTCTCAGTGTCAAAAGTACTCTCCAGAGACTGGTTCTGCAAAATAATTTCTTTTTTTCTTTTTCTTTTTTTCTAAACCAGGGTAGCCGACAGACGATGTGCTTTATCAGCGTCTGTGGGAATGCTCACTGCCTTTTCAAAGCACCGAAACCACTTTCGTATTGAGGTGAAAAGGTGTCAGGGAGCTCCGTACAAGCCTTGCTCCTGGGGGGCTGACAGGCAACCAACTCGTCAAGCAAAAGAGAAGCTGTGCCTTCAGCTCAGCGGAGCCGTCACGCCCCAGCATGCCAGTGTGGAGGAGCCCGTGGGGGCAGAGGGACCACCGTCACATCTAAGCCCCCTGAGAATGAGAAAGAGGAGCAGCCTGCTCCCGGGGAACCTGGCACAGATTTGGATTCTCCGAGGTCTTGTTCCGAGGACAGGACTCCGGCAGTCACGGTGGGTTTCTCTCCAGGGGAGTGGCAGAGGGGATCGTGGGCAGCAGAGCTGTGTGGGACGGGAATGCATCAGCATTCCCTTCACCTCATTTCTGCGGTCACAGCGAAGGGGAAGGAAGGGAAAGGGTACCTTTGCTGGTGGTTTAAAGGAGAAACCGAAGGCGAGGGTAGGTGAAATGAAAACTTAGGGCAGGAAGATATGAGAGAGAGAGAGATGAATTTTCCAATTCAGAGTTGCCTTGCTCTTGAGCCTCGCGGCCGCTTCCACACTATCACAAGTAAGGCATTCTGTCTGTGGCCGAAGAATCGCTGACAAAAAGAAGAAAGACTGACAAAAATGCGGCGGCATTGTCCCTGTTTGAAAGCAGCGGGCTGTCAGCCCCACAGCGCGCCCGCTCTCCCTTGCCGCCAGGATGCATTTCCCCCGCACTTTCCCCTGCGCCGCGAACCGTGGCTGAGCAAACAAGGCAGGCTAACGCAAGAGAAAGTTTTAATTAACGTTTATCAACAGTCACTAACAACTTGGCAGAGGCGCCGGGGACCACGGGGACCCCCCCGGCGATGCAGCGGCACATCCCCTCGCGCAGCAGCCGGGCTCGGCGCTGGGAAAACGCCGATCGCTAAATCCCCCCTCCCCACCCCGTCAGACAACCTCCGGATAGCTGGGCACGCCATGCTTTCCGGGGGAAAACCTCTCCGCAGGCAAAACTTTGTAAACACGCCAGGGATCCCCGCACAGGCAGCGAGGGCTGGCAGCGCCCAGCCCTCCCCTGCTGCCAGCCTCCCCTTCCCCTTTAAATAAACATCCGTGTACAAAGCAGAGGCTGCTCAAGATCAACCCCCCCCCCCCACCCCACGAAAAGAGATTGGAAGCCCGCGGCGACGCTGAATGCAAACACGCGTCTAATCCGCGTTACAGAAACAGGCTGCGCAGCGAACGGAGCCCACAGCAGCTGCTGCGTCCGGAGACGTTACTTCGTGAAAAACAGCAAAAGTACCTTTTGAATTCTTCCATCAATATCCAAATAAATGCACTTGGGCCGGTAAGTCGAGGAGGCAGATCCCATCTTGTCACGGCTGGGCTGTCACTGGACCTTTTTCCAGTGTCAAGCAGAGCAGAAAACAAGGTTTATCCTACCAAGCCGAGCCACCACTGCCTGACAGTTTGGTGTCCCCGCTCTTCTGTATCCCACTGTACTCTCATTCTGGCAAGGTCCCTCCTCTAACATGCATGCATTTCACCGTGCCTCTGTCTCTCTCTGCCACCTCCTTTTAGTTTTGCTTCCCTCGAAATCCAGCTGCCTCGGACAGGGAAAGACGCAGGCTCCGGATGCTGTCTGCAAGTGACCTCTCGATTCCCATAGCAACAACCCCTCTTGGCTTTAGGTCTGGAAGATACTGGGCATCCAGATCCTACCCCTGGCCCTGGGGCTGGCCAGATCCTGTCACACACCAAGGGGCACTTAACCCACACGGGGGCTGGGGGTGGGGGGAGGGAACCTCCTTCATGAGGGTAGTGAGAGATGTCATTTGCTTTTGTGCTGAAACAGGATGATAATTGTTAATTAGTGCCGACCCTTCTGGTGAGCTGCCTGTGCCCTGCAAGCAGCGTGACAGGCTCCCAGCTGTGCTTTGTGCTGGGAGTGTCTTTACAGACACCCGCTGCAGCTGGGGCTCGGACCTTACCAGCCCAAACTCAGCAGCTTAATCTCTACATCCCTCCTGTTACTGATACAAAGATGGAAAGAAAAAGCAGCAGCTTCCCCCCCATCCCCCCCTTTTTTTTTCCTCCCCTCTGGTAAGCTCCAGAAGCATGAGGAAAGTGTAAAGCCCTTGCTCTCCCCCGATGCCCTCTGTGCCACCCCCTGACCGAAGATCTGCGTTACTTAAGGGAAGGTGAAGTGTCCTGGTAAAGGTGTTTCTTCTGGGAAGGTGCAGCTGAAAACCGGGAGGGTGTTTCATCTCTGAGTGGATGCCAAGTGCCATCTGCTGCGTGCCTGTGCTGTGCTGCAGTGCCTGTGCCTGTGGGGAGCTTAAGCAGCGTCGGCGGGTGACACTTGGTCCCGGAGGGGAGAGAGCTTTGGAGACAGCGGCTCCTCTGCCCTCGCACGGGAGAGGCAGTCTGACGGGCTGCCAGCATGCACAGCGGCTGGAGACGGCTCCTCGTGCCAGCGCTACTTCTCGGTGTTTTCTGAGGCTTCTGCTGGCAGAGCTGCACAAACATTTCCCAGCCTCTTTTGCGCTTGTGGTGGCTTGACCCTGGCTGGTGGGAGACTTGGGCTTGTGGCAGCGAGGTCAGCACTGCCTTCCCGGCCCAAGCCGAGGCTCTCCCTGCAACTTGAGGAGACACAAATGACCCACAGGAGAGGGCAACATGGCCCCACCAGCTACGGCACAATGTGCAGCCTCGGCTGCCCCCTGCAACACGCAGCAGAGATCGTTTGCTGTACAAAGCGGGTTTGTATATGCCAGTAGGGCTGAGCAGGTCCTGGAGCCAGTTCCAGAGCCAGTCCCATGGGCTGGCCTTATGGGCCTAAGCCAGCAATACTCCTAATGCTCTCAGAGCCAGAGGCAAGGTGAATCTTCCAGGAGGTGAAAGCCTTTGCCTCACATCCTTCCTCTTGAAGTCTTCCAGGTGAGAGCCCTGGCCACTGTTGAGCTATTCCATGGGGTACCCTGTAAGCTATCCCCTAGACTATAGGATGAGGGGTAATAGGTTTGAACTGAAAGAGGGTACATTTAGGTTAGACATTAGGAAGAAATCCTTCCCTGTGAGGGTGGTGGGGCCCTGGCACAGGCTGCCCAGGGAAGCTGTGGCTGCCCCATCCCTGGCAGTGTCCAAGGCCAGGTTGGATGGGGCTTTGGGCAACCTGGTCTGGTGGATGGTGTCCCTGTCCATAGCAGGGGCTGGAACTAGGTGGGCTTTGAGGTCCCTCCCAACCCAAACCACTCTGTGATTCTGTGATCTGATGTTAGTTAGTCTGTCTCTAAGCTGGGCCAGGGCCTAGGCTACTCTCCAGGCTATTTTACGTCCATCCCATAGGCTATCCTGTAAGCTCTCCTGGAGACTAATCCCCTAGGCTACCCTGGAGGCTATCCGAAGGGATGTTCTGAGCTGGGCACAGCCTCTCCCACATCAACCCCACATCTCACTGCAACAGCCCTCCCACATCAACCCCACTGCTTCCGTATATCAGTTGAGACTCCTGTGACTGATCATTTAATACCCCGCTCTAAGCATCGCCTTAACCCTGTTTTACCGTGGTTTACTCCTGAGTGACTTGACTGCCCTTGACAAGAAGCAGATACCTGAGCAAGATTGCCACAGTGATAAAAATGCAGCCATTTAGATAGAGGCAGCAAGAGCACACGCAGTGGGAAGCACACATGGAGAGTGTGGTCTTTGTGATCTTCCCCCCATGATGACCCGCTCCAAGAGCAGTTGGATGAGGTCACTGGTGCATTGCAGGGTTTGACTGCACATCAGTGAGACAATGAATGATCAGAATCTCACACCAGTGATCATCTGCCTTTTGATTTCTATTTTTAAAAAGTGACCAGCTTCTCCAGACAGCAAAAAGACAGGCTCTGAAATCCAAGTGATGATCTGTCTCCTGCTTGTCCATCCTCCTCATCATCTCTATTGTTCCTGTGTATTTAAAGGTGTTTCTTAAGCTCCAGCACACATCCCACCGCACCCTCCCCCCAATTACATCAATACTTATTGAAAAAATCACTTTGCTGTAAAATTGCCAAGTATTGCACTTTTCCAGAACTTTTCATGTAGGAGACAAGCTACAAAAGCTGAGCTCTCCGAAATTATTGTAAAAGCCTGATGCAATCCAAGGCACAGCTCAGGCTCAAGCCTGAAAGGCAACAAAGGATGGTTCATGAAAGAGGATGTGCAACTCTCTGAGACTGCAGCTCCTGAATCTCCTTACTTCATGATACACTGTGCAACTTGGGGCAAAAACAACTCGGAAGAATTATTCTTATATTATCAAACCCTTCAACAGTTCACCAGCTGGTCCAAATCTTGGCAATACAGCATCAGATGATGTTTCTCCATCATTTGCCTTCAAGGAGCGTTTTGTCCAGCTATGGGCAGCACTAAGTTATTATCCCCCCAGACTGCATGCAGCACATCAGGCACTGCACAGCTCTGCTTTGCCTCCTCTGCTAACTTGTTTACTGAGGCCAACACACATCACTTTGTACACACAATCCTGAAAAGTCGATGTGCCTTTCAGAGCTGCAGAGGGCTGCAGGGCTTGAGCCTTTGGCCCGACGACCTGGCACTGCCCCAGCCAGATGTCACTTTCCTCAGCGGGTGCTCCCATGGAGGGAAAAAGGTGCCTTTGTCTCCCGGTCCTGGCATCTGCTCCACATATAGAGTTGAGAGGCATTTTTATTAGAGTTTCCAAGGTGTAACTGGAGGATATTCAGATCCTACCCAGTTTGCACTTGGACTCACTGCAGTTGAGACACAAAACATGCACACATCCATGCTGTCTTTACACAGGTCAAGATCCCCCCCTGCTGCAAACCCTGCTTAAAGTGTGAGTGAAAAGCTGTAGGGATGAAAAGGGCTGCGGCCTATGACATTTCCCATTCGGCCCTGGGGTGGGGTGTCACCCTCCTGGTTCCCTCCATCCCCCTGCTCTCACCTTCAGCTATACAGAAGCAACAGAGGTGGCAAGCCATTGCAGAAAAGGTGGGGGCAGCACCCCAGACTGACTGCCCGCATGGTCCCTCCACAGATCTGCCCATCACATGTGTCTTGAGGTAGCAACATCCTTCTACAACAGTGCCCTAAAATCTGTCCTTTCTCCGAACCATCCCCATAAACCCCAGTCACCTACTTCCAGCCATGGGACAGGGTTTCCAGGGCTCACCTCCCCAGTCCTGAAGTCACTGTGCTTACATGGTGGCACCCACCGCAGAGCACGACCCCCAGCCTCTCTAAAACCTAGTTTTCTCACAGCACTCAAGAAATAAAATGCCCCTTGCAACCTGCTGTGAGCAGCTGCACATCCAAACTGGGGCACTGCAGGGCAGTGATCTCCAAAGGGCCAGAGATGGGGGAAAAAAAAAAAAGCAGCAGCCAGATAAACTAAAGCTTTCAGTGAAAGATCTCCTGTTCAGTTTTCCTCAGAGAAACATATTTCCATGTGCCATCGCTGAACCCCGTTTCCTGACTCTCTGCTGTGCTTTGGCTCTCCTTGGCCTCCATGATGGAGCAAGACCTCACAGTGCCCTGCTTGCAGTGCCTGGCCTTGCCCTGCACCCCGGGGGAGGAGGACTGTGTAGGGTTGCCTGGGGCTGGAGTCCATACCAAATATCTCACCCCACCTGCAGGGGAGGGAGAGGTGCCTGTTGTTGAGGCCAGGAAAGGAGAAGCCTTGGGTTTTGTGCACAGCACAGAAGATACCTGGGTACCCTTGAAGGGGCTGATTATGGTCTGTGGTTGTATTTGGAAACGCCTCCTGGGCTGCTGGGACTGGGTAGGTGCGGCCTGGCCCTAGAAGGCAGCGAGCAGCTGGAGTATGACTCCAGCCAAGTACTTTAAGGGCAGTAAGGTATGTTGAACAGAGTTTGCCTAGGAGAAAAGGCAGAGAAGGGTGATTTTTAAAAATCAACTTTTTTCCTAAACTACTCTGTATCTAACCCTCTCAGCTAACTCCTCAGCCCACTAATTCCTTCTCTTACAGGTCCCCTCCTTCAGCTATGGGTATATCTTGCACGTTTCTGTCCCCATGTTCCCACAGGGCCTTGTCTTACCACTTTACCTCTCCATGCCATTTCCCTCCAGCCTCCCAAAATGCCTGATAGCCCCTGGAGCTGGGAAGCTTTCCCCTTCGCTCCCCTACCTCCTATTCCCCTCCCTACTTCAATCAGTCTTCTCTCCCTTCTTTTTACTGACTTTGGTGTTTCTTCTAGATGTTTCTCCACCACAAACATGTGAGTTGGGGTCAGGTCTATGTGGGAATTAAATTTTCATGGTGGTTACACTGTTAGTAGCTAAACTGATGGCTGAACCAGTGTAAGTTCCTTCATCATGCCTGTTACAGGGCATGACTGACCTTTTCAGTCCAGGCCTCACTCCTTTCCAAAAGCCTATGGAAAGCATATGGCTTGCTGTATATGGAAATTTTAGCTCACTTGTTTTCATGTTTCTTTCATACATTTCCAGGTTTCCACTGGACCAGTCCTGAAAATTATCATATTTAATGCTAATTACAGAATGACTGATTATTAATATTGAGACCTCTATGTGATTTGTCTATATAGGTCCCAAAAGCCTGCATTTGGCTCTTCCTTGCAAACTAGCACAGCTCTCCACCTCACTTTTGGCTCCAGAACCATTTCTGGGTCCATTGCTCACCCCATCCTCGTCCCCAATCCACTTGGTGAAGGCATAATTGCTGGCATCCTGGTTTCCATAGCAACCCTCCAGGAATGTGGGCTGGAATGGAGCTGTGGCATCTCCTGACATGGCTGGTCCAGGGCACCAGAGTGCAGCTACAGAGCCCTGTGGGCTGGAGAAATAGTATTACTCACTCGGGAACCAACTTTGATCTTTAACCCAACAATGCTGGTCACCTCGGTGATAATACTGCCTTTATTCTGTTTATAATTGCTATTAAAATTCTGGTACTGGTTGTTCTCGCTTGTGTCTCACACATACCAGTGAATAGGCTCAAATCCTGGGATAGTCAAAGTAGCAGGCCCTGTTAATTCACAAATACTTGTCAATTTGTGCAGTACAGGCTTGGAGAAGAGGAGCAGTCTGAAGTCAAGGGGTGATCCTTCAACTTTATGGAAACAAGCCTCCATCACAGCACCTGTTATTTCTTGACTTTCCTCTTTTATCTACTGAGAAAAGAAAAAAAACCCCAAAACCCTTTCTCCAGCTCTGTTAGCAATTCTTTTAGTAATCTGTTTTCTAAAGCACTTGTGATATCTGGCAGCTCCCCAAGTTGATTTCCTGAAGGTCTCCCAGCAGTGCAAAGCCATTGCCTTTCCCTGCTCCCTGCTGGGTGCGGAGGAAGCTCAGCCTCCATGAGGATTTCTCTTCGTTGCAGCCCTGACATCAGGTCCTTGACACAGGCCCTGTAACACAGTGGTACAGACAACCTTACGTCCTGCTTTGCACCATGCCCCTGGGCAAACCCTTCTCCCTGCCAGGAGTAAGTGGGACCTCGGGCATCACTGCGCCCCGTGCCACGGTGCATGGTGCTGCCAGCTGCCTACAGAGAGGTTTGGCCGCACCCTCTTCCATTGCAGCAATCCTACAACCCCTCTGCTAGATTTTCAGGCTCCCTTCCATCTCTGCTTTCCATTTTCCACCTCTTCTCTTCATTCCTTCCTCCCTTCCGGTCTCTGCACTCCAGCTATCTGTTCCTAGTCCTTCATTTAAAGTACTGATGTGAGCCAAGAGTACCTGAGTGCCTCACAATCTCGCCCCAGACACTGCTGTATAAGATATGAAGCACGCAATACATACATGCACATCGACCCTAACTAGCTGCTAATGACACCACAGTCAGCCTGCCCGGTCCCTGGTATAGAGCTTCTGGGAAAGCCCAGCTATAAAAGCTGTGTTTTCATAAGGTTGTGGAAGAAATTAGCAGACCTAGCTGGAACTTTCAAGAGTTGATGAGAAAAAAATAAATGAAATTAACTGTGTCTGGAATCACCAGCTAGATCATTCAGAGGGATGGTAGCCAAGAAGTGGAAAAGTCAGTTCCCAGTTCCTTCTTCTGGACCATGTTGGCTCATGCTCTTGGCAGGAAAGCCTGAGCAGGGACTGCAGCCTCTGCTCCCAAATGGGAGAGGAGCGATATATGGCTCGACTTGAAGAAAGCTGCCTGGCATTTTATGTGGTGCAGAAAAGTGAAGTTACTTCAGATGCCTGTTTTGGGAGGCTGCCATCTGAGCAGCTCAGAGACTAGCTGTAAATCAGCTATTTCCATCTTCCTGGCAGGCAGACCTCAGACACTCTGAAGTCTCAGCAACCCAAAGATTAACGAAGGGTTGCTAATAGCGGTGCCAGCCTGGCGCAACACATCATTCCACACATTCATGAGGTGTGGGGGGACGGGGACATCCACAAAGCTTTTGTGCCTGGGCTTGAAGACCTGACACAGGTAGAGCAGGAGGCAGTCATTGCTGTGTCCATGACCCATCCCTGGGTGCTCCTTGTCTGCACGCTGACCGAGCCACTGTCACAGCAGCAGGAAAGCTTTTCATCAGGCTAGATGGCACTGGCAGAAGTGGGAGATGGTTCCTTAACTGTGGTGGTCACACAACAATAGGAGTTGACCATGTGAATTCCCAGGTTGGGGGTGATGGGATCAGCACAAAGAGACTTTGCACAATTCTTTGCTGCATATACAAACATTAGACCTTCTATTTTAACATGATTTTTAAAATACTGATCTCCACACACAGCTCGATACCTCAAGTACGTAACGATTGTCTGTAACACGAGTATTTTCTCACGTTTGCTCTGCCTGCACAGATCGTTCAGCGCTCTTTCTGTCAATGGAGAGAAGCACATTTTCTCACTAAAAGAGATTAAAGAGCCTCAGCTTTTAGGGTGGGAGGCCAGAACAATGCTGCAGACACTGTGTACAAAGGATGACAAAATCCTCTGGTAGCACTCAAAGGGCCTGATCTGCTCCACCAGAACGCTGATGGCTGCATGAAATGGGAACATTTTTTAACCATCCCTGCAGTTTCCAGAACAACGAGTGACGCTTTTCCCCGGGAGTGCTACCTAGACTGAGGTGTAGCTAGCACTCCCTGAGTGCTACCCGGAATCACACGCCTGTCTCCAAGTGTTATCACTGTTTCTGATAATCACAGGTCACCGACCAAAGACATTGGAAAGCTCGGATGAGAAGTCTTTAGCATCTGCTTTCAAATAACAGGGTTGTGGCTCCTCTTTTTTACTCCTGTCCTCTTTTCTGATCCTGGCTGTTCAGCTGGGTCACACACACGAGCTTTCCTCTGCAACTTGCAAGGCCAGAAGAACAAAATTGAACAGAGATTGTCGTGCAATAAGATGATTCAATTTCCTGAGGAAAACATCATGAATTAGTGGTATGGTCAGGAGAAAGGGCAGCACTGAAGTATAACAGAAAATGAAACAGAGGGAGCTTACGGGGGCAAGGAATGCCTCACACAAACCCTGAGTTTTTTATTCTCTCTGTAAATATTTTTCACTACCCTTTCTCCATCCTCCATTTGATTTTGCCCTGCACATCCCATGTTTTCACCACAGTGCTGGGTCTCAGCCCATACCTCCCTTCCCTTCCTACACCCCCCTTTCTCAGAGGTGGCCGGAGGCACCCAAACCCTGAGACCGGTGACGCTGGTTTTGAGATGTGAGCATTGAAGTCCAGGGTACTGCAAGAGGAAAAGAAAAGAAGCTTAAGCCAGTGCTTCTTCTCCCAGCTCCTGCACAGGGAAGGACCCAACCATCACATTGAGGCTAGCTCGTCAGCCTGTATTTGGCCTCAAAATTGAGGAGAGCAGTTCAGGGACCATCACACCTGTGATGATGACCCTTGCAACCATCCCCAAGGGCTCCTGGCATGACAGCTGCTGGCTTTTAGCAGGAAGCTTCTTCCAGAGGGATTTTGTTACCAGCTGGATGCTCTCCCATCACACTCCAACACTGGCTAAAGCCATGTCTCCTTCACAGTCTTTCATTCTCTTCCTCCTACTTTTTTTTTTGTTTGTTTTTCCTTCTTCTTTGAATGGATTTCTCTGGATTCACTCAGATATTTTTAAAATCCTTATCCTCCCACCTTCAGCTTCTTCCACACAACCTGGGTGCTGGATGCAAAGGTTTTCCTCTCCCTGAATCTATCCCTCTGCCCAAGTGTTTGATAAAAACACACTGTTGGCTCTTCACTGCTGCCTAAAAGCTTCCTGTAGGCAGCAAGCAAGTTTTCAGACAAGAAACTGAGAAGGTCAACAACATGCAGAAATACAGTAAACACACAGAAATAAAGTAAAAACTCGGCAGCACTCCATTAAATACAGCACAGCGTTGTGCCCAGCTCTTCTCCCAACCCCACACCTTTTCCCTACACTTTTATTCTTTGTTTCTCCTCCTGCTCTTCCATCATCTCCCTCTCTGCTGTCTGCCCCAGCGTCTTCACCCACTGTGGCCAAAGGGGCTCCACAATTCTCCTCCTGCCCTGTGACATTTGATGGGGAGCAGCATCTCCACCGTTTGCCATGTCTTTGGAGTCCAGTTTCTCTCCGGTGCTGGTGCTGCTCTCCGGAGTCATCCACCATGTGTTTCTCTTGATGCGATTGCTTGAGTGCCTTCCAGCTTCAGCAACTGTGCTACATATCCTAAAGGTGAGGGAGCTTAAGCTTGGCCAAGTCCTTCTGAGACACAAAATCCATCACCACAGGTGAGTCTGTGAAGGCGTCTTGCCCTTGGTGTCCCAGCAGCCAGTGCACCCCCCAGGGAGCATTAGCTGCCACAGACAGCCTGGGTGCCCACACAGGCAGAGCCTGCACACTGCAAAAAGATCCAGGGTTGGATTTTGGGCGAGTTGAACTGAAGTTCATAGACTCGTGCCACAGGGTCCACAGCTTGCTGGCAAGTCCTGCAGCACCCCAGTGCTTACTTGACCCAGGTTTTGGCCTAAAACGTTAAGACTAGTGGGACAGTTTATCGCGGGATTGTTTGTTGTTCTCAGCAGAACCCATTTCCGTGGGCCATTTCAACTGTGCTTGAAAAACAGAGACAGCAATACCAAGGGGGAAGGCAGCTCCAAATGTTTGCAGGGACACGTAAGGTCAACGTACCAGAGCTGCTGATCATCCGCTTTGGCGGCTTCTATGGGTCTGGGAAGGCTGGAAAAACTGTTTGTAGGAACCAGCCTGTGCTTAGGAATAACATTTCCTTTCTGATGACAAACACTAATGACATTTAGATGCTACTTTGACAGATGCATTATTTTATTAGAGGATTTCAAGCAGGCAAGCGCAGGCGCTTTGTTTTCCCTGCCACTGCACGACTTACAGCACCAGCAGCCTTCCTACCGAGAGCTCACAACTTCCAACGACGGTGAAAATTGTTCTGAGAACAGGATGCATTGGTTCTACTTCAGGTGTTCAGGGAATGCCATCCATTCACCATTTCTGGGTGCTTTTCTGGAGAGGGGTTTCATCCTCCTCAAAAAATTATTTTCTGCAATCCGGGGTAAGTTTAGAGCTTGGCGGTTTGCTTGGCAGCAAAGCACATGGGAAGCTAAATCTGTCCAATGAAGCTCTACAGGTTTGAGTCCTAAACCATATCTTTGCAAGCTTTACTGCCTGCACCCTGGATTTGCCTCTCTGGGCTGGTGACCCCAAGTTGGAGAGGTGCTGATGTAAAAGGCAGAAGGTTTCTTGCTATTTCCCTCTGCCTTCAGCGACCGCACTGCTTTGCAAGCAGACACACAGCCCGGCTGTGGGAGCAGATTCCCCTCGGTGCCAAGAAAGCGAGGGAACTTTCTTACTTCCAAGCCCCTTCCTCACCCAGCCAAGCAGAAAGCAAAGAGCCGGCGCCGAGTTGAACACACACACGCTCCGGTGTGGCGATGGTCACCCCAGCACAGGTGACTCTGTAAGTTGTTTCAGCCCATTCTCCTGTTTGGGGGAGAGAATATGTTTTTGATGCATTTTTGTGACCTCTGCTACTTTTTTAACGTCCTTTCATGTCGCTGGAAAGCTGCAGCCAAAGGAAAAGGGGGAAGAAGCTTCATAGAGATTTCTAACAGGGACGGCTAAATTGGATCCCGTGGCTACACCTATCGCTGTAAAACCGAACCTGCAGATTCTGCCATGGAACAAGGCACGTTTGGCTCTTTCCTACCAGATGATCAGAGCCATGTAAGAATAGATTCAGAACCGCCTGCGGCAAAATTGGATGACTCAGACTTAAATACAATACTCTGTCCTCTGCAGCAGAAATAACATCACTGCGCTTGGCACAAGATTCAGGAGAAAACTACTCCTTCCAAACAGTTTGCCTGTACGCCACTTGGCTATGCCGGGCTGCCAAAGGGCTGACTGCCCTTTGTATCACACAAAGGAGAAGGGGAGAATTCGGGAGTTATCCATCATTCTGTCATTCCTCTTTTGAGCTAGACTCCTCTGACCTCTTGGGTGGTGAAATCCAGCCCTTTCAGCTTGTTCCAAATTTGGGCTGCAACCCCTATATGTATGTCTCTCTGCACGTGTATATGCATGTATATATGTATGTCTGTATATATGTGTAGATATATATATACACAGATATATATGTGTATATATATGTATATATACACATGTATATGTATATATACACACACACACACATATATACATATATATGTGTATGTCTCTCTGCATATATATACATATACACGTGCAGAGAGACATACATATATGTGTGTGTATATGTGTGTGTATCCCAGAATCACAGAATCGTAGGGGTTGGAAGGGACCTTCAGAGATCGTTGAGTCCAACCCCCCTGCCAAAGCAAGTTCCCTAGGACAAGTCACACAGGGAGGCATCTGGACAGGTCTTGAATATCTCCAGAGAAGGAGACTCCACACCCCCCTGGGCAGCCTGTGCCAGGGCTCTGTCACCCTCACTGTGAAAAAGTTCTTCCACATACTGATTCGGAACTTCCTGTGCTCCAGCTTGAAGCCATTGCCCCTCGTCTTGTCCTCACAGACCATTGAAAAGAGGCTGGGCATTTCCCCCTGTGTTCCACACTTCAGGTATTTATAAACATTAATCAGTTTCCCCCTTAGTCTTCTCTTCTCAAGGCTGAATACATATATGTGTATATATATATGTATGTGTACATAAATATACACACATATACATACATACATATACACACATGTATATATATATGCAGAGAGACATAGAAATATATACATATATATATGTGTGTGTATATATATACAGACAGACACACAGAGAAATGCATCTGTATCCCTCCTGGTTTAGCATGTGAACTCAGGCTGCTGCTTTGAGTTCTGACCTCAATGCCAAGAGCTGCTGCTGGTTTCTGAATTGCCCAAGAAATCCAGGCTACCTGTTGGGGACTTGAGTACCAGATAAAGTAAAAAAACAAAGAAACAACCCCAAGGAACCTGCAGTGCCCAAACCAGCATGGCCTTTAATAAATTCTTTGGATACTCCAGGTGCTTGCTGACAGGCTGCACAAGCAAAAGGCCGCCCAAGAGGAAAGGCTGGAAAGGGATTACATCTCTGCTGCAGCCAGGGGGTACAGTTACCAAAGCACTCACCGTTGGGAAGGGTTAAGCCACTTACCTCACCCTGCTGTGACGCAGTTCATACACCCAATGCCACCTTGCCAAGGTGAATCTTTATGTGAGACAAACAAACAAACATAAAAATTAACTTGGTCATTGACGTCAGGCCACAAAAAGCCAATTTTTCAGCAAACACAAAATCCACGTCCTGCATCACTGGGATAAACCTCAGGGCCCAGCTTGTGCGAATAAGTGACCTCTGGGGGTGAGGAAATAGGAGAAATAAGTTTTACACACTATAAATGCGATTAGAGCAGCAGAATCAATTAGCATGATGGTAAATAGCTGCAAATACCAGGTAATTCAGGTTTTGAGACATTTAAGTGCTACCTCTAGTTCCAAGCCCACGTTCAAGTAACTGTGATAACCTGAAAACGATGGAAAGAATTCAAACTGAGGTCGATGGGCACAGGCCTGCACCTTACCTGGTAAGGACACCTGAGATTTCAGCCCCCCTCAGGTTTTCCACTAGCTGTTCATCCAACCCTGTCTCCAGCCTGCCATCACATGAGTAAAAGGAATTTGCTGATGCCAACTGCAGCCTTCCAGTACCTAAAGGGGTCCTACAGGAAAGCTGGAGAGGGACTGCTTATCAGGGCATGCAGTGACAGGATGAGGGGTAATGGGTAGATTTAGATTAGGTGTCAGGAAGAAATCCTTCCCTGTGAGGGTAGTGAGGTGCTGGCACAGGCTGCCCAGAGAAGCTGTGGCTGCCCCCTCCCTGGCAGTGTTCAAGGCCAGGTTGGATGGGGCTTTTGGCAGCCTGGCCTGGTGGAGAGTGTCCCTGCCCATGGCAGGGGGTTGGAACTAGATGGGCTTCGAGGTCCCTTCCAACCCAAACTGCTCTGTGATTATATGTAGAGTGAAACATCAACTGAACACCTCTCGATGAAAAGTCCTGTGAAAGCTCCCTTGGCACCTGCAGAAGCCCACAGAGGCTGCAGCCCTGAGATAGGACCAAACTTGATGAGCATTTCTTACAAGCACAGAACCAATTAGCTATTGGAAAGGTGTGTGTGTAATAATGATATACGTGCGAGCATAAAGCTGCCACACTTCAAATGAACTCTGAAGGTTGTTCAGGCCAAAGATCTATCTTGCAGGTTTTATATGCCTAAATAATACAGGAGATCTATCTACATTGAGCCAGGGCAGTTCTCTTCTGTGCTTGGGCACATCTCTTGGGGTTCCCAGGCCCACCTGAGGCCAAGCCTAGTGCCATCGGGGGTGGACAGGGAGAGCAGCCCATCACACAAGACCTTTGGGATGAGGTGGCTTTTCCCTTCCCCATCTTTTTAATCCCAATCCCAGATTTTCTCCTCTCTGTAGTTTCCCATTCAACTTGGTCTGTTGTGCTTTGTTGTCTTTGCATTTTGCCATCACCCCATCCCACATTCACATTTCTGTGGCATCCCAATTACAACCTGCATTTTAATTATGTAGCATCACTTGATGTCCTCCTCTTTTTGTTTCCAAAATTGAACCACTTTTCTCTCTTTGAACTTCCTTTCTTTAGCTGTAGCCAATTTTTCATACAAAAAGGCCCTTGCTCTTTTTCAGATGAAATCTGTGGAAGCTCCTGACTGCAGCCTTCTGCTGACTTACGCTAATGGCACTTTTCTTCCCTTTGCCTTTTTTCCCCCCATCTGTTTTAAAACCTCACCAAGATGCAGATACACCCTGCGGGGGTGGAGAAGGAAAAAAAAGAGACCCATTTCTGTTTGCTGACATCTGGATAGTCATTTCCCAGCCAGAAGCAGGGACGTTCAGTGAGTGTGTGTGTACGTACCATCTCTGCTCGGCACAGAGCGCATCTGCCAGCCCCGAGCCCGAAAGGCAGCCCCTCGCTACGTGAGGCTGCTGGGCAAATCCTTGATGAGGAGAGTGATTAAGCGTCTTCCTGTTCTGAAAAGCTTGGTGTGAAGGCTGTAATCAGCCACTGGGAAGGAAGTTTTTTTGCCATCCCATCTGAGTGGACCTGAGGATCTCTAGAGGTCCCTTCCAACCCCCACCATTCTGTGATTACCTGTTAGACTAACTTTTTGACTCCGCTTCAGTGTTTCCAGTGTCCTCCTCTGCCTAACAATAAAATGCCCTTTACTGAAGGAGTCACTGTGAAAATGTGGCTAAATATGCCAGCTGCTTTTGGAAGAGAATGAGAGAAGCTCTACCCCCAGCATCATCAGGAGGTGAAGAAAACATCTATTAGAACACTCTAGTTAAGTGCAGCATCTAAAGAGACTTCTGACACATTTTTGACAGCTAATCTGCTGCAGGAGAGGAGCAGGTTCCCTGAAATAGGCCTAAAAAACAAAGCTTGGCTCTTGTATTCATAATTTCAGAGCTGTGAAAAGTTTCACTGCAGTGGAAGAGTAAGCGATATACTACACCAAAAGAGAAATACAGAGTGGGGGGGGGAAATAAAAATAAGCCCCAAGCATCAGCTGGTAACCTTAACTAATTTTCACCTTATTCAAAACTGGCAACTAATGAAAAGAAGGGAAACAAAAAAAGGGAAACCCCAACATTTTATAGCCGAGTTTAATAAATTCTGAGGCAGCACAACGGTAAGGTCACTGGACACTACACTGAAGCCTGCCAGCAGTTAAATCCTCTCCTTCCCCCTCCACAGCTTTAAGGATGACAGGCAGATTTTTAACTTGATATGGCAGAAAAATGTAGTTCACGGCTACCAAAGCCCTAGAACTCCCTGCAGCCCTTCCCTGGGCACGGCAGGCTGCAGGAAGAGGGCGGGAGGAGAAGTCTTTACCATTGTTAGTTTAGCAGAGAACAGAGCCAAACAAAGAGACACTCTAAGTTGAAAGTGATGTCACACAGCAATCGGACATCGTATCAGATGGACTCCGAGGTTGGGACAAACCATGAGGGAATTGAATCTCACCTCCTGTGCAACGCACAGGCTGTAACATTTCATTCAGACCGGAGAACACCATTGTTACCAGTCTGGGCTTCATCATTTGATGGGGTTGCAGAGAGTCTTCCCCAAATTAATTCCACGTGAAGAACGGTCGTCTCCAACAGCTCTAAACATCCTCCAGTTTATACTTCCTTACGCCTACCGAATTTTGAGCAGCACTTCTCTCACACAGACCCCCATGCACATCAGTTGCTGGAGACACCTGCCAGCGGGAACTGGATTCCCAAGCACCAATGGGATGAGGTCAGCTGGAGCCTGAGGCAGCGTGAGGTTCGCACAGACACACACAGAGGACTGACACTGCTACTCTAAGGGCATAATGGCAGAAACAGATGCAATAACCTCCCACAGTGGATGGCAGAATCCCTTCTGGAACGTCCTACCTGGCAAAACAGGGAGGAGCAGCACACCAGTGCACGGAACAGGTCAGCAGTTCAACTGAAGAGGCAAAAGGAGTCTTAAAGCACCTTGCGAATACACCACCACCTCCCTTGCTGCCTATTCATCTCTTTCCCAGCCTGTAAACCCTCCCGACACGCAGCAGAGACAAACCCCCACTGCAGTGCATCCAGCAACAGCTCTGAGGGTGCCGGTGCTCCACTGGAGGCTCTGGCTCTGAAACCAGCAAGATAGAACTTTGGATATGAGTCTCCCCTTCTTTTAAAAGATGGCCCAGCTAGTATTTACCTAATCCTGGGCATATTTTGATGAGAAACTATACCCAAGTCCCTCAGACACCTTTACATGTTTATCTGAACAGAAACTGCTTTCCTTTCCGAGTGTTTTTTCCCCAACACATCTGCAGTATGGACATTTTCTCTCAGGTAGAGGCACACAAACCCCATCGTAACAGAATCAAAACAGTAAGTGTTTAAGATGATTAGAGATAGAAAAGATTAAGGCTTTCAATTTCAATTCCATTAAATTGAAGGACAAGCAAAGCAGACAACAGAAAGAAAAAAAGAATCACCTTAAAACTGTGCTGTAGGAGCTGTGCTCGGTCCCTGACCCTGGTGAGTGTCATCCTTTCCTACTAGACTAAACTTAAGGAGGCAGAATGCACCCACCTGATGCAGGTGACTGGAAATACTGATGTTGTACAACCCACAATGTCATAAAATGAAAAAAACCCCCATAAATAATTAGTACATTCTCGAGTTAAGAAGGGTATTGCTTTCAGACTAAAGCTTCTAATTTGTTCTTCTAATGAACCATTTTCATTACCCTCACAAGAGACAGGAGCACTGTACCTGCAGGGACATCTATCCTTCCAGCCAATAAACGGAGCGTTTCTTCACGGAGATGTGAAAGATGAAGTAATCAACACTTCTCATCTTAAAGAAGAATCTATTTTTTATTCAACACAGGATGGTAAACGAGTAACAATCACAACAACCAGCATTAAAAAACAACAAACAAACCCTGCAGTCATATTTAAATGTCGCTCTACCGGTCACACTTCTACACACGAAACGCTGTCAGTCTTGCTCATTTCCAGATTAATGGGTATCGACACCCCATACTAACAAAACACAGTTTACTTGAAACTTGGAGGACTTTAAAGGCTGTTCAAAAAGAAAAAACAAATCTTCATATTTTCATCCAACAAATCCATTGCTGGGAGGAACTGACGTGCTGCACGTTGGCAAGGAAGGAGACGTTGGCACGCCGAGTCCTAACTCCCTCCTGCGATCAAGGGAAGGAAGGGCTCTGCCGGTGCCCCCAGTGCCGTTGTCATCCCACACCACTCACCTCAGTGCAAAAGCCAGCCAAATAAATAAATAAATAACAGCAGCAGCCGCCCCAACAAGTAAAACACGTAAAATCCAAAAGACAGTTAAATATCTTTACAACCTGTTCAATACACCCAAACTGTTAACTGTTAAATACACCCAAGAGCACTTTCTAACCTACAACCTCATCCCGTGAGGAACAGCCTCGCAAAAACCCGAGCGCAGCAGAGCTTAAAATTGTTCCAATGAACTGGTATGTAGCTCTGCCTGCCTTTTTGTGGGGAAGGGAATAACGTCCTCCTCTGGAGAGGTCCACCATCCCTCCCTCCTGAAGCTGTTACAGTACAGCCCTGGTGGGATCTCTGTGTTGTTCCCCCGTCGCCAGCCTGGCTGGCAGTCCCCCCTCCCCTGAGAGAGGGCAGTGTGCCATGCCACCGGCATGGATGTCCTGACAAGTCACACTACTGCAGAACAAGGCTGCTGTTCAGTGCGACAGCAACTCCAAACCCAGCACAGGTTTACAAATGAACAACTTGAGCATCCCTGCTGGCCTCAATGGGGATTACTTGAATTGTGTGATGTTAACCACCTGTCTAGGCAACTGCAGGGTCAGATCCTAGGTAGAACATTCACTTGCAAGGACTTCTGTACCATCCTTATGTCATTGTGGGACTGAGGTCTCTCCCCTGTATCTCTATTCAGCAAAACAGCTAACCCCCCCCCCCACCACACACAAATTCTTATACTGTTCAAGTAAAAAGTAAAGCACGTGCTGAATCAGAGCAGTAAAATAACAGATCAAAGACTGAAGAATTACAAAACAGCCCTGGAAATTAGGTGTTGTGCCACCACACGTGGAACATCACCAGCAGCAGATGAGAACATCTCTCCATGTTTTTCAGGACTATTTTAGAGAGTGATTTTTTTTTTTTAAATTGAATGTAAAGACTCCTGCATTGGTTTACAGAACTTAGAGCACAGTTGAGAACAAGACATATGCCTAGGGCTTTAATAAATAGTTAAGAATATTCCACAGTTTAAATTATCTAGCCTTCATGATCCAAGTATAAACACCCCATACAAAAAGAAATTCCTTTATACAACTTTAAAAAAAAAGAAATCATCACAGTAACATCTGTTTTGCAAAGGAGACAGCTATACAAAGAAATTATATGTTCTGAAGACAGTTTTGAAGTCTATTTGCTGGGTAACACTAGTTACCAAAATGCTCTTGTTAAAACCTATCATCTAGGTAATTTTTCTTTTCCAATACAAACATATTTTGGCTCTGAACCTGAAATTTGGAGCCACATGAAATTAGCCACTTCGAAGGTTTCTGGTTATTAAGGCTCTGATCTGACTTTGACTTCCATGTGTCACACGAGTGCTGAAACCAGGGAGCACCCAACAGAGATCACTGTGGCAGCAGGCACTAGAGCCCCTCATCTGCCCAGTCCTGTAGCGCAGAAGTCCAACAGCTCACAGTCCTCTACCAAACAAAGGAACAGTCTCTCAGGAAAGGAGTCTCACTTCAGGAGAGGAGCAGGAGAACCATTACGCAACGCTCACACAATCAGTTTATAATGCCCTGAAAATCACTAGAGCTCCCTCCCACCCCTAAAAATTCTGACTCATAATCTACTTTTTGTTGCTTCAGACTCCTTTTTTTCCCCACAATCCTAATTGAGGACTAGCATCCATCCAGAGGGCCTGTGAAAACTGCTAACTGCGGTTCGCCCCAACAGTAAATTCCATTCCCATTACCTACCAAAAGGCTGGATGTCATCCTTGGGATTAGAAGCAGCACTGTAGTTACAAACTAGTAATATGCTGAGGTTATTATTGCCTGAGCAGCTTCAGGATACTAATAGCAGCGCATCTTAATAACCAGCTGGTATGGTCCTCTATAAAGCGATACCTTCTGTGTGTGCAAAGTGACATACGGGACGCACACTTTGCTCACTGAGGACAGGACAGTTCACTGCTGGACCATCTCTTATTGTTTCAGCTTCCTTCTGCTCTAGTTTTCACTTGTTTTTTGGAAAATATGCAGTTTGGTATTTTAATTAAAAACATCTTATCAAAAGAAATAAAAAGGCACTTGGTGCTTCTCTTTGGTTCAGGTGAGGCGCGCTGCTGAAGCCTTCCCACAGTCCCTCTCTCTGTCCGATGAACAGTTGCCATCCTGAGGTACTTACTCATGTGCAAAAAATAAGAGCTTCAGGGATTTACCAGTTGCGTTTCTCACATTGCTCCCAGTAAGTGTGCAAAGCTCTTCACCCATCTCTTAAATACAGATTGACGCATTCCATGACTTGTTTCTTTACTCAGGGAAGAGCTCTGATGAGTTAGGCAGTCCTTACTCCAAATCCGGGCTCTCACGTCAGTGCTCCTTAAACCTGGGGAAAGAACAGCAGTCAGGCAGGAAAACTTGATGTGTGAGGCGCAACAGCCACTCACGTCAAACTGCAGGACCTGTCCCTTGCCATGCTGTTTTCTGTTCCCTGTCCATGTGACTTCTCCAAAACTGCAGCTGAGGGGCCCAATTTAGAATTTGATTATGCAGCTGTAACACTATTGATTCAGTGGATTGGGTTTTTTCCCCCCTCAATTCAAAGCACTGTGAATCCAGAGTAACCCTTTCCTTTAAGGAAACCTTTTGGGAAAAGTTACATTTGAAGCTATTAAAAACCACAGAGCAAGCAATGAAGTAGCTTCTTATCCCCACCCGGATGCTCCATGATGAAAAAACCAGGAAGATTACATATTTGAGAAAAAACAGTACTAGAAAGACAGCAAAGAAGTCTGTTTTCAGATGCTTTTCAAAATAAGATGTTCTAAAGAAAAACGTTCATAATTTGAAAACATCAAAAGGAGACTTCAGAAGCAAAAGAGTCAGAAATAGTGATACAGAAACCTTTAGACACAGAGGTATTATCACATGTTTTCACACTATCATCAAAGAGCAACAGCCAAGCGTAACACTTACAGGGTTTGATCTGCATTACACCGAAGTTCCTTCTGAATAAGACGGAGTAAGAACTGTAAAAACAGTCACAGAATTTGTGTTAACATCTATACAGACATACAAATGGACAATGTTTCAGGGTAAGAGGTACGCTGTTATTCCAACAGTTCCTCATTCGAAACTTTACCCTGTAATGCTCAACTCAGTAAAAGAAAAAAAAAAAAAAAAAGGAAATCTTTACAGATGCTCAGTCAATGTTTGGAGGAGGAGTTTGCATGAGGGAAATAATTTCCTTTTTGAAATCTGAAAGATCAATTTCTTCATAAAGACCAGAATGGCTTTCTGATGCTCCTTTACCAACATATGTGTACAGAAACCAGCAGAGGGAACCCAAGACTTCAGGAAAACCAGCAGGGAGCAATTCTGGAGCACACAACTATTTTAGCTGCTGTTCAGAGAAACAGCTCTGTGTGTGAAAAGCTGCTGAGCAAAGCCGGTGATGTTTACTTGTGCGCCCAGGATCAGGGCTTTCAAGCGCACTTCAGAAGATGTACCAGGATAGTAGCCAAGGAAGTGATTTACAAATAGAATCTGGTGATTGCCACGTATTTTAAAGGCAGAATTAGAACCTCCAGGGTTCCTCACTGTTGCAGGCTTCCTTATCCTTAGAGTCTCACTGTTGAAAACCAAGTTTCTTCACTATTAGAAGTATCGGTGGTTTCAGAAGTTAAACCTATCGTTTCAAAGATACACGTGGGGCTCAGCATGGCAGAACTCAGTACCAGGTAAGAAGCTAAAGCTCCTCCAGGTATCTTTGAAGAAGTAACAGGTCAAACACAAGCATCTATATGCTGTACTGCAAACAACAGGAAAAGTAGAACAAGAGTTACAAACTCCAGGATTTATTATGACAGCAGAGTCAACCCTCTCACAAAGCAGAGCTTTACAAGCTCTGTTTAACAGATGCTGCAAACAAAAATGGGACATTTTCAGTTGTTTTTAATAACTAACTATAAAAGAAAAGGGAAAAGAAAAGAGGAACTTAGCTTTAAATCTACTTGGGACAGCAACAACTTTCTCCCAAACCTCACTCTGCAATATGGGAGACCCAATACTGAAAACAACACAAATCCAGATTTAGAGAGCTGCTGTCAACTACCAGTGGGAACATGCTTCAACTATTAAGCTTCCTTAATTTATTTAATTCATTTTCAGAGATTTCACATCTTAAATATGGAAAAAAAAACCCTTTCACATTTTGGGTTTAAGTTTAATTTAGGAAAGAAGCCTCAATCCTAACTCAAAGCAAGACTCTGCTTTTCTTGTGTCAGTAGGTAGGGCTCTAACAGACTCAGCACCAGGTCCTCTGCAGTACAATCCCACTCAGGCACAGGGCTTTGTCTGGGCACAGACAGTACAGAGGAAGGAGTATTTCTGAAGTGTTTCACAGTCATCCTGCCCTCTCACGAGCACTTCTACCCAGGGCTTCAAAAGGGGAGGATAAGCAAGTGATACTTCAGGATGTCTCTCAGGTAGTCATGGCAGCATTCGGCTCTGCTGGAGAACAAAGCTGGTACAGATGCCTGGCTGGGAAACCCGTAGCATGCACAGAAATGTAACCTACAGGGTAACCTACAGGCAGGCACAGCAAGACTGACTTCAAAGGTACAGCAAGGCTTGCCTTGCCTCATCTCTGTCTTCTCTAGTCTTTAAAGGCAAAGTGGGGCAAGCCAGATGTAGAAAAAAAAAAAAAAAAGCCACCAAAAAAACTTTTCAAATCTTCCTATGCATTACACAGGATTACACAAAAAGGATCAGGGGATGGAGGACCTCCCCTGTGAAGACAGGCCGAGAGAGTTGGGCTTGTTCAGCCTGGAGAAGAGAAGGCTCTGAGGGGACCTTATAGCGGCTCTGAAGTACCTGAAGGGGGGGCTACAAGAACGCTGTGGAAGAACTGTTCACAAGGGCATGTAGCAAATAGGACAAGGAGTAATGGATTTAAACTAAAAAAAGGAAGATTTAGGTTGGATATTAGGAAAAACTTCTTCAAACCAGAATGGGTTACCCAGAGAGGTAGTGGAGGCCCTATCCCTGTAGATACTCAAGGTCAGGCTTGATGGGGCTCTGGGGCACCTGATCTAGTAAAGGTGTCCCTGCTTACTTCAGGGGGGTTGGACTAGATGACCTTTAAAGGTCCCTTCCAACCCAAGACATGCTATGACCTCAAACAGGAGAAGAAAAGGAAAATCGACATTTGTACTGAGACACCATGTGTGTGCTGCACTCCTTTTCCCTAAACATACACTCTTGGTTACTATTTAATGTTAGGATGCCAATTTTGTGTCTAACCTAGTACAAGAGTTTTGGGGCCCATATGGAAAATGTGATGTATTGATGTTCAAAACCTTTATTACTGCAGTGACTTTAGCGACACAGCAACGCAGCAAAACATTTGTTACTGCTTTGCTACACAGGCTGTAAAAGAAAGCAGAAGTAACTCTTCCACGAGTGGAATCTGAGGCATCTACACATGAAGGTTTACTCACAGTTATGCTGGCTGTGATCTGCTCAGCCAGCAATTAACAGATGTGTATCTGCTTGGGAACTGAACTGCATCAGAACTTATCCGCGCTTTTGATTAAAATTAGATGAGAATTTCACAATGAGCAAATCTGCTCTTTAATTGAAAATTTCCTACACAATTGGGAAGTCTCTTCTCAAAAAGGGGGCACTGAAATTGCAGAGGGAAAATCTGCATTTTAAGGTAGTGTAGCACAAAAGCAATACCCAATAAATAGCAGTTTTAGACTTACTAGCAAGGCACACGCGTCTGCCACCATGAGCATGTAGAACACGTTGTTCCAACCAGATGGGGAAATAAGACCTGCTAAGAGAGGCCCCAAAGCTGCACCTGGAATATAATATTGATATCATCAGAATGATGCAACCTAAGATTTACCCTGCTGAAAGATAGGCATCCTGGATTACAATATAAATTTCTCCACCTGGTTAACTCACTATTACATTTATGTATTAGAAGGTCCCAGAAAATGCCAACATCACTGGTACAGCTGCAGGCAGACAGGACACCTAATACGGGAAGTTGGAAGACTACAAGTTTGAGAAATGCCTGTTTCTGGCTCAACAAAACCCTCAGCCAGTATCACAGTGAGTCCTGCTCAACTTCCCCTTCCACATACCAGTGTGGAGGGTGTGAAACAAATACCCCTGAACTCAGAACCAGCTCACCGGCATCCACTTTTGCTTTCTGCCCCAGACTCCCTCCCTCCCTCCCTCCCTCCCTCCCTCCCTCCCTCCGGCGTGGGACCACTAGAGAGGTCTGAGGTTAAATTTGCTCTACTCCCCATGTCCATAGTTGTACCAAGTCCTGGCAAAACGTGAACTGGAGAGAGCCTGGTTTCTCCAAGATCCTTTGCTTTAACCTACTACCACAGCTAAGGCAGGCTACCGTACAGCTCTGGCTTACCTACAGATCCTGTTCCATCGATGATCGCTGTCACTGTGGACAAGGCTCTTGCGTTCCCTTTCAGGCTTTTATGGGTACCCTAAAGAGACAAAGACTGCTTAGGCCCATTCTGAGATGAACTCTGAAAAAGTCCTTACAATGCCTTCTCGCTCACCCCCCTCCACATTCAGTGCACACAGTGAAGATGCCTTAAATATCCTGGCTCAGAGACCCTTTCATTGCTACTGAAGAAGCGTTCTCCTTTATTAAGTCATGTTATTTAAACCACAGGAGCCAAGAAGCTTTCTGTCCTGCACGTTGTGGATTCAAGCAACAAGGATGGCACTTGAGCTTTGCATTATGCAGCAAGGCTGTATCCACAGTCCTCTTTTCCCCGCTAATATAGCAAAGCTCTGCAGAACAAAAGGGAAAAAAGAAAAAAAGAGATCCCTGCTATGACAGGAACACTGGATCAGAATCATGGATTCATACTGAAATGCTAATTCAGAGAATTCCTGAGCCAAAAGAAGCTCTTCAGTCCCAATGCTAGAAGCCAGGTCTTCAGAACAAAACAACTGATAAAGGCAAGGACTTAGTAGAAAGCAGAAAAAATGAATAATACTTCAGAGAACTGCTGTGACAGACAGGCTTTATCTCCAGTACACCAAGCAGAACCCAGTAAACAGCAATTTCTATTTGCTGGTGTCAGATGTTCAATTGACGACACCCTAGGAACTGGCTGGCAGTGACAACTCTCTTCCCAAGGGCCAGGTAGGGATCCTGACAGGTCAGGCCCCACTTGCTAGCTAGCAATCCCTTCAGCAACACTACTGATAAAATGGGCAATGCATGGCGCCTGCCTTGTCTTGCCAGGACCTCCAGGCCAAGGACAGGGCTCTAGAATACTTCTGGAGATCTCTGTCCTGCTCCTTTCCCTATATTTAGCGTATTTATTGCCTCTAGCTCAGGGCCTGAAGGAACGAGGACCTTTGAAAACAACCTTCCAAAACCCAGCTAACAAAAGGCACCAGAGTCAGTCTTTAAACATGACATTTGTGATGGCCTGACCTGTTGGACGTGTCGGCAACCAGCGAAGCAGTACAAGAAGGGGCAGAAGGCAGCATGGACAAAGTGCCATGTATAGCTTTCCAGACTGATGGGAATTAAGTCTCCAGCTCATCTCTGATGCAGACACAGCCTCTCCCCATTTAGAGATGCAAAGTATAAAAGGGGAGAAGGCACCTGTACCAAGACTTGACCTTGCATGCATCCTTCATGTTCACTTTGGGCTGCCATCTACAACCTTTGGGCTGTCTCCTACATGGTCAAGAGTAACATAGAAGCCTCTCACAAGCATGACACTCGCTCGTATTTACACATAAACTCAATGGCTGAGATCAGCACTGCCTATCCAGACCCTTATCCCTTTGCAGGCCCTTCACTGCCTACTCTGCAGAAGACAAAGGGCTCTCTCTGGAGGCCAAAGCTGCTACACTGGAAGCAGAGGGGAAGCCAAACTCACCAAGTCAGCAGAGACAGCAGTGGTGATCAGCGCGTAAGGGCCATTCACCAGGGCACCACTGATAAGCAGCATCACTGTTGTAAGTCAGACACAAATGGAAAATGTGAGTTGCTTGAAAGACAGTTAACTGTAACAGGAGACATCACAGCCTATGTGCTCCCCTGGCCCTGTTACAGAATTGGGAAAGGGGGGGACGTTTCTACCTGCTTCCAATGCTTACTCCATGATGTGGATTCACAAATATGACAGGAGAAAGGCCTGAGTCAAAAGGCACTTCCCAGGGCCCTTACTGATCCTGGTAGGTCAGAGAAAGGGGGAAATCTGACCAAACCCATCCTAAAAATGGGGGATTCTCACAGGATCCACACTCAAGCCCCCATCTCTGCTTACACAGTGCCAAGCACCATAGGGCCCTAAAACTTAACGAAGCCCTCAGGTAGGGAGACACCACTGTCAGCACTTGTGCTCCAACTGCTGTTTTGAGGTAACAGATGGGAAGCCACAAGTGAATTCAGTCTACAGAGTAATGCTAATGCTGCTGTTAAAAGTACTAAAAGTAGGCTTTAAACACCTCTGACATTTGGCACAGGGAATATAATGAACCCTGTGCTGACTCAACAAGCTCTACAAAGATGACCAATGATACTAACTAAATCACTCTTTCCATGCCATCCTTTACTCATTTTCTAGCCCCCCCTTCCTAACCTTGTGAAAAGCCTGCATGCCAAAGTTTAGGGAATTTGTTTCCATATTTCTGCCTCTCAGGGAAAAAATAAAACTAAAACCTAATAATTACAAAAAACACACACACAAACAAACAGGCGAGCGCAAAGGATCATAAATTAAAAGTTCACAGAAAGCCAGTCAGAAAATAATGTTAAAATGCTCACCTATAGTAGCCTCAAGGCCCATTTTACTGATTGCAGAGAACATGTACAGCTGTAAAGGTGAAAAATCAAACATGTTGAATACCAACACATGGACCAATCCTAGACTGTCCGTATTCTCCATGTTAACTATGAAATACTGGAGCTGATATAATGTGAAAGTTACTTCCAGGCTTTTCTAACCCTTTTAGACCCCAGCAGAATAACTAATTAGAGACACGAGGAGGGTAAGTGATATGGTCCAAACCCCCAGAATGTCCTTTCAGAAGGGTGGGAGACCACCCAAGTTTAAACTCCCAAATTTCCAGCTGTGACACAGCACAGAAATTTTAGCCCTTGAGCAACTAAAACTCTAAGAACTGAACATCAGCTTTTATAGGAGAGTGATAAACTCGCTTATAATCCTATAGCAACCAACACATCAGACCTGGTTGCTAACTTAGTAAGGGCTGCCCTAATGTCTAAACTTGCTCATTGGCTCAACTTTTCATGCCAGGTTTAACCTGTCCTGAACTCTCTTAGAGCCAAGTTAGAAGAATCTGTCCACAGAACTTCCCAAGGAATGCTGTCAAAGTGCCAGCCAGAGATGTAAAAGAGGGGCACAATCTTACTGTGGGTGCTGCAAGCAGTAACATCATTCCACAGGTTGATGCTCTCTTCTCCAGCCTGTCTGAAATCAGGCCTGCCAAGATTCCACCTGAAAGAAGGGAGGAAGACACTCTGTGCATGTTTTACCCAAGAGACACTAGTTATACTTAATGAAACCCAGCACAGATTAAAACAACAGGGTAGGACTTTCAGTGTGCAGCTACACAAAGCAGTACTGAGCGTGAGGCCAGCAACGTAATTGGCACTGAGGAATTCCCTTACTGACCCAGCCGGTTTTGACTCAGAAGATAACAGAAGCAGGCAGACGTTCTTCCTCATTGTTTATTCCAACCAAGTATCCAAGATGACAGGGTGTGGGATGGGGCCAGAATAGATGGAAGAAATCTTTACAAATCACTGCTCTGCTGCTATCGGATGCAAAAACCCTTTTCACCAGGTGCCACACAGTCCCTCTGATGGAATTCTGGAATCCAGCTGTGCTCAGCTACTTACTGGTCTCCCAACTCCTCAAGTGCAACAGTAGACTTGGCTCTCAAGTGCTCTGTCCATGCTGCACTGCAACCAGGGAAAATGAGCTATGCAGGATCTAGGGGCAAATTGAGTGTTTGGTTTTCTTCTCTCCAGGTAGTCACTCCAGGGTCTAATTTTCCCCAGTTCTTGTGTTTGCCAATGACTACACAGACTGTATGCTAATCAGAGTGTGTGGCAGGAAAGGGCTGGAAAGCCTGAGGGAAGGAGCTGCCAAAATGATATAAAGGGAAATTGGTACAGGGAGAAGGAAAGGAAAGAAATTGTCTGGATTTGACAGATTCTTAAATATTGCTGGGCCTGCCTCTCCCTTCCCAGCTGCCCATCTCCAAAGTGCTCACATCTCACTTGAATTGAAATGTAAATGCCAAAGGTCCAAGCAGCACTGGTGCAGTTAAGCCAGTGCTCACATCAGGGTAAGATGCTGCTGAAAAAAGTCACAGACATCTCTGAGGAACTACTGACCCTGGATTCTAGCTACCTGGGATGAAATAAGCAGTGAGAAACAGCAGAAGTCACACCCTAACACATGGCTACAACAGGAACCACAACACACCTTCACACCTTCACACTTGCATCTTGAACTACCAGGGTCTACAAAGCTCTTGATCCCGCAAAGCTTCTCCCTCATGACCACTGTTTTCCAGTAGACCGATCCAGGGCTTATTTCCATAAGAGAACTGGGGGAGGTGGAGAGGGGATGGGTACAGGGGGGTGTATGTGGGGGTGTCAAATCAGCCAGGCATCAAGATGATGATGCTTATTTTATTGTGAGGTCTGCACTGGCTTAAAAATTAATTATTCAGTGGTCACCTCACAAATGACAAAGGAATAGTTTTGACCGTATCGTTACAATTTTACCAAAACCAGTTACATGAGGCATCAAGAAAAAAAAAACCAACCAAACACAAACCACCAAAACACTTGTGGCCATTTCACCCCTGTGCCCACAAAAAATATGCAACTGTACAAGCTGGAACAGTTCTGTTATGTTAAAGCAACAAAAGGAAGATACTTTGACAGGTGATGTGATGGGCCAGAGCTGGCTGTACTAAAAGATTCCATTATATTACAATCTGTACTGGACAACATCACTGCCTCTGAGTTGTTAAATTTAAAGATATTTCCCTAGGTTTTCAACAACCAACCCAGCTCTCAACTGAGCACCTTTATTGCCATATATCCACATATATTTACTGCCACTTATAAAAGGCATGAGGATTAATAATAAAAGCAAGCTGTGCAAGCCACAGCTTTTCCTAAACTGGTCTGATTAAGGATGAAATATTAATATATAAAACTTACCAAAGATTCCACCCACATCAAACAGTGTAGAAAGGTCCCCAGCTCTTTTGGCATCGAGATGCTCTAGTGACAGAAGAAAAATGCTTGTCTCATTTTCTGACTACAGAACATAGAAATCTCAGCACAGTTTTGTTACACCAGGGGAAAGGCATCTTACAGCAGCAATGTTTGTTCACAGGAAGAAGCTACCATCAGCTGTCACTGTATATGACAAGTAAGACCGTATCATAACTGGGCATTCAGGGATACAGCCTTTTTAATGCAACTGCAGTCTCCCAATTTTACCACTTTAGCTACAGATACAGTCCAAGCAACAGAGCTGCTGACTGTTAAAAGTCTGGACTAAAAACATTCCCATTTGTGACAGTCACAGATTCATTAATGGTTAGAGAACGCTGGTGAGGCTCTTTGCTCTGTGAGCATGATTAGTGTCTATCGAGAGGCTCACTTACAGAGCCTCCTCCTGGAGGCCTCCACCACACAACCAGTAATAGAATCATTGTGTCTGGCGACCCTGCCTGGCCCCAGGCACACTGTGCAGTTCGTGGGGGCTGTGAAGGGAGCGCAACTTCCTTAACTCCGCCGCTTGCACACGCTTACACTTAGTCGCTGTAGTGACTGATACCCTATGGCATATGATTAACAAAAGTACATCAGGAAGTTGGGCAACCCAGTCCTATTATGCTGTCTAATTGAGAAGTTTCAAAAGCAGCTGCATATCTAAACCCCTCTGGTATTTTTTAGAAGTCTCTGAAAGAGCCATATGTGTTAAAACAGCAGGGTCAATGGTGCTACCACAACCTCCCCACCGCCTGCCACAGCACAGATGGCAGTACTGTGACCTCTGCTTTCAAGGTACCAACTCCTGCAGAAGTCCACATACGACAGCCTTTAGCTACAGGCTCAGCAGCTCTGTTTTTAAAGGGTATTCAACCTCATTTGCTGGCTATTATTGCCATACTTGCCCAGTACAGCCGTTCTGACAGCTGAGGGTTTAAAAAGTCAGATCATGGCTCACAAGATCATGAATTTCTCTGGCTAGATGGAACTCCTTCCTCTGCACCTCACACCACAAACCAAAAAGCAGTACTGAACAGAGGTCATCTAGACCTTTTAACAAGGCACTTCAATCACGTTAAAACATTGTTAGAAAGCAAACCTTTTTGACTGGTTTGCACGAACTCAAGACACAGTGTTGATGCTTTGATGCTTGGAACTGTTGCAGATAAGCCAGATTTTTTTCTTCTTGTTTTGAAAATGCCCCTCTCATCATTGTGAATTCATAAAACTGTGATATGTGTTAGCTAGTGACTTACAATTCTCCTGCTACTGTAGCAAAGACAGTTTATTTCAGAAGCAGTAATGTTTATTTTCTTGTTTATTTCAAGCTATTATTTCCAGAGACTCTGCAGTCATAATTCTGTATCCCCTTAGTGTGATACTTACCTACATTTGTGATATAGAGGGGAAGCCAGAAGAGGAAAGTGTAGCTCACCAGCTTTGCAAACAGGAGACAAAGGGAGAACTCTATGACTCCCTAAGAGAATAAAGAAAATAGGGAAGTTAGTAACTTGATAGAGGCTGCTATTTACTTCCAAAGATCATTATGAAAATGGTTTCTAAGAAGCATTTAGGATTCTCTTTTTCTCTCAAGAATTCCCAAGAAGCATTTTTCCCCTGAGAGCACAAAGCTTACAATCAGAGCAGATGGTGGTATTTTACTTACATGTCTTCTCATCTATTAACTGTACTGAATCAACCAAAGAGAGGACACTAAAATGAACAGGAAGGATTTGATACTCTTTGGGAGCACACTAAGGAGCTGTCATACACTATTTAAAATACTCCATCCTCTTTCCCACCAGATATATGAAAAGTATACTTACTGCACAGAGCTGCAACCAAACAGCCAAATTAACCTATCTTCATTCCCCTCACCATCTGATACATTTTTGTTTGAAACTGGATTTCTTGAACTCCTCAGTAAGGAGTACTGCAGTGATCAGCATGGACAACACACATACACAGCTCGCCTGCTTCACATGCAGCTGTGACCCTTCCAGACAACAGGCAGGATAAATACCAGTGTTAGAGATTCCAGGTGCCAGCAGCAGCAACAACCTTTCTAAACTTTCTATCCTTCACCTCCCCCCTTTACTGCAGGAAAAACACTTGAGACAGAGGACAGACTGGACAGGATGAGGAAGTGCAGGAATACAGTGATTCAATGCTGGAGATTTCCTCCCCTACCTTTGTACCTGCCCCAAATCAATCTGTATATAATACCACTTGTGCAACCTACTGAAGCTGACAGGGCTTTAAGCTGAGAGGACAATCAAGAATCATATTCCCTGAACTAAAGGAAACTTCCTTTCACCAGCAGCCCAATTGTTTGCAGTACCTGAAACTTCTCAATACAAACCATAAAAGAGATCTTTTTTAAATTAGAGCTTTTAAAAACAATGCTAAGGGATGTAAAAGGGAAGCCCCGGAAAGAAGTTCTAACACAGAAAAGCACTTACAGACCCAACCTGCTATTTCATCCTTAACACCCATGTGTCATTAACTACGACCTGTAGACTTGAACATTATAGGCTGCTCTAGTATCTGTTATAATGAGGTTAAAAGAGAGAGAGAGAGAAAAAAAAAGCCTTTATATAGGTACTGGAGCCTAAATGCTTATAGTTTCTAAGATGCAACCAATAAGCTTACGTGCTCTGCTCACTGGGGAAGAGAGCGCTTTTGTATCGATTCTCACTTCTCCTCTGAGAGGGGTACACCTTGTCATGTGTACCAGAATCTGCTTTAGCCTACATATACCAGAGCTGCCAGTCAAAGCTTGAGATGAGAAATTAACATTATCCACCACCCCGTAGAGAATTTTGTGGGAAATGAATTCTGAAGCCAAAGGTAACTCCAGAGGCACAGGGAAGAGGAGCACACGTACTCACAGGTATTCTCAAGGCCCCAAGGAAGCTGATGGCCGATGTCCCATGTCTACCTTCCCCAGTGACCACACTGCTGGAGTTCAGGGTCACACTGCAATTTTCACTCTCAATAAGCAAATGCTGCATCTCTGGATCCTGCAGTTTTCCCCAGCAACAGTGTATGAAAAACAAAGGAACAGTGCATCACAACACACATGATAGAATCAAATCCAAGCTTTTTGGTTCTTTTTCCAAAAAAGAAATCTACTATCACAGAAAGTTACAGCTCTAAAAATCTCTTGATATGGACATACAGGGTATGTATTTAGAGAGTGTATACAGAGTATCAGGTGAAACAAGCCTGGTTGTTTATGTCAGAGTGCATACACCCCATTATGGAATTAAATTTCTGCTCTATAGTCGAACAATTTCAAGTTGCAAAACACGTAATAGAGAACATTTTAACAGAATGTAACAATTTCCAGTCTTCCCTTACCTCACTACATAAACATGGTCTAAATAAAACTGGCAATCAACTGAGTACTACAACACATTTCTGTATAATACCACATATTATCATCCTTCTCTACCATTTTTCAGACTCTGTAGCATCTCAGTCACCCACTTAAATACAGATCACTTCTGCAATTGAATTATGGATACTGAGTGTTTTATGTTAAGCAACCACTTATGTTTTCACTACTGTTTCATTTCAGCAGTGCAATCCACAAATTATAAAGCCTGGAGTTTACCAATATTACTTACGATGTGAATTCTCAGTTCTTTCCTAGAACTGGGAAATCAGTATTGGAGTAATGGATTTTACTCTATCACTGGCTGCTAAGAATAGCTGCAGAGCAAGCTATCACTTAACACCACCAAGCCATCCCAGCCTAACCATGAGGCTATCTTGTTATTTTTATCCATCCACCACACTGAAGTGGACTCTCTCAGAACTGGAAATTTACATCTTCCAGCTATATATAGAAAACAATTTTCGAGTATAAATATCCTCAGTATTTCTTTCCCAACTCAGAGAAAAGGATGGGATGTAGCCATGCTCACTTTCACCTGCTTGCCAAGATGCTCATCTAGCTGTGCACTCTTACTAGCTATGGGTGTATTCTACACGCTGTGTTCTTGGTCCCAATGCTTGGCCTGTTTGAATAAAGCCTCAGTAAAGAATTAAGCCTCAGACATATACTTGTCTGTAGGTTAGTAAGAACAAAATGGAAGGCCATTCCTTTTCCAATAGATATTACAAAGATAAAAGCTTTCTGATTAGTATTTGGTAAGGCAATGGAAGAAGAAAGAAAAAGAGATAATCAAGTGCCGGATAAATTCATTACTGCTATTTCACACTCAATGATTCCAAATAAATTCTGTTTTTAAAGAACTTGATTTAGGAGAAAACATTAGAGAACCATCTGGGCACCAGAGTCCAGACACTTAGCATAATTTTAGAAGCTACTAAGCAGCATGAAAAATATTTGTGCAGGGCAGGATGCAGGATTACCAGAAGAACCTGCACCCAGATAAAGCATTAACTGTAAGGCAGGAAACGCATCTAGGGACCTCTGATGTAGCACTGCAAACTATTTATCTTTGGAACTATCCAAGCAGCTTCAAAAACTTCAGATATTTTAACAGTAGCAATTTGAACCATCAGTTATGAGCACTTAAAAAAGGGAGGGTGGAGGGGGAAGAGGAGAGGGAAAAAGCAGTGAAGTTGGGTTTAAGGGAAGACGGTTGTAGACAGTGTCTTAAGCGAGTACCTCTTGCACAATTTGCACAGCAAATTTAACTAGGATGCCTGAGTTAACACTGCCCGTATCTCAGACAGGTAGCTCTAAGCCAGTTTAAGAAGCGTGGGTTAAATATTGAAGTGGAAGTGACCAAATTCCAAATGACTTATTTAGCAACTCATGCTGGAAACTTTTATTGACAACATGGGATTTTTATGCTGCACGTAGCCAAATGATAAATAAAACCAGCAGTTTGTGCTTGGCAGAGATAACATTGTTCAGCCTTGCCAGCTTGTCACGGAGTGTGATTAGGCATGTGGCCTACTCTTGATCTCTGGGGAAGGATTCATTATCCCTCAATTTTGTGTAATTTTTAAAAGGCCAATCTGACATAAGCAATAATGAACACACCGAGGTATTCAGGTCACGCAGCCAAAACCACATTCTGCTTTCAATTGCTGCATATCCTGAATATTTGCTTTCTTTTTGCAGTAATTGAAGAGGTAATGAAAAATCAGCAAAAGCTGCCATTCCAGTCTGCTTGGAGGAGACCAGCTCCTAAATGCAAAACATCTGTTGTTTGCACAGGCCCTGTATCACTGACTGCGATCGCCAGCTCAGCGTCGACTGCAATACCACCACTGTGAAAAGGAAAGATGTCCAACTCTACTTTGACAGGAAAAAGATTAGCTTCTGTCACTGGCAGAAAAATCAGGGGGTGGTGGCCCTGACAGGACTGCCAGCAAGCACCTTCACACCTTGTTGTCCACGTTGTGTCTCCGCCCTGCTCACAATACCAGCCGCGTCACTAGTCAGTGTGAGAGGGGGGCAGGTTTTCAGTGCCCACCTGCTATGCAGCCTGTGCACAGTCTGACAGCAGAGGTACCAGCAGACTCAGGAGAGAAAGTTTTCTCTGCTAATTCGCTGACTGTGTTTTAGCTCTGGCTTTGTGACTTGTCTAAAGGCACCTGCTGATGTTCTTACATCTCCTCCCCTTCTCTTCCAGCTGGTCATGAAATAATATTGTCAAAGAGTTTTTGGGCCAGAGACCGTTCTTGGGCAACTCAAAACGAACATCAATAAACTCCTTACAGAAGTGGTTTTAAGCTGGACTGATCAAAATTATGAGTAAAGCATTTCCTCAGCAAGAACATTTCAAAACCTTTTTAATCAACACTGATTGATATACCCTGTGAATGCTGATTATTATTCAAGGGGCAAAGGACAAAAAGAACAGGAAGTTTCTATTTTCCTGCAGAACTCTGAAAGAAGTTTTTTTAAAAGAAGTTATCCTCTCTGGATACAATGTGCCAGCGTAATGAATACAGAATTTAAAGTGGAAATTTTCAGTTAATGACCATCACAAGACAAAATGTCTTTTTGTTCACAATGGGCAAATCCAGAATGTAGTTTCTACCAAGAATTGCCACTGCTCAGTTACAAGTTTTAAGCACCATTTCTGTGAATAATTGGTTGCATTTAAACCTCTCCATCTCCACGTATAATCTTGTAAGTACCTACATCCTTTACATTAAAAAGGGAGAGAAGTGAGACTGCAAGGACAGGACAAACACAATGCAAGTAGTTTAAAGATTTCAAAAGGATTATCTTCAAAATATTTTGCAGTCCATCAATTTTTCTGGAATTGTATGAAGACCACAAGGTAAGACCAACTGAGTACGCATGCTGTTTTATTTCACTCAGTGTGCAGTATTTCTCTTAGATAATGCTAAGTTCCTTTGTCTGAAGGTCCATTTGTGTATGAGGATGGAAGTAGATTTCTGCATCATAAAAGGAACAGCAATCTTTACCAATAGTCCCTCTGCTGCAAATACTCCATCTGAGCTTTACAAAATCTTCTATATTATTTCATAACAATATGTTATATTTTACCTGAGGTTTGCTGGTTTCCTTAGCATTTAAGGATGATGTCTGGACTCTGAATCGAGATGCACCATTCAGGAAGGTTTTAGAATTCTGGGAAAAAAAAAACAAACAACCAAAACCCCCCATACTTTTGTTGCTTGAATTTTTTAGAAGATTACAATAGCTTTGATAATTTCTCTGCAACAAAAGTCTTTGTGCATTGTAACATAAATGTCACCCCAAATGGAGCATCTTCAATTTAATGCAGGGTTTTTTTATTTTATTTTAAAGTTCTTATGCAGACCTATGGCAACATACATTAAATGCAACCACAAATTCATTTGCAAGCTAACTTCATACTGTTTTCATACAGAAGCAGCATACTGAATTCAGAGCAGAGTCATGTCATTCTTAACATCTGCAGCTGCTTTTTCCTCTACTGAACTTTAACTGTCATTGCAAACTTGTTTTTTTTCTCATAAGCAGTTGATCCTATTAGCAACTACAGAAGTTCATTTGCCTCAGGAAAACCTTGATTCTTCATTTCCCTACCCCTTTAAGATAAAAGTTTATCCTTTTAGCTTATGATCACTATATTTGTCTAACTCAGAAACAGGCTGTCTCTTGGGGGCAGGAGGGTTAATGAAGAGTCATTCTGAGATCCCTGGTATAAAAAAGATTTACCAGGGACATTAAGGTTTGTCTGCTGAATTAAATATACAGCTTCAAAGTAGGTTTGCAGTCAGGACAGGACAACAGACTACTGAGACCTCAAGAGGCACCCTGCATTCCTCAGGGATGTTTGTTTAAGTATCTCATCACACTGGATTATGCCACATTAAAAGCAAAACTAAACACCACCAAAATGAAAACAAACAAAAAACCCCAACAGATAAAAAAAGAGCATCTATCCTCACTGAACATTTTAATTCAAAGTGAATCACAGAATGGTTGGAAGGGACCTCAAAGCCCATCTAGTTCTAACCCCTCTGGCCACAGGCAGGGACAACTTCCACTAGATCAAGCTGCCCAAATCTCCTCCAACCTGGTCTAGAACACTTAATGAATTACTACACAGTTATTACCCCCCCAAAATACAGAGATATCTACGGCAATATTCTTTAGACAAACTGCCATTCACCAACAAAATCCTTCTAAGGCAGCAAAAAAAATGAGGATAAACTAAAGTATTTCTGTTGCTCAGTGCAAAGCTGAGGTGCATGTAGTCTTGGGCACGCGTTCCCTAAAATAAACAAACAACACTCAAACCCCCAGGGTCTGATAAAACAGATTTTAAAACTTTATCTTGCAGAAAATTAGGCTCTTTTCAGAAAAGTAATTTACAATAATCGGTGGGGAAAAAAATCCATTATCTAGAGACAAGTCATCTCAGCAGAGAAAAAAATGAAGGACTTCTTTTTGATAGTCAAATGAAAATTTACTTTGGTAAGAAGGGACTAACTGGGGAAAAGCACTAGACTGAGAGGCTGCACAATGAATACTTAAAATTCTTTCTCCTTTTCAGAAGATAAAAATTGCAAGCCTGCTGTCTTTCAGATGCAAAAGCACTTTGCCACAGGAGTTTAAGAGTGCCAAGTTTCCTGGAAACACAAAGTCAAGTTAAAGAAAGCTCCTAGAGCATAAGGACAGGTCTGTATGAACATGCTGCAAGTAGCATGTTTACCTATTAAAAAAGAAAAAAAAAAAGGGGGGGAGAAAAGATGAGAAGAAAAAAATCTGAATCATCCCATTTCACAAATGCCACTTAACCTACTCTTTAACTTTCATTAGGAAAGCAGACCAATACTTAATAAAGCACACTGCCTCCTTGCATTTGCCATAGGTACAGACTTTTGGAAAGTCATAGATTAGGCCTCCAATGCTAGCATTTAAAAGCACTTTATTGTGCCTAAATATTTGTTTTGCAACACATTTCAGGTTCATAAATCAGAGACAGGGGGAACACAAGCAAATGAAGCACAGCCCAACAAAGGGGAGAATAAAGAGTAAGAACCGTTCCTTCAAGGCTCTGTGCCTGGCTCTCTCTGCTCTCCTGGACAGCTCAATGAAATCAGATTACTCACCACTACAAACTCTGTAGAAATATTGGGCTCGTGACCATGCTGCAAATAAACAGTAGACCAAATTCATCCAAGATAATGATTTCACACAGAGATGAATCTGCTATTGAGATTTAAAATATTTAAGTCCTTCCTTCGCGTTGAACGTTTATTTTAATTGTGCTTAACTGGCCTTGTTCTCCCACAATGAGCTTCAGCTTTTGGAACCAGCTGGCAGAGCTCCTGGCACTTTAACCAAGACATCTGTCCAAAGTGACCTACTACAGCCTTATGAGCAAAACAACCAATTTCTGAGTATTTGCAAAAGTACCTAAGTTGTTCGGGTTGTCACTAAAATGAGTGAGCAAAAAAAGACAGCTAGCATTTTATGCCTGTCAGCAAATTCCACCACTTGCACAACACAGCTGATTTTTTTTTTTGTTCCCAGTAACAACTTTACTACATGAACCTTCATTCTATGGTGCAGTTTTCTTTAGCTGGACATTGTCATTATTGTACCTGCATTACCGCACCTGCATTTGTAGAAGATCTTGCTGAACTTCTATTGTTACCTTATTAATTTCCTTAACTTGTAACACCACCCCCACACAGCAAACAGAAGCTGTGAACCCCATTCACTAAGGATTTGGAATCCATTGTACTTTGGAGACCATGCAGGTCTCAAAAGAGGTGTTTGAGAAATTCAAATGGCACACAGCTTCCCAAAACAATGGCAGATCTTAATGTGAGAAGGGTCCAAGGCAGGTGGAGAAGTACTTTTATAAGCCTCCTGCAAGATTTGAAGATGAGAATATACAGAACAGGAAAGGAAGAAGTGATGCTTTTTGCTCTGAAGAGCAAGGTTTCCAGGGAAACAGAAGGTCGAATCCATCCCTACACAGCATGTCTGCGTCTGGAGCAGAGCTCTTACTGGTTCCCTAGAGAAGATGAGGTCAAATCCTAGCTCTTTTCTGGAACTAGGGGTGCTGAATGGAAGGGGGAGAGGGGAAAGGGGAAATGTCCTAAAATACTGAACTATTGTTAAAAATACCATGGCCACAGCAAGTAGATACTGAATGTCAAATTTTTCCATGCCAGCTCCTTGAGACATACAAGCAACATACTGTGCAGAAGAGATCTTTTGTTATGTTTTCTGGTATAAGTGTACCTGAAACAAAGGATTTTTGCTTCCATAAAGCTTAACAGCAAATTCTGTAAACATCATGCTCCAGGGTATGATAAATTGTAATGTTCATGGCACCATTTCTGAACTACATAAAAGCTAAGGAAAAAAAACGCCTCCTGGTAGGAGTCTCTAAGAGTCACTTAAAATATTCTCGTGCTTGACAGAAGTTACCTTTAAGAAACAGAAGAATGAAATGAAAAATACAGAGTGCATTGTGAGCATGCCATACCTCACAGCAACAAGCTAAGAATAGAGTTCCACAGACCATTAGAAGCATTCAGAAGCTTTATCAGGAGCACTTTGTGTGAGGAGAAAAACCCTATCAAGTGGTTAAAAAAGAAGAGATAACACATTAAAAAAGTTGCCTTCAGTTACTATTCAAGAAGAAGAAAGCATTTAAAATGTAAAAAGCTGTACAAGGATGTTGCTGTAGGCAATCTACCTGCGAGACTTGCAACTCAAAGGTACAGCTTAGATATCCCTACGTGTGTAGCCAATCTCCACGTATAATTCCCCAGTGTTGGGAAACATGTGGGATTACCTTGAGACCTTCCCTCCAATAGTCTCCCCAACAGCCCCGATTCGCCCTTACACAAAGGAAATCGTAGCACCTCTTTTGCCAATGCACTCCCCTCCCAATCCCCCCCCCAGTTATTATTCCAAAGAACCAGATGAAAATGTGGCAGACTGGACTGCCCACAAGTCCTGGGGAGCCAAAGGAGAATGAGCCTGGAGCAACACACTGCTCTAGGTTTTTGTTAGAGGCAAACACGCACCAGAGTCTTATGGGACATGAATGAAACAGAGGTGAACCTGCAAACACACTCTTGAATGAAACTGGGCTACAAGTAGCAGTCTGCTACATGAAGTCACAATGGTTTGTCCTCCTAACGCTCTCTTTTTCATTCCTTTTCCTTGCTTGTTATTTTCCTCTCATTTTACTTGGATACTTCCCTCCTCTTGGGTCAGAACTACATAAGGCAAGACAGGAATCACCTTCTCAAGTAGCAGCTAAAGCTTTCTAAAGCACTTCTTTTCACCACTAATGTGACTTTCTATCTTACTTCCTTTAGAGTACATAAAACATCCTATGAACTTTCATTCCAAATGCACTGGGCAAACGTCTTAGTAACAGAACATTTCCAACCTACTTTATAAATAGTGCTTGAACAACCTTATACTAATACTTGAACAGAAAGCTTTCACTTGAGAAACAATTAAGAGCTATGAGTTTTGCTGCCACAGTGGAGCAAGGAAGTATAGATGTTAATCTTCAGCAACCTGAGGAAAGCGGAGACATTTGCACACACACTTCAACCCCATTTCAACTTGCCTTAAGCCGTCAGTCTCTGATGCTGGGTTTTCAAACTCTTGTGGCAAGAGAGGTACATTTTCCCCTGTGATCCAGGCAGTATATGTTCCACAGTTTGGGTGTGTGATAGCTTACAGCTCAGTGAAATTCACTACCTGACCAAAATTTAAGCCCTTCAAGTGTAAGTTCTCACACAGTAGCAAGACCCACTGTCTTGATGCCAGTAAAGCATATGGTCCATGCATTCTAAAAGCTCACTGTGCATTTAAAAAAAACCCCATCTATGCATAAACAGTATCTCCATCCTTGAGGATTTCAAAATTTGCCAGGCAAACCCTAAACAATTTCATCCTATGTCAAATTTAGACCTACAACAAGCAGGGGGTAGGGCCATACAACGTCCAGAGGTCCCCTAAAAAAACTGAATTAATCTATGATGCCACAAAACCTAAAGGATGTGGGTTTAGGTTTTGAATGCCTCTAGGGACGGGGACTCCACCACCTCTCTCATGTGACTCACTGATTCATTGAATGCTATGTCACCAAAAAGGCTGTTTCCTCTTTACTTGCTGTAATTCCTAATAGAGGGTTCTCAAACAGTGAGCCCCTTCCCTGGGTATGTTGGCAACTTTCTCATTACACCACAGTTAAGACAGGAAGGCATGAGCAGAAGACAGGTCAAAGTGCTGTGAAGATGGCCAGGAAGACTGAAGGAAATTAAGAGACCTCCAAAAACCAAAAAAAAAAAAAAGAAAAAAAAAAAGAGACATAAACAATTTTTACATGGCTTACTAAAGTAAGATCATCTATTCCAATACTTAAAACAAATTCATTCACCTCTTGATTCCCCTAGCTTTGAGAGAAAGTAAGCTACTGGTTTACTGGTGAAGCAAGGGAGACAAATCATCCCCTCAAGTACAGGTTTAGTTATAACAGCCTGGCATGAAAGGGTCATGCAGATTATCTGATTTCCAGGACTAGCATCATAAACATGTATATTAGGAGGCAAAAAAACTCCCCCAAACAAATAAAAAACACCCCCCTAAAAAACCTAGAAAAAGCATTCACTTACGCTGGATGGTGTGCAGGAGCAGCTTACGTCTTTAGGATCTGTAATACAATACCATTCATAGTTACTAGTGAAAACAAACATAAGAAACATATCTTAAAACATTTACCAGTAGTGTAATTTACTTTCAATAAACCAACAGTACAAACAGAAGTAGTCCTGGTAGGAGCATGTTAACTCCACTTTTAGAGGAAAAGGAAAGGGTGCTCCATGGTACCCTTCCCATCCTATGGCCACATCAAGTGCTGCTCTGGCAGTCCAGCTCATCACACCATTCTGCAGAACTTTTTACTTCCTGAGATAGGAATGTTGTTACAGGAAAATAAGCATTCATACTAATATGTCTGAATCTACTCTGGGACAAGACAGGGCACTGATGATCAGAGAGCTGAAGCAACTCTGCTATGAAGACAGGCTGAGAGAGTTGGGCTTGTTCAGCCTCGAGAAGGCTCTGGGGGACCTTCCAGTACTTGAAGGGGACCCACAAAAAGCTGGGGAAGGACTGTTTATAAGGGCATGGAATGATAGGACATGGGGCAGTGGTTTTAAATTAGAGCAGGGTGGGTTTAGATTAGACATTAGGAAGAAGTTCTTCACTATGAGGGTGGTGAGACACTGGCACGAGTTGCCCAGAGAGGTGGCAGAGACCCCATCTCTGGTGACATTCAAGGTCAGGGTTGATGAAGCTCTGAGCAGCCTGATCTAGTAGAGGTGACCCTGCTTACTGCAGGGGGGTTGGACTAGATGGCCTTTAAAGGTCCCTTTCAGCCCAACGGATTCTATGATTCCTTTTTACTTTAAATTTAAAGTGACAAAACCTGCTCTGTCAGCTGACTTCTGTACTTCATAGCATGGAGTATGGGTGGCACAGGTTGAATGATAATACAAAATATACATTGCAGCCAGGTGGGGCATTCTGCCAAGATGGACTTGAACAATTTATAAAGGCAGGGAACTAATGACAGGGCAGTGGACTAAAATCTGAAGCACTTCTCTCTTAGGTATACCAGAGTCTGAGCATATAAACTCTTTAGACATACACACATTTTTCTCCATCTATTGTTTTCAGTTCTTTAAGTAGCTTGAGGAATGTATTTTGCACTGAGTCGTTTAGCTTAAACAGCTGGTGCTCTTCACCCACAATGAGCCCTCCATGGTACCATCCCACGAAAGCACTTACGTTCAATAAGGAACAGGAAACAAACAATCCCCATCACAGCAATGATAACACCAGGCACCACGAAGGACAGACCCCAGCACGTAGATACCCAATAAGCAGCAATTAAGGATCCCAAGATATTTCCCACTGAAGTGTGGGAATTCCACATTCCCATGATCAAACCTCTCCTGCATTTAAAAAAAAACACACACAAACATTTCTTATTATTCTAACAAGCATTGCTATCTTGAGAGAAGCGTATCAAAAGCTAACTGTTCCTCTGTGATGTCAGTGAAATATCTGCAGTCTTATTGTTCTTTAATTTACCACTTCTTCATGCTAGTCTTTCATCTGGCAATTTCAAGGCACCTAAATATTAATAGAAGTGTTCCATATACTTCTCTGTTCATGACAGAATGCATCCTGCATTTAACAGCGTTTAAAGGCACCATTACAGCTTGAATATTTCTGCACAGAGTTTCTTTGATAAAAACAAATATGCAGATGTTGCATAGCAGATGCACACTAATTCTGATGCTTCAGGGAATGAAAGTCCTCCTGCAGACACATTGTACTGATACTCTAATGCTTTCAGGGTATGTTAGACTTGCCATGCAGAAGAAAACAATCTGTGCAGGACAGGTAGGGCAAATTCAGTATTTTCTGATCTGGATTTGTAAGCACTGGTAGATAATCACACCTGCGCAAGCTTGGCTAACAGACACATGAAACTGCTGTCTGCTTGGAAATCCCAGATTAAACCTGCTGCAGAACAGCTCCATATGAACTCATCTAAACCACAAAAATCCTCCTGAAGTCACAACAGCTAACAGGCTTTCTTTTCCTCATAAGTCATGGGAAAACTGCCTTGGCCTCAGCAGGAGTTTATGTGGAGCAACCTAATTTGAACTACACCAAATCCTTCCCTTTGGCTGAAGACAAGGCCTATGAGGTCTGCTCAAATGTCATGGAATTTGTTAACAAAATGAAAGGAAGAACCAGATCTCTGACTTTCAAAACAGAGCCCTCTCTACCAGTCCACTACATGGTCTCCTAAAAGTAAAGGCTGTTGCTTTTGCACAACAAAGTCTTCTGAACTATTCCATGTTCTATGATTTTTGTATAGAAAGCATGTACTTGATTTTTGCCCGCCCTCCCCTTGAACCAGTTGACGCTGATGTTCATTCAGTGGCATGCTGTGCCTCTACAACTGACGGCACTACAGAAGCATTACTACACGCTACAAGCATCAACTGCTATCAGGGCCAATGGACTGAGCATGCAGCTCTTGCAAAATTTAGGGAAAACTCCTGTGTGGCATGACAAAATAAACATTATGAATGATCTCTAGGCAGGATTAAGGGGGAAAAAAAAAGGAAAAAAGAAAAAATAAGAAAAAAAGAAAAAAAAGAGAAGATCATATGTGTAAAGTGGCAAAGAGAAAAGTTAAATCAGTTGCCATCTGTTCTTTCTTTTTTTAAATTTTTTTGAGCTTCCATTAAGTGTGTTAGAAAAGAAAGACATTAGACAAGAGAATTTTAATTACACCTTGACAACTGCTTTAAAACACAGATGAAATCATGGGAATTTCCACATTAAACTGGCGTAACAACAGCCTTCATTAAAAGTGGGTACAGATTGATAGTGTTTGCAAGAATTAGTCTTCATTCAATTCTGAAATATCTCATCTGAAAAATTGAACATCAGACTAAAAAGCTACTGCAGAACTCTGTTTTGACATGAGAAAACACTTCAAACCAATACATAATCTTTGTTGAACTGATTAGTTTAACAAAGAGCTCAAGGAGTTTCATCCCCAAAAGCTACTGAAGCAAAAAACCAAAAGACACATTAAATTGACTGTAATAGTACAGCACAGAACATGTTGATTTGTACTTCCAAAACCTTCAATTACGTATTGTTTACCTTCCTTTTCCAAACCAGTTGCCAATACATGTAACGACACTCGGCCAGCCAGTAGTTTGCACCAATCCATTAGCTATCTGAAAGTATACAAAAATAATAATAAACAAACATACCCTATAATAAATCAGGTTCCTACACAAATCCTGCCAAGTGCTATATTAGGAAAAGGAAGCCTACACAAATAGTTCGAATTCAGAAGTTGAGTAGGGGGATTTGAAAACATTCTTTTCCATGAATAAGCAAGTTACAATGCTTTACAGAGATTCTTCCCTCTACCTACAACTGTTCAATTATTTTATGATTTAAAACACAAGAAAATTGGAATTCAAGCACATGCTTACCAAAAATCACACTGCACTGAACAGGGAAATGAATTCCCCACCCTCAAACATCAACATCATGCTTATCACTGTTTGAACATACGGCAAAGCATGTTTGCAATCAAATAAAACAGAAAAGAAGAAAACTTCAGGGGAGGCTGGATAACTTCGAACATCGACTTTGAAAGGCTAAACACACCCACAAAGATGAGAGGAGAAACTTAGCTTACTATATTCAGGCTGAAGCAAGAACTATTTCAGCCTCTGTATAGTACAGATCCTACCCCTAACTCATCTCAACTCCTAAAAAGCTTCCCCATCTAGAATTACACATAACACAAAGATTACAATGTAGCAATTCGCATGTACAACAAGCATTTGAATGTGCAGAGTCAAACAACCTCACTCAACCAAACAAAACCAATCAGGCTGGTGGTGTGAGACTACCCTTGCTATTGCAGGAATCACTGAGCGCATTAGGGTACCAGTTAGCTTAATCCTAAAGGAGACAGTGGTGATGCTGGTCAAAATGGGTGACTCAGTGAAATGGTTACAAGCAGCTTGCAGTACCCCTGTTAGTCCATGCCATGCAAGGGTGCCAGTGAAAGCTACTGCAGCCACACAGGGCAGGCTGCACGGCAAGGCACGGATCTGTCCAAAGTGCCTCAGAAGCACTAACTACATCCTGGATTCGACTTCAGATCACTGGCAAATACTCTTTTGACATCTGATTAGATATACAAGGGCTCTGAAAAGTCCCGTAGAATGAATCTCGTTAGAGAAGCTGCCTGTTCTCAGCCACACCGATGTGGGAGGCTGTTCATCACTGGCAGTATAAACGCAGTTTTCCTGCACAGCCAGCCAGGATGCGTCACTCAGGTCTTGGCAGACTGACAAAGTAAATACATTTGTTTTAAAACTCACCCACCACATTTAAGCTTGCAAAGATTTTGATCACTGATTTGATACAGAATGAAACACTTTAATGTGTTTTCAAAGAATTCTTCCATTAAGCAAAACCATTTGTCAAAAATAAAACCTGGGGCTATCCCCTCTTATCGTATCTGCCTGTCATCAAAAGCCACGTATGCCAGCACATACACCCTCCCATCCGACAATTAGTCACTGTTTGCAGCTGAAAATAACCCAACACAACACTAAACAGTGCTATGGAAACTCAGAGTATCTAAATAACTTTGTGCCTACCTGGGCCATTATGTAAAACCACAGACTATGTATATTATAGAAATAACCCAATCCAAACATTGCAGTGAAGAGTCCGCTAGCAAGCATCCCGCCTGTCAGATAGTACCGGATAGGTAGCCGTTCTCCTATTATTCCACTTGGAATGCAGAAGGAAATAAAAAGAAAGGCAATAATTAAAAATGAGATCATACCCCAAGCCTTCACAAATAAAGAATATTTTGTGTTCTTTAATTCTGGTTGAGGGGCAACTTCTTTACTGGTAACTGCTGTTTTCCTTTACTGCTCCAAATGAACAATTTTTAGCACTTGACAGGGAAAAAAAAACCCAACCCAAACATTTCATGTTTGCTAACTGCCAAGTGCTGACATTTGCACAACCATCTTTCAGAGAGATACTCATCTAGAGCACAGTGGAAGCCAGTTACTTAGCCATTTTTCAAACAACCCATTTCTCCAGCCATTTGCAGTGAGACCTGCCTCCCTTATTAATGGTTCAAGTTACCAAAGTTCTGGATTTAGTCAATAAAAAGAATCATCTTCCATTCTGCACATTTTAAGATGAGTTCTGTATTATTTTTGAGGAGGTGTCTGCTTCTGTCCAGTGACTATAGAGAAATCCAGGACAATCAGTTTAGTCTACACATGCAAGCTGGAGGCTGATAAAGTTTGAGGACATATATTCCAGTATATATTCCTCTATATTCCATATGAGGGAAAGACAGGCTAAATTGCAAGTTGGTAATCACTCCTGTATGAGGAGGCAGCCGGGATGGGTGCAGGCAAGAAGTTTTCTATATCAAGTATGATACCACTGGGGATTCAGAACGACGTGTCCTTTGTTTTTATCCTCAGCAGCGAAATTCTCACAGAACAGTATATTTCAGAAGTAACACAGCCTCATAAATCAGCAGTAAGCAATAAAGCAGGTTTCCAAGAGGTTTACCTTAAATACATTCCAACCGCGTATGCACACAGAAAGGAGTAATCCAGTGCTCCCAGTAGCTGTTTGTAGTTGTTTTTATCTAAAAATTATTTTCAAAACAAATCATTAGTTTACAGGTACCAGGAACTGGTACCTGCTACCTGCAGCCACTTTTATATATTGTAAGAACAACGTCAGTGAACATGCACTGACATTTAACTTTCAATAGGCATTTTTACACCGACACATGCATTGTGCAGAACATTTTATTTAAGTAAAAAGCCCCCTCTACGGATGACCCTGCTGCCTGTAACCCATAAGGAAGATATTGGCAGGCCCATTCTTAATTCCACCTTATTCAAAACTGCATCTTGGAAGAGAAGAATCATCAGGTATTAACAAGGTGCCCTTTGCTTAAAGGTCCTTAGACAAAAGAAACCCACACTTTAATGGATTTTATTAGAAGTGGAAAGATGTGTTGGCAAACACAAGGTCCTAGCAGTCAAAATAGCTAAATAAATAAATAAGTCCATCACCATACAGGCTTTTAGGAACCAGCTTGATATACATTTTTAAATGGTTAAAGCTTTTTGCATTTAAAATTTTCCAACTACTCCTAAGGCACAGAGATAGAAGTCTTGTTTAAACAAACAGCAAAAGTCTCAAAACCAACAGGGTTCTCCTCTGTACAACAAATGACCATAATCGCAACTAAACAGGACTTGCAGGAAGATGGAGGCAGCAGGAGGGACTCCATCCAGATAGAGACACTAAGTCTAGTCTCAAGAGACCTGAGCTCTTACTAAAGAAGACAATTTGTGTATTTGCAAAGAGCCATGATTGCCTCTATTCTCAAAGTCACAGTTATTAAAGCATTCCTTTTCTCATTGTTGCTCCCAGCTTACCAGTTCTGTTGCCTGAAAAACAGAGTTGAAATAACTAGCCCAGAGTGCCATCCCAAAAGGGTGGCTTTGCAATAACCTGGGTGTTCATGGAGCAAGGAGGACACTGGAGCTCAGCAATCTCCTTTAAGAAATGTAAGTAGTGTTTTGGACAAGCAAACCGAGTCTCCCCTTGGTTCACAGACAAGAAACAGCAACCAAGTTCTAACTGCATCCCAGTGCACTTGGAAACCTGTGAGACTACACAATTTCACTAGACTGATTACCTTCCAGCAGGCAGTTAATACACAGAATTTTGTCCAAAGAAAGCCCCAAGCTCAGATCTTTATCTGTTAGCAGAATAGTGGTTTGGTTTTTTTTAAATGCTAATTAAAGGAAAGTTAGAATGAATGGCTCGATAGATGGGTCTGGCACATGGACAGAATGGACTATTCTGTGTCATTGATGTTCCTGGTAGTGATAAAAGCCAAGAAAAGATTCAAAATCTCCATTAAATTCAAATACAATTAAACTTGAATTTTATTGTATTTAAGTGGCAAATAATTTTTTCTATTTAAGTGAAAGGCCAAGTTCATAGCTATTCAGAAAGTTCTCAACTCTATCTGCAATAGTGTCCTATTTTTCTCCACTAAACTGGAGAGAAAAATAATTCTTTCTGGCAGATAAAGGAGTTCCAATTTAGATAAATACCATTTTATTTAAATGATTGCTGGACCTTGAATCAAAACAGTAGAAAATTGTATTGACTTATTCTATTCTTTACCTTTTTTCCTTAATAGACATTCTAAAGACAAATCCCATTTTCTGACTGAAAATTGATCTACTGAACCATCTCACAGCTACAACAGGTAAAACAACGCCAGCTATTTAAGTGGCTTGAAGCAGGAAAGGCATCATAAGGTAAGTCACAACCTAACTTTACTTGGAAAAATCAATGAGAATACAGAAAGCAAAACACCCCTCTCACACCCATCTCCTGAATCCCTCCACACATGAAAGAAGAAATAGCAAAAGGCAAACAATCTAATTAGGAATATCAGCTCTTAATTATGAAAGAGAAAAAACAACCCTTACCAAAAGGCTCCCAGCCACACTGTGACATATTAGATGGCTTTTTGACAGGCTGAAGCTGGGCTGCATATTCTTTGTTGGAGTGCAGTTGCACTTCATGTGAAGCAGCACAATGCTTATGCAACTCCCCCTGATACAGAAAGGACATTTAGAAATGGAGAAAACTCAATTCTGACTGTTAATCCCCATACAGCAACAAATTTACCAATTCTACCTCTAGATGAGCCTGTGTCAAACCCACTGACATCTGTAGAATTGTTAGCCATTATTAATTAATTGCTTGGTATTTTGCTGTGTGAAGCCAGCATTACACAAATGAGTAATTACGTAGTTAGAAACAACATGCTACAGTGAATTGGTGTTTCTGATCCTGCAGAATTTCAAAACTCTTCACTAACATCAAGCCACTCTGCCCACTCTTGCTCATCAGTTATACACAATAAAGACCTGGGGGGACTTGATTTACGTTTGGCAAGTTATACAGGCTGAAGAGTAAACTAACAGACCCAGAATTAGATAATACTGTGCCACCAACTCCATTAGCAAGAGTGCCAAGTGTACAGACAGCTACGACTGCGATGCTCAACAGTACCTGAAATGGGTTTGTAAATTACAGTAGAATTTTATTACGTTTGACTCAACAGTTATGAGCAACTTTTCTCAAACATAAGAATGTAAACCTATGAACTCTTAAAATACCTATAATTAGATTATTTCACACGAATTAAGTATAGGCACAGCTGTTAAGGCCAAAGATTAGATGCATACACAATATTATAGGTGTGGTTTCACTATAGTTTATCAAGTAAATGTCACTGCATACTAGCTTTATCAGTTTTTCATCTTTTAAACCATTCCAAGTTAAAGTTTAACACTGCCTTTCACAAAAGGAAATGCTGAAAAAAAGACGACTACTTCCGTGTGTGACAGGAGAAGGATGTTTAAACAAGGACGCAACCTTGCTTACCTTAACTATACTAATAGGTTTCCTTGACAAATGGAAGCTGGTGTACAGCAAGAAGGTGAGAGAGAAAATGAAGGCTCTATACCTAGAATATATTTAAAAACAAACAAAAAAACCATTTGAAAGTTACTGTATTCAGACTTCCTTTTAGCACAAAGTTACATAAAAACATTACAGAAGTCGTTGGTAACATCGGAACTGCAGGAGACAACTGTTTTCGTGCCCTCCCACAGCCTGAGGAGCCAGCCTGGCAGTTAGGCTGCTCTACACCACCTGATCCCATCTGCCCTTGGGAGGCAGCTTGGCAGCAGACGGGCACGGGCAGGACAACATGGCAGTTGCTCTGAAGTCCACAGGATCGATCTGCCTTGTTCCCAACCTTCCTTCGGGGACTATTAAAGGCAGTTCAACATTAAACATGCTGATAATCAGATTTCACGTTCCACCGTCTCACAAGGTTCTCTGCTATGACTATCTCACAAAAGACAGCTCAGTGAACTGTCAGTTTGGCTTCTGTGGGTCATTACTTCTTTCTTTCCTTACTGCTTTTAGGATTTTGTTTTACTTATTCCAACAGAAATCAGCTATTTCTAGAGATGGACGGGTGACTGACACTGACTGTGGGCACTGGCAGCTGGAGCACACAGATATAAATAACCAGCTTTGGGAAGGAATTTTCCCTTGCACCTCACTGGCATCCTTGGGTCTTTCTCTGCAGCTCATCTGCGTTATAAGGACACCTCAAAGTCCCTGTTGCTGCATACAGCATGTTTTAGCTGTTTAAAGGTGGACAACATTTTGTGGACTAGTGCTTTTAACAATACAGAGATCAGAGTGTATCTACTGGCTCTTTCTAGGCTTAAGATTGAGATCTGTAAATAAAAGTACATATTGTATCTGGTATCACACAGCCTACTATGGTCCCTAAAACCTTTTCCAATAATTTTCCGTCTTAATAAATTTTTACATAACAAGGGTCATTTTATAGTTTTGGTATATTCACAGGGACATTAGAAACCAAAAATGTTATTCCATTAAGTTGAGTTATTCACCCCCATAACTGAAACAATCTTCACAAGTGATAAAACTGAAATGACTTTGTCCTTTCTGCTGTACTAGGGAAAACACGTGATGAAATTGCTCCAATGGGAAGTGCTTGGTCTTTCGTTTGTTACTTTTTTTTATTCACACACAACTGACTCAGTATTCTACCTCAGAAAGCACAAGAACTGATGCCATCCAACTTCCAGGATTAGTTTTCCTAAAGCAAAGAGGTTTGCATTTTGCTTTGGGGTGGGGATTGGGGAGTTTGTTTCTTTTTGTTTCTCCTTTGGATTTTTTTTTAAATATTACTGTATCAAGAACTAAAACTGTAATTCTACAAGTCTATCAAATGATGGGGGAGAAAACACACTCCTGGTAAAGAAGAGAAAGCAAAGGTACAGCCCTCCTCCCCTCCAAGAGCATGAAAACAAAAATCCAAGATCTATCCCTTCAAATACATTCCTCACAAGGCAAAGGACAAAAGGCTTTATCCTCCAGCACACTTGACTAGTAAGGGTCTGTCTGGGTTTCACCAACAAAGTATCTCTAGCATTTAAACATCAATAATATTTGTTTGTTATACAACTGACTATATTTTCTTGCTGTATATATTAAGCAATGAAAAAGCAAAAATAGAGCAAGGCAACAGTATCATCTTCCCCAGATACAAATTCACATCGTCCAAATCAAGGATCACCACTGTACTTCCAGACTTACCACTGGTCTCGTGAAAATGAGGTGATGAAGCGAATCCCAGGAGGAAGCTGAGCCATCTACTCCACAGCTCCTATCAAATTTTAGGCGGTGCAATTATGTATGTGTGACAGCAGAGATCCTCCCAAAGCCCTGTGGTGGTTGGCTGTTAATGAGTGTGGGAGACACACTGCTGGGCTGATCTCCCTGTAGTGTTTTCTTCTTACACCTTCAGTCACGACGTGGCAAATTCTTCACTCTGCCTTTGTTAACTGCTGATCTTCAAAGAGGAGGAGCTGATAAGTAAATATTCTTATTGAGTTATTGTAATATTTTTTAATTGTAGTGTTTGAATCAGCAATTACCTATTTCAGAGAGAACTAACTGCCAAAACTAACCTTCTAGACACCAAAAATGTAATGGAGAATTTTAAGAAAATAGAAATCACAGTCTTTTCTGAATTTTATCATGTATAAACTATTTTGAGAGGTCAGCACAGTATAAAGCAGTGGGGACACAAGGGAAAGATGCAGTTAGAATGTGATCCAAAGCCAATTCACATCGAAACACTCTGCTTTTGTCCCAGAAAGTCTACAAATAGGTAAAATTTCCCACCTTACAAAGACCTATTTTAATTCATCAGAAACATTCATGAAGCTGAAATTTGTTCAAAAATGACTGCAGTGTTTTCAGCCCAGAACAGAGACTCCTCCATCTTGAGAGTGGGTGCTGCTGAACAACGTGGCCAGCAAAACTTGACCTGCACTCCCTCTTCCAGACCGATTTCCCACTCCCAATATCAGTGCTGCACAAAGCACAGAACAGTTAGAAAAGATTTAGAAAAAAAAAAAAAGTATTTTCATACTCGAGCTCCGAACACCAGCTCATCCAGCACAAGGGAGGAGACGAGCTCACGCACATACGATGTGACATGCAGCGAAGAGCGAGACTGTGGCAGCATCGATTCAGTTTGGTTTAAAATCTTGCAGAGTTCCACCTGTTTGTTCACATTTGGGCTGTAGCCCCCCAACAGGAAAAGATGCACGGCACCCTTCAGTACAGGCACTGCAACAGGAACTAGCTGCACTGTTATTTCACAGCAAGTCTGAGCCAACTCTTGAGTAGGATGACAAAAGGCACTGTAGGCAAAAGGTGTGACTGCAACTCATGCGTGCAAACCAAGGCTCCCTGTGTGCCAACAGCAGAGACACCTCAGCAGGATGCCAAATACCACACCAGGGTCTGCGATACAACCCCTGCCCTCCCCGTAGCCCCGCTAAAGGGGTTAATGTCAGCACCAACACTGCCATGCTCCCAAGGGGAAGCTGGTAGGTTACAGGGCTAGTCTCCTGGCAAACAAGGGGAAGCAAGCTGAAGTAAGATCACCTCTGGAGAAAACACACCTGCCAAGACGGAAGCTTTGTCTTTACCTGGGGATTTTAGAGGCTGCCATAGGGCAGGCAAAGGTATGAGCCTCTCTCATCACTATTGCCCCGCTTTACTACAGAAATCAAAACTACTCCTCCTCAGCAACTGAATGACAACACCAGAGTACCTGCTGCGTCAAAGCGGGCTACTTGAAAGCTTTGCTATCCACACAAGTTTTTTCCCCAGGAATAAGGAAAAACTACCACCTCCTCACATGACAGCATCCCACCAGAAGATTAAGGGTCTTCTCCTTTATGCTAACATATTTTTGCAATTATTTTACTTTTTTCCAGTGTCCTGGTTCAATTTGACAACTCCCTCTCCTAAAAGTGAATTGACTTGCTAATCTCATTTGGCATGTTCCACCTCCTTCCACAGAGCAAAGGTTCAGGTGGCTAATCCATCGAAAAACCCACCCTGAAAAACAGCAACAGAGACTATTATTCATGCTATGTAACTGCTACGTAGCACAAATCCACTGCAGCTGGAGCATAAAGGCAGAGACTATAGGTGGGACTAACCTTTACAGCCATGGCTATCTAGTTAAGTCTGAACTAGAGTTCAGCTGAACTGGGTTGTCAGTATTTTCTTGTTTGGTTGAAATGAGCTGTGGATAGCTGCAGTGGGAGAAAGGAGGAAGAGGTGGGCACAAGAAGCCCAGAGTAGGAGTTTTTCTTCCAGCAGCAGCAGATCTATTTCAGGGTGATCCCAAACCCCATATCCCCTCTCTCATAGTTATACCAAACATTGAAACTGTTATTTAACCAACTACATTAAGCGAAGTGACAGAAATACCTACTGGAAAGAACCGAGAGGCCAGCAGAGAACAAAAATCTAAGGTCACAAACATCTTTACACAGTTCCCTTAAAATATAATGGAACAAGGCAGTTGTAGTAACGGAAAAGTAACTGCTTAACAGGTTACTATTGAACAGCTTCAGCGTCAGCAGAAAAAGACCTGATGCATCTGATAAAAGGTTTCAATAGTAACTGGTCACGCAACAGGTCACACCTGTTGCATAGACCATACTCAAACCGTCTCCTAACACCATGACTTTGGATTTACAGCAAGGATAGGAAACCCTAGCAAAGGTGCCTGGACATCAGCAGTGTTCAGAGAACTGCACCCTAAGTCTCTTTGATGGGGGCTAATTTTGTTTTATCTACTGCAGACAGACACCTGAGTTGTCATTTACCTGTCAACAACTTATCTCTGCCCCCATATATCCATAGTTCCTCTGACATTCGTGCGCCTTTTAATAAACAAACACAACTTCCTCCACAAAAGCAAGAGACTTGTGGCAGTAAGACTTGTGTTGACAGGTTATTAAGACCACATCCTGCTGCAGATTAAACCAGACTGTAAAACTATTCTTCCGAAATTACATTAACAGGCTACAACACATAAACTGGTAGTTTGCTAATACATCCTTTATACTTCTATTTTAGTAATGTAGACCAAAGATAAACTCTAATTTTATGTCCTCTCATTTTCAGCAACTATTTTACCCGACAGCAAAAACAAATATTTTCGCTTCCTCCCTGCTGTACCACATGGTATAAAGCAATATTCTGGTACTTACTTTGAATCCATATTTACCTTCCAAACTTGATACTCTCTCTTCAGGCTTGTCGCTGCACTGGCTGAAACATAGCTCCCTCCCTGTTTCAGGAAAACAGAGTCACCTATGACTGGCCTTTACCACCACACACCCTGCAAACCTTGGCTCAGCTGTGCTGCGTGCCAGAGAGATGGAGCGAAGCTGCTGCCCAGCCCCTGCCCCATCACGAACAGTTCCCCCCGAGGGCAGACATGAATTCTGTGCATGCAGAGACAGTGGGTAAGGCCAGCCCTCAGGGTGTCCTTAAGGACCCAAAAGGCCTTTAGACACATGCAGATCAAACGCATGTGGTGCTTAATACCGAGCAGCTCTGCACCTGAGCCATAAACTGCCAAATCCATCAGCTTTGGACCTTAAACAGCCTCGGTCCTTCTGTTTAATACAAAAACACAGCACAAAACAGTTAAGCCCAGCCTAATAACTGGGGACGGGAGTCCTTGTGAATACACAGTGGCTCCACAAGCGCATCCAGGACCCCCGCACCCCCGTGTTGCGGGCACCACCGCAGCACCTGATGACCCAGCAGAAGCCAGGGCAGCCACCCAGCCCCCCTCAACGCGGAGCTAGGCCAAGGACAAAGCACATCCTCACCCCGCGGGGCCAGGCCAGGAGCCGAGAGGCAGCGAGCACATGCCTCTCCCTTGGCGGGCCTTCCTCTGCGGTGCGAGGTGCCGCGGCCTCCAGAGCCCCCGGCCACACCCCACGGGGACGTTCCACGGCAGGTCAGTGCCAGCCGAGGGCTGGTCGCTGCCTCGGGGTTGCAAGAGCTCAGCGGGCCCCCGCCTCCGGCCGCGCACCCGCAGGGGCACAAGCGTATGGCTACTCCCTCGGCTACCAACGAAACCTGAGGGTGCTCGAAACAGTGCGGGCCGGGGCCTGACCCCGCTGGCGGCGGCGGCGGCAGAAGGTCTCGCCGCAAGCCCGGCCTCTAAGGAATAAAATGCGGGAAGCCAGACAAAAGGGGAAGGAAAGAAAACGGAGTGCCGGAGGCGGTGGTGGCCGGGGAGGCAACCGCCTGAACCCCGGCAGCGGTACAGCCGCCCTCCCAACGCCACCCCCGAGCAGCCCCGCGGGGCAGGGGCCACCGCACACGCGGGAAGCGACGGCGACGCCCCCGCTCCGCCCCCGCCGCGGGCACGGCAGGTGCACGGCCGCCCCCCGCCCGCCGAGCCTACCCGCCGTCGCTGCTCTCGCTCTCCTGCCGCCGGTAGCTTCCTGCTTCCTGCCTGGCCTGCGTCGAGTTGAGCGGCCGGGCGGCTATCCGCAGCCGCGCCCGGCCGCGGGAGCTGCGCGGCGGGACCGGTCTGCCCGGGCCCCTCCCCGCCGCGCCGTGGAGGAGGAGGAAGGCGCCCGGCGGGGGAGGGGGCTGTGCCACAGCTGGGCTGGGCTCCGCACGGCGCGGCGGGCAGCTGGACACCCGATCGGCCCGGCCCGATTTGACCTGCTGCGGCCCTTAGGAGTCGCGCCGCGGGCTGGCTCGTGCCGGCGGCGCGCCCCGCGGAGACGCCGGGCCGCCTCTAACGGCCCGCGAAGCCTGCGGCTCCCCGACCCTCAGCCGCGGGGCTGCAGGGGCGGCGGCTTCTCGGCGGGGGAAGAGAGGTCGCCCTTTGAGCCGCTGCTGCCGGTCCTCCCCGCCGACCCACCTGTCACCCCGGCAGCCACCCCGGAGTGGCGGCCCGGAGGCGGCCCGACGCCCTCTGCCTTGCCCGGCCTTGCCAATGCGATCTCCGGGCAAGGCCGCCGGCCCCGGCCCGATGGGCGCACGCCGGCACCTCGCTGCAGCGCGGCCGGTTGCCCGGCTGAGGTAGACGGCGATGTTCGTGGTGCCAAGCTGCAGAGGTTAAGAAATCACACAGAGGTCATCTGAGAACTGGTGGGAAACCTCAGTGTCACTTCTGTGAAAAAGAAATACTCCTTTTGGCTTCTGTTTGCCTGATCCTGCGGTGCTTTTCTGTTTTCAGCGACCACGTACGTTCCAACATACAGTCGTGTATGTGACTCTGTGCCTCCAGCCACGGGCCTGTGTTTCTATAGTGACCTCCTCACCTGTGTGGATAGCCCTGTGCTGGCTGTCTTATCCAAAACTGGTGAGCTGCTAGAATTTACCTTGTGAAGGGTCTGATTTCCTTCTGTAACTGTTCGCTCCTTGTAGAGTATCGCCTGCTTGGCACCAGCAACTCACTTAAGGTTTTCAGTGAAACACAGTTCTGTATCTTCCATCTAGCACTGCCTGTGCTGCTAATAGGAACAAAAGGAACCTTTGGGCTCCCAGCATGGTAGTACTTAGGCCCCCGCATTTCAAACACTTAGACACGTGCTTGGCTTTGCTCCCGGAGCCCAGTGGCATCTTCAATAGGCAAGCCAATATTCAGTCAACAGGCAAGCCCTTCTCCCTTACAATGATGTTTGCAGAACCGGGGTGCCAGAGCTGCGCCCGACCGTTGCAGGGCAGGTGGATGTTGCATGGCCTGCTGCTGTTGCACTTGTCACTGGCAGTTGGTTCACAAATAAAATCAAAACCCCACTACTCGGTACGAGAAGGTCTTGCATTTGGTACAGCTTTGACAGAGCCATCATGCAGTGTGAAACAAACCAGAGTTTCACCCAGTGTCTGGGGAAAGGATGGTGTGTAGTTCTTTTCAACAATGCGGCCCCATGCCCCCTGTGAATCTGTAAGAAAAGCCACCTGCCCCAAACCCTCCCTAGCTCAGATGAAATGGCTGGTGCCCTGTGCTGTAGGACTAAGTTTAGACAACTCCTAACACTTGGGAAGTGGAGCATAAACAGATACATCCCAGAGTTGCTTTAACTCTCCTCATTTACTATCCCCTGCACGATGGGGCATGACGCAGGTGATGACATACTTGAAGCCTCTTTATTCTCTTGAGCATTATGGAAATGCCATAGTCTTGTGGAGAAGGTGTTTCTTCTCTGGAGTGGCAAAGCACATGCTAACAGCAGATATAGGTGGGGTAGTTACAGCCAGAGCAGAGCATCTCTGTTGATGTTTGTCATTTCTGCTGTAATGGCCATGTAGCAGAGACAAAAACTAGACAGGGAATGCTCCTCTAAGAAAAGAGACTTACATGAATTATGTTGCTGTACTTTTGCACCAAGCATGGGAAGGCACCCAGGCACCATCTATTCTGACTGGCACAGGCACACAGAAAAACAGAGCTTTGTCTCTTTACGACAGAAAGGGTCGGACCCATTACAGTGAGTTTGTTTGTATACATGATTAACCATCCCAGATTGTCACCACAACTATCATCATCATCATGCAGGGTCCTCATTTTTTTGAATTTATTTTGGCTTGGCTCTTTTTTCAGTTCCTTACATAATTTAACCTTGCTTGACTGCATTTCTATCTTCAGTTACAAGCAACTTGCAGAAACACGGGCCAAACAGCCACAAAAATCCCTGATATTTTTCCTATTTAAAGTAGAAGCTGTATCTCCAATTAAAACAAAGGCCCCTCCTAATCCAATTCCTCTAACATCCTTCAAACCTGCTGGCTGCCACACTTGGCACAGCTGCTCTCTCTGCTGTGCCAGTGCTGGTCATCACCAGCTGTAGTTGCCAAAAGCCATCAAGTGAGTAAGAAGGCAGAGAAAAGGAGCAGCAGGAGTTTGTGCTGCTGGTTCCACAACAGCTCGCTCCTGTCCACTATCAAAAGGGGCCAGAGGTCTGCCAGAGATAAAGAGAGGTCTACGGCTAGGAGTAAATTGTTGAAGAACACAACACAAAACACCCCATTCTTTAAAATAGCACGTGTAATCTACAGCCTCACAGGGAAGAACAGAGAGGATATTTTGCCAGTTCCTTTCTAGAAGGAAAGACAAATGAAGGACATGGTCCAGTAAATGGTTGTATTGGGTAGCAAGTGTGGCAACAGCTTGGCTTTCTAAGCCTCTGGCAGAGTTCATACTGGAGGAAACAGAAAAGGGTGTGTTCTTGTCTACAAAACCAAAGGGAAGTGAAGATGTGTGAGCTGACAGATGCTTACGTATGCTTCTGCTGGTGCTTCTCTCATAAAAGATAATCTAATTTCCTGGTTGGCAGTTAAATTTTACTTCCACTGAACAAGAGTGGTGCTCAAGTCCTGAGTTAGCAAAACACTTTGAAGTCAGCAGATGTCAGCATAGTCTTTCCTTTGCTGAACAGGTGGCTTAATGGAGGTCTAAACGCAGACTGTTGTAACCTTTAGCTGATTAATGTAGGTATTTTCCTTCCAGTAAGCTGCACAGGTATAACTGATGATTTGTAGTTGCACAGATGGAAGAGTCTAATCTTTTTAGCCACTGAGTGATCTCTCTGTCTTAGGAGATCAGAAAAGCTTGTAACTTCTTTATGTAATGGGTTGCTCAATAGTATTTTACTATATAAAAATTGATATTTACTTAGCTTTTACTCTGCACAAATAGCAGGATTCTCAGGACTGATATAATCATGGCTTTTAGTTGCCTTCATTAGTTTTACATGCTTTGCTTTGCCACAGAGCAGCTGGGATATTGTGTAAGCAATTCACATCAACACTGGGTGCAGTCCAAATACAACCTGCCATCGAGCTTCAGCAGACAAAAATACAAACAATATCCAAAGAGCCAAAAAAGAAAGGAGCTGTGAAGGAGGTGCCCATGTGGCTGTGAGTAGACAGGTATGTAACCCTGCTGCGGCCCTACTCAGCAAGGGCTGTAGGTTAAGCCAGCCATGGTCTGGAGCCTATCTAGCTGATTTAGCACAGTATGTCCTGCCTCTTGGTGAGAAATTTTAGTGCTGGCACAGCGCCATGCTAATATGATTACATAGTTTCCAGATTGGTACTTTCATCACATTTAGCTTGCCAGAAAACTAATGAGGATCACCAGTTGGTATCTGTAGGAAAAGAACGCAGTGGACAAGACCGCTGTGCCAGCACGGCCTTTTACCCAGGCAGAGCAGGATGGTACCAGTAGCCTATAGCAAGTAGAATGCCGGGGTGGAGGGGTTGTGTGTGTGAGCAGTAAAACGTCTCCATGCCTCCTACATAAACACAGCTATTGCTACGACTGCAGGAGACACTTAGCAATAATGGCATTTATATGGACCCCTACGAGGTACCTATCGGTCTCCTGTTCCATTGGGTAAAAGGAGAATGGTGGTGCTGACAGTCTGCTTCTCTGACTCCAAGCGCGGTGACTCGGACTGTTAAATCACCTCCTGCCATCTGAAGAAAAGTCTGTAAAATAAGTGGCTATAGCAGCAGGGGTGTCTGTCAGGGTAGGATCAGGGAGGGAGTCCTGGGCAGAGCAGCTTCATGTGAACTCTTGCTACAGGGACCGGCAGCCCCTGCAGCTAGGATGGGGTTCCCTGGTTAGAGACCCAGATCAGCTCTCATGCCTTCAGCCACCTGCTCACAGAAAAATGAACAAGAATGTACTGAGAACACAGAATTTAAAAAAAAAAAAGCAACCAACAACAAAACCAAGCCACACAACCAAGCTGTATTCTTATAAATGGAATCTGTAAAACAATACATAGACCATGTTTCATTACAAAAGAAGAATAGTTATTTCAAAGAGCTTATCTTGAAGAATTTAATTCTCCTTCCAGCAGCAAACGGGAGAGTTTCTCTTGTTGCTTTGCTTTTATTTCTGGTTTTCTTAGATTGCCTGCAGAGCTGAGTGGAAGGGCAAGAAAAGGCTACGGAAACAATTGCTGAGGGGTAAACAGATTGAAACAGGCAGGTAGACTACTGATAGATTTCATTTCTCTGCGCTTGCAGACTTCTTCACTGGGAGGTAGTAATACGAGCAGGGAGGACCGATGCATAGTTTAATAGAAATCAAATACCAGCACAGTTACAAATACCAAGGTAAAAGAGAAAGCAGACCAGAACACAGAGCTTACATTAAAGCCATTGCCTTGCAAGTCATGTATAAGAAAATGAAATGCGAAAGTATTCAAGCTGACAGGAATGAGGAGACAGCAAATTAGTCCCATCTACCTCAGTTGCTTCATTCTTCTCTATTGGAGTCATTCTGAGTTACCAGGCTAGGACTTCAGATGGTATGGACAAAAGGATTGGGCTGCTTTAGCTTTATGTCATGACAAGCTGTGCCTAAGTAAAGAAGCTTAGGTTTGGGGGTTTATTTAACGAAACAAAACCCAATTCCAGAGAGAAGCAGAGAAAAATGTAATACTAACACTGCCTTATTTGCATACTGACCAGACTATTATTTTTTTTACCTCATGGATGCCAACTGCTTTCTTGGTAACAGTAGTAACACCGACTGTCATAAAAGTCTTGAGAAAAGACATTAGCAACAATTTACTCAATGGAATAGGTGTGACCTGTATCTGTCCCTCTTGCACTTCAGTGGAGTGGGAGACCCCTTATGTGAAGGAAAAAGTTCACAGTTTTCCCATCTGTCTGAAGATTGGAAATAAGCATTATGGTCAGAGAAATGGGAGTCAGGGTCTAAATAGAGCCGAATGCTTTCCCTTGGGGAGCTTGCAGGAGGGAATGGAAAGGTTATATTTAGCCAAGATGCAAAAAAGTATTTCTAGAATGGCTTTCACACAAACTTTTCTTTCCTAATCCTCCTGCATTCAGGGTATGCCAATGTTGATTGTACTTGGAGGAGGTAGTTGTAAACAGAGAGGCTAGAAAGGTCATTTACTTGTTTTTCTGGCTTGGTTATGAGCACCAGAAGAGGCTATCTTTACTTGGCATACAAACGTACTAAGCAGCTTTCGCTTTGCCTGTTAAGGGCTTAAAAAGAGCTGCGCAGAGAGCAGTGCCTATTTTGCAGAGTATTTTGACATTTCAGAATATGGTTTCTTTCTGAATTGGAGGGAAAAACCCAATGTATGGGAGGTAGTGACAGTAAATTCCACTTTGTCCACTGTTTGATCCCATAATCTAAGAAGACATTTTAAAATCTTTCAGTGTGTATGATACTATTTATTCCAGAATAATAAAAAGACCTAAAATGCATACTCTGAAACAAGAACTCCCCTTTAGACATAATTTTAATTCCCTAATCCCACAGCTTTCCTCCAAAAGGTTGGTGAAATCAATCAACCTGGTTTATATTTAAGTTTCAGGAAGAGGAGAGCTAATGTAATTTTTTTCCTGACAGCTCCAGTTTACACATTATGCTAGGATCCGATTCTGACCATACAGTGCCCTAGATTGTGGTTTTAGCTTTTATAAGGAGAAAGTTCCAAGTTTTCTATCTTCTAAGAGTTAATGAAGTATTTCCTTACAGATTTCTGTTCTTTAATTTCTTTTCAGAAGATAGAAGCTTGCCCAGGCCTGCGATAAATGACCATTTTCACCTCCAGTTCAGCCCAAAGCAAACGTCAAACTGTCTGGCCCTCACAAAGTCTGACCGATGGTATGTCAGGTGAGGAGACCATCCCATGAATTAGGCAAATTACCTTTGTTCTCCCTATTAATTCTGATGGCAGAATTTGAAAAGGTGGCTCCCTGGGGCCACATCCCAGGCAGAGGTTTGCAGAGGCCTTGCCCCGGGAGACAGGTGCGTGGCAGGACAGAGCTCCCAGAGGGCAGGAACACCAAAGTTGCACCTACTGTGAATTAAGAAGCATGCCACCTTTACCACATCAGAGGTAACGCAGGCACCCTGCTGCATTTTTAGGACGTCTTTGAAGCGAGGCACTGATTGCAGTGTAGAGGCAAACAAGTTGACCTGCCGTTTCTATATGTTCAATGTGCAGCATGTCTTTTCAAAGTTTGGTTGGCATTGAAAGGAGCCCCCTAGGCCCCACCTGGCACAGCAGCGTTTTCCCTGCAAAACCTCTGCACTGCACAAAGCCTCCTTACTCCTGACACAGGGTAAACCCCAGAGAGCTGGGAGCAGAGCAAGCCTTTGCTGTGCCACAGTTTTTCCCTTTTGCAAGCACCTCTGTCAGAAATGGCAGGGGCTTTTTCTCTGGGGCTCACTCTCTTAGGGGTTTCTGCTCAAACTGCAAACCAGGAGCTTCCCCAGGGCAGCTTGCAGCTGCGGCAGCTTCTCCCCTCTCCTGCCAGGGTGATTGGCAGTTGGTGCTGGCAACTGCTGGCTGAGCTAGCTGTAAGAGCAGAGCAGATAATCAGCACATCCACTAACCTTCCCAGGCTGTTTGCCAAATTAAAGTTATAGACAAGATCAGCAGGACTTTAAAAGTAATTACAGTATTATGTTGGTCTTTTGATGGAAAAAGAACAAGAGAATAAAGTAGTAACTTACTTAAGCTTTGACATTTAGACACACCCAAATGTAACTGGAAGATGAGAAACTACAAAATACATCCTCCTTGGCATTAATTATATGCATCTGTATAAGACAGTTTCTTAGTATAGAAACCTTCAAATGATGCCTCCCTCAGACTATGTGATCCCAGCATACAGACTATGCTACCTGCCATGTCTAGGCTCAGAGCAGTTTAAATTTTATACGGAAAGAGTTTGTGGTTGTTTCCCAAGAAAAGTGAACTGTTCCTTCTTCAGACCCTTTCCTCCTTCGGGACTCTGAGGAATATGTTGAGCCAGATGAGTTAGTGATCATTAGGGGGAGTGTGTCTGATGGCTTGTGACAGCATCCTGTCTGTGTCACAGCTGACCCCTGTGCTATGCCAACTTTGAAGCCACAAGACATATCCAGTTAGTTTTGTCATGGAGTCTAACAGGGAGCTCCTCTATAGGCATCCTGGATGTATTTTCCCTGACAAGTCTGAGCCACGGTGTCTGTTTAGAATTAATATGCCACTTACAGACTAAGTAACCAGTTTATAATTACAGACATTACCAAATTGTAGATAAAAGAATTTAGCTATCCTTCGGTGAAATCAGAAACACTGAGGCATCATCAAGAGTGACAGAAGAGGAAATGAGCAGACTGTCTTTTAGGTAATGTGTACTCATACCCAGTTCTGCAGGAGGTAAGCAATCGGAGCAGTAGTTTGCATACTCTGCAGTTACTTATTAACAGTACACCCATTATGCAAATTAGTCTTCCCTAGTCAAACGCTGGAGATGTGCAGAAAAGAGAAATAACTACACAATTTTGAGTTAATAAATGTACAGCTTCTCTGCCAGCTAATTAAAATTTACTTTCAGTATTCTTAAATGTTTCCAACAGAGAGCACTCTCAAATTAGTAACTGGGTGTTAAATCAGAAGCCCAAATACTTCCTATGAGCTCAGAACATGATGGTATTTAGCAATACTTCTCTTCAATTTTAATCTTTGCCAAACTGAAACCAAAACCACACATACACCATGTGACACATCTTAATAAATAAATACTATTTCTTTATTATCTAAATGCTGGCCATTTAGATTCCCACCTATGAAAACTAAGAAAACTACCTGAATATATGGTGTATCTTTGTATAGAGACGACCCTGTTTTTCTTCTGGCTTGCATGGTAAAGCTTTGATCTAGGGTTTAAGGTGACCTCCACCACATTTTCCAACCACTTTCTACCCCTTTTGCTGCCAACCTCAGAAGTGTAATCTCCTCTGCCTGGTACTTAGCTAGCTGACCGCTTTTCACCACACCTGTCCTCTCATGGGTCCTCTTGGGAAACCTTGGCCATTTAATTAACATTCAAAGTGACAGTGAGGTGATTTGCCTGAGTCTTGTAATCACTGGCAGGCCCCAAGTTCTGCTGAGCTCCTTCAAGCACTGTGAAGCTGCTGATTGCAGAGAAGTGAAGTACCCCTTACATTTTGCAAAACAAGCTGTCCCCAACATCTGCAGGAGGTGGGTATGAGCCATAATGCTGTCACCATCGACTCCTTTAGCCATAGTAGGTTTTTAGGGCTTTTGCCTCTGCAAAGGATAACAAAGTACTACCTTGCACTGATTGAGGCAAATAAGGTCTTTGAAGACTGACTGGTTTTGAACACTGCAGCTCACATATGAAACAAACAAATGCTACCTAAAAGGGCTGTGATGTGCTATCCTCTCTCCTGTTCCTTGGGAGCTACTCCCTTCCACTCTTCTTGGCCTTTTGAGAAAGGAGACCCTTCCTCTTACCCCCTGCATTGATTTAGCGGCAGTCATATTAGTACAGGAGGGTCTTGACTGGCTGATGTGACTGAACTCATCATCAGAGTTGTCAAGAACACTGCTGAGGCTGAGTTGGAGGGGTTTGGAGAAAAGTCAGAATACAGGGGATTTCCTACATATTAAGATCATTAGGAATTACCCTTACTAGTAAGGGAGGAAAAAAACAGTGGAAGTAAAAACTGGTTGTATGTGTGAAAGCAGGAGATGTTTAAGTGGTGTAGAAACCTAACAGACTCACAGCACAGTGCCTCTGTCACCATGGCAGTTAGTGCACATTAGAAGAATTAACGGGGAGATAACTTGCCCTCTCTTCATGCATTTATGCAGAAACACAGGATTTTCCAGGCCAGATCATGCAGTTGTTTGATGACTTCCAGTGCCTTAGCTCCAGCAGTATCAGTACCAGAGCATTTCCCCACCTCTGTCCTGACCCATACAGACATTCTGCATTGAAAAGGGAAGAATCTCTTCAGAGGCCCCCTGAAATGCAGAGCCTTATTGCTAACAGTACAGCAGCACCCCAGGCATGCCGGTGACAGCCCAAGCACGTTTCTGTGACACTTCTTGAGGTCAGGGCCTGGAACAGGCTACCCAGGAAGGTGGTTGAGTCACTATTCCTGGATGTGGTTAAAAAAAGAGTAGATCGGGTACTCAGGGATATGGCTTAGCATAGGACAGGAATGGTTGGACTCGATGATCTTAAAGGTCTTTTCCAACCTTGTGATTCATAGAATCGTAGAATCATAGAATGGCAAGGGTTGGAAGGGACCCCAAGGATCATAAAGCTCCAACCCCCCTGCCACAGGCAGGGCCACCAACCTCCAGGCCTGGATCTACACAAGGTTGCCCAGGGCCCCATCCAACCTGGCCTTGAACAGTGCCAGGGATGGGGCATCCACCACCTTTCTGGGCAGCCTGTTCCAGGACCTCACCACTCTTTCTGTAAAAACCTTCCCCCTAATATCCAATCTAAACCTTCCCTCCTTCAGCTTTAATCCATTCCCCCTTGTCCTGCCATTGTCTATCCTTTTAAAAAGTTGATTCCCCTCCTGTTTGTATGCTCCCTTCAGGTACTGGCAGGCTGCAATGAGGTCCCCCTGCAGCCTTCTCTTCTCCAGGCTGAACAAGCCCAGCTCCCTCAACCTCTCCTTGTAGGGCAGGTGCTCCAGCCCTCTAATCATCCTTGTGGCCCTCCTCTGAACCCTCTGTGGTTCTGTGAGTACACCTGGGTCCTCTGCCTCCAGCCGCTCCATTGGCTGTGCCAAGCCAGCTGTGGAAAGCCTGTGGGACTTCAGGGGCTGGAGGTGAATCCCATTGGCTCACGGGCTCCAGTTTAAGGAGTGTCCTGTGGGATTCACCAGGCAGAACACGCCCGGTCTGTAGAGCAGGTGAAGAAGACTCATCGTCAGGCTGAAACCCTAAGGTATAAACAAAAAGATGAGGTCTGTGGACTGGAGTTTCTGGACGCAGGCATGGTTTTAAAACCTGAAATGTAGTTTACAGGCCAAACCCACCAAACTACCGGGAGCTCTCGGAGGAATGAGGGGTCCCAGGTCCCAGGTCCCACCGGCCCGTTTCCCGCCGCAAGCCGCAGACGCAAAGCGCAAGCAGCAGCAGAGAGGCGAGCGCCCCGCGCCCCCGAGCGTTCATTAACACCACAGCCCCCAGCTCGGTTGCCCTGCCCGGGCCGGCAGGCAGCTGGGGAGGCGGGGCGCTCCGCTTTCGGTAACAGCGCGGGCCGCCGCTTCTCCTCCTCAGCGGCGCGGCGCGGGGGGACGCGGCGGGGCGGCCCCGCTCCTCGCTGCCCCGGGGCGGGGCCGGCCGTTGCTCTCAGCACCCGGGACAGCAGCGCGAACCCCCCGCGGCCCCCGCCGGCCGTTGCCTTAGCTCTAACGGCGGTCGCGTGCCCCGCCTCCCTCGCCCTGCGCGCGCCTTGGTTGCCACGGTAACGAGGACGCCGCGGCCATGTCGGACCTGAGCTCAGAGGAGGAGTCCGGGGAGAACGAGAACTATCTGGGGGTCCGCCGGGGCGATCGGGGTGCCGCTGGCGGCTCAGCAGCGCGGGCGGAGGCAGCTGCTGCGAGCATCCGCCGCCGAGGGCGCTGGGGGACGGAGCGGGGGGGGGGGGGGGACGGCCGCGGGGGAAGCGGCTCACGGCCACGGGCGCCTCGGGCGGGGGAGCGCCAGGGGCAAAGGGGTGAGCGAACGGCACCGTCTGCCGGCCGTGCCGGCCTGGGAGAGCTGCCGAGGCGCTTCGTCGGCGGGCACGGGAGTTTCGGGGTAGCGTTCCAGTCGAGACCTGCCCACCTTTCTCCACCGGCCATACTTCCCGGCAGCGTGCCAGGGAGGGAGGAACGCCCCTGGGTGCCAGGGTCCGTTGGAAGTGCCCGCATAAGCGGCCCATCTCTGTGTGGGCTAGGTGCTCCCGCAGCCTCCCCTTCCAGCGGAGTCAGAGCAGCTTTGGGACGAACACCGGTTTTCCTCTGTCTAACGAGGTTAGGTTCGGCCAGGTCTCGCCCTCTTACACAGTTCACTTTTCACGTTTCACCAGGAGTATGATGGCGAACGCAATTCGGAAGGTGAGCGACATGGACGAGGGAAAGCACAGCTACCCAATGGCGATACCTACGATGGACAATATGAACATGGTTTCAGAAGTGGGCGGGTAAGACGGAGGCAGGCGACAGCGCTTAGGGCTTATGTTTCAGCAGCTCTCTTAGTTGGGGCACTATGTCAAACCAAGAGTGAGAACTGACGAGTATTTTGTCTATCCTGTGTATGTTTCAGGGAACTTACAGGTTTAGAAATGGTGCTCGCTACGCTGGAGAGTATCTCCAAAACAAAAAGCATGGCCGGGGTATTTTCTTTTATCCGGATGGATCAAAATACGAAGGTAAAACACTGAGGACAGTTGTGAGGATTTCTGTAGCTGGAAGGGTGCATTCTCCCCTCGCCCCCTGAGTGCAAGGAGATAGTGAATTGAAGGATGTATTCCTTTCAGAAGATAGATTTGCTATGAAATTCACAGAATCGCAGAACTGTAGGGGTTGGAAGGGACCTTGAGAGATCATCAGGTCCAACCCCCTGACAAAGCAGGCTCCCTAGGACAGGTCACACAGGTAGGCATCCAGACGGGTCTTGAATATCTCCAGAGAAGGAGACTCCACCACCTCCCTGGGCAGCCTGTCCCAGGGCTCTGTCACCCTCACTGTGAAAAAGTTCTTCTGCATATTGGTGCAGAACGTCCTGTGCTTCAACTTGAAGCCATTGCCCCTTGCACTGTCCCCACAGACCACTGAAAAGGGGCTGGGCATTTCACCTTGTCTCCCACAAATGTCTTCCTTTTGTTCCTTTTTTCACTACAGGCTCTGAGAAGTGTGGGTTTTATTAATAAAGACTAATGTTGATTATTGTGAGAAGTGTTGTATTTAGTAGCAGTTTACTCTTGTCATGTCCTCCTTGCAAGTGGGCTGTTCCAAGTCCTGAGAAATACTGTTACAAATCAATGCGATATTGGTAGAAGAGAGTATAGCTATTTCTGAATGATGATTTGAACCACAGATGTATTTCATATAAAGTATTTTAGGACTTTATTATGTCCAGCCTTAAAAAACAGGCTACCAATTAGAGCACTTACTCAGGGACTGGGGTACCTCTGTGATGTTGGGTTTTTTTAAGTTTCATTTAAATTTGAATAGAAGAGTAATTAAGACACACAATTTGGCAACCTTTTGAGTATATTTGTCCTTTGACTGACAAGACAATTTTAGCAAATAAGCCAAACTAAAGAAGTCCCCCTTTGACTGTAGATACCATATTACAGTAATGGAACTGTAATACATTAGCAAACTTAATGACAGGACCAGCATGTTGCTGGGCTTCTTGTGTTCATAGTGATAAAACGGGGAATCATAATGGAAACAAGCTGTGATGGACAAAATGAAAGAGAAGTCAGGCAGCTGCATAAATGTGTCTGGAGAGGGACACGCAGAAGAAAAAAGAGCAAGGGCTTAGATAGAGCAAGGAGCGGCGTAAGGAATCACAATGGTGTCATAGCCTTCTTTTCCTTCTCTAATAACTCACGTCTGATAACTTTACAAACTGACTGCTGTGCCACACAATGAAATTAAATCACATCTTGCACTTGTTTTTATCTGATTCTCATTGAAGGAGACTGGGTGAACGACCAGAGGCATGGCTATGGAGAGTATACGTACGCAAATGGAGACACCTATACTGGAGAGTGGCTTAACAACAACAGGTTTGCTTCATTTGTACAGTGATGCTTCAAGTCACCCAGTGGCATTAAACCAGAAAGGTTATTTTCTAAGCGTGGATGCAGCAAATCCAGTGGTATTGGATGACCATGGCAATTTAGTCCAACTTGAGTGATTTTAGCTACTTCAATAATACAGTTTTAACACCTTAAGTATAACAACATCCTAAAGCCTTAATTTTCGGTAATATAAAGCAAAATTGTTATTTTCTCCATAGGCACGGGCAAGGTACATATCTCTATAAAGACACAGGATCTAAGTATGTTGGTGGTTGGGTAAATGGAAACCAGGAAGGAGAAGCTGAACTTATCCACGTAAACCATAGATTTCAGGGCAAGTTTTTGAATGGAAATGTAAGTGTGCTGGAAAACTCTCTATTCATCTGAACAGTTAGCACAGAATTGCCTTAATATGGATCTGTTTCCACTTAAAATAAGAAGCTAGGGTCCTGATCTTTTGTAGTTTTTCTTGTATAACTTGGGAAACTGAGTTAATCTGCAGGACAGTATGCCAAGTTTCTCTGCAACTTTGCTTTCAAACCAGATTGTTATTGACTATTGTATGATTTTTTTTTGTAGTAAAGAATATTTTACATTTAAATGTTTAGAGTATACTAACTTTATAGTTCTCCTGACATTTTTGTATTTTTGTGCAGCCTGAGGGTCGTGGAAAATATGTTTTTGATATTGGATGTGAACAGCATGGTGAATACATACAATCAGAACAGGTAAAGGAAATGGTGTAAATTATACTGAATATCAGAGACTTCAGTAAATCAAATCTATTGTTGACTAATCTATAAAATGCCTTATGGACACTGAGTTAAAGTGGATCTAACCAGTCAAAACCCACAAAACCTCATCCATTCTTAAGTAGAAAATGAGGTTTCATTTTGCTTTTTTCTTTAGCTTCTCTACAGTGTAAACTTTGACAAGTACAAGATGTGATTTTTGCACTACTTGCTGGCAGTTCTTTCTGCTTAAAGCTCAGAAAAATCAGGACCTTCCCAAAACTTTTGAAGTTTCCAACTAGAGAAGAATAGACATGTATTTGTACGTTTAGCCTGCATTCCACTTTGCTCTGAGCACCACAAAACAATGAAAAAATATCTCTTCTTAAATTTCTGACTTGCTTGATGCTATGCCTACTAATAGTAATTTTCAGTGGATTTGTAGTGGAATTCCATCCTATTGTTGTCCTGGTCCTATTAAGAACTTAACTACCCACAACTCCTAATAATTGTAGGGAACAGCTGTGATCAGGGCCTGTTTTTCCTTCTCCTTCATGCATGAATGTTTTTAAACAGTTATGATTAATATGCTGCAAAATAGCTATAGAAATAAGAAATATATCTTAATATTACTGTTTTGATTTCAAGAAAATACACCATATTTTAGAGTTTGCTACTGCACACTACTTCCTGTTACATATTTTTTGAAAAGTCTCCAATGCAGCAGTTGTTTCTTAAGACAAGGACAAAAGAGTAATAAAAAATGACTACTACTAGAGATTTCCAAAACATGGACACTGTTTTGTTTGGTTGTTGGGTTGGTTTTTTTTGCTAGAAGTAAGAGACCCTCAAATTAAGAATCAGATTCATGTGAGTAACTCAAGTGATGTGTATCTAGTATCCTCAGTTCAGTTGGGAATTGTTGGATGTGCTGATTTGGGAGTATTAGGCCATTGATACAGGAGTTTAAACTTGAATTTAAGAACCCAAGATTAAGCATGCAGCTTCTGAAAATCATTGCTCTCAGGAACAGTAATTTCTTCTCCTGTGAATGCTATAGTGAGTGTGTAAAGGAAGGGACAGTGCTGTCACTAAAGTATGATTAAATTTTTCCTTTTAAGTAAATGCAAAATAAGTCCCATTTAAAAAAAATTCAGCTTGCAATAAAGTTAACGACTCCATTACCAAGACTCTTTCATATGTAGATAAAATAAAGCATGCTTTGAAAAAATAAAATTAGCCTCACATTTCAAACCATAAGCTTTTTGCAGTACCTTACTGCTTCCTAGGTCCATTCCAAGGTCTTCCCTAAGCAAAGAATGAAGCAGAAAGAGCTGTTTTGCCATTCTGGTAAACAGTGTTGCATCCACCAGACAAAGCATCAAGCCTTATTTGCCACAGTTACACTGTAAACAAGCACAGGAGAGGAGACATAGTCTACAGACCCCTCAGAGCCATTACATTCAAGGGAGAGAAGACAAAATTATACCTTAAAGAAAGCAAGCTGGCAAGCACTGATTGTTAGTAATAATCTATTGACTCCATCAGAGTTCGAAGTGTAGTTGTCTTTGAAGGTTTACAGCTGCTGAAATTCCTCCACCTGTAAATACTTTAAAAAGCCATGTCATTGCCAGGTAAAGAGGTTTTAGTATGCAAGGTCATCATCTTTGTTTCTCCCTTAATACCTGTAAGATAGGATGCTACATTTCATAAGTTGTCCTCTAGGAGGGGGAAGAGGAGGAACTTGTTTCACTGAAATGGAAAGTGTCAGAAGTTACCAAATTAACACGGTGGACACCCCATGGGGAAAACCCACCTTCTCCCAGAAAAACCTCCGCAGCGGCAGCAGCAGAAGCAGTGGAAGCAACAGAAGCAGTGGAAGAAAGGGCAGAGGCAGCAGTAACTGAAAAGGAGAAAATACCATCAATTACAGGTTTGTTCTGCTGGAAACCTGGGAACTCCATGCTTTGACTGTGCCCTGAAACTGTTTTTCAAGTTTAATATCAAATGGTGTGAGAGGTTTTTTGGGTTTGAGTTTGGTTTTTTTTTCCTTGTAATTTACAACATACTGAATGCTAGGAGATTCCAAGTCTGTTCATAAAATACACTATATATATATATATACACACATGTATGTCTATATATATGTGTGTGTGTGTTTAATCTCACATAGCATAACAAGATACAATGGTCTCGGGAAGCCTGTGAGTCATTGAACACAGTGGTGTGAATTTCTAAAATTAATTTTCTTTGCTATTTCTAATTTCTCATATTTCAGTCACTGATGAATCTGCTGAGGGTAGGGATGATGACCCTTCTCTTCCTGAAGTATCCAGTGAAGTTTTTAGCACAGGAAGGGATGCAGGAGAGGAGGACGAGGGAAACAGAGAGGGAGAAGAAAGCAAAGATCAGGAAGATCAAGGTGAGGGATGGTGTATGCATGCTCATTCTTCAATTACTAATCAGGGCTTTAAATGCTGAACATCTGCCATCTAAAGTTCATGCAGCTGCTGAGAGATCCATTATCAAGGTGAAGAGACCATGAGAATCTCTACCTTTCATAAGGGGGGCAGTTTTCTGTAGATGTAAACTGGTTTTGGTTAGTCAAGTTCAGATACTGTAGCAGTCCAAATTAGAAGTGACACTTCTGTGCACCCTTATCTATGCACGTACAGTTGACAGCACTTGCAGAGCTGAGATTGTGAGTGATTGCATTTGCAGAGAAGATTTCAGACTTGGGCAAATTCAGAGGGTTTTGAGGACTCCACTTTTCTCTCATGAGTGGAACTATGTATTCTTATTCTCTCAATTGAGGTTAAAAAACCAGCAAAACAAATCCAAAGAAATGGATTTTAGGTATTGTTATGCACTATGGTTTGAACAGTCTCTAACTGATTTGTTTCTCCTACACACTAAGGGGATTTAGAATTCAGATACTCAGATTTTCTTCCAGGCAGTTCTTCCAGAAGCCTGTTTGAAATACAACATTGCTAGGAAGCAAGCAAAGGATGCATCTATGTTTACTGATCTTTAGCCTGTAGGCCTCCACCCAGTTGTGTTGTTTGTACTTATTAAGTTTACGTATCTACAAGTCTGCATATCTCATGTATGTAATTTATGCGTTTGTAACCAGTCCATTTTACAATAAATCAAAGCACTATCCATAGGGGTCAGACTATTAAACCACGTGAAAGTACCTGGAGGTATGCGCTGGTTTAAGTCAGCTCTTGGAATTTTCATAGTTTATTTCCTCTCATTTTTTACCCATCACCTCTGAAGATGCTCTACTGCTTCAGGGCAGGCTATCCAGCTAGCTGATCTGGTGTGTAGGACTGACATCTTACAGGATCCCTGCGCTTGGATCAGATCCAGCAGAAATCTCAGCAGTTTCCTGCATAGCTCTGCTATGGATTTGGCAAAATTTCACTGAGCCTGGCTTGTCTCAAGGTCTCTTGGACTCAAATAACCATTTTGACTGAACTTGATTCTAATAAATTTTCTGGCCTGCCACAAGGAAGTAGTTCTGGTATCCCCATTAGTTTGGGTTCTTTGGCTGGGGTTGGATTTGCATTTTTTTAATAAACAAATGGACTCAAGTGTCTGTTGGAGACAGCAGAGATACAGATACCAATGCGTGAAGACCTAGGAATGTGATAGATATTCTCAAAGTTCCTTCCAGCTCTTTATTTCTAGAATAAAAAAGTTGATGATTTTATACACTTTTCAGCATAGATTTACATCCATAATTAATCAGACAACATATTGCTCCCCTTGTCTTTATGTTTAGCAAGAATAAGTTACAGTAAGATGAAACAATTTGAAGAAAATGTACATACTGTGAACAGCAGATGTTAACAAAATCTGGTTTGTGGCAGCCTTATACTTTCTGCCCCATTACCATAATTTTTTTTCCACATGGGAATTCCATCCTTCTTTCTCCATGTTTCTTATGATACTGTCTAAATAGGAGACATTCTTTGGCTATCCCAGAGTTACATATGGGCTGGCTGGCAGTCAGTATGTGTATACCAAGTTTGGCTGGCAGCTGACAAACAATATATAACAGTTAAGTTAAAGTATTGGCAAGGAAAGGCAGTGAGGAAGGAGGACTGAGTAAGGCAGCATAGTCCTAGAATTATGTTTTAGGTTACTAGGATTACTTTCCAGTATTGTATAATAAAATGCATTTCTGTGTCCTGTCTTCCTCTGCACAGGAACTGCTAGTCTAGAGGATAAGGAAGATGAATCAAAAGAAGTAGAGTAACTGGATACAACAAAGAGCAACAAGAAAGGAAACTTTAAACAATTTTTAATGGTAAACTTGAAATATTTTTATTTGTAAAAGGGTGAGTTAAGATATTTTGAATAAACATTCCTCTCATTCTCCTGTCTGAAATATAGCTCTCTGGAACTTTTATGAAATCACAACAATGTTCTTTATTCCACATAGCAGGTAGTCAGCTGTTAAATTCAGCACTGGATTATTTGGGATTATTGAAGCAGTGTCCTCACGAGTCTGCAAAAGCAAACACAGTTTTCTCCCACTGCTGGTAGTCCTTCTTGTCCTTGAACCCTGCCTCTGGGCACAGAGACTTGGGGGTCTTGCTTGTGAAGACAAAAGCAGCATTGGGCTTCTCAGCCTCTGTATCCCCTATCACTAGACCAGCAGTTACAGGCCCACTTTTGCCTTGTTTATTTTTTTTTTATTGTTCATGTTGCTGTTGAAGCTCTTCTTGTTGCATTAAATCTCCCCTTGGCAGTTTGAACTCAAACTGGATTTTGCTTTCCTCACACACTATGGTGTGTGACAACCCCATGCAGCGCTACAGGCTTGGGGGAGACTGGCTGGAGAGCTGTCAGGCAGAGAAGGATCTGGGGGTGTTGGGTGACATCCAACTGAATATGATCCAGCGGTGTGCCCAGGTGGCCAGGAAAGCCAATGGCATCCTGGCTTGTATCAAAAACAGTGTGGCCAGTGGGTCTAGGGAGGTGATTGTGCCCCTGTACTCAGCATTGGTGAGGCTGCACCTCGGGTACTGTGTCCAGTTCTGGGCTCCTCACCATCAGAATGACATCAAGGTCCTTGAGCGAGTCCAGAGAAGGGCAACCAGGCTGGGGAAGGGGCTGGAGGGAAAATTCTATGAGGCTGAGTGAGCTGGGGATGTTCAGCCTGGAGAAGAGGAAGCTGAGGGGAGACCTTCTCACTGCCTACAACTACCTGAAAGGAGGTTGTAGAGATGTGGGCGATGGTCTCTTCAGCCAGGTGACAGGACAAGGGGATATAGCACAAAGCTGCACCAGGGCAGGGTCAGATTAGATGTTAGGAAAAATTTTTTTACTGGAAGAGATGTCGGGGTATGGAACAGGCTGCCCAGGGAGGGGGTTGAGTCACCTTCCCTGGGTGTGTTTAAAAGACAGGTAGATGAGGTACTTAGAGATATAGTTTAGTGTAGGACAGGAATGGTTGGACTTGGTGATCTTAAAGGTCTTTTCTAACTTTGTGATTCTGTGGTGTTTTTAAATTCTTCCTTTGTAGTCTGTTTTTGCTTCCACTTCCTATATACTACTTCTTTTTTTGTGTGTGTTGCAGCTCAGTCCCAAGTTTCTTGCTTAGTTCTCAGCCTTCCTTAACCTGTTTAAAGGAGACTGTCAACTGATTAGGGTGAGGAAGTGGATCTGTAACAAATTCCAAACACTATGCCACACGTAATACCCTCACTGATCCACAAGCTCTCCATCAGCATGTTGTGAAGAATACACAAGATCTCCATGCATCCAAGCTGGCTTGTAAGATAGAGGAAAACTCTCCATTTTCTCTTTCTGTCTTTACTATCGAGCCTTTCATTCATTGAAGAGCTTCAGTTGTGTGAGCAGCTTCACAGTGTCAGCTTTTCCAAGGATGTCACAGTTCCACATCTGCACACAGATGTTCCTAGTTCCTCCTATTTGTTTCCCAGGCTGGATCCATTTATGTGTGTTTACTTAAGGTAGGATCCCTTTTGGCTTGTATTATCTTTCTCAAGAGGTATCTTGCTCCCATCACCTTGCCCCATTTACTTACCACCCCTGAACTCCATTCCTTAGTCTAAGCAGTTGTCTCCATCCTCCAAGGTATTAAGTCTTTCCTCACCAGATTTGCAAAACTGTTGGCAAAGATATTCTTACCTCACTTTTATTAGATCTCCTTGTTCCATAGTGATGAAAGCCAAAGCACTACCTACCTATGGCAAAATCCATGTGATCAGTTGTTACACTTCAGGATTGTGCCTCCTCCTACCTGATCTCTTCCCATGGAGGATCAAGGGACCCTGTGGGTTTCCATGTCCTCTGCCACCCAGTATCCTGCAGTTACTCTTGTTTTGCTCCATGTGTCCCTCAGCAGCATCACTGATGGTCGTACTGATGAGTGATAACAGGTAGGGGCCAGGTGAGCCTTGGCCATCTCTCTACAACACCCCGTAATCTGGGCATCTACCAAACAGCAAACCTCCCATGACAGCATGTTTATCCCCTACTAAAGGAGATCTCCCAACTGCTACCACTTTCTAGGGGTGCAAAAGCTGAGCTCAGCAGGCTCTGAACCTATCCTAGCAGCCTCTCTTCCCCTTTCATGGTTCTCGGTGCTCAATACCAACTCTCTGCATTCAGGTGTGAGTAGGGAAGAGGAGCCTTTCTCCTGCTGGAAGGCTCATGATCTTCAGAAATGTCCTTCAGGAGACATGCTCTATCCAGCACAGACCCTAGACAACACTCCACCTCAGTCTCTCACCTCTGTGGAGACTCCGTTGATATTTTATTTACCCTCCTTAATAATGAACAGTCTTACACACCTCCTTCTGCAAGCCCTTGGAGACAAAGCACCTGAACCACTACCCACCTCCCCCAGGACAGGAACCTGTCAACTACATTCCTCTGAGAGACCCACTTTCCCACGCCCTGTCTACTTTGTCACCACTGACGTGCCAAGGGTACTTTACTCACTGGTGCTGGAGATCAGACCCATCAACACTGGTGTTGTACAGTCAGTCCCATACTGTTTGGAAGGGAGAGGAGAGTTCTGCCTTTCCCCAGTACCCCCACCAATTACCCAGAGCTCTGCTTGCTGTATTCCCAGCTATGCAGTGGACAAAAAAACCCAGTCCAGCACCCCTAATCAGCAGGCAGTTTGCTACTGAATGTGCAGCTTCTTTTAAATCAAGATCCTGTCAATCAGGGAGCAGCCAGCAGATTATAGCAGCACATAGCAGCTGCAGAAAGCCCTTAGAAGTGACCAGAGTCAAATGGCATTATATAAATAGTAAGCTAAAAGTACAGAGCAAGTCAGAGCTGCACACAGTATTGTGCAAGTGCTAAATGCTGCAGGCAGATCTTTCCTCCTCTTCTGCACATGAGTAAAGCTGCTCCGAAACATATTTGGTTTTTTTAATCCTGAAAATATGTAAGCAATATCTTAATCATTAACATATGTATCTGTCTGACTTTAATTGACTCTCTCATACTGTGGGACTACTGGTACGAATGTTCACGGGCTTGGAAGCTGAGGTAGTGAGTTGCCACAGAATCACTAGGTTGGAAATGACTTTTAGGATCATTTAGTCCAACCGTTCCTGTTCTCTACTGAATCATATCTCTAAGAAGAACCTCGACTACCCTTTTTTTAAACACATCCAGGGAAGGTGACTCAACCCCCTCCTTGGCCAGCCTGCTCCAGGCCCTGGCAACTCTTCTAGTAAAAAAGTTTTTTCTAACATCTAATCTGAACCTGCCCTGGTGCAGCTTTGTGCCATTGCCAGCCAGTAGCAGTTTGCTTTGGAAGTAAAATAACTAATTTTGGCCCAGCTGGACTAAGAGATGCTGTACTGATATTGATGAAATGGGACTTACATTTTCTTATTCTTCACCTCAGAATAGGAAATCTTTACGAAAATTTTAGTTTAGGGGAAAGAGGGAAAATGTTTTAGCAAGTTCCTTTTCTCTACAACTCACAATTTCAGCAAAGAAATGTCCAGAACTTTGAAAGTTAGTGATAAAAGTGGATGAACACAAAGTGGAGATAAGGAAATGAGTCATATGAAATAGAGTTTATTACTTCTTCCTTGCAATTCTCTTATCAGAAATGTCAGTGAGAAAACTGCCATGCAATCTTTCCCCTCCTATCTTACATGTGATGTTTGCAATTTCTTATCACACTGATGTGACTTCAGTGAGCATTTTTAGAGGTGCCTCTTTTTGCTCTCTTCAACAAAGTGCTGTATTTCCATTACTACTGTAGCTAGATCAAAGCAAACTTGGCTTGCTAATGTTGATTTTTTTTCTTTTTATTAAAACCCCCTAAAGTCTATTAGTTTACTTGTTTGTTTTAATATCTTCTACTGTAAATTTGAGAGACACCCACAACACATTTCCCAACTCACTTCCATTTCGAGGTAATCTTCAAGTCAAGCTGAATTAATTCTTGGATAATTTAGATCACCTTTTCTCCCTGCACCACTGTTCTGTTTATCAGTACTTGAGTGACCTCCAGTGGTACAGCTGGGAAAAAAAGCGCAGCGTCCTGTCTGGAATGCAATCGGGGAAAACTACAAAACATCTGGACGTCTCTAATGTGTTACAAAGTGCTCCCAAGAATAGGGCTTGCCCCTTTTGGAGACCGCCAGTGCTTTTATTGGAGGAGACATTTTATTTCACTGTATTTTCCAGAAACACTTTAAGGATAATTTAGACACTATTTAGTATTAGTTCCTTCATTCCTGCCTTGGAGAGGGAAGAAACCCTGCCAAAACCTGTTGCATGAAGGTGTGCTAAGGCCTCCCTCATCCTTCTGCCCCTTAACTCTTCAGTAATGAAGAAAGACCATTTTAAATAGCACTAGAGCAGCCATTTTTCAGACCTCTTCCTAAAAAATAAAACGTGCTGAATTAAAGGATATGATGTTGAACCTAGGGTTTTAAAGCTTTCCATCCAGCTTTTCATCCTTAGATTATCACTCTGGTGTCCAAATTATTTACTCCAAAGGTTGCAAAGTATTCTCTTAAAATTTTAGGCCATGTTCAACTATGCATCTAATACTGGTTTAGGTGTCCATCTTTTTGCCTTTAAATCATAGACTGATTTGGGTTGAAAGGGACCTTTAAAGAGCATCTAGTTCTAACCACACTGCCATGGTTAAGGACATCTTTCACTAGATTGGGTTGCTCAAAGTCCTGTTCAGACTGACCTTGTATATCAATAACATGTAAAACATTATGAGTTGGAGGCTGAGTCAGTCATTTTCTCACATATATAAAGCTATGTATGAAAAATAAACGGTACCAAATGTATCTATGCTCCACAAGTCTTAGAAAAAGGCAGAAATCCCTGACTTGTGTCATGCAGAGCTGCTTCTTCCCCTGAGATGAGACTTTTTTCCACATTTGACATCGCAGCTAAATGAGGCACTTGAGTTCTCACACCAAGAAGGTCTTGGAGTACACTGATTTCCACCTGAAAATGCAAAATGTAGGAAACATCCCTTACTATGATATCTGTGTGCAAGCTGTAGGAAACACCCCTTCTGTCAAATTCTATGTGTCCTCACTTCCTCCAGGCTTGAGGGGCTACAGGAGGGAAATCTTGCAGTACTGGGGTCTTGTGTCTCCTTAAAAGACTTCACATGCAGGGGAACATGAGTGAACTTAATTCCTCTTTTCTAGCAGGATTGTGCTGGAAGAGTTCCAGTTAGCTGCCTTTTCACACCCTACACACCACCACCCCCTCATGCCCCCCCCCCCCCAAAAAAAGCCAATTAATTTGTTATAAATTAGGGGGGTTTGTTTTCACCTTTTCAATTTTGTTCAGCATGTGGACTTTTACCAAATGAGGAATGTCAGAAATCAAACGTTGGTGGAAGAAAACAGGTTAAGGAGACTTGGAACTGTTTATATAATTGATTCAATAACTGACTCACATAAGTAGCTGTCGTGGTTTAACTCCAGTAGGTGGATAAACCCAACACAATGGGTTGAGGGGAAAAATTGGGAGAAATCCTCTTTCTTCCTTCTGCTTTTGTTGCTGAGCACAACATCGTATGGGATGGTCACTTGGGGTCGACTGTCCCAGCTGTGTGCCCTCCCAACCTCTCACAGACCCCCAGCCTCCTCAGTGGTAGGGCAGCGTGAGAAGCAGAAAAGGCCTCGCTGCTGTGTAATCATTGTTCAGAGACAGATAAAGCATCCCTGCGTTATCAACAGTGTCTTGGTCACAAATGCAAAACACAGCCCCATGCAAGACACCATGAAGAAAATTAACTACATCAAAGCCAAAGCCAGTACAGGACCCCAACAGGTCACCTCTCTTGAAAGGATTTTTTGTTATCTGCCTTGTTTGGCCTGAAGGCCCAGCAAAGAGGTTACCTGCAATCTGCTTCTCAGATTGCAGACACAAGAAGACATCACTAGACTCTGAAGGTGTGCAGCGCCCGCATCCCTGTGCTATTGCTTACGTTCACCCAGCACTGCTCAGGGCTTCACAGGCTCAAGGGCCCAGAGTTGTAGCCACATTGGCACAATGCTGTGGCTCAGCTAATAGACACCATTAGTAATTAAGGTAAAAATCCCATCAGCGTTGCTCTGTGCCGAGAGCATCTCCCCAGGCGTGGCATGGACACGAACATCTCTGCACGAAGCACTGCCCATGCAGGTGTCTGAGGGTTTCAGTGCTGCAGAAGAGCGTGGGGGACAGCAGAGTCTGAAGTGGTTTTTTATGTACATAAAGTGGGAAACAAAACCCTAAGAGAGATTTCCATATGTGTCCCTTATTCTTCTGCCCAGAATACACAGCTTGGCTTTATTCCTGGAGGCAAGGAATTGTTTGGGATTCATTTGCCAGCCCACACAGCCACAGGGGTTTTCACTGGCAGAGGCCACTCCAGAGATGACTCTTTAAAATTTTTGTTTTAGATAGCACAGTTACTCTTGTGCGCTGGAGCAGTTTCTCAGTCATCCTCAAGTACAGTGATGTACTGGTAGATTTTATGCTGAACACCACAGTGTGTAGTAAATGAACAACTTCCTGACACAAGTTCTGTGGGACCACAAAACTCCATTTCATAAATGCACCTGGCTTCCTGTTATTTTTGTAAAGACTGATGCTTGGACAAGAGTCTTTTGAATAAGTTTGTACTAGATAGTAGGTTATATTGCGCATCAGGATATTCTACTCTGGGAATTCAGCTTTCTAGCCCACAGGTAGCAAGAGAAGCCAGTCAGAATGCCTGGGAAATGGTACCTTAGTATCAGACAAATTAGCTCTAAAAGACAGACATAAAGCCACTGTATTTTAAATGTGTTCTGTCCAAGTTGGATTAATGAATGTTCATAAATAGATTTACAACAGAAATTCCTGATGTCAATTAGCATATATGTAGTGGTAGCATCTGTCTATTTGCTTCTCATTCCCTGCCTCTGGCAGTATCTGAACATCAAAATGCTACAGATTTAGACACTGGTTTTCAAAACACTTAATTAAACAAATTAAGGAGGTGCCTTAGGGTGGATCAGCTTAAATGCTGTTCACAATATGATTTGGTTTTATTCTTTGCAGCTGTGGAGGTAGGAGATGCTGCCGCTCGGATATCCTCATTGAGAACCCAGGAAGCTCAGGGAGGTCTCATGTGGAGGTTTTGCACTGTTTTTCTCCAAGTTTTTCTTCTATCAGTGTGTTAGAATCAAGAGCCCTGAAGAGCTCTACAGTCCTTTTGTGATCTCCAAACTATAAAGGACTGCAAAATTGAATGATTCACTAACCCCTTCCTATTCCCCATAGTACAACCTTCCATTTGTTCAAATCTTTTGTGCTGTTCTCAAGTTCAAAGACTCATGAACATTTTAGTTTTTAATCACCCATTAAAAAAAAAGCACTAAAAGATCAAGGCCAGACCCATACACTCTTCTGAACCCACAGTTAGGAGCTGCATACAGTTTGTGGGTTTTTTTCCAAAAAATGTCCTTGCATTTCAATAACAAAAGTCTCAGCAGACAGTAAAAAATATACTCAACTGCTTTACCCCCTGCCTGATGATTTAAAACTGTGCAAAGCCAACAGAAATTACTGTTCTGAGACAGCAGAACTGCACATTCACCTTGCACCAGTGTCAAAGCTGACGCAAGGAAAAAGTTTTGGAAGAATTAGGGACAAAACATTCATAGCATTTTCTTTATCTTTCCAGAACTGGACTCAAGTGTCTCTCCAAGCATTTCTGCCTAAAAGTGGTCCCAAATATTAGTCTGAATTTCTATGCTACTATCCTTTCAAAGTGTGTGGAACCAGCTTTCTTGTACGAAGAAGTGCTGCTCCTCCTCCCTATCCCTCAAACACACCAGACCTTATTTAGTCATGTAAATCTGAAATCGTGTTTTCCCACAAGGTGTCACCATAGATTAACGTCACTGTAGGTCTTTATCAACAGAATTTATATTTTCAGGTTGTAAGATATAACACCCCTCCACCACCACCACCTCCCATTCAGATTATCTGGGTAGTACTAAAAGCTTCTATTAAAGTAACATACGTTTGTAAGGAAATAGATCCAATTAAAGAAAATTGCAATGGAATAAAGCAGCATCTGGGTTTTGAAGTTTCTTAAGAGATCAAGGAACTGGAAAAGAATTTTATTTTACTCCCTAGAAAAATAACTTCAAAGCTTGCAAGATAATTATCTTCATTTACTTTAGGCATCCTGTCTCTCTCCAAATAGCTAGATTTTACAACTAAGAACCCCTATACATTAAAGATGTAATTTCACATCCTTCAGAGGTGAACCTGTGCTCACATGGGGTCTCAGGAAGGCCAAAAGTGGGGTCCTTGTGAGTAGAAAAGCTTGTCCTTGCCCTTTTGTTATTAAGACTGAGATACAGCTTGAGTGACTTGCTATTTCTGGTTCAACTGTTTTGGGTAGTAGAAATAGAAACTCTTTATAAGTATTTATTTGCTATGTTGTGCAGAGTGGCAGCAGCATAGGAAAGCTGTTCAAAGAGAGGAGATGATGCTTCTCTTACAGGTTACTTTCCACAACAGACTCACCATTACAATACTTTTGATGCTGTTGGGTGAAGGGAGAGATGTTATTTGGTATTTTATTTTGGTGTTTTAAAAGAAGCCCCAGGTTTTTAACCAAAATTGATATTTGCAGTGCAATCTAAGATTACTATGTAAGAGCATAAAACTCTCATGTTATTTCTAAAAAGATAGAAGAATGTTTCTCATCAAAGCACTTGAAATTTTATGTCACTAATTCTTTTAAAATGACCAGTCTCTTAAGTGGCCTTGAGGACTCCTTTTCATGAAGGAAGTTTCCTTTTTCTCTTTGCTGTCACAGCCAGCTCCATAACCTGCAGACAGGCATGCCATAGCACAGGTCTCACCTGCCTCTCCTCAGCTGCCTCTGGCTCCTTCCCGAGATGGGCAGTGTGACATCATGTCACAAGGTGTTATTTGAGCAGCAGGCACTTTATTTTCCTGTGCGAACCTGGAACACCACTGTTGCTTATTCTTATCTGGGCTCTTGTTTGACTCCAGCCTACCTCTGTGCCTGGACCACTGAGACCAAGACCTCCCCTTAAGCAGTATGGTTGCATAGACATGTGCCCCACTGGAGAAGAAAGGCGCTGCCCATGATTTGCCTGCATTTCTTTTCCTGGAGAGAAAAGGGATCAGTCCCAAGACTGGAGTGACTCAAAGGCTGAAACCTGGGATGCAACCTGCAAAAGCTGTCTCAAAAGTCAGCTTGTCAGAGATGATGTACAGCGGTGACACGGGCCAGGACAAATACAGCTGCCACCATGTGTTAAAATGGAGCTGTGTCTCTAGACACTGTATCCCTAGCAAAAGCCCGACCCAGAAACATACACCGCTCACAGCCCTGGTACCTCACGCCCCCACGCTCTGGTCAGAGCTGGGACCATTTCTCACATGTGGGTTTCAGTCTGAGTCTGTGGATTTCAGATGACACCTGTCCTACAGCTTGAAACGGCTTGATGAAATCAGAGCAAATTGCACCAATAGCAACAGCTTTCATAGAGAGGAAATCCCCACGGGAGCACTGCAAGGTGGGAGCTGACTCCTCCATGGGCATTGAGCTCAAACCTTCAGGGAGCAACCAGAGATGTGCCATGCCCAGGGACAGGTCCTTGCCCAGTGTCACCCACATTGACCCACTGTTTCCATTTCCCTCTCCCTTCCCACTTGGACAGGTTCCTTGATGAGGAAACAGGGCTCCCAAAGGGACTGCTTTTCACTGGGCCAGCATGCAGGAGCAGGTGATGTGGTGGGAGACCCTTACTGGTTGCTGTTAGCATGGCTGAGAACACAGCAGAGATTTCTTCCCTCCCTCCCTCCTTCCCTCCTTCCCTCCTTCCCTCCTTCCCTCCCTCCCTCCCTCCCTCCCTCCCTCCCCACTTTGCTCTCCCCCGTGTGCTGATTTTCTCACACAGCCCTTTCTCAGCAAGACTTCTGACTCACAGCCCTCCCTGAAGACCACAGAGGAGCCTCCCCACTGATGTCAGGGCTCACTACACAATCATACCTCACCACATCTGCCCCTCACAGAAGAGAGCAAGTGCAAGGCAAGGTGAGTTGTGAAGTAACGAAGCCAGGTCTTCTCAGAGCTGCAGTGGCATCCTGCTCCCCCAGAGAAAGAAGAGGCGGTGACGGCATTTGGGTTTTTCACCTTTTTCCGGCGCTGCACCCGTAGCCACCGATCTCATGTGCTTGAGCTGCGACTACAAATTCTGTCCCATGCCCTTCCTTGCACCATTTGCTGGCTGAAGAGCTCCTAATCCTGGGAAATTTAAATGCCACTTTAAAATTATGGTGGTGCTGAAAAAGCAAGAGCTCAAGCAACTTTGCCAGAGCTGGAAAGTCAAAACTAATCATTTCAGGTGCAAGACCGAAATGTGAAATTTCCACACCCACGGACCAGGATGCTTGTCAGACACCTCTCAGCCTCAAGTGAATGGGCTCTACCACATGCTCTGATGGCTAGCAGCATGCATGCAGAGGTATGTCAAGAAGGAGCAGGGAGATGAAGAGTAAAAAATAAACACATTTTTAGTTGTGCTAAGAAAGAAAGAGAAACCTCCATTTTTTTCCCTTTCATTGAAAGAAACACATGTACTTCCACAGAGGTAGATATCTGAGAGGATAACTAGAAAGGGAAGTTAGAATGGAAAACAGGCTATGGGAAGGCATGTTCCTGTTCTTGTGTAAAAATTAGGGCTGCATTACCTTAATTAAACAAATCACCAAGAGAAGAGCTACAGAGACCTTTTGGGTGACTCATCCAGTAGGCATGTCACAATTTATACAATTTGGCATGGAACAAAGCATAGCTGTTGTCCTGTGATTGCCATCTCAGGCAATGTTCAACACTTAGAGTTGCTCACATCACAGTTTTGTCACCAGAACAGCAATGGAGAGTGTCTTTCTTGTCCCAGCAACAATAAAGCAATCAGTTCAGTTTTCTTCAAAGAGGAATCAATTAGTCCCATTTGCAATATGGATCACTCAGGAATCACTGGATGGGGAGCTGTTGTGACAGAAAATGGACCACCTTTGTAGAAGAGGTAAATAGTCAATGTGGTATATATTTGGTCTTGCAGAACTGACTGAGTGAACAGGAAACTCAGTGGCTTTAGTTAGAGCTGGTCTCCTCTTCGGGTAGGAGATGGCTTTTCCTCAGTCCTTAGTTTCTGTTTGTCTGAAAATACCCAAGTGCATGGAAAAAAGCCCAGTTCTTCCTGGATGCATTTTAGCCTTGGAGAGTGCAACATTGTCTATTTTAGTGCCTTTGGCAGTGTAATTTATAATCAGGTAGTTTCATATCTACTGAATGTTGGTACTCTCAGAAAAGATTTAAAGGTACTTTCCTCGCCTCCAGAAGGGTTATTTCTCACTTGCACACCAATTCCTAGGTTCCTTTCTTGTCAGCCACTGAAATAAAAACAAAATTCAGAAGTGTTTTTCTGTGCTTTGACAACTCAGAGCGAGTATTTTCCACCCTCTGTAAGTCTCCTGGATGAATTGCTGGACTGTGCTGAACTGTCTTTGGCTCGTGGTCACAACTGCAAAGTCAGAGCCAACCTTCTAATCTTCCACAATACCATTTCTCCAGTTAAATGCTGCATTTGCTCCATGAGTTAATGTCTTCACCGGTGGGTTGACCATCTTCCATTTGTTCTCCTCTTTCAGCTCTTCACAGTAACACATGCCCAGTGAAGGGATCTAGGAAAGAAGTTACCACCAGGGTCATCGCTTTGACATGAAAGAGGGGGCTTTGCTACAGAAGAGGGCAGACCCTGAGACTGTTCTGGAAGGAGAGAATGAGATATTTTGGCACTTCTGAAATGAACTGAGAACAGACTGAAGGCCTCTGGGGTGAAAGCTTGAAAGCTGAACTTGTGTCATCACCCCACATTCATACTTGTATTTGATGATCAAGCTGTATTCACTACTTTTTATGCATTGAGAGAGGTAGTAAAAATGTATCTAAAGACTGAATTCTCTGGTTGGCCATACCAAGGCAGTTGGTAAGGAAAACTGGGGTGAAGAATTCTGCCACTGGTGATAATACAAAAATAAACAAAAGATCTTGGTGACCAAGTCTCAAGTGCAGGCCTCACTTGTGAGGCCAGCAAGAAAACCCTTCTCCATTCTGTAGCTGAGCACCGAAGTTGTGAACTTACAGTGACTTGAAAAACACACAACTTCTTAAAGAGTGATTCGCTGTAGTTACAGGTTATGCTGACACCACCATGGGAAGGAGAGAGAAGGCTCCTAGCCCTGTTTCTAAAGGAAGGAGGCAAGCTCCAGGTGGAGAGGTTTCCAAATGTGCCTCTTGTCTGCAGGTGTTACCTGACATGGACTTTCCAGGAGACTTAGATGAAAATCTTCTCCAAAGACTTAGCTGCTAGTCACATACCATTCACCAGCAGAAAAACCTTCTCTTGGCTTCCAGTGATTTGCTAGAACTACATGGGATTCCCTTTGTAATGAGAAAGTTGATGTCATTTGTATTGGCATGCAGTTACATGCATGTCTCACCATACAAGTATAATGAAACAAAAATAAAGCTTCTTGCTGAGAAAAACAATTATCGTCTTACCTTTCGTACCACCTGGGCAAAGTCACTGCTGTCTCTGGCAGGGAGCCCTATCAGAGGTCGTGTGAGAGATGCCAAGGAAGAGCCATGGCCCACAATGAGGATGACACCTAATGCACCAGAAAAAGCAAAGAAATGTAGTAAGGGAGCTGCAGAGCTGTCAGGATGCCCAGGATAAGGACTAAGAGTCTACCTTAATCTCTGTTAAATAGCAACAGTTCACATTAAATATATTGCTGTTGGTGAATCTCTGCCAGCTCCTGTTGCTGGAAGCTTCTGACAGAATATACAAAGATTGGAAACCTTTACCTTTGCTGGGGCAGGCAGTGATGATCTGTTTTACAACTGCAGAGCTTCTGCTAACATATTCTTCATAACTTTCCGATGGCACCAGAGAAGAGAGTGGGAAGTTACCTCTGACAATAAAATCACAAATATATGTTAAACTAGGTGAATACTGAGACACTGCTAGCACTATTGAATGACTACACCACATGAAAGGAAATTGGTGCAAAGGATGTTTATCTTTTGATTTGGCTGACATACTGCTACCTCATCTTGCATGGAGCATCAGCTTCCTCTACAGTAATTCCCATTAAATCTTATGGCTAAATCCCATAGCTCATAAAGCACCAGATGAAAGGAAGACCATGCTTTAATAAAACTTATAGTTTACAGTGGAGATTATTTAAAGAAGGATTCATGACTAAGAAAAGCTTAAGCTTTGAGCGATTCTGTAGCCAGGGTCACTGCCCAGCTGTGAACTGCAGATCTGCAGGGCCACCCAGCTCCAGCAATCTTGACCGCATTCAAACCAAGGCGAGACACTGATCATGTATTTGCTTTCAAGAGCTGGAACCTCAGTGTTAGTCTCCTTAATAAACAATGCAAATCAAAATCAACAGCAAATGAGGCATATCTGCATTAGCTGGGCAAACGGATAGTAAAGACTTTAAAGACTTCTCCTAGAGTTAAAAAGAAAGTGTTTCCAGGGACATTAATCATAATGCACCACTCCTAAGTATGTCAGCACTTCTACTGAGACCAGGCATTCTTCTCTTTTATATGCCAGGGATTTTAAGGCACTGAATAAATGTTTAAAAAAGAATAAATCAGAGGTAGACCTTCTAACTGCTGTGAATCAAGGCAGCCTCACAGGACCAGTAGGCCTTGGGTTGATGGACACCACACACCCTGCACAGACCCATCCCAAGTCTCTCCACCAGCTCTGTCCAGCCCCAGAAGAGAGCTGCGTGCCGGTAGCAGTGAGGAATAGCCTGTAGGGCCCTGATGCACCGTGGCCAGAGGTGCCAAGGATGGACGTCTGGGAATGCCAAATTCTGGATAATGGGAGGAAGGTCTTGCCAGCATTCCCAGAGCTCTGGAACAGGCAAAGGCAAAATGGGCATCAGGACCACAGTTATCTGCTGCCTCTCAATAGGCTTCTGTCTTTGATATCTACCCACTTAGCTGATGCTTGAATCAGAGCTCCTGGGCAGCAGAATAAAACCTCCCCAGACTCACTTTCTAATTTTTCTGTCATCCTCTTAACCTGTCTTCTCTGAGAATGGGAATCATTCCCTGCTGCATCTGGCAAATAGCCACGTGTTGTAACACAATAGAGGGTGTTCTTTTTTTTTTTCTTTCTACAAACAACTGCCCACCTCACCCTGATTTGTTTGTCTCCTTATTCAGTGAAAAGGCAGGAGTGAGATTAGATTGATGTATTGTGGTAAGGTATGGTATCACAGTGTACTTTCACAGGTGAGCACTCCATACACTGTGTCAGCAGAAGTAGGTGGTAAAAACATGTGAAAGGCTGATGCTGGATTGTTAATCACAGCTGACATTAATCCTGGCTAGGTGGGACAAGTCTAGGTTGGAGTATTCAAAACTAGTCTGCTTTTTGGCACAGCCCCAATTATTTTTTTGAGCGTGCTGTCCTGTTGGCACTTCAGTCCCTTCAGTATTAACCCTGTTGTTGATTAGCTGCCCTGCAGCAGAACTGAGCTTTCCCAGCACTGGCCAAGGTGCTTTCCCGGCTAAACAACAGGGGTGCTCAGCCAGGCTAAGGGCTCGGTAGGAATGCTGTGTCCTGCTGTGAGTGCTACAGGGTAAGTGATGTGAGGACCAACAAGCAAAACCCCATTGAGGAGAGGAGCAATGAACAGGGGTCCAGAAAGCCCAGCCTATGAGGAAGGATGGGACTAGTTCAGTTCAGAGAAAAGGCTGAAGAAGAATGTGACAGCAGTCTGCAAAAGGCTGTTGTGAAGAGGAAAAGAAGGGTCTGTCCTCCATGCAGAGGAAGAAGAGGAAAGACATAAGAGGCTTACACTGTGACTGGCAGTCTTTAACAGCAGGAACAGCAGGATTTATCCTGCTTTGGGCAAGATACCTACCAATCAGGCACCTACCAACCCTCTGCTTCTCTGGGGGTGTGAGAGGAGAGAGAAGCAGAGTTAATGTCACACAACCTTAGCTACCTACTCAAGTGTCTGGCTAGGCCAATGGAGACCAGTAAGCCCGCTCAGAAGGCAATTCATGCTATCTTAAGTGTCTGACACAGGCTACCTAAGATGGAAAATCACTGTCTTGGGACCCCCTTTCTTTCCAGCAACAAGAAGGCTCTTAGCTAACCATCATGGCCTAGACACCCAGCTCCTTGCTGTCTGCAACTGGGTGCCGAGAACCTCAAGGCGATTTCATCTCAGCACACAAAGCATGGGCTGCAAATGTTTCAGCACTGCACATGGTACCTCTTAGGTACCTCTTATGGCTTACCACTGGAAACAGGAGAATTTGGGTGAGGCCCAGTGCTGACAGGGAACAATCAGGGACTTAACATAGTTGTCATTTGCAGTGGGTGAATGCAGTAAAACCAGCCCCTGGGACCTGAAGATTTTGAATCCCCCATATGAGAGGAAGAAACTCTCATTTTATGCACAAGTTTATAGCTCGTCCACCCTATTTTGGCCTGGAGTGAGGCACGGGGGGATCCGAACCTTGTGATTTGTGTTGCTTCAGAGCTCCCCCCCTGAACTTCCCGCTGCTCTGCATTAGCACACTTTCTTTTGAGGCAAGTGATTTTTATGGAAAAAAATAGCGAAGCCAGTCTGTTGGTGGTAAAAACACACCAGAAAGCGCTATGATCCAAGAAAATGGATCCAAGAAAGTGGGGGATTTTATTTCTTTATGGAATTTCAAGTGAAGACGGTTGCTTGGCTGTAACCAATACATTAAGGCATGAGAAGTTTCCTTTCCCCCTTTCTTGTGCATGTGGGAAACCCCAGAGACACGTTTATTAGCTGAGTAATTTCCTGGATCAGCCTGTGCACTGGCAGCACAGAGCAACCTGGTTTGTGAGCAAGATGAGGAGCTAGATAGAATTGGAGGCATATCATTTCCTGCCCTGCTGTGGTTTGCAAGCACTCAGAGAAAGGCATCACACACATATACACACACCCCCACCCCTCAAGTTGTGAGAGCCCTAAAAAGTCCTTGCTGAGCACAGAATTAAACTTTGAGCAACTCAAATGAAAACAAGCCTCCTCCCCAACTAAACTTGGCGCAAACGTCAATTACAGTGAAACGCTGTAATCCTGCCTGCCCCTAAAACCAGAAGGGCAGCTGGCTGCTGTTGGGCTCAACGCTCTGTCCCCAGATCCTGCATGGCTCTGCCATGGGTTATGCTGGGGTGGCCCTTCACTTTCCCTTCCTCGTGTAGCTGTTGCTTGAGTGACACAAACCTGTGGAGTGTTAGGCGTGGACCTGTGGAGTGTCAGGCGTGGACCTGTGGAGTGTCAGGCGTTTGCTCCTGGCCACTTCCCGGGTTGTGCTCACCCTCTGCCTCCGGGCAGACCTCTTGCTGCTGCTCCCCAGAACCTTTTCTAAAGTCACATTGCTTTGTCACCAAGACTTGGGGTACCTGATGCCAATGCCTATGCTACAGCTACGCTTGTGCATGACCAACCGTGGGCCTGAGCCGCAGCTGGGAAGGTAGTTGATGATGCAGGGCTGGCCCCACACACAAGCATCAGATGTTCGCGCGTGTGCAGGTGCACCCGAGTGCTACATACACACACATCCCTGCGTGTGCACGTGTGTCTCTCTGTCAGAGCAGCACAGTTGAGCCTTGTCACAAGGCAGCTGACAGTATATCATATTTTGGGCACAAATCACACAAGGTTGAATTTTGATCAGAAGCACCCACTTTTTGCAATGTTCTGTAAGGGTTTATGACATATAGAAAGATCAGAAGATACCTCGGAGTAAAAGAAAACCAAACCCAAATCTAACAGCTAGATATGGAGCAATTACCTGTAACTTGTGTCTATTTTGTAAGAGGCCTCTGACAGTTCTGTCACAGTCATGAAGTTAGGAATGGTTCTGCTTGCTTCCCACTTGGTCCACTCAAACAGCCCTGGTTCCACCCTGATTTTGACTCTGTGATCTAATTTAAGCCCTGTAAGGACAAGAAATATTTCTCAAGAGAAAGGTACACTTGAAGTGTGTACATTCAGGCTACACATTCTTCCTCATTTACAGTAACACTTTAACTAATGAAAATGAATTCTTTATTGCCAAAAAATAGCTCATATTGATTAAATGAAGCCACCATTATGCTCTTGTCTGACTAATGCTAAGGCATTACCAGTTACTACTTTTTTTTTTTTAATCATCATCATTATTATTCCTGGAAGTCTCTTGTAATAAGCTTCAAGGTGCAGGAGAGAATAGAATTGCTCGGTAATGTTGCAATCTGAATAAACTTTAGAGAGGAAGTGTTTCTAACATTTTATACAGCATTTTGCTAATGGTCCTCGGTGGGCCAATAAACTGTCTGACAGTGTTAGAAATGGAATTCTTTGGTCAAAAGACACATTATTTTGTTGATTATTCTCAAAAGAGGTTACTAAGGGGCACAAGTTCCCAGAAGAAAAGCACTCCCATTGTAATTCTGATGTAAAGATGATAATGAACCATGAATATCTGACAGACCTGTCAGAGAGGACCAGAGAGGAAAAAAGGAGAGAGGGAGGGGGAGAAAGAGAAGGAACGAGATTCTGCAATAGGAAGGAATTAAAATAGTTCAGGTCGCAAATGCTTTCAGGAGGAAGCTGTCTTCCTTCACTAGCATACACATCCTTCAGGGCATGGGAGACATTTGCTTTTTAGCTCAGTGTGTTATCTGGAAGAGGAGGCAGTGGTGATTTGTTGATTAGGTCCTAGTGTTGAATCCACCTGATATGAGTTGCCCCTGTTTCATGTAACATCAGGTTCCAGTTTAACTGGCAAGGGCCAGAGTTAACAGGGTCATGCTCTGCAGGCTGTACACATGGCCTGCGGATTATTGCTGCCTGTATTACCAGAGAGACAAAACCACTTTGTCTTCCCTGCTTAAATAAACAACAATATAACCACAAAGTCATACATCGTCTCAACAGAGACTTCACAGAAGTTTGAGGAAGACATTGTTACTGTGGCAAAAGCACCTGGCTGGTTTTGTTGCCTTACCCTGCAGTATGTGTTGGGCTGTCTGTACGCAGCGGAGTGCGGGTGACGAGTACACGTAGCTGACTGTCACCTCCTGGTCCAGCAGAGCTTCCCCTGGGCAGGAACAGCAAAGCGAGTTGCTCTTTCACAAATTCAAGACAGAAAACTACTACAAAACACTTTCTGCAAAAGAAACATGTCCGAGCTTTTCAAGTTCATTGGCATGGGACACATTGGCAGCCCCTTTCTGTTAATCTTTTCACACTGTCAGCTGACTGAGCTCACTGGAAAGCCCATTCTGGTTCCAACAGCAAATTTAAAATGAGTGTTGGAAAGATAATTACAGGAGATTCACTCAAAATCTGCAAACATCAGTTAGGTGTTTGGTTATCTCTGTGTATCAGGCTCCCTGGAGAGAAGTGTTTGCCCCAGACTTGCACTGTCACCTCAGGCATGCTTGCTCAGGGGCAGAAACTGCTTCCTCTGGTGACTGAACTGAGTCAGACCAACCCACATCCCCCAGCCGTAGGTACCTGTGGTGTGAGCAGACCGCGCTCTGCTGACCATGAAGCCACTTCGCCCTGCCAGACCCTTCACCCCTCACTGCCTGTTCAGTGACTGCTGCCCGTGTCCCTCACAGACATGCAGCAGGGCACAGGTAGTGTTGCAGCTTCTTTCTTTTGAATTTCTTTGCCAGGAACCAGCAGAATGGGTGTGCAAGATGAGCGGTCGGCCCCCCTCTTCATTTTACTATTCAACAAGATCTTGCAGCGGTTGCCCGTAGAGAAGTGTTACCACAATGAGCGCTGCTAGGAAGTTTTTCTACTACAAAGCCACTGTGAGCTTTTGCAGATGATGAAAGGCTGCTTTGCAGAGCCTTACATCTGCAGTAGGATGCTGTATGGCTTACCTATAAGCCTTGACTGGAAAACACCACAGCAAGATAAAGGAGGATCGTACTCAAAATGCTTCGTGCTGTCTTTCCGCTTTGGGAGGGTAGGAGGGAAGTTCAGATCGGCTCTGTAGTATTTTCCTGAAACGAGGTGGGATGTTTTGCCATGAGGTAGGAGGTGGGCAGCAAGCAGGTAACACACAGCTGCTGTTCACTGTAATGGCTTTGCTGCTTCTGAGTGATTTGGTGGCTGCTTCTGAAAACTCGGCCCAGAGTGACATCTCGACCCGCAAATGAAAGAGGTCAGGGCCATTCTCTAGCCATGAAGGCAAGTGAGGAAGCAGGGCATCTGCCCAAAGAGCTAGTTTCTCTTCCCTCCAACTCAGACACCCATGTTGTCTGTCCCCTGGGGACTAACCCCGGTCTGTGCTCTCCCCAGACTTTGCCTGGAAACTCCTAGAATTAAGGGGAGCTGTCATCAGCCAAAACCCCACCAGTGAGACAGCTAAGATCTAAGCAGTCTGGGGCATCACTGGGTTCTGCCTGAACTCAGATGCCTCTGGGATTGTGTCGATGCTACAGAGATAGTCAGTGTCTCGCTAGTGAAAAAAACCCCAGCGACTACTATTACCTTAAGGATATCACATTTTAAGGTCACAACAGAGGCTCGGGAAATCACCTATTCTAACAAAACAGCACCTCTTTAGCAAGCTCTGAAGGAGCAAATGGGGGGGAAGGGAAGAGAGGACAGGAAATTGTGAGAATTTGGCTTGGGCTCAAATGAAACAAAAATCCATTCCATATTGGCATTCTTAGGCCATTGTCAAAATGACAGACCCCAACATTTCCACTGAAAATGAAACCAATAAATTGATTATGCAGTCAGAAAGTACCACCCTCAGCATCTAGTGTGAATTTCACACACGTAGTATAGGACAACTCCAACATAACAAAGGAGATTTTTCAGCATAAAACTCTCCCTTCTGAACTCCCACCTTCTTGTTCCCCTCCTTCCTGCTGGCATGTATTTCCCTGTTCTGGATCATGTTTTTTTTTCACCTCAAAAGATACTTTATTTTAGAGGAAGGGACAAGAAATTCAGCTTTTAATTTGTGTCAGTGCTGACATATCATTCCCACCATGTTTTACTCTTATTCTTCTTCCCTAGGTTTGACTAGTGACGTGCTGCACCTCTAATCAACAGGACCATGATTCAAACTCAAGCGTGGAAAGGTGGAGGGATCTGACAACCACCACCATCTGCAATAGGTACATCTGTCAACAAGACACACATCCATCATAATCACAAGAGCTTTTCTTGTTCTGCACAATTTATCCAACATAAACATGAAGGACATTATGAAATGCTGGTTACATGCATGTCAAAGCAGTAATGTACCTGGTTTGCAATGTTACTTCACTCTTTCATGTCAGTGTTTACATCTGTACATAGGAAACTGAATCTCTTGCACCCATTACTGGGGTTAATTGGTTTTGCTTCTGATTTGCAAAGATCCTCCCAATATCTTACTCACCATCTGAAGTCAAGCACTGTTGAAGCCAAGATTTACCAAAGACCTGATCAACTCTTTCCCCATGGCGCATCACCAGCACGCCTCTTTGCAGGGCGGCATTCCGAGGCGCCTGTGTGAAAAAGGGGTTTTCATGATGACATTGCATATAGCCTGCATGAAAAGTCTGTGCTCCTGGGTGCTGCCTGATGGAGGAAGGAACAGCAGACATGCCCTGAGAGGTTTATACGAAGCACAGAGCAGAAGAGAAAGATGCTGTTGTAATTGTTGCCTATCTTTAGCACAATAATAAAGCTGTCTGGCTCTCCACTGAAAGCAAATGAAAGAAAAACCCTGACCTTCATGAGCTACAGATTAGGTTTTAACTCTGTGTTTATACCATTGAGAGATAATTCTGATAACAGAACTTTTAATTCCAGTGTGGGCAGGAATTATGATTTTTATGTGTTTCATACGGTTGGTATAAACAAAAGAAGGAAGCTACCTAAGATTTAAATAGTAATACTCTTTCCTGCACCAGGGCTAACACTGAGTTTTTTCTTCTTTTCCTAGTTAAAACACTACTTTCACACTTTTCATAACTGTGTGACTGGATCAACAGTTAATCCAGATGTCCTCTGGGGCCACTTTTTACTCGAACTGCATGGAATTACAGGTAAGTTCTAAGTAGTTTGAGGTTAGTATACATTACACATTAAATACAGAGGAGAAGATAAGGCTTTAGAACTTTTTCAGCAGTAACCCATAGCAGTGTGACTGCTGAAGCACTGAGGTTAGCGATGTGTATCTTCAGTGGCAGAGAAGGGACTTCTTAAGAAGTGGTATGAGATTTATACTCATGTATTCTGCTAAACACTATTGCATATCTGCCATGAAACACTAATCAACCGCCACAAGACCGGAGTTTAAAGTTTTGTGGTCTTGCTCTTGTGCTTAGGAGGAACCCAGGGGATGGGGAAACTCTTAGAGTAGAAGTGTGCACATCTGCAAAACATGTTCCTCAGGCCAAGCAGCGGCTTTACCCCAGATCTGAGTTAGATAAGAGAGCCCAAGAGCAATCACGAGCCAGTGGAGGGATGTGTCACTCCTACGGAAGTTTCTGTCTTACAATCACACACACAGTGTTCTGGAAGGCCCCAGGATGGAAGCTCCCCCAAGGTGCTCTCAGGTTTCTCTGATGTTAACAGAAGTGAATCCAGGGTTATCCCCCCAGCACAGTGAGAAGGGAGGCCGTGGGGCCAGCAAGCCCAAAGGGGTTCCTGCAGCAAGTCAGTGTGTTGGAAAGGACTGTCTTGGCATCCCTGATGGTCAGAGCAATGCAGGAGAGAATATGCCATAGGTAAAAAAACCCAGTCCTTATTTGCTTTGCTCTTCCTACCAGAAGACCAGTGGAAGATCTGGATAAAAGTTGATATGGATTGATTTTGAAAGTGGGACAAAAATGTCATCACATCAGTGCTGCTAACCCTTCCAACTAGCTGTTCCCTTGCTGCAGCTCTATGCAGTGATTTGTATCAGCTATGTATCCAGAAATACAAAAGATGAAATATTTAAGACCTGGAGCCATGTAAACCTCTAAGGTGACATCCATAAAACCTGGACGTAAAAGTAACAATAATCAATGAGCCTAATTCTGCTTCAGTTACTCTGCTTAGAATCCATATGAAAGTCAGGGGAAGATGTGGCTTGGTTTCACTTGTCAGACTTGTCCCTATACCTCTGCCCAGCTTGCCTGGTAAGGCTGTGCACAGAGAAACCTGAGCAGAGAACTCCTATGCTGTGCTATTATGACAGGAATGAAGAGAGGTTTATGAAAGAAGGCAAGAGTATCCTACCATGTATGTTACAAAATAGCTATGAGATATTATATCATACAGTATGAGGGTACGAGTGTGTGTACATATATGTTCATTATAACATAACATGAAAATGTGAGGGAGAAATAGGAAGATACTATTAAATTTACTAAATACTTTCAATTAACAGTCTATCTGCACAAGCACATGGCAAAGATAAGAAACTGAAAAAAACCAGTTACCTGAAGAGAAAGCTCATTTTCAGTTTGGGTGAAGGATCTCGAAGCTGTTGCAAAATTATATTCTCTGTAGAAAAAGAAACAACACACAAACATATGGGTGCACACACAAATGGAATGGATTTTTAAGTCACAATTCTGCCTACAGGCTCCTGTAAGTCAGGATTTGTGTTCCATTCAATATTTTTTGCACACCTGCCACCCACTTCATCACTTTGTTCTTGAATATTCCCGGCAAAAATGAGGCTAAAATAATATGAACTGATGGCATATGTTTGGTGTAACCCTTCTAGAGTGACATCTTCAAACAGGAGGCACTACCTGATTGTCTCCTCTCTGTCTCTGAGGACTCAGCAAGAGGACTCAACTCCCTGATTAGAAAAATCAGATCTAATCTATGAGTAGCACCAGCCATGCTGTCAGCTGCAGAGCAGAGTGCAGGAAGCCAGACAGATGCCTGCTGATACAAGGTAAATAAACAAGATGAGAGTGGGCTCAAGGTGTTGGAGTAACCTTTGCATGGTTTTCTTTCAAGTTAACTTGGTAAGCTCTTGAATTGAGAAGAAAAGAAGAAAGAAGAAAGCAGCAAATGAGCCAGGTGGAAGGCTCAGCCCGCCTGGCACAATGTGATATTTCAAAATTCATTAGAATGTTTGGGTTGTTCAAGACAAAGCAGGGGTCATCCCTTGAGCAGCTGAACTAATGAACTCTGGATGTCTGTGGGAGTGTGTCCTATGTCTTTTCTTCAAGAAGTATCAGCATCCCACCCAGACTCCCAGGACTCCCCCTCCCTCTTTTGCCCACATCACCTCCAGCTCCCACCTGACTGCCCACAGCTCACAGTGAGGAAGAACACTGTCATGGCTCCCCAGCAGAAAAAACAGCTGACATCAAGAAACACCCATGAACCTCCAACTTACCTGTGCTTAACCCATGTGTCTGACTCATTGGCCCTCTCAGTGTAGTTTTCGGGAAGAAAACCCCTGCAGCCAGTCCGATGCGAGGTCCCAATCACCCAGCCTTCGCTCACATCAGACTGCTGCGTCGGGTCAACGTAGACAAAGTCCCCGGCATTGATCATGAGTTCATCAATGTTCTGGGGCTTGTACTGGAAGAGGGCCTTCAGCGTCTGGGGGAAACATGCAAAGGGTCAGGCCACGGCCCAGAGCCCGCTGCTGCACGTGTCACAGCGGTGCACGGCAAGGTGGCTCAACTCTCTGCTGGACACAGTGACCAGTACTATTTTCCACTTTGCAATGTGCTCTGCTTCAGCAGAGAAAAAGGAAGACAGCGCCGCATTTCTATGTGTAAAAATAGGTATTTGGTTTTCATAAAAATACTTCTTTCCTGTAACCAGTACAGACTTAGTTGAGAGCAGACATAGCTTATCAGCGATTTTTGTGTTAACGTGCAGATCTCCTCCACGTGACAAGAATCCAATACGAGACTTGTGACAAGGTGATGCCCTGATCTGACTAAAAAATGTTGATCATTCCACAATCTAAATTTGGAAATGAAAATTGGGAAAATGTCAACTGGTTTTAACCAGGAGTCTGTTAAACAGCAAAATATCAGTGTGACCTGTGTCCTGCTTGCTAATACATAACCCATGTGTTTTCATCATGGCTAGATCAAGAAAACTAATTTTGCTAAATGGAACTTTACTGCGAAGCTGTGATCTGACAAATCCTAGCAAATCTACAATAGTCATCATTTCTGCCCTCTCTTATTTTTTCATGGCATAGTAAGATTAGTTTTTTTCTGCTGGAGTTTGGAATTAGACCTTGCTGATGCACAGGTCAAGCAGGCTACCATAAAGGTATCTTCCACCGGTTCAGGAGTACAGGTTTTCAACCCAAAGAGGCACTTGAAACAACCATGCAGCAAGATGACTGTAGCAAAGAGTCTAATCGCAGGCTGAGGAAGTTCAGTTAATCTGTTGACAGTACCTGGTAGTGCACAAAACGCATGTCCCGTGAGTAGAGAGCAGCTACCCACTGGCAGGTCTCCCCTGGGTTAATGCGTTTGGCCAATTGCTCCAAAGTCTTCTGATGGTGAGGATAAAACTTGTGAGCCAAGGTAAGGTGGAGTTGCTTTAGGCAGGGCTTCACGTGGCAATCTAGGAATAGAACATTCACATGAAGACATGGAAGTGAAGGTCATTTAAAGGTCTTCTTGTTTTGTCCCTACATGCTTTGCATGATGCAAGATATATCACAGTAATTAGTAGCAGAGTAGATTGTAGCTTTGCTGAATAACTGTTTTGCAGAACATCATGGTTTTAATCATGTAAAATAATTCACAGGAAAAAAAAGAACAGGGTTTTAATTCCTCCTCTGGTCTGAGATGTATTGAACTCCTTTTCCACAGGTGAAGCTATTCTGGGGCTGCATCCCTTCAGTCTCCATTGGTGATGCAGTTTCACTCAGATGTCACTGGAATGGGGATTAGGATCTATTTCTCAGTCTTGCAGCTGGGCTATCAGGCTGGGCCAGAGCACCGTGGGGATAGAGGTCTGGGGATGGGGGTGGATTATATCCCTGCCCATCTTGGATAACATTATGAAAGTCACACAGCTAACCATTTCAACTTCTAGACAAAATCATCATGTCTTCAAAGTCTAAAACATGTTCACCTAACAATTTTATTTTAAAATCTCTAGAAGTAAAGGGTGTTTGCTGGCATAAATCATCAGTTAAGTTGCCCTGAAAGACAGGAGATGCTTTCAGTATATTGCCTAATGCATTTGTGTTACGACCCACCCATTTTCCCACTGATGTTGGTCCTACCTGTCAGGGTTGATGCCTCTGATGAGAACGCCAGAGAAAACTCTCTGAGGATATTTGCATGGCTGTCACCAATGAAGAAACCAAGGTAACTGGAAGATGAATGTAGTGATAGGGAAATGGATGATGGAAAGGTTGGTGAAAAGCTGTCGCCAACTCTCTTTAAGGTGTCATACAATAATTCCACTTTCTGGTCTTCACACTGAAAGAAAACAGAGGAGGAGCAGATTTCCTTCACCAGCTCAACAGTCACTATTGCAGCGTGTGTCACAGAGCAATATGAGAAAACAGGGAGGGCACTAGACTTCCTGAGAAAGACAACACACCTATGAACTTGCCTGAAATTCCTGGTACTAAAATCAGTAATACTGGGCAGTTTGATCAGCACCGTACCCTGGTGCTATAATAGGAGCCTTCTACCAGGAGTTGTGCCTAGCCTGGGTAGGAAAGAGTGGAAAGATTTTGCTGTCTGATAGGTATGCAGTAACCTGTCTGGGGTGAGGCCGGGATCATGATTCTATGTAGGAACTTGCATTATTGTTATCCAACAGCTGAAATTGCTCCCACTAAAACTTCCAGATCTCAGATGCTGAGCACCATACCTAGCAAAATTTGTGAGGCATCTTTGTCATTATGATGCTTAATGCTGTAATCACAGCAGACAAAGCACTGGGCTGTGGGGGGTGAGGGGCAGGTAGCTACAAGTCCAGGAGCTGCAAAAGTTGTGGGGGGGTCAGGAGGCAGTAGAGGGCTGGGTCCAGAGAAGGAGGTGGGAGGCAGGTCAGTGAGTCTTGCTTTCTGCGAGAGAAACCCAGGTCAGCTCCGGCTGACAGCTGAGGAGCAGAGAACAGCACTGGAGGGTGCATTTATCCCTAGAAATATGTTACTTGAAACAGGGCTGAAGTGCATGAGGTGAGGGTTGCAATTCAGTCGTCTGTTCCAGGGGCAGGCCTTTAAACTTGACACCTTTCAACAGCATGGCATTCATTAATAATTGATGGGGTTTGTTCTGTATAATTGTGATTAATGGCTAGAGGGTACCCTGCTATTCAGTATTTTGCAACAAAGTATCCTTATTTTCACTGATTATGCTTAGTGGCATTGTTTAGCATGAAAGTGTGATTGATTAACACCATAATTTTGCCCAGCTGCTTTAGCTCACATCTGTTTTAGCACATCTCAGCTGCAGCTGGTGTTCATTTGCAGCACCATCATCCTGCAAAAACTGGATACCAGTTGGTTCCAGAGTTTTTCAAGACCTTTGCTGTTCTTTGCTGATACTGGCACATTCACCCGTGCAGGGAAAGCACCTCTGCTGGGAAGTTCTCTGGAAGGCTACCCACCATACAGAAGGCCAGTTAGGAGGACAGTGGCATCTCCACAACCAGAAAACAGCCTGCCAGGAGTCCAGCTCAGGAGCTAACTTCCTTGATAAATTATTGACTAAGTGATTCAATTTCACTGCCAGATTCCAGTCCAGCTCCCCTTGCTCCTTCCATCCCTGTGCATTCTGCTTCTCTCTTTTTCACAACATTCAGGTTTCAGAGGAAAAGATAAGGTCTGGGACATGCTACTGTAGCAATGACCTGTCTGGGGCTCTCACGGAGAGACAGAGGTTTCCCTGAGATTGCCATTGGCATAATAGCAAATAGTTGCATAATAGCATCCTATGGTAATGCTGTCACTGCTGCACAGTTGGCTGAAGGCATCCACTGCTGCCCTGGTTTAACAACCTAGATCGATGCAGCAATGATAGTGGTTTCTCCAGCCCGCTGACAGCTGCCTGTGGGGAGCAGTCCACAAGCAGCCTAGACTGCAGGGGGCTGCTCCAGTTGGATGCTAGACATGTGTCACTTGACCTGAAGCATCCCACTGGTCCCAGCATCTGATTTTTAGGCATGCTGAGGCCTAAGGGAGGTGGTGAGAAGAAAGCCCCTGGTGCCTGTACAAGGGCTGAACACTCAAATATTAAGCAAACATGCCTGGACCTAGGTCACGTTAGTTTGGTCATCAAGGATAAATTCTGATGTAAAACAACTGCAGGTGGCCCACTTTCACCAGTAGTAGGCATTTGACCCTTGCAAGCCTTTTGTGCCTTACTGTGAAGAAGTCGCAGAGAGTGATGTGTGGAAAAACCTCATGGGCCCTGTTTTTTCCGCATTGGCGCTTGCTGTCCTTCCAAAACTCTTGCAGGTAGTTATGCAAACGGCCGGTGGGACACAAGTAAAGAGCATACTCCTGAGGGATTGGGTCTTCCAAAGAGGGATCATTGCAGTGGGAGTGCAACCTGAAATCAAGAGCATATCACAGAGAGTAGTAAGTGTGTGCACCGCTTATTATTGTTTCCTGTGGTTGAAGGCATCCATAGTAGAGACTCAAAAAAGGGAATACAAGGTTTTTATGTGCTTATTAATTTTGTCTCTGAAATACTAACTAATGGAGAATGTGTTTTTTGTGTTATTTTTTGAGTACTTTACATTTTATTATGAGCCTTCACTTCTTTCCGTGTCTGAAAATTAAATACAATAACAAATATTTTCTTTTTTTTTTGGGGGGTTGTTTCCCCCTTTTTCATGACTGGAATCAGAGGGCTAGAGGAAGAAAAAGAAACAGTGTTGAAAAAGTTGAAAAATGACAAAATGAAAAATAACTGAAGATTAAAATATACACAAAAAGCTGGCATTTTATTCAGCCCCAGTAAAATAAAACAAGACAACACAGAAAATGTGCAAGCAAGGATCAGAAATATCTCTCTTATGAGGAAATGCAGAGAGAGCTGTGTCTGTTTAGCCTGGAGAAGAGAAGACTGAAAGGGGATTTTATCAACACTTTTAAAAATCTAAAGGGTGGGTGTTAAGGGGGTGGTGCCAGACTCTTCTCAGGGGTAGCCAGCACAAGCTGGAACACGGGAAGTTCCATCTCAACATGAGGAGGAACTTTTTCACTGTGAGGGTGGCCAAGCACTGGCACAGGCTGCCCAGAGAGGTTGTGGAGCCTCCTTCTCTAGAGACATTCAGAACCTGCCTAGACACGATTTTGTGCAGGCTGCTCTAGGTGATCCTGCTCTGGCAGATCTCCAGATCATCTTCCAACCCTTACTGCTCTGTGATTCTGTGTTTCTGCGCCCACAATCCTGGCTTGGGGCTCGGGAACCCCTTCCAGAGGCAGTGAGCAAACCTCAGTGGCAATGGCCATAAATAAGTAAGAGGCGCAAAACTGAGAAGCAGTGTTTGCCCAGAGCAGCCAGTCCCATGAAATAACTAATGTCACTGCAGGAAAAGCAGATGCTTCTGCCCACAAGTGCCCTTTCCTCCCCAGTTTTTCAGATTTACCCCAGACCTTCTGCAAATAACCTCACTTCCCAGAATAAGCACAAATACAATTGTTCCTTTCTCCGCACGATCTAAAAAAACCCAAAAGAACAAAAAAAAACACAAACCCCAAACACAACCCAACAAACCCCAAAAAACCAACCAAAACCTCAGGTGCAGGGTGTTTTATGGCAGTTAACTTCAAATTCAGTGAAAGAATACGAACATGAACAAAGGATTTTTAGGCAGTTTTAATGAAAAAGCAATTCTTAGAAATCACAAGTACTTACCATTTTGTAGCATCCTCTACTGTCTTTTGCCCAGTAGCAGCCAAAGCTTTTTGCCTAGGACAAAAGCACAAAATGGCTTCATCAAAAGAACAGAAAGAAAACTCCTAGAAAGAATGGACATTCTATGGTGGTCACCAGGTCTATTTTCCAGATGGGACCTTTAACAAATAGGTTATTCCTGGCAAGTATTAATGTTCTTGAAGCCCTCCAGATAGCTTTTTTCCACTGCAAGTCTTAATTAAAGATTGGTAACTATCCTCTCCCACAGACGGTCTCCTTTGCATTCTGGAGGTGTTTCCTTAGCAGCCTAACTGAATAGCTGTTTTTTCTTAGGTTTGGTTAAACCATCCATCCACATAATGTAAGAGCAGGATTTACTTGGTTCATAAAATGATGTTCTGGTTCCAGATGCCAGGTTCAAACCCATACATATAACCAAAGCATAATGTACTTATGCTACGGTTTGAAAATCTGGATTGAGGATCTCCTATAGGCCAGCAGAGAGCCAGATCTGCACCACCAGTTCAGTACAATATGAGGCACAATATCTCACGTTTCCCTCTGTTAATGTAATTGTCATTCTCTGGGGTCAGATTTGGTTCGATTTCCTTTCTCACTAAAGCTTTCAAAATGTCAGCTATGTGCTTCACATGGACAAGTATTTGTGACTAAATGCTAGGTGAAGAATTCCAGTATTTAAGTAGCACTTGCACCCATGGAAACTATTTGCAGCCCTGTAACCCACCTTCAAACTACATAGAAGAAACCTCTATGGAGGTAGAGGCCATTGACATGAAGGAAAACCTGCTAAATTATTTGGCATCTGCTCATCTTTTTCCTTCTCTCTTGAGGTCATCTATTCTGGCCACTGGCTCCTTGAAGGCATTGCTTCATTTAGTCTCTTCACGTTTTTATCCTCCATCCATTCCTGCAACACCTGAGCATGCACCAGCAGTGCAATGAGTGCATTAAGCATTAAGACTCGGGGACGTCCTGGGTGCTTGGCTCCTAGCTTTCTGTCTTCTCTCTAGTGCAAAAACTACATATGGGTTTGTTAAAAGTATTGACATTTACTTATGTGTATGTGCAACTATTTCTGGCTCTTTAGTGAGGTCTCAACATGGATGAGGGCCAATGTGAATCCACGCAAGTTTTACCTTCTACTTCACTTCATCTGCATAAAGTAAATCAACTACCATGACCAAATCAAGGCAAGTCCATGAGCTAGCTGGTCTAAAACTGCGTGTTCTATGACTGAATACTCATTTTCCTTCCACCCTTCTGCTGGCTCTCCCTTCTCTATCACATCAGTCATGAACAGTCTGTGATTTTGTCGCTCTTCCCATGCAGCTCTTCCTGCCGTATCCTTTTCAAATGTCAGCGCTCAGTCAATGACGCCAGACTTTATCAACTGTTTGTTATACCTCAAAGTGAGTGTTTTACCCCCCATGCTCTGCTGATCCTCCCACTTTGAAAGAGGTTCTGTGCAAACAGCCTTGAAGCCAAATGGAGCTTGAATTCCACTTTGGTTTGCCACAGGGCCTGTGCAGTCATTAATCTAACAAGGCTAGTGAGACTTCAGTCCGTGGGTGGCCATGCTGCTCAGTGCTATTTGTTTGCTCTCTTGTGCTCCTCTCGGTGCCCATTCCCACCTTCTGCTTCATCATATAAGCTGGCTGCAGGATGTTTCCCAGCAGGGCTTGTAGAACCCCTAGCGTCAGGAGAACATTAGGCTGTGACTAGACATCCTATGCTTCTAAGATGAGCAGTGAAGATTCAAAGATAATACATAGAATAAATTTTTTCTAATGTATATATTAAATTCTTGCAGAAAGAGTAGAAATAAACTATTGAAAAATTGTATTAAAGATTGTGTCTTTACAGCAAGAATAAATGGTCTTTTCCCTAAAACAGAAAAGTACTGATACAATTCAGTTCTAAGAACCAGGAGAGGCCCATTTTGTTAATCTGATGCTAGGACTGATCCTCACATATTTAGGTTTTGTTCTTTGGAGAAATGTTGCTTTGACCTGCTGGTTCTACATTACAGAAAATTTCTTAACATTTCCACCCAGCCTTGTTTTTCTCAGGCCAGGACATCTCAACCCCCACTCCCCACAACTTTTCCGTACTTTCATTTATGGTTCAATCCAGGAACTACAGGCACAGATAGAAGGTTTTATTTAAAAAATTCTGAAGGTCTTAAAGTCAATGAAACCAAATAGATTAAAAAAAATTAAGTGCTTCTGGACACTGTCATTTTATGTCAACTCACATAGTATTTTTGCCACTGTTTCTTGATTTTAACCTGGGAAGGTCAAAGTCATCTCAGTAACGGCAAAAGTGTTTCAAAAGGAATTTGAAGAGCAGCATGTATAAGATAAAATATTTAAAGACTAGCCATTACTTAGGGGTGACCCAACTTACACTATTACTAGAGAAATGATGAGCCACGTTTTCAACTGCACGTCATGTACATAATTGGAAACAAGGGACCCACAGTTTCCCCGTAAACTATGCTCATCGTGTCTAAAGTTGTTCCAGTGAACACAGGTGTTCCTAGAAGAGCAACACAGCCTTTAAGTATGGAGCCTTTTCAACTTCCTTAATTTTCAATGAAGAGTTAAAATGGAGATCTTTGCTAGGCCTGAAGAAAACTTTGGATAGAGGTTACCTCCACACTTAATTCCCTTATAATAATAGTGATAAACAGGAAAAAAGGAAAAAAGACATGTCCCAAGACTCAACTGTGGGCATCAACTTCTTAACTTGTTGAGAAGCCTCTCAATCTGAAGACATTGAGTGATGTATGCCTTCAGATATATAGTGTATTTATAAATACGGATACAGGGCAGCTTGGTTTTGCAATATGAGCAACACGCACTGCTCTCCTGTATAGGGGACATCACCCCTGAGGCAGCACGCTCTCTTGATGAAAAAAGCTTTCAGGATCTTTTGAGAAATACCTTGCATCTTAAATACCTAGTACTGTGCAAAGGCAGCTGAAGACATTACTCACGCGATATGAGCTGGGAATCCTTTGGCAAGGAGGGACTCAAGGAGTGCAGCGGTGCTTTTGCTCCTGTGCTTGTTGGACACCTTCGCATACAGCTGCGTCTCAGCCACCGCCATCTCCTCTGCTCGTGCCCTGACTGCGCGCAGAGTGCTGACAGGAATTGGGAGGTGGGAGGAGGGTGCAAGGGAGGGAGGGAGTAAGAAAATGAGAGAAAGAAAGAGGCAGCTAAAATTTTTTTTTAAAAAAAAAGTAAAACCTCAAACCTCTTGCGATCTCTTCTGACAAAAGCTGACATCCTGTTTTCGTAGCATCTGCATCTCCGTATTTTTGTCGTAGGGTGGCTAAAAAAGAAAATGCTATCTGCAGGCTTTTCCCATCTGCCCCAGCAGAACAAGACTAGTAGTCCAAAAGTAAACACTACAACCAGGGTGGACCTGCTGAAGGATCTAAGATGAGATCGCTTTAGCCCTTTGTTTAAATTGTCTTCTGAAAGCAAAAAATCCATCTGAGCTGCTAGTGCAGCATGAGGGAGGTGAGCAGAGATGTTCTGCAGCATGCAGGAATATTGTGTCCAGTTCTGGGCTCCCTGGTATAAAATGGACAGGCATCTCCTTGAGAGAGTCCAGAGAAGGGCTACGAAGATGATTAAGGGCCTGGGACATCTATCCTATGAGGAAAGGCTGAGAGAGCTGCGGCTGTTCAGCCTGGAGAAAAGAAGACTGAGGGGGGACCTAAATAATGTTTATAAATATCTTAAGTATCGGGTGCAGGGGGAATTGGCCTGAGCCTTTTCTTTGGACAGTGGAGACTGGACAAGGGGCAATGGCTGCAAGTTGGAGCACAGGAAGTTCCACACCAACATGCAGAGGAACTTTTTCCCAGTGAGGGTGACAGAGCCCTGGGACAGGCTGCCCAGGGAGGTGGTGGAGTCTCCTTCTCTGGAGATATTCAAGACTCGTCTGGATGCCTATCTGTGCAGTATGAGCTAGGGAGCCTGCTTTGGCAGGGGGGTTGGACCCAATGATCTCTCGAGGTCCCTTCCAATCCCTACAATTCTGTGATTCTGTGATGTAAGAAGTTAGTCTTTTGGGTTCAACATTCATGTCCTACAGTCCCTATTGTTCATGAGTCCTGCTTTGGTCTTCTCAGCCAAAGGCAATGAGTTGGCCAACTGTGTAAGGTCAAACCCAATGTCCCATCCACCCTGGCTTGGAGCAGCTCAGGGTGACAGCAGGGAGAAGCCTGTCCTTCCAGTGGTGTCAGTGCTACCATGGGAGCCTTTGCAGAGCTGCACTGGCTGTTTCCCAGCATGGTCATAGTGTCTGAAATGTTTGGAGACAACTTTCCTTGGCCTGAGATGTTCTCACTGAACATAACACTGTTCCCTGGGGTTGACAGGATATATCACTCTGTTGACTGAAAGGTTCACCTGAGCTACCGGTGTCATGAAATGAAACCTCACTTTCTCCCCTTTGGCTGAAGTTCTCCATGGGGCACCTTGCCAATGTGGGCTGCTTCTCCTACTGCTTTTTTCTGGAGCCTGATGGAGAAAGCATCTGAATGCTATGAGAAACTCAGGAAGTGTGGCTTGCTTTATACCTCTTCGCCTGCTTTTTTTTTTTTCCTCTGTGTCCTTCTGTGCTTCCCATTTCCAAGGGAGGCTGCTGAAAGGGCAGCGTAAGAGATGATGGATAACACTTGATGTCATGGCCTAGATGTGAACAGTTAATAGGATCATGACATGGTGCCCTCTCCTTTGGAAGTGCCAGTTTCTGTTGTGCACAGTAAAGGGACTGAACAGCTTCCCCTCATCACAGCCATGTTCCATGGACATGGATTTTGTTATGGAAACCCTTCATTTCTTCCCTGGATTCTTGGGAGTCTTGTTTCACTCACCTTGCCTTGGATTTTTGCTTCATCTCCTGAAGCCTTGAAAATCCAGAATTAAAACTCCATAGCCTTGGTGACTGTTGAGCAGGTATTCTTTATTGCAGCGCTGGGCACACAGTAGGTCGGTTGCTCCTCCTAATGTGTGCACTGTCTAAAGCAAGATTTCTCATATTTATACAGATTTACTATTCATATTTGTTATAATTTCTAAGAAAAGGCAGGGTTATGCAAATTATTTCCAGGAAGTAATTTACATTAACTCCTCACAGACAGAACATGCCCAGTGACACTCAGGGGGTGTTCTGGTGCTCCTCAGGGATGAAGGCTGGAAGTCTTCCTCTCAGTGAACTTTTGCTCTTTATGGTTTTCTCCACAGTGTCAAAAACGAGACATTCCTGCACAAACTAGTTAGCAACCGCTTTTAGCTGAAAACAAGATATACTCTATCTCTTGATTGGTTGTTGGTCTCATTATTTATTACTCCCCTATCTTCACTTTCTTTATCTTCAAGACTGTTCCACTGTTATGGTTAAATTTTGCAGCTGCTCTCACGAAACAGCTCAAACAGCTACAGCCATACCCCAGTAACATCCAAAATATGCAGATACTTCTATTTTCACAATATGCAAATTCTCATTATGTTAAAGCTATATTAATTATCTCTCAAGCTCCATCTCTATCCATCTATCCAGTATTATCACATATCATTCAATCACTCTCCTCCTCCTTCTTCCCTCTGCCCATCAACTGCTCTTCTTAGTAAAGCAAAAAGCCAAATCATTACTGCTCTTGTGCATTTTATGAAGCTGAGCACACATTTTCATTTTAGAAATCCCAGAGTAAAAATGAGTTGATTCTTCAGAAACATAAATACTGCTTGCAATGTACTTAGAAAATATTGTGCAATATTTAATTGTAAACCTTATCCCTAACTAAAGAATTTAAAAAAAAAAACCACCCTAAAAACCCAGAACCAAACCCGTCATATGTGCACTCTTCGCTGCAAGCATACAGCACAGGTGAGACCAAGAGAAGGAAGAACAAGGTGAACCTATGGGCCTTGTGTGCACCTGGGACCTCTGCCTGCTGCCACCCACAGCTATCACCAGACTCCTCAGCTGCACAAGCCTCGATAGAAGACAAGTAAGCTCGAGCCTGTGCAGCCTGCGGTGCCCCTTTCTTTGCTAAGGGGTTGCAGAAAGGTTTGCAAATGCGCGGATATTACCTGACACTCTTAGGCTAATTAAAGAGCATGCTGAATTTGTATCTTCCCCTTTCCATAGCCACACCACCCGAGGCTACTCGATACCCCTCACCAGGTTGAATTACACGGGCTGCTGCCATAATGCCGTATGCTACAGATGACTGAACGGGCAGCTGCGGGCCGCTTGGTGAAGACCTTTCCAGAGCAGACTGGCTTAGCAACCTCAGAATTTCCTTTTGCTTTCTTTTGATAATGAAGAAAGAAAACAGTTTTGCTTTTAGCTATGACTTCTCAGGAAGAGGTGAGTGAAGCTTTGGGAGTGTGTGATATCCTCTAAATAAGCAACGCATCTCTGTTTAGCTTTCATGTAGTTTACGTCAGTGCTGGTTTGTTTCCTGCTGGACAACTTATGCACCGGTTAGAAGGCGCTTCTTTTTTTTTAATATTTAAAAATCATGCACAGCAAGGTGTCCTTTACTCTGCCTCAAAGCTAGCAGATTCTATGTAAAATTTCATGTAGGTTTGTTGAAATGTACACAAAAGTTTATCAAATGAAAGAGTAGAAACATCATTGTGGTTGAAAGGTGAACAGATACTCCAGGTAATTTGAAGATGCAATGCCAGAGACAAAATGTGTAGTCTCTGCCTCAGATGTGCCATTGTAAGTGTTTTTTAGGGCCGATTCTGCAAGCACGTTGCTTTTACAGCTTACCAGCTCCGCTGTCTTTAACAAAAATTGACCCATTTCTCACCACTCTGCGTTCAAAAGTCTGATTCCTTTTGCCAGTGACAGTGTGCAGAACCGGATCCAGAAATTAGCATTTCAAATCTCTTTACCCTGAATTCTAGTGTAGCCTGTCTAAATTGTTTCTGACTATGTAGAAAGTGAGAAAAGTTCTTCTGGAATAAAATTCATCGGGCCCCTGCATGAGACCACTGCCATGTGCTGTGCAGTTGTCATACACATTTTAGTCTTTCTCTTGTTTCCTACTGCAATTAAAGACCAGTGGATGGATTCACACTCCCAGTGTGAGTTATTAAAGGTAGTTATGGTGCTTAGAGAAATTTGAAGAAAAATTACCTCAAGTATTTTACTGGTAAATCAATTATGAGATCTCTTCTTGTGAACATTAAGTGCATAACTTAGTGTACTGAACCCCGTTCTGGAGTCCAGCACAGGAAAGACAGGGAGCTGTTAGAGCAGGTCCAAAGGAGGTCCATAATGATGACCAGAGGGCTGGAGCACCTCTCCTGTGGAGACAGGCTGAAAGAGTTGGGGTTGTACAGCCTGGAGAAAAGAAGGCCCTGGGGAGTCCTTATAGCAGCCTTCCAGGGGTCTTACAAGAAAGGTGGAGATAGGCTTGCAACAGATAGTGCCTGTGGCAAAAGGACAAGTAGGAATGATTTTAAACGAAAGGAGGGTAGATTTAGACTAGATGAAAGGAAGAAAATTTTTACAATGAGGGTGGTGAGACACTGGCACAAGTTACCCAGAGAGGTGGTAGATGCCCCATCCCTGGAGACATTCAAGGTCAGGCTGGACTGGGCTCTGAGCAACCGGATCTATTTGAAGATGTCCCTGTTCATTGCAGGGGGCTTGGACTAGATGACCTTTAAAGGTTCCTTCCAACCCAAACTATTCTATGATAACATTTTACAAGGTGATTATAATTTTTTTTTTCCTTTTTGTCTTGTTGAGTCAGGTACAAGAGACAAATCCCACTACTGGAAGTCTTGAAATGATCTCCATTACTGAAGATGAACCACCAGTACCAGAAGTTCAGTTTTCCTTCAAAAGATTTTTCTTCATACCACAAGCAAGAGTTGACCCCATTGCAGATGGATCTGGTAGGGATACTGCATATCTTTTTGACCTATGTAATTTAAATGGCTTATGTAGGTCTTCAGCCTTGCAAAACTATGCATGCCCACTCAGTCAGAGAAAACAGTCATTCAGAGGAGGAAAAAACACAACCTCACTCCCCCAGCTATGAGGTTTGCTAGAGTGTTAACAGGTGATGACATCTTGTGTCACCTTGCATATGCAAGCTTTTTTCATAGCCAGGTTATTCACGCAATTCAGCCACATGGCAAATATTTGCCCACGCTTTTCAGACACGTTTCTGAAATTTTTTTAAATTTTATTTGAAAAAAAATTATTTGAAATTTTACCAGCCTGGAAATTGGTCCATTAAAAAAGCTGAATATACAATAGAGCAGCCTTGAGAGAATAGCATGCATGTTTGCTACTTCCCATAGGTTTCATGGCAAAAGTAACCCAAAATAACCAAAAATAACTTCAGCAAAGGCAAGCAGAGTGTCAAGGATGAAGATAATGTAATTTAATTTTCTAGTCCATTAGCTACTACAGCTGTCTAAGATTTTTGGCATACCAGACACCAACTCCACTGCCAAAACCAGTTAGCTGCTGCTGACACAGTCTGTGTAGGCTGGGATTTACTTGTAAGTCTTGCACTCCTGGGAGACACTCCTCATCCTTGACTGATTTCAAGTGTCTGCCAATCTCAAATTCAAAGCTTGAGGAATGAGGGGGTGAATAAAATTTGGAGACAAGTTTATGCCAGTTCCTGTGTACCTGTGACCCAGCTGTATATGCTATTTTCCCATAGTTTGTTCTCTGTATATCAGAATACATTTTAAACAAGTGAACCATTCATTATTTTCAGTAGAATTTGTTGCTGACTTCCAGATTGACAGTACCACTAAGTTGAGGTCAGCTGTGGAGATGGTCGGTGAGCAGGTCTGGTCCAGCTCATGAAATGCCTTCAGAAATTATTACTGATGTATATTTTAACTTTAGTCTTTTTTTTCCTTGAAACCTCAAAACTCAGCCTTGAGCCATTGCTTTGTTCTCCCCGTGTCTTTATAGCAAAACTTTGAACAGATGGCCTTTTCCCACATTTTCAAGACTAGTTTGGAGGTCCTGTTTTTTAAAATTTAGCTTCCTGTTATTTTCAGTTAACCTTGCTTCCAAGTCCAAAAGGACCAGCAACTTTTCTCCTTTTTGTCTTGAACACCAGTTTAGTAGCTAGCTCTGTCTTCCAATATCTTTGCTCCTGTTTGAACCTTTAGGCTCCTCTTGTTTCTGTGCCTCTGTTACCCCAGAGGAATGCATTGTGCAAGGGACTTAGCTCCCTGATGCTCAAGGGAGAATTCTGTGGCCTCCAATCTCATCCCAGGAGTTTTGTTGTCCCAGGCAGAGTGCTCAGAGCAGCATCCATATGGGGCTATGGCTGGAGGGGGTGCAGGGACTGCGGGGTTGGCAGCAGTAAGCGTCAGGAGGCATCACAGAGGGGAATGGTCAGACGGAGGAGACTCAAACTGTTTTTTACTTTTCAGCTTCCGCTGAAAGGATTTACTAGTCCACTTGAGCCTTTTGATCTGTACCCTGCATGCAGGTTTGATTACACAAATAAACCAGGTCTGAATTTCATTTTTACTCTGGGACTCATGTTTTCAGAAAAGGTGATCATGTACTTCTAAAACTTGCAGTGTGATGTAACCCACAAAAATAAAACTTTTAGAGCTCATATTCTTGATTGGCAGGTGTTCTGTAAGGGCACAGTTCAGATGCTTCACGAGGCAAATGCTGAGAGCACAACCCAACCCCAAAGTACTCAAAGCCTTTTCAGCCCCTAAGTTGGGGAATCTGAACTCCTCCAGGTCCAGTCAGGTCACAACGTTTATGCAGGCATTGGTACTGCCATCTAGTTTAATGTTAGATAAATCTTTTTTATTGCAAAATGAAACAGGTTTACTTCACAGAAGCCGTTCTCTCTGTTTGGTTTCTAGGAGATATCGAACCACCTTCAATGTGCCATGTTTTTATCTCCTTAAAATACTTTCCATATATCTGTGGTTTATTCCTTGCAGTAATCCTAGCAGTTGCCATTGGCCTGGGTGGTGAGTACAATTAGTTATTCATTAAGTTCTCGCTTAACCATTCAAATGCTTAATTTTTCATGAACCTTTTACCTGGAATGGAATTGAACTGCTACTGCAGCTTGTTTGCTGAAGTAAAAAATCTTGTTGATGTGATGGCTTTAAATTTTATTTACATGTAGGGATAAAATAGATCTGGCACTCATGAGAGGATTGGTGTAATATTTACAGTACTGGGGAACCTGCAGCTCCAGGAAACCCTTCTCTAGTAAAACTTCATTGATTCCTCTCAGGTGGTGAGGTAAGAGTTTAGAAACTGCAGGAGGCTTCAGGTAGCACATGCCATATTTTTGTCCTGTAATTCACCTCTCTGAGATTGTTTTCAAAGGATTAAAGGAATTGTCCCCCGTCAGAAACAGCTTCTCCAAAGGAAAACAGAGAATGAGCCTAGTTGCAACTGGGAAGTGTGACCTGCCCAAGTCTAGGTGCCAAATATGCTGATGCTAGACCAGTGCCTTCACACCTGTGGCAGGGATAAGCTTGCAGGTGGTTGAGGTATCGCCTTGGAAAGAGAGCGCACAGGCCATGTTTTGCAAGGTTCTCCTTGATTTGCTGCTGAGGTGCTGAGCCCCAGGCAGAAACTTGTCCTGGAGTGAAACATAAACTGGGTAGAAAGATCTGGGAATGAGTCAGCTGAGACAGCAAGGCTGACTCATTCTACGAGTCATAACTAATGGATGAGTTTAGCAGCACCACCTAGCAACCTCCAGGTTGTATTTCAAAAGTTCCTGGAGTACGGAAGCTGCCTTTTCCTTAGCAAGACAGAAATCTGTCCAGATATGGGAAGTCAGAAGTGTGAAATTAATTTCCAAGTGTGTTTTTGTCATGCTGTTTTCTTTTGTCCTTGCTAGTCCAATACAACTGCATTGGGAAGTTTCGCTGCCGATCATCCTTTAAGTGTATCCAGAAATCAGCCAGGTGCAATGGTGTCTTCAACTGTAAAGAAGGGGAGGATGAGTACAGATGTGGTAATTTAAATTTGGTTATAGATCCCTCCTACCTCCTCCTGTAGCATCTGGCACATTATCAAGAAATGCATGTTGTAAAGAGTTTGTGTGAGGCAAGAAAGGGACTGACGGATTATCTAAATCACCACTTCAGAGGAACAATCTCTCTGAGGTATTGATTTATAGTTAATGAGAAATCAAACTTGCACTTAAGATAAATGTGATGATTGCTGAAACTTCCGTATCAGGCACGTTTCTCCATTAGAAGTCTAGATGTCTTTTGACTGCTAGCATTTCCTCTGCCTGCCAGGTATGCTGCGTTACAGTGTGTATGCGCAGTATGCTCTGCATTCACTGGCATATAGTTGCACTGTGCCCCTTTTGAAGGCTGCAAAAGCCCCTTATTATCTTAAGGGACATGGGAGTGGGAGAGACCAGCGCTGCCTTTTGCGCAGTGGGTACTGCGGAGTTTGCTGCTTCATGTGTGAAATGCATGCCCATCATGTCTGAGTTTCTTGCCGTAATGGTGTCAGGCATCAGAGGGCTATTTTAAGTGGTCCTTCCCTCTCCTGAGGTGTTTGCAACCATTGGAAGGAAAGGATTCTATCATTAGTAAACAGAATAACTGGGGGTTTTTATATCAGTGCACTTGTAATTCTGACTCCTGTACAGAGGTAAGGAGGCAGCACAGCTTTCCGCCTGTGCAGTAGGAGGAATGACAAGAACCATGAGGTTCTTGTCCCCAACTAACCCAAACAATGTTTTCAACCTTTGGCATGTTTTCCCCAGGGAGGCTTCAGGCCTCTGTGAAGCCTGTGGGCAATACACCTGCCTATCCTGTCTGCCTTTCCAGTGCCATAGCACTGTCCCATGGGTGCCTGCAAGAAACCAGCAGTGCATGGCCTCCCTTTTCCCAGGGAAGACTATGTAGATATGCCTTTTCCCAGGTCCAGCTGCCTCCTGCTCATCTGGGGCTCGATGCCCCAGCAGCAGCTGTGGTGTGGTGTGCAGGGGTGAGGAAGTCACGGCTTCATGCAGGAGGAAGAGACTGTGGTTGATGGATCTGTACCTGGACTTCCTGCAGTATTTCCCCATTGGTCTCTTGGCTGAAGGTAGCACAGCTTGCAGCGTGCTAGCTCCGTGGGACCAGGCTGGCATGAAGACCTGTCCGCAGGGAAGGACTAGGCTGAGCAGATCCAGGCTGGCTCAGGGATGGACCCCTTGGGAGCCAAGCTCCCAACCTGTATGCCTCCCCTCACTCCAGCCTTTACATGCTCAGCAGCCCAGATATGCCAGCGCCATTTCAGCAGAGGGAAGCAGATAGGAACCTCCGCGGGAGCCCAGGGGCAGCTGAGTGCAAGTGCATCTACCTCTCTGACTGCTGTGCAGCACAGGAGGTGCCAAGCACCTTTCATCTCTTATCTTGATCATAGGTTTCCTCAGTGCCAAGCATCTGCAGCTCTAACTCACTTCAGTCAGCAAGACTTGGCTAGGCTCACTGCAAGGCAAAGCAGCCTGCTCCATTTGTATTAGAGCTACCATACCCTATCCATTTCTGTGAGCACAGACAAGTTTTGTTTTCTCCTGGCTGCTCTAGGTCAGCATACTTTTCTTCCCTTCCTTAGAGGAGGGGAGAAAAAAAAGCACAGAAAAAATTTGTCACAGGATTCAAGTGATGAAAACGACAATAAGAACTCGGTGAACCGAGAAATGTGTATGCCACAGTGGTGTAGTAACACTGTGGTGTACCTGTTGTGTACCCTGTGGTTCTTCTTCACAACTCACTCAGGTTTTTCTCCTGAAACCCAAAGTCAGGTTGAGTGGGAAGAAAGCGGTACTGCAAGTGTTCACTTCTGGATCCTGGAGAACTGTCTGCTCTGACGACTGGAAAGCAGAATATGGAAACACTACCTGCAAGCACCTGGGTTTCTCAAGGTATGGACACAAAATGGAAGAAACTATGTGGCATTTTGAACAAACTGAGGTTTTCGATCTTTCTAATGAAACCGTGTATTAACCTGTGACTTAAAAGAAAAAAAGGACTTATCCACCTTTGTGAATGATATGGTTTAAGGAGATTTGGGATGTTGTGGGAAATAGTTCTGAATGCTTGTGTGCTGCAAATGCCACTTATTACTGCTATAAACCCTGGATGATGGCTACATACAACGGTTTGGTTAAATCTTCCCTATGGGGTACAGGTGCTTGAAACCTCCTTGTCTTTCTAGTAGCTTACAGGCTGTCAGAGAGTCACTAAAGAGCATATGAGCATTTTCTTTTACTTCCTCTGTAGAAAAACTGTATATACAAATCATATCATGACATCTGTTAGGAATTAAAATCCACCTCAATTAGAGAAGAACCTGGAGAGGCAGTTCTTACTGGATTGAACCCATTCCTGAAAAAGAACCCGTTTCTTTCACCAACTTCCACACAGTTGGAAAGAGTTTGAAGCTGTGACTTGCAATGATGCTTTGTTATTTCTTACGATAGCGTCATTGTGATTTCTGCACATTACAATTAGCAGCATAAAGCTTCTTTGAGTAAAATTTGTGTTGCCTTTAGGATAAAATACATGTCATCGTTCAACAAAAAAAGGCAAGAAAAACCTCCCCGATGCAAAACATAACTCTGGGTAAAGGAGACAATGAGCTTGTTAGTGCTTCAGGAAACGTGCCAACCAGTTATGATAAAATCTTGATTGCGATACTAGAATTAAAATTTACTTTCTCTCCCAGTTATCTGCCTCTCAGCATGTGTGACTTCCACATATGATCACGGCAAAAATACATGCATGTTACAAGAAACGTTTCTTGGGGAGGATAGGATTACTTTGTCAAGTGTCAGAATGCGATTATGGTGGTTGCTACACTGTGTTTTCATTAGCAGAACTGCTGAATTATTTAAAGAGATTACCGAAATGCTGTCTGAGGAAGCTGTGTTTATGGTTTATTTGCAGTTATGTGAGTTCAGGTTACCTGCCCGTGGCTGCAGTCGAGAAACAGTTTCAGAGACATTTCGTATCGCTCAGCCACTGGTTATCAGCTGACCAAGTGACATCCCTGCACAACGCAACAAACCTCCGGTATGCCTCAGCCTCTTTGTCCTGACAGAAAGAGACTAATGAATAGGAGGAGAATGACTGATATTTTGAGATGGTGGCCTACTTTTGCAGGCGTGTAGTACTTTGTAACTGGTTAGTGTTGCTATGCATCATAGACCAAGCTTCAGTAGCAGTCTTGGTGCAATACGAGTTAAGAGTCTGATTCAAAGCTCATTAAAATCAACAATGGCTTTAAAATGAGCTGTTTGAAGGGCCTATTTGTCCCATGATCCCTTTTTTTTTGCAAATGGATAGACATCAGGCACTTATCTTTCTCCATTATGAAACAGTTTGTTTCAGTTTACAGATCCCTAGATATTTCCCCAAAGGGTTTATGGACCCTTTATGGTCCATTTCTTCCTCTTGACAATTGCTTGGGGGGTATTTTAGTTACTTTTTGCTGAGAAACAAGCTAGGCATCCAAGGAGACTATATCTCACAGGTGGAAAATTGCTGATGAGCCTCCCCTTGCAGAGGAGTGAACCACACTTCAGCAGGGCAGCATATGGTCTGATGGTGTTTAAGCTTCTAGCTGAAGTATTTCAGCTAATTGCCCTAAGTAGGTTGGACGAGTACATGACTTTGTGCCTCTTTCAGTATATGAATTACTTATCTTTATGTGCACATAGCTGTACAGGAAGATGACACAATATTGAAAAAACCACCAGTATTTGTGAATTTGAAATAATACTGCACTGTGTTTTCATCTTAGAGAGGAATGCACTTCTGGCAGTGTGATCATCTTAAAATGCTTGGGTAAGAATCAGGAAAAGTGAACAAAAAAATCAGAAACTGTCGTTCTTCTATCAACTGTGTGGCAAGAGTTTGGAGGAGTTATGTACTTGGGGCATACTATGCTATCAGTTTATCACACCAAAGGAAAAACGTATTTCTTAGGTAAAATGTAAAAGAATTTCAGAAAGTGAGAATAAGCTGGAAGGGCTGATTGGGAGCATCAGGTATCAGGAGTGTTTCAGTGAAAATCACAGCGAGACAAAGACATTTAAGGATTGTGACCTGGCTCCATGTACTGATACTGTAATTCCAACTCTGCCACCTCAGCAGGGAAAGGGAAATTCTGTATTACTATTGAGCTTTCATCCCACACCTTTCCACGTCAGCTAGCTTTCAGATCGGGATATGACAAGTCAAAAACCAACAGCAGAATAATCATCAGGGGAGAGGAGAACCTTCAGCCTGCCTGTGAGGGCCCCTGTGAACTTAAGGAGGGCAGAACAGTGGGTTTTACAGCTCAGCTGAGTGCTACATCTGCAGGGAAGAAGATGTGAGACCCACAGCCCCCAAACTGCCTGCCAGGAATGATGCTGCAGGGATGGGAGGGAGGGAGGGAGAGAAACCTCTGGGGCAGCTACAGTGTGAGATGTGAGATGTGGGCCACGGGGATGGGGATGGGGCAGTCCTGCTGCAGAGACCTCCCAGACTCAGCAAGGCTTGGTGTAGGAGGACTGAAGGTGACTAAAATCATGCCTGTGTTTCCTCCACTGACTTTAACCTTTACTTTCTGGCAGCATGCGGGACACGGGCCAGCTACGGCCCACGGATCGTGGGGGGCAACGCGTCCTCCCCCCGGCAATGGCCCTGGCAAGTCAGCCTGCAGTTCCATGGACATCACCTCTGTGGAGGGTCTGTCATCACCCCGCGCTGGATCATCACAGCTGCCCACTGTGTCTATGAGTAAGTCCCTGAATCGACTTGCTCGGGGTGCCCCAGTGACCCTGCTTACAGCAGGTCCATGTGTATGGCCACTGCAGAGGAGGGCTAATGTACCCTGATTTTTCTTTAAAATAAACTGCAGGAGAGATTAGGTTAGTTTATCCTTGGTTTATGGACTTGTGCTGTAGCATTTAAGTGCTCTCTTTTCTTGCACTAGTGTAAGTCTCTATTGAATAAAAGTTTACTGAAGAAGTGGTCCAAATGAGGAGGCCCCATTTCCAGATATTCTGTGCACACCCAGCTTCCTGAGAAATCAGCTTAAAGAAGATACTAAGTGCTAGATTTTAGGTATCCTAACCAGCAATTTCTGTACATGGCATAAGAATTAACAGCTCAGGGTGAATTTGTACTTGGCTGCTCTGGTACTGTGGAGCTCCAACATAAATCACACGAACCTTTTCAAGTTGACAGGATCAGTCAGTGGCAGTTGGTGAATTGCACTGTGCTTGCTGCCCTTTGCCACATACTGACTGCTCCTTTTTGTACTGTTCAAAGTGGTCTTAGAGTTGTATACAGATGCTAAACGGTTACTTAGACTCTTTTGTGTAATTATAAACATAGCCCTGTCTCTTATTTGTAAGGAGTTGTCTGTTTTTGCAGTCTGGTTTGTTGCTATTAGTGCAAGAGAGCTCTTTTCCCTCCAGAAAACTTCAGGCCAAGGACATTCAGACAGCTAAAATGGGGTTGTCTGACTACTTTTAGTCACCCACAAGACGGATGCCTGCTTCTGAGCGAGTGCTGTAGGATGCTTTTACACCCAGTAGAGAGAAGAGATGGGACACACAAATCTCACTCCTAGATCATCTTTAGAGCCCTGTGTTGCCATAAAAATAATTACATAGGAGGTAAGCGTTTTAGGACTTTTGTCCTTAGCTCTGTCCCCCACAACACAGTTAGTTGTGGCATGTTCAAACGCTGAGGGTGGTGGGAACTGGCAACACAGCCCACAGCCCCGGCGCCTTTTTCCGAGCACAGTGCTAACCCACTGCTAGCCCAGTAGGCTGAAGCCAAAACAGGAGGAGCTGCTCATGTGTTGTAGGCTGAAAGATGTGGCTGGTCATGAACTGGGGGGCAGAAGGAAAGCCTCTACCTTGAAAACCTATGTACATACGTACTTGCCAAAAGTGCTGCTGAGCTAGCTGGATTTGCCTGTCGAGTAGCTGTTTCCCTGTAGTTTTAAGTGGCTTGTAAGCTCAGCAGACAATTAGAAATCCTCAAGGTTTTCTTGAAGGTTTTTCACTCTCTCCTACCTCTTTGTTTCAGCCTGCACTTGCCGAGCTCATGGAGTGTACAGGTTGGTTTTGTTACTCAGCAGGACACTCAGGTTCACCCATACTCAGTGGAGAAAATAATATACCATCGAAATTACAAGCCCAAGACAATGGGAAACGATATTGCACTGATGAAACTGTCAGCACCGCTTGCTCTCAATGGTAATTCTTGCTTTCACTTGACTTTCTCACCTACCTAGCTAAAAGCAGAAGGGTCTTTGCTAGTACAGACAGGGAAATTTCTGTTGGCACTTTACACCTGACCCTGGACAGTTGAATGGATCCCCCCACCACCTATAAAAGCAAAGAGAGATGCGCAGTGTAGGCATAGCCAGACTGCTGCTGTGATGGCAAGGCAGCAATCCCTGCTCACACTACACAGGCAGAAACTCCCCAGCCTCTGTATCAAGAACTCCTCTGTACTTGAAATCCCGGAACAGAGAGCAAAATGTTCCCAGTCCACTCTGGTATTGGCTTACTGAAGGCATTTAATAATAGGCAAACATTAACTTTATTCTTTCTAAATATTTTTCCTATCTAAAATAAATGCCCCACCTCCTTTTACTTAGAGGTCACAGAGATTTTTATCGTGTCCTTTCTGCGAGTGTAGGGAGATCCAGCAGTGTCCAAAGCTGAAAAATCAAGCTTGAATTCCAAATAGAAGAAAAGGCAATTCAAATATAATGATGCTTTTAAATTAAAACTACTTTTATTTTCTCAGCAGGATGCAACCTGTGGCTGACAGAGTTAGTGAATTGAAATAATGTATAATAATACTGTATGAATTTCAATGTTCACCGAATAATACCTCCTAATTACTCTGAGCTCTCTGTAAAGGAGAGCTGGCTCTTTTTGACACATCTAGATTGTCAGTTCCTAAATCAATTATCTTGAAATATTTCAAACTTCCACTTTGAATGAAAATCAAGTTTGATTTTCTTCTGTTCAAAACCTCAGCTAGTGCTGTTCTCTTTTGTTTGGGAATAAGTTTGGGAGGCTGTCAAGAGCAGTAATGGCTCCACATCTGAGCAGCATACATCAATGCCCTGAGGGCTTGGAGGCTCTGTGCTGGGGGTTTGGTGCTTTGAGCCAGGATCATTGCACTGTGGAGAACTGAACAACTAGGAGTTGCCCATTAATAGATTGCATTGTCCCTTCCTTTGCCCAGTGCCAACTCATCTTGACATGTCACAGTTTGTCCCCACATGGATCAAACACTGATTATATTGCACGGCATTTAGTGCCCTAGAGCAGAGAGATCCTGATCCTCTATGAGCTGATGGGTGGGAAGCAAAGATCACCCCAGACGTCTAGTTGCTCTTTCAGAAGAGCATGGAGATGTGCTCAGCTCTTTGCACATTCCATTGTCCCACTGCCCCTGCTAGGGGGTGCCACACAATTGTCCCACTGTCAGCCAAAGCCATTTCTCTGCCCAAGTAAGTGTGCTGTGGGGTCTCTGGTCTGTCTGTCAGCTGCATGCCTAGTGGATTTCTTGTTTGCTCATTCTTCAGTTGATTGACCTGCCAACACCTCCCTCTGTCGCTTCATACTTGAAACTAATTAGGCCTGGTGTAGATATTGTTTCAAAACTATGCTATTGGCCATAAGACAAAAGGCCCACAGATCAGCCAGGTTACTTATGTGGTGAGCCGGTGTTGGTCAAAACAAGCTAAATTTTAAATACAAATCTCACTTCTCTCTCTCTCTCTCTTTTTTTTTTTTTAATAGGTCACATAGAACCAATTTGTCTGCCTAATTTTGGTGAACAGTTCCCAGAAGGGAAAATGTGTTGGGTATCAGGATGGGGAGCAACTGTGGAAGGAGGTATTTTAGATGGTCTGCTGTTGATTACACTACATGAAAACATCTCACGTTCAGTAAATACAAGATTTTTTTGGGGCATTGTTCAACTTTATATATATATATATATATATATATATATGGGGGGAAAGAAGCCATATTCCTAAATTTTATGCTCACTCTGAACTGCAGAAGTGCTGTACCGCCCTTATCATAGGGAATGGATGGCTGCATTCTGTGAAAATGTTGAAACTTACATGTAGACAGCAACATTGCCCTCAATGTTGTACTTGGGAGTCAGTCAAACAGGCTGTGCCCTTTATAACTTCAAGCATCGAATGCACAGCATGAATGCAAGAATCCACTGTTCTTTTTTTTTTTCAGAGAATGCATCTATGCAGTTTCAGGCATGTTGGATGATGCAGTAATTTGAACTGTGAATAATGTCACCAAAAAAAGGGAATTTCTTTTTTTACTATGGCTCATGGGTTATGTTAACCAATAGTACATACTGAATCGCTTTAATGTGAAAAGGCCTCAGTTCTCAGGTCATTGGTTTTTATGATTCTTCATTTGTCTCATTTAACATGTTGTTCCCATTGTTCAGAGAACAAGAACAGTATGTTACCTGAACTACAGATAATACCAAAAGGTGGGAAAATATCAAACCAAGGTTTACCACATAAAAAATTCACTGTAAATTGGCATTAGACAGTTTGCAAGTACTCCCATTTGTAGAAATTATTCATTCAGACTCTGAATACCTTTATCAATGATTTTGACAAAGGTATTGAGTGTACCCTCAGTAAGTCTGGAGATGAAACCAGGTTGGGCAGGACTGTTGATCTGCTTGAGGGTAGGAAGGTTCTGCACAGGGGTCTGAACAGACTGGATTGAGGTTCAACAAGGCCAAGTGCCTAGTCCCGCACTTGGGTCACAACAAACCCATGTAATGCTACAGGCTTGGGGAAGAGTGGCTGGAGAGCTTCCTGGAGGAGAAGGACTTGGGGGTGTTGGTCAACAGCTGGCTGAATACGAGCCAGCAGTGTGCCCAGGTGGCCAAGAAGCATCCTGGCTTGTACCAGAAACAGTGTGGCCAGCAGGGCTGCAGAAGTGATCTTACCCCTGTACTTGGCACTGGTGAGGCTGCACCTTGAGTTCAGTTTTGGGCCTCTCACTACAAGAAAGACATTGAGGTGTTGGAGCATGTCCAAAGACAGGCAATGAAGCTAGTGAAGGGTGTACAGCAAGTCATATAAGGAGCAGCTGAGGACATTGTCCCTGGAGACATTTAAAAGATGCGTAGATGTAGTGCTTTGGGACATAGTTTAGTGGTAGACTTGGCTTTGACAGGTAATGGTTGGACTTAATGATCTTGGAGGTCTTTTCCAACCAAAATGATTCAGTGACTCTGTGAAAAAAAGAAATATTTATAAAATACCAGAAGCTTGCAGATGATTTGTTGACTAAGAGAACAGGGGATAAATTCAAAACAAATTCTGGTACTAGTATGGAAAACAGCTTCCAACTAACTTTTGAGTTCATTATTGTCATTGATTGTCTAGTTTGAAGTAGAAACATATAGTCTCTGTAGTCACTTGTTACTGGATTCTGTAAGTGATGAGACACCTAGTTGCTTTACTTGTATCTTCTCATTTTAACCATTTTTCTTTCACCCTTGCTTTTCAATTCTTCATATGCTAAAACATTTTCTGTTTGTAACTAAACATTAATTTTAAGGATAGAGAGGCTTTTTTCTTTGGGATTTTTGTTTTTGTTTTAACAGGTGATACATCTGACACCATGAATTATGCTGGTGTTCCTCTGATTTCTAATGCAATTTGCAATCACAGGGATGTCTACGGTGGGATCATAACTCCTTCAATGCTTTGTGCTGGTTTCCTAAAGGGAGGGGTAGACACCTGCCAGGTATGGAAGTTTCCAAACTGCAACTGTGCTCATTAACAGCAGCAATGGAAAAACATGAGTGATAAGTTATCAGAAGGCACTCCCAGGCTTTTCTTGGGTAAACATTTGGGTTTGTGCCGTTTAGTCTGTTTACCATGAATATCGATCTGTCGCTGTGCACGCATTCATATGCCACAATTCCCTTCTTATATTTCTTCTGTAGACCGTATCTGCTGCTTCTGAAGCCAAATTTACTTAAGAGATTTTTTAATGTCTTGCATGTGCTACGGCATGGTGCCTTTCTTTGCCCTGGCTGTAGCCTCTGCACTGCGTGGCACCATGGTCAGCTCCAGAGGCCTGCAAGGTGTAGAAACTCCATCCTGAAAAGCAGGCAGAGCATATGTTGAGAAGAGAAGCAGAAGAGTGTGATTTTGGAAAAAGCAGAGTGAGGCAGGGAGAAGGAAGGAAGGGAGAGCTGTTTGAGTAACTCAGAGTATTTGCAATGACTCTGAGGGAGATGGGTTCATTGCAGCGATGCATCAGAGGATCCTTCACATCACAGTTGGTGATGACTCAAAATCATTGTCAGAGCCATGGCAGCACCCACCTCATGCCAGGTGTCATCCACACACACACTAATGTGGACTCACCTAGTCATGGATAAAGAGCAAGGGCTGGGGAGGGCCGTCATGCTTCCAGAGTTGCTGAGTCCCAATTATATGTGGGACAAGACAAAGCAAAGCTATTAGATGCATAGACCTTCACCGAAGCACCTGTTTGCACCACCCCCTAGCAAGGTACCCAGCACCAGCACATCACTGTGCCTGGGAGAGCTGCCCAAAGGCAGCACGCTCAGTGTATGCCTCCAAGTGACAAAACGAGCCCTACTCACCAAAGGGAGAGGCTTGTTCCAAATTCCCTTTTTTCCTGTTGTTGTGCTGGCTTTGATGTTCGTAGGGCAGGAAACAGCCCCAGCAAAATATATTGAGAGCTTTCAGTACTGAGATGTGAGTCCTTTGAGTTGAATCTGCTTAGCAAAATGCCTGGTAAAAAGAGCATGTGAGGCTGCAGGCAGGATCAGGCAGGGAAAGAGGTGGGGTACAGGCTTGCTGCCTCAATCCTGGGTTCAGCTCAGCTCAACAGCTGAGATTTTTGAGAGAAGCAGTTGTGAGACACCAAGGCCATGGCATGGAGACTGCAGATTAGCCATGCCCTGCCTGCTGCACAGTCCCCAGCACATAAACGTTAACAGCAAGCTTCAGTGTTGCTTCTGGTGCATGGTACTGCAAACTGGGCCAAAAAAAATGCATCTGATACACATCTTTAAGAAGTGTCCAACTTTTGTGGTAGCATATGCTTTTCCTAGGACTCAGAACAGAACAGAAACAGAAGAGACTGACTGGCCTATGCCTCTCCCCCCACCCCCAGTTATAAGTTCCTCTCCTTTTCTGGTGCACTGACACTTATTTTAATCCTTTGTCCTCCAGGGAGATAGTGGGGGCCCTTTAGCATGTGAAGACATGAGTGTCTGGAAGTTGGTGGGGACTACCAGCTTTGGCGTGGGCTGTGCAGAAAAGAACAAGCCAGGCGTCTACAGCCGAACCACCTCCTTCCTGGACTGGATACATGAACAGATGGAGGTCTGGTTTTGCCCTGTGTCTCCATCTCTGGTTGTCACTTTGTTCTGTCTGTGCCACGCAAGGTTTAGTGCATATCTGTCACAGCTGAGTTGAGTCTTGCAGAGACGTGCTGTCCCAAGGGCACATTTGGTGATCAGGGCAGATCCATGTGCAGAGGGGGAAAAGCAGAGTGCAGGGGGTCTTAGTGAGATGTGGGGAGCATCGGGGCAGGGGTAGAGAGGGGAGAGAAGTGTAGGGGGACTGGGAAGTGGGTCTGGAGACACAGAGCCGGGAGGTGTGATAGGACTGAGTAAGGAGAGGGGGAGTGAGGGAGGATACGCTCGGGGGCTTCACCTGGAGCTGTGAGGCTGCTACAAAGGGAAGGGAAGTTGAGCTGGGACAAATAAATTGGTGAGATGAGGGAGAAAGTGTTAATTGGAAGTAGAGGAGAGCAGAGGCAAGGTGGCACTCCAGCCACCTTCGCCTGTTCCAAGGGTGGCCCACTCGAGACCAGATCTTCTACTGTCAGCACCCCTCCAGCGCTGCCAGAGAGTTGCTGAGTTCAGTTGGCTGAGAAGGAACAGTTATTTTGCTTCAGGTGGACTCCCAAGTAGGGATCTGATGCCTAAGCAAAGGCACCTAGAGCCATTTTAGAGACTCCGGTCTCTCCTGACTGGCTCATGGGTGTCTCTGCAGAAGGGCAAAGACCTGCGGTTAGTCCTGGATTGTATCTACCTTCCCTCCAGGGATGCCTCAGGTGCTCTGCAACACCTCAGGCAGGTATGATAGAACATCTACAGGAGATTTGAGGCTTTTGGGACCAATCGGTGGAGGTCAAGCAAAATGCACTAAGACACCTCAAGTGTCACTAGACAGTGCATGTGTGAGGCAAGTGAACCATCTCCCACTGCTCTGGTAGGAGCCTAGGCACACAGCTCACAGACAGACACCTATGCACAGACTTAGCTTCATGGCAAAGCCACCTTAAGCACCAAAATGTACATCTCATCCTGCCCTAGCCTGGTCCTCACAGACAGTGGTGACGGTGCTGCTGTTGTAGCACCCGCTTTCCTGTAACAAGCAAAGAAACGAACAAACGAATGAATGCATGCATGAATGGATGAATGCATTCCAGCACCAGCAATTGAGCGGTCAGCCCCAACAGCAGCCTGTGCCACCCTGATGGCACATGCTGAAAACACTCCTGCCCCAATCTCATTTGTGAAATCTGCGAGACTTCCTCCTCAAACCAAAGTGCCAATATCATGCAGCCGCACACAAGGAAATGACCAAACTGAGGTTATGTGTACAATTTCAGCTCAACCTCCTGCCTGTACAATATATGACACACACTGTTTCCACAACCTACAGTACACGAGAAGATTTATGCTATTGCATGCTTATCTCTCACTCAATAAAGCTAAAGAAGACAGAATGGCATTTCTGAATCTCCAGTATTTCTGACCTCTAGTATTACTTTTTTCTTTCCCCCAAATATATGCATCATTGTGATTCATTTGCAGACACAGAAGCCCAGGCATTTCAGATGAAGAGTTTATATCCAATGGAAGCACAAAGCTCCATTATAAAGAAGTGGTCAAGGGGAAAAAATTACAGCTAAATCTTTGTTTAGCTAAATGCTAATATGTTATCATTTTTCACAGGGACATCCTTCAGATGTAAACATGAATTCATCAATTTATTCCCTTAGAAAGGATTTTCAATTGCAGTATGGAAGCACAGACACTGTATAAGGGACTCTGAAATCAAACTAAAGTAGAGATAGCAAGCCTTTGAGAATGGGACCAAGGGCACCCAGTGGTTCCGTATTGTCGCTAATGGTCCTAATCTGCTCTTACCTGCTATTGCTTACTGAGAACTGAGATTCATTTGGCCTCTCCAGAAGTTTCTGTGCTTTTCCCAACAAAATTAACTCTTGTAGTTAGAGTATAGCAAAGGAGTTAGGAAGGAGACCCATTTTGATCTGAGAGATGCAAAATGGCAAGATAAGGAATTTGCCCTTGAATTATAGGACATTAGACGCACACCCTTAAAATCTTCCTTTCTGGAAATTAGCTTTATAACAGCTGACCCATCAGGTCCAGTCATCTGATGCAAGGTATGATCAAAGAGGAGGCATTTGTGTTTTCTGATCTTCCATTTCCAGATTTGAAACTTGAATAAACCACCCCTGTCTTTCAGCTTTTCAGGATGATACAAACTTTTTGCTGATCCTTTTCCTGTGAGCACAAAGAAAAGTTTTCTACTGCTTTCCACTAAGTGGTGAACATTAGTTGATGTCACTTAGCATGATGTTTCTCCAACACTGTGAACAGAACTTCTGCTGTCTCCATTTGGAACAGCTCTCCCACTAGGGAGGAAACAAAAGTTTCAGGCACTGAGGGGAGTACCGACATACATTACTGTCTGAGAAATACTATTAGATCTGAACAGACCTGAAAGGCTCCCACCCCAACAAAAAAGAAATGAAACCAGCTATGGAACTAGAGGAAATAAAACAAACCCCTTCAAACCCTGCCTGGCCCTTGTATGTAGGTGATTAGACTATCTACCACTATTAATCACACATCCATCCACCCCCTGTAAGCATATTTCTTTATGACCCTTATGTTCCTGTCTCAGCTCATGCAAGGCTGAGAGCTAGCGAACAAAAGCAGTGAGAGAAGCTGATGGCATTTGCTCAGGCTCACAGTGCTGCAATGGGAATTAGTCCACGCCTCTTTTCCTGAGGTGAGGTGTTTTTGTGAAGAGCTTCAGCTGGCAGAACTGGCTCCAGCAGCCCCACAGTTCCTCTTGTGACCCTAGTACAGAGTTGGGAGGGAGGGAAGGGGGAATGTCATTCCCTTTCAGAGTTCAGTAGAGAGCAACATGAGTGTTTGAGTCAATGTGTAACTGGCTTTGCTTTTCAGAGGGAAGAACTGCAGACCTAAGGGAGAGCGATGGTGTCCTCAGACTTCGGAAAACTCACATCACTCACCAGTTACACAGAAGGACCCACCACATTCTTCTGGACACCTGCTCTGAGCTTTGTACCCTCATGGACTATTTTTTACCATTTCTTTTTGGTACTGGTAACTGTTCTTAATGAAAAATGTTGAGCATTCAGGCTCTTTAGGAGGGACAAAGCAGTTGGAGACTGGGTGATGGGCATACACGTTAAATGTCAGCTGCAAATATGATATGTAGAAAAACCAATAAGACTGATAACCCAGGATGCTATTACAATAATGTTTTGTAGGCATCATGAGTAAAAGACTAGAGCAACTTCAGATCAGGTTCCTAGCTAGTATTTTAGTACTTACCTCCCAAGAACTAGACAGCAAAAATATTTTCCTGAAAGTATGTCTGTGTAAGATCCATGCTCTGATGCACAGGCAGCAGCAGCTTTCTTTGAAGCCATAAAGCAAGCAGGAAGCACGCAGCTGGCAATTTTGGCAAGCATTGGCAAGTATGTTCAACTCTTGTTAGAAAAAGGTCTCTGGATTAAAATCTTTTATGCATCATTGTGATCAGGTTCCTAAAATGTCTTTAAGTCCCTTAGGTGTTTTCTTGTGGTAAACAGTTCTGAAATGAGCAACACACAGGTTACAACTTTACTAAAAAAACCCCATGAGATTACCTAACAGCCTTAGTGGGAAGAGGAGCTTCTTTGCTGCCTTTTGATGGGCAAAACCATTGCTCTACAATGCACCATACAGTGCAATAGCCATTGATTACTCCCAAGCTCACATTATGTTGTACAGTTCTTCAAGGCACTCATGTTCAGTCACCATCCTTGTTTTCCCTCCCTTTCTCTGCAGACAGAACAATATAGATACTGCACTTTTTGTACCTTACTGTGACATCAATGGTGCAGATGAACTGATGACAGCCAGGCAAGGGACAGAATATCTGAAGTGCTGCTGTAGTTTCCTGATTCATTAACCATTTTAATATGATGCTGTTGGGTTGCAAAAAACCTGATTGTTTTGCAGTTGCCCTTCTGAGAAATCCTGGCATGAGAGTCATTAATTTTATACTTGGTTGCCAGGGTCTAGGTAGGCTGAATAATCAATAATATTGTCAGAGCTTTTCAATACCTGCCAAAACTGATCTTATCACCTGATCAAGTGATGCTGATCTGCTTGATATGTGGCTTTGGTTGCAATCTGTACACTTCTAAATCAGCATCTGCGTCACCACTGTCATCCACCACTGCTGCAAGAGTTTGAACTGATTTCTCACCGCAACGCGTCAGGTGAAAATTGAGGGAGAACAGCAAATCTGCATGAACTGTCAAGCTCCACATTGTCCTGCGGATATAGACTTTGGTCTCAGAGGACACTGCAGCAATACCTTTCACCCTGGCTAAAGAAACTGCAGTGCAATGGAAGCAGCACTTCCAGAAACGGCACGTAGCTAAAAAGATGAAAACATTATTGTGAAACTGAGACAAAAGTTGGAGTGAAATGGGGAAGCTCATCTTGACAGAACCATGACAGAATTAACACAGAATATGTTGAACCCTTGTGTAACTAAGAAATTTTGAGAAGAGTTTTAATGTTGTTATGACATTTTCACAGCCCCAACCTGGCTTGTCTTTTAGTATGATCGGCAGTCTGGTGATGAGGGGGCTAGTCTCTGAGGTCACAGAGTTGCTATGTCATAATTCTGAAAACACTCTTTAAAATTCCTTTTGAACTCTTATTTCCATAAAAAGACTGTATGATAAGTATCCGCTGTGGTCTGCCTTTATATTAAAGAGAAATCCAAGGAACTCTATACAACTAGTGAAGTTTTTGATGTGAGAAGCCATATCAACTCCCAGGACAATGACAGTCACTTACAGGTATACCCAGCCTAGGTTCACAGAGCTGCAAATCTTTCTTTGGATTTCTGTTACTCCCCTTGCTGTGGTGTCTCAGCTATAGGCAGAACACAAAAGGGTCACTCTATAAAGCCGGATTTTCCTCCTCCAACTGATGCCAGTAACAGGCATGCAAGAGGTGCTTAAAAATAAATATGGTCACAATATTAGCACATTTCTTCACTCAGGGGAAGATATGGGATTCGGGGGGGGGGGGGGGGGTGTAGGGGTGGTGGGGATAGGATGTTTGCTGGGGGAAGGGTTTTGTACAGAGATGGCCATTGCATTTTATTCAAAAAGAGGTAGGACTGACGTCTATTCATAGTCAGTATTGCAGCTGGGATGAACCAGTAGACAGTAAAGGGGCTTTCCAAAGTGGCTATGACAGGTTACAGAGCCTTTCCTTTTCCTTGATTTTCATCTCTCTATTCAATGAAAATAATTAGCTGTACTGCATGTGCCTGCCAAACTAGGTGGTGCTGAAGGCAGCTCTAGTTTAACTAATCCTGATTAGGAATTTAATGGTAAACATCTTGGGAGTATTTAAGATCTTTATACTAGAGCAGTGTATATACGCTGCATTGCTAAAGAGGCTAATGAAACAGTTTCTGGCTCATGAACTCAGATCACTGGTTCAAATTGTTTCTCTAACACAGGATTACATTACAATCCTTAGAAATAGAACCTGCTTGTATGCATAGCCTATGGAGCAAACTTGCATCAACATGTAATAGACTCTCAGAAAGTGAATACAACATAAAGCTTCACAAGAAATGTCCAGCACACACACACAAAATCCTCTTCCATTCATCACCCATTCTTGTCGTCATATTTAAGTCCAGAAACTGAAACGAAGCTAGTAAGTTTGGATGAAACATATGTGACTTTTGTATAATATGCAGTTTAAAAAAAAACAACAACCCAAAACAACCCACCATGCACATAAACTTTCCTTTGGCCAATATGAAATTCTTTCTTTTTTTTTTTCCCCCACTTGAGATGTATAAATAAAAAGGTAATTTCTGAAAAGATACAGTGATAAGCATAAAAACAAATGCCTAGTTTTGGAGTCTGAGAAAGCCAAAGTGTTTCCTGAGAGGTGACATGCTTTTCGTCCTCTGCTAGGAAGCAATCACTGCACAGAGATGAGGGTGCCACAGCTCTGCCCTTCGGGGCTGGCTCACTTATGTCAAGGTTCATTTAAGTCTATAAATGTGAATACAAAAACTGCACATTAAACTTCAAAAAAAAAAAGTTAAGTTAAACTTAGGAAAAAAAGAGAAGGTAGATCTGGCTCATCCAAATTTGTCCAAACAAAGCAAATCTTACATTCCAAGTGCTTCACTGTGAATCTTGCTGTTGTGGTGACTAACCTGGTTTGATCCCTGAAAGGTACACACTCTGCAGTATCTCTGATAGTGTAGGACCATTTTAAGATGTGCAAATCAAATTTATTTTTGCCCACAAACAGCCCTGTGAGAAACAGTATCACACTTGTGGGCAGAAGGAGCTTGAGATTACATAAAGCACAGTAAAGAGCTTGCTTCGGCTGTTTAGGAAGGTACAAGGAAGTGTTTCTTATCTGATCTGAAAGACCACACTCAATCATTGCCTTTATTCTCTGGTTTTATGTATTTGACATGAGCAGAGGCTTCTGAGTTTGTTTTGTTGCTTTTGCCACACGTTTTCTGGCTGGTGGAGCTTCTGCTCCAGTGGAGGACAGCAGGTTGAGTTCCCAGAATCGACACTTGTTAGTCGGGTAGGATTTTGAATAGTTTGCTTCAAGATTCAGTGGGGAAAGGTAAAAGTGCAGACTTGTGGATGGCACAAAAGGACCAGACCAATTTTTCCAGATTAAAAGAAAACTGGCTCCATAACAGATTTGTTTTTCTGAAGACTACTTTGGTAGCTGCCTGACCAAACAATACAAATGTAAAATGTAACAGGCAAGAGGGGGAAAAAGAAAGAAACAATAATAAGAAGAAGAATTAATGTCTCCCCATCTCCTGATGCTGGAGTGCATTTACACAAGGTAAATGCAGACACACAACTGGCATTGTACACCCATGTTAGATCTCTGCCCTGAGGTTGCTAGCCTGTGTCCCCAGAGCCAGGCTGGGCATGGCTGCGTGGTGAAAACAACCCTGGCAAAATGCTATCATCTGAGGAGATGAGGCCAAAGCAACAGCTTTAATCCTTTAGCAGAGGATGAAATAAATGGAAAATAGCTGCAGCAAGTGGAATGCTACCCTCTGCACCTGTTTTTTGCGGACTGTCACCTGCTGAGGAGGGCAGGCTGGTGGGGTTCTGATGGATGGATTTGCTTACATGGGTGCTGGTGAATATAATTAAATAGGTTCCCAATGGAAATATTGTGAATGAAGCCTTCTTCGCTGAGGTGTGGTCTTAAAATAAATATGATGTCCCTCTGAGGCTTTCATGTGAGAGTGTGAAGGAATGAAAAATGAAAAGGTAAGAGTGTAAACCAAGACTGTCTTGAAGCACCACAGCATAAAGCACTTGAGAGTAAAAACATTTGCACTTAAAAAAGTGAAATCACCAGTGAAGTGTTATCCCTTTCTACAGATTTCACACTTTTTGAATTATGTTTTGCATAGAAGGACATATGGAAGAGAGTTTTAGGTCCCTTTTTAACAACTAGTGAGACTGCTGTGTATCATTTATTTGGGCTCACTTACCCTCAGCAGCATTACCCCTATAAGAAATTAATATTAAACACTTATGACACTATTAAGCCCACAGCAGATGGCAGCATACATCAAATTTTGCCTACCTCCTCTGTTAAAAAAAACCCAACCAACTACACAAACAGCTCATGCCTCAACTCCAAGAAGTGGGTAATGCGAACACAGTTTTATGGTTCCAATCACAATCTTGACTATTTGAGGAGAGGGTAGTAAGGAGATGCAGCTCCTCCAGCAGAAGATGGGACTCCCAGGTCCCTGGGTGTGTCGTCAGAGCATCCACAAGCCTGACCAGGCCTCTGGTGGGTACTGGCCACCCAAACTGCATGGCTGCCCTGTGAGCTAGTGCTGCTGGCTCCTCACAGTACAGGATGCTCTGGTTATCACAGCCTCAAGCCTTCTCATGCTTTGATTTACTCAAAAGAAACATATTTGATGTATTAAAGAATTACAGTAAAATAGCAGTATGATATCACTGCAGGGCTGGTTTCAATCCAGAGAGGTCTGTTGAGCAGTACATTATCCAAATCTCCAACAACCTGGCTAGACTATTCCCACCTGAGACTGAAGCTATAATTTGACAATAACAGCAATAGAGAACCTTTTCCCTACAAATTAATTTGTATCACTCATCAATGGCAGGAAGAAAAAGTTTGTTTAGAGATTTAGCCATCTTCCTTTTTCCTTGCACTTTTACTAAGAAACAAATGACTTAATTGCACTGTGTCTGCATCAAGAGTGATGGGAAAGATGGTCACCTATTTAAGGTTTCCTTCACCTTCTGCTTCTCCTAGCAGGAGGCTACAGTCAGCCTCTGCGTCCCTGCCCCTCTGTGGCTCTGCGTCCCCATATCCACCCACACCATGCTAATCCCAGCTTTTTATAGTGCTGCCTCTGCAATACCGCTAGATCCTCTCCACCTCTCAAGACCTCTTTCTTGCCTCACAAGCCCTTTGCTTTCTCTACCCCTCATACCCCTAAATACCCATCTTTCTTCCCCAGTGCCTCTGGGCCCCCTCACATCCCCATCCCATAGGAAGTGTCTGCGCACAGATGAGCACCATCCAGCTGGTCAGCCCAATGGCCCCAACCTGATGATGCCAAACCAAAGCCTAACACCTCTCTGCTTTTTCTTCACTGGTGACAGTCATTCAGATCTGTTTTTTCCCCACTGCAATTTTTCACAAAACTTGTCAGAAGTTGATATGACTGTTTCAATAGTTTCCCCTCTAGTTTCGCCCTCAAATTTATTGATTTATTTTAAATGTCCAACAAGCTCAGGGACCCAGAGGCCAGGCAGGAGGAGGGCAGATTTTTTTCAGTCACCAAACACAGGCAAATCCCATAGGTATCCCCAAGGCATGGGATAGCTTCAAGCCTTCACTCCTTCACAAAGGTAGCAGCCTCTCCTCCTCAGTTCCTCACCTGCCTGGGGTAAAGTGTCTCCTGCTGTCCCTGCAGTTGCCAGGCACGGCAGAACTCTGTCCCCTGCTCCGGGGCGGGTGGTTGTGATATAGGGGCACCATGCACCCCTCCTTTCTAGAGAAACTGCAGCCCCGTTGGCCGTCCTGTCTTTCAGCCTGAGGGAATTGAGCCTTCAGGTGTCTGTCTTCTTGGGTGAAGTGAAGAAAAGAATGAAGCCTCCAAAAGGCAGATAGGTTTGAAAAGAAACATAATCTAGCACACTGAGAGCAACAACATAAAAAAAATCCGTAATGGAAAATTTAAAACCATTTTGTGGTTGCAGTTAATTTCCAGTGTACCTCCAGGACCTTGCTGTTCCCCCTGCTTCACAGCCACCCTTGGCCCAGGAGCACCCCAAAAGGGTGTGTTTGATGAAGGCTGGACTCTGCAGAGAAAATCAGCAACCACAGAGGTAGAGCACACCTCATGCCTCAGGGGCCTGCGAGGACTCCCATGGTGGAGCCCCTGCTTCCATCAGAGGGACGAAGAGCCATTGGCCTCCCTGCCAGCAGAAGGTGATCATCCCCCTGTGCTCAGCTCTGGTGAGGCTGCACCTCGAATACTGTGTTCAGGTTTGGGCCCCTCACTACAAGAAGGACATCGAGGCCCTGGAGCGTGTCCAGAGAAGGGCAGCAAAGCTGGTGAACGGGCTGGAACACAAGTCTGATGAGGCGTGGCTGAGGGAACTGGGACTATTTAGTCTGGAGAAGAGGACGCTCGGGGAGACCTCCGAGGAGGTTGTGGTGAGCAGGGGGTCAGCCTCTTCTTATAGATAACTAGCGATAGGACAAGAGGGAATGGCGGCAAGTCGCACCAGGGGAGGATCAGGTTAGAAATTAGGAGAAATTTCTTCTCAGAAAGAGTGGTTGGGCATTGGAACAGGTGGCCTAGGGAGGTGGTGGGGTCTCCGTCCCTCAGGGTGTTTAAGGAAAGATTGGATGAAGTACTTAGGGACATGGTTTAGTAAGTAATATAGGTGGTAGGGGGAATGTTTGACTAGATGATCTGGAGGTCTTTTCTAACCTTCATGATTCTATGATTCTGTGATTTTAAAGGCCTTTCTTTAGGGCCTGATGAAGTTCCTGAGAAGCAACAGAAACCACAACATACACAGGAACCGGACTTCTTCCAGACTGTTTTGCTCATTTTGTTTTTGCAGCACGCAGGAGAGAAGTGCAGCTCCACCTGACCCATAGTCCTCATTTTCCCCAGAAAATGCTACAGAAAACCTGTGTATGTTATCCAGCAAGGCAGTAAGAGTCGTTCCTCCCCAGGAGTGGAGAAGCTGCATGACCTCTCCCCTGCCATTAACCTGGGAGCACATATCTACCAGACACTGTTAAAAAAAAAAGAAGGGATATCAACAAGTCCCTCTGCAAATTCATTAATGTGCAGCTCTGTACTTATGTGCCTCACTAAAAAAGACATGCCGTTTCTTGATATTTCTTTCTCAGTACATGCAGTTCACATTATTTTGTCACTGGACTGAGCATTACCTGCGTAATTTAAGAAGTAAATAGAAAATATTGCTGCACACACACATAAAAGCATTGACTAGGTGATTCAACATATTGAAGAAAACTTATTTAGCATCTGGCAGAACACACCCAGTGATAAACAGGAGCTGGGCTATTGCTGGTGAGAATGCTCAGTCTGATGGTTGAACCTCCATACCACACAGACCTGACAGTGAATTGGGTGTCTTTGCCAGCCTTTGCCTGGACACCAAATGGACCAACAACACTATAATCTGGAGTGACCAAAAAACAACCCAAACCAGCTGAAAACCTCCTCCTCAGGCAAATGTAAATCAGAGAATTTGGACAAACACAACTGATAGAAAACAAAAGCCTCAGTAATATTTTTTTTTTTCCTGTGGACAGACATCCTGTTTAAAGTCTGCAGACTGAGGACAGCCGTGGAGAAGATGTTGCTCTGGGTCCTCACCACCCTGGGGGCTGCAGGGTTCTGCAGTGCCTGACAATAAGCACCAGAGTTTGTCTGTCAGCATCTGGCAGTTGTACCGGGTAAAATCAAGCTGTCTGAAATTAGCCTGTGCTATTGTCACGATTTAACCTGGCAGGCAGCTGAAACAACAACTACGCAGCTGTTCACTCACTGCCTCCACTCCCAGTGGGGTGGAGAGAATGGCAACTGGAAAAGAGAAAAAAACCCCATATCTTGTAGATTGAGATAAAGACAGTTTAAGAGTAAAGAAAAGAAAGATGATGATGATAATAGAATATACAAGCCAAGTGATGAACAGTACAGTTTCTTATCAACCTAGGTTGATGCTTCACAAGACACTAAGCTGACCTGCCTCCCAGCCCACCCCGCAGTTATATATGGAGCATGACATCATATGGTATAGAACATCCCTTTGGCCAGTTTGGGTCAGCTGCCCTGGCTGTGTCCTCTCCCAGCTTCTCGGTTGCCCCTGCCTTCTCTCCAACAGCCACTCAATCTGAAAAGCCCTTGACTGCTTGGCAACAACTAAGCATGTGTGTTATTAACACAATTCTCATCCTAAATCCAAACCATGGCACTACACCTGCTGCTAGGAAGAAAACCAACTCTGTCCTTTAAGGGTGCTGTGAAATAATATCTTTCATATGGGGCTTGCTTCATTACCAAGAAATACTAAAATTCTGTGAATACTATGCTCATGGTTGTAAAGCTACGAGCAGAGGTAAAACATCGCTTGGTACAGGATCATGGAAGACATGACAGACACAGCAAATGAGGATACTTCCCATGTTGCTCCTGTCAGAAGGTGGGGGAGGAGAGTTCAAGTCATCAGTGATTTGTGTTTCACTTGGCTGTGGTAGCAGAGTCACATGCAGATCTGCCTTCCCTACAGTCCTGCTTTGTGAGCAGCTCAAAACTAACATTTTTCTGAATCTGTTCAGGAATTACTGCAGCATGGGGTTTTTTCTTTCTTGAGTTGGTGAAAAGCAGATTTCATTTTGGATTTAAACCCTTCAGCAGCTCAAAGGGAACAGCTTCAAACTACTATCAGAGACACAAGGAGTAAAGCTATGTATCCACTTTCAGATTGCGTATGGGTGCCCCTCACCCTGTTATGTATGTGACACCAGGAAAAATAAAGTGGCGTTGGGAAGATCCCTAAAGGATTACTTTACAAAAGGACTAATAAATTTTCATTCTCCGAGCTATATGATCTCCAAAAATAAGCCAATATTCAGAAGTAAAGATTTTCTAAATGTTTAGTTAATCTAGTGTTACTACTGGGAGTAACATTTATTTAGGTTTCTATGGCATCATCCTGTATAATCCTGGTTGTACAGAGCTCAGAAATGTTCTTTATGCAGGTGCCCTCATGTCCTCTGGCAGAGGGATGCGAGAGCCACAGAGTGAATCAGAGGGTCTCTCATGCGGTTGCAGTATGACATGTAAGGACAGTATTCTATAGAATATGAAGAAAGGATTCCTGTGGGGGAAGGGGAGGAGGTTAATGCCCAGGCAGGGTGTGACAAGCTGTCAGGTTTCAAACCCCTAGGTGGCACAGGTAACTGTCCACTGCTGTTCCCTGGGACATCCATAGCAAGGTGACTGTAACAGAGAATTTCCAATGGATGGAGGGGAAAAGGCCTGGCTTTGCCTTGCCAGGGGGCTGAAAGCAAGTACCCCATCGACCAAGTCCATCATCATTGGTGTGCCTGAGCTGAGACTTTCTGCATGAGCTTCCTTTGCTTTTCACACAGTCTGTCAGTGACACATTGCCCTGATGGCATCATTCTCATGTTCGAGCTAAGTCATACCCTACTTCATATTTACATCTAGCCAGCTTTCAATGTCTGATGTTTACAACTTTCCACAACAGTCAGCAGTCTGTTTCCATTGGAAAGGAGGACAGAGCAGTGTTAACTTCTCAGAGGCTCCTTGGGGTGATGTTTAGAGGCACATCAGTCTTCATGGCAATGCTATGGCTCTACATACAGATCAGTGGGGACTGATCAGCTAGGGACTAATGTGTAGAGAAACTATAAAACTGTGAAGATTAACATATTCTACTACTGATAGCAGGTCAAGACCATAACCTACTTCACTAAGCAGCCCTTTGCTTAAAGGATTGACCTATGCTGGGCCTATTTATAGTTGAAGGCAATACAGCCCCGAGTTCACAGCTATTTTTGTTATCAACCAGGAGGTCAAATACCAAATGCAACCCTGGTGTGGCTGCATTGAAATTAGAAAAAATATATAACTCCATGTTTTAATATATTTTTATATAAATGCATGTATATAAGTCTGTGTATGCATATGTTTATGTGGCATAGGTATATATAAACACACATATTGTTTACCTTATCCTTTGCCCTAGATACACTGTAGCTAATGTGATGTATGCCCGAAAGCAAAGGAAAACCCTAGGTTTCTAGGCATCACAAAGCCTTCACACTGCTTACAGCCTATGTGTAGCTTTGACACAACCATCTGTCCTGGTTTCGGCAGTGATAGAGTTAATTGTCTTCCAAGCAGCTGGTGTAGTGCTGGGGTTTGGATTTGAGATGAGAATCATGTTGGTAACACACTGATGTTTTAGTTGTTGCCAAGTAGTCAAGGACTACTTCTCATAGTGGCCTGCCAACAGGAAGGTGAGGGGTGCCCAAGAAGCTGGGAGAGGACATGGCGAAGGCAGCTGACCTAAACTGGACAAAGGGGTATTCCATACTGTGTGAATTCATGTTCCAAAAATAACTGGGGGATGGGCTGGGAGGCAGGGCAGCTTGTGGAGCATCCACCTAGGGTGGTGAGGAATTGTGCTGTTCATCACTTGTTTTGTATATTCTGTAGTTGTTATTCTTCTTCTTATTGTTGTTGTTGTTATGACCTGATAAACTGTCATTATCTCAACCCACGAGTTTTACTTCTTTCTGATTCTTCCCCCCCACCCCACTGAGTAGGGGGCTGTGTGGGTGCTTTAGTTGCCTGCTGGCTTAAACCACAACACCATCCCAGATGGTCCCTGATGCTACAAGCCTGTCTCCAGGTGATTGGTATCCACCAGAAGCACTGCCAGTTCTCCACAGGTTTTAACAACAGGCCTTTCTGCCAGTGTCTTACTCCCAGCCCTGAGCTATGCTGAGGGCTCAGCACAGGTGCATCTGCACTTTAAGACCCATGCTGGACCTTGCAGAATGGATCCTGGGGTCAACTAAACATCACACCACCGGCAGCTCTGCTGGTCTCTGGTTGATAGCACACCCCCATGGGTTAAAGGAAAGCAGTGTGCAGCCATGGTTTAGTAGTGGATGTGGTGGTGTTAGGTTTACGGTTGGACTTGATGATCTTTTGGGTCTTTTCCAACACAAAGTGTTAGAAGGAACTGAGGGTTATCCACATGCTGCACTGAGCCAAAGGGGAAAAAAAAATCTATCTTGAGGCCATTAAGTATATGTGCTGGCTAGAAACAATTGACTTCTTTCTCTAAGCAAGCTGGAGCACTGTGGGGTGGCTCAGGCACATGTGTGCTCAGCTGGTGTGGGATCGAGGGAGAGGAAGGGGGAAACAGGAGGATAACTGTTTGGGACTCCTAGTTCCCAGATTACAGGAGCTGTTTAAACAAGTAGGGTTGGGTCACCTATGTGCAGGAGCTGTGACAGGGAAGAGAGGCTGAGGGTTGGATTCAGCACTCACACCTGAGTGTTGGGTGCCCTGTATCAACCACCCCAGGTCCTGTGTGACACTGACCAGCATGCAGAAGTGTTTCTGAGGCCATGGGGTAGTGCAGCTGGGTTGTAGTTTTAACCCAGCTGGACACTAAGCGCCACGCAGCCACTCACTCACTCTCCCCACAGCAGGATGAGGGAGAGAATTGGAAAAGTAGAATTGAGAAAACTCCAGGAATAAGATAAAAACAGATTAATAGGGAAAGCAAAAGTCACATGCACATCCAGGCAAACCAAAGAATCCATTCAGCACTGCCCATGGCAAGCAGGTGTTCTGCCATCCCCAGGAGAGCAGGGCTCCATCACATGTAACGTGATTTGGGAAGACAAACGCCATTGCTCCAAATGTCCCTCCCATTCCTCCTTCTTCCCCCTAGTTTACATGCTGATCATGTTGTCATATGGTATGGAATATCCCTTTGGTCAACTGGGGTCAGCTGTCCCATCCATGTCCCTTCCCAGCTCCTTGTGCACTAGCCCGAGCTGGAAGATGACAGCAACATTATTGTAAGTCTTCTGCTGGGCTGTTTTCTCCGTTGTGAGGTGCAGTCACATCGTGCCCTCCGAAGCCATCGCTCGCCCACACTGAGCTTCAGGTGACTTGCAGGTTAACCTGCAGTGCAACTGGGAGCCTGAAGTTATTAAAGTATTCATTATGTTATATATACTTTTTACTTTTAAATGTTGAAAACGGTAAAAGGATACTTAGAGGAAAAAAGTATTTCCCTCTTCTAAACCTTCTCTTCCTTCCAGCTGTGTCATGGAAGAGAAGAGAGTTCAAGACAGGAATGGCCCAGATGTCAGTGTCACAAAGTACAGGACTCAAGCACATCTGCTTTGTAGAAGTCTATGTGTACTGAGCTACTTTGATTTAACAAACTAAGAAGACAAAGCAAACAAAGGAAATAGAGATAAATAAACAAGATTTAAGGATTTCTTTTTTCTCCATCAGTCCTACGGTTAGATAACTCACATTGTCATAGAGGAACACGAAAATGACAGATGGAACATACAAAGCCATTTGTCCTCACCCCATCCTCGTTCCTCTATTTTGCTATGGAATTGGTCTCATCAAGAAGACTTGTAAACCCATTTTCTTCCTTTCTTTTGCCATTAAAAGGTAAAGTGAATCAGGTCAGGCTGGTAGCAGAAAGTCCTGTCAACAACAGGATGACCCACCTAACATGAATGGGACCCAAATGCTCACACTGAGCTGAAGCCCTAAGCCTGGGCTCATCTAAAGCCAGTGAAGTTCACCTTCCTGGCTCCCTCTGTGGCCAGACAGGCTTTTTCAGAAATGGAGTAAACATCATTGACATGGTTATCCTCTGCAGAACCTCCCAGATGTCCTGATGGTGTCTCCCACTCAAAGTCTGTTTGGAAGCTACCTTTTCAGGAGCATTTTGGCTTAGGATATGTAAGGTCATTGCTTTGCACCAACTCCAGGTCTGTTTTCCAAGGGTCAGCAATACAGATCCTTTGTTCTGAACATATAAAATCTCTGAGACTCATAAAATACCCCCAAAATCACCAACTTAAGACTTAAAGTAGTAATCATGTTGTTACATCACATGGTTTAAATGATCAAGTTTAGTTACCACATGGGAAGAAAACCTCTGGCTGAAAACCTCTGGTCAGCCTGCTGGCACCAATAACTGGGCAGGGAATGACCTAATCAGTTTGAATAAAGCCACACTCAGGAATGGCAAACAAAGCATTTACCAAATAACAGCTATTCTGAATAGATCCCAACACAAACATCAGGGGTTGTACAGGTGGCAACAAATAGTTTGAACTAAATTATTGGCAGAACATTTTCCTGCTACTAATGTCATTTCACTAAAGAAAGTATTTGAAAGGGCAAAGGGACTGAGCCAGGAATTTACCTCTAGTCAAGGCTGGAGGAGAGAATGAGGGGTAAACACCCAAACACAAAAACCTTCATGGAGCACCTGGCTGGGGCTCCCAACTTCTGAAGCTTCGTTCTGACTCACACAGTTCCCCTCTCAGTTTCTCCCCTTGCAAGTGGCCCTCCTTAGTACAAACAATTAAATGTGCATTAGGTAAAAGCAGCTGCTCCTATTGCCTCATGAGAAGGACATTTGGCAGGAAGGTCCTGGCTTGTTGTTGAGAAATCAGGCCCTTTCTTATAGGGGCCTTATGTTCTCTGCATTTCTATAGCTCTCCTGTGTTATCGAGGAGATGAATAAAGAGGTTTTGAACCTCTCCAAGCAAAGTCCAGCCAGCCTGAAACTAAAACCTAGAAATGACTTTTGTAAAAGGGAGTAACAGTGGGTTCCAGCAACTCACTGTCCAATTTATATGTAATAAAACCTTGCTGACCCTACCATCACCCACGGGTGCTGCTATTGCAACGCCCTCAGATGCAAAGTGCTGTGTGCCCCTGTTCTGCACAGGGAAGCAACTCAGGATGCAACACAGTGGGTCCCCTGGGGCATGGGAGGTGGACACTTGCCACCAAGAAACTGTTCTCGGTGGGGCAAGACCAGTGAGAGCCCTGGGCTGCTTTCCTTTCCCTGCCTGGTATGGAGATGCCTGAAACGGCTGAGCAGGAGCCTGTTTCCACTTTGGGCAAACAGCAGTCTTTGATGTCCAGCTGAAGAAATGAGAAATGCCATGGACTCAGTCTGAAGTGTGTCGGATTTGAATGAAGCCCACCAATGGCAAAGCCTGCCCTGAAATAGGCCATTCAGAAGGTCACGAGTGGTGTTCCCCAGGGCTCAGTACTGGGGCCACTCCTGTTTAATATCTTTATTGATGATCTGGATGAAGGGATAGAGTGCACCCTTAGTAAGTTTGCAGATGACACTAAGCTGGGTGGAAGTGTCTATCCGCTTGAGGATAGGGAGGCTCTGCAGAGGGACCTAGACAGGCTTGATGGATGGGCCAAAGCCAGTTGTATGAGTTTCAACAAGGCCAAGTACTGGGTCCTGCACTTCGGCCACAACAACCCCTGGCAGTGCTACAGGCTTGGGGCAGAGTGGCTGGAAGCTGCCCAGCAAGAGGGACCTGGAGGCGTTGATTGACATCCAGCCAAACATGAGCCAGCAGTGTGCCTGGGTGGCCAAGAAGGCCAATGGCCATCCTGTGTCAGGAAGAGTGTGACCAGCAGAGCCAGGGAGGTGGTCTTACCCCTGTACTCAGCCCCAGTGAGGCTGCACCTCAAGTACTGTGTGCAGTTTTGGGTGCTGCAGTGTAGAAGGATGTTGAGGTGCTGGAGAGGGTGCAGAGAAGGGCAACCAGGCTGATTAGGCGTCTGGAGAACAGGTCTTCTGAGGAGCAGCTGAGGGAGCTGGGGCTGTTCAGCCTGCAGAAGAGGGTGCTGAGGGAAGACCTTATTGCTCTTTACAGCTATCTGACAGGAGGTTGTAGTGGGGTGGGTGTTGGCCTCTTCTCCCTAATAACTAGTGACAGGACAAGAGGGAATGGCTGCAAGTTGCACCAGGGGAGGTTCAAATTTGATATTAGGAAAAATTTCTTCACTAAAAGAGTGGTGAAGGATTGAATAGGCTGCCCAGAGAGGTGGTGTAATCACCATCCCTGGGGCTGTTCAAAAAACAGGCAGATGTGGCACTTTGGGAGATGGTTTAGAGGGTACGGAGGTGTAGTGCTGACAGTTGGACTTCATGATCTTGAAGGTCTTTTCCAACCTTGGTGATACTATGCTTCTAAGGCTCAATGGCTGTTACAACAGGTCACTGAATCTCACCAGCACTTCTTTTCTAGCTTGGATGAGGTTCATGTGTCTGCCTATAGGCAAGGTGCAGCTGAGAGCTGTACTGCAGAGACCACAGGTCTCCAGAACTTCCTCTGGAGTGGCATTTATTAGCACTGACCCCAGCATATTCCCAGCCCCCTTCATTCCTTATCCTACACACACACCAGCATCCAGCTGTCTGAAACGGTGCCCAGAGTGCTGCCAATTTCCTTTCTCTCTTTCTATTCTTATTTGTAGTCCCTTCATCATTAGTTCCCACAGGACTATCAATAGCATATTTGTCTGACACAGACAGTTTCACTGCTATAAATTCTCCACAGCCCATTGAATAGAGACTTTTTAATTAGGTTTTAGAATTTTTCCATTAGCAGAGAGACATTGAGAATTCAGGTCTCACTTCTGAAAAGCAAAATATGATAGAGAGAGAAGTTGCTTAATTTACTGCAATATTAACATTTCCCTCCCTGTATTTATGGGCATGAATCAATTGCTGTTTTGCTACTGTGGACAGAAATGTGGGTGACAATTTACTTTATTGCGCTACAAATGAGAGATTTAATTCAGTGATCCAGCATGAGAGCTCTCCTGGGTTACTGTATTGTCTGTGTGACATATACAGAAAATGTGAACAATATCTTTTATCATCAGAATTTGATTGTTTTCCTATTTGCACCCAAAAGGCCGTATGTTCACACTATTAAAGGGGTTTTCTGGATTTAGCCCTCACTTTGCCTCCCAGATCTGAGATGGGGTCTCATGTGAAAGGGGAAAATATTAAAACACCTTCCTGACAAGTGTGAAAGAGAGAATCTCTGCTGCCTTTGGCCCTGGACTCCAGTCTCCATGGTCATGACAAGAGAAGTATTTGCTTCTAGTAAACTTGTAGCTGCTGGGTATTCCTGACTTGGGGAATTCATAAACCAACTGTGATATTTTTGGCTTTAAAATCCTGGATGGGTTTTGACTCCCAGGATCTGTGACAAATGGCTTTTTGTTGAGCTGACAGAGAGCTCTCTTGGTCTCTGCCCCATCCCAAAATACCTTCAGACTGGGAAGAACTGTGACGGTGGTGTTGTGCCAATGCAGTCCTCACAGGCACCAATTTTCCATTTCGATCTACTCATCCTGACAAGACTTTATGTTCCAAAAAATCCCAGCCAACTCTAACAAGCAATGTTTTCATCCTGCTGGGTACATGTGATCTAGTTCTTGTACCTCAGCTGCAGTCCAGTGCTTTGCATCAGCTTTTGCTGGGTAACTGGGGTAAGCAGGGTGCAGCGCAGGCAGCCTCGGGTACAACTTCCTCTGCTGCAGCATCCTTTGTCCCACCTGGAGAACGCCAACAGGCTCATCCAGACCTGAGCTAAAGACCTCTGTGGCTGCTGCAATGCTCTCTCCTGCAATAATGTATTACAAAAATACAGTTAAGAAAAATGTTCTGATAAAGAATTTTTTAGTTTCAAGAGGAAACTGATTCTTGCCCAAACTTTGCAGTTCACTTCATAAGTACACTCTCTTTAAAATTCCTAAAAGTGGAAGTTCGATGGAATTTTATAGCTTGCCTTCCTTTCTCTTTTGACATTAAAAAAAACCAACAACCCCCTCAAAAAAAACCCAAAACCAACCAAACATGCTTTTTCCTTTGAAAAGTTTTTTTTAAGGCTTTTGAAGAATTCAGCCATACAGAGAGGTGGCTGTCCCCTGAAGTAGCTCTACCCATTAATCCTCATATCATCTTGCTAACAGAGCTTAATATTTCTCCCTCTATTTTTAACTGCATTTAATTGGTACAGCAGAAACACTTCCTGGCTAGTATTTCCTTCACTCATAGTCATCAACCAAAGCAGCAATAGCTGAAACTTGCTGAAAGCAGTGACTGCTTTGACTCCACAACCACAGTAGGTAAGTTTTGCTAGCAGCTCAGCAGAGCCAGTCCAGGTCACTTTCTGGCTTCCAATTTTTTTTACAGACCCTGCCACACCATACCTCCCTCCGAGCGTTCTCCAGTCCTCACCATTATTTGGAGACAGCGGTTTAGACAGTTATCTTTTTGCTACCTGCTTTTGAAACAGGTAGGGCAAAGCTTCTCCAAAATGACCTTTTCGTCCCACACGATCCCTTAGACTGGCTTATTATTTCCTAGGTTTCCTGCTTCTTCTATTTCAGGAATTTCTCATTTGTATTTATGTCTTTAGCTATTTGTGCCAGAAATAACCTTACAGCCCTTCACCTGCATTGCCTGGTTTGCAAAGGTTTGACCACCCACTGTTCCCATAGCAGCAAATGAGAACTATGGATTTCTTTTCCCTGGTGTATCCTGGATAATACTCAGTCCTTGACACGTAAGGTGAAATCCAGAGTTCACAGTCTGATTTAAGTAGCTGCAAGAACACTAAAAGGGGAACATTTACCTTTAGCTTGCAGGATTAATCGCTGCTAACCCCTGCATGCTCCTATTTGTGTTACCACTTGCTCTGATATTAATGAATGAGTTATGCTAAAGCGATATGAGCAATATTTATCAGCTTTTTCATGCCATTGCCCTCAGCATGTCAATCTTTGGAGCTGCCAGCTGGTTTTGGCGCCTCCCTGTCCCCTGTCCCAGGCACAGGTGAGAGGTGTTGGCTTGTGTGTCCCCCTTCCTGGCTGTACCACAGGCGGTGCATTTCCCTGTGCCTGTGTGAGCATCCCTCCCTCCCTCTGTCCTGCCAGTCACCACAGGAGGTAACTGACCCAGGAGGACTCCCCCCTTCACAAGTGGTGCTAGATTTGGATCTGTCTTCTGGTAATAGCAACCAACCCATGGGTGTAGGTATGCTTCTGATTTTGTTGAGTTGAAGAAGCATCTTCACCCATCACAGCATTTTCCACTCTCCAAAATGGGACGTTTTTACCAGATTCAGCATTGAACCAGATTATCTTGGTTTTGACCCTGAAACTTTCACCAGATTATTAAACTAATCAATTCAGGAGAGTTCAAAAAGACGGTCCTAAAAATGTTGAAAATCAAACAATGCAATGATAAAATCATAGGATCGTCCAGATGAAGCAAAATCCATCCCCAGCTCAGTTCCTCATGCCACACATGGCCAGTTACAGGAGCTTGCATGAAAACTTCAAAAAGGAGTAGAGAGAATGTGGTCATAAACCCTATTCTTCTCATTTACAACCCATACCTCATCATTTTATAGCATGTATTCTGGCAAATTGTGAGCAACATTAGCTGAAGTCCAGCCAGCTGTACTTTCCCAAACTACTTTTCCAACCTCCTGTGATTTGCAGCTTCCACATTTCCTGAGACAGATGTATAGTTTGGAGATTTAATAGACCCGAACAGCATTTTTCTTCGATGAGTTCATCCAATTGCTTTTCAGATCTATGTGAAGTTTTATCCTCCATAATGTCCTGCAGAAGGGAGCTCCACAGATGACCTGCATTGTACCCATGTGCTCAGTGAAGAACCATCTTTGTTCATGTGCTTCGAACCAGCCACTCAGACTTTTATATTAGTGGAGACCATGAGCTCTGCCTCCTGTAGCCTGTATGGAGCTTTCAGGTTGAAGTGACCTAGTGTACATGGTCATTCCTGGTGTGGATGCTGTCCCACATCACCATCCCCATCACGGGATCTTTTACAAGGGGAGACTGAGAACATGACATGAGCAAAGTGGGTTTATAAGACAGCATAACAGGGCAAATCTGTGTGATTCTCTATCCCTTCCCTAATTGTTAACCTGCCATTTGCTTTTCTCATGGTTGCTAAGCACTGAGCTGTTGTTTTCATAAAACTGTCAGTTATCCTCCATATGCTCATGTCATACTTGCATCGCGCTCACGCGTACCCAAGTGATCAGCAGCAGCTCAGGGCCCATCATTTTATTTGAAAAGGTAGGATTGCTCCTTTCCCAGGTGTGCATCACTTCATATTTACAGACACTAAGCATCACCTGCCATCTTACTCTGCAGTCATTCAATTTTGCACAATCCATCCAAGCAATCGGCTCATATCTTTACACCAAAGAAATACTGTGTTGCCAACAAAATTTTAACCTCTCATCTCTTCTTCCAGATGGTTTATGAGTTTGTTAAGTTGCAAAGGTCCCAGCATAACTCTCCACAGGAGCTTCTTTGTGACCTCTCCCCACACTGAAAAAGCACCCAACAGCTTCTGCCCACTGCTTATTACTCCATTATATATCCATGAGAAAACTTCCCTGTATGTCCTGTGACAAGTTAGTTTTCCTTACAGTCTTCAAAATCTTTTTTTTTTGTAGCTCATTTGTCCCATGATCCAGAGGGCTTTTCTCAGCATCTCTTATAATTACTCTTTGTCCTTTTTAACTTGGGGTAACTGGAACATCACAAAGTGATGCAGGACAGGAGAAGCAGGATTGTGGCAGCATCAAAATTGTGTTTGCTGCTTTGCACTCAGTCCCTTCCCTAATAACTACTAAAACTCAATTTGCCTTTTTGTCACTTTGAATATTCAGGTGGCATATCCACGGTGATGCAAAGCTATGTGAGTGACAATAGCTAATTTACACCCCATCTTTGTGTTTATATAATTAGGTTACTCTTCCTCCATGCACTTCACTTTGCACTTACCCATTCTGCCTTTCATTTGCCGCTTAGCACCCAGTCACCTTTCTAAGATATTTTTGCAACTGTTCAGATACCTGCACTTTGGAAAAATATGAAAAATAATTCTGAATCATCAGCATATTCATCTCCTCATTATTCACCAATCTTTCCTGATCATTTATGAGTATGCATGTTGAACAACAAAAATCCTCTCCTCTCCCTTGTGATTGCTGACCTTTGCCTCCTATCTCAAAAGAAGTTATTTCTTTACCTCTTTATGATTTTACTTCCCTGCGGTCAGGTTTGGAGTTTGTGTTCTGTTTTCTTTATTTAGCTTTGAAAAACAGTCTTTTTTCTACTAGTAGCTTCCTTTCTTCTGCCATTTCATTCTTATGGGTCTGCATGTGTGCCTGAGGACATCCTTTTCATATTTTTTTTTGTTTGGTGGTAAATATTTACTGAGTCTTTCTTATTGTGTCTTTAAATAGCACCCTGCTGTTTGTGAACATTTTGCCCATTCTACTCTTCCTTTAAGTTCCATTTAATAAGTCTCCTTGGTTTATTTCTTTCCCTTTTTAGTAGGTAATAGATTAAGATTTAGGTTTTTTTATTGCTTCTGGCATGGTAAACTGGAATGTATCACAACCACTAGCCTAAAGAGACTTTCCAATGGCCACATCATTGGCCAGATCTGCATTTCTCAGTCCCAGTTCAAGAAATTCTTTCCCTCTTTGAGTCACTTAAAAACTGAGGTCTAGAAGAGAAATGAAATGTGTGTTTCCCTGCCTTTATCCTTTTCACCATAGCCTAGTCCCCACCTCATCTCAGGAATATTAAGCATTTTTTGGTGTTGCTTTAATGCTCACAAGAAAGGGGTGAATGCTGGAAGCACAGATATCACGGGCTGCTTGGAGAAACCAGAAACATTAGGAAAAATTATAGGCTTGGATCTGTATTTCTAAATTGGCACTGAGCATTGCAATTGCAAACAAAACTTTTTTGCAATGTATTCAATGTTGAAAATCATGCTATTAGCTCTGACTCATCTCTGAATTATGTATTTGATTAGAGGTAATTATTATTTTTTCATTTTACCTTGTGCAAGGATGTTGGCCACAGAAATGTGGCAAAAGCCCTCCTCCAGCACTGCCTCTGGTTTGTAGAAATGGCATGTTCTTTCACAAAGTTCCCCTCAAGGAGCCTGTACACAACAGGTCAAAGTTACTTTTGATGCCTGCATTAGTGCATCTCAGGTAGGTATGTTTATCAAATCACTGGATCTCAATGGTTACTTTAAAACTCTGGAACCATCCCCAGAATTAAGATGCAGGGTTTTCTTTGTTTATTTGGTAGATTGGCAGATAACATCCCGATTTGAGGGGTTTTGTTAAAATATCATTTATACCAGAAATACCAGGGTTGGCTCACTGCCCCCAAGCACAGATAAACACATCTATACAACAGGTTATCCGAGACCATGTAGTACCTTTATCCTTACTCTTTTCCTTTCTCTTCCATATTCTTTTTTATCCTCTCCTCTCCTCTCCTCTCCTCTCCTCTCCTCTCCTCTCCTCTCCTCTCCTCTCCTCTCCTCTCCTCTCCTCTCCTCTCCTCTCCTCTCCTCTCCTCTCCTCTCCTCTCCTCTCCTCTCCTCTCCTCTCCTCTCCTCTCCTCTCCTCTCCTCTCCTCTCCTCTCCTCTCCTCTCCTCTCCTCTCCTCTCCTCTCCTCTCCTCTCCTCTCCTCTCCTCTCCTCTCCTCTCCTCTCCTCTTTTCTCCAGCTCAACGCTTCTTTTTCTGTAGTTCCCTCTCCAGACCTGTTCATTTTGATCCCACTGAGAGTGCATTTAGCATCTCGGGGACACAAGAACTCTGGTGGGACACTACCCACTTCAGTAATCTATATCAGAACTCAGGTGCACATGAGAGACACAGAGTTCCCCTTTATATCTGATTTCTCCTGACTCGGTGCCTCCTCAATTTTCCCTAGTGACATGTATATTCCCCTGCTCCAGCTTGCAAAAGCAAGCCACGCAGCGACCGTGCAAATGGAGCACTGCAAAACATTTGGCAGGACTCCAGAGGCTTACATGTACAGATGTTTAAATTTCTCCAGAAAATCTCCCCTGTCCCATGTTTCAGCCTGTGTTTCACAACATAAGCAGTTTCAAGCTTTAGAGCCCCACGCAATGTAGTTTGGGCTGGCTGTGTCTCCCCAGGTGTGTTGTCCTTAATCTCTGCTTGGCTGGTTGCTGCCAAAACAGGGGTCACTGTGAAAGCAAAAAGAGAAAGCCAGCCCCAGTGTGTGCCCAACAAGGGTGACCCAAATGAGCGGCACAGGTCGCACTGCTCAGCACAGACATGTCCAAGCTGCAGCACAGCTCCTGCTGGCTCGGTGGGGAACAAAGTTTTTGAGCCTGTTTTACAATAGGCCTGTATCTAAAACTAACATGGTTAGACACCTCCCACATACACTTCAAATGTTGAACCTTAAACTTCAAAACCACGGGGATTTCCTATGAGGGCTTGAAAATAACCTTTGCTAGGGAAGCTGTATATAGTTCTGAGACTACGCTGCTGGTCCTTATGGGCTGCAAATATTACTTGGAACCTCTTCCTGGTGTTTTTGCCTCTGCTCAAATGGATGATCCTGCACAATCCCAGCAACCTTTCTGGCTGCTTGAAATTTGCATTCCTAGATGCATTTAGCACAAAAATAAGTAAGCACAGGCTCAGAACAGGAAAGAACATTTGGGACTGACTGCAATATGGTTTAAAATTTCTATTAGAAGGTTTTCAATCTCCAGGTAACTCTAATTTGCGCCAGGGACTGGGGAGGATTGGAATGCTTTCTGCCATTAGCCCAGGACTCCTGCTGCATGCAGAAACCTGCAGCTCCAAATCCAGACCCTCGCTTTATTTTTTTAATTTCATTTTCTCTGGGTTTTAACAGGAGGAGCGAGGAAGCTATTCCCTGCACCATGCCTTGCAAAGACAAGTGGTATTTGGGAATGTGCCTACTGAAAACATGAAGGTCATCAGGACAGTAGCTGGAAGAGACCCATGTCCCTAATTCCAGACACAGTATCTCCTCCAGAGATGCATGCTGAAATAAACATCCCCTCATTGAAAGCCCAGACACCTCGCACAGATGCAGCAGCTGCCCGCTGTGCATGCACGCTGCGTATACACAGAGTAGATGGTTTGTGTTGATGTTACCCACAAACTGCCCAGATAATAAGTCATGGTGGAGTAGCAACATGGTCCTATGGTCCCCATAGGAAGTATACCCTGAAAAATACACCCTTTAAATGTCCTGCAGGCCATATCATGTGGGACAGCAGGAACCTGCGCTGCCTGTTCCCTGCCCCACCCCCACCCCACCATGTTACATAAAAGGGATGGAGGAAGAGACATACAGCAAGGCTCAAGTGGCCATCCTGAAGGCAGGATAAAAGTAATCCTAAGGATAAGGGAGAAGAGTGCTACCCATTATTATGTTTTCTAGAAGCATGCTCATAAAAAGCAGTGTGGCAGTGAATGAGTGGCACATAGTGAGGTTCAGCTAAGTGGTGTTGTCAGACCATCCATGCTCCCAAGTCTCTCCTCCTGCTGAGCACCCTTAACACAGCTGGGAGGGGCAGAATTGCTGAAGATTTCTCACCTCTTTGTCTCTGATTATTTTTCTCTTTTACGATGTTTTATTATAGGGAGTACTCAATACTTGGGATTGATTTTGTGGGGTCCCATGCAGTGGTGTTGGCCCAATGACAGATTTCTCAGATCAGCACAGGTACCACAAAAGGAAATTCCCTTCAGGCAAAAAGCTACCTTTAGGATGAAAAACTAAGTTCATAGAATCACAGAATCACAGAATCACAGGATGGCTAGTGTTGGAAGGTACCTTAAAGTCCATCTAGTCCCATCCCCTGCCATGGGTAGGGACACCCTCCACCAGACCATGCTGCCCAAAGCCCCATCCAACCTGGCCTTGAACAGTGCCAGGGATGGGGCAGCCACAACACTTGTACTGTTGGTTGCTGCTTCTTTATTTTTAAGCGAAAAGAAACAAATAACTACATCCTTTAAATGTTCTGCAATTTCAGAATAAAAGGTTGCAGCCTGCTACTGACCCACAGCAAGAAGGTCCGTAACAGCCATGGTGATTTCTCCATTTCCTTTCTGGGAAGTGAATGACAGCACTGCAGTTCAGCCAAGAGCCCTATGGGGCCAGAGGAGGGTGCTGAAGGTGGACACAGAGACTGGGGAGGAGGAAGGAGCCCGCTAAGCCCCTTCTGGTCATGGGCATTCACAGAGCCTGGGCACCCTATGCTGAGTTACCAAAAGGTCTAGGTGGGTGCCAGCCTCAGAGAAGGAAGCACATTTACAGGGAAACCCCAGATAATTTTCAAGGTTTGACTACATAAACCTATTAAAGATCTTAAAGTAATCTGCTGGCAGAAAGCAAGAAAGTTATTTCTTTTGGTGTGTTTGTTCTAAGATGCCAATCAAATGCTCTTTCCGCAGCAAAAACGCAGTGGCAGATTTGCTTTTGTGCACACGGTTGGGATTGGGCCCAAGAGGTGACAGCTGACAGATAAGGACTTAATTAATGTCCAGTAAGAAGCAGGAGGGACGCATGTTATCAGCAGTTTCACCTGACTCATGCGATGAGTCGATAATCCATTGAGAACTCCGTGGAGGTCTGAAAGCAGCACAGTCCCCTCCTTGGGATGACTGCTTTCCTCTTGTGCATGGGGAACATTTCAGCCAATCTCACCCCCTGCACTGTGAGAAGAAAGCTGATGGAAAAACTGCTAACAACTTTGCTGGACAGGCTTCACGATGGGCCTGTGGGAGCACTGTTGACATTGCATGTAAGGAGAAAACTGGATTTTTAAGTCTGATGTTTTCTCCCAGTGATGGAGGTAAAAGACATGGCATGAGCTGCTGAGTGATCGAACACAGTCCTCTTCTGCATGCAGCTTGGTGTCTTGTGAAACAAGGATACGTGGAATGTCTGGTTTGCAAATCATGACTTTCAGTGAGAACTGCCATCAATATATTCAGTGGGAATGGACGTAAAGAAAGTCCATAAAGTGATAAACAAGTTAAACAGCAGGAAAATGAGCTCTATTGTTTTTTCCCTTGTAGACCAAGATCTCTCCCACAGGGTTCGCAATAATTTTCAACAAATAACTTACTTTCAAAGCACAACTATAGATGTTAAAACTTCTTGCTTTGAACTCTGTCAAGAAAAGAGGCACAAAACAAACTTGCATATAACAGTCAAAGGCATGAAGACACTATTCTGTCAAAGATCAAAAAAATGCATTGAATCCCTTTTTTATGATGGACAGGAATAATTCCCTGGTGGTTTTCCCATGGGAAAAAGGGTGCTGCCGAGCACCAGGGGGGCTCTGGCCTGCCCTGCCCACTCTGCAAGTCCCTCCTTTGGGGAGGGTGCAGACATGGTCACACCACCCCACTGCTTGTCTCCCCTTCCCTGACACCGCTCTGCTTGTGTTCAAGTGTCGGGAAATATCTAGAAGCTAGGAAATGCTACAGCAAATGGTAAAAAAATGCCCAAAAAGGAGTTTAAAACCTGACCAGGCAGTCCAAGTCCCAAGGCCTTTTGGCCTGAAACAACCCAATGGCTGCCTTGGAGGCCACCTTCAAAACCAGGAGAAAAGCAATAGGGACATTAATAGGTCAGATGTGGTGTTTCAGAAGTTTGTTTTTGGCAAATCATGTGCCCGTGGTGTTGGATGGGTTGCAAAACAATACACTGTTCTGGGGACCAGGCAGAGCGTATGGGGCAGCCCTCACCACAACCCCCCTGGGACAGGGCCCACAGGCTGGGACGGGGTCTGGTCCTGAAGCCTGATCTTCCTCCTTGCATAGGAGAACAACACCCAAATTTTGGCTGGGGGACTTGGGTCTAACCCCTGCATGAGCACAGCAGTGCCTGTGGGTCAGGCTGAGATCGTACTTAAACCCTCCTTTCCTCTCTTGAGTCTCACCACTATCCCTCTTGGGTTTTCTGTGGGGATTTTATTCCTGGTCTTACCTTTTCCTTTTCGCAAAGTTTTGCACATTGCCTCATACAGAAACAAACAGCAGCCCTGTCTAAGCTTGCTGTTTCACAGTCACACCTTCCACTTGCTGTGTTTACATATTTCTTGAGGTACATGGTTTGGCCCGTGGTCTCCTGAAGCTTGGAGCTGTCACACTTTCATCCCTCTTGCCCTACCCATTTCAGAGTGAGCACAACCAAAACCTTAAGGCCAGGGAAAAACTGAGGTAGAATAGACTTGGCTAGGAAATCTATGTGCATGTTTTTTATTAGCTCCCAGAAGTGTGAAATACTCCAGAAGCACCCAGCAGAATCCATTCAATAGATGGGATCATATAGTAAGTATGTATCTATATGTATGTAATAGATACGTAATCAGTAGCGCACGAGAGCCTAGAAATTTATCTCCGAGATATCAAAATATGCATGGCAACATTTCCTAATTAAACAAAAGAAAACCCAACCTCTAGGTGAAACATCAGAAGGAACAATGTTATCAGGCCTCACCGGGCAAACACAAGGAGTGTATAAATCGAGCTGTTCCCAGGGAGAGTGGCACCTCTCCTCCACACTTCTTCTGAGAGCAATGGATCTCAAAGCGATCTGTGCACTCTCCATCATCCTTGTCGTAGCCCTCAGCACCTTGGCAGAGGGAAAGACATTACCATGTAAGTACCTTCACCTGGGATTGCCTTCACAGGTACGTATGTGGACCTGATTTGACCGACCGTAACTGTAGCAAGAGCATGTCTCCAGTTTTCCTGTCAGACAGCAGATGTCTTGCTCTGGTACGATTACCAAAGTTGGAATCTACATTTAAAATTATTTTTTTTCAGAAAAATCTCCTGCAAAATAAAAAAGACTGCAGGTGAACTCCTGTGTTGGTGGAATAACCACGATCCTGCTGCAAAGGTCGAGGGATAGCTCGCTAGAACAGGACCAGGACTGGAACAGGAGCTAGCTTTGTCTAAAAAGTTTTCTGGCATTTATTTTATGCTACTTTGCCATGTGAATTAAATTTCGAAGGAATCTATCTGCCTCCTCAATAAAAAATAAGTAATTTAGACAACTTAAGAAGTGGAAAGCAAGCAACTCAATGACAGGCAGTTAGGGGCATCTCCCAAATTTCTTGGTTATGGATGTCTCTGCAGTAGGCTTAAAATGTTAAAAATATAGCTGCAACTATTTGCACATAATCCTACGTTTTTACAGTCATCTGTCAAGAGTGCAGAGATTTCGTATCTTTACATCGGTTCAAATATCCACCGGACCTGTAACTCTTATAAGAGATGGGCAAAGCAACAACCACTTACTAGCATGACATTTGAAGTTGTGGGGGTTTTACCATTTGATGTGGTCTCTCTGAAGGCCGCAGACCCCACTGTGCTGGGCTGGTTTGGGTCCAAGTGAGACCACAGATTCTCAAAGGGCGGAGTATAGCCCTTACCACAAAATCAGTGGGCGTTTAAAAGCCGCTTCTGAACTGCAGAGGTTCTGGTCATAGCGAGCCACAGTAAAGGTACGCTTGCAAAGATGGACAGGGTCTAAGGAGAGGCCACAGTTCCCAGGGGACATCTGATAAACGTACCTCTACTAATGAGCGTGCAAACTGGTAACTTGCTACTTCTGTCCCCAACAGCAAGGTGCCAGTGTAAAGTGGCCCCTCGGGAGCGGAGGAACTGCGGCTACCCAGGAATCTCGGCAGTGGAGTGCAGGAAAGCTGGGTGCTGCTTCAATGCTTCAGTGCCTGGCATTCCCTGGTGCTTTGCTCCCAAACCAAAGAAAGGTAATATCTGCACCAGAAATGTTGATTTACCTTGTATGTTATTATGCAGAAATGTGTGTAGCCGGGGAGCAGCTCTGCTTCTCTTAGCCCAACAAAGTGGGCACAAACCTCTATTAGATCACCACCAGTACCAAAAAGGGAAGTCAGACCTTGCTTACCCTTCAGTCTTTCATCTCATCCTCTACATACAACGTATTTTCTCTTCCTTCAGGCTTCTAGATACCAAATAACTGGTTATGATGATTTAGAAACAGTTTGCTGTCGTTTGTGGCCATGTTCATCAGTAGGTCCTTGGCACTTATTTAAGTGGGTTTTCCACATGTCTGAGAAGGACTTTAGCACTGTGCATCAAAGTCCCACATAGATGAGTCCCTCTGCAGCTTGTTTGAGGCCTGTACAAAAGACCACAGGCATCCTAGAACTTAAAGTTTTTTTACTCCTTTTCCCAACCTGTTTTGATCATCTCTACTTCCTTCCTCTCCTGCCTTTTTCCCTGAATAATTCCACTCAGTGGTGCTTTTTTATCTCTCCCACTTTTTCTCCCAGTCTCTGTTCAATGAAATCTCCAGGGAGAATACCTTTCTCCATTAGATGCATCCTTCTAAAGCTTCTGAAGTCCTGCTTCTGGGTTGTTTTTTTTTCCCTTTGTTTCCTCAGAGAGGGTAAGAGCTGCTCTCCCAGTCCTTCAAGGACTAGGTGTATATTTCACATAACTGCTGAATGTAAGCTACATTTGCTGGGCTAACTGCACGGCCCCTTAGAAGAACCTCCGGGCAACCTCAGCAGTTGCACAGGTGAAACGAAAGGAAGTGAGGGTGTGAAGGCTGCATCACTCAAGGGAAGAGCTTGACATTAATAAACATTGGTCAACAGGGCTCAGAATTGTTGGAGGGGGAAAAAATGCTTTTGATCACTGCTCTCATTTAATGAAAATCTTGAAAATGAATGGCAGCATCTTACAGTGTCATTAACATACAATTGCTCTTCTGAGTACAACTGTTTCTGGAGAGGAAAAACTTAATTATTTGGGCTGTCTGGTACTAGCCCTTTGCCTGTGACTTCACTGTAAATTGCCTGTATGTACTGTGATTTCTGCTTATATGACCTTCCACCTTTCCATAACTCAGGCTGCCAGGCAAAGGAGGCTGGGTCTTCCTCCACCCACATCAGCCATGCTGCTCTGGGGTTTCCATTGGGTCAGGTTATGAATATACCCTAATCCAAAGCCAGTGCCTGTGCTACCATTACATGAGATACAGATGGCTTTTCACCCCATTGCTGGATCTATGAAAGGTAAAGCTGCTTCACTGCCTACCAGGCACTTCTAAGGGCAAATTTTGACCCCTCCGTCCCCTGGGGCACAGCAGAAACTCCTCACCCCTTGGTATTTAGTTTTGCCTAACAGGTCTGCTAAAGATTTGGGTTCATCTGCTGCCTGAAGTTGGGTTGGAGAAGGTCATCATAGCTGTCATGTCTGCTCACTGACCTCACCTTTGAGACCAGACTTTTTTTGGTGAATTATGCCACCAGGTAAATGAATTGTAAAGTAACACGGCCTCCTTCCTTCCATTTTTCTCTATGCAGCTAGGAAAGTATGTCCCAACGATCCTCACACCAGGATAAACTGCGGCTTCCCCGGCATCACGGCTAAGGAGTGCGAAAGGAAGGGGTGCTGCTTCAGGGCACATCCCGCTGGTGTCCCCTGGTGCTTCTACCATCGCATGGTGGAGGAAGGTAAAGTCCTGCATGAGACAGGCACACTGTGGCTCTTGGCGTGTCCACACTGTGCCCAAACTTGGTGTGCTGTGCGAGAGGCCACGCTCAAGGGAGTGAGCAGGATGAGGTCTCCCCCTTCCTGGTGTGGGTGCAGAGCTTCCTCACCCAAGGCATGAGAGGGGAAGAGGTGGATAAACCCTAAAAGGAGTGGCTTCTTGCCAGAGGGGTGGGTGCTGCCAACACACTTGAGCCAGGGACTGATGGGCTATGTGGCTGTGCAGGTAGGTCTGGGCTCAGGTGTGAGATCAAGCCCTCAGCTAATGCAATGGCAGAATAGCAGCTGCCAAACTCGCATCTACTTTACCACAGGAGATAGAAGGCTTTGCTTCTTTAGAAATGTTGACTGAAACGTACGAAAGTTTCTGATCCCCTACTTCAGTTTTTTTAATTAGGATTGACATGTCAGCATATCTCAGGTATATAGCATATAGCATCAGCCAGTTCCAACCCACGGTGTACTTTGTACTGGGAACAATTCACTGTAATTTGGTTTTATGTAGTTAGGAGACACACGTATGGATGGGGATGGGAAAAGCAATTGCTAAAAAATTGCCATTTTGATGTCCTGCATGTAGGGCAAAACACCTCCTAGCATCTTGTGCAATTTGTGGAGATAACATGTCCCTTAATCTGCTTCTCTTTACCTCCCCAGCTTGTTAAAGGAGAAACTTCCATCAAAAACCTTGAGATCTTTGGACCTGCTCCAACAGGATACAACAGCCGGGGGTCCCAAGTCAGACATTATAGTTGCATCAGCTCTGATTACAAGGTCATTTTTACCTTGGACCGACTCCTTTCTGATGAAAAGTTACTTGCAGCTTTTATCCTTTCAGTAGGCTAGTACCGTGCAGGTTTTCACTGTAATAAAAGAACTAAGACACAATTCATGAGTTTCTCTGCTGTCTTTATATTTAAAGCAGTGTGTTTCACAGTTTCCCAGGGATTTTGGCATCTTAGCAACCTACAGATGACAGCCGCTAACACTTCCGAAAGGAACACGGCCCTCAGTTTTTTGTGTGAGTTACACTTCACACTTCTGAGTGAGTTCTTGCATTTGTTAGCTGATATGTGGCTTCAGGCAGGCCAGCCACCCTTCTGAACACTGAAAATATTCTGTTTCCCTCTATATCGCAGCAGCTATGAGTTTGTTGGGGGGTTTTTTGACCCTAAAGATGTAGGGAAGGGTACCTCTGTTGGTTGACAACCATGCTGGTCTGACTCGGATGCCTCCAGCTCCCTGCATCACCGTGTCTCTGGTACTGCCAATCCCTCGGTGCTGCTACTGGCGGGGCATGGAGTAGCTCAGGAAGGCAGGTACCCACCTGGTACCCCACCTGACCCAACATGGACCCTGCCCACTGATGCAACATGCAGCTGAATCACCAGTCAGGGGCCAAGCAGTGTTCCCACAAGTGTGTCCCATGGGTCACGCTCAGAAAAAGTCTCTGTGACACTAAAAGCAAGGCACAGGTGCTCCTGGCCCTGACCTATACCTGAAGTAGAGCCCAGTATGTCTCGCCAGCCACAGGTGATGCTCCTGGTCCTCAGGTGTGACTACTTTCTCTTGGGCACCTTTAATGCTTGGCACTACAGCTCGAATGCTCCTATGTTCCAGCTAACTGAGAATCAGTAAAGCGCCTCTAAGAGCACCACTGGGAACACAGTGGGTAACAGGAGACTGTGGTGGCAGCAAGCTTTGCACAGGGCTCATGAGGAAAGAACAGTTGTGAAGGATTGAAATGCACAAAGAAAGAGAAAATGGTGGAGACACGTGCCTAGTCAGAAATTTATCCAAGAATGCTTTTGTGATTAATAAGTTTATCCAAGAGTGTAAAAATTAGTCACTCATAAAACTTCATTATCCCACATTTACAGTAGGCTCAATAGTATGATTTGAGTGTGGTAGAATAGCGGTTATAACACAAACAATAAACTGCCAAGTCTACTCCAGGTCTTTGAAGGTCTTTGCTGAGGAAGGTTTGGTGCTGGAACCCGAGTGAACCTGGAAGGCCTTGGCAGTGGAATCATGATAGTTCTGCACTGCAAAATCTGTTGCAACAACTAAGTGCATTGATAGAACCATAGTATCACAGAATATCCTGGGTTGGGAGGTATCCATACTGACACCAAGTCCAACTCCTGCCTCCATGCAGGGCCAGACAAGTCAGAGCATGTGACTGAGAGCATAGTGCAGAGGCTTCTTGAACTCAGTCAAGCTCCCTGCTGAGACCACTCCCCTGGGGAGCCTGTTCCAGTGCCTGAAAAACCTCGCAGTGAACAACCTCTTCCTAATATCCAGCCTAAACCTCCCCTGTCTCAGCTCCATACCGTTCCCTTGGGTTCTGTCACTGGTCACTAAAGGGAGGAGATCAGCACCTGCCCCTTCACTCCCTCTCATTAGGAAGCTACAGACAGTGATGAGGCCTCCCCTCAGCTTCCTGTTCTGCAGGCTGAACAAACCAAGGGACTTCAGCCTCTCTTCATAAGACTTCCCCTCCAGACCCTTCACCATACTCGCTGCCCTCCTCAGGGCACTCTCCAGTATTTTTATGTACTGTAGTGCCCAAAACTGCACCCAGTGCTCAAGATGAGGCCGCACCAGTGCAGTGTAGAGCAGGACAATCCCCTCCCTGGACTGACTGGCCATGCCATGCTTGATGCACCCCAGGTTGTGGTTGGCCCTCCTGGCTGCCTGGGCACACTGCTGGCTCATGTTTAACTTACTGTCAACTAAGACTCCCCAAATCCTCCACATGGCTGGCCTCCAGCATCTGGTCCCCCAGTCTGTATGTGCAGCCAGGGTTACCCCTTCTCATGTGCAGAATCTGGCACTTGCCCTTGTTAAACTTCATGCTCTTGGTGATTGCTCAGCTTTCTCTTCTGTCCAGGTCTCTCTGCAAGGCTTCTCCAACCTCAAGGGTGGAGATGGAATGTTGAGACAGACACCCTCTAGGACTAGACTCTCTAGACTCGATACCCTCTAGTTCTGAGCCAGATTGTTTATGAAAATGTTAAAAAGAACTGGACCTACAATGGAACCCTGGGGAACCCCACTAGTGACTGGCTGCCAGCCAGATGTTAACCCATTTACCATCACTCACCAGGTAATGGGGTCTTCATAGGAGTCTCCTTGGGAGAAAGAACCACACTGCCTAGAACTATTAAAATTAATATTTTTGGAGGGAAAACAAGCTGGCAAAACCAGAATAAAAGCCACAGCCATTGAGGATGTGAAGATGGCAATTCCAAGGCAGAGCAAAGTGAGATCCCAAAACAGGAATGCACACTGAAGAGGCGTGTTCAGGACCTGCACAGATGTGGCTACAGGAGAAGGCACCTTCCTCTCCTCACCTTCAGGATCACTCTGCGAGCTTCCCAGACCTGACTCAGTCATCATGGGTCCCGTTCACAGGTCTTGGGGAGAAAACACCACTTCTGGGTTGGAAATCATCTGGCTAGTTCAGATGTCCCCAGTAGGGTGACCTGGACTGCCCAGAAAGACTTCCTTCCTGCCCAGATCCAAGGGGAGCCAAGACAAGCAGCTTATGTATCTACTCTCCTTCCTTGTTTTTTCCCATCAGGGCCTGCATCTGGAGAGTGCCACTTGAGGGACAGGAGAGATGGGGAAGACCACTGCCCTGGCACAGATGTCTGACTTGATGCTAACTTTCCTAGTGGACTTGGTGGCATAAACCCCAGAAAGACAAACCACTGTGCGGGAACAGTGGTGTCCTGGCTGCTGACAGCAGCAGTTGCCTTTTGGAGCTCACAGTCTGGCCAGCAAATCACCAGAAGTAAATATGTGCAGTTTATTCATTTATTTCGCATCGATAGATTGACAAGCTTCACTGGCCAACGGGACTGAAACAGTTTTGCATTACTGTCCTTTTCTGTCCCTTCTCCATCTTTTTTTCTTCTTTTTCTTCCCCCCCCCCCCTCCTTTTTGCTTGTAGCTCCATCCAGCACTAGGGTGAGAAATTAAATCAGAAAACTTACAAAGGCTACTTGACCCAATTAATCTGTGTAACAGAAAGAAATCCGAGTGCACCCACAATGCCTTGAGAATGACGGGTGGCCACACCGGTTCATTTCTGGTATTCATCTTGCCTGTCAGGGATTGGGAGGCTGGTCCAGGGAGAGGTGCAGGGTAGGCACGTAATGAGGCTTCTCTTCTAACCAAATGCAGGACTGGCATGAATGTGAATCAGTTTTAACAAGCAAGTATGAGCAGCCCAGAGGAGGGCTACCCTTTGGGTGTCAACAGCTCCGCTCACACACCTACACCTCTGTACAGCTGACGCTGGGTAAGCAAACAGGGTTCCCAGTATTTTTCTGGAAGCAAAAAAACCCAAACCCAAAAATAAGTAGGTCAGCTTCATGATTTTCGTCAGCAAAGGTGCCACCATGGCAGGGATCAATCCTCTGTGACACAAAGCGCTTGTGCTGATGAGAGTGTTACGCAGATAGTGAATGACATTTAAGAATGGCGAATGCCTGGTAGTCCTAAATTGCCTGCAGTCCTGACAGCTGTGTGCAACCAGTGCCTCGGCCTCCAATAAAGGCTGAATAGGAAGGGTTTGATGTTGCAGATTGATTGCCTGTGTGGTTCTTTGGTGAGGGAGAACACTATTGTTTTTTTAAAGCCATTCTAGCCAAGGAAAAGGCCTTAGAAATCATTCATTTTGAAGCAATGCAGGAAAGCTGTGTTTGGCTGACACAGAGAATTAAGGGGGGAGAAAACTAGGACAGACAAGGAGCTCAGAGGAGATGGGTGCTAGCAACAAAGAACAAACCTGTAACAATGTGGAAAAGGGATGTAACTGAAAACACCTCTGAAAATGTGTATTTTAATGTGCCTACATACTTAAGAGTCCGTTCCCAAACATCTCTGGAAAGGGTACGCTTCCTGCTACAGCTAGTATCACACTCCTCTGGCAGAACTCCTGCTCAGAGGGAAGGTTTTAGACAAGGTGCTAAACTAAAGTGAAAAAGAATACAGAAACTGAGATCCTTCTCTGTTGGGAGCAGCGAAATCGCACGGTTCTGCCACAAGTCTCCAAAGAGCTCCTGGTTTTACTAAAGCTTGAAAACCTGACCATGATGCCATTGAGCAGCTTGGAAAGCAGAAGGTAAAGCACAAGAAACAAATCTGATTCCCTGTGTTAAAACTGGGCAGAATGATGATCTCAAGACCCAGATTCAGTTCCCAGGTGGTTGCCTGCACTGCTAGGCCGACTCCAAACAAAGAACTCGCTGCTCTGAGCTGCGGGCTGCGAAACCTTCTTTAGAAGCAAAGTTTCAGAAGCTCTCAGCTGAGAGCTTCCCAAGCAGCTCTTTGTCCTCTTTGGGCAGAACAGGCCATCATTACTAGGTAGACGTCTTTTTCCCCCATCTGAACCTTCTTCCAAAGCATTTGAAAGGTGCCAGTGTCAGTATACAAAACAGTGAGCCGCCTGACAGCATACATGGTCCCTGTCCCGGTACATTTCCGCTGGTACACAATGGGAGGATGAGGCTACAAATGTGTCCTCAGTACTAGAAGACAATGGCCAAACAGACAGACATGCTTTGAAAAATGTGTGCTATGATGCATAATGCATTCAAGGGCTAGAACCAACTGGTAGCACTCACAGATCATAGAATCATAGAATGGTCTGGGTTGGAAGGGACCCCAAGGATCATAGAGTTCCAACCCCCCTGCCACAGGCAGGGCCACCAACCTCAGGCCTGGATCTACACAAGGTTGCCCAGGGCATCATCCAACCTGGCCTTGAACCCCTCCAGGGATGGGGCATCCACCACCTCTCTGGGCAGCCCATTCCAGCACCTCACCACTCTCTCTGTAAAGAACTTCCTTCTAATATCTAATCTAAACCTTTCCTCCTTTAGCTTTAGTCCATTCCCCCTTGTCCTGCCATTATCTACCCTTTTAAAAAGTTGATTCCCCTCCTGTTTGTATGCTCCCTTCAGGTACTGGAAGGCTGCAATAAGGTCCCCCCTCAGCCTTCTCTTCTCCAGGCTGAACAAGCCCAGCTCCCTCAGCTTCTCTTTGTAGGGAAAGTGCTCCAGCCCTGTAATGGTGCTGTAGAAGAGGATGCTGTTCAGTCCAAGTGACTCGGTCCACCCTGCCAGTGAGCAGTAACATTTCCTGCATGCCTATAGGAGGTAAACAGGATAAGAAATCAAAGCACTTCTCTGTTGGGGATGAGCGTACCTGTTGTTCTAGCTGTAATAACTTTGTAAGCACCCTTTGTATACCCGTGGCAGCACCCAGAAATTCCCTCATAGAGGTCACCAGACAGAGACATGCTCTTGCAGGGTCTTGCTCCCCGCTGGCTTTGAGTTGGGTGTCCCAGGCTTCCTTCAGCGTGCGCTTCCATCTCTGAGCATAACAGATTATTTTGGAAAACAGAGGTTTTGAAGGATTTAATACTGAAATAACACAATTGAAGTGAAATGTTGGAAGTACTGAATCAAAACATTTCACTGCACCTGAGCCAAGCACCTTAATTGCAGAAACTTGTTGCAGAAAGTCAAGTATAAATTCCCAAGCTAGTTGGGTCTGACTAAACACAAGAATGGACTGACAGTTGTTTGAAAGCACATATCACCAGTTTGATGAATTTGGTCTGCTGTGTTTCCAGGAAGCTTCACAGAAGGTGAAGTGGGTAAGTAAACCCCAGCCAGGACAGATGCTTCTCCCTGCCACAAAGCAGGTTTTCCCCTGTTTTTTTTCCCCTTTTTCAGACTTGGCATGACTCCCCATCCAAGGGATGCTTCACCAAGACTCGGGATACAGGTTTCAACAAACAGAAGGAGCAAAATCAGAAGCTTTAGTGTAGCTTTTGTTTATTCTCTAACAACTTGGGTCTACTTTCTGATTCTCACATAGGAGAAAGACAAAACCTACTCTTAATGCTTAATATTTGACTCTACAGCTCAAGGTGGGAATGAGCAAGGAGGTCCTAGGAGCAGGTAGAGCTTTATACAACCCACCCAGACGAACAGATATGCTGGCAGTGGGACAGGAGAATGACATTATGCTAGAGAGAAGAGGGGGAAACAGTCAATTGTGAGGGGTGGGTTTTGCAGTCAAGAGGCTGACAATGGATCAGCTTCACATTTTGATAATATATTCCATCTGTTGAAGAGATGAAGTGTTGACTTCCTTCTCAGCTTTCCTGTCCGTGTATGGGCACAGGCACAAAACTGAAACGCTGGGTATCCACCAATGCCATCGCACACAGAAAACCTTGCATAAAAGATTCACAGATCTTGAAAAAATCTCCAAAGCACAGGAAAAACAAAGAAAGGAATCAAACAAGGCTATGAAATTTATAATCAAAGAAGAAATTGATGCAATTAGTGCCAATTTGACTAGTCCAGCCCTTGACAGCTTTTCTGCTGTAAATAGACCTTGCAACACACACTTCCCCGCCAAGTCCTTTACTCAGGCTCTCCCAAGGTAAGATGTCAGTGCTAGAGATTGACAGCCTGGCGACTGCTCATCGCTTACCTGGGCACTGCACAGAAAGCACAGCAACTGCTCATTGTTTACCTGGGCACTGCGCAAGACCGTTGTATCTTCCCACGCTAAAAGAGACGATCGTTCTTACCGTGGCAGCTTCCCTGGCTACCAACGTCTTTCAACCTGCATTACTTTGAATGGATAGCTATTAGAAAATACTACACAAATTGTCCTCTATTTTGAAACACTGTGTTTTATGAATCCATTTGGAGTACACAGGGGATGGTAATTGCATGTGAGGTATATTAATTTTTGCAGCATTGCTAATGAGAAGTTTATGGTTGGCTTATTTCATAGCATTAACTGTAATATAAAACATTTAATGTAATTTATGTTGCTACTCAGGCTATGAAGGACTCCTGTTCCTCCCCTTCCTGATCCACAGACAGTTGGCATAGGGAGGTGTTTAGTTTTTGGGACCGTAATTCCTTCAGTCTAGTATTATTTTCAGGTCTATAAAACATAAGTATGATCTCTGTTATCATTTGAAAACTGTCTTGCCCTTAGTTTTGAAAATATAATCCTATCGCGTCCTTAGGGTAATTTATCCTTCAAGCATCATTGATCATGCTATCTCGGACTGGACACTTGGTGACCTTGTAAAAGTTAGGGCTGCTGTCCTTGAACTGCAGTGACCAACGCAGGTAGTTTGGATACAGAGGAAGGGTGGCACGAGAGCAGCGATGTTGTCTAGGCTTGACCTGGAAGCCAATACACAGCGTGGTAGCATGAAAAGCCACCCAGTCAAACAAAGTGTATGGCAAGATAAGGGACACCTACATTGAAACCTTTCTTCTGACGCTGCTGTTCTTGGGGCCTTACTGAAGTCAGATTTTCTGCCCGAGAGTTTCCCTGCCAGTGCAATAGGAAACAGCAGACCCAGTGCCTCAGGACTGCATTTTGGGAGACTGTTCTGAACAGCAGAAACAATAAGCATATCATTTCTTGGACAATGTGGACCTTCAGGAGAATCACAAGAGGAAAAGTACTGCTTTTTTAAACTAGCTGAAGATACCTTTGATGATGTACAATGTGACAGAAACACACAGAAGGCTGCAGAGGAGTGTGGCACAAGTGTTGTGGCAGAATGAGGGAGAACAGTGTCTTGTAAAATGGGTAAAGGATAGGTGGGACTGGCAGAATAAAGCATGGCTTCTCTTCAGCTGGAAACAAGGGAGGAGAAAACCTATACATTCCAACAGAAGGTAAAGAGGAAATGATCCTTCACTGCCTCCTCTACTGCAAAAGCATGGGGAACCTCTTCTGACACTTGGCAGGCAGCATGGTCAAGACAAACATCAGATTAAGTCTGTGGAAGAAAAATCCATTAAAGGCAAGGAAATACAAAAATAATCCCACTGACTCAGGAAGCCCTCGAATGGGGTAAGGTTTGTCAGGGAAGCACTCCTGATGCTGGCCCTGTTCGTGCACTCCTCCCAGTGCCGCGTTGTTGTCCACTGGCAGGCACTGAGCAATACAGACCATTGCTCTGAGTCAAAGTGACCACTCTTATGTTTTGTAAGAATTCTTACTGCGTATTTCTGTGACTGACCTGTACTGGGAAGTGCCTGAAATGACCACAGAACATGGGTGAAACAGGCAATTCAACAACCTTGCTGGCAAGCAGTGAAAACATACCACAACAAACGCACTGGCCACCTCCCCTTTGAGAGAGAACTAACAAAAGCATCTGTCTGAAAATAATAACACTTTATTTGATTTTTTTGTGTGTGTGTGTTACATTATCATAAATGTTCTCTATTCTCAGAAAACAAAGCCCTAGTTTGGAAAATAATGCACATACAAATCTCTCCTTACAGGTATTAAGTATACAGAAATATACAAAGATTTCTCTATTATTGTAATATATCTCCAGAATGCCCCACATCCCACATTTTTTACTCAGGTCCACTGTACCGGTAAGCGTAAACTACAAAGGTAACAAGCAACCTGAAAAAGACATGGTTTATAGAATATAATTATACATACGTGTGTGTATATATATATCTACAACAGTGCAAATATATCACAGCGTGCAAGCAGCAGTAGTCTCTAGAGAAGCGTAATAAAATTGATTCATAGTAATGCAAACGCATTACAGAAACAAGAGACAACAATGACATATTAGATATACAGAATATGCACACTTTAGCACGCTGATTTCAAATGATACCTTGCATTGACTCTTGCTTTAAAAACAAAAGAACAAATGTTAAATAATTCAGTAACAGATTCAAGGGCAGTATCATACAATAAGGTCAACTGACTCAGATAAGGTGTTTCACAAAATTTTACTGACACAGGTAAAGGCTTGGCTACACTGCAGGACTTGACTTGTTTGTATCAATGGAATCTTTTCCTTAAATTTCATTTACTTTTATCTTTATTGGAGAGCATTTTTTTCAGGATTTTAAAAAATTGCTCAAGAACTAATTCACATTTGTAAAGGTCGGCATAATTATCATTGAGGCCAGGAAAGCTGCTTTTTGGAAGTAACAGAAAGGAAGGAGCTTGTATAATCATTACCCTAAGTGGGCTACCAAAAAAAGCTACAACGGGGTCAGAAAAAAAGACATCACAGATGCCACTGAAGTAAAAAACCCTGCCAACTTTAAAAGTAAAGACTTGCACGTCGCCTTACAATCTGCTTAAAAAGACATTGTACTTTTTTTTTTTTCTTGAAAGGGTAAAGCACACCCATAGATCCAGTGCATTAGGCATTCGGCAGCTCAAAGAAGTCTGAAAGTCATAACTCTACCTCCAAGTACCTCATGCTGTTCGCAAGTGGCTCATTTTTACACCCCACGTGAACAGCAACCACGACTACCTAGCAATAAGCACACAAGCAATTGGTAAGCACAGGCTGTGCTGCATGGAGACCACCAGAAAGAAAATGGGTTGACAAAACCTTGATGTATCTCAAAGGCATAAACAATGCAGAGAATGCAGGCTGGCAGGCTGAGCCATGGGCATTTCTCGTGCTGCAAGACACGCTGTTTTAGACTGGTCTCACCCCTCGTTTTACTGTGCTGTCAATCGGCCTCTGCAGAAATTCAGATCTCTTAAAAGAATGTTCTGCACTTGACAACTGCATAAATTTATGGTTCATTGTAAGATTTCAGAGTAGCAAAAAGACTGAAGCTAGAGCTTGTGCTCTACGGTACCGTGATTCCTTCAGAAGCTCTGCGTGAAATGTGTACAGAAACAGTAATAACCCTACCATACGCACAGCATCAAAAGGGAACTTGTTATGCTTGGTGTGCAGGCTCAGCCTGCAACTTCTGTTGGACATGTCAAATGCAGAATGATACCCAGGGTTAGGAAAACCACCCAGTGGGATACCAGAACCTCTTTATATATTATGAAAACAGCTATTTAAGAACAGGACAGTAGGAGTTGATCCCTGAAAATGCTGCTGCCCCTGTCCACGAATAGCAGAGCTCGTGATTAGCTTCAGTGACACTCAGCACTCAATCTGGGCACTCACTAGTGCTGCGTGGCAGGATTAGTAGGACCTATGTCAGGGGCACAGCAGTGATCAGCTTGCCACAGGCTGTTATAGAGGACATGACACGGTGTCATTTTCTGCATACTTCTAGTTCCCAATGGCTTTTCAAAATGCCTTTGTCATCATCCCACTTCTGAAACGGCTTTCCAAGCAGCACTAGAGAGAAGAAATTCCTGAGCAATTGCACCCTTCTGGGCTGTTCTGGTAGAAAAATGGATACACATGAGAAGGCCATTTTCTCAAACAAAAGAGTCCCACATGGGACTGTATATCTGCAGCCACCACTGAGATCTCCTCTGCTGAAATACAGACCCATTATCTACCACAGGCAACTTGCTCTGGAGGAGCCTGGGGTCGGCCTCTGCCAAAACCCACTGCATTTTCTAAGACTTCTGCTTTTGGCAGGGATATTTGCTGCCCTGCGTGAATGTTAAATGGGAACAAAAATCCTCCAATGGTCAAAGCTCAGAGCAAAGTCCATTTTCTAACTTACAGTAGGGGTACAGAAACAAGGGAACCACACCTGCAGCTAATGTCCTTTTCAACCATGTTCATGCTAACTCACAAAGCTTGGCCCAAAACAAACACAGGTCAACAGAACGGTTCTCTCTGGGAAAGCACTTCAGCTTGTGCATACATCTCACTCAACCCAAGACAGCTGATGCACTTCAAAATCCTCCCTGAATAAGGATACACCAGAGCAGAGCTGGTGCCAAGCTGGGACAGAAAATGCTGTGAAGAAGAAGACTTCAAGCCAGCTTATGCTGTGCTAAGATCAAGGAGCATCAGGGCAGATCTCACAGGTACCAAAAACTCGCCAGAGAACTGAATTGACCCCAGTGAAGGAGCAGATAATCAACACACACACACACACACACACACAAAGCCACCAAATGAGATTTGACCTGAAGCTCAGTAAGCGACAGCAACATGGAAGAAGGAGCAGCAGAAGGAGGTACAAGAGGAGCAGAAAGAGGTATGCATGCCATTTGCACCCTCCTCACGTGAATGGTCTGAGGAGAGCTCTGTTTTGAAACATCATCAGAGCACCGTAAGTTTCTTCCTCTGCTGTTTGTTGCTGTTCCTGAACATGCTCGTCACAGAGCAGGAGACCAAAGAATAAAATCATATTCCAAAAAAAAGTTAACACCAAAAAATAATAAACTAAGATCCTTCCCTGCTTTGTTGGAAAGTAAAAATAAATGCTGACGTTGTTCAGCTGTAAAGTAGTCCTGGATTGGCATTTCTGGTACAGAGAGAAAAAAAAAAAAAAAAAAAAAGAGAATTCATTTTGTTCTTAACAAAACTATGCAGACAGCGAAAGCAACTATGCAAAGCAACAGTAAATATACAGAAAAATACACACTCCTCTCCATGCTTGATTTTTATTCTCCTCTTCCTCTCAAAAAAGTCTTTTGTTGATTCAAAAAGATTAATTCTCGATCACTGTAAAGCTGTAATCTCGTCAAGACTAACTGAAAGTAAGTGGACTTTCTGGTACAGTCTCCATGTCGGTTTAGACAGCCATGATCCCAGTTGTCCTGTGCAACACAGCCCTCACCCAGCAAAGCACTTAAGCCTGGGCTTTAATTTAAAGACATTAGCTGTTCCTTTGATTCATGTTAAGACAATGCAGATGTGAGAAGTTAATAAGACACTTAAGTGCTCTGTTGGAACAGGGCTTCAAAGGATCTCATTAGAGCAACATACATCCATCTAGTATTGAGTAAGGAGGCAAGACAGGACCTCCTCTGTGAGGGTCTGCACACATGAGTATGTACCATGTTTCTTCCCAGAAACAAATGTTTAATGAAACATTCATTTCTGTTGACAACATAGACTCTGACACAAAAGAATGCCAGTCACCTGGTAACACTCAGTTTCTGGACTGCAGTGTTTGTTACCTCCCACTTACACCAGCTCTCCCTGTTCTGTGTATATATATTCCTCTCCTTTAATGCAAAAAAAGCTATCTTGGGCTCCAAATAAGAAGAACTGAATAGGATTTCAGCACCAGCTAGTTAGTCCCTTTGATCTACAAAGATGAAATGTTCTACATTTCTTATGCGAGTAGACTCTGCTTTCCAACTTTTTTATTTAATTGTAAATAACAATGTTTTGAAAACTTTCAGGGTTTTTCAGCTTAAACACAACTTTCTGCAAAGAAAAACAACTAAAAAAAATCTGAAGGACCTAAAGTCTTAACTGATGTATGTAGTAAGCAAAGCAACATGTCAAAACAAATCAAAATAAAACAAGGAGGCCAACAGAACACTAACATCTTCCTGCAATCCCACCAGAAATCATACATTCAGTCTTCATGAGACCTTTAAAAACCTCTCACCTCTTTTGCAACTTCTAGACAGATTGTGACTGATTTGAATGGTAATAATGCCATTGACTTCAACCAGTTTATGGCTATTTCTATATGGCTATATAAATTGAGGATCTGAAGTCTTCAGAATCTTGTCAGCCTCATTATTCTTCCACACGAAACCTCCAAAGCTTCAAATGTGCTTGCTTAACGCTACAGCACATGCATACTCAGTCCATTAAGCTGGGAATGTGTTTTTTAACAGCCTGTTGGAATTTATTTCCACATAATGAGAGAAAAAGCTGAGCTGAGACTAGCTGAAAAATCTCTGTGGTATATGAAAACATAATCAGGATGGACTTTAAATACTTCTGTCCCACAGCAGTGACAAAAGAGATATCATCAGGTAATTTTACAGCCAAGGAGGGGAAGAATGATTATCTCATTTACATGTAGCACTGAGTTTCAAGGAATTAATTTATTTCTTTACTGGGATACTACAGGCCGAAAGTGTTCCTTAGAATAGTAACTTCCAGCTAAATGCTGCCAGCAGATGCCTGAGAAAAAGCACCTCTAACAAAAAATATTCCAGAGCACGCACCAACTTGTGAACATCCGTGGAGGACCAGACTGTTGGCTGCCATAATGCAACACAAAAGTTACAGTACAGGAGGACATAGTGCAGCCTAAGGAGGTAAGACAGGAAAATCTACAAACAGAGGAACAGGCACAGGTAACGAGACAGCATCCGAGGAACTCATACTGCTAAACTGGCCTAGCTGGGAGAAGACAGCATTGTCACCGCATTAAGCTAACAGTGGTGGGATGTCAGCAGAGGGACTGCTTTTTGGTGCACTGCAATGGATTTTCAGTGGGGTATTTGGTAAGCGGCGTTGGTAAACACAAGATGTGAACCCTGAAGGAATTTAATACCATGGATGTCACATTCTTTCACGCACATCTAGGCTACAGCTGGACCAGCAGCATGCAACGAAAGAGTAAGCTGGCAAACATGGCCTTATGTCTGCTTGCAAACAGTGTTTGAGCTGCCTGTAATATTCACAAATATTTTGAGAGCCTTGAAATAATCAAGGCACATTGTGCCAAGGGAATTCAGATTGTGACTTCTTTAAAAACTGTTCACAGGTATGAGTATTACTTAGAATAGCCAAATTCTGAACTTCCCATACCTGACAGCCCTACAGGTCCATACCTGCTTGTGATTATGCGTGGGAAAGCTGAAAAACTATGACAAGAGCTTGTCTAAGGACTTTTTTTTTCTTTTGACCTTGCTTTTCATAGGTATCTCATTTTCAGGTGAAGTCCACTAACCTTCCTAACACAAATGACTTGACTTAGAAGTCTTCCAGACCACAGGCTTAATTCAAGTATCCCAAGTTTAACAGATGGATGCAGCCTATGTCTTGTATTGGTGAATTAAACAGAGCTTGGGCACGGGCCAGAAAAACTGGAAAACACTTGTCTTCACTGCTAAATAGCAGAGCTGCAGCCCAGCACAGCCAGAGCTTTTCCAGACAATGTTTGGAAAACTAACTTCTCTGCTTAGAAGTTAGTACAGTCTGGCAACCATTCCCATTGGTCCCAGTTGCCCGAGGACTAACAGAGCTGGCCCTGGTACTGTGTATAGACATACCCATGGGGTCTTTGAAAACAGTCCATGAATTGTAACTGCTGGTGGCCAGCAGATGCACATGGTCTCTCTTCATCTACTCTGTCACAAGCTGCTGAGCTCCTGAATGGGTTGCTGACATTGAGCTGCTTCCAATCTGCAAGACTCCAGCATCCTGAGAGGAACAATGCAGTTATTGAATCTGTAGGTCTGACTCAGAGGTCTGTGACACAAAGGTTAATGCACAGCAACAGTGGTGGAATTCGCCCAGAAGCTCACCAAGGTGTGTAATGTGAGTATGGACCCCACAGTTTCATTTTGGGTTGAAAAATCCAAAGGGATGAAAATTGGTGACAAAATTCACATCAGCTTGAAACCAGAACTCCCCCTGCCAAGTTGGCAAAGGCGAGATATGCCAAACAAATACATACTTCTTTTCACGGATTCACTGGTGCTTAGATTGACCAGCTTTTAATTCCTATGCCACACAGGTAGACTTCGAGATGAGAATAAAATGCTTGGCATCATTTGGACCTGAAGTATTACAAGGTCATTTGTGTACTTTAAGGAGAGTCCCACACACAGATATAATGACCACTGCCGTAAGAGGCAGCCACAAGTGTTTTAACACAATACCCCAAGCTCTGAGCTGTGGCTAGTGCTTGCACTCCCAGCGGGCTATAACAACTGCTCAGACTTTAGGGGCAGATTCTGCTTTCACAATTTCAGAAAAAATGAGCCTTGGAGCGCTTTGATTTTTTCACTCACAGGAGGTAGATCAAACAGATAATGAGCAGAGTTACTATTTTAAATATCACAGATATCAAGGATTTAAAAGTCACTGCAAAAGAATGTTCTTTCAATCATTCAGCAACAGCTTGAACATGTCTGACTGCCTGTGATGTCTACTGATGCTTCCTTATATGGACCACAGGTTTACTGCAGACTTGGAATCTGCCTTTTCCTCCTCTCATTACAGTTTTCAGATATGAGACCAGCTCGACAAGTAAAGCACCAGAATACTAAATTTAGACAGAAACAAAAATAATGCCTTGAATCACTTTGTTTTAAAAAAGTACCCATATTAAAAAGATATCTTTACCTTATTAATTAATACATATACAGACTTTTGGCCAGAGGGGTAATTCTGTGGAAAAGCATTGCAAAGTAACACATAGAAAACTGCAAAGATGAAACTCTGAATTTAAAAAGATGAGAGAATCCTGTTTCCTTTGCATCCCCCATTTTGCATCTCATTACCATGTCAATATAGATGCCATTATACTGTTCTGGCTACCGGGACTGGTACTCTAGTGACCTTATGATGAAATTGGGTTTTCATAAGGGAAGTTCTTGCAGCCAGGTTTTTTTAATTACAGTTACACTGCCTTGGTATTGATATTCTGTGGTGTAAAATTCCCTTCTATTTCTTCTTCCTAGTTAAAGCTAGAAAGTGTAATGAAAACATCAACCCAACTGGACTGATTGGCTTAACACTATATGTTCACTATCCCATTGTGGTTCTAGGTCGTAACAGCATCTAGCTGGGCACTGGAGACCAGCCTGCCACAGTGAGACAATGTCAAGTGCCCTCTATTGCATGTCTAAAGGTCTTCCTACTGCATCGGTTTAGCCATTTTTCCTTTACCTCTCTGCTCGGATTTTGTACCTGAGAACAAAATAGGCAATCAGGCGCAGAGAGAAGAAGAAAATTCCAAGAACGATGAAGTCCAGGTAAAGTTTGGCATTTTCTACATCCAGTTCTCTCAGAATGGCCTCTGATTTTTGAAAATGGCAAGTGTCGTCTTTGTCGCAATGCAGATCTTCTCGATCCAGTCCATAGATGGAGAGAATAACTCCTTCGAACCCGTATCTAGAAAGAAGAGGGATGGATTACAAGGAAAAGTCCTGCTGATCTGTTACTCAACCAGCAACATAATCCCTATGGGAGCTTGGCTCAAACACCGAGAGGTTCAATATCATTCTGACACATGTGTCTCGGGGCAAGTTCTAGCCCTGTTATAATCAAGCAGATGACATGTCCCAGGCATTTTACATAAGCCTCAAAAAGGACAGAAGTTTTGCCTTTGGCTGCTTCCAGTTAGTGCACAGTGCAATTTCTCCAAAGTTAAAATAGAAATTTCTCCAAATGTTAAAACAGAAAGCAGACTAATTTCAGCTCATATCCCCCTTTTAAAAGTCACATCATTAGTTATTTTTTTCTAAAAAAGCAATGGAGATACAATTATGGTTTGAAGTCAGAAGCATATTAAAAATGGCATCAATCTAGAACGCCTCTTCTCTTTGCTTCCTATAGTTTCATTAACACTGCACAGGTCTTATGTCTCCCCTGGCACTGGGTGCACTTAGCATGTGACTTTGTGAGCAGATTCACCATGGATCCCAGACATATGATAGCTCCCTCCAACTTCAGGAGATCCCACAGGGGCTAGAAAGCAGCTTAAGGCCTCGTCTTGAATTCTAGCTACTAATTCAGGGGTACAGTCTCTGTGTAAGACCTCACTTGCCCAATAAGAGGATATTTTAGCTTTTTTTTTCTCAGTAATGGTGCAGTTTGGGCAGGCTGGGGAAAAGGAAGATGGGGAAATTCACCTCACCTGATTTCTGCTATACAGTAGTCTAAACTAGTCTAGTCTGAACTATCCCTCAGCCTCCAGAGTATTCCTGATGGCAGTCATCCCATCTTAAGACAGGTCTTAGGCAGTGAGGGTGACAGGCATACATAGGCTAGAAGGTCCGATGGTTCTTAAAACACCAGTTTGGATTAAAAATGACATAAAGCCCATGCCTCTTGTGGCACTGCTACTGCAAAACCTAAAAACAGGTCTTTACCCAACAAGTCTAACTAGGTTACAGCAGTGATTTATGCAACATTTTCTTCCAAAATAAGGTGCTAGCATCAATTTTTCAGTTGGGCATCCTGTCCCTATTATTTCAGAAATCCACTAGTGCAAAACTCAGGAAGATTTGCATGCTGTGCAGTCCCACTGAATCCAAGGGGACTGACATGGACTTGTGGCTGACAATCTGTACTGAATGTTCCTATTTATCTCACATCATATACAACGTGAAATGAAGTGAGATGATGTGGTATATATCACATATACGTTTATATTCAGAAAGAATGTGCTGTGAACACAGCCTCTCTGGCACCCAATGTAAGCAAACAAACAAGCAAAGGCAAACAAAGAGCATTTCCAGTTGGGAGGTTAACAGCCTCCCCAGCAGTACCTGACATAGGAAATGTAGGACATCCACTGAAGGTATGTTGGGATGGTATCAAAGCTGACAAAAAACCCAGAGAACAGAAGCACCGGGATGGCAGTAACTGGGCCCACAAAAGTGGCCACCTGTGAAGAGAAGGAATAGACAGTTTCTTATCAGACAGCCAGAGGGAAAAAAAACCTAAATAGGTGCTGTTAGGAGAGGAAAAGGGATCTCTCTCCTCTTCCTAAACCCTTCTACTAGTTGACAACACTGCTGTGCTGGGATCTGTCCTTTAAAGGACTTGAACCCACCAAGAAGTTCACAGAGCAAGATGAGCACTGTGAATCCCCTGCCTCTATAGGTATGAAACCCCTCTTTCTGAGTGTTATCCTTTCTCACTCACTCACCCCCTACTGAGGACACAGAGATCTCCCTCCTCATTAGCCACCCATGAAGAGTAGCTTCAACTGGTCTTAAAACATTGTGAAGAAAATAAGGAACATCTCCATCTGGGTGGCTTTGGCGGGGAAGACTGATCTTGACCCAACTCCAACTTGTCCTCTCTACATCCCCTCCAGGGCAAAGGGACATATAGGTATCTCTCGGGGGAGCAGGAGCACAGGGATCCACAGAGCAGCACAAAGAGGGAATCAAGTCTTCTACTGCAGAATCTTGGTTGCATCAATGCATATTAATGCCAATATGTCATCACAAGCACCACAAAACAGTTCTTCTGTCACCTCAGCACATCTCTTGCCTGGAAGACTTACATGGCCAGCTGCCAGTGTGACATTCAAGCCAAGAGCTACTTCTCTCCCTCCCTCTGCAGAAGTTTAGCTTCTAGACAAGCCTCTTCCTACCTTGACTCCCACAACCTTTTCGTCCGTGCATGGAAGAACCTCTTCCTGAGCTACAGAGCCTCGTGGTCTACCTCCACTTTGTAGATGCATAACAATACATCAGTCCTATGGTTTCTACGACCTGCTCAGCCTGAGATAAATAGCAAGTGACAACTCACTTGAGCAGGTGCAGGCACAGCCCCATTCAGATGGGGAAGGAACTTCAGAGCCTCACATCCAGTGTGTGTACATGATGTTAAAGTTGACTCCAGCAGGAAGTATCAAGTAGCTCTATCAGACCAAGACAACTTTATGCCTGTCATTTCTCTACAAATGTTTTGGGGACATGGCAGCAATCACAGAAAACAGTCGGTGTTAGGAGACAGCAGGGTTCCTGTGAGACCACAAAACACCATCAGTACCTGGAGGGATGTAGAGGCTGCACCTATGAGAAGACCCAGTGACTGAGCCACCAGGGATGTCATGGTTCCCAAGGCTGCAAAGAGGACAAACCGGAGTGCATCAGATGGCTGTGAAGTCATCCAGTATACAATGCTGCAGTAAGCCACAGGAAACATGATCTGCAAGGAGATACACTTGGGATTAGTCCATTAAAGCCAAACATTCACTGTTACTTTGAATACAATAATAACATGGGATTTCTTGATAGTCCACAGCTCTTAGCCTTTCCATTACATGACAGGGATGGCTGAAGAGAATAAATGTACCTGCCACAGACTGTGATATCTCTCTTACTACTTGGGCATTAGAAAACAGATCTCACTCATTTTACAGCCCTTTTCAATTAATCTTCTGCAATAAAAGAAAAGGTGGTCTCTTTATTAAAAAAATAGCAAATTGAGTCTTGGCTTTTGTGAAGTCCTGCTGTTTACTTTTAGGGTCCTTCTGATTTGGACCTGAAGCTTCAGCACACACATAAGGACAGTTTCTCTACTATTCAGCTGGATAAAATACCAGTACTGGACTTCTTGGCAAGTGGACTTGCTACGGTTCTTGTTTTATTGAAGACTAGCACACATACCTGAAAAGGAACATCAGCCATGGTTTTGGCGAGATAGTAGGCTTTCAGGCTGTACCAGTAGTTCAGATGCTCTCTAAGAAATACTCCCATCTCAAGAGGAACTACAGAGAACACAAATTAGTAAGTTAGGTTGTCAACGTGCAGTATTATTGCACATCATAACATAATTTATCCATATCTAATCCTGCAGTCCCATAGTGGGACTGGAACTCTGAGACCTTTGGCAAACCAGAAATAGTATCAGTGATTTGCAATGTAATGTGAGAGGCCACCCCTCAGAGGTGCTCACTGTTTAAACTACATACCAGTCTACTCAGATAATCTGAACCTCCCTTAAAGAGGTTTTTTGAAAAAAAAGTGGTGCCAAAACTTAAAAAGAACCTGGTTCTTCCTTTTGGTCCAACAGGGAATCCAAAGCAACAGCATTCCCAGAGGAAGTATGGAACAAGTCCATACTGGAGGTTCTGACACCACATGAATACAATGATCTTATGCAGGAGTGATGTCTTGGAAGTCCTAGAGAAATTATTACATTCTCCCTAAGATGTAACCACAAGCTCATGACACAGCTGAGATGCACTGGCACATGGGGAAATGCCAGTTCAGGACTGCAAGTGAACTGTCTGGGTTGAGAAAAACTGGCAAATTTGGGAAGAGAGGGGTGCCACTGGACAAACCTATCTCTTTGTGTCTCTACACTGCAGGTTAGTGCAAGATCTATCCCCACACATGCATCAGAAGTAGAAGCACAAGTCCAATATTATCTCAGGTAGAAGAGATACATTACAACACCCTCCTAGCTTACTGCAATCTCCTTCCTCATTGATGTAACAGTATGTTACAGTACTCACATGTAAGGACAGTTGGCATGAGCGCAGCAAACATAAGAAACAACATGGAAAAAAAGAGGAAGCCAGAGTTGCTGAGGACTTTCTTAGCTTCGTTGCCAATGCCTAAGTAGAGCAAGCCGATGAGAAGTCCAATTCCAATGTGTGAGGTGATACGCAAGTGTGTCAGGACCTGTGAGCAAGGAGAGAGTAGTATTTCTGATCTGAATGCCTGGGCTCAACAACAATAGCAATATGACTGAAATCAGATACACAGATTGCAGAAAACTTATGTCCAGAAGAACTTAGACAGAAATGCTCATTTCTTACTGGCAAACTGGGCTTCCGATAAGGAAAACTTACTGTAATGAGTGTCCCAGCATCAACCAGACACACGGCTACTACAGTACTGAAAATGTCTCCCTGTAATCACTCGTAGAAACTGCAAATGGTGAAACCTGACATCTTACTGCTTGACAATGTCATGGAGTTATTGACCTTCATTCATCAGTAGAAGACTTTCTTTCTGACTAAAAGATAAATTTCCCAGAGAAGAAGAGAGGCAGAAAAGGTATTTCAGGCTTGTATTGACCAAACTACGTTGGTAGGCCATAAATTAGCCTTCCATGCCTTCTCTGTAATACAGTATTTCACAACAGGTGAAGAACTGCAAGCCTTTACAATTGAGTGGGGGGAGGAGTGGGAGGGGGCGGGGCGGGAATCTTAGAGACAACACTGTTTTTTAATCTATGCATCAGAAAATAAGTCACAGCTTCCCCTTTGTGGAGAAGAGGAGACGACCATATGATCCATGGTTAGTGCTCACACACCTCCAAGGCATGCTCTCCAACTGTACCAAAGACATTCTGATTGACTAGTTGAAGCAACATGGAGACTGTGAAACTGTATGTATGCTTTGGAGTACAACAGCCCTCACATATGAACATGACACTTTTATTTTTGACCAAATATTTAGTATTAGACCAGATTTGCAAACTATTCCACACTGCAGGGAGGCAAAAATCGCTAACCTAATTAATCCTTGAGTGACAGATGCACTATAATGCAAACCAGCAAGGGAGAAGAAAAAGTTACAGCAAAGAAATGGGCCGGCCAAACAACAAATGGGCATAATATACGTAGTCTGTAAATAAGGTGCTTCCTATCTGCTAGAACTGCATGGTTCTGCCATATCATCCTAACCAGAGCAGAGGGGAAAAGAGCTGACTCCTTTTGCTGTAGCACTGAGTGCAGACTTTCCCTTTCTGTATTCTGAAGGAATACAGTGGTTACATGACAGCGGAGGCCTGGACACAATGGTCCAGTAGATTTCTTCCAAGCATGTAGTTCTGTGTGGACAGGTCTGCACTGGAAACAGTAGAGATACCTGCTCAGCTGCAGGGCAAAAGCAGCATAGCTGCAGCATTTGGAGCTCAGTGAAGCTCAGCTTACCCTGTCACAATGGTAACTTACTCATGTTGAGCTCCACATGGCTCAACAGCCTTTGGTTTCCAGCCTACCTCTCCTTAATCCATATCGGCTGGCTTTCCCCTCTTCTAAGGACAGTTATGTCAAATTCATACACTGATACATAGTAATAGGGCTGTTTAACACTTTATTAACCTTACACCCTGCTGATATTATCTCTGTCATCCTGAATTTTCTGGAAAAACTAACTTTGTGATGCACCAGTACAACCTCCCACTCGCTTTTGAGTAGGGTAAGTACACTGTACAAGGGACCTGCCAACACAGAAGCGGTTTGAGCTTTAGGTTTTTAGGCCAGATGCTTGTGAGTTTCTCTGAAGAAAACTGTTGTTCACAATGAAGATGGTACAGATAATAGCAAGACTCAAAGATCAGTCTTGTTCCTTTAAAATTCTGTGATGATATTCATGCATGGGCTGTCAGACAGGACCTTTAAGGCTTATCACACTACCTCACAACCAACTGAATAGACCTTTTGGCTACAAAAGTTATTATGAAGGCAGTCTTACCGAATCCCTCATGATGGTGAGAAAAGTTCTTTTGAAGAGGATGCAGAACTGGGTTAGGCAGCTGGCAGAGAAGCTGTGGCAGCCTTCTGTGGAGGACGAATCCTGCGGAAACACATAAAAGAATAAACTTCTTTCTTTGCAGTATCTTGCTTAGTTTTCATTCACAAAACCCCATTCTCATCAGCTGAATGTACCCAGAAACCTCCTCCGGTGATCGAGGATTCAAATTCTCCTCCTCCCCCTCAGCCACAAGCCATGCCTGTTAGTTGTGATATACAAAATACCTCTTCAGACGGCCGGTGCCAGAGGAAGGGATTCAACTCATTCTCACCACCAACATCTCTCTTGTAGTCTGTGTCACATATCCTCTCCCGTACTGCCCTCACCAGCCGGCTGTTCTGGTCTCCATATTCACCAGATGCTACTTCCATAACTATGAAAAGCAGAAGGCAAGTTGCTGGTTTACACCACTGACTAGCTACAAGCCTGATTACTAGATCCCCTTGATTTTGTAGCATTGATAGAAACAGGAGTGATGTCTAGAGTGGGCTCTAAAATGCTACATGCAAATTCATATGCACACAAATGTAATTGAAATTTCTCTTCTGTAACTCTTCAGAGAGTTCACTCCATCCGGGAAGTTAAGTGAACCACTTTAGGGGAAAGGCAGTGAATATGGGGTAGTCTTAGTAATACAAAAAATGACACAAGTCTCTTTTCGTGGTCAACACTGAAAAACCTGTCAGTGCTTTTAGCTGTGTACCACCACAGTGGTATTGCCCAATATAAAAAACCCACAATACTGGAAAATAGTTTGAAAACTCACTGAGATTAATTACTACAAAAGGGTAACAAATGCATTTCATCTTTAGTTTCCTGGGACCTGGACTTTCACCAGAGAGAAATATCCACTAAATTTTACCACTAGATGGCATTCAAATTACTTAGAAACAAATCTGAATAATTTTATTTTAAATTTTGTTACCTATACATACACACACGCACTTATGTACAGAAGTATAAAATACACTATGGTCCCCATTACCCTGAAGGTGCTAATCAAATACAAAATAAACTACTCAAACTGTCCTTACCAAAATCTGCTGGATTGTGGTACGTTGGGCAATTCAGACCCAAATCTCTCAAGTAAGGGACTAGGTTTAATACTTTCCCACGGTAAATGCATTGACCTTGACTTAATACATAGAGCTGGAAAACAAGGCAAAGAAAAAGAAGAAAGAAAAAAGGGAAACGTGAAATAGTATCAAAATATTTGAACCTGCTACTTGTGTGACAGCAATCCATGAGCCTAATGACCTCTTCTGGTCCCTGTGGAAGATCTATCACCACCTGGAACTAACCTTTGCATGGAATTGCAACTAATGGAAAATGTAATGGTTAAGGTTTGAATTCTGCAAACATTCCCTCCAGGACTTAAAGCACATTAATAGAATTATTATTAGTAGAATAATTCCATTCTTAGACACATGCTGAAAACAGGTAAGAAACTGTAGAGCTGAGACATCTAATTTCCACACATTATGAGTATTTTGGGCTAGGAGGCAAGGCTGGTGAAAACAGGAGTGGAAGGAGAGGTGGAATATCAGAGCAATGGGAAACAGCTTGATTATTCTTACTTTTAGCCACACTACTGATTTTAAATTAACCTCCTTGCCAGACTGGCAATCTGCAAGAGCCTGTTCATGTATGCTGTATTAGGTTTTCCATTAGCTCTCACAGGTCTAATTTAAATCTCCTAACATGATTAAAGAAAATTTAAATCTAACATAAACATGCATGGCCCACATCCTGTTGTTAGGTTGGAGAAAAGATCTCCAACTGACTTTATTTAAATTATTGTTATTTCATATAAAGAAAGTCTTCTAAATTTACACCTGTGTAGCTAGGATGAGAATGTGCACTAGCAGCATTGCAAATACTGTCACTAAAGCTCTCTTGCTCTTACTCAAATTTACTGTCTGCTCTGTGCCCAGTAGTAGTGGTGGGGGAAGGCATGAAAATTTCAAGTGTGACAACCATGGTTTCACAAACATACCAGCCAGATTATTTAAAACCATTACATGTAAATAATGGAAATGGTGAGAAAAGAATCAAAAAACAAAATCAGGAAGTATATTTTGCTCCTATTTATTTATTTTCTTTATTTAATTTGGCATCATAGACTGGAATTATTCATGGCTTTACTTAAAGAGCGTAGCCTTGAAAGCATAACTTCCCTAAACCACACATAAAGTATAAAGAGTTTGAGAACAGTACCTGATCAAACAACTCAAACAGCTTAGCACTGGGCTGGTGAATAGTGCAGATGATAGACCGGCCACCCTGGGCTAAAGCCTTCATCAGAGAGACAACCTGAAAACATGATGCACTGTCCAAGCCACTAAATAAAAAGAAAGAAGTATGTTTATCCATGGGTCCACAGGCACCACTCAGAACCAGCACTTGTATTTTGGTACTTTGGTCTCTCACTATCATGCTTTTATAGATTTCCTCTGTAGAAGTTTAATTTTATCATATGCCAACCTTATGCTTGTATTTCTCCATCAGTCTTTTAATTAAGTTGGAAACACGTCTGAGAATGAAAAATAAGAGTATTCTCAAAGCTGCCTTAAGGGACTTCTGCATTTTAGGACTGCAGATTTAAATGCTCCCAACGTTAATGAACAGATACATATTCATAGCTCTCCCTGCCTCCTCCTAGACTGATCACAGAACCTGATTCTAAATATGCTACATTAATTATTAAAAGTCACACTTTAATATGCTTATATTTAAACTATCTTTGCTTGAAAAAGAAAACTCGTCCCACAATCTGAAAGTATTTTCCTCTCTTCCTTTCTGTTTCGGTTTGTGTCTCCCTGAAAAATTATTTATAGTCCCATGGTTCAGTGGTTACAGCAGTGATCCAAGGGATTAAGTACCCAAATCAAATTATTTCTTGTGGCCGTACTCAGTACTTACAGGCACCACAAAATCAGCCTTTTCCAAGGCCTTAGGGGTGAAAAACCTTTCTGCAGTACTGCTGTAAAACATAAAGCAGTATTTGTCTATCTTTAATTTTTGGCCTTGAAATACCTGGTTGGTTCATCAAAAAACATGACAGGGGGATTGTTCACCAGCTCCAAAGCAATGGCAAGGCGCTTTCTCTGGCCTCCAGAAAGACTCCCAGTCCTCGTATTGGCACATGTCAGCAAACCGAGGGCTGTCAATATTTCCTTCACCTAGAGGAAACACAACAACGTGTCATTTAAATTCATTGGCCCGTAAAAATAGGCTCTTTACTGATTTTCATGGAGAATGCTAACTAGCTCATGACTTTGTTTCACTATACATGCACAAAAGCCTTTTTCCACCTTCTGTACCATCTATTAGATTCAGTGGGGTTTAGCAGTCTACCACTTATTATTTTGACCCAAATTCTACTTGTTTGTCTGACATGACCTGTCTCAGTAAAGAAGCTTGCTGGTAAAAATGGAGTGGAAATCAGTTCTTCTGTAGCACCCCTGGATACAACCCCCATGTCAAAAGAGCTTTGCAGCACATGAGGAGTTATTTATTACATGTTGTAACAGCATGTAAGAAACTTCTAGCAGTAGAACTTTGTATTTACAAGGAACCTTGTATTTACAAGGAAATGGAGAACTGTAGAACAAAACTCAGTGCTTTCTATAGAGCAACGATCTTCTCTTATCTCATCTGTTCTTCCCTCACAGCCTACTCTTTAATGCAGGGCCACTGATTTTAAGTGTTTTCATTCTCCTCAGAGCCAATTCAGGTGTCACACTGCTCCCTGCTGTTTGGGATTTCCTCAAGGCACAGATTCAGGAAGGGCACAGCTTGTCCCAGGGCCTTTGGAGGAAAAGGAGGATGATCCCAGCCGCTAAGAATTTTTTATTTCAGTGATTGTAAGTCTGGTCTGGTAGCCTTGTATGAGGAAAAATTGCTTGTTGGCATCAGTAAAAGCATGGGACATAAAATGGAGTGAACCCAAATTCCATTGCTCGTGTATTAAAAAATCTATAACTTAAAAGGTAGAAAGCAAGCCCAGGCATTTAACGCTTTGTTGAAGAATAGGAAAAGGAATCTGCCATTTTTTAAATAGTTGCTTGGATGGAGACAGTTTTCCAGGAAGGGTGGTTAACATGTTAAAGATTGGTTAGACCAGCCAGGGCCTGACCCTTCACTTGTCCTAATCTTGATTTCCAGGAGCTACCTCTCTCAGCAAGATGGGGTCCAGAAAGATCAAAACCCACTATCCCTCATTCTAGAGGAGAAGAGCCCAGTTACCTCCATCCTTTTGTCTCTGTGAAGGATGCTATGGGACATGGGTAGCATAAACTATGTCAACTAGAAACATACACTATAATTCACTGCAGAGTTTTTCACTTGTCTGGGGTTTATACAACCATCTGTAATCTTGCCAGTGCAAATGCATAAATTTGTACAATTTATAAACATCTACCTTACAATTTACAACAATAAAATGAATCATCTAGTCCAGCAGAAGTCAGTAACACCAACCGGAAAATGACTGTCCTTCTAATACATGTGGAATAAATGCACACAGCACAGGTTTTTCCTCAGAGCTTTGTCATTACATTGACAGTGTGAACAAGGGAATTAACTTACTTGGGCTAAAGTGTAAATGAATTATGACTTTCAAAGCACAAACAGAATTACACCTGTTTCAAGCCTCCATCAGATAAAAAATTAATTAAACAGGTATCTGGGGGAAGAGCAGGAAGCCTCTCATGTTTCTGAGACAGCAGGCCACAATTTTCCTGTGTCCATGCTCTGCTCCTATTCCTGTCCCCTCACATCTCCTCCTGCACAACTTGGTTTCACTTGGCCCTGAGGTGGCTTCTTCCAGTCACCTGCATGATTTCCTAATTTTCCCATGGAGGGTCTTCTCAGTGTGTGGCTTTGAGAGCACAAACTGCACCCAAATGAAAGTCTCACCCTTTTTTCTATTTATGAAAAAGAACACTGAAAAGTCATGGATAGCTCAAAACTTGAATTTTACAGAAGTAAGTACAGCCAAAACATTGGGAGCTTCCTATACCAACAGTAACTCTCTTTTCATTGGTAGCACAGCTGAGTTACTAAGCTGCTGGAAGACTTGTCCAGAGTAACATACACATCCCTAACAAAGGTAGAAGAGCAGCCAGTTCTCTTGGAAGGTAAATCTTAGTGTTAGCCATGGGCCCATATTATCAAATGAGCCCCATTAGCCCTCAACATAATCCCCACATAAGAGAGGCTTCCTCCTTGAGGAAGCAGTGTATCATACTGTCTCCTTGTTGATGCTGTCTCATGCGCGACTGAAACAGCTTGAGGCCAACTAAAACACCTCCAAACACTTTCTGACCTATTGTTTCACTTTTCACAACTCTTTTGACAACACAAACTATCTCTGCTTTCATCATTGCCATTATCTTTTGTTTGTGTTTAGCTCCAGACATTATCCTCCCATAACCAAATTCAGTAGAGAAAGCTGCCTCATGCACAAGGTAACATGTCAGAAGCCTCATTGTTCAGTCACACACCTCCAAGGTATTTTCTTTAAAAGGCAGCCCTGTGTCAGATCAAATGATGGGGAGGATACATGGCAATTGGGTAGAGGAGCACACTTCCTAGTGCAGGTCCAGCTGGGTTATAGGTTTCCATGGGCTAAAGCACATGAGGACTTCTCTCCTCCTTCAGGAAAGTTGTATGTCTGCTGTGAGCAGGAGCAGGACAGTGCAGCAAATGTGCAAGGGTGAATTGTGCAACTCTTTCCCAGTGTTTTAAAAAAGATACGTGCTTGGTTTAGCCTCGTTTTCTACTTGTCCAAACCTTGATCACCCAACACAGCTTCAAAATACGTTGGTATGTACCTTAACTGCAGCTGTGTTAACTTTGCCCAGTGCATTAACTCACCCAGCCCACCAGCTGAGCTGTGAAGATCAATGTTTTCATGCAAGCACAGAAATTCATGCAGCAGTCAGAAGAACTGCTGGGTTTTTCATTAGGAACAATTAAGGCCTAGACTCACCATTGCCAAACATGACTGATTTACCTCAGCACACATGAGGTACCTGAGCCCTCAGACATGCATGTAAAAGAACCTAAGGTGCAAAGGTGGATTAAGAGCAATCCTATAAAACCTGTGGATTCATTTCAATAGATCTTTTACAATTACCTGCTCGGTCTCATACTGAAAGTAACTTTTGTAGACACTCTAGTCAACATTTCCTCATGATACCTGTCAAACCTGAGGTTATGATTTATTCTATCATTACAAGTCCGATGCAATGTGATGTTAGATAAAAACGTCCACTTTACAGAGCTCACTTCACAGACCTCTTTGGCATCCTCAAAAATCCTCAGTTTGATGGACAGTATACATACCATTTCTCTCCTGCCTTCATCTTTCTCTTGAAGTTTCAGATGAGCAGACACCTGGAATGCAATATGATGCAATCTGATTTTGAGCTGGTCTGAAGGATGACAACTCGTTACAGTGAATGTCTCAGCACAACATCCCAACACAGCACATAAACTTCTTTCAACCCAGTCATGAAAGTTTAAGTTGAACTATAATGTTCAAACCCCAAGCAACACACATGCCTGCACAGTAGGTGACCAAGTGCATTCTGACTGAAGCAATCTCTCAAGGATCTGATAAAAAATGTATTAGAAAGGAAGACCATCCTGCAAGTCAAAGAGCTTGAAAGGGATGGGAGAGTTGGGCTTTTTGCATAGCCACTACCTTCCCAGGCAATGCTAGAATCACAGTTGTGTTGGGTCTGACTGAGATGGAGTTGATCTCCTCACAGCAGTTCTCCCAGCACTGTGCTTTTATTGGTAGCCAGCAAGGTGCTGGTAACTACAGGATTTTGGCTACTGCTGAGCAGTGCTGGCATGGCATCAAAGCTGCTGCTCTCCATTATTTCCCCTGCCCCTTACCAGTAGGTTGGGAGCAGGCAAGATCTTGGGACAGGGACACAGCCAGGGCAGCTGAGACAAACTGACCAAAGAGATGCTGCATACCATATGATTTCATGCTCAGCAATAAAAAGAGAAAGGAGGAGGAAAGGGGTGGGGGCTGGGGGGCATGTGTTATTTATGACATTTGCCTTCTGGAGCAACCGCTACGCGTACTGAAGCCCTGCTTCCCAGGAAGTGGCTGGACATCGACTGCTGATAAGTAGAAAATAAATATTTTGGTTTTCCTCTGCTCCCATGTGAGGCCTTTTGCTTTTCCTTTATTAACTGCCTTTATCTTGACCTGTGAGGGGGTTTTTCCACCCTGACCTGCTGAGGAGGGGAGTGACAGTGTGGCTTGGTGAGCACCTGGTGTCCAGCCAAGGTCAAGCCACCACAACTGTTTATTTCTGCTTCATCCATATCATAAGGACAACTAAAAAATTCTGCCATTCTCCAGGATGTGAACAAATGAGTACATAAATAAAAATAATCTTGCGAAAGATGTCATCTGCTGTCCTAAGAGGCAGCTCCACAAAACATTATGATTAACCCTTATTAGAAGCAATTAAACTGTTAAGTAATTATTTTTGTCAGAGCCTTGATTGATTAATTTAGACAGCAAGTATCATCTGGGCCCAATTTTACAAAAGTGGTCCTATGGGATTCTGACTACAATGTTCAAGTAAACAAAACAGAAGAAAAACTTCCTCACAGAGAAGAACCTTTGCAGAAAATAGTCACATAAAACCTACTGTGATTTCTTGTGGCTTTAAAATTTGTCAATTGATGCTGGCACACAGTAACTGCAACCTTAGGCTTATTTTGATAACATCCTCTGAGAAGAACTGGCTTTCTTCTCAAGCTGAGCCACAGGCCCTTCTAGACAGGTTGGTTAAGCTGTCAATTAGTGAAGTTCTTCGTGATATGAAAATCAGTAAGAAGAATTTACACTGCCAGTAAGTCTTGGGACTACTCCATTCCTACTGTTTTCCTGTGAAGAACTGGAAGATTTTTTATACAATGCCATTAATAAAGAAAATAAAGGCAGCAAAGAGACATGCTCAAGTCTCTTTGACTGCACTTCATAGTCAGAACAGAGAGATGGAGAAAAAGGGAGAGACAGGGTTACTCAGGCACTACCCAGGAAGAAAGATGATGCCCACAAAGGCTCCTTCTGTGCAGAACTGCAGGTTTCTTTCTCTGGGAAGTCTAAGGAGTACAGCCTTAGATCTCGCTAATGAAAATCAAAGCAATAAAACTAAAGAAGCTCAGAAAAACTCTGTAAGGATGAGCCTGAAATGGAATTCAAGGCATCATCGAAGTCCACGCCCTTTCATTGAGTTGGATCAAGTAGAGATAATAGCTTGGACCAGGACTAAGAATGTACACAATACACAGAGATTTTTCCATTTTCTTCCACCCAAATAAATCAGAGCAAGGAAAAAAATCTCACCATCATAGCTTCCTGGACAGTTAGATGAGGGAGAAGCATGTCGTCTTGCATGATGTAGCAGGAGACTTTGCGAAAAGAGCGCAGGTCACGAGGCTGCCCATTGATCAGAATTTCTCCCTTCATTCCTGTCTCTCTGAAACGGACCAAGAAAACAGCCAGGGGTGAATCTTGCCTTTGCTTGTGCTGCCACAGGCCTCAGTATGTGGAATTCTTAGGTAATTATTGCCCACTATGGAATAAAACTGATACAGTGGATAGAAAGTGATTTATTTTATTACACTCTTTTGTAGGAGGCTTCACATAATGTTGTACAAAATGTGAGCTGTCTTAAATGAATGTCTGAAAAAATACCAAGCCATTGAAGTGATCTTTTTTGTTTCTTTGTTTCTCTATCCTGTTACTTATGCCCTAATGACATAACAACACAGAGACACTTTGTATTTGCCCATACAATGGGGGATTCAGGAAGATGAACCTCAGTCACTTCACACACTGCTGTTTGGTCAAGAAGACATCAGCGTTATGAAAGCAGTGACTTTTAAAAGAGTCATTTTTTTCAAGTGTTTATAAAAAGTGATTTAAAAAACATTGCAAACATAAAACACTGAGTCAGATTTGTTACACAGCTGTTACACAGCTAGAAAGGAGACCTTTTTTTGGTGTTTTGGAATTTACATTGTTTCTTATTTTTGCATCTGACTTGTTAACAGATAAATCCTAAGTGACCAGAACAGAGAAAAGCAGAAAAAAAACCCAGAAGCAGTAAGAATACAATTAAAAATCTGTGGATTTTCTACAAAATTATTTTCTACAAATCTGGGGTAAGATTTGTTGTGCTTTTCTCTTCAAGAAGCCATTGGGCTGGATGATCTTAACTTACTTGGGATTTTCATTGTTACTGACCTGTATCCTGCCAGAATGTTCATGAGTGTTGACTTCCCAGCTCCTGAAGGACCCATAATTGCAACAAGTTCTCCACTGCTGAACTTCCCTGAAATTCCTTTCAAAAGGGTCTTGTAACCTGAAAGAAGGAAGAGAAGTTCACTGAACCCTTTACAATTACATCTGGTGAGCAATGAAAGTTTGTTTCCTCTAAATAGTGACAAACAGGCACTACCAAGTACCTGCTGAGAGAATGAAAGATCAGCACGCTGCAGTTACTATCAAAAGCCAAACTCTGAGTGGTACCAGCAACCTCTTCCCACTACACAAGTAGTATGGTAGGATTACAGGATCACACATTTTGGTTCATTCTAGGAAAATTTTCAAACAGCTAAGAAGACTTGCAGCCGTTTTCTGTGTGTCTGTATTTTACTCAGATGTGGGTGTCTCTGTTACCATATCTAATACTCCACAGCTAATGTAACTCCACAGGCTCGGAGCAGAATGCTCTCCAATCACTGCAGCTTCGATGACAAAACTCTTCCCCCCACCAAAACAACAAAAACTTCCCGTGGTGTGATAGCCATGATCTCAAAGGCAATGTCCCATCTTTGGTTCTTTCTGCACTGAAAGAGGCATGACAAGCAAAAGGAGACATACAAGAAAGACAAACCTCCTTCATTCTCATACCATAAGGACTCTCTTAGCCTAAGGACTCTAAAGACTTTTCTAGACAGGGAGATGCAACACAATAAATTTGTAAAAATAATTCCAAGGGGAATCATTATTCCATATTAAGTACAGGCAGGTTTTTCTCTTGTTTAGGTTAAGCTACTTCAGAAGATCATGCTGCAGGAAGTATGTCCTCAGGCAGAGCTGTTCTAGAATAACCACACCACCAACTGAAACATCTCAGCTGAATAAATTACCTTTGTCAATAAACCATAATTTAACCCCCCAAACACCATGTTACTGTAGGTATAAGCAAACTGGACTCCAATGAGAAATCCGGATTCAGGCTCAGTCACATCCACTTTGTCCTGATTGATTCCCATTTTACAGCAAAAGGACTGGGTGAGAAGGGTGGATAGAACCCTGACCAGCATTTATATTTTTCAAGACCTTTTTCCCTTGTTGTTTTTTTGTGGGTTTTTTTTTTCCTTTCTTACTCTTTTAATCACCAGTGCTTTTAGTTAAAACTTTAAGAATAAAAAAATGTTAATTTGGTGTAAAAAAAAATTTTATATGTTGCAAATTCTCTGGAATTAAATTTAAACCAAAACAGAAGGGTGGAAGATCCATTTAGGTGTAGCGCTGGGATTTGGCAATCCTTTTTGCTATATTCGTGTATATGCAGGCAGCATTTATATTCCACATGTAAACTTTCTCAGTGCTGTGATTATCATTAACATAGATTGTAGGTGGAATGTTGAAATGGTATAAAAACATAATGTCTGCAAGCTCCTAGAAAATCAGCAGTGGATTATTTTCTTCTGCTTTTTCTTTCTTCCTAACTCCATTATTTCTTGTTTTCCTTTCATTCCCACTTAATGTTCTCCTTAAATTTTCTTTTCTTTAGTCTCAGTTCACATTACTTCAATGCCACAGGCATCAAATTTTTGCATCAAAAACATTAATGTCATGCTGTCATCAGATCTCCCAAATCTGCAGCCAATACCCTTCTTTGAGCATCCCCCAGCCCAGAAGGAAAGCAGTAGTCACAAAAAGTCTCTCTACAAAAAATTAATCCTACTGTTTTCATGGCAAATGTCCTAGAAAGCATAGCTGACCAAATGTATCAAAATAACAGTTTGCTTGACTGCCTTTTTTTTTGTTGTTGTTTTTAAATGGGACAGAAATTTTTCACTCTAAAATTCTGTCCTGGACCTGAACAAAGCAACTTGTTTGGATGCTACAAGACATCATGGGTACAAAAACAATAGTAAGAACACAAGAGAATACAATCTATCAGAAAGAACACCTATTTCAAAGAGAGAAATCTCTGGCACCCCAACAAAGTCTAACAATCTTCTCCTTCACACCACTCTCACCATCTTTTGCAAATCAGAATTTGAAGGAAAAGCGCAGGGAAGAGACCAGACCTTTCAAACATGACATTATTTGCTAAATGAGATCTAGAGAGAAAAAGTTCTTCATACTACCCCTTCTCTGCCAATGAGAACCAGCTACCTTCCAAGCCTATGATGTCTGTAGCAACTCAAACATTCGATTGTACCAATGTTTGCATTATGCACACATGCACCACACACACATGAGTTATTTGCAGCTGGGAAACTCTTTCTCATGCTGGTCAAAAGCTGGCCTGTCATTACCTACTACTGGGACAGGTTTTCTTCCACTGGGTCCTACCAATAGTGCACAGAGTAAAGTACTCAATCAGTGTCTGTCTCTATTCCCTGCAAAGAGTTCAACATGACAGAAGATCACACATTAATGCCACTACAACAATTTCTATCATACGGGCTTGTTCTAACCCAAATTTCCAGGGCAAAGGGTTCTTGCCAGGGTTCTTGCCAGGGTTTCATAATAGTCAGCCCATTTGGAGTCCAAAGAACTGGGCAGTAAATATTGTAAATTTATGGGGAGGGGGGGCATAAAGAACGTGTACAGCCATGAATACTGAGTTAGGTAAACCTAAAATACACAGCCACTGTCTGAAAATATGTATCAACATATGCATCACTGCCTACAATTGAAGCCTTTCCTCTCAAAACATAAGACTGAGAGATTTAACATTATGTCCATTAAAGTCACTTTTCCAAACATAATTTCACAAGTGATAATCATTTTCATTGTGGTATCTTCCCCACCACTACCTGCACTTGTTTCTGCCCCTCTGAAGGAGATTTCCATTTTAAGTATCCTGCACACCACATTAAATCAGAGCAGGACACATCTCTGCAACTCATTTGCAAAACAGTAGAGGAACACGATTAAAGAAGAAATAGAAGAAACTATGAATTTTAGATCGGGATCCCAATCATTGGCACTTTAAGTTGCTAAAACTCAAACCCATCTCTTCTTTTGAGTGGAAGCGCAAAAGAAGCCTTTCTATTACAAAGGTTAATTTAGCAAACAGACCAAAAGGTTTTACACTGTGGCAGTTAGCGTGGTGCCCAGTATAATCCTTTATAAGGAATTAAACTCCCTAAGTAACTACAGACTTCTCTTTCAGAATATTGAGGCTAATCTTCAACTGAATCAGTTGACCTAAAACTTCTATACTGGGCCACGTGTCTTTCACGAGAAACAGATTATGCATTTGCAGGGGATTGTGTTCTTACGGTACGGCGACCGTTTCATATCCATCTGCTGTATATTCGGAATTCCTGACCACCTTCAATCCAGGTTTACCTGGCCTACCTCATTTGCCTTAGATGACCACTTCATGATCTGTGCAGCAAGGAGTTTCTGTACCACAGAGTTCACTGAAAGGCTGAACCTCAAAGAAAACTCACCACTACCACTGATGCATATCGTGGGCCTTTCGGTTCAAGCACCACAGCGGCTTGACTTCCAGCAAGATCGAGCTGAGCACCATGTCTTTCAAGTATTTCTATTAAAACTGTTTGATTTACAATTATACCAGTTTTGAAAAATTATTTAAAATATGAATTTGTCAACAAGCCATTAATCACCATCATCAACCAAAACAAGCACTCAGCAGCTTCCCCAGTCCAACCCACTAAGAGTAGTACTGAAAGTAAGAAATCAAAACTGAAACAGAAAATTCAAGCAATGCAAACATTTTTTGGTGTTAATTTCACCTCATATTACATACTAGCTTCACTCCAGAAGCAAAATTTGTTTCAGTTTCCCATGTTAGGATTTGCCATGAGAAGCTAATGCCAGGCACTGTGATATCACACCGGATTCGCAGCCAGAAACACATGACTGGCCTGAGCAGAGCCCCATTCAAGAGTAGGATTCTCCTCACTCCCAGGCTGCAACACAGAGCCCACGGCAGCCCCTTGTTTAATGAGATGATTAAGGGTGATCTCTTGGATTGGTGAAGATACTAGGGAAGTCCGTGTTGCTCAAGTCAACAAAATTTCTGCTATTCTAATGGATTCAGCAAGGGAGAAATGTGTTGATGGCTTTATTTGCTTCCTCATGGACTTTGTACAAAGATTTCTGGGGAGATCTGGTTTTATCATTTTTACAAAAATTATGATTAATCTGGAAAGAACCACCCCCTCCCCATGCTTAGAGTAGGAGCGCATGCTTCAGGATGTGTCTGAATCAGCACCAAAAAAAAACCCCATAACCAAAACTCACTCCTACCCTTACAGTGAATTTCCTCAGGTAAATAACATCTCTAGGTTTTTACTAAAATGCTTCATTCATTTGCATTTCATTGCCAGCAATATACTCATTTGTTACTCAGAGAAATGTCACAGACTCCTAGAAGTTTCTAGGTGTTGCAGCCTAATTCTGCATTCATCAATAGGCACCAAGAGCCTGTGTCAGGTCCCGGGTGAGCGTGGCAGGCTTTCCCTGCTGCAATTACAGCAGGATTTGCCCTTTCCAATATATCTAAACTGTTTCTCTTTCATCACAAGCTCTTCTGAAGGTAGGAAACAGCTGTTGGGACCCTCCAAGTACCACTGGCCTGAAACTGCTTAAAGGCTTCTCAGAAGTTTCACTATAGCAAATAGGTTGCAGGATTGGGAAGAAAAAAAAAAAGACTGAAAACTGAGCCACACAATAAGCAGCATTTTGCACTGAAAAGTCAAAATCAAAGACATTGCAACCTGCTTTTTCCACACTTCCTAACTGCAGTCCAGTAGAAACGCATTAACTCTTTATTAAAAATTTTTATACAAGTACTATATTTCATCTTTATGTGCTGCTTTTTTAGATGGGATGTGATTTACTACTGCTCAGAAACATCCAGTTAGAAATACAGAAGACACTCTGGCAAGTACTATAGTACTGACCTGCTTCATTTTAATACTTCCAACAAGCAATATACTTTTTAAACAGGAATTTAAGTAAACAAATTTATTCATTTATAGTACCATCAAATTGTTCATTAAATCACGAGGAGAAACCACAGCCATTTCTTGGCACTGTACACTGACCCTGTTTCATTAAGGAAACTGCATTCTATTTTAAAATATATAGGCTTAATTCTCATTTCTTAAAAAAAAGCAAACAAACAAAACCCCACAAAAACAACAAACCAACAAAATATGTCAAAGTCCAGGGAATTCTCTACCCCAAAACCCAAATAAAGGAAGTGGAATCAAGGTGCCATACCCATGTCTTCCCCCTTGAGGCAAGAGTAGGGAGTCTGCTATTACAGAAAAATGCTCCTAGCAAATCTGTCTTTGCTGCATCCACCAAGATCCAGCACCCCCACACCCCCATGGCTAACAACTCCTCCCTGGATTACCTACTGTGCAACAATGTGAGAAAGGGAAAAACAGCCTAAACGGGTTGTGTGTGATATTAAAAGGTTAGTGATTTATACATGAGAGAAAGAGCTTGCAGAAGTCCATCCAGACATGGAAAACATCCTCATTATATCTGGCAGACTTTTCATTTGCCAAGCCTTTAGATACATATCAGAAAACTGAACAGCTGGGGAATGCTGGCAGAAACTCTGCAGAGAAGCACAAGATGAGAAACACACACACACACAGATAACAACCCAAGGCCAGATTTACAGTAGAAGCATTTGTAGATGTAATCAAACATTAGCTAGGAAACATACTACTTCATCAATTTTACACCAGCAAAAAGCCTTTCCCAAGCACATAGAATGTAAATAAGCCAACAAAAAACTCCTCTTGTCTGATCCTTCTCAACCTATTATTCCCTTTCTGCATCAGTCCTTGCTCTCACTCCTGAGAAGAAGCCACTGTCATAGCAAAACATCTACATGTTTACTGCTAGAGTCTACACCAATCTGCTTCACCTAACAGTTAAGTTAAGCAAGGGATGGCAGCACAGAGACTCCAGTGAAGTTCTTGGAGAAAGCCACCCCATTATCACATGAGAACCCCCATGGAGTTTCTCTGGGTCTCCTTGTGTTTTATTTCCCCTGCTCCCCCTTGCAGTGAGTAAACATGCTCCTAAACCCCAAAAGCAATCATGCAGTTAGAGAAGAACAGCAGGTTGGCACTGCAGAGCGGAGGGCAGTGACTGTAAGTATCTTGCATCTATTGTGCTACTTTCTGGAGCACACAGTCACGACCACATAGACTATTTGCACATGAAAAGAAGTGCAGGTTCCTCTGCTTTGCACATAAATAACTGCAAGCAAATTAGTTCCTGATGATTTACAGTTCCATTTCACAACTCAGCAGTCACACAGCCATCCAGTCTGTATAAACATGATAGCCCTACATACAAGATGTGCGATGACTAGTAGCCACTGCAAGGTTGTGGTCCAGCTTGTGGGTTTGGGGCTATTCAGAGCCAATAGTTTCAGAAGCAGCTTATAGCAACAGAAGATGATATGGCTACTGAAGGGGGCAATGCCCTTTGTTGTCTCTTCCCAGGACAACTTCCCCTCACCTTCCCTGATCTGGCTTTCAAATACGACTACACAACCAGTGAGGAGAGCAAACCCATCCACCTGGAAACCATTTCCTCAGAAATTAAGAACAAAGAGGGTTTGTTTCCAGCTGCCTGGGCTGCAGGACTGTCACTGCAAGGACACAGGGACAGCATGGTTCACAAGCAGGGTGGGAGGTGGGACAGCCCTTTCAGTTCCTGGGAACCTTCCAGCAGTTTGTGCTACCCAGGAATCTGACTCTTGAGATTCGTTTTCTTTTCCATTCTGAAACACAAATAGGGATTATAGTTAAACTAAATCCCCCTCTATGGACAATTCATGCTGTGGCATTCATAGAATCCTAGAATGGTTTGGGTTGGAAGGGACCTCAAACATCATCTAATTCCACCCTCTCCCACTGTCATGGGCAGGGACACCACCACTAGATCAGGCTGCACAAAGCCCCATCCAACCTGGCCTTAAACACCTCCAGTGATGCGGCTTTTGCAGCCTCTCTGGGCAACCTGTTCCAGTGTCTCACTACCCTCATAGTAAAGAATTTCCTCCAAATGTCTAATCTAAACCCACCCTCTTTCACCTTGAAGCCATTGCCCCTTGTGCTATCACTAAACTCCCTGGTGAACAGTGCCTCTCCCACTTTCCTGGAGGACCCCTTTAAGTATCGATAGGCCATAATTAGGTCTCACCAGAGACTTCTCCTCTCCAGGCTGAATTCAAACCATTTCATTCCACATGGGACTACTTGTTTTATTTTAATATAAAATAAGAAAAATTAAATCACTTTCCAATGATAAGATTAAGAAACTTGGGGCTTCACACATAAACCAAAGTTAGTTCAAAGCCAAACCGTTTCCCTAAATTGAGATAATACCAGAGAGATGTTTCCTGAGTGTCTGTAACAGTTACTAACCAGCGAGGACACTCTGTTTCCCACCTGCAAGAAGAGTACTGAACACTGTCCTCTCAATGGTATGGACAGGTTTGTTAATGTTTACCTAAGCCTGTAGATCCTCAGATGAGAAGGATTATCTATTTCAATTGATAATTATTTAAGTATTTTGATCTTTAAGAAACTCTCAATATGGATTATTTAAATGGTTGATTCTTTTCCAAGCTCTTCACTGAGCTCCAACAAGCTTAAGTCAAAGTCATTTACAGGTACATCCCATAATTGGGAGGAACAAGGGTTATCTTTTAACTTGAACACGTTTGCCTGAACTGTACCTCTGTAAAGCCTGGAGGCCAAAGTCACACCAGAAACAATAAAGATGCTTAAGGTAACTGTCTAGCAAGCAAAATTTGTATGTAAACTCAGAGCTGCATGGCTTCCATCACCATTTGTGTATCATGAGTGAATAAACCTTTTAATGAAACTTTTTCCACTTCAGCTTTAAGATGCACCCATCCATATAGTTCTGTTCTACTCACACATCTCTTAGGGACATAGAACAATAGGATTTTCCATTGTCTAAGCTCTGAGCCCTGCTTTAGTACAATCAAGGGAATTTACAATTGTAATGCATTCTTGTACCTTGCCTCAGAGAAACGACCTTCGTTATGTAAATGTCTATAAAACTGCATGCCAGGCATCAAAACATCAAGGCAGAGAGGGTAAGACAATCTAATGTGCTGCTTGAAGGAACCAAAGCAGTTCCTTTGCTGCAAAGTCCCTTCCAACTCAGAAATGAGGAATCTGTTCCTCTCAACTGAGAAGCAAAGCTCTTTCTTTGTAGTGGACTAAACTGCATTTTTCAACATAGGTCACAACCTGGCCTTCTGAAACATAGTACTCTTGATCTGCAGCTGATTTCCCACTTAGTGATCATGGGACAGATTATTCATAACTCAGATGGAGAGCTTAGCCCATGCTTACAGTAACCCTTGTAGTGTACAATCTACCTAATTTATACATTTAAGCTTTTGACATTTAACCTAAATTCACTGTTTAGGACTCATTTATTACCAAGAGAAACTGGCACACCTAACAGGCAATGAATTCTACCTATTTTGCGTTCTCGTTCTGGGACATGATAAATAACCCTCTGAAAGCGCATCTTCCTCTTAACTACAGTGGGAGCTCAGGGCAATTAGCTTAGGCTAGGCACCAAACCTCTAGATGCACTGACATGAAATCTCATGCTTTGCCAAAGAAACCATGGCTGATTTCAGTATTAGTCACAAATAAAATGGGTATCAAGACATTTTCTGGGTTATTTTTAATGCAGGTTTGATCGTGGTCCCTCATTTGCTTGCACATTTGTGGTAATTAAGCACAAAAAATGCACACTCAAAATCTTCAGTTTGGATTGGAACTTCACATTTTCAGCGATTTCCTACAAACACATGAAGAGGAGCATCCTGCCCACATTTAGGATGTGCAGATGCTTTGGATGGTGTGTTTTTACCTCAACATTAGTATCTGGCACTTACTCCTCACTCTGGGAACCAGAGGGCAGTTCAAAACACCACAATTTTTTGCTTCAGGTTACCTACTAGCTCAAGAACATCTACCTCAAAGGCTGAAACATCTGAATGTGCTTTGGGAGGTTAAGTGTTAATCGAAAGTTAAATATTGGGAAACAAATTTTAAAGCAGTTTTGACTTTTGTTTGTGTGAGCCCCTACGCTTGACTTCTATCAGCACACTTCCTCTGTGGTAAGTGTTAACTGCTAACTTCCTTCTGTGGCAAGTCAGTAAAACATACCAGTAAATTGGACCCTAAAGAGAGATCACTAAGCCCCCAAGCCAAGATTTATGGCAGGAAATCCCTAGTTACTGTAGGACATGTTGTATAATAAGCGGGAATACATTGATGAGAAAATGACAATCTAGTTGAGAAACTAGTTCTAGCAGAGGGAGAACCTTAAACCAAGCTCTAGGCTATAAAGAATCTGAGAAGACCATTTAATGTCACTGATGTCTCAGATACCTGAGTGAGACACTGAACTTCCACAAGACAATAGATCTGACAGGCCATGTTGTGCAGTCAAATAAAAAAAGCCCTGACTAAGTAAAGATTTAACTCTTCTAAAACATCAAAGTAAGGGTTGTGTGCACCATGCTTTTCTCTATTATACTGGCTACTCATTGCAATATTGTAGTATATGGATGCTGCTTTTCTTCAGAATAACTAATTCGATATGACAGTCTCTTAAGCCGCAAGCACTGCGACCCTGTAATTTTGAGTTTGAAGGTTTAATAGACTATACAACCTCACTCACCTTGTCTGTCTGTATCACATCTCCTGGCCAGGCAATGTCTCTCTACAAACAAGATGCGTTTTACATACGCTGAACGCACACCACCAAATAACAAGTGCTTGCAGTGGACACAGAATAGACTTTTCTTAAACATGCATTCTTCTAACAGCACATGGGAGTGGAACAGGAGTCAGTAGCACCGTGGACTCACCTCTTTGCTCCTCTAAGTATTGATTACACCTCCCCACCATGCTGTGAGTCAAATAGGTTTTGTGCAGCCTGTTTTTTATAGCTATGACCAGGAAGAATAGAAGCACGTCAATGCAACCTGAGCCAGTAACAGGCCCAGGTAACTACCAGACACCATTCTTATTTAATAAGTATCTCATGTTGGTTGATTCTGGTCCCACTGGAACAGCTGCTCTGAACCTTTCCTTGTATGCACTTTTTCTGTATAGCTCCCTTTAGCTGGTCCTACAGCAAGGTTACAGCCTTCTACTAAGGTTTACAGGATAATTACAATTATATATGGCTCCTGACAAATAACTGTAATCAGATACATCAATGGCAAGATTTGGTTCTTGTCTGTTTCTCTGATGAATGTTTCTGCCTGAGAGAGTTAAAGCTGTTCATCTTCCTTACGCGTGCACACGAAGCCATATGCCTGCAACCCAGGATAGTGACAATTAAATGGGTCAATGAACGAAAGTAACCTTCAAACATGAATGCAAATAAATCTGTACTTGCTGCAAGACCTGATGGCTTCAGAAGCAGTATTTACATGTTGAAGCATTTGGAGATCTGGGGCGTAGCTTGTACGTTGCCTGCACAGAAAATAGTTACCCTAATTTATCTTCAACCCTTGGGAAACATGAAAGGGAAAAAAGAAGCCATGTATGAATGACGCACAGCTTCATCTTTCTTCTGAATCTAGTGGCAATGTCTTTTTCAAAGAAATATCCATAGCCTAAGCCTTGTTTGATAATTGCTTTTTGCTGCCTTTTTTTTAATTGCCTTTGTTTCTGTTACTTAAGCGTGCAAGAAAGGTCTTTCCTGACAAAGAAGAGCCAACACAATTTGAAATGAAAGGCTGACACATTCCCTCGAATGACAAGCTGAAGTCACGAGCCTGATACATACATTTAGAGATGAAAGCTGTTTATGTATGCCAGTCAGGCAGAAAGCAATTTCTCATAATTGCAGTACCTTTATACCTCAAAGTACAAATAGTATTATTCACAGTCTTATAAACAGATAAAACCAGAACCCTTCCAAACACCCCTTCCCTTCTGAAAAAAAAAAAAAATAAAAAAAATTAAAGTAGGAGATATTCCAAAATAGCCCAGCGGCTCTTACGAACTGAGCTGCCCCATCTGCCTTCATTTTAGAAGTGCAGATCCAGGGTCACTCTGCAACAAGGGACTCAGAAACCCTTTCATCCTCAGAGAAGACTAATTTGGGTCTCCTGTGTTCATGTTCAGAGTCACCACATTTTTTCACTCTTCCTCTCTCCCTTCCTCCTCCCAGCCTCTTCCCACCTACAAGTGTGCACAGAGCAAGAAAGTGGAAAGGGAAAAAAGCAAAAGTAAAACTTTGGTTCTCTCCTCCTACCTACCTGTGTAAGGGCTAGAGAAGGCAGCCTTAGGGCTTTCTAAAGTTACAGCAGAAGCAGCTGAAGTTATGTAGCAACTCTTTCCTCCAAGCAGAGCATGATGGCAAGATCTAGTCTGAAGAGCTTTGTGTGTAAAGAAAAGGTTTCCCTAATACTTTCTGTGCACATTTTTATCAAAAACTCTAGGTAAAATGGGAATATAAAGAAACCTCTCCTGCAAACTGCATAGAAAGAAAAAAATACGTTTTTCCCCAGACTATTAGAATCCAGAGTCACTGTTTAAAATGTAGACTTTCTACATGCTCGCTAGACAACATTTTGTCCCTGCCCTTATGGCCATGGGAAGCCACATTTCTTGGATTAAAAATGTGTTCAGTCCTCATCACTGCAATTTAAAAGTTGCCACAGTGTTTGACCTTAAAAAAAGAAATTTAAAATCACTGTTCATAAGTCAGCTTCAGTAACTCAAAATATTACATTTGACTTCAAACAAAAAGCAGTTTTCCACAGCAGTCTTATTCAATTGCAATAGTACTGACAGTTTGTTGCAGGAACTTTCTCTGAAGAAGAGGCAACTGATGAGCATCTTGGCCATTGGACCTGAACAAATTCTGCGTGTCCTTCTCCTGCCTCTTCCCATCCTCCAAAACTGATTCTGCACTGCAAAGCTTTCACCTCCTCGCGTCCCCACAGCTCTCACCCCACCCCATCCTCTCCCACAACCATACTGAAGAATGGCTGGAGCCAGGAGCACCCTTTGAAACACACTCAGTGGTAAGTATCAGATGTATTTTAAAAAGCAAATTCTAAACTCATAGACTAAGTCTTTAATTCTACTACATACATCCAGGGGTGGATAAACTTCAGCAACTAGTCTCCAGAACTAGAACTCAGTGGAAGAGAACAGGAGTCGCACTCAGAAGAGCACCAGAGGCTGAAGAAGCTCCTACAGCAGTGGGACATCCCTGTGGCCAGCCGTATGGGCAGACAGTGCATGTATTATGGAACACATCTGCTCTTAGAAACAGCCACACTGATTCTTCTCATTTCTCCTCAACACATTAATGAAACAGAAACACAGGATAATGTATTTACTATATTCTAGCATTAATCTAGTGACAGATATAGCCTGTGATCCTGAATGTAAAAGTAAAGGAAAAGCTGAAGTATGTGCGGAAATAAACCCTGGATTACCTCCAGTTCTCGCATTTTACTTAGAACAACTGTGTTTTTCTCTCTCTTCTTGAATATTTACACTAATGAAGTTGCCCAAATTAAAATACTTTTCGTTGTCAGCAAACTAAATATAAAATCCTCTAAACACCACTGAACTATTTATCATCTTCTGTAGAGTGTCAGTGCTGAATGTGTTACAAACAAAACCCAACTGCACAGGGCACTGCTGCTACTGGAATGAAAATAAGCTAAAATATGCAGCTTTCAGCAGTCTGATTTTGGCTTCTTTTTTTTTTTTCAGTTCAGAACTGGAGAAGTTGGCAGCCTTGTGGGGACATACATCCACTAACTACCATAAACAACTAGATTTTCATCTGTTTTAAAAAAGCTTTGGTTGACCTACATTTTATGTTATGGATCAGCTGAAGCTTATAGAGTAGTATGTACAAAGCTTGACTCTTGCTGCTAACCATATGCTCTAAGCAATTAAATACTTAATCAATAATTTGTCCCATGTGGCATTTCACACAGAAAACAGAAATAATCATCTGACAGTTCCACATTGACTGCAATATAAATATCATCAAGTTTATTAACTTTTCTTTCCTACATTAAGATAATTCAAATGCACACAGTAAAATTATATGAAGTTAAAAAAGCTAATGAACTTTAATTCACAGTATCAGGACATGCTAAAATAGGGCATCAGAATCATTCAGCATTTTGGAAACCCTATTGTTGTGGTGTTGCGTGGCTGGGTTCTGGTGGAGATGGGGGAGTACAGAGGTGGCTTCTGCAAGCAGCAGCCAGAAGCTCTCTGCAGGCCCGACAGAGCAAACACCAGAAGAAGGCTCCAGGCCAAAGTCATTGCTGACCAAGGCCAAGCCCATCAGTGACAGTCACAGCGCCTCTGGGAATCACATTTAAGAGAAAAAAACCCGCAAGCAGCTGCTTTTTGCCACTAGAGAAGGGAGAGAGAAGAAGTTAGGAGATGTGCAGGCACCAAGGCCAGGGAAGTGGGGCAGGGAGACGCCCCAGGTGCTGGAGAGAAAGACTCTTCTGCAGCCTGTGGAGAAGACCATGGTAGAGCAGGTTGTTCCCTCTGCAGCCCATGGATGATGACAAGGAGTAGAGATCCCACCTGCAACCCATGGAGAGGGCCCCATACTGGAGCAGATGGAGACATGGAAGATGCTGTGACCCGCACTGAAACAAGCTCCTGGGACCTGCAGCCCATGGAGAGAGACCCACGCTGAAGCAGGTTTGCTGAGGGAACTTGTGACTCCTGGAGGGGGGCCCAGGCTGGAGCAGTCTGGGACTGAGAGACATTCTGTGATTCTATGACTGCACCCCATAGCAGTGACCCACGCTGGGGCAGCTGCTGAAGAGCTAAAGCCCTATTGAAAAGGACTCACGTTGGAGAAGTTCATGAAGGACTGCCTCCATGGGTGGGACCCCATGCTGCAGCAGGGGAAGGGTGTGTAGAATGCTGCCCCCCCGCCCCGCCACAGCCTAAGAACAAAAACCACTCTTGAGGAACTGACCGAAATCCCCATTGCCCACCCCTCCCTGTGCCACAATGGGGGAAGAAAGGAGCAAAACCATGACTAAAGTGAAGTCTGCTATGAAGAGAAGGCTTGTACTTCTTATATTACATTACTTAGATTATCATACTCTGGTTTCACTCTGTAAGTGTGTGTGTGCAGTGTAATAAGTTAGATAGGTATTTTCCTCTTTTTTAGTCTATGTTGAGTGTGTTTTACCCGGGATGCTAATTGTGGAATGATCTCTCCCTGTCCTTATCTTGACTCCTGAGCCTCTCAATAACTATTTTCTCCCCTGTACAGCTGAAAAGGGGAGTGATAGAGTGGCTTTGGTGAGCGTCTGGCCTTCAGCCAGGGTCAAATCACCGCACCTATCTTTTCTAAATTTCTACAAAACAATTGGTAAAACAAAAAAGGAAGCAGTACCTCATTTCATAAAAACATGATTTCCACCTCAGGTTCCCATTTTGGTTTTATTTTGAGGCAGAGAAAAAACTCAAGCTGGAGTTTTGGTGGTGGATTTTTTGGTGGGTTTTTTACTGTGCTGGTTTTGACTGGGATAAGAGTTAATTTTCTTCTGGGCAGCTGATACAGTACTGTGTTTTGGATCTGTGACTAAAATAGTGTTGATAACACACCAGTGTTTTGGCTATTGCCAAGCAGTGATTGCACAAAGTGGTAGCTTTCTTTTTTTAGCAAAGGCTGGGGTACACAAGAAGCTGGGAGGGAACATAGCTGGGATAGCTGGCCAAAGGGATATCCCATACCATACAACATACCATACAACATTGTGCTCAGTTATGGAAGACGGGGGAAAGAGGGAGGAAGGGTGGACATTTGTGGTTACGGCATCTGTCTTCCCAAGACCCTTCCATATGATGGAGCCCTGTTTTTCACCTGCCTGCTGATAGGGAGCTGTGAATAAACTAATTTTGCTTTGCTTGCATCTGCAGCTTTGCATCACTTACTAAACTGCCGTTACCCAGGAGTCCTGAGCTGTTGTTCTTCCGATCCTCTCCCCCTATTCCAGTGGGGGGGGGGGGGGTGTAGCGTGAAAGAGGCTGTGTGGTGTCCAGCCACTGGCCAGGGCCTCCTCACCACAGCTGTTCCTCCTAGTAAAGGTGGAAAGTCTCTTACTTGGCTCATTTCAGGTGAAATGAATAGTAACCTACACTTAGTGAAATCTCTTTTGTCTATAAAGAGAGCCTAGGTTGCTCTCTAACTTGGATACAGACTCATGCAGTAGAAATCTACGTGGACTCAGATGAATCTGACTGTCAAGCCTGTCACAATGCTGTAAGAGCCTCAGGGAAAATGTGGTCTACTGGCTGTAAGACAGTAGCTGCTTGTGCAAGCCACGCTTTTTAAAATATCTGATATAATAGCTAAGTAAAGTTTAAAATCTCTTGTAAGATGAGCAGTTTCATTACACACAGTGAGACAGCAATTGCAGCCTGCCAGGGTAGAGACAGTCTTTCTCGGGGCAGTGTGTGCAGCACCATACGAGGCATGCAGTGAGTTCAAGGTTATTGTGCAACATTTGCTGAACGAATGTGACAGAAAAAGGGAAACTAATGACAGTTGTAGCCTGTGTGCAAGTGGGAAAATGAGCACACCTCTAACCTTGTTAGCCTTCACTTCAGCACTAGCTAAATGCTTTTGGTCATAATGTGCAAGTGGTGAATGCATCACCTGTGTCTTTGTGCCAACAGGTGAGATGTCATAACGCTGGCAATGATCCAGGTAATGGCACAAGTACAGATCACTGCTCTTTCATACATCACAACATTCTGAAATATTACTACTTATTATATGTACATGTTAAACCTGAGTGACCACTGCACTTCCACAAATGACCTGAATGAAACCCAACAAACTGCTTTAAGCTCCACTATCTGCCCTAAACAGATGAGTCTTTAATCCTGCATTTCACAGTTGTTGCTACTGTTACTACAGTAGCCTCTGCATACCCCGGTCAGATTCTTGGTCCTATGTTCTTAGTCAACTAATCACATATTAGATCTTGGAGCAGGAATAGATTTTGATCTGCTCTATTCTTCTCTCACAGGTTTTCTGTTTATTTGCTGATGATACATTGTCCTAATACAAAGAAAGGGGTTGCATGCTTTCCTACAATGATCCAAAGCACTGCTGTAAGACCATTATACATCCATAAAGCAAAGATGTCCTGGTTTCAACTGATGCAGAGTTAATTTTCCTTCCAGTAGTGGGTATAGTGCTGTGGTTTGGATTTAGTATGAGAATAATGTTGATAACACACTGATTTTTTCAGTTGTTGCCAGTGTCTACGCTACAAGTTAAGGATTTTTCCACTTCGCATCCTCTGTCAGGTGCACAAGAAGCTGGGAGATCCCAGCCAGGGCAGCTGGCCCAGGCTGGCCAAGGGGATATTCCCAACCATATAACCTCCTGCTCCATATGTAACTGGGGAAGTGAGCCAGGAGGTGGAATCATTGCTTGGAAACAGACTGGGCATTGGGTTGTTTTTCCCTTCACATGTGGTAATCAACTGCATTTGTGCATCATGGTTTTTGTATTCTTAATATTACTATTATTATTGGTGGTGATTTTGTTGTTATTACCATTATTGCCATTATCTTGTTATCCTATTAAACTGTTTTCATCTCAACCCAGGAGGGGGTTTTTCTCATTCCTCTCCCCATCCTCTGAGGGGAAGGAGGGATGAATGAGCAGCTGCATGGTGCTTAGTTGCCGGCTGGGGCAAAACCATGACAGAAGGTCACATCAGGATTAGTTTTACATAGAGTGGTAAACTCAAAATTTAATCAAACACAGAGTTTGCCCACAAAAATCCCACCATCTGTTATGTCAGAAGAATGCTTGGAGAAAACCGCATAAGACATGCTCTTCTGGAGGGATGTTTGCTGAACCTAAACCAGAAAGTAATTTTGCAGTTGATGCAGAATCAAAAATCACAGACTCAGGCATGAGTCCCAGTGTATATAAACCCCAACCATGGGACCTATGAATTGTGTGGCAACAGCCTCAACAAGAGGATCTCCATATATCTGAACTATCTTGGACATTTTCTGCAGAGAGGCAGAGCAACTACTGGGTGACAAGAGTCTTGTTCAGGTAAAGGTCCTTTTCTGGAGACTGGGAAGAAAGACGTGGTGGTTCAGAAGGAAAGAAGTCTCTTTAAAGGCAGTGAGCGTAAGAAGATGCAACTGGGGAGGTTTACATCTGTCACTTTTTCCATCCTGTAAAGCCGCCCAGAAAATGGTGTAGGTGGACGCCTGAAGATTGCTCTTCTCAAAGGCTTCCTCCTGAAATGGGTGCCTACGCTCTAATACTGACTAAGCTGCAGGGCTTTGCTTCTGATCTAATTAGATAATGATACTGCGATACAAAAGGAGAGGTTAATCTTGACTACATCTTCAATCTCCTTTCCATGTGTACAGTTGTAAACACCCTGGAAGCATCTGGAGCCACTTCTTCCTATGTGTTTTAGTGTCAGCACTCGACCAGAATGAGTACAAATGTGGTTAATTAGGGGAGCTGGAAAAATGGAGACAGGAGAGACAGTGTTACCAGGCAATTCACATAAACCCTGAGGTGTCTCAGTGCCAGTGTGACTAACAAAAAAAGACAACACCACAGCTTTTGCCACCCCTATCCCACTCCCCTCACCCCTGTGAAAAAAAAGTCCAGGGAGCACTCCCACTCACACCTCTGCGCTTTGTCAGGTGTAAGGGCGCACAGCATGGACCTGCTCTTTCCCTTCCCCACAGCAGAGGTTGCACAGGGAAGGCAAATGCAGCCACAGGAGCACATGGACACCCACCGTGTACACAGAGCTGTTTCTGGGAAGTACCCTCTGTTTGCGGGTCTTGGGTGGCACTATTTGCCTTCCTTGGTGCAATCAAAGGGCTTTTCTAGCTCCCAAGAAAATCAGACAGAAGAACGTCTCTACCAGACTCCTGCTTTCTAGAGCTATTTCAGCGGCTCTTGCAAATCAAAGCACATGTTCCCATTAGTTTCCATAAAACAGTGGCATTTTCCTTCTGCTCCCCAAGACACATACCCCTTCCCAGTTTTCTGCCAGCAAACCACTACTCAAACAAGCAGAAGTAGTACGCACCTATCTGGCACGTAAGCATACTCTCCTTTACACCCAGCTGGGAAGGGAGTTGTGGTAATTCTCAGATTAATAGAAAAGGAAGTCCAGACGAGGGTGTTGGCTGTTATAAACAGGCAAAATTGCCCAAACCCACCATTGACACACATAAGAGCTCCAAGCCATTCTTCCTTACAAAGAAAATAAGAACAAAGCACAATCTGATTACGAGAGAAATGACTGAGAGCAGAAAATTACTCAACTTATGTAATGCAATAAGCCCTATTGAAAACCATCAGCAAAATGCTGTCTTTATTCCATTCTTTAAACTAGTGGCATTCAGGTGGATAAAACAGCTTCCATTTTACAGTCATTTTCCCTGCTATTTTAGCTTGTTACGCTGTTAATCCAGTAGCAACAGACTTGAACCACTTCTAAGCAATTGATACTCTTTTGCTTTTCACTTTTTTTAAAAAAACCAGGTTGTTACTGCTTTTCTGTAATTATATCATCTTGTCACTACAAGGGAGGAGGAATATACACCTCTATTAAAACACTACTTTCAAAATATTTGTTATAGTGATACACAGCCAGTTTTGGTACATAAATAAATGTACCTGAATGTATGGGTGTATGTGCATATACACATATATATATGAAAACAGAGATAATATATATGTATACATATAATCTCACATATTTATTTACAAATATCTCTATATTAGATGTATCTATACATACATTAATCTACTTATATATATATAAAAATAATGCACATGCAATATAGACATAGACTACTAAAATAATTAGTGTTGGTAAGAAGCAATATATCACCCTTTGCACTCTGAAAAGGAGGCCTCTGATGCTCCAAGACATGCCTGCATTGGATGATGTCACATTTCTACCACCATATAAACAGCCTTGCACTTTCTCATTTGTAATGCTGAGTGGACAGGAGTTGGCATCCAAGTCAATGAACTGGACTTGGAATCTCAATCTGAGTTGAATCTCGATCCAAGGATTGAGATCAGCCCTGAGGAAAAGTACTTGGTGGTGCTGGTGGATGAGAAACTCAACATGACCTGGCAATGTGCGCTCAGCCCAGAAAGCCAACCATGTCCTGGGCTCCCTCAAAATAAGCATGACCAGCAGGTTGCAGGAGGTGATCTTCCCCTCTGCTCCGCTCTCCTGTGACTCCACCTGGAGTATTGTGTCCAGCTCTGAGCCCCACAATAAAAAAAGGACATTCAGTTCCAGAGGAAGGCCACAACGATCAGAGGGCTGGAGCACCTCTCCTATGACAGGCTGAGAGGGTTGGGCTTGTTCAACCTGGAGAAGAGAAACCTCTGGGAAGACTTACTAAAGCCTACCAGTACCTAAAGGGGCCTACAGGAAAGCTGGAGAGGGACTGTTTACAATGGCTTGGAGTAACAGGATGAGGAGTAAAGGCCTTAAACTGAAGGAGGGAAGATTTAGATTAGATACTTGGAAGAAATCCTTCCCTGTGAGGGCAGTGAGGCCCTGGACAGGCTGCCCAGAGAAGCTGTGGCTGCCCCCTCCTTGGCAGTGTCCAAGGCCAGACTGGATGGGGCTTTTGGCAGCCTGGTCTAGTGGAGGGTGCCCCTGCCCATGGCAGGGGGGTGGAACTAGATGGGCTTTGAGGTCCCTTCTAAAGGGATTCTAAGTCAGGGCAAGTTTTCTTAGGTTAGAATTGTGCGTGATGGAAAGGAGTGGGAAAAGGATGGGTTTCGGTTTATTATGCTGGTAGTCAAAAGTCTAGTTTGGCCTGAAGAACATATTGGCTGACATTCAGTACTGACATTTCACATGAATTGCATTAGCTTCTCTAATTTTTAGAATGCAGTTTTAGCATTAATCTGCACTAACAAGTGAAAGTGTCTTTCAGTTAGTAGGCCATCCTCTTCCTTAAGCAAGGTTTGTTAATTTTTATCAGGGGTGAATTTGGCCCAAAATGTTCTATTGCAAGACAACACTCCTGGCAGACTGTCAATATTAATTCCCTGGATAATCTCTATCCATTACGTCATTACAGTGATTTTGAGGCTCATTTGGCCCTCTGCTTTTGAAGTGGCATAGCATGAATGTCTGTGCTGAATCACAGGTTGGTTTCAAAGTTAGTTTTATTTACTGTAGAATGTGTGTCACCTTTTTCTCCAGCTCATTTTGCTTCCAGAGCACTTTATATTTACAACTCAACAATAAGAATCAACTGTTGAGCATCAAAGTGCTATGGCCATGCCCTTTAGGGGAAGGCATGCTTTATTTTTATTTACTTGTTTTCATAATATGAGTATATGGTATTCAAGAGAACGATGCTTCTTGAAACAGCTTCTGTTTGGAGAATAAAGAGCAAATGTTAAATGCTATTGTGCATATTCTAGTTTCATCTTTCTTTTGGTGTCCCAGATGTCGCACTATTACTGGCAAAGATACAATGATTGTGTATGAGCACCCAGTCTTAAGAGTAATCCCAGGGTTCATGGAATTGTGCTTCTTCAGGTAAAGTATTTCTCTCTGAGGTTTAAATCGTCATTTTCCTGGACAAGAAATCAAATAGACAACCTTCTTCTTTGGGAATGTCTGTCAAGCTTCTCTGACTGTTTTCAATATAGCTACTCGCACAGAGAGTTGTAACTCAGTCTTTAAGACAGCAGAATAGGATTTATTATAATCATAAATGGCAGCAGCCCAGTTTGCAGTTGTTCACAACTTTCCTGAAACTTTCACATGCAAGGGTAAAAACGTGCTGCTGTCAGTTCCATTTCAATGATGATTTACATCAGGGGGAAACTTTCCATAGACATAAACAACAAACTGGCCAGGCACATCAATTTATTCTTGAATAGAAGGCTTAAAAAACCCAAATTGGCCAAACAGGTCTCAAGGTGACCTTTGCTCAGTTACACAGAATCATAGAATTGCCTGGATTGGAAGAGACTCTTTAGATCATCAAGTCCAACCACAGACTAACCCTGACTAGTCCATGTCTAGGTGGTGAAAGGCAAGTCACACTGAGCACAAAGATCAAGTTGAGGCTCAGAGCAACAAGTGGACCACATGAACAGGCAGCTGTCAGTCAGTAAACTCACTTGACTGATCCCTGCCTCTCTCATCACCACAGTCCAACCTGTTTTCCTGCTAAACACTATTCCCAAGGATTTAACATGTGAATGCACTCTCTGTTTTGAGCCCACGTACATGACCACAAGCAAGTATCATAGTGGACTCATTACTGGAGTGAGAGGCTGCAAGCCTGGGAGCCTGCAGGTCTGGGTGCCAACAACTGGAGTGGATGAAAGTCTGGGCCACTGATTGGATTGACAGTGTCCAAAACCCACTGGTGGAGACACCTGCCCTTGCGTGCATGCAACCCACAAACAGCCAGCACAAACATACATACATATATATATATATATAAAAAGCACCTATCACTGTATTGATAAACACTCTTTGGAACCACTCTGACCGCAGAGGTAAGAACAGGAGTCAGTCTGTCAGTGCCTTAGCACTGCTGCTTCCAACCTATTTAAAACCAAACCAAAACAAAAGAAAGCCATGAGACTTTGCTGCCAGCTTGCTTGGCTGGTGTTTAATACCGCTACTGCATCAGGGTTGGAGGGAGACCTATTGTGGATGGCAACAGTTTGCACTGGCTTCTCCAGCTGTGCTGCAGAGCAGGGCGGGTGTCTCAGAAGGGCAGTGAGAGGCGAAGGCTCGGACCTGTTACCAGTGAGCCATCAGCAGTGGTCAGGTGCCGTCCGTGTTTAGGCAGGCGCCGTCGAGGCAGCTCTGTGCTTCTGCTGGCCCATATGGCTGGCCAAGTGTAGTGCATGTATGGATGCGTGAGTGTGCCTACTGGGAATATGTGCCCCGCCTCATCACTAACTGAACCTGAGGCTGCCACGTAGCGATCGGGCTACGGCAGGTGGAATCCCTGGGTCCTGACGCCCCTCCAGATTTAGCTACTGCAGTGGTCTTGTTTTACAATCACCACCATTAGAAACTCTTGCAAACTTCTGGTGAAGAGCTTGCAGTTCTGATTGCAAAACAGATCAAACCCAACTGGTTTTCAGAAAGGTCCCTGATCCAGCATCTGTATGCCTAATACTTATTTAATGTCAATTTCCTCCTCTGGGGCAAATTCTGTTCCAAGTAATTCTCCAAGACTCAGGGTCAAAACCAAAACCCAAGAGACAGAGGACCTTTTCATGGCCAGCTATGCACAGATGAAGCCCTCTGCATTTTTCTGACGCTCAGCTTTCTCTGGTGGCAGCGTACAACCTTCACCTCTCTGAGTGGAGTAGGAGGAAGAGCTCAATCCCAGACAGCCACCACAGGCTTCACTTTTTCTGAGCCTTAATAGTATTTTAGATAGTTAGGCTTCACTATTCATAGGCAGTAAGCTGGCTGAAGATCATGGCATTCTGACCCAGGAAAAATAACTGCCCTTCCCATAACAGCAAAGAATTTACCTTCAATTCTCTTTCTTTTAATTGTGCTCATTTACCAACTCTTTCCCTGTTATGCTGGTGCTATTAGAGTGTTTGATTTCAAAGTACCTGAGCTAATGACTGGATCATGGCTAAAAAATTATACTAGCCATGCTCCAACTGTGCAGCCTGATCCACCTGACTGCTTCCACAAGCACTAAACAGATGCAACAGGGCATAATTTCACTCCATTGCTTAACAAGTGTATTAAAACCTTCAGATCATTTTTTCTTCCAATTTGGTATTAACTAGGTGCATCACTTCTATGCCTACTCTGAAGATCAGGCTACCCTCTGGAGATCAGCAAGGGGCAGAGCAGAGGTCTCATTCTCCTTTACCCAAGAACCTAACCACTGCATGTTCCATCTACTCCCCTCTCCTGCAGCAGATGAACTGCAATTATAAACAACACTTGTTATTATTCTAAACATGCAAAGCAGGAAGAAATATGATTCTTACACATAAGATGTAGGCTGTAGATACTAGATGAGAGGCAGATGGCAAATTATCTTGTAAAGCCAAGGTCTCTGCCATTTATTTTTCTTTGGAACAGATACGTAATGAAAAATGAACAAACAAACAAGCAGTTAACTCAGTTCAACTGTTACGTAATTCCACATACTTCTTTCTGATAAGAATTTGGACGGCTTCATCCCTATCCTCTCTGAAGAGAATTAAGTCTTCGGAGTGCATCTGTTTCTCCCACTGAAATCAGCAAAGTCTAAATGAACTGTAAATGAGAATACAAGACTAACAGCAACAAGAAAGTCCAATCGGGAAACGCAGTTACAAAGGTTCCTGCAGCGTGACTCAAGACATATTGCATCATGTGTCTCCAGCCACACCATTTCCTAGACAGAATTATTTTGTCCTAATTCCAGAGACACTTACAGCACCAGTCCCTCTGTATTTTGTACTACCGCTTCCTTTCTGTATCTAATATTCATTCTGAAATCTTCTTTTGTAAGAGACAAAGTATCCAAAGGCCAGATTAAACTCAAATGTCTCCACTAAAGCACTTAATTCACCAGGGAGCCATTTTCAAATATCTGAATCATCACCAATGGACTATTTCAACAGGTCTCCTGATAATTATTTCAGGAACTAATTAAATATATAAGAGCATCTACTGTAGGAAGTAGTGAGATTCAAGTAGTCACTGAAAGCAACCATAATTACTTGGCCTTCTATGTATGTGCTGTGACCCTTTGCCATCATATTTAACGTGCTAGTTCAGGAACGAACAAGTTAAAAAAATAGTTGGAAAGTGCAGTAATTCTTCCATAGATGTTTCATTATACAATAACTTCTTTTCATGTATTTGAAAGTTGGGGGAAAGTGACTACATTTTGAGGGATTTGGGGACTCTCAGTCTTTCCATTTCCTAATTAACACAGGTTTGATACCTAGAAGAAAGCATCTGCTACAACTTGGTCTGTGCTTGATAAGGAACACTCTGTTAGTCCTGGACACTAAAGCTGTGCTTGTAAATTACCTTCATACTAGAGAACTAAATTTTCGACATGGCACAGTCTGAGCAAGGGCTAGTGGTTTTGCTGTTCTCTATACTGATTGGTGTAGTACAAATTGCAAGCTTCCAGGTTCAAAGCCAGCAGAGTGGGCAGGCAATCTGAACCACTAACATCTCAACATCTCAGTTTGTTACTGTCCCAATATTTTTGGTAGAGGAAAGAAGACAGAACTTGCACAGAAGTCTCAAATACAAGATTTGGTTATATAATTTGCATGTGATAGCTTCTGGAAGTGATACTTTAAAAAAAGAAGGTAACTTTGTCATCTTACAGGGATGTCATGGGCAAGTTTCAACAAGGACTTACTAAAGTTCTTAAATAAATGAACCTGACGAGCAAGTAGATGGCCAGTTCTCAAATAAATAAGAAATCACATAAAGCAACAGGAAAGAAAAGAATAGAAGGCAGTGGTCAATCAGTGAAGAAAGCTTCTGAGCCTTGGGGAATCTGTATCGAGCTATGTGCTGTTGACTGTATTCCTAAATGGTTTGAAAAAGGAGGCAAATTGTGGGGTGACAGCATGAACACCAAAAGCTTGCTTAGGTTCAGAGAGCTAGTGAATGATTTACAAAAGAAAAATCCATTGAGAGCTAGGAAACACCAAGATACAACACCTAGTTCAGAAGACCTCTAAGCTGCAAATTGCAAGAACCCAAGAAGTGTTATTACACGCCTGTCTGCTCTTGAACTCTTAGCCATGCATTCAGCCCTGCCTGCTGCCAGAGAAGGGACACCAGCCCACGTAGACCTTCTCTGACTTCGTACAATGGCAAGCTGACCTAAACTCCCAGATTATTTTTTGTCAAAAACTTGATTTTATGTTAGACATCCTAACGTGACTCAAGAGTATGCAATCCAGAGGTTCTGGGGATAAGGCATGGCATTTGGGTTTTGCCTCAAGGACATTCATACTGAGACTGAATGCCCACCCTTCTGTTTGCAACGCTTCTGGTTCAGATCTAAATCTCTTCATTCCTGTGTGCTACACTATCATGTCAATTTTGCTGGGGATCCTCCTTGAAAGTTGTTTGGAGCAAGTCTTCAGTTGTTAACTTTCATAGTAAGATCAAACTCTCTTTTCTAACAGAGAACAGAGGGAACCATCAGTGTAACCAGTACAGTTGCAAATTATAACACAGCGGGGTCTGGGTCTGCCACATTTTGAGTAGTTTCATGTTCCCTAAACTCTGTCTTCCCAAAGCCAGCTGGTTTACATACAAGAACAATGCTATCAGGAAGCGGGAAGGAATTAATTCTGAGAATACAGAGCTGAACTCTGAGATCTTAAATCCCCTGAGAATAAAAGACTTGCCTTAGTAAGTAGGTGCACATAGAACCCGTGGGCTTCCAGAAGGCACTTCCCAAAATGTCATGTAAATACATGAGTAAAAATGGACTGTTAACAGCATTCTTCCTCTTGTGCTAGCTCCTATTCTTGGTTGCTCTTGTGATTTCTCCTGCCTTTTACTGAGGTTGTGGAAAACCCTGATCAACCACCTGATGACTGAAGCCTTCAACTGCAAAGTGACACTTACTTAATCTTCCTTCAGATTTCAGACAGATCTTCACACTGTGGACCAAACTCTACTTTGAAATGTGAAGAAAGTACACCCATATGATGGTGCATGCTGTCTCTACCTCCTCAACACCTCAAGCAAGAGATGGCTGCATATGGGCAGAGGACAGCAAAGCATTTCATCAAAACCCACTCAGTGTACAGAAAGTTGTAATGGAGGGCTGTCAGGGTGAGTTACAGCCGGCTCCTGACACATGCTTACTGTGAGATGGAAACAGTGGAGACCATAGCTCAAACTCCCGACAACTCATCACCACCACTGCCGTCACCACTTCCCTGGCACACATATTCTGAAAGGTTTTAATTGGCAACTCCCTAAAGCTTCCTTCCTCAGCTCCTTATTTTCACAACAACAACTAATAAAATGTATTGTATTAAAATGTTAGCTAGAATGAAAACAGTTAGGTCCTTGTAATGTTTAGGTTTAATAAAGAATATGGCAAAGAAAAATAAGATAATTTGTTTCAGTCACACAGACTCAGTGACCAAAACTCACTGAATCAAACTCAGATGCATCTAAAGAAAAAAAAAGTTCCAGATTAAAACAAATAAATCAACCAAACCCCTCCCCCCCAAAAAAAAAAAATTGAAAAAAACCCAACCCAAACCCAAAACCCAAATACAACACAACAGGTCCAATACAAAGGAAAATAGGTAATGCTGAAGTAAGGTCACACTCAGCAGGGAAACAGGATCAGACAAAGGGGCTGACCCAGACTTGTCCCCAATAACATCTATTTTATACAACCCCATCAAGAGGATGCTAAGAAGAGTTATCTATCACTTAATAAAACACTGTGAACTATTCCGGTAACAGTGACTCCTCTGTATATTTTTACCACCTTGAGACAGCTTAAGTGTTAAAAGAAAAACTGCATGGATTTTATCAAGGTTCAAACACACATTAAGAAATCCTCTGCTAAAAAATCATGTTTCATTTTCATATAGTTTGGCTAACAGTTTAAAGTCACTGAAAAAGGATCCACAAAATAGTTGCTTAAAGAGCTTTTTACTAGCACCGCCGTTCGTTTCAAGCAGCTTAACTTGTTTATTCTTTCCAGCATATGGATCTTCATTTGCATACATCCTGCTCTCCGAGATGAAAACACGCTCTCAGACAAAGCAGGCAAAAACGGACAAGAAACAATACAGCCCATCTGTCAGAGAAAGGCGGAAAATGAAAAAAAAACCCAAAAACCCAACAACCAAACCCAAAAAAACCCCCCACCAAACCCAAACCATCTCTCGGAAAGTGGGTTTGGCTCTTTACTGTTGTGCATCTTTTCCTCCCATCTTAGCAACAGCGCTTGGAGCAGCCAACCAGAGCTCGGGCGGCGGGGCGAGAGCATCACCGCCGGGTTACTGCAGTGCATTGCCCGCCAGTAACCGCGCCGGGCCAGCCCCGGGCCGTGCATGCGGCACCTCTACCGCAGTGCACCTGCTGGGGATGAGGACAGGCTTTTTCCGACTCCTCCAGCAAGGATTAGCAAATAATTTAGGGCAGATCCTCCCCTCTCCTCGCCATCTCCCCTCCCCCTTTTTCATTTGGGTTTTCAGATATCTCCCGGGGAAAGGGGGGTGGGGAGGGAGGTGTGTGTGTGAAATTTTTTAAATTAAGTCACAGAAAGGATGTGGGAAAAAAAACCAAACCAAACAAAAAAAACCCCCAAACCAGAACTAAACAAAAAGAAACAGGGCTGTCCGAGAGCACATACCAGAACTAATGTGTAACAGAGCACCGAAGCAAATCAGTGAAACCCAGCCTGCTTAAATCTCTGCTGATGATTTGACAGCGGGTTAAGTTTCCATCTTAAGCAGAGAGCAGGATTAACGTAATACAGAGACCTCTCAGCTGAAATCTAGGCATCTAGTTCTTCTGACAACATTGTCTCGGACTGTGACGGCCACATTTAGCCTTTCACAAATAACAAGCAACCTGCCCAAGTCTCCATGTTTCCCCATCGGACACGATGGAGTCACCCAGAATAAGCACCGGAGCCACCCAGAATAAGCACCATCCTTCATCCCCCTCCTTCCACTCCCGCCACTTAACGTGCTGCATCTTCAAGCGACGAAGCAGGAATCTTGTGAGAAAAGACAGTACTTCTCCAGCTGATTGTTTCCTCGGGGTCTGAGGCATTAGAACAAACCCAAAATAATAGAAACACCACATTTTTTGCTGAGCACGAGTTTCAGTATTGCTACTAAACCACTCCGTAAAAACACCCGGCCCCATTGTGACCAGCTGGAGCCCGTTCCTTCGGAGGTTACTAAAGACCAAATCCTACCAGAACTTACACTCGAACGCAGCACAAATGAGTCATTATGGTCCTAAAAATAACAAGGGAGAAATTTCCAACTAAAACACTGCCTAATTAACCATGAATACTGACAAGTATTTACTGATGGGGGGTGGGGGGAGAAGTAATCCCTGAACTGTTGTGAAATTTAGAAAGCTCATTTATTTCCACTCTCTTCCGCGATGCATTCAAGTTATGCAGGTACACTATTTCGCTTTCCATCCTACATTATAACAAAAACACCTAGAAACAATAGGGTCAATGTCCTTTGGTGGGTAGACGGAATGTATGCATCTTTTCAAAGTAAAGATGGATGAATCTGACCAAGACACAAGGCTCCAAACTGCTTTTTGTGCCATCTCCATATTTGGGACTATTCATAATTCTATCCCCAAACCACTCGTTCTGTTCAGATTCCTTTATGGCACTTTGAACAAACATGGCAGCAAACTAAGGCACCAACTTTTCTCCAAAATCCTCTTGCTGTTTTCAGGCAGTCCTAGAATTAAAACCTATGCATCTAAAATTTTTCTATTAACTAGTAAAACAATATATTTTTCTGTGTTTTGCATTTCAAACTGCAGTTTAAACAGCTCAGAAGCCAAGATCTGCCATCAGATCTCTTTCTCAACCTTCAGATAAAGGGCTCTCTGACAAGACACTGAAATTTGGGCCACACTTTGTTCGGAAGCTCTGTGGATGTTGCTTTTCCTCATTTAAGAAGCCCACACTGGATCTAATGGAGGAGTCTCTTCTTCCACTCTGAGCCAGCCGGCTCCCTTGTCCTACAAGAACAGAGAAGGCATTCTTGGACTAAGTGGCCCTCTTCTTCATCTTAAAGTTTTCTTTTTCTGACTTGGCCAGTTTACCTTAATCTTGCAAACACACTGTCTCTGCTCCAGCCATCCTGCAGCTCCCTTAGGTTAACCTGGAACCCTGCTGACCACAGCAGGCCCCTGGCACATGCTTGAACAAAGGCTGGATTCAAAGATCAAGACACATTTCTGGTTCTGGAAGATCCTTACCCTTGGGAGATCTGGATTAAATCACTTATAAAACTCTTTCCCTCAAAACTGAAGGAATAGTTGATTCTGCCAGTTAACTAATTCCTTAAAATCTTTACAGGGAAAATGCTAATGTCATCTGAGACCTTCTGAAAGTTTCACCACTGTAACCTTTTCCAAAATCCTCTATTGGTAAGATCTCCTAGTGAACGGAACGGCTCAGATACAGCTCCTTTGATCAAGGACTCACCTACCAGATTCCTCCCCTGACTCCAAGAGGAATTACATCATGAATTAATCAGGTTCAGAGTCATACCGATCTTTGCTATGAATTTGATAAAGCCTCATTAAAATTAGTAGAACAGCATTTATCATATAAATCTGAGAATGAAAATGCCCTTATTTTTAAAAGGAAAATGAGAATTAATAGATAAATTAGGCATTTTAAGACTGAGACACAAATCAATGAAAGATTCTAATTTGAAGTCTATGATGGCTTATTTAGCTTCTTTCTTGTTGACAAGCAATGCAAATTCACTTTTCTTTGTGTTTTTAATAAAAAGTAAATGATGTTACATACCATGAGTTTCACTGTCTGAACAATACAGCTAAGTACAGAACACAATGGCAGCATTACTAATTATTCCTCCTTTTGTTAATTTAGAGGCTAACCTTAACATTACTTTTCAATTTTTACTGAAGGGCGTACTTTATTTCTTTGTATTGCTCTTTAGTTGAATTCCTCTCCAACATGCTGGCACAAATTGTCTTTGCAAGGAAACTATACTTCTCCCTTTGTGAGCCAACATTCATCAAAGGTTTTAACTAATTCATTACAGTCATGGAGAAAGATGTGGAAATAGCAAAGGGTTTTTTCCAAGCTCCATTTCAGAATAGAAACACCATTAATTTGAAAGGCACATTTTCATAACAGCATCCCTTATCGCTAATTGCCACGACCAGCACCCAAGAACAATGTGAACTGAGAGACATATCACTTTTTTTTTTTCCAGCTTGAGCATACCAGTTTCCTGGTGGTTTGGGTTTTTTTTAAAACCAGTTCCATTTCCTACACTGCCCTTTGTACTTTTAGGAATGTGTTTTCTTCTACTCTTCTCATAAAAAAGTTAATTTAAAAATTTCATGTCACAGCAAATACAGATCCGTTTAGCACAGGGAACCCACAAGGATTGCAGAGCTACAACAATCGTCATTGTTTCAATGCACAATGTTTTTGTTTTGTTGAGCAGAGACAGATTAAAACACTTTGCAAAGTCCCAGTTTCCCACTGGAGGAGAAACCAGTAAGAAGCATTCAGAAGAGTTTTATGTACAATGTATTTACCTACAAGCCCATGGTTTTAAATACAGATATCCCAAATTACACACAAACAATTCCACTGCAGAACAACTAAAACAATTCAAGAAATCTAACCAGTGCAGTCCTTGCCTTCATTTGAGACAATTCAGGTTTCTATGTTTGCATATAAACTAGCTAGCAATGCACTGAATCGTAGAAGTGTTGCTTGGAAGGGACCTCCGGAGGTTGCCTAGTCCAGTGTTATGCTCAAAGCAAGACGACCATCAGCACAAGATCAGGTCAGCTGTGGCTCTGCCCTGGCAAATCTCAGACACCTCCTGGAGGGTGTAGATGGAGAAAGCACACACTGCCTCTGGGTGACCTGTCCCTGTGCTGCACCAGCTTCCCAATAAACAGGTTATTTCTTAACATTCACTCTAAGCCACCTAAACTGCAATACAACGGTGGCCACAAGCTCTTACATACCAGATGGCACTACTGACAGGACTTTGGCTCCACTGCCTTTTCAACTCTCCTCTAGGTGGTTGTATGGCAGAATGAGATCATCCCCCAGCTTCCCCTTCACTAGACCAAACAAGCTCAGCTTCCTCAGCCTCTCTTCATCCATCCACTCACCCATTTTTTTACCGCTGTGACAGACCCTTTCCAGTTGCTGTTGATCTGGAGGGCCCAAAACTAGATACAGTATTGCAGCAGTGCTCTCACCAGTGTTGCAATGAGAAAGGAACAACTTGCCTCCATCTCGTCATGACCTCCAAAGGTCACTTATCTTATGGTTTGCCTTACTTGCAGTGAGAGTACACTTTGGCTTGTATTCACCTTGGCATCGACTGCAACCCCCCCCCCAGACTTTCTGAGACCCTTGGCTAGCACAAGAGTGCCAAGACCTGACAGCAGACAGCACATCTTAGGCACTTAGAGGCTCATCCTTAGTGGGCCGAGGAAAGATACTTGGTGCAAGACCAGGTGATTAGGGGAGAGTATGAACTCACAGATAGCCAGAAAAGTTTAATCTTCTCTTTCAAATTTAAGTGTAGTAGCATAGTCATGGCCAGACATGCCCTGGAGCTAAATACTGCAAAGGGTCATTTTCAGCAGCTGGACATTTGGTCAGGATTTGTCATTTTGTGTGAGCCAAGTCACTCACAGATGTGTCAGCAAATGTGGACAGAGTTTTTTGTTCTAGAAGCCTGCAATCATTTTTGGCCAATAAGAAGATCCAGTTAGAAACCTCAAGTTTTTAAATGTTGCATGAGACACACTGGCATAGTTCCATTTCTCAGGGGGAAGAAAACTTCAACGTTTGAGTTTGTTCTGGTAAAGCAAAAAAATACTTCTGAATGTATGGAAGCTGATGCCAAACCAAGGTGTTGTCCTGTGGACAGTATGGCTACACACAATTTTAACAAAGTTTTAAAAGAAGGGAGGTGTGTGCACATACAGTTTTGATGCTGAAAACCCAATAAAGCCTCAAGTTTGCACATCCTTCAGCAAGCGAGTAACTGTATGCACAGGCTGTCCCCATACAGTTACAGTAGTACTTCCATGGCCACAGATCCAGTGCTTTTCATGCCACATGGTTTTTAGACTATTAAAGCCTTGGTGGTGTGATAATGACACAGTTTCCAGACAGCAACAATGTACTTTGTGAAACAATTTCAAGTGGAATGTTTACGCCAGTGGATTTACAGGGTAAGTGTAGGTATCAAGCATGGTTCAGGTGAGTGGTGCATTGGCAGGGGCTTATCTCTTAAAAAGAACTAAAGCACACAACCATACCAATTTACATTACGAAGAGAGAATTCCTCGAGGAAGAGCAATTATGTCATTTAGCACACAAAATTCTCCTGAATATTTCAGTATTTTCTCTTGGGCTTACTTCTTTTCACTAGCAGGAATTTACTGCACGACCTAGTTTTCCTTTCAGAGATGACTAGTCACACAGACACACAGAGAGAAAACAAAACCTCTAGGAAACACATGGCAACACAAAGCAGATGAATGTATAAAAGCAACAAATGCAAAGCAGATGAAAAAGGACAGAGCCACCTTACACCTACTGGGCAGAACTGGAATAGACCAAGAGCATATGAAGAAAAGAGATGAATATGCCCTCTTTACTCCCCATCAGTAAATCAGCACCAGAAGAATTGTCTTAGAGAGAGCTATAAGTGAAAGTAGATTGTGAGAAGGAAGTGGTAACACTTTGCTTCCTTGAGATACATTCAGTATCTGTGTTATTTTGGTTTGCCCTGTGTTGTAGGCTGTGAACTATTTGCTGTGCATTATTAGCAGAGTAGCTAGCAAGAGCATCCTGGTCCTTGATGAAACCTCAGGATTCAGTCCTAGCAATAGCCAGTAATTTCATCAGTTAGAAGAAATCATAAGCTTAGAGAGACCCATCATGGAACACCAAGGGACACGGATGAGCTGACATTCCTATAGCTCACAGCATTTACTTCCAAACACAGCATTTCTAAGAGAATAATTTTTATCCTGGTTTCAAATGCCTTCAAAATTCTGAGATACCTGTTGCTGTGAAATACCCATTTCACAAAACAGCCAACCACAAAAGTAAAAAAAAGCGCATCTTCCTTCCCCCACCCCTATCTTTAAACCACAGCATGCTCTACCCACCCTTGGCAATAAATTGTAGATGTGGAAGAGCACAGGACAGATACTTGGCTGCACAGTAGTCCTGTATTTACTTCAGATACTTTAGAACTGGGAGGCAAAAATAAGGAACTACTGTGTCTACAGTTTCTTGGAGCACAAAGGGCCATACACCCCACTCCATCAGGCTCCTCATGAGGGCTGGGGGCAGTGGGCATATCAAGAAGCCAAGCAAAAAGCAGCTGTGAAAACAGGCTTCCTTTACACACTTTGCTCCATCATCCACAACAGACTCATTTCACCTCTCTTGACCACCCACATGGGCAATAGCATTTCTATGTTAGCCAGAACATTAAGTTTTCCTCACCTTTCTTCCTCCACCATGGACCTTCTTGGATAGAGTATGAAAGTTCTTTAAACTCAATATTCACAGCTGGTCTGCGGGGTAGGTAGGAGAAACGATGAGCTTCTGTCAGAGTATTGTCCACCTTTTTCAAATGTCCGTTCATCAGTCGAATGTCTTGGTTATCTGTGCCATTTGAGACCACTTCATCCACCGAAACACACACTGACTTTGGCTCGGCCATGGTACAAGCAGAACTGTTGCCGTTCTAGAGGGAAGAAGTTGGGAGAATGGACAAAGCTCACAGACCTCTGTTTAGGAACACAGTTCAAAACTTTCTGCATTAGAAGAAATATTATTTAACTAACACAAGAATCCACCACAGTAATGCACTGAAAGATGAAAAAAATGCAACAATTGTTCTGCCAGTGTCTTGACAGAAGAGGTAAAAGACCTCTTGCACTTGTGGCACACGAAGGGCCGTTCCTTTAGCACCAGCTTCTCCTCAAAGAGTACACACACATTAGCATCTTCAAAACAAGAATGCCTCTTCCACTAGGTTAATACATTTAGAAGTTCAGACCCCATTGTGTTTGGTTTCTCACACACTCAAAGGATTTGGTTCTAGTTACCCTGATTCCCGGGTTTGTATTGGGACAGAGCTGAAGAGGGAAGGGAGCTAGTCAAACAAGTTATTTGTGCAGACATTTCAAAAGGCAGCCACTCAAAACTGTCTAAGTGCTTTTATTGCTTTGGATCAGAATATACTTCTGCAAGTGTGAAATTGCATAAGTTAGCTTTCTGCAAATTTTGAAATGTACTGTTTTGTGCTTTAATTGCTCCTGCACTGATCATTCTGAAGGCTCTGCAACCTGGAACAGTACAACTTCTTTCCTGGAGGTCTGTCAGGAAAGCACAGCACCTTCCACTCAAAATCCTTGCACGCTTTCCTTGCTTGAAAGTAATCCTTAATGGGAATCTTATCAGATACATAAACATTAAAACTCCTGGTCCAGTCCTTGCACCCTGGACACTGTAAGGCCAATGCTGTATGCTTACAGGCATACCTCTTACTATGCTTTGCCCATTGTAGTACTCAGTGCAATTCCACTTGGCATTTCTTGGACTGACTTGCTTTCCCCTCCTCTCCTGACCATGACAATGGCCTTCCACCTGTCCTTCTTTCTTGTCTGTTATGCACAGAAGATTGGAGGGCTTGGACTAGATTATCTTTTGAGGTCCCTTCCAACTCCTAACATTCAGTGATGCTGTGATCTGAACTTTTTCCATTCCTTCTGTCTGTATGTGCACGTTGCATCAATGTCGACAGGCTATGTAGAAGGCCAAAAGTAAGACAACAACGAATTTTATTCAGCTAAAGAGAATTTTGAACAGTTCAGAGGTTGTTCACTGTCACCCATTGTTTGGAGCACGTCATAAGCAGAACTTGATACCTGCATATTAAAACCCCCTACATTTTAAATGCAGATTGGTATTGGAAAAGACTTCTGTAACTGGCTTATGTGTTAGGCTTTCCAGGCTCTCACATCTGCACAAAAAGCTTACATGTCCCAAAAGGTATCTCTTGGAAATCATATGTGCTGCGCTACTTTTCAAGGCACCAATGCTGAACACCCTCAAATGAAGAGGTCATGCCACTGCCTCCCACTACTTGCTCTCCAGTGCAACCATGAAGTCACATTGCTTCCTTTCCACTGCGCCATTTTCTTCCTCTCTGCCATGGTCAGTGGTCTTCCCATTTATGCTGCAAAAGCAGCACTGCTCAGATCAGACACGTGTCATGAATGCTGATGAAACACACTTAGGAAAACACTCCTACATAACCACTGCTGAAAAACATTTAAAGAGTAGCTATCTAGTGGTTATGTAGAACTAATGTCTTCACGTTCTTCACACGCAAGTCCCAACTGCTGGATGTGAAAGTCAGCTCTGCTTACCACATTTTCCCAAGAAAGAGGTTTTAATTGTGCTCTCAACTTACTCAGAGGTCAGGTATCCAGTAACACTTACTCGAGATTTCTTAAATAGTTGACTGTAATGGTATGTAATTTGAACATAACAAGAGTAATGCGAAACATCTTAGAACTGAACAATTACAGTAGGAGAACCTCCCTCTCCTCTGAAAACCAGGAGGCGAGTTAACCACGTTCTTTCCTTAATGTTTTCAAGACTTATTTTGGCACCGAAACTGTTTGGTTCCGAGGAAACACTGAGCACCTTCACACATCAGAAGGAATATCCAGAACCTAACTTTCAATGTTCAGGTCACCTTGAGCATTTGGGGGACAGGTGGAGCTTCTCCAGTGTAGATCAATTCAGAAAAGAAACACCCTTCAGACAAGGTCCTTGTCTCTGCCCACTAAATCATCCGGGAGTATGAAGCCAGAGACTTTTGTTCCTGGGACGCTCAACAAACCCTTTCCACCACCCAGGGGCACGCAATGCCGGTTTTCAGGAGAGGGTGACAGCCTCCCGCCAGCCCTGGTCACAGGTCGGCCTTGCCCAGGGCACTGCTTGCCACGGGCGAGGATCCCTGGGGAGCCCGGGGTGGTGGAAACGGCTCCCAGTTGCGGGAGCATCTTTGCTTGGGAAGAGCTGAGCGACTCCCGTGGTTACAGCGGCCGCGGGCTCAACCCGGCCCTGTGCAGCTGCTCCTCCGGCACACCTGAACCGCCCCCCGTGTACCCGCCAGTACCAGCAACCGTTCCTTTCCCCACCGACACACCGGCTGCTTCCACCTGCGGTCCGTGCCTCCCTGCCCGCCGCCGCCGCGCACCAGGCGCGAATTGCGCGCGTTCTCCGAGGCTGTGCTCACGTCCCGCTCGGTTCCGTGCCGCTTTATTTCCCGTACCGCTTTATTTCGACCGCACGGAGCCCGCTCTGCTTCCCTGCGCCCACCGGGCACGGCAGCCGGAGAAGGAACGAACGAGCGCCCGCCCGTTCCCAGCGGCGGGACGGTCCCACCGGCTCTGCCCGCTCCTTCCCCGGCCGCCTCCCTCCCTCCCGCCCGCCGCCGCTCGCCCCGGGTTTTGAGGGAAGGTTGCGGTCCCTCCGCAAATCTGTTTTGAAAACGACGGGGCGCAGCGGCGCAGGGAGCATGCTCGGAGCAGCCGCTAATCCCCCGGCCTTAGCTACAGCCCAGAGGTAACTAGCGGTCAAGTCCTGCCGTGCGCCGCCCTCCCCTCACACGCCCCGCAGGCGGTCGGGGGCTGCTTCGCACCCCATACCCGGTACCCCCAGCCCTCCCCGGGGGGACGCAGCCCCTGGCCCATCGCTCTGCTCCGGTTTCCCTCAGGGAGAGCGGGAAGGAGCCCCGCGGAGCCCTCGCTCTTCCTCCCCGCATCTCCGCGCCTCGCCCGCCCCGGCCGCGCAGCATCCCTTTTCGCCCGCACCCCACGGCGGCCCCGCGGAGGGAGGCAAGGGGGAGCAGGACGGGCCTTACCAAAGCGGTGCCAAGGGAGAAAGCCGCCATCAGACATGCCATGTGCCCCGCTGCCCGCCCCGCTGGCGCTGCGCTGAGCCCTCGAGTGCCGCCTCTCCGCCCAGACTGGCTGCGAGAGGGAGGCAGGCACGGAGGGAGGGAACGGCCTCCCGCCGCGCTGGGGCCGCCTCCGCCCCGGCCCGCGGCTGGAGGCACAGCCCCCTCCCACCCCCGCGGCCCCCACCGGTGAGGCTGTGCCGAGGCTCCGGAAGGCTGCAGTTCGCAGGGACGCCCCTCTGTCTTGGGGAGGCGTGGGCAGCGTGGCCCCGATGCTGGCACCAGCCCGTCCCGCAGGTGGCTTTCCCTGTGCCGAAACAGGCGGCAGACACTTCCCCGTGGGACCGGCCGCTGAAGACGGCTTGCCAGGACATCCCTGCGGAGAAGGGGCCAGGCATTGCCTTCCCACTTAAAACTGGCACAGCTCGGCCGGCTTCCTAACGAGGTCCCGGAGGGGACGCGGGAATGGCATTCCCGTGGAGATATGGGATCGAAGCACCATCTAATTGTGCCTTGCTCCATCCCACCCACGTGAGGAGGAGACATGCGAGTCCCTGGCCCTGGGACTCGCACGCCATTGATCTGTAAGGCGAGCAAGCTGTTGTGGCTCAGAAATTGAGAGAAAGGAAGGTTGTCGCTGAGTTTCCATCTTCATTCATTTTTTTTCCTCAAATCAAAGGCCTGCATTTCAGCGAGATCCTGTGAAGGCGGTGCCTGAACCACATGCTTGCCCATGGAGTGCAATGGGTGGCTGTTCACATGCCCTTAGGGTTGCGTTGGCGCTGCTGACTTGAATCTAGATCTGACTAGCTTTTTAGTTAGCTTCATTAGCTGTGCATTCTGGGGTGGAGAGCACTGCCCCACCAAGAAGCACCCTGGTAGTTACTCCTGAATTTGCTAATAACCCTCAGCACATAACCTTTTCCAGCAACGAGTCCGGACTCCCCCATGGGAAATACGTGAACTTCTACCTTCTACTACATCCTGTGGCCAAGGAACAGAGGGTGGGGACTCAGGGAGCTTAACCTTGTATTCAGTCTGTAACTGTTGCAGAAAGTTATTTACTTGTAACTCATGCCCGGAGGAAGAAGTGCCTACCTGCTGTACAACGCCTGACCAAACATGGGCTAGCCCATCCAGAAGCCCTTGTTGAAGGCTTGAAGAGTCTCTGTAAGAAGAGATTTGAAACAACAATTATCCCCTAACATCAGAAATAAAGAGACATCATGAAGCATTCTTCCAGCGAGGGTCTAAGGTTTTAATTAACTTGATTAATTAAACTTGACTTGTGTCTGTAACACCTAAAACTTATTCAAGCTTGTCGCCTTTATTTTCTTTCAGAAACATCGAGAAGGCTGCATTATTTCCCTACAGGGTCTGGAAAGGGCTGTGAAATACTGCTGTATATGTTTAAGGCATTTTAAGAGGTAGAGCGAATCGTGTAAAGACATCACATACTTTAACTGCACGGAGGAACGAAACTCAGAGGGCGAGAGGGAGACACCCTGAACATGTGATACAGGCGCAGCGCAGTGCTTATTCTCCTCTGGTTTAACTTCTTAAAGGCTCCGGAGGAAGCAAGGGAAACAACACAAAGGCTGTAACGAAACTTAGATTTACGGCACTGAAATCTGCTGTGCAAACAAAAGTTTTAGCTCTGTTGGTAAGCAGCTTAGGGTGCTGTGGGCTGAACCGTGCCTTTCACCAGCAGCCCTTCGCAGGAACGCCTGTGTCGGCTGCAGGGCTGCCCGCCTGGGCTCACCCGCAAGGCCGGCCAGGTCACGTTACTGCCCTGCGTTCACAGGCCAGCGGCACGCAAGGGGCAGCGTCACACCGTGTTTATGCAGCATTATATGCCCCTGACCAATAAAGTGATGGCTTCTCTACCAGTATTATGGCTGAAGTAGCGTGTGCTCAATCGCGTATTTGCCGTACAGCCTTTATTGGTGGGCATGAAAACTACTCTTACTGTGTGAGGTGGCACAGAGGCATAGACGTTAGGCATGATATGAAGACAAGTGATGGCTCAACCCTGCAGCCTTAAGCATTGCTCCTGTCACCTTCCATGAGAGCTTTTCCTGAACAAGAGTACATGATCAGATTCCAAGGACTTTTTTCCCCCCATGGTAGCCACAGTATCAGTATGTAAGGGAGCTTCTTGTAGAACACTGAGACATAAAACAGGTTTCTCAGAAACCAAGTTCTATTTGGTATCTATTTTGATACCACACAGAGAAAAAATGATTACATAAGATGAAGCATGCTAAAAATAGCAGTCTCCTGCATTCCTACATTCCCTCATTAACTCTTCCATTAACTTTACAGGTGATCCCCTGGTCCCTGCAGACAAAAGGATCAAGAATACAACTCTGTGGGAAAAAAAATGTGGGTGTGGGAGGGAAAGGAGACATAAAACCGTGTTAGAAAAATATCCAGGACAAAAAAAAAAAAAAAGCTACAAATGAAGGTGAGGACGAGCAGGCAGGGACAAATCTCTGATTCCTAAAATAGATGAGGAAATCGTAGTAGCTTCCAGGCTGTACAGCAGGGTAAGCAGTACAGACAGTAGGCTGGTGCAACCCACAGGAAGGAAAAAGGACATTGCAAGCAGAAATGCACTGGGAAGGGCAGGGCAAAGGCAGGAGAGGGCAGATTTACAGCACAGCCACCGGAGGCATTTTAGTTCGGTACTGATAGCTCTGGTGTCTCTACACAAGAACTAGTTCATGTAGGGAAGTTGTATAGCCTGGGGAGTTACAGAGGCTGGAATGGACTTAACTGCTGATATGCGACATGTAGAAAAAGTTCAGCTGAGAAGTGTGGAAGAGACAGACGGGAAAAAGAAAGTATTAACTACTAAAGGCAAAATACTTTAGATGGAGTTTTAATTTTAAAAATACCCTGGCTTTATCTATTGGCAACTTGCTGTTAATTTAAACTAGTCTGGGCAGAGTTTAAGGAATTCTATGGAAAAGATTTAAGAAGCTTTTGAGAAAAATATCCTTTAAAAAAAAATCAAAGAAAAATATTTAGGGTTTTCCTTTCAGAATTATGTTTCCAAATCTATCTAAAAAGTCAAAGGAGCTCAAAGCACAAAGAAACATATCCCATTGTGAAGCACTCACGCAATTATTGACCTAAATAAAAACCCAACAACAACAGCTTATCCCAGGCAGAGTGTCACTTTGGCTTTTGAAAATATGCACTGTTTTGGATGGTTTCTGAAGCATGTTTTCCCTCTTCTTATGCCCTACCCCAATTATTTCCATACATTTACTGAAATAAGAGTGGAAAGAATATTGGTAGGTTTAAACAGCCTAAAGATGAAGTTGAGAAAAAACTTAGGGCCTGATCCTGAGAAAGGCTTCTGGCAGCTAGTAGCTGTGAGTCTTCATTGTGCTTTAAAAATAAGGACAGAGAAAAGGAAAGTGTAGTGGGGGAAAAATTATTGTCTTACTGGAAGAGAATTATTCTAAATGAAGAGGTATTATTCTCTGTTTAAGTTCCCATATATTAGGACTTGAAAGATACCAACATATGTATTACTTTTTGGTGATAATTCAAACAAACCACCAGTGACATGTCAGACTCTACCACTAGGAAGTTATTAGCAGCTTTGCACCCTGTCTCCAACAGAAGAGACTATTCCATTACTTTTTGGCAGTGGGCTGGAAATTTGAAGAAGCATCTTACTAAAATACAATAAATCCCTAACTTAGATCACTTTTTTTTTTCTCCCTTCCTGTTATTCTCCTTCCATACTTATTGGAACAACAGTCATAACCCCTCTCAATTTTGTCACATCTTTTTGTACATGACATTAATACTTCCCTATCTACACTGGAAATATTCACATAATGCTATTTGAGAAGAATGTGATCAGTCAGTTTAAACAGATCTGCCTTCAGATCTATTTAATATTGAAGAGCATAATCAGTCATTCCTTTCAGGTTAGGTATACTCTGTATAATGGGTGGGATTCATCTCTAATTTTATCTGCCTGGAAAATTGGTATCTAAGCTAGTTGTGCAGTCTTGCTTTCAGTCAGTGGAGAGAAATGGGCATCCCCAAAAGAAAATTCATTCTTTCCTTCTTAAATATTTACTTTGATTTGGGATGGATTCTGGATCCATCTTGGCCCCCCTATCAACTGGTGAGGGCTTCAGGCACCTCACTTGGGATAGTCACAGACAGATACCACCTAACCTGTGTTCTTATGCTACTTTTTCTTCAACTGGCATTTCCAGGAAGAGCACAAGAGGTTTCACACATTTATTTTATGCGATATTTTAATCCATGTTTTTACATCTGGGTACTCAAAATAATCTCTTCTGAGATCCAAAGGCTAGAAATTCAAGAGCAAATACACCAACCTTTTTCTGACCAGTTTTAGCTGCAATTCATTTCTATGGCTATTTTCTATTGTACTCCTGGGAATCAGGGGACTGTACAGCGCTCGCCTTGATGCAAGGGGGTTATTTGTCTGAGCGTTTTGGCTCAAGCAAACTGAGACGGATAAGACCGGAAAGAAGTAATAGCGAAGCAATGGATTAGCTCAGCTTTGCAGGAGCTGGTGGTCCATTAGTCCACCTAAGTAGCCCTTAGTTGCCATAACCGGCTGTTCCCAAGACATGCTAGGAGACAGCAATAAAACCCATCATCAGTTTTCCTGATCAGAGTTATTTTGTCAGAGATTATATATATTATGAACTCACTACTTTCAGTTGATGTCAATGTAACATGCAACAAATTTACTTTCCCTCATTTATCATGAGAGGACAAATAGGGAGTATTTCTGTCACCCATATGTCATGCTGGAAACAGACAAGAGCTCTAGGGAGAAGGTCCCCAGCAGAGGCTATTTCAGACATATTTCTGCATTTCTACACTGCAGTCCCCCTCAAATCATGCTGCTCTCATTGTGACCAGACGTGCAGACACAGTGCTCAGACTAATGGCTGGAAATCACAGCTAAGAGCAGCTGGGTTTTAGTCATCCCATCTGCGTAGACTGTACCTTCCCAGACTGTAGCCTCAGGGTCTGGGCAGAAGGGAGCAAGTGATAGCAGTCATGCAGCGATTGCCAGGGGAAAAAAATTCAGCAGCCCTGCCGTGAGCAGATTAAGTGAAGAAAATATTCTCACAGTCTGATGAAAAGACTGCAATCTCAGTTCACAAGGCAACTAGAAAATAACATGTGAAATCCTTTCCCAGCTTAGACTCTCTGTACATGGGAAAAGGGATACACAGGCATCAGCAGGAAAAGTTAGGGGGAAGAACATGCCAAGGAACAACTCACAAGACTTGGAGTTTGTCCCTGAAAACTGTTTCCAAAGGGAGTTCTCAGCCATGACAGCATGTGTCTGTTTTCTCACAGAAAGCTGCTAACAGCACCTATCCCATTAGATCCAACAGCACTCATCCTGAAAAGCAAATTTCAAACTCAGTCTCTGCTTGGTTTCAAGAGAGGTTTTGGACAGGCCTGTTTGGAGAGGACAAGGTCTGAGTCACCGAAATTAAGTATTCTGTGGGTAAAACGTTGCGTGTGTCTCTCTCCTTGCCGTTGTTCCACTTTGAAAATGCAACTAGACACTAAGGAAGGGATGCGAATGCCACCCTCCCTTTCAGTTTCTGGTTGAAGTGGAACAACTTGATGGAGACAAGAGTTTCCCCCCAGAATATATGGCTCTTCTACAAAAGACAGGAGTCTCCAATTCCAGGTTAGGTGGAGCAGGTACTGTGCCTGCCAGAAAAGCACTCAAACTATCCACATCATAAGGAAAAACAGTCCTTTTCCTGACCCTGTCAGCCTCCAGTGTTTTTGTGCATGCTTGGCAGCAGAAGTGCAGAAGAATCGGGACTTCAGAGTCTAAGAGACGTGAGACTCAGAAGAGAAACTTCAGTTATTCCACACAGCTATGCAGTCTGCCACATCTCAAAGATCTTTTTATAAGTGACATGAAAGTCCCTCCCCGCCCCCTGCAGATGTACGTGTTTATTTCCTGCAACACTTAAGTCCCTGCCAGATAATGACCGTGATTCCCAGGAAACAGAACCAGCCTTTTGGAGTCTCAGCCTCATAGAAAACTTGCATGTTCTGCTTTAGCTTGGGGAAAAAGCTACGAAACCCCTCAAAACTGTGTAGTCATCAAAAAGGCACTGGAAACATTGTCCCTCTTGCTCCTTCCAGTAGTCCACATGAGACTGACAGAGGAACAAAACACCAACACAGTTGTATCAGCCACCTACCAGGACTACATGCAGAAAGGAGCATAGCAGGAGCTGGTAAGCTTAGTATATGTTTGTTGGCTTGCTACATGTACTTGGTAATGGGTGTTTTTCCAAAGTTACATGTAGAAACAAGAAATGAGTGTGATCCACTCTGCAAAAGTTACCTCCTCACCAGGAAGCAAAGCTGTCATTACCCATGAGGGACCCAAAGTGCAGACCCTGAACTACACTCAAATGTGTCATTGTTATCAGAGTGACAGTCTATCAGCTTAGAGAGGTGAGCTCCTTGGAGTCCCTGGAAGAGGCTTAAGAGTGGTGCACTTGGAATTTAGCACCATCACAAATGTCACAACTGTAGCATTCGGTAGTGCCTGACTTCCTTGGTCCATCCTCAGGCCTGATGTGAAAGCCTTTCACCGTGAGACTTTCCTATGTCATATGTATTTGGCCACGGATAGAGTGATACACGTCAGACTAAGAGGCCATATCTGTTAGTCCTTCAGCCATGCTCAGTTGCCCTGTATGGGAATCAGTAACGTTCAGCTCTCTTCTGGACAGGTATTCTGGCTCTATTTGAAGGTACCAAATCAAAGAAGGGCAAGGTTGCCTTTGATAGTTTATTATACCTGTTAGTCATTTGCTGTAAAAAAATTTGTATTTACATGTCTACCCCAGTTTTCAACTATTCATTTACATGTGTAATTACCCAGGTTAGGAAGCCCTTTATAGTTTGGTACTTTTCCCTCCCCTGGTCCCAAGAAGGTAGATACTTAGACATGATAATCAAGTTGTAGCTGGTCTTTTTGATGAACTAAATGCAGTGAAGGCTTTAGGGCTCTCTGTAAGGCAGTTTCTCCTGCCATCCAATTGTTTGTGGATTTTATTTTCTTTTTAATACCTTTTCAGCCTCTGAGTAGTGCAGTTGATGCCAAAACTTGATGTAACGGTCCAGTGTTGATCCCACTAATGCCATGTTTGGAGTTAATATTACCTTACTTCTGCCCTGCTTATGCACTGTTAATCCAAGCATCCCATTAACCTTTTTTGGCCACAGCGTAACTGTGAGAGCTCGTGCTGATTCGCATATCCTTCGATTGCCAAATCCTTTCCCGAGTCTGTTCCTGCTGGGATGCAGCATCCTATTCTGTAGGCATGACCTTCATTCCTTATTCCTAAAAGTATATCTGTGCAGTCAACTACTTAAAGACATTTTACTTAAGTGGGTCAAGCTTATCAGGAAGTCAAGATCATTGCATGCAACCATTCTAGCTTCTTTGTTTACCATTCAGCATAAGTCACACACCTAATCAGCAGAGGAGTTATATTTGCTTCTGAATCACCGATGCAAATATTTAATCAATTCAGGCCTAACACTATCTCCAGTGCAATCTTAATCAAAACATACCCATTAGAAGCTTCCCCAGTAATGACTGGAGGTATATTAGTTTACCAGTTGCTAAACTATTTATTTTATGGTATTGTACAATACCGGGCAGATTGTTGCAGGATACCAAGTCAAACCTCACAAGAACGTAGCTATACCACATGTGAGCATGCATATATTTTCATAAATCAGGTTCATAGAAAAGGGTAGGCTCAAAAAAGGACAGTTGTCTCTGTGCATGGCATTACGCATCATGTCTGATCTTACAGTTCATTATTAAAGCCATACTACTGTTTTACCTCAAGCTGGTGTCACAGACCCCAACTTAATTCAGCCAGTGCTCCTGGCTTTTCTGAACTGTGGTGCAACATTTTTAGGAATAATGAAGTTTCCCCCCAGGACTCCAAGTTTTATCCAATGTGATCAAGGTTCTCTTTAGAGATACTTTCAGGAATCATGACTGCAAACTATCCAGGCCAATGATTTACATGTTTTGTGCCAGCAAGTGCTATGTAGCATCATCTTCCATCCTAAGGGCCTGAAAAGTGTGTCTTTGGTGATTTACGCACACCATGCAGCTCCTTTCCAAATTTTATTAAATTACTCTGCTATTTTTTGCAGTGCCATGAGTCATGTCAGGTTCATAGCGGTCTGTCCCACTGTGGAGCTCTACTGGGACTCCTGCTGCCGTGTCTGTGAACAGGCAGACTGGCATCAGTGGTCCCTCAGCAACCTCTGGCTTCCAGACCAGTGAGACAAAGAACCTAGCCACTCTGTGTTGGGCATGATGCTTTTAAGCGTTACCACCTCAATACTTTTATGAATTCCAGCATTGGTCATTACATCATTATGACATTATACAATGACATTATGACATGTCATTATCATTACTGACAGCTGCAGATTACAGCACATCTCCCATGTCAAATTCTCCCTGCTTTTACTTCCACCGAGGTGCACTCTGCCTGGTGCATGGACAGTAAGCATCTCCCTGTTTCCTTTTTCTATTCAGACATAGAGCACCCTTGGTGGGAAGCTCCTTGCAGCCATGCATGCATGTATGGTCATGATATAATGACATCAGGCTGTGACGTTAAGGGCAAGGCCTCCTACCTGGGCATCCCAAACTGCCTTAGCAATTCCTCAAACTGCTCTCAGAAAAACTCCTCTGAGGAGGACAGGCGTGACAGATGTGACGATATAACCCTGCAGCGGGTAGAAATGCCTCAGTGCCATTTTATACAGGATACACTTCCAGGTTTGTAGTAGCCTGCTAGTTTTATGTTGGGAAAGGAGGGTGAAGGGGAGCAGAGGGTTTAGGAACAGGAGGAGCCTTCAGGCAAGTCACGTATGGAAGTTTTGACTGCCCGGCTCCCCAGCAGCCGAGCTGGCATGCCAGGTTGAAGGCCAGCGCCTGCAGCCTCCCCTGCCAGTGCCTGAGCAAGCTGACAGGAAAACGAGCAGGTTCCTGCAGAGCTGTTTGACTCTGGCAGTTTTCCAGTGTAATGCCTTTTTGGTCTGAAAAAATGATGACCGGTTTTGTTCTTTGAGTCTGTGTCAGAGGTAATTCCAAAATTGTTTAGTCGTTTCACTCTCATTTAAGCCCCTCAACTCCCCCAGCTCTTTTTAAGAGCTGAGTAGTCAACTAAAAAATAAATTAAATAAATGACTAAATGTGGTGCTTGTAAGCTTAGTGAAGGAATGACTAATTAAAGTCATCATGAAATAATTACAAAGTGCATTTTACAATGCAGAGAATGAAAAGGGAGACTGTTCCTGGCTACCCATGGAGAGATGATTTAATAAGAGGGAATGAGACAGAGACAATTGCAATAGAAGCTGTAGGACAAAGGAGGAAACTCCGTTTCCTGATATTTAAGATATCAATCACTTCTGACATTGCACAAGCAGGATAAAATCAGATTACCCTTTACAGTGACCCGAGAGCTTTCTTTGCTAGATTTTTTTTTTTTGGCAGCGACAGCCTAGACCATATTTTCCCTTAAGTGAACTGCAAATACACCTTGCACACATTTGCACTGTCGTGTTGCAAAAGGCATTAAGGACAATCCAGCAAATACCAACTTGTTACAGCAAAGCAGAACCCAGGTACTAGCGTGAGACTGAACAACTCAACAAAAGGGAGTTTTCTAAGCAATTTCACTCTCTCTCCTGAGTTTTTCAGCATTTTTTTTGCTAGAATGGAAGAAACTGTTCCCAGCGCAGTGTGACCACACTCGTTATTAATAACAGGCCAAGCACAAGGCTTCATGCCTGTATGAAATATAAAAAAAGGGGAGGATGGGTTTATCTGGTTCCCATCACGCTGCTGCCACGTCACTTATCTGAAGCGGGCAGGTTCCTCGCAGCGAGAATCAGAACAGGCCTCTCTTGTCAGGCTGGCACAGTAATAACACATCCCTGCTCCCTTGCTGCTCCAAGACCCTGCACAGCAGGTGCAACAGGTTTGCAAGGCAGTGAAAAGGTAGTGATCTGTCATGGAGGAGTGAAGCAACCACAACTCTCCTTAACTAGTTTCATTAACTCTACCAGTGTGCACTACAGGTTAGCATTAAAGGAGTTTTCAGCTTGTCCTTGCTTTAATACATGTTTTTTTTCCTGTCCTCCTCACTCCCCCCATGTAATCTGTGCACACACATACTGGATTTTGGTCCTGGCTTTCCCGGCCTTTGCTGATACAGCTGATTGGCTGCATGCAGGCTGCCCAGGATGGGGGACTGCAGCACTGCAACAGAGACAAGGGCACATGCAATTGTGTGCTGGTGCTGCTGCACATCTTGTCTAACACACATGCGTTTGGGTCAAGGTACATCCTGACAGGCATGCTGAGAGGGGTATGGGGTGGAAAGGCAGGAGGGATGTGCCTGTCCCACACGGCTTCCTCTAAGGCCAGGGTCCCATTAGTAAGACCTTTGTCCTGGTTATATGTGAAGCAAAAAGGGGAGGAAAGACAGCAGTCACAAAAAGCTCTGTGGTGAGTAGACCCTGTGGACCTTTATTGGCAAAATCCTGGAGAAGAGAGAAAAAAATCTTGTGCCAGCTGTGTGCCCTGCAGAGCCATGGGTTCCCAATTAGGTGCTGCTGCTGCACTCCCCATGCTTGCAAAAACTGCTGCTCCTTCTCCATGACCTAGTATAATGCCCTTCCGAGGTCTATAATGCCACAGACTGAATGACTCACCTCCAGGTGTTGGTGTGAGGGACAGAGTTGGTACCTTCTTCCAAAGCATATAAGTGGGGAGGACGTTCTTCTGAGCACCTGCAGCTGTCTTCTAATGTAGGTGTTTATGGGTTAGTTGCTCTAGATTCCCTTCAGAGTCAGTGGAGAGAAAGAGACTTTCTGGGTGATTTAATCTCATCTGAAGTAGACACCTGAAACAGGGCAGATGAATCATGTCCTGAAGGTGCTCATTTTTCTCTGTTGACAATACCCAAGGCAAGACAAATGACCTCATCCCTTTCGCAACTTCACACAGCAAATACAGCTGCATCTCTAGGAAGGGACAAAGGCACGGCCCCACAGGAAGGGGATCCCTCCACCCAGGCAACCCTGCTATGTGGCAGTCCCCAGTCTCTCCCCCAGCCAAGGGCAAGATGCTCTCCATGAGTTCTTTTGGAAAGATGGAAAGAAGATCCAAGAGATGAGCCCTGTGGGGCTGCTCACTAGCGCGTGGCTATAGGGTTATAGCACATTATTTGCCCTACAGGCTGAGCAACCCAGCAGTGACAAACCTGAGGTGAGCAGACAGTCTCCTGTTGCCATATATGACCAATTCTGCATTCTTATTTCCTTGTTCCAGGAGTGATTTTCGGTGAGAACTGGTTACAGATTTAGGCACCGTTCAGCAGACGTGAAGGAACAGGACCTTTTCCTTGAGCACTAATTAGGATTTAAAACCTAATGGCACAGTACTCAGGCACTTGTATGTGATATTTCAGGAGCGAGCTTGCTCACTGATAGCTGGCACTCTGCAGCTATCCATTTCCTTAGATGAGAGGAATGATTAGGCATGTGAAATGGCCTTAGTGATAGTTAAGGAAAATGACAGTTGGGATGTCACAGCTTTTAATTAGCTGAGAGCTAATATTTAATTACATTTTTGACACATAGGGTGTTTTTACACTGATAATTTGGCCATGCTCATAAAATTACATATTTTCTAACATTAATTTACTTAACTTGCTGATTCAGTGAATCAAATTTTAAAATCTCCACTAGAAACAGCTGAAAAGATGAAGCTGCATCAGCTTCCTCAATGTGAGAAGAGAAATCAAATTAAGATTTTAATGTACTTGATGTGCATTTAGCCTTTTAAGCAGCAGAGCAGGATGCTTCTTGTTGCAACGGCACAAATAAAAGTTTAGGAGCTGCTATCATGACCAGACCACAGCAACAATGAGTTAGGGATATGCGTTGCCACAACAGCAGTGGAACAGTCCAACACACAGGTCAGTCCCCTGCCTCAGGCTCCAGGTGGCTACTCTTTGCTCCTTGACCCCTGGTCTGGCTTTATATGGTGCCAACGTGCCGCCCTCCAGTCCTGCTTCACCTCACACCAACCCAGAACATACAAAAACAAGCAGAGGAGGAGTGCGTGAACGAAACAAATCCAAGCCTTTTTCTTTCAGTGTTTTCATTGAGTGCAGGGCTCTGCTTTAAACTGGCATTTAGATGCTCAAAGAGATAGGTAGGATCACACTGAGATTCCCATGGACACCTTTATCCCTTCCTTTTTTTGACTGCAACCCCCCTCACGAGCTTAGCCACCTGTACAGCTAGAGAGCTGCGCGGCTCTCTGTGCCTGTGATAACGCAGCCATGGAGCCTGCTGCCAGGGCACAGCCGAGGTGACCTGCAGGCAGCAGGAGCTTCTACTGCCTGTCCAGCACCTCTTTGCTCCATGTCACCTCTTAGGAGTGATGAAATTTATTCTTTTTCCCACACTCCCCACCTCACACTCTGGAAAAGAAGACACGTGGATGGTTGTAAGTTAGAACTCAAGTGGACTTAAGCACTGCAATGGCCGCTGAAAGGGAAATAAGTTGCCAGCCTGCCCTGTCCCGTAGAATGAGGCAGCAATTAAGGAATTTTTGATGCTTTCCGTGGGAACAGCTCTTGCAGCCGTGGATAGAGGTACAGCGAGCACCATCTGGTGGCTCCTGCTGCACGGCTCAGCCTTTTCTAGGGCTGATCCCTCCATGAACGGGCACTTTCCCATCCATGTCTAATCATGATCTTGATTAATCTTGTATTAACAAGACTTCTGGAAGCTCAAATGTAGTGTTATACTAATCCAGCTTCATCCTTAAAAATAAAATTGTACCACCTGTATTGGTGAAGTTTGAAGTGTGGGGGGGGGAATAATTGTCACTAGAGTACCTTTGAATTCCACCCCCACATGCACCCTCATCTAATTAACCCCACAGAGGAGGGTTTTTTTTTGCTTGACTGTGCACATCTGCTGTGGGATCCCACAACTTTACCGATTCACTACAACAACCTGAACCAAACAAGAAGGCCTCAGAACTGCAGAAAAGTAAGCTGAACTTGCCTTCAGTGACTTGAGGGGTCATGTAGGCAGCGCCTTGAACCTGTGGCAGCACCAAGTCTTCCTAAAAGCATCTTGAGTTGTTTATAATCCTCCGTAATCTGCATTAATGTTGCTGCCACCCCAGGATGACAGCAACCTTAGAACAGGGCATTTACAAGACTGATAACGAAAGTTTACATTTGTCTGAATTTAAACACCTATTATTGCTACATTTTGGAGCACAATTTCACTTACTCTGTGAAGATCAGGTGTCCCCCAGAGAACAAGAGAAACCAAAGAGAGATGTGACCCAGGCCCTACAGCACAAAAGTGCTTCAGTTGCTCAGGGCACACTTTTAACTGGGGCCATGAGAAAGCCAAGTGGATATGAGCTGCCCAGATCCCAGTTTCTTGCTGCAAGCTTTCTAACCACAAGTTGAGCACAGCCCTAAATTTTACAAATGTTTGGAAACTGAGTCCTTTGAAAGAACCAGTTAACACTGGAAACAGTTGGCAGATGGACATGTTTGTGCAGAAGAAGTGCTTAAATCCAACCCCTCTTCAGCAGCAGTGCTGCCTGGCTGTGCTCACTGGTTTTCCAGCACCAGTTTAATCCAGTCAATGGTAGCTGAATGGGTGTGTTATTGATTTGGGTCCCCAGAAGGTAATGACCTAACCCAGCTCTTATATAGAGGAGTAAAAATGTCAGGTTTGCTTGGATTGCCAGTGGTGATATTTTCATTGCTAGACTACTTCTGCACTACTACATTTTAAAGCAGATGACTTCTTGGTAAAGAACCTGCTGCAAATCATAAGGACTATCTGTGGTCTCTTGTCAAGCCAGGCAATATTGTGTGCAGGTGCTGTGGGCCTGAAAGACAAGCTGTCTGATGTCTCTGTGCCTTGTGTACACTCCTTCATTCAAAGGTTAGTATTTGCTTGAGATATCTTGAAGCCCTACAGTGTTTTCACACTGTTCGGGAAGAGGACATCAAGCAGGTAAGTGTGGGTAAGGCACACCACTATGCTATTGGCTTAGATCATCTGCAGCTTTGGCCCCTCTTGTTGCTATTCTGTGTAACTCCGGTGCCTCTGGATCCTTTAGTGCCTCACCACAGTGTCTCTTTCAGCACACGGTACAACCAGCTTGCTGCAGAGGGAACTGACAGCCCAGTGGCACCCCTGAGCTCATGAGATAATTCCCTCTGTTTCTCAGACACCTGGCTCACAGGCTGGAGGAGAGCAGGAGAGAGATGACATTCCTGGTGTTTCTCAGCTCTCATTTGTTTAGTCCAAGAGTGGGTCCCATTGCTTGCCTTCTCTTTCTTACAGAAGGTATAGTTCCTGCTCTCCATCACCCATCCACAATGACAAGCACACTAAGGGAATTTCCTAGCATAGCCCATGTAATCCCAATTGGATGGAAGACAGTGATTGCATAATCTGATCTTCCACAGCACAGAGTGATGGTTTTTCCCCAGCTGGCAGCTGAGCACCACTCAGCTGCTTGCTCACCTCTCCATCCCCTGGTGGGACTGGGAGGAGAATGTCTCTGTGGGGTTCAGATAAGAAGAGTTAACTGAGAGAGCACGAGGAGAGAGAAACAGCAGATTTTATGGCAGAATATAGACAAAGAGTGATAACACAGAACACTTACCAACCCAAGGACTGACCCGACACCTGCCTGCACTCAGCCCATCACAGGGCCACACAGACTCACCCCTGCCTGACCAGCCCCTTTTACAGGGGCGTGATGTCATGTGGTGTGGAAACAGCCTGGGCCAGCTCAGCTCATCTATGCTGGCTGCTTGGGGAAGGTAACTCTGTCCTGTCTGGAACCAGGACACGTGGTTAGATCCAGTCCTGAACTGCCCCTGGGAACACAGTGCAGCAGTTACGACTTTGGTTTCATATCACCATCATTTTCATCACAACATCTCATAACTTACTCATGAAGCTGGAGAAAAGCTTTCAGATCCTGACAGGAACCATAATAATAAACAGTAGAAAAGGGAAATTCTTTAAAAATCAAGAGAAATCCAGCATCCTCACATGACATAACGGAGGTCAGAGGCTGGCACTGACCTCCGTCTCACCAGGAAGTCAGCTGGCAAATTGCTGTTGGTGTCAATAAGAACAGAACACAGTATTTCCTAAGACCTGGCCTTGATCACAGCATGCATCAAGGGAATGGTAGCTTAGGTGACTAGCACTTAGAAGGTAGCTAAAAAGTTGGACGGCAGAGACTAATACCACCCACCATAGGATGAGACCTATAAAAAGAGAGAGATTGCCTTGGGGTCCCTTCCAACCCTTGCCATTCTATGATTCTATGATTGTCTGTTACTTGAAAGCTGTCAGAGCTGGAATGCTGGGTTAGATGGCTACTGTCTTCTGAGCCGACAGAGCAATTCTCCACATAGCAAGCTGAAATGTTTCTCTAGATACTTATACTACTGAGATTCATGGGAAAAGTAGCACGCCAACAGCCTCTTCAGAGGCAAGAAGGGGAACATCCAAATCTTGAAACTGTTGCAAAGCAGAGTAGAGGTTGAACAGATATGGTGAACCTCATCTGAGACTCTCATTTGAATTCCAGCTCCAAGACTTCAGAGGGCACATCTTGCAGAGGTCTGCATGAGTAAAACATATTTTCATTTTCTGGCTACATTCTTCCTGTGTCTATGAAAAGGGTGAGTTATTAAGCCATAGTTAGTGCACGCTGGTCTGTGTTCTACTTTGAGACTAACAGATATTTCATGCTGTCCTACAAGATATGCTTTCTTACATTTAAAATTTTTCACTTAGTGCTTAATTTATTCTCTTCCACATTTATGAAATTAAGCAATTTACCCCTAATTTTTACTGTTTTGCAAAGAATCTCTCCAGGATGGAAATCCCAGTCTCACAGGTGAACTGTTCCAGAACCTTCCTCCCCTTTGCATCTGTATCTACAGAATTTCTTCTATTTGAAAACACTATTCCCCGCTCAGGTGTATATAGACCACAGAACTGGTGAGAGTCTCTGACCACCTATATCAGAGTGAAGTGATAGTGTACAGAGTGCTGAGGTGCTTATATCAGGCTCCAATACAACATGAGGCAGGAGAGCTCCAAGTTGCTTCTCAGATGGGAAGCACCCAAGGGCTGAGCATGGTACTACATCCCAAAAGATGATGGCCTCAGCAATTCTTGTTGGCTCAGTTCCTCTGAGAGCCAGGCTGCCCTGCAGACTCCATGGCAGCCCTGCTGCCAATCACAGGAGAGGTGCCCAGCATGGGAGATGTGTTCAAAAAGGTTGAGGGCACGGTGTGAGTCCCAAGCTAATGCTTAGCCAGGTATTGCTTAGTGGACTTGTCTAAGGAGAGACTTGTGTGATTGAGCCTACAATCAGTCCACCAGCCCATCTGTCTATTCAGCTGCTGATCTTCCAAAAATCTTTTGCCAACAGCAACCAATTGCAGCTAAACTTGAAATAATGTAGATGCCCCCAAAGAGAGGCTCATAGGTCTCAGTTATACTGAAGTCACTGAATGTGGATGTCCAGCCCCAACCAGTGCCTGAGCATCACATGCCACTCACTCACTCCCAGAGGATAGAGACTCCACAGGTTGGAATAAGGACAGCTTACTGACAAAACCACCATGAAAGTAGGACAATACCAGCCAATTACACTCACACCAGGTGATAACACAGAGTGCCTTACCAACCTGACAATCACAGAGTGCTGCCCAACAGCAAGGATTGACTGACTGACCAACCAACCAGATGCCCCAGCCACACTCAGACTATTCTGGAGGCACCAAACCCCTACCCCTCCCCAACTAGCCCCTTTTATGGGGGAGTGATGTCAGGTGATGTGGAAAACAGCCCAGGCTAACTCAGCTCACCTGTGGTAGCTGCTTGGGAAGGTTGACTCTGGCCTAGCCGGAACCAGGACACTGAAGTATGGTGAAAATCAGAGTATTTTAATATTGCTTGTACGAAGGGAAAGCTCATGCATTACTGAGGCTGTGCCATCAGTCACAGAGCCAAACCAGTTTAGAGGAAAGAGAGGAGGCAAAACTGGAGACAGCACTGCGTGAGCAAAGCTAGCACTGTGGAATGACCATGGGCTGGGAGCAGGGGAGATCACAGCAAGAGGGAAGTGCATTATTGCAGCGATTGGGTGTAGAGCATGCAGGACATCAGCCCCTAGGAAACCAGACTTGTGTAACTGTGCTGTTCAGACACCAGCTCACCCCTATCTCTTGAGGCTAGAGCAGTTCTAGTTTTCAGTTCCAGGGGGGAACTAAAAAATGTGAGTTTGAAACATTTCCTCAGTCATATAGACCCTGGCCTACAAAGATGTTGGGGCTGCTTAAATCCCACTGATACCAATGGGAACCAGCTACCTAGATACCTTCGAGTATCTTACCTTCAGTCATTTCTTTCCTTGTCCCATGTGCTGGGCCTGCACATCTCTGAGGAGGGAATATGCACGAGCCTGACTGAATCCTGCTGGGAAGTGAGGAAATGATACCCTGTAGAAAGGGGAGCTCTGTGTGTGCCTGCTCTCAGTTTCAGAGTTCTCAAAGTCTAGACACCACAGTGTGGTGGGAAGGGGATTTTTATTGGAGTAGGGGGAAAAACTAAGGCTGGATCCATTAGATCTAGATTCTCCTGTTAATCTAGCTCAAAGAGATTGTGCTTCTATGTGATTGTATACTGGATCGAGATGAGCTCTGTTGTTGATAGCACTAGCCACCCTCCCCTCCTGCAGCTCAAGGAGGTTCCAAATTGCATGACAAAATAAGAACAGCAGATGCCTTCAGAATGCAAAATTGTAAAAATAGAGATTTTATTTGTAAAGCATTTTTGAGAAAATCATTTAAAATATAACTTTTCTTCAGAGAGTTTAAATATATTTTGCATGAACAAGTCCCAGGATTCCATAGTACAAGCCTGCTGTACATGGTCTTTATTTCAACATTATTTGCAAGAACATCACAAAAGTTAATTAACAATGAGAGTTTGCTACTCAAAGTAGACTCCCCCCCCCAAAAAAAAAAAAGAAATAAAACATTAACATAAGCAAGCATGCTCATTTGTGTTCTCGGCTCACTGAAGAACTTATACATACTGATAGAATATGTTGTCAAGTGACTGCTAAGTGAACACAGCACCAGACAAACTATGTTTAAAACCCACACAAAGTAAGTCTGACAAATACTACTCACACTGACTTTGCATCAGTGAGGTGGGCTGTGATTCCATACCCCAGGCCTGAGCAGGACAGTCTAGCTGATACTAGATGGAAGGAAAGGGAGAGCAAGCCATGCAAGATACACCTTTCATAGGTCCCTGCGAAAAACTTTTAAATATTGCAAGCAGGAACATAAACCACCAGCACAACTTTGTCTGAAAAGATGCCCTAGGTGCTCACACAGCCTTCCCTTCTCAATCAGCGCAGCCCATTGGCCTTGCACAGTTACACTGCTGCTGAGCTGAGGACAGAGGAGCAAGGCTGGGTGTGACATCCCTCATCAGCATGATGATACAGCCTGAACTAAATCAGCTTTCCTGTGGCAAGCCCAGTGCATGAGACAGCTTCACCCTTCTGCTTAACCAGGGTCCTTAGCAAGGTTCCTTCAGGAGCCATATTCTCACACAGGAAAGGAGGTATAAAAAAACTACCACTGGCTGCACCCAGAAGACAGCAGAGCTGCTTGTGCACAGCTGCTCTGCTGAGGTCCTTTGTTTGCTGATGCCACACCATGTGCTACAGCTCTGGACACCTCCTTACTCCAACTGACACCAACTAACCCTAACCTAATCTACAAAAATGAAGGGCCTGAACTGTTCTGGGGCATACGTCAGGGCCTCCACATCACAGGATATTCAGTGCTTCAACATGAATGCAGAGCTTTGGCATACACACAAAATACACAGACACTGAGAGAACTGGCTTGAGATTAAATACATAAATCCTACTGAAAATATGTACAGCAATATACTGCCCTTTATCATTTGTGCAACAATGTGTTCCAAGCAGAGAAAAATACACTGTGGGAGAAAGAGACAGCAATATCACCAGGACTGCAGCTAAGTGTGGTGATAACAGATAATTCCTTTTCAGTGCTCTGAGGCACAAGACCTGGTCCAGTGCCACCCGGTCCTTCAATTTGGTTTCAGCAGAGTCTACTTTGGGATTATTAGGAGTATGGCAAAATGGGGCCATTGACACATCATTGTTCAATTGGCTGCTTTTGACAGGCAAGAAGAGATGTGACCTGCCATAGGTACTAAGATCAATCACTCCATTTGCTGTGTCATCTAAATATAAGAGTACTGAGCAGCTCAGACCCTGTCTCTCTCTACAGTCAATGGCTAGGAATCATTGCAGGACCTACAGTGGGTGGTCTGAGCCGAGCTTTCTCTGTGCCTCACTCTACCACATGTACAATGGGGAAAATTACTCACTCCATACATGAGAGCAATGTTAAAAGGATGATTCATTAGAGGTTGTTAGGAGCTCAGGAATTTGGTGATGGACAGTGGGAAGGAGAGGGTAGAGTTATCTTTAACGTAAACAATTAACATAGACTTTCAACACAAATGTGCTCATTTTTCCCCTTACCCAAAACATTTAAGTGAAGCTGATGTCTTATAAATGCTTGTAGACAAAATTTCCCATGAGTCCTATAGGTTCAACCAAATATTTACCCGATCTTTTCTTCATATAGATGTAAGCCAACATAACCAGAAGAAGTATTACTAATGCAACTCCAAGTAAAACTCCAAGGACAATCACTGCCACTTTCCAGGAGGAACTTTTTCCATCTGATGACTGAGGAGACAGAGCTAGAAATTTAAAACACATTTTAGAAACGTTAGCTAGAAACAGTAAAAAGTTGGTGGAAAGTGTCTGAAAGTCTCTGGGAGGAGAGAACTCCAGTCCCTACCTCAACAAAGAGTCACTCCAAAATGTGAAAAAGGGGTGTGAAATGTAGCTGTACATAATATAACCCTTACAGTTCTCCTTATACATGCACAAGCAACCTGGTAAAATTAATTGTGACCGGGTCTGCCAGCCTAACTCACACCTACCCATGTCTAGCTCCACAAGATGGCCCACTGAAACCAAAGTCTCTAAACTGATAGGCCAAAACCAGAAAACTTCCCAAATGCCAGATAAAGGCAATGAAAGGTCTGTAGCACATGTAAGCATACTTCATCTCTGCGGCAAAGGTCCCTGTAGTGATGGTGGAAAGGCACGTGGACTAAATTATAGTGCTAGCCAGCCTTTTACAAAGAGATGGTATTAACTGGGGTGGAAAGAGCACCTATGTTGCATAGAAAGTCTCCAGCTCACAGCAGGATTGGGCCCAGAGTGTGATAATGTATAGTGGCCAGTCAATAGTTGGGGTTCCTCTGGATTCCATTGTAGGTCCAGTTCTTTTTAACATTTTCATAAAAAGCCTGGACACAGGACAAGAGGGTGTCTTACGTAAATTTGCAAAAAACACCAAATTGGGAGGAGCTGTTAACTCCACTGAGGGTGGAGAAGCCTTGCAGAGAGACCTGGACAGATGAGAGAGCTAGGCAATCACCAAGAACATGAGGTTTAACAAGGGCAAGTACCAGATTCTGCACATGGGAAAGGGTAACCCTGGCTGCACATACAGACTGGGGGGGGAACAGGTGCTGGAGGCCAGCCATGCTGAGAGGGATTTGGGGGTCTTGGTTGACAGCAAGTTAAACACAAGCCAGCAGTGTGCCCAGGCAGCCAGGAGGGCCAACCACATCCTGGGGTGCATCAAGCACGGCTTGGCCAGCCCGTCCAGGGAGGGGATTGTCCTGCTCTACATTGCACTGGTGCGGCCTCACCTCGAGTACTGGGTGCAGTTTTGGGTGCCACAGTACAAGAGGGACATAAAAATACTGGAGAGTGCCCAGAGGAAGGCAGCGAGTATGATGAAGGCTCTGGAGGGGAAGTCTTATGAGGACAGGCCCTTGGTTTGTTCAGCCTGGACAAGAGGAGGCTGAGGGGAGACCTCATCATGGTCTGTGGCTTCCTGATGAGGGGGAATGAAGGGGCAGGTGCTGATCTCCTCCCTTTGGTGACCAGTGACAGAACCCAAGGGAACGGTATGGAGCTGAGACAGGGGAGGTTTAGGCTGGATACTAGGAAGAGGTTGTTCACTGAGAGGGTGGTCAGGCACTGGAACAGGCTCCCCAGGGGACTGGTCATAGCACCGAGCTTGACTGAGTTCAAGAAGCCTCTGGATGATGCCCTCAGTCACATGCTCTGACTTGTCTGGCCCTGTGTTGAGCCAAAAGTTGGATTTGATGATCCTTATGGGTCCCTTCCAACTCAGGATATTTTATGACTCTGTGATTCTATAGCTTTCATGAAGAGTAGGAGATCTGACCCTTTAGTCACCACACTGGCACAGAGACGCTATTTCAGCATCACTTACATCGTACAGTTACTTCAGTTTGGTTGCCAAACTTGCTCCGTAATATTCGACTTAAGTGTGACTGCATAACTTTCGCATCGATGGGCTCTTGTTTTTGCAGGAGAGAAATAAAATCAGCAATCACGCTCCCAGGTCTGAATCCAACAATAATGATGTCAAAGTGGTCATCTTGCAGGGTAACACGCATTTCTCTAACAACCTGTGAAAATCAGAATTGACATTTGTTTCATGTGTCAGCCAACTGAGGCAGATCAGGAATGCACACATCATACATTAGGATATTAATTTTCTGCACTTTTCTTTCAGATTAATCTCTTTGGAATAACAAATGAATGAATAATTGCAGTAATTTTTGTCTATACCATGAAAAACTTACTGAAGGAGGATTCCAGAACAAAGAATTATCTGTGATTGAAAATATAAAATCAAAGTTTGACTTCCTGAACACTAATCTCTTTAGCTAGGTATCAGTGAATAACGCATTGAAACTAGTTGTCCCAGGCTACAAACCCATATAGGACACTGAATGTACAGGATTTGGAATTCACAAAGCATACCTAACAGTTCTGAAGTTATCTTCAGTGTCCCCTAGATTTTTTAAGACATAGAGCTAAACTTCAAGCACGGCCAGGCACACATCCTGCCAGTGCAGAACTTGAAGTTAGAGGTTTAGAACAGATTCAATACTTCTGTCACCACATTACCAAAATCATGATGTTACGGAATAACTGCGCAGAGGGACAAAGGTCAATTGTTTTGGCACAAACTAAGTGCAATCCTATTACACCAATTGGAATGATTTCAGCTTTAAACCAATGTCTTCGAACGTGCAGTCTTGCCCAGCACTTTCATGTGGATATAGGGCAAGAGCAAGCAGCCCTTCCTACTAAATAAGGCTGGTCAAAACATTTCTGTCAGGACTAATCTTAACAGAAAATTAGGTGCTTGATTTAACCCACTAAGAAAAAGATATCTTCTCAATGTGGATGAGTATGATATTTTGCCTGAAAGGTGTGAAGCATGACTATTTTTCACAGATGATAACAAACCTTATTCTGAATCACTGCTCATTTGTCTAACTCTGCCTTTCTCTGTGGGATAACCCTTCACCCCAGACTACATGTCTACATTAAGTTCCTTGCCCAAAGAATCCAAAAATGTTTTTCTTTTCCTCACCACGAGGACCAGTCTAGATAAAAAACCTGACCCATGCAGGTGATAAAGTGTAAAATTTCAAAACTACAACTACAGTGTGGTAGTGAGGTGGAATTTAAAAGAAATAGTTCAATATTCAAACTTAAAAAAAAAAAAATCCAACACAGAAATTGACTGCATTGTCAGTCCTTTTAGTACAGCCTCTCTTTGGTTTTGTCATCTTTTTAAAAGAAGAGTGTTAACAGTCATGTTGACAGGTTGCATGAGTGAAAGCTTATTAAAAGACAGTAAAGGGATTCCTCTTGCACTCAGTCAGGTAGGAGGAAGCCTTTTAAATTCACTGAAGTAAATTTTCTATCTGTGAACTGGAGATGCTAGCAGTCATAAGACAAGGTTACCTCTGAGTTGGCGTTGTGAGAACAAATTAATTACTGCTTATGAAATCTGTGAAGATTCTTAGCCAAAAGGTATGATAGTCACACTAAAATAATTTTCTATGTTAGTTATTTTAAAATGGTCTGCTCCTATCTTACAGTACTTTTACCTTTTCAACAGGCTTATTACCTATCAGGATTTCTGAGATGTGTGAATTATTAGTCCTTTTCTTTAACATCCTGCTAAAGACAGCTGAGTGGCAGAAGGCTGCTTTTGCCTGTCAGCTTTGCTACACTTACCCACTGTCTCTAAGTTCCCACTTTCTCTCCTCAGTTCCTCTCTGATATGGACACCTTGATACTTTCCTACTGTGAAGCAAATTGGCAATAATCTGGACTAACAGTACACACATTTCCAAGTACGTGTCAAAATGTTATCTTTGAGTACTAATCTTTTGCAATCTCCACAGGCATTTGTTTAGTAAGGTGAGAGAAATTAAACAGAATGAGATGTTCCTTCTGCTTATAAAAGGATAATTTTAAAGTACCTTTCACTAAATACCTTACATTTGAGGACAAGTTAGGGAATAAAACCCAGCTCATTAGACAACATGCTTCCTGCCCTTCAGTCAAGAAAGTTCTTGTGCTTCCTATACTGTTTTATCAATTAGGGATTACCCTTTTCTCCTGTAACAATCTTTATTTAGCAATGAATCGAGGTGGCTGATTCTGCTAATTGCAAAACTCTTCTTAGTTCATTTATGATGACAAAGAAAATTGGAACAACTTACTTCTGTTCTGATACTTTCAGACAATGTCTTGTAGCCTTCACTATCCGTATTATAAAGCGTATGATTAAATGTCTGGCTTTTTAACAAAACACTGCAGGCAAACGCTTGGTAATCTGGGGGGAGAAAGTGAAACAGTTAGGTGAATCCCAGGATATTGTTCCACAATTGCTTTTTGGACTTTATTCTCTCATTGTCATGGTTCTGTCCCAGCTGAGAGCCAAGCATCATGCAGCCACTCTTCCTAAGAGGCTATAAGGGGAGGGGGAGTTCAGGGGGCGGGGAAGGGAGGGAAAAGAAAACCCAAGGAACCAAAACCTTGTGGGTTGGGATAAGGATAGTTTACTGGGATAGCAGAAAGAGAGAGAGATAACAATAAGGCAATTTCATAGCAAAATATACGGAACTGGTGACACAGAAATGCAGTTTCTCACCAAACCGCACAAATTCAGGCCATACACATCAGAGCCATCCCGAAATCATACTGTCCTCAAACTGCACATCCTGGAGCTGAGTGCTCCTCCCCCCACCAGCCCCCCTTTATGCTGAGCATGATGCAATGGGTATGGAATACCCTCTTTGGCCAATTTGGGTCACCTGTCCTGGCTGTGTCCCCTCACAGCTTCCTGGGTGCCCCCAGCCTTCTCATTAGCTGGGCAACATGAACAACTGAAAAGTCCCTGACTGCTTGGCAGCAACTAAACCATCAGCGTGTTACCAGCACTGCTCTCATTCCAACTCCCAAACAGGCATTCCATCCACTGCTAGAAAGGAAATTAACTCTATTCTAGCTGAAACCAGGACACTCATTAACATTATAAATATGGGTATAATGAGTAATATATTATGCTAGCACTTATGAGTATTATATTATTTATAATACTAATTGATAAAACAAAAAACTAATTCAATAATAATAACGTGTATCCTGTGGCTAATGCACCGGCTCTGAACCTTCAGAGTTGAATCTCTTCCTCTTCAAATCGGTCAGCCATCACAATCCTCACCACTTGTAAGTCATTCCTATATTACTCAGGGTGCATCCTACTCCCTAATTCAACAGTCACTCCCCACTGATTTCAGCAGAAGCAGGACCACTCTAATATATTTTTCAAAGCACAGAGCATGTTTAATTCCTCCAGAGTAAGGCCTAAGCCAGAAGAAGTACGCTTTACATAGAAAAGTCAAGACTAAAAATAGAACTGGAAGCTGACACTAAAGTTTAATCAAGGCAGCTTCCTCACCAAAGACGTGTGAACTTCAGATGCTGTACAAGTTAGCATAATAAAGCAGATTGCAAAATATTCATGAAAGATACTATATTGTGAGATAATGTCCCACAGTTATAAAATAAATAAAATTTAAAATTCTATAAACTTACTTGAGCATACAATATATTTTAAGTCAGGACAGCCAGTATTTTGGGGTAAGCAAAATTCATTTCTGTCAAAACAGGAAACAGGATCTGTAAAGTAAATTATATTAAAAAAAATTAATATAATCATGTCTGTGAATCCTTGATTGTTGCCTGCAAGAAGGTTATCGAGTAGGTGAAAGCATTTAATCATGGCCAAGGAATCATCTGAACAGTAGTTCCTTTTGCCCAGGGAGAACTTAGAACTGCAGGTTTTAAAATGGAGCATGTCAAAAGAGTGGCAAGTGGTGGGCAGGTAGGTGGTTGTTTGAGAACTTCACTGAAATAATGTTGAGAACTCTAATTTCTTGTGAGACTTAAGGATATAGATTGTGCTGTTATGTGCTTGTACAACTTAGGTAGGCTATTTAGAGTTTTCAGAAGTAAAAGTCACCTGAAATCTCATTTGAAAAACAATACGCATCATGGATTATCAAAACCTCAGTAGGCTTGTCTGGATTGCCTTGTAGGAATCATTTGTAATGGTCAAAACAGTAGTAACGGGTGGTACTGCAGTTTTTATAGAGCCAGCTCATTGGGTAGAGCTCTAGCTCTCCTCACAGAATTGAACATAATCTTTAAGTCTGAATAAAATCCAGATGACTTGGTCTTTATTGCTCTTTTTAATTAGCTTACAAACACTTTTCTGGTAGGATTGATGGCTGCAGATTACAAAAGGAAATAACATTTCGTTTTTACTGAGGTACTGAAAGGTCTGAATGGAAATTACAATGAGAAAACCTTGGCTCTGTGGTCCTAAAAGCCTAAGATAGAGAGTAAGTTCATAAGAGGGAATCCAACATTGAAATGCCAGAACAATTGTCCTAGAAAGGTTTTGAGAATAATCAGACAATCCACTAGAGAACTAAAAAAAAAAAAAAAAGAGTTGCAGAAAAAAGTGCTATACTTCAGAGGTTGAGATATTCTGGAAGAAAGTAACAATTGCCAAAAGTCAAGTTACATCTCTCAAAGGATATTAAAAAAAAATAAATGTTTCAGCCAGTGAGAAAGTATGATAAAGTGCAATACAGTTTTATCAAAAGTTAATCATGCCAAAATAACCTAGTACCTTCCTTTGGCAATCTGACTTTCAGGTCTTTTCCAATGATAGAAAAGCAATATTATACAGTGCCAAGTGGTAAATTTATAGTGGAAAAAGATTTTTCTAAAGGAATTTGCTACTAGGGGATGGTAGTGGGTACCTTTAAAAGAAGACACCTTGCTTTATTGGGATATTATGTGTGGTGTTCCTTGGGAATCTGTCTAGGTGTAGAACTTGTTCAACATTTTCCATTATAGATTTTACCAGAAAATGCTGGAGTTTGCTCATAAAATTTGTTGATGGCAAAAAGTTAGTAGGTGTCATTGACACAGAGGAGTAGTAAGGTATCTTCAAATGAAACTAAGGATGGAACAGGAACATTGGAATGACATTTCCTGAAAGTTGTGTATTTGGGGATTAATACTAAAAAATGTCTTCCCTAACCTGGCAGCACAAGAATGAAAAAGGACATCAGTGCCTGAGCTGATCACAGCTGTGATGCAGGGCAAAAAAAAAAAAGCACCTATTATAATTGCTCAATACATTTCCAGTAGTGATGAGAATACTAACGATAACAGTAAACTCACTGGTATAACCTTAACTGGATGGCTGTGTGTAATCCCAGCTACCCACATTCAAGAAGAGTGACTTTGGTTTCAACAGATGTAAGGGAGGAGTGATGGGGGTTTCCAAGGCAGAGAATTCTTCTCAGGAAAGGAAAGAATGGCTTGACTAGTGTGGCAGAGGGTCAGAGTACTGTCAGTAGAAAAGTTTGTAATTAGATCAGGGAGGGAAAGCAGAGTATGAGAAAAGGAAGAAAGGGGAGTGTTTAAGCTAGAGGGCACAAAAGCAAAGGGATATAGACTTGCCCTTGCTGTGGATACTTTTAGGCTGGTAAATTGATAAAATTTTTCAGAACATCAGAGCACTGCAATTCTGGAACTGCATTTCATTTGAAATTGTAGAGGAAAAATGCTGAAGGCCTCTCAATATGGCTCACAGATGAGTTGATAATAACCCTCTATAGTTTCTTTACCATGTAACTGCGTAGCTGTACTTAACAGACCACATGGTGCAAACATTGTTGAGAGGCAGGTATGAATCTCAGGCTCAGCACTGCTCTAAGGGCCCTACACATATATTGGTGAGCAGAGGTGGGCAGAGAAGGATTTTTTAGAAAAGCAAATTCCTGCCTACCTACAACATGTTTTGCAGAGGTATCCATGACCGGATAGCTAGCAGCGCCCAAACATTTCAAGTAAGAAGGTTCTGTTGAGTGCCCTCAATGCTAAAATGTTGGATCTAGGTTATATGTTCAGTCCCTAAATGGCTCATAAGGAGAACAATCTCACCTGGCACACCCTGTACATAACATGAAAAGTTCAGTCAAAAGCATTTGGCTGAGGGAAAGTCTGTAAACATCTGGGAGTATATACTTCCCAAAAGATATTTTCCAGGTCTGTCTGAAATTTTGAGAAAAAATATAGCATGCGTTCTACTTTTTATGCTTTAGTACAGTGACACAATTAAGCAGTCTGTCTTAATGTCCTTTTGTCCTTATCCTAGGACAAAATTTAAAAGACAACAATGACAATCAAGGACCGCTTGCATTTATAAAAGGCTACACAACCTAAATTTCACATTACCAGAATATTTTCTGTTAAATTTACAGCCAAAATATTTTGACTTTTGTAAAGAATTATATGGTTCAACAATACAACAAGGTCAAAATTTTGCAGAATAAGGAAAACGCCCTTTCAACTTCTATCCAAGTAAGGGGATGAGTCAAATAGATAAAGACAAATTACAGGAATAATAGTCTATGAAACTAAATAAAAATCACATTGTAAAAAGATATTCTGAGAGCATCTTAATTAAAAAGAAATGACAGGATGATTGGGTAATACCTGTTCGGACACTAACTGAAGTCCAGCTATTCTCAGGGCAAGATGATACTCTCACAGATATTCTGTATAAATGACCAGGAAGTAAGTGTTGAAATGTAGCTTTTGTCTCTTTCGTAGTCGTTTCATTTATCTCCTGGTTTCTATCCATGAGGAAAAGGGTGTAGAGGCTGCCTCTCCTGCCACCAGTCCAGCTGAACTGTATTGCTTCCCCACTCACATTCTGAACTTTGATGAACACTGGCACTGGAAAGTGAGAAAGTTTCATACAGCTGAAGGCAGTTTGTTTCACTTCTGCAATTCTATATGTTTAATACTGAAGCAAAAAATTACAAGCTAAACCAATTTAATTTTTCTGAGTTTTCTTAGGGCTGATTTCAGCCTTTTACCTCATTCTCCATAAAAGCAGAAAGAAACTGTTTGCTCTATAGATTTAAATCGTATTTTAATGTACTTTGTCAGCTCCCAAACACATTCTACTTGCTTCTAGTCCTCACTGCAGGCAAGGTAGTTGCAGTTATGAGTGTTCTGAGCTGGACTGCTATTTCACTCCTCAACAGGAGAATGGATTGCTGAAATGCCAGCAGAAAACCCTGAGTTCAGAGCAGTAGGTAGGCATTTTACAAACATGCTTCATAATAACGTTAAGAGAAATCACCCATCACAGTGGTTTATCACTGGAGGCAGGCACCCAGTGGAACCTTACTGGGTCCAGGAGGACTTTACTGAGGTATAGAAACTGCCATGACTAATACTTGTATAAATATGTACTGTTATAAATATGGCTTTTCTCATGCTACCCTTTCTGAAATGATATCCAGAGATTTTACATCACAGCTGACATAACCGATCAACAAAAATATTTTATCTGATTTTCATAACTCATATTGAATTATTTTTATTCTAGTAATAAATATAAAATATTCACTTACTGCAGAGTGCTGATGCAAATGTAGTAAAAATGGAATTAGATGTGGAACCTGTGAATCCAGCTGTAGCACTTTTTGGAAGGACTGTAGTCATGTGTTCTGTAAAACAGTAATTTGAGGCAGTAAGTAGATTTTCTTCTAGAGTTTTGCCAAGTTTATGCCATTTATTTTTCGTAAACAATGTCCAGAAAACAAGCCCAGAAACTATGCTTCCCTTGTTTGCCTAAACCAGTTAATTATAGTACCCATTCTCATATAAAATCCAACCCACCAAAGGCCAGGGCCAGTAATCATAATGAACTATTACCCGAGGGAGTGTCAGGTGATGGAAAAGATTTTATAATCTATTTTTTTAAGCCTTATTGAAAAAAAAACCAAACATATATAGAAAGCAGTTACGTGAAGGTAGGGTCTGCTTTTGCTGGCAAACTCTCCCTGGAACTTGTGGGCTGTTATCGGTGAATCCTTGGTTGCATTGACAGGAATAACTGGCTCCTTCAGGAGTGCAGGTAGCATTTTGGGAACAGTCATTTAATCCTGGCTGACAACTATTCCTTGCTACAGTGTAGTTAAACAAAACAGAAAAAGAACAAGGTTTTACTGGAAAAAGAAATAAACAGAATGCTTTTTACAACTGCCTTTCCCCACCTAATCCCATTTCACTGGATGTTACCATCAGTGAAATACACACTATTGCTTGAATCACAGTGATGAATTAATTCATACCTTCTATAACAGTCTTTTTAAGATCAGCTTTCAATACTGTACTCATGTTAAGGGCCTCTATAAATGCATCTGAAATCTCTGGAGTTGTTATATTTTCTCCTACATTCAAGACAATGTTGAAGAAGACAATCACGCTGCCGTTCTTGATGCTGTTAATTACAATGCGCATTTTTTTCTCCTTTATTAATTCTAGAATTTTCTGTGGCAGGTGCTTTTTTATCTGCAAAGCAAAAGGCTTATGTTATTATCTATTTTTCTCCTTTAACATAAAGAGATGTTAGAGCAACATGATGACCATAATTCATTTGGAATAATCTCTCATAGTAGGGGAATATGTATAACTCTCAGGCAGAATCTCATTTAAACTGTGGGTTCAGAGGACTACAATATAAATGAGAAGAAGGCCTTAGTAAGTACTGCTCTGTTTTTAATCATCACACAATCTTTTCTATCCACATTTAAGAGTGTTCGTATCTGGGTCCTCACAATTATTTACATTACAAAGAGCTCAACAGAAAAGAAACTTTGGTTTAGAATCCTTAAGCAGAATACCTCCTCAATGAACTTCATTTCAAAGTCCTTAAATGCTGTACTTGATTTGTTCTGATATTCAGGTATGAAAGGTTTATTGGTAATCCTAGTGGTTCCATTTAAGACTTCAGCAGCTGTGGAGATATTAAACACAGAACAATCAGCCAATAGATAGGTATTGTTTAATAGCGGTTCCTCAGCTACATACCTCAAAGACTAAGAGCAGACCAGAAGTTAATGCAGACAAGTTAACTCCCTACACCACAATTTGGCACAATATATCTCATAAATACTCTGTACCGTGCACTGACCAGTGTATGGTCACTTGATCTGTCTCTGAAGAAAGAGGACAAGCTGTTACATGATGAAAAGGGGAAGGACCACCATTCCCTTGAGTTATGTACCTTACAACAAGGCAGCTATGAACACCTGTCCCTGCAAGAGACCTGCCCTTGACCTGCAGTGCATTGACTCTGCTCCTTCCAACATGTTGCTTCATGTCCCAGAATCACAGATGCTGCCCCATGGGAGGACAGTGAAAGACTTCAGGTCATAGACATTTCACTTGTGAGCTTAAATTCACTGGTGTATACCACTGTAAGCATTTGCCATACTGCAGCTGCTGCTTCTGCTGAAGAAGCTGGGATTTGCAATGCGAGCAAGCAGTAGGAGATGCAGGACAGGCTTTCCTGGGATAAGTGGCTACAGAAGGCAAACTGAGGTCTAGGCTGCATCAAGAACAGCATGACCAGCAAGCTGAGGGAGGTGATTCTGTCCTTCTACTCTGCTCTCATGAGACCCCACCGGGAGTACTGTGTCCAGCTCTGGGGTTCCCAGTACAGGAAGCAACATGGACCTGTTGGAGCGAGTCAAGAGGAGGGCCACACAGATGATCAGAGGGCTGGAGAACCTCTCCTATTAAGACAAGCTGAGAGTCAGCCTGGAGAGGAGAAGGCTCTGGGGAGACCTAATTACAGCCTACCAGTACTTTAAGGGGTGGGAGAAGAAATGTTCCCTACAGGAAGTGGGAGAGAGACTGTTCACCTGCGATGGCATGTGCATGGGGGGCGCGGAGAGGGGTGGTGGTGGAATTAGATGATGCTTGAGATTCCTTCCAACCCAAACCATTCTATGACTCTATGACTGGCTTTAAACCTGCTGCTTGCTATGTGACTGGGAAACCAAAAGAGGGCGCAGCTTGCATGTGAAGATGCAGAAGCACAACAAGCTTGGGAAGTAAAGAATATGCAAAGCTGGGAGACTGTGGCATGTAGAACCACTGTGGTTCCAGTTCGGTGAAGATTTTTATTTGTCAGGAGGAAAAGGAGGCTTTGGATCTTAGCCCCGTGAAAAAAATTGCAAGCTGGCTTTGAATGTCTGAAAGTCTGTCCTCCCTTTGCCTATCCATGTCCAGGTAGGTGCTCAGAGAAAAAAGGTTTCACATCTTCAGGCTATGTATGTGTTAGTCTGTTAATGGAAAAAAACATAAAACAGAAAAGGATTCTGCGTAAATACCTGTCCGAACAGTCAATGAGCTACTGATGTTCTTAGAGCAAGTTGAAACATCCACGGATATTTGATATTCACTATCAGAAATCAGATTTTCAAACGCAGTACTTGTTTCATTTAGGCGTCTCTCCTCCTGCACTGTAGAGCCTCCTGACAAGCGCACAATGTAAGGACCATCTCTTGTGCCACCTTGATGTTTCCAGCTGAACTCTATCACTCTACTGCTCACCTTCTCCAGTTGTATGAAGAAAGTGATAGGAGCTAAAAGTAAAAAAGAAATTAGTGAGAGAAATGTAGTTACAGTCCATGTGTCTTTAAGGAATAAAATATTAATGCAAAATTAAGGAAAAATTGAAGTCTCTGATATGGTATACTAGAGATGTGTAAGACCAACATACATTTACCAAGCATGTGAATACATCATGTTGGGTCAATGAAACAACTGTAACTTCCCATAAGAGTAGGAATAACTGCAAAGATTTGTATTATAACTGTACTAACATTATTATGTTATTATAAAAGTATCAATAAAAAACCGTAAATAATAATGGTGCAGAATAAAAAAATGTAATGTGTTCTTATTATGAGTACATGTTAAATTATTCTGAATCAAAAATATAAAGATAAATCACTGAATATTAATTTAAGTTTCAAAAAAAAAAAACTATTAAAAAAAATGAAAAAAAACCCAAGAAAAAAATGCATGTACAATTTATTTTAAAAATTAAAAACACAGACACACAAAATTAAACACAAAAATAAAAGTTCTACACCTGTGCAACCTACAACCAAAGCATATTATATAGAGGAAACAAAAATAATGCAAAACAAAAATTTTTGGAATTAAAAAAAAATTGTCAAATGGAACTGCACTGCCTGAGACATGTATAAAGCAGAAAAGTTAACAGATCACAGAATAAAGGGAAAACGTAAATAAAGATAAAAGGATTTATAGAGGTAACAAATTCAAAACGCTATGGAAAAAGATTTCAATACTCACAGCAAGAAAAAACACTAGTTCTCCTAAAATACTTTGTTGTGATGATACCCTGAGATAACGGAGGGATAGAAAAGGACACGACCGAAATGGGAATAGATGTCTTAATGCTAGGCACACTGGCAGCTGGGCCGTGAGACGTGGCCTCTGTGGTCACAGCACTTGACGCATCGCTCGGAAGGCCAGGGCTGGAGAAAGAAGTGGAGGATGAGAGTGGCGTGGTTTCCTGGGATGCTGCAGACGAGCTTGTCTCTGTGGCACTGCTGGTGCTGCTTTGCTGCGGGTTGGGCTTCGCAGATGAGGAGGTTGCAGGAGCGGAGGAGTGGCTTGTCTCCTCAGGGCTGGTCGCGAGAGACTGGGAGGCAGCACTGCCACTCGCTGTGACCACGCTGGCAGCAGTCGCCTCAGACCTTGTCATTGCAGAAGCGAGGCTTGTCGCCTCGCTCCCAGGGGACACTCCGAGTGAGCTCTCTTCCTGAGAAGACGTTGTAGGGACAGTCGCCGTCCTCTCCTCTCCACCTGCTGTGGCTTTCGCTGAGGTGGTCGCCAGCGACGTGCTGGAGAGAGAAATGGACATCTTAGTGTCTGGCTCAGCTGTCGTGCTAGTGCCCTGGTCTGCGGAGGGTGTGTGGCCTTGCTCAGGTGTCGTCGTGACATGGCTGGCTGCAGAGGCCGTGCCAGTGGTAGACACAGCACTCCTCGTGGAAGAGAAAGCGAACGTCGCCTTCACTGTGCTCGGCTGCGTCGTGAGGGGACTGGCACGGAATGTCGCTGCATGGGTCGACGTGCTGCCAGCTAGCGTGGACAAAAGGCTGGCCTCAATGCTTTCTGAGGAGGACGATGCGACCCAGCTGGATGCCGATGTCTTCGGGCTAGGCGCACTGGCAGCTGGGCTGTGAGTCGTGGCCTGTGTGGTCACAGCACTTGACGCATCGCTCGGAAGGCCAGGGCTGGAGAAAGAAGCGGAGGATGAGAGTGGCGTGGTTTGCTGGGATGCTGCAGACGAGCTTGTCTCTGTGGCACTGCTGGTGCTGCTTTGCTGCGGGTTGGGCAACGCAGATGAGGAGGTTGCAGGAGCGGAGGAGTGGCTTGTCCCCTCAGGGCTGGTCGCGAGAGACTGGGAGGCAGCACTGCCACTCGCTGTGACCACGCTGGCAGCAGTCGCCCCAGACCTTGTCATTATGGGGATGAGGCTCGTCGCCTCGCTCCCAGGGGACACTCCGAGTGAGCTCTCTTCCCGAGAAGATGTTGTAGGCACAGTCGCTGTCCTCTCCTCTCCACCTGCTGTGCCTTTCGTTGAGGTGGTCGCCAGCGACGTGCTGGTAAGAGAAATGGACATCTTAGTGTCTGGCTCAGCTGTCGTGCTGCTGCCCTGGTCTGCGGAGGGTGTGTGGCCTTGCTCAGGTGTCGTCGTGACATGGCTGGCTGCAGAGGCCGTGCCAGTGGTAGATACAGCACTCCTCGTGGAAGAGAAAGCGAACGTCGCCTTCACTGTGCTCGGCTGCGTCGTGAGGGGACTGGCACTGAATGTCGCTGCATGGGTCGATGTGCTGCCAGCTAGCGTGGACGAAAGGCTGGCCTCAGTGCTTTCTGAGGAGGACGATGCGACCCAGCTGGATGCCGATGTCTCGGGGCTAGGCGCACTGGCAGCTGGGCTGTGAGTCTTGGCCTGTGTGGTCACAGCACTCGACGCATCGCTCGGAAGGCCAGGGCTGGAGAAAGAAGCGGAGGATGAGAGTGGCGTGGTTTGCTGGGATGCTGCAGACGAGCTTGTCTCTGTGGCACTGCTGGTGCTGCTTTGCTGCGGGTTGGGCTTCGCAGATGAGGAGGTTGCAGGAGCGGAGGAGTGGCTTGTCCCCTCAGGGCTGGTCGCGAGAGACTGGGAGGCAGCACTGCCACTGGCTGTGACCACGCTGGCAGCAGTCGCCTCAGACCTTGTCGTTAAGGGGATGAGGCTCGTCGCCTCGCTCCCAGGGGACACTCCGAGTGAGCTCTCTTCCCGAGAAGATGTTGTATGCACAGTCGCTGTCCTCTCCTCTCCACCTGCTGTGGCTTTCGCTGAGGTGGTCGCCAGCGACGTGCTGGAGAGAGAAATGGACATCTTAGTGTCTGGCTCAGCTGTCGTGCTGCTGCCCTGGTCTGCGGAGGGTGTGTGGCCTTGCTCAGGTGTCGTCGTGACATGGCTGGCTGCAGAGGCTGTGCCAGTAGTATATACAGCACTCCTCGTGGAAGAGAAAGCGAATGTCGCCTTCACTGTGCTCGGCTGCGTCGTGAGGGGACTGGCACTGAATGTCGCTGCATGGGTTGCCGTGCTGCCAGCTAACGTGGACGAAAGGCTGGCCTCAGTGCTTTCTGAGGAGGATGATGCGACCCAGCTGGATGCCGATGTCTCGGGGCTAGGCTCACTGGCAGCTGGGCTGTGAGTCTTGGCCTCTGTGGTCACAGCACTCGACGCATCGCTCGGAAGGCCAGGGCTGGAGAAAGAAGCGGAGGATGAGAGTGGCGTGGTTTGCTGGGATGCTGCAGACGAGCTTGTCTCTGTGGCACTGCTGGTGCTGCTTTGCTGCGGGTTGGGCTTCGCAGATGAGGAGGTTGCAGGAGCGGAGGAGTGGCTTGTCCCCTCAGGGCTGGTCGCGAGAGACTGGGAGGCAGCACTGCCACTCGCTGTGACCACGCTGGCAGCAGTCGCCTCAGACCTTGTCGTTAAGGGGATGAGGCTCGTCGCCTCGCTCCCAGGGGACACTCTGAGTGAGCTCTCTTCCCGAGAAGATGTTGTAGGCACAGTCGCTGTCCTCTCCTCTCCACCTGCTGTGGCTTTCGCTGAGGTGGTCGCCAGCGACGTGCTGGAGAGAGAAATGGACATCTTAGTGTCTGGCTCAGCTGTCGTGCTGCTGCCCTGGTCTGCGGAGGGTGTGTGGCCTTGCTCAGGTGTCGTCGTGACATGGCTGGCTGCAGAGGCCGTGCCAGTGGTAGATAAAGCACTCCTCGTGGAAGAGAAAGCGAACGTCGCCTTCACTGTGCTCGGCTGCGTCGTGAGGGGACTGGCACTGAATGTCGCTGCATGGGTTGCCGTGCTGCCAGCTAACGTGGACGAAAGGCTGGCCTCAGTGCTTTCTGAGGAGGATGATGCGACCCAGCTGGATGCCGATGTCTCGGGGCTAGGCGCACTGGCAGCTGGGCTGTGAGTCTTGGCCTGTGTGGTCACAGCACTCGACGCATCGCTCGGAAGGCCAGGGCTGGAAAAAGAAGCGGAGGATGAGAGTGGCGCGGTTTGCTGGGATGCGGCAGACGAGCTTGTCTCTGTGGCACTGCTGGTGCTGCTTTGCTGCGGGTTGGGCTTCGCAGATGAGGAGGTTGCAGGAGCGGAGGAGTGGCTTGTCCCCTCAGGGCTGGTCGCGAGAGACTGGGAGGCAGCACTGCCACTCGCTGAGACCACGCTGGCAGCAGTCGCCTCAGACCTTGTCATTACAGAAGCGAGGCTTGTCACCTCGCTCCCAGGGGACACTCCGAGTGAGCTCTCTACCCGAGAAGACGTTGTAGGCACAGTCGCCGTCCTCTCCTCTCCTCCTGCCGTAGCTGTCACCAAGGTGGTCGCCAAAGATGTGCTGGAGAGAGAAATGGACATCTTGGTGTCTGGCTCAGCCGTCGTGCTGCTGCCTGTGTCTGCGGAGGGTGTGTGGCCTTGCACAGGTGTCGTCGTGACATGGCTGGCTGCAGAGGCCGTGCCAGTGGTAGACACAGCACTCCTCGTGGAAGAGAAAGCGAACGTCGCCTTCACTGTGCTCGGCTGCGTCGTGAGGGGACTGGCACTGAATGTCGCTGCATGGGTCGATGTGCTGCCAGCTAGCGCGGACAAAAGGCTGGCCTCAGTGCTTTCTGAGGAGGACGATGCGACCCAGCTGGATGCCGATGTCTTGGGGCTAGGCGCACTGGCAGCTGGGCTGTGAGTCGTGGCCTGTGTGGTCACAGCACTTGACGCATCGCTCGGAAGGCCAGGGCTGGAGAAAGAAGCGGAGGATGAGAGTGGCGTGGTTTGCTGGGATGCTGCAGACGAGCTTCTCTCTGTGGCACTGCTGGTGCTGCTTTGCTGCGGGTTGGGCTTCGCAGATGAGGAGGTTGCAGGAGCGGAGGAGTGGCTTGTCCCCTCAGGGCTGGTCGCGAGAGACTGGGAGGCAGCACTGCCACTCGCTGTGACCACGCTGGCAGCAGTCGCCCCAGACCTTGTCGTTATGGGGATGAGGCTCGTCGCCTCGCTCCCAGGGGACACTCCGAGTGAGCTCTCTTCCCGAGAAGATGTTGTAGGCACAGTCGCTGTCCTCTCCTCTCCACCTGCTGTGCCTTTCGTTGAGGTGGTCGCCAGCGACGTGCTGGTAAGAGAAATGGACATCTTAGTGTCTGGCTCAGCTGTCGTGCTGCTGCCCTGGTCTGCGGAGGGTGTGTGGCCTTGCTCAGGTGTCGTCGTGACATGGCTGGCTGCAGAGGCCGTGCCAGTGGTAGATACAGCACTCCTCGTGGAAGAGAAAGCGAACGTCGCCTTCACTGTGCTCGGCTGCGTCGTGAGGGGACTGGCACTGAATGTCGCTGCATGGGTTGCCGTGCTGCCAGCTAGCGTGGACGAAAGGCTGGCCTCAGTGCTTTCTGAGGAGGACGATGCGACCCAGCTGGATGCCGATGTCTCGGGGCTAGGCGCACTGGCAGCTGGGCTGTGAGTCTTGGCCTGTGTGGTCACAGCACTCGACGCATCGCTCGGAAGGCCAGGGCTGGAGAAAGAAGCGGAGGATGAGAGTGGCGTGGTTTGCTGGGATGCTGCAGACGAGCTTGTCTCTGTGGCACTGCTGGTGCTGCTTTGCTGCGGGTTGGGCTTCGCAGATGAGGAGGTTGCAGGAGCGGAGGAGTGGCTTGTCCCCTCAGGGCTGGTCGCGAGAGACTGGGAGGCAGCACTGCCACTCGCTGTGACCACGCTGGCAGCAGTCGCCTCAGACCTTGTCGTTAAGGGGATGAGGCTCGTCGCCTCGCTCCCAGGGGACACTCCGAGTGAGCTCTCTTCCCGAGAAGATGTTGTATGCACAGTCGCTGTCCTCTCCTCTCCACCTGCTGTGGCTTTCGCTGAGGTGGTCGCCAGCGACGTGCTGGAGAGAGAAATGGACATCTTAGTGTCTGGCTCAGCTGTCGTGCTGCTGCCCTGGTCTGCGGAGGGTGTGTGGCCTTGCTCAGGTGTCGTCGTGACATGGCTGGCTGCAGAGGCTGTGCCAGTAGTATATACAGCACTCCTCGTGGAAGAGAAAGCGAATGTCGCCTTCACTGTGCTCGGCTGCGTCGTGAGGGGACTGGCACTGAATGTCGCTGCATGGGTTGCCGTGCTGCCAGCTAACGTGGACGAAAGGCTGGCCTCAGTGCTTTCTGAGGAGGATGATGCGACCCAGCTGGATGCCGATGTCTCGGGGCTAGGCTCACTGGCAGCTGGGCTGTGAGTCTTGGCCTGTGTGGTCACAGCACTCGACGCATCGCTCGGAAGGCCAGGGCTGGAGAAAGAAGCGGAGGATGAGAGTGGCGTGGTTTGCTGGGATGCTGCAGACGAGCTTGTCTCTGTGGCACTGCTGGTGCTGCTTTGCTGCGGGTTGGGCTTCGCAGATGAGGAGGTTGCAGGAGCGGAGGAGTGGCTTGTCCCCTCAGGGCTGGTCGCGAGAGACTGGGAGGCAGCACTGCCACTCGCTGTGACCACGCTGGCAGCAGTCGCCTCAGACCTTGTCGTTAAGGGGATGAGGCTTGTCGCCTCGCTCCCAGGGGACACTCCGAGTGAGCTCTCTTCCCGAGAAGATGTTGTAGGCACAGTCGCTGTCCTCTCCTCTCCACCTGCTGTGGCTTTCGCTGAGGTGGTCGCCAGCGACGTGCTGGAGAGAGAAATGGACATCTTAGTGTCTGGCTCAGCTGTCGTGCTGCTGCCCTGGTCTGCGGAGGGTGTGTGGCCTTGCTCAGGTGTCGTCGTGACATGGCTGGCTGCAGAGGCCGTGCCAGTGGTAGATACAGCACTCCTCGTGGAAGAGAAAGCGAACGTCGCCTTCACTGTGCTCGGCTGCGTCGTGAGGGGACTGGCACTGAATGTCGCTGCATGGGTTGCCGTGCTGCCAGCTAGCGTGGACAAAAGGCTGGCCTCAGTGCTTTCTGAGGAGGACGATGCGACCCAGCTGGATGCCGATGTCTTGGGGCTAGGCGCACTGGCAGCTGGGCTGTGAGTCTTGGCCTGTGTGGTCACAGCACTCGACGCATCGCTCGGAAGGCCAGGGCTGGAAAAAGAAGCGGAGGATGAGAGTGGCGCGGTTTGCTGGGATGCGGCAGACGAGCTTGTCTCTGTGGCACTGCTGGTGCTGCTTTGCTGCGGGTTGGGCTTCGCAGATGAGGAGGTTGCAGGAGCGGAGGAGTGGCTTGTCCCCTCAGGGCTGGTCGCGAGAGACTGGGAGGCAGCACTGCCACTGGCTGTGACCACGCTGGCAGCAGTCGCCTCAGACCTTGTCATTACAGAAGCGAGGCTTGTCGCCTCGCTCCCAGGGGACACTATGAGTGAGCTCTCTTCCCGAGAAGACGTTGTAGGCACAGTCGCCGTCCTCTCCTCTCCACCTGCCGTAGCTGTCACCAAGGTGGTCGCCAAAGATGTGCTGGAGAGAGAAATGGACATCTTGGTGTCTGGCTCAGCTGTCGTGCTGCTGCCCTGGTCTGCGGAGGGTGTGTGGCCTTGCTCAGGTGTCGTCGTGACATGGCTGGCTGCAGAGGCCGTGCCAGTGGTAGATACAGCACTCCTCGTGGAAGAGAAAGCGAACGTCGCCTTCACTGTGCTCGGCTGCGTCGTGAGGGGACTGGCACTGAATGTCGCTGCATGGGTTGCCGTGCTGCCAGCTAGCGTGGACGAAAGGCTGGCCTCAGTGCTTTCTGAGGAGGACGATGCGACCCAGCTGGATGCCGATGTCTCGGGGCTAGGCGCACTGGCAGCTGGGCTGTGAGTCTTGGCCTGTGTGGTCACAGCACTCGACGCATCGCTCGGAAGGCCAGGGCTGGAGAAAGAAGCGGAGGATGAGAGTGGCGTGGTTTGCTGGGATGCTGCAGACGAGCTTGTCTCTGTGGCACTGCTGGTGCTGCTTTGCTGCGGGTTGGGCTTCGCAGATGAGGAGGTTGCAGGAGCGGAGGAGTGGCTTGTCCCCTCAGGGCTGGTCGCGAGAGACTGGGAGGCAGCACTGCCACTGGCTGTGACCACGCTGGCAGCAGTCGCCTCAGACCTTGTCGTTAAGGGGATGAGGCTCGTCGCCTCGCTCCCAGGGGACACTCCTAGTGAGCTCTCTTCCCGAGAAGATGTTGTATGCACAGTCGCTGTCCTCTCCTCTCCACCTGCTGTGGCTTTCGCTGAGGTGGTCGCCAGCGACGTGCTGGAGAGAGAAATGGACATCTTAGTGTCTGGCTCAGCTGTCGTGCTGCTGCCCTGGTCTGCGGAGGGTGTGTGGCCTTGCTCAGGTGTCGTCGTGACATGGCTGGCTGCAGAGGCTGTGCCAGTAGTATATACAGCACTCCTCGTGGAAGAGAAAGCGAATGTCGCCTTCACTGTGCTCGGCTGCGTCGTGAGGGGACTGGCACTGAATGTTGCTGCATGGGTTGCCGTGCTGCCAGCTAACGTGGACGAAAGGCTGGCCTCAGTGCTTTCTGAGGAGGATGATGCGACCCAGCTGGATGCCGATGTCTCGGGGCTAGGCTCACTGGCAGCTGGGCTGTGAGTCTTGGCCTGTGTGGTCACAGCACTCGACGCATCGCTCGGAAGGCCAGGGCTGGAGAAAGAAGCGGAGGATGAGAGTGGCGTGGTTTGCTGGGATGCTGCAGACGAGCTTGTCTCTGTGGCACTGCTGGTGCTGCTTTGCTGCGGGTTGGGCTTCGCAGATGAGGAGGTTGCAGGAGCGGAGGAGTGGCTTGTCCCCTCAGGGCTGGTCGCGAGAGACTGGGAGGCAGCACTGCCACTCGCTGTGACCACGCTGGCAGCAGTCGCCTCAGACCTTGTCGTTAAGGGGATGAGGCTCGTCGCCTCGCTCCCAGGGGACACTCCGAGTGAGCTCTCTTCCCGAGAAGATGTTGTAGGCACAGTCGCTGTCCTCTCCTCTCCACCTGCTGTGGCTTTCGCTGAGGTGGTCGCCAGCGACGTGCTGGAGAGAGAAATGGACATCTTAGTGTCTGGCTCAGCTGTCGTGCTGCTGCCCTGGTCTGCGGAGGGTGTGTGGCCTTGCTCAGGTGTCGTCGTGACATGGCTGGCTGCAGAGGCCGTGCCAGTGGTAGATACAGCACTCCTCGTGGAAGAGAAAGCGAACGTCGCCTTCACTGTGCTCGGCTGCGTCGTGAGGGGACTGGCACTGAATGTCGCTGCATGGGTTGCCGTGCTGCCAGCTAGCGTGGACGAAAGGCTGGCCTCAGTGCTTTCTGAGGAGGACGATGCGACCCAGCTGGATGCCGATGTCTCGGGGCTAGGCGCACTGGCAGCTGGGCTGTGAGTCTTGGCCTGTGTGGTCACAGCACTCGACGCATCGCTCGGAAGGCCAGGGCTGGAGAAAGAAGCGGAGGATGAGAGTGGCGTGGTTTGCTGGGATGCTGCAGACGAGCTTGTCTCTGTGGCACTGCTGGTGCTGCTTTGCTGCGGGTTGGGCTTCGCAGATGAGGAGGTTGCAGGAGCGGAGGAGTGGCTTGTCCCCTCAGGGCTGGTCGCGAGAGACTGGGAGGCAGCACTGCCACTCGCTGTGACCACGCTGGCAGCAGTCGCCTCAGACCTTGTCGTTAAGGGGATGAGGCTCGTCGCCTCGCTCCCAGGGGACACTCCGAGTGAGCTCTCTTCCCGAGAAGATGTTGTATGCACAGTCGCTGTCCTCTCCTCTCCACCTGCTGTGGCTTTCGCTGAGGTGGTCGCCAGCGACGTGCTGGAGAGAGAAATGGACATCTTAGTGTCTGGCTCAGCTGTCGTGCTGCTGCCCTGGTCTGCGGAGGGTGTGTGGCCTTGCTCAGGTGTCGTCGTGACATGGCTGGCTGCAGAGGCTGTGCCAGTAGTATATACAGCACTCCTCGTGGAAGAGAAAGCGAATGTCGCCTTCACTGTGCTCGGCTGCGTCGTGAGGGGACTGGCACTGAATGTTGCTGCATGGGTTGCCGTGCTGCCAGCTAACGTGGACGAAAGGCTGGCCTCAGTGCTTTCTGAGGAGGACGATGCGACCCAGCTGGATGCCGATGTCTTGGGGCTAGGCGCACTGGCAGCTGGGCTGTGAGTCGTGGCCTGTGTGGTCACAGCACTCGACGCATCGTTCGGAAGGCCAGGGCTGGAAAAAGAAGCGGAGGATGAGAGTGGCGCGGTTTGCTGGGATGCGGCAGACGAGCTTCTCTCTGTGGCACTGCTGGTGCTGCTTTGCTGCGGGTTGGGCTTCGCAGATGAGGAGGTTGCAGGAGCGGAGGAGTGGCTTGTCCCCTCAGGGCTGGTCGCGAGAGACTGGGAGGCAGCACTGCCACTCGCTGTGACCACGCGGGCAGCAGTGGCCTCAGACCTTGTCGTTAAGCGGATGAGGCTCGTCGCCTCGCTCCCAGGGGAGACTCCGAGTGAGCTCTCTTCCCGAGAAGATGTTGTAGGCACAGTCGCTGTCCTCTCCTCTCCACCTGCTGTGGCTTTCGCTGAGGTGGTCGCCAGCGACGTGCTGGAGAGAGAAATGGACATCTTAGTGTCTGGCTCAGCTGTCGTGCTGCTGCCCTGGTCTGCGGAGGGTGTGTGGCCTTGCTCAGGTGTCGTCGTGACATGGCTGGCTGCAGAGGCCGTGCCAGTGGTAGATACAGCACTCCTCGTGGAAGAGAAAGCGAACGTCGCCTTCACTGTGCTCGGCTGCGTCGTGAGGGGACTGGCACTGAATGTCGCTGCATGGGTTGCCGTGCTGCCAGCTAGCGTGGACGAAAGGCTGGCCTCAGTGCTTTCTGAGGAGGACGATGCGACCCAGCTGGATGCCGATGTCTCGGGGCTAGGCGCACTGGCAGCTGGGCTGTGAGTCTTGGCCTGTGTGGTCACAGCACTCGACGCATCGCTCGGAAGGCCAGGGCTGGAGAAAGAAGCGGAGGATGAGAGTGGCGTGGTTTGCTGGGATGCTGCAGACGAGCTTGTCTCTGTGGCACTGCTGGTGCTGCTTTGCTGCGGGTTGGGCTTCGCAGATGAGGAGGTTGCAGGAGCGGAGGAGTGGCTTGTCCCCTCAGGGCTGGTCGCGAGAGACTGGGAGGCAGCACTGCCACTGGCTGTGACCACGCTGGCAGCAGTCGCCTCAGACCTTGTCGTTAAGGGGATGAGGCTCGTCGCCTCGCTCCCAGGGGACACTCCGAGTGAGCTCTCTTCCCGAGAAGATGTTGTATGCACAGTCGCTGTCCTCTCCTCTCCACCTGCTGTGGCTTTCGCTGAGGTGGTCGCCAGCGACGTGCTGGAGAGAGAAATGGACATCTTAGTGTCTGGCTCAGCTGTCGTGCTGCTGCCCTGGTCTGCGGAGGGTGTGTGGCCTTGCTCAGGTGTCGTCGTGACATGGCTGGCTGCAGAGGCTGTGCCAGTGGTAGATACAGCACTCCTCGTGGAAGAGAAAGCGAACGTCGCCTTCACTGTGCTCGGCTGCGTCGTGAGGGGACTGGCACTGAATGTTGCTGCATGGGTTGCCGTGCTGCCAGCTAGCGTGGACGAAAGACTGGCCTCAGTGCTTTCTGAGGAGGACGATGCGACCCAGCTGGATGCCGATGTCTTGGGGCTAGGCGCACTGGCAGCTGGGCTGTGAGTCTTGGCCTGTGTGGTCACAGCACTCGACGCATCGCTCGGAAGGCCAGGGCTGGAAAAAGAAGCGGAGGATGAGAGTGGCGCGGTTTGCTGGGATGCTGCAGACGAGCTTGTCTCTGTGGCACTGCTGGTGCTGCTTTGCTGCAGGTTGGGCTTCGCAGATGAGGAGGTTGCAGGAGCGGAGGAGTGGCTTGTCCACTCAGGGCTGGTTGCGAGAGACTGGGAGGCAGCACTGCCACTCGCTGAGACCACGCTGGCAGCAGTCGCCTCAGACCTTGTCATTACAGAAGCGAGGCTTGTCGCCTCGCTCCCAGGGGACACTCCGAGTGAGCTCTCTTCCCGAGAAGACGTTGTAGGCACAGTCGCCGTCCTCTCCTCTCCTCCTGCCGTAGCTGTCACCAAGGTGGTCGCCAAAGATGTGCTGGAGAGTGAAATGGACATCTTGGTGTCTGGCTCAGCCGTCGTGCTGCTGCCTGTGTCTGCGGAGGGTGTGTGGCCTTGCACAGGTGTCGTCGTGACATGGCTGGCTGCAGAGGCCGTGCCAGTGGTAGACACAGCACTCCTCGTGGAAGAGAAAGCGAACGTCGCCTTCACTGTGCTCGGCTGCGTCGTGAGGGGACTGGCACTGAATGTCGCTGCATGGGTCGACGTGCTGCCAGCTAGCGTGGACAAAAGGCTGGCCTCAGTGCTTTCTGAGGAGGACGATGCGACCCAGCTGGATGCCGATGTCTCGGGGCTAGGCGCACTGGCAGCTGGGCTGTGAGTTGTGGCCTGTGTGGTCACAGCACTCGACGCATCGCTCGGAAGGCCAGGGCTGGAAAAAGAAGCGGAGGATGAGAGTGGCGCGGTTTGCTGGGATGCGGCAGACGAGCTTGTCTCTGTGGCACTGCTGGTGCTGCTTTGCTGCGGGTTGGGCTTCGCAGATGAGGAGGTTGCAGGAGCGGAGGAGTGGCTTGTCCCCTCAGGGCTGGTCGCGAGAGACTGGGAGGCAGCACTGCCACTGGCTGTGACCACGCTGGCAGCAGTGGCCTCAGACCTTGTCGTTAAGGGGATGAGGCTCGTCGCCTCGCTCCCAGGGGACACTCCGAGTGAGCTCTCTTCCCGAGAAGATGTTGTAGGCACAGTCGCCGTCCTCTCCTCTCCTCCTGCCGTAGCTGTCACCAAGGTGGTCGCCAAAGATGTGCTGGAGAGAGAAATGGACATCTTGGTGTCTGGCTCAGCCGTCGTGCTACTGCCTGTGTCTGCGGAGGGTGTGTGGCCTTGCACAGGTGTCGTCGTGACATGGCTGGCTGCAGAGGCCGTGCCAGTGGTAGACACAGCACTCCTCGTGGAAGAGAAAGCGAATGTCGCCTTCACTGTGCTCGGCTGCGTCGTGAGGGGACTGGCACTGAATGTTGCTGCATGGGTTGCCGTGCTGCCAGCTAACGTGGATGAAAGGCTGGCCTCAGTGCTTTCTGAGGAGGACGATGCGACCCAGCTGGATGCCGATGTCTTGGGGCTAGGCGCACTGGCAGCTGGGCTGTGAGTCTTGGCCTGTGTGGTCACAGCACTCGACGCATCGTTCGGAAGGCCAGGGCTGGAAAAAGAAGCGGAGGATGAGAGTGGCGCGGTTTGCTGGGATGCGGCAGACGAGCTTCTCTCTGTGGCACTGCTGGTGCTGCTTTGCTGCGGGTTGGGCTTCGCAGATGAGGAGGTTGCAGGAGCGGAGGAGTGGCTTGTCCCCTCAGGGCTGGTCGCGAGAGACTGGGAGGCAGCACTGCCACTCGCTGTGACCACGCTGGCAGCAGTCGCCTCAGACCTTGTCGCTAAGGGGATGAGGCTCGTCGCCTCGCTCCCAGGGGACACTCCGAGTGAGCTCTCTTCCCGAGAAGATGTTGTAGGCACAGTCGCTGTCCTCTCCTCTCCACCTGCTGTGGCTTTCGCTGAGGTGGTCGCCAGCGACGTGCTGGAGAGAGAAATGGACATCTTAGTGTCTGGCTCAGCTGTCGTGCTGCTGCCCTGGTCTGCGGAGGGTGTGTGGCCTTGCTCAGGTGTCGTCGTGACATGGCTGGCTGCAGAGGCTGTGCCAGTGGTAGATACAGCACTCCTCGTGGAAGAGAAAGCGAACGTCGCCTTCACTGTGCTCGGCTGCGTCGTGAGGGGACTGGCACTGAATTTCGCTGCATGGGTTGCCGTGCTGCCAGCTAGCGTGGACGAAAGACTGGCCTCAGTGCTTTCTGAGGAGGACGATGCGACCCAGCTGGATGCCGATGTCTTGGGGCTAGGCGCACTGGCAGCTGGGCTGTGAGTCTTGGCCTGTGTGGTCACAGCACTCGACGCATCGCTCGGAAGGCCAGGGCTGGAAAAAGAAGCGGAGGATGAGAGTGGCGCGGTTTGCTGGGATGCTGCAGACGAGCTTGTCTCTGTGGCACTGCTGGTGCTGCTTTGCTGCAGGTTGGGCTTCGCAGATGAGGAGGTTGCAGGAGCGGAGGAGTGGCTTGTCCACTCAGGGCTGGTTGCGAGAGACTGGGAGGCAGCACTGCCACTCGCTGAGACCACGCTGGCAGCAGTCGCCTCAGACCTTGTCATTACAGAAGCGAGGCTTGTCGCCTCGCTCCCAGGGGACACTCCGAGTGAGCTCTCTTCCCGAGAAGACGTTGTAGGCACAGTCGCCGTCCTCTCCTCTCCTCCTGCCGTAGCTGTCACCAAGGTGGTCGCCAAAGATGTGCTGGAGAGTGAAATGGACATCTTGGTGTCTGGCTCAGCCGTCGTGCTGCTGCCTGTGTCTGCGGAGGGTGTGTGGCCTTGCACAGGTGTCGTCGTGACATGGCTGGCTGCAGAGGCCGTGCCAGTGGTAGACACAGCACTCCTCGTGGAAGAGAAAGCGAACGTCGCCTTCACTGTGCTCGGCTGCGTCGTGAGGGGACTGGCACTGAATGTCGCTGCATGGGTCGACGTGCTGCCAGCTAGCGTGGACAAAAGGCTGGCCTCAGTGCTTTCTGAGGAGGACGATGCGACCCAGCTGGATGCCGATGTCTCGGGGCTAGGCGCACTGGCAGCTGGGCTGTGAGTTGTGGCCTGTGTGGTCACAGCACTCAACGCATCGCTCGGAAGGCCAGGGCTGGAAAAAGAAGCGGAGGATGAGAGTGGCGCGGTTTGCTGGGATGCGGCAGACGAGCTTGTCTCTGTGGCACTGCTGGTGCTGCTTTGCTGCGGGTTGGGCTTCGCAGATGAGGAGGTTGCAGGAGCGGAGGAGTGGCTTGTCCCCTCAGGGCTGGTCGCGAGAGACTGGGAGGCAGCACTGCCACTGGCTGTGACCACGCTGGCAGCAGTGGCCTCAGACCTTGTCGTTAAGGGGATGAGGCTCGTCGCCTCGCTCCCAGGGGACACTCCGAGTGAGCTCTCTTCCCGAGAAGATGTTGTAGGCACAGTCGCCGTCCTCTCCTCTCCTCCTGCCGTAGCTGTCACCAAGGTGGTCGCCAAAGATGTGCTGGAGAGAGAAATGGACATCTTGGTGTCTGGCTCAGCCGTCGTGCTACTGCCTGTGTCTGCGGAGGGTGTGTGGCCTTGCACAGGTGTCGTCGTGACATGGCTGGCTGCAGAGGCCGTGCCAGTGGTAGACACAGCACTCCTCGTGGAAGAGAAAGCGAACGTCGCCTTCACTGTGCTTGGCTGCGTCGTGAGGGGACTGGCACTGAATGTCGCTGCATGGGTCGATGTGCTGCCAGCTAGCGTGGACAAAAGGCTGGCCTCAGTGCTTTCTGAGGAGGACGATGCGACCCAGCTGGATGCCGATGTCTTGGGGCTAGGCGCACTGGCAGCTGGGCTGTGAGTCGTGGCCTGTGTGGTCACAGCACTTGACGCATCGCTCGGAAGGCCAGGGCTGGAGAAAGAAGCAGAGGATGAGAGTGGCGTGGTTTGCTGGGATGCTGCAGACGAGCTTGTCTCTGTGGCACTGCTGGTGCTGCTTTGCTGCGGGTTGGGCTTCGCAGATGAGGAGGTTGCAGGAGCGGAGGAGTGGCTTGTCCCCTCAGGGCTGGTCGCGAGAGACTGGGAGGCAGCACTGCCTCTCGCTGTGACCACGCTGGCAGCAGTGGCCTCAGACCTTGTCGTTAAGCGGATGAGGCTCGTCGCCTCGCTCCCAGGGGAGACTCCGAGTGAGCTCTCTTCCCGAGAAGATGTTGTAGGCACAGTCGCTGTCCTCTCCTCTCCACCTGCTGTGGCTTTCGCTGAGGTGGTCGCCAGCGACGTGCTGGAGAGAGAAATGGACATCTTAGTGTCTGGCTCAGCTGTCGTGCTGCTGCCCTGGTCTGCGGAGGGTGTGTGGCCTTGCTCAGGTGTCGTCGTGACATGGCTGGCTGCAGAGGCCGTGCCAGTGGTAGATACAGCACTCCTCGTGGAAGAGAAAGCGAACGTCGCCTTCACTGTGCTCGGCTGCGTCGTGAGGGGACTGGCACTGAATGTCGCTGCATGGGTTGCCGTGCTGCCAGCTAGCGTGGACGAAAGGCTGGCCTCAGTGCTTTCTGAGGAGGACGATGCGACCCAGCTGGATGCCGATGTCTTGGGGCTAGGCGCACTGGCAGCTGGGCTGTGAGTCTTGGCCTGTGTGGTCACAGCACTCGACGCATCGTTCGGAAGGCCAGGGCTGGAAAAAGAAGCGGAGGATGAGAGTGGCGCGGTTTGCTGGGATGCGGCAGACGAGCTTCTCTCTGTGGCACTGCTGGTGCTGCTTTGCTGCGGGTTGGGCTTCGCAGATGAGGAGGTTGCAGGAGCGGAGGAGTGGCTTGTCCCCTCAGGGCTGGTCGCGAGAGACTGGGAGGCAGCACTGCCACTCGCTGTGACCACGCTGGCAGCAGTCGCCTCAGACCTTGTCATTACAGAAGCGAGGCTTGTCGCCTCGCTCCCAGGGGACACTCCGAGTGAGCTCTCTTCCCGAGAAGACGTTGTAGGCACAGTCGCTGTCCTCTCCTCTCCACCTGCTGTGGCTTTCGCTGAGGTGGTCGCCAGCGACGTGCTGGAGAGAGAAATGGACATCTTAGTGTCTGGCTCAGCTGTCGTGCTGCTGCCCTGGTCTGCGGAGGGTGTGTGGCCTTGCTCAGGTGTCGTCGTGACATGGCTGGCTGCAGAGGCCGTGCCAGTGGTAGATACAGCACTCCTCGTGGAAGAGAAAGCGAACGTCGCCTTCACTGTGCTCGGCTTTGTCGTGAGGGGACTGGCACTGAATGTCGCTGCATGGGTTGCCGTGCTGCCAGCTAGCGTGGACGAAAGGCTGGCCTCAGTGCTTTCTGAGGAGGACGATGCGACCCAGCTGGATGCCGATGTCTTCGGGCTAGGCGCACTGGCAGCTGGGCTGTGAGTCTTGGCCTGTGTGGTCACAGCACTCGACGCATCGCTCGGAAGGCCAGGGCTGGAAAAAGAAGCGGAGGATGAGAGTGGCGCGGTTTGCTGGGATGCGGCAGACGAGCTTGTCTCTGTGGCACTGCTGGTGCTGCTTTGCTGCGGGTTGGGCTTCGCAGATGAGGAGGTTGCAGGAGCGGAGGAGTGGCTTGTCCCCTCAGGGCTGGTCGCGAGAGACTGGGAGGCAGCACTGCCACTCGCTGTGACCACGCTGGCAGCAGTCGCCTCAGACCTTGTCGTTAAGGGGATGAGGCTCGTCGCCTCGCTCCCAGGGGACACTCCGAGTGAGCTCTCTTCCCGAGAAGATGTTGTAGGCACAGTCGCCGTCCTCTCCTCTCCTCCTGCCGTAGCTGTCACCAAGGTGGTCGCCAAAGATGTGCTGGAGAGAGAAATGGACATCTTGGTGTCTGGCTCAGCCGTCGTGCTACTGCCTGTGTCTGCGGAGGGTGTGTGGCCTTGCTCAGGTGTCGTCGTGACATGGCTGGATGCAGAGGCCGTGCCAGTGGTAGACACAGCACTCCTCGTGGAAGAGAAAGCGAACGTCGCCTTCACTGTGCTCGGCTGCGTCGTGAGGGGACTGGCACTGAATGTCGCTGCATGGGTCGATGTGCTGCCAGCTAGCGTGGACAAAAGGCTGGCCTCAGTGCTTTCTGAGGAGGACGATGCGACCCAGCTGGATGCCGATGTCTTGGGGCTAGGCGCACTGGCAGCTGGGCTGTGAGTCGTGGCCTGTGTGGTCACAGCACTTGACGCATCGCTCGGAAGGCCAGGGCTGGAGAAAGAAGCAGAGGATGAGAGTGGCGTGGTTTGCTGGGATGCTGCAGACGAGCTTGTCTCTGTGGCACTGCTGGTGCTGCTTTGCTGCGGGTTGGGCTTCGCAGATGAGGAGGTTGCAGGAGCGGAGGAGTGGCTTGTCCCCTCAGGGCTGGTCGCGAGAGACTGGGAGGCAGCACTGCCACTCGCTGTGACCACGCGGGCAGCAGTGGCCTCAGACCTTGTCGTTAAGCGGATGAGGCTCGTCGCCTCGCTCCCAGGGGAGACTCCGAGTGAGCTCTCTTCCCGAGAAGATGTTGTAGGCACAGTCGCTGTCCTCTCCTCTCCACCTGCTGTGGCTTTCGCTGAGGTGGTCGCCAGCGACGTGCTGGAGAGAGAAATGGACATCTTAGTGTCTGGCTCAGCTGTCGTGCTGCTGCCCTGGTCTGCGGAGGGTGTGTGGCCTTGCTCAGGTGTCGTCGTGACATGGCTGGCTGCAGAGGCCGTGCCAGTGGTAGATACAGCACTCCTCGTGGAAGAGAAAGCGAACGTCGCCTTCACTGTGCTCGGCTGCGTCGTGAGGGGACTGGCACTGAATGTCGCTGCATGGGTTGCCGTGCTGCCAGCTAGCGTGGACGAAAGGCTGGCCTCAGTGCTTTCTGAGGAGGACGATGCGACCCAGCTGGATGCCGATGTCTCGGGGCTAGGCGCACTGGCAGCTGGGCTGTGAGTCTTGGCCTGTGTGGTCACAGCACTCGACGCATCGTTCGGAAGGCCAGGGCTGGAAAAAGAAGCGGAGGATGAGAGTGGCGCGGTTTGCTGGGATGCGGCAGACGAGCTTCTCTCTGTGGCACTGCTGGTGCTGCTTTGCTGCGGGTTGGGCTTCGCAGATGAGGAGGTTGCAGGAGCGGAGGAGTGGCTTGTCCCCTCAGGGCTGGTCGCGGGAGACTGGGAGGCAGCACTGCCACTCGCTGTGACCACGCTGGCAGCAGTCGCCTCAGACCTTGTCATTACAGAAGCGAGGCTTGTCGCCTCGCTCCCAGGGGACACTCCGAGTGAGCTCTCTTCCCGAGAAGACGTTGTAGGCACAGTCGCCGTCCTCTCCTCTACTCCTGCCGTAGCTGTCACCAAGGTGGTCGCCAAAGATGTGCTGGAGAGTGAAATGGACATCTTGGTGTCTGGCTCAGCCGTCGTGCTGCTGCCTGTGTCTGCGGAGGGTGTGTGGCCTTGCACAGGTGTCGTCGTGACATGGCTGGCTGCAGAGGCCGTGCCAGTGGTAGACACAGCACTCCTCGTGGAAGAGAAAGCGAACGTCGCCTTCACTGTGCTCGGCTGCGTCGTGAGGGGACTGGCACTGAATGTCGCTGCATGGGTCGACGTGCTGCCAGCTAGCGTGGACAAAAGGCTGGCCTCAATGCTTTCTGAGGACGACGATGCGACCCAGCTGGATGCCGATGTCTTGGGGCTAGGCGCACTGGCAGCTGGGCTGTGAGTCGTGGCCTGTGTGGTCACAGCACTCGACGCATCGCTTGGAAGGCCAGGGCTGGAGAAAGAAGCGGAGGATGAGAGTGGCGTGGTTTGCTGGGATGCGGCAGACGAGATTGTCTCTGTGGCACTGCTGGTGCTGCTTTGCTGCGGGTTGGGCTTCGCAGATGAGGAGGTTGCAGGAGCGGAGGAGTGGCTTGTCCCCTCAGGGCTGGTCGCGAGAGACAGGGAGGCAGCACTGCCACTGGCTGTGACCACGCTGGCAGCAGTCGCCTTAGACCTTGTCGTTAAGGGGATGAGGCTCGTTGCCTCGCTCCCAGGGGACACTCCGAGTGAGCTCTCTTCCCGAGAAGATGTTGTAGGCACAGTCGCTGTCCTCTCCTCTCCACCTGCTGTGGCTTTCGCTGAGGTGGTCGCCAGCGACGTGCTGGAGAGAGAAATGGACATCTTAGTGTCTGGCTCAGCTGTCATGCTGCTGCCCTGGTCTGCGGAGGGTGTGTGGCCTTGCACAGGTGTCGTCGTGACATGGCTGGCTGCAGAGGCCGTGCCAGTGGTAGATACAGCACTCCTCGTGGAAGAGAAAGCGAACGTCGCCTTCACTGTGCTCGGTTTCGTCGTGAGGGGACTGGCACTGAATGTCGCTGCATGGGTTGCCGTGCTGCCAGCTAGCGTGGACAAAAGGCTGGCCTCAGTGCTTTCTGAGGAGGACGATGCGACCCAGCTTGATGCCGATGTCTTGGGGCTAGGCGCACTGGCAGCTGGGCTGTGAGTCGTGGCCTGTGTGGTCACAGCACTTGAGCCATCGCTCGGAAGGCCAGGGCTGGAGAAAGAAGCGGAGGATGAGAGTGGCGTGGTTTGCTGGGATGCTGCAGACGAGCTTTTCTCTGTGGCACTGCTGGTGCTGCTTTGCTGCGGGTTGGGCTTCGCAGATGAGGAGGTTGCAGGAGCGGAGGAGTGGCTTGTCCCCTCAGGGCTGGTCGCGAGAGACTGGGAGGCAGCACTGCCACTGGCTGTGACCACGCTGGCAGCAGTGGCCTCAGACCTTGTCGTTAAGGGGATGAGGCTCGTCGCCTCGCTCCCAGGGGACACTCCGAGTGAGCTCTCTTCCCGAGAAGATGTTGTAGGCACAGTCGCTGTCCTCTCCTCTCCACCTGCTGTGGCTTTCGCTGAGGTGGTCGCCAGCGACGTGCTGGAGAGAGAAATGGACATCTTAGTGTCTGGCTCAGCTGTCGTGCTGCTGCCCTGGTCTGCGGAGGGTGTGTGGCCTTGCTCAGGTGTCGTCGTGACATGGCTGGCTGCAGAGGCCGTGCCAGTGGTAGATACAGCACTCCTCGTGGAAGAGAAAGCGAACGTCGCCTTCACTGTGCTCGGCTGCGTCGTGAGGGGACTGGCACTGAATGTCGCTGCATGGGTTGCCGTGCTGCCAGCTAGCGTGGACGAAAGGCTGGCCTCAGTGCTTTCTGAGGAGGACGATGCGACCCAGCTGGATGCCGATGTCTCGGGGCTAGGCGCACTGGCAGCTGGGCTGTGAGTCTTGGCCTGTGTGGTCACAGCACTCGACGCATCGCTCGGAAGGCCAGGGCTGGAGAAAGAAGCGGAGGATGAGAGTGGCGCGGTTTGCTGGGATGCGGCAGACGAGCTTGTCTCTGTGGCACTGCTGGTGCTGCTTTGCTGCGGGTTGGGCTTCGCAGATGAGGAGGTTGCAGGAGCGGAGGAGTGGCTTGTCCCCTCAGGGCTGGTCGCGAGAGACTGGGAGGTAGCACTGCCACTCGCTGTGACCACGCTGGCAGCAGTCGCCTCAGACCTTGTCATTACAGAAGCGAGGCTTGTCGCCTCGCTCCCAGGGGACACTCCGAGTGAGCTCTCTTCCCGAGAAGACGTTGTAGGCACAGTCGCCGTCCTCTCCTCTCCTCCTGCCGTAGCTGTCACCAAGGTGGTCGCCAAAGATGTGCTGGAGAGAGAAATGGACATCTTGGTGTCTGGCTCAGCCGTCGTGCTGCTGCCTGTGTCTGCGGAGGGTGTGTGGCCTTGCACAGGTGTCGTCGTGACATGGCTGGCTGCAGAGGCCGTGCCAGTGGTAGACACAGCACTCCTCGTGGAAGAGAAAGCGAACGTCGCCTTCACTGTGCTCGGCTGCGTCGTGAGGGGACTGGCACTGAATGTCGCTGCATGGGTCGACGTGCTGCCAGCTAGCGTGGACGAAAGGCTGGCCTCAGTGCTTTCTGAGGAGGACGATGCGACCCAGCTGGATGCCGATGTCTTGGGGCTAGGCGCACTGGCAGCTGGGCTGTGAGTCGTGGCCTGTGTGGTCACAGCACTTGACGCATCGCTCGGAAGGCCAGGGCTGGAGAAAGAAGCGGAGGATGAGAGTGGCGCGGTTTGCTGGGATGCTGCAGACGAGCTTTTCTCTGTGGCACTGCTGGTGCTGCTTTGCTGCGGGTTGGGCTTCGCAGATGAGGAGGTTGCAGGAGCGGAGGAGTGGCTTGTCCCCTCAGGGCTGGTCGCGAGAGACTGGGAGGCAGCACTGCCACTCGCTGTGACCACGCTGGCAGCAGTCGCCTCAGACCTTGTTGTTAAGGGGATGAGGCTCGTCGCCTCGCTCCCAGGGGACACTCCGAGTGAGCTCTCTTCCCGAGAAGATGTTGTAGGCACAGTCGCTGTCCTCTCCTCTCCACCTGCTGTGGCTTTCGCTGAGGTGGTCGCCAGCGACGTGCTGGAGAGAGAAATGGACATCTTAGTGTCTGGCTCAGCTGTCGTGCTGCTGCCCTGGTCTGCGGAGGGTGTGTGGCCTTGCTCAGGTGTCGTCGTGACATGGCTGGCTGCAGAGGCCGTGCCAGTGGTAGACACAGCACTCCTCGTGGAAGAGAAAGCGAATGTCGCCTTCACTGTGCTCGGCTGCGTCGTGAGGGGACTGGCACTGAATGTTGCTGCATGGGTCGACGTGCTGCCAGCTAGCGTGGACAAAAGGCTGGCCTCAGTGCTTTCTGAGGAGGACGATGCGACCCAGCTTGATGCCGATGTCTTGGGGCTAGGCGCACTGGCAGCTGGGTTGTGAGTCGTGGCCTGTGTGGTCACAGCACTTGAGCCATCGCTCGGAAGGCCAGGGCTGGAGAAAGAAGCGGAGGATGAGAGTGGCGTGGTTTGCTGGGATGCTGCAGACGAGCTTTTCTCTGTGGCACTGCTGGTGCTGCTTTGCTGCGGGTTGGGCTTCGCAGATGAGGAGGTTGCAGGAGCGGAGGAGTGGCTTGTCCCCTCAGGGCTGGTCGCGAGAGACTGGGAGGCAGCACTGCCACTGGCTGTGACCACGCTGGCAGCAGTGGCCTCAGACCTTGTCGTTAAGGGGATGAGGCTCGTCGCCTCGCTCCCAGGGGACACTCCGAGTGAGCTCTCTTCCCGAGAAGATGTTGTAGGCACAGTCGCTGTCCTCTCCTCTCCACCTGCTGTGGCTTTCGCTGAGGTGGTCGCCAGCGACGTGCTGGAGAGAGAAATGGACATCTTAGTGTCTGGCTCAGCTGTCGTGCTGCTGCCCTGGTCTGCGGAGGGTGTGTGGCCTTGCTCAGGTGTCGTCGTGACATGGCTGGCTGCAGAGGCCGTGCCAGTGGTAGATACAGCACTCCTCGTGGAAGAGAAAGCGAACGTCGCCTTCACTGTGCTCGGCTGCGTCGTGAGGGGACTGGCACTGAATGTCGCTGCATGGGTTGCCGTGCTGCCAGCTAGCGTGGACGAAAGGCTGGCCTCAGTGCTTTCTGAGGAGGACGATGCGACCCAGCTGGATGCCGATGTCTCGGGGCTAGGCGCACTGGCAGCTGGGCTGTGAGTCTTGGCCTGTGTGGTCACAGCACTCGACGCATCGCTCGGAAGGCCAGGGCTGGAGAAAGAAGCGGAGGATGAGAGTGGCGCGGTTTGCTGGGATGCGGCAGACGAGCTTGTCTCTGTGGCACTGCTGGTGCTGCTTTGCTGCGGGTTGGGCTTCGCAGATGAGGAGGTTGCAGGAGCGGAGGAGTGGCTTGTCCCCTCAGGGCTGGTCGCGAGAGACTGGGAGGTAGCACTGCCACTCGCTGTGACCACGCTGGCAGCAGTCGCCTCAGACCTTGTCATTACAGAAGCGAGGCTTGTCGCCTCGCTCCCAGGGGACACTCCGAGTGAGCTCTCTTCCCGAGAAGACGTTGTAGGCACAGTCGCCGTCCTCTCCTCTCCTCCTGCCGTAGCTGTCACCAAGGTGGTCGCCAAAGATGTGCTGGAGAGAGAAATGGACATCTTGGTGTCTGGCTCAGCCGTCGTGCTGCTGCCTGTGTCTGCGGAGGGTGTGTGGCCTTGCACAGGTGTCGTCGTGACATGGCTGGCTGCAGAGGCCGTGCCAGTGGTAGACACAGCACTCCTCGTGGAAGAGAAAGCGAACGTCGCCTTCACTGTGCTCGGCTGCGTCGTGAGGGGACTGGCACTGAATGTCGCTGCATGGGTCGACGTGCTGCCAGCTAGCGTGGACGAAAGGCTGGCCTCAGTGCTTTCTGAGGAGGACGATGCGACCCAGCTGGATGCCGATGTCTTGGGGCTAGGCGCACTGGCAGCTGGGCTGTGAGTCGTGGCCTGTGTGGTCACAGCACTTGACGCATCGCTCGGAAGGCCAGGGCTGGAGAAAGAAGCGGAGGATGAGAGTGGCGCGGTTTGCTGGGATGCTGCAGACGAGCTTTTCTCTGTGGCACTGCTGGTGCTGCTTTGCTGCGGGTTGGGCTTCGCAGATGAGGAGGTTGCAGGAGCGGAGGAGTGGCTTGTCCCCTCAGGGCTGGTCGCGAGAGACTGGGAGGCAGCACTGCCACTCGCTGTGACCACGCTGGCAGCAGTCGCCTCAGACCTTGTTGTTAAGGGGATGAGGCTCGTCGCCTCGCTCCCAGGGGACACTCCGAGTGAGCTCTCTTCCCGAGAAGATGTTGTAGGCACAGTCGCTGTCCTCTCCTCTCCACCTGCTGTGGCTTTCGCTGAGGTGGTCGCCAGCGACGTGCTGGAGAGAGAAATGGACATCTTAGTGTCTGGCTCAGCTGTCGTGCTGCTGCCCTGGTCTGCGGAGGGTGTGTGGCCTTGCTCAGGTGTCGTCGTGACATGGCTGGCTGCAGAGGCCGTGCCAGTGGTAGACACAGCACTCCTCGTGGAAGAGAAAGCGAATGTCGCCTTCACTGTGCTCGGCTGCGTCGTGAGGGGACTGGCACTGAATGTTGCTGCATGGGTCGACGTGCTGCCAGCTAGCGTGGACAAAAGGCTGGCCTCAGTGCTTTCTGAGGAGGACGATGCGACCCAGCTTGATGCCGATGTCTTGGGGCTAGGCGCACTGGCAGCTGGGTTGTGAGTCGTGGCCTGTGTGGTCACAGCACTTGACGCATCGCTCGGAAGGCCAGGGCTGGAGAAAGAAGCGGAGGATGAGAGTGGCGCGGTTTGCTGGGATGCTGCAGACGAGCTTGTCTCTGTGGCACTGCTGGTGCTGCTTTGCTGCGGGTTGGGCTTCGCAGATGAGGAGGTTGCAGGAGCGGAGGAGTGGCTTGTCCCCTCAGGGCTGGTCGCGAGAGACTGGGAGGCAGCACTGCCACTCGCTGTGACCACGCTGGCAGCAGTCGCCTCAGACCTTGTCGTTAAGGGGATGAGGCTCGTCGCCTCGCTCCCAGGGGACACTCCGAGTGAGCTCTCTTCCCGAGAAGATGTTGTAGGCACAGTCGCTGTCCTCTCCTCTCCACCTGCTGTGGCTTTCGCTGAGGTGGTCGCCAGCGACGTGCTGGAGAGAGAAATGGACATCTTAGTGTCTGGCTCAGCTGTCGTGCTGCTGCCCTGGTCTGCGGAGGGTGTGTGGCCTTGCTCAGGTGTCGTCGTGACATGGCTGGCTGCAGAGGCCGTGCCAGTGGTAGATACAGCACTCCTCGTGGAAGAGAAAGCGAACGTCGCCTTCACTGTGCTCGGCTGCGTCGTGAGGGGACTGGCACTGAATGTCGCTGCATGGGTTGCCGTGCTGCCAGCTAGCGTGGACGAAAGGCTGGCCTCAGTGCTTTCTGAGGAGGACGATGCGACCCAGCTGGATGCCGATGTCTCGGGGCTAGGCGCACTGGCAGCTGGGCTGTGAGTCTTTGCCTGTGTGGTCACAGCACTCGACGCATCGCTCGGAAGGCCAGGGCTGGAAAAAGACGCGGAGGATGAGAGTGGCGTGGTTTGCTGGGATGCGGCAGACGAGCTTGTCTCTGTGGCACTGCTGGTGCTGCTTTGCTGCGGGTTGGGCTTCGCAGATGAGGAGGTTGCAGGAGTGGAGGAGTGGCTTGTCCCCTCAGGGCTGGTCGCGAGAGACTGGGAGGCAGCACTGCCACTCGCTGTGACCACGCTGGCAGCAGTCGCCTCAGACCTTGTCGTTAAGGGGATGAGGCTCGTCGCCTCGCTCCCAGGGGACACTCCGAGTGAGCTCTCTTCCCGAGAAGATGTTGTAGGCACAGTCGCTGTCCTCTCCTCTCCACCTGCTGTGGCTTTCGCTGAGGTGGTCGCCAGCGACGTGCTGGAGAGAGAAATGGACATCTTAGTGTCTGGCTCAGCCGTCGTGCTGCTGCCCTGGTCTGCGGAGGGTGTGTGGCCTTGCTCAGGTGTCGTCATGACATGGCTGGCTGCAGAGGCCGTGCCAGAGGTAGACACAGCACTCCTCGTGGAAGAGAAAGCGAACGTCGCCTTCACTGTGCTCAGCTGCGTCGTGAGGGGACTGGCACTCAATGTCGCTGCATGGGTTGCCGTGCTGCCAGCTAGCGTGGACGAAAGGCTGGCCTCAGTGCTTTCTGAGGAGGACGATGCGACCCAGCTGGATGCCGATGTCTCGGGGCTAGGCGCACTGGCAGCTGGGCTGTGAGTCTTGGCCTGTGTGGTCACAGCACTCGACGCATCGCTCGGAAGGCCAGGGCTGGAAAAAGAAGCGGAGGATGAGAGTGGCGCGGTTTGCTGGGATGCGGCAGACGAGCTTGTCTCTGTGGCACTGCTGGTGCTGCTTTGCTGCGGGTTGGGCTTCGCAGATGAGGAGGTTGCAGGAGCGGAGGAGTGGCTTGTCCCCTCAGGGCTGGTCGCGAGAGACTGGGAGGCAGCACTGCCACTCGCTGTGACCACGCTGGCAGCAGTCGCCTCAGACCTTGTCATTGCAGAAGCGAGGCTTGTCGCCTCGCTCCCAGGGGACACTCCGAGTGAGCTCTCTTCCCGAGAAGACGTTGTAGGCACAGTCGCCGTCCTCTCCTCTCCTCCTGCCGTAGCTGTCACCAAGGTGGTCGCCAAAGATGTGCTGGAGAGAGAAATGGACATCTTAGTGTCTGGCTCAGCTGTCGTGCTGCTGCCCTGGTCTGCGGAGGGTGTGTGGCCTTGCTCAGGTGTCGTCGTGACATGGCTGGATGCAGAGGCCGTGCCAGTGGTAGATACAGCACTCCTCGTGGAAGAGAAAGCGAACGTCGCCTTCACTGTGCTCGGCTGTGTCGTGAGGGGACTGGCACTGAATGTCGCTGCATGGGTTGCCGTGCTGCCAGCTAGCGTGGACGAAAGGCTGGCCTCAGTGCTTTCTGAGGAGGACGATGCGACCCAGCTGGATGCCGATGTCTTGGGGCTAGGCGCACTGGCAGCTGGGCTGTGAGTTGTGGCCTGTGTGGTCACAGCACTTGACGCATCGCTCGGAAGGCCAGGGCTGGAGAAAGAAGCGGAGGATGAGAGTGGCGTGGTTTGCTGGGATGCTGCAGACGAGCTTGTCTCTGTGGCACTGCTGGTGCTGCTTTGCTGCGGGTTGGGCTTCGCAGATGAGGAGGTTGCAGGAGCGGAGGAGTGGCTTGTCCCCTCAGGGCTGGTCGCGAGAGACTGGGAGGCAGCACTTCCACTCGCTGTGACCACGCTGGCAGCAGTCGCCTCAGACCTTGTCGTTAAGGGGATGAGGCTCGTCGCCTCGCTCCCAGGGGACACTCCGAGTGAGCTCTCTTCCCGAGAAGACGTTGTAGGCACAGTCGCTGTCCTCTCCTCTCCACCTGCTGTGGCTTTCGCTGAGGTGGTCGCCAGCGACGTGCTGGAGAGAGAAATGGACATCTTAGTGTCTGGCTCAGCTGTCGTGCTGCTGCCCTGGTCTGCGGAGGGTGTGTGGCTTTGCTCAGGTGTCGTCGTGACATGGCTGGCTGCAGAGGCCGTGCCAGTAGTAGACACAGCACTCCTCGTGGAAGAGAAAGCGAACGTCGCCTTCACTGTGCTCGGCTGCGTCGTGAGGGGACTGGCACTGAATGTCGCTGCATGGGTCGACGTGCTGCCAGCTAGCGTGGACGAAAGGCTGGCCTCAGTGCTTTCTGAGGAGGACGATGCGACCCAGCTGGATGCCGATGTCTTGGGGCTAGGCGCACTGGCAGCTGGGCTGTGAGTCGTGGCCTGTGTGGTCACAGCACTTGACGCATCGCTCGGAAGGCCAGGGCTGGAGAAAGAAGCGGAGGATGAGAGTGGCGCGGTTTGCTGGGATGCTGCAGACGAGCTTTTCTCTGTGGCACTGCTGGTGCTGCTTTGCTGCGGGTTGGGCTTCGCAGATGAGGAGGTTGCAGGAGCGGAGGAGTGGCTTGTCCCCTCAGGGCTGGTCGCGAGAGACTGGGAGGCAGCACTGCCACTCGCTGTGACCACGCTGGCAGCAGTCGCCTCAGACCTTGTCGTTAAGGGGATGAGGCTCGTCGCCTCGCTCCCAGGGGACACTCCGAGTGAGCTCTCTTCCCGAGAAGATGTTGTAGGCACAGTCGCTGTCCTCTCCTCTCCACCTGCTGTGGCTTTCGCTGAGGTGGTCGCCAGCGACGTGCTGGAGAGAGAAATGGACATCTTAGTGTCTGGCTCAGCTGTCGTGCTGCTGCCCTGGTCTGCGGAGGGTGTGTGGCCTTGCTCAGGTGTCGTCGTGACATGGCTGGCTGCAGAGGCCGTGCCAGTGGTAGATACAGCACTCCTCGTGGAAGAGAAAGCGAACGTCGCCTTCACTGTGCTCGGCTGCGTCGTGAGGGGACTGGCACTGAATGTCGCTGCATGGGTTGCCGTGCTGCCAGCTAGCGTGGACGAAAGGCTGGCCTCAGTGCTTTCTGAGGAGGACGATGCGACCCAGCTGGATGCCGATGTCTCGGGGCTAGGCGCACTGGCAGCTGGGCTGTGAGTCTTTGCCTGTGTGGTCACAGCACTCGACGCATCGCTCGGAAGGCCAGGGCTGGAAAAAGAAGCGGAGGATGAGAGTGGCGCGGTTTGCTGGGATGCGGCAGACGAGCTTGTCTCTGTGGCACTGCTGGTGCTGCTTTGCTGCGGGTTGGGCTTCGCAGATGAGGAGGTTGCAGGAGCGGAGGAGTGGCTTGTCCCCTCAGGGCTGGTCGCGAGAGACTGGGAGGCAGCACTGCCACTCGCTGTGACCACGCTGGCAGCAGTCGCCTCAGACCTTGTTGTTAAGGGGATGAGGCTCGTCGCCTCGCTCCCAGGGGACACTCCGAGTGAGCTCTCTTCCCGAGAAGATGTTGTAGGCACAGTCGCTGTCCTCTCCTCTCCACCTGCTGTGGCTTTCGCTGAGGTGGTCGCCAGCGACGTGCTGGAGAGAGAAATGGACATCTTAGTGTCTGGCTCAGCTGTCGTGCTGCTGCCCTGGTCTGCGGAGGGTGTGTGGCCTTGCTCAGGTGTCGTCGTGACATGGCTGGCTGCAGAGGCCGTGCCAGTGGTAGACACAGCACTCCTCGTGGAAGAGAAAGCGAATGTCGCCTTCACTGTGCTCGGCTGCGTCGTGAGGGGACTGGCACTGAATGTTGCTGCATGGGTCGACGTGCTGCCAGCTAGCGTGGACAAAAGGCTGGCCTCAGTGCTTTCTGAGGAGGACGATGCGACCCAGCTTGATGCCGATGTCTTGGGGCTAGGCGCACTGGCAGCTGGGTTGTGAGTCGTGGCCTGTGTGGTCACAGCACTTGACGCATCGCTCGGAAGGCCAGGGCTGGAGAAAGAAGCGGAGGATGAGAGTGGCGCGGTTTGCTGGGATGCTGCAGACGAGCTTGTCTCTGTGGCACTGCTGGTGCTGCTTTGCTGCGGGTTGGGCTTCGCAGATGAGGAGGTTGCAGGAGCGGAGGAGTGGCTTGTCCCCTCAGGGCTGGTCGCGAGAGACTGGGAGGCAGCACTGCCACTCGCTGTGACCACGCTGGCAGCAGTCGCCTCAGACCTTGTCGTTAAGGGGATGAGGCTCGTCGCCTCGCTCCCAGGGGACACTCCGAGTGAGCTCTCTTCCCGAGAAGATGTTGTAGGCACAGTCGCTGTCCTCTCCTCTCCACCTGCTGTGGCTTTCGCTGAGGTGGTCGCCAGCGACGTGCTGGAGAGAGAAATGGACATCTTAGTGTCTGGCTCAGCTGTCGTGCTGCTGCCCTGGTCTGCGGAGGGTGTGTGGCCTTGCTCAGGTGTCGTCGTGACATGGCTGGCTGCAGAGGCCGTGCCAGTGGTAGATACAGCACTCCTCGTGGAAGAGAAAGCGAACATCGCCTTCACTGTGCTCGGCTGCGTCGTGAGGGGACTGGCACTGAATGTCGCTGCATGGGTTGCCGTGCTGCCAGCTAGCGTGGACGAAAGGCTGGCCTCAGTGCTTTCTGAGGAGGACGATGCGACCCAGCTGGATGCCGATGTCTCTGGGCTAGGCGCACTGGCAGCTGGGCTGTGAGTCTTTGCCTGTGTGGTCACAGCACTCGACGCATCGCTCGGAAGGCCAGGGCTGGAAAAAGACGCGGAGGATGAGAGTGGCGTGGTTTGCTGGGATGCGGCAGACGAGCTTGTCTCTGTGGCACTGCTGGTGCTGCTTTGCTGCGGGTTGGGCTTCGCAGATGAGGAGGTTGCAGGAGCGGAGGAGTGGCTTGTCCCCTCAGGGCTGGTCGCGAGAGACTGGGAGGCAGCACTGCCTCTCGCTGTGACCACGCTGGCAGCAGTCGCCTCAGACCTTGTCGTTAAGGGGATGAGGCTCGTCGCCTCGCTCCCAGGGGACACTCCGAGTGAGCTCTCTTCCCGAGAAGATGTTGTAGGCACAGTCGCTGTCCTCTCCTCTCCACCTGCTGTGGCTTTCGCTGAGGTGGTCGCCAGCGACGTGCTGGAGAGAGAAATGGACATCTTAGTGTCTGGCTCAGCCGTCGTGCTGCTGCCCTGGTCTGCGGAGGGTGTGTGGCCTTGCTCAGGTGTCGTCATGACATGGCTGGCTGCAGAGGCCGTGCCAGAGGTAGACACAGCACTCCTCGTGGAAGAGAAAGCGAACGTCGCCTTCACTGTGCTCAGCTGCGTCGTGAGGGGACTGGCACTCAATGTCGCTGCATGGGTTGCCGTGCTGCCAGCTAGCGTGGACGAAAGGCTGGCCTCAGTGCTTTCTGAGGAGGACGATGCGACCCAGCTGGATGCCGATGTCTCGGGGCTAGGCGCACTGGCAGCTTGGCTGTGAGTCTTGGCCTGTGTGGTCACAGCACTCGACGCATCGCTCGGAAGGCCAGGGCTGGAAAAAGAAGCGGAGGATGAGAGTGGCGCGGTTTGCTGGGATGCGGCAGACGAGCTTGTCTCTGTGGCACTGCTGGTGCTGCTTTGCTGCGGGTTGGGCTTCGCAGATGAGGAGGTTGCAGGAGCGGAGGAGTGGCTTGTCCCCTCAGGGCTGGTCGCGAGAGACTGGGAGGCAGCACTGCCACTCGCTGTGACCACGCTGGCAGCAGTCGCCTCAGACCTTGTCATTGCCGAAGCGAGGCTTGTCGCCTCGCTCCCAGGGGACACTCCGAGTGAGCTCTCTTCCCGAGAAGACGTTGTAGGCACAGTCGCTGTCCTCTCCTCTCCACCTGCTGTGGCTTTCGCTGAGGTGGTCGCCAGCGACGTGCTGGAGAGAGAAATGGACATCTTAGTGTCTGGCTCAGCTGTCGTGCTGCTGCCCTGGTCTGCGGAGGGTGTGTGGCCTTGCTCAGGTGTCGTCGTGACATGGCTGGCTGCAGAGGCCGTGCCAGTGGTAGATACAGCACTCCTTGTGGAAGAGAAAGCGAATGTCGCCTTCACTGTGCTCGGCTGCGTCGTGAGGGGACTGGCACTGAATGTCGCTGCATGGGTTGCCGTGCTGCCAGCTAAGGTGGACGAAAGGCTGGCCTCAGTGCTTTCTGAGGAGGATGATGCGCCCCAGCTGGATGCCGATGTCTTGGGGCTAGGCGCACTGGCAGCTGGGCTGTGAGTCGTGGCCTGTGTGGTCACAGCACTTGACGCATCGCTCGGAAGGCCAGGGCTGGAGAAAGAAGCGGAGGATGAGAGTGGCATGGTTTGCTGGGTTGCTGTAGACGAGCTTGTCTCTGTGGCACTGCTGGTGCTGCTTTGCTGCGGGTTGGGCTTCGCAGATGAGGAGGTTGCAGGAGCGGAGGAGTGGCTTGTCCCCTCAGGGCAGGTCGCGAGAGACTGGGAGGCAGCACTGCCACTCGCTGTGACCACGCTGGCAGCAGTGGCCTCAGACCTTGTCATTACAGAAGCGAGGCTTGTCGCCTCGCTCCCAGGGGACACTCCGAGTGAGCTCTCTTCCCGAGAAGATGTTGTTTGCACAGTCGCTGTCCTCTCCTCTCCACCTGCTGTGGCTTTCGCTGAGGTGGTCGCCAGCGACGTGCTGGAGAGAGAAATGGACATCTTAGTGTCTGGCTCAGCTGTCGTGCTGCTGCCCTGGTCTGCGGAGGGTGTGTGGCCTTGCTCAGGTGTCGTCGTGACATGGCTGGCTGCAGAGGCTGTGCCAGAGGTAGACACAGCACTCCTCGTGGAAGAGAAAGCGAACGTCGCCTTCACTGTGCTCGGCTGCGTCGTGAGGGGACTGGCACTCAATGTCGCTGCATGGGTTGCCGTGCTGCCAGCTAGCGTGGACGAAAGGCTGGCCTCAGTGCTTTCTGAGGAGGACGATGCGACCCAGCTGGATGCCGATGTCTTGGGGCTAGGTGCACTGGCAGCTGGCCTGCGAGTCTTGGCCTGTGTGGTCACAGCACTCGACGCATCGCTCGGAAGGCCAGGGCTGGAGAAAGAAGCGGAGGATGAGAGTGGCATGGTTTGCTGGGTTGCTGCAGACGAGCTTGTCTCTGTGGCACTGCTGGTGCTGCTTTGCTGCGGGTTGGGCTTCGCAGATGAGGAGGTTGCTGGAGCGGAGGAGTGGCTTGTCCCCTCAGGGCTGGTCGCGAGAGACTGGGAGGCAGCACTGCCACTCGCTGTGACCACGTTGGCAGCAGTCGCCTCAGACCTTGTCGTTAAGGGGATGAGGCTCGTCGCCTCGCTCCCAGGGGACACTCCGAGTGAGCTCTCTTCCCGAGAAGATGTTGTAGGCACAGTCGCTGTCCTCTCCTCTCCACCTGCTGTGGCTTTCGCCGAGGTGGTCGCCAGCGACGTGCTGGAGAGAGAAATGGACATCTTAGTGTCTGGCTCACCTGTCGTGCTGCTGCCCTGGTCTGCGGAGGGTGTGTGGCCTTGCTCAGGTGTCGTCGTGACATGGCTGGCTGCAGAGGCCGTGCCAGTGGTAGACACAGCACTCCTCGTGGAAGAGAAAGCGAATGTCGCCTTCACTGTGCTCGGCTGCGTCGTGAGGGGACTGGCACTGAATGTCGCTGCATGGGTCGACGTGCTGCCAGCTAGCGTGGACAAAAGGCTGGCCTCAGTGCTTTCTGAGGAGGACGATGCGACCCAGCTTGATGCCGATGTCTTGGGGCTAGGTGCACTGGCAGCTGGGTTGTGAGTCGTGGCCTGTGTGGTCACAGCACTTGACGCATCGCTCGGAAGGCCAGGGCTGGAGAAAGAAGCGGAGGATGAGAGTGGCGTGGTTTGCTGGGATGCTGCAGACGAGCTTGTCTCTGTGGCACTGCTGGTGCTGCTTTGCTGCGGGTTGGGCTTCGCAGATGAGGAGGTTGCAGGAGCGGAGGAGTGGCTTGTCCCCTCAGGGCTGGTCGCGAGAGACTGGGAGGCAGCACTGCCACTCGCTGTGACCACGCTGGCAGCAGTCGCCTCAGACCTTGTCATTACAGAAGCGAGGCTTGTCGCCTCGCTCCCAGGGGACACTCCGAGTGAGCTCTCTTCCCGAGAAGATGTTGTAGGCACAGTCGCTGTCCTCTCCTCTCCTCTTGCCGTAGCTGTCACCAAGGTGGTCGCCAAAGATGTGCTGGAGAGAGAAATGGACATCTTAGTGTCTGGCTCAGCCGTCGTGCTGCTGCCCTGGTCTGCGGAGGGTGTGTGGCCTTGCTCAGGTGTCGTCGTGACATGGCTGGCTGCAGAGGCCGTGCCAGTGGCAGATACAGCACTCCTCGTGGAAGAGAAAGCGAACGTCGCCTTCACTGTGCTCGGCTTTGTCGTGAGGGGACTGGCACTGAATGTCGCTGCATGGGTCGCCGTGCTGCCAGCTAGCATGGCCGAAAGGCTGGTCTCGGTGCTTTCTGAGGCGGACGATGCGACCCAGCTGGATGCCGATGTCTTGGGGCTAGGTGCACTGGCAGCTGGGCTGTGAGTCGTGGCCTCTGTGGTCATAGCACTCGACGCATCTCTCGGTTGGCCAGAGTTTGAGGAAGTCGCAGAGGATGAGTTTGACTGGGATGTCGTCATAGAACTTGTCTCTGTCGCTGAGGTGGTTGCCAGTATTTCATTTGTGGATATATGCACTTTAAATATAGAAATTTTTTTAGTCTTTTGCTTTAAGTATTTTTTTCTAGTATTAAGATTTCTTTTATTTTCAATGTTGTTTTACATAGTGGTTTTTGCGGGGGTTTTTTGTATTTTATTTCCTTTTTGTTTTTCTGAAATTTTGGAATTCTTTTCTTTGATTTTTTCCTCAGAGTTTCTTTTTTTCCTATTTTTTCAATTTTCAATTTCTATATTGTTCCTTAATTTTACTAATTCTCATAGTCAGGTTTTTCATGGGGTTTTTTTCTTGGTAATTTTTTTATTTGTACATTGTTGGAGTTTATGTAATTATTGACTAGCCACATTATCTTTATGTTTGGATTCTATGACCTCAATATATTTTCCTATTTACATTACATTAGTCCATGATCAGCCTGAAGTTTCTTGTGCATTAACGAGGAAAACTAAGAATGAACATGATCCATTTTTTCAGTATATTTTTCTGTTTTTTATTTGTCTATATTTTATTATTTCATTTCCTTTTCTTTTTCAATATCATTCTGTCTTTTTTACTGGTTGCATATTAGAATTGAAAAGTGTTTTGTCCATATAATTTTGTTTCTATCTTAAATTATCATAGTAATGGAGTTTATTTATTGCTTTCTATTTTTAATCTATATCTTTAACTATGAATATCATAACTACTTTAGTTCATAAATATGAAGATTATGTCTAATACTCTCAAAATTTTCTTAAGAGGAAAATCAAATCCTTTTTCCATTAAATTCTCATGTCAATTCAGGCTCATTTACTTCTTTTACAAGTAATTTATCCTTGATTTTGAGGAGTGGTTTTGTTCCTAGTAGAAACACATAGTCTCCTGTCTCATGTTAATATTACTATTTAGGAAGACTTAGTTTTTTCCTGGTTTTTTGGTTTTGGGTGCTTAAAAGTTAAAGCATTCTCAGGGAGGGTATGCTGGAGTAGCTCTATCAAATTCTTTAAACCACATTAATTATTTTCTTTTGAATCTACTTACTTGTAAAACCAAAGTGGTATTTTCATATCAGTTGGTGTATAAATAAAAGTTTAGAATGTAACTATGCATATTTTGCAAAATTCCTCCTGTGGACTGGTACATTTTCTTGTATCCCTATACAGCTTGAATTTTAAGACCTCATACTTGTATCCCTTGGATTATTAACAAGAAGTACTTATCACTCAAGAAACTTATACTCATCTGCATTGAATGACATGACACTAATGTAAAATAAAATAAAGCAGCCCTTTGAAATCCTTGATATTATTTTAAAAACTCTTGCAGTTCAGCAAGAATACAGAAAAAGTAATACAATCTAGTCCATGCTGTCTTACAAGTCTTTTCCTGAAGAGTCTCTCAGGGGAGAAAAAATGCCAAACTAGATCATTCCTTGGTCTCATAACTAAACTTAAGGCTAAAATAAGTCATAAAATCTGTTCAGAAACACTGCATGTTTCAGCTTTTAGTTGAGAGTTTTCCAAATATTTTGCTCTCATTCTTTTACCTACTTACAGCTTTATGCCCCTTCTAAAATATCTGCTGAAATACTATACATTCAAGAGAAATTTTTTAAAATAACTCTAGCAATTGCATGCTCTTACATTTTCTATTAATTTTCAGCCATACACACACACACGCACACAGAGATTAGCATTTCAAATGTATCTCAAAGGCATTGTCTATATATATAGCAATGGTATATAATCAAATAGATTTTAACTTACACAGAAGAGAAGATAAAATGAAATGCCAAAAGTAATTCCAAGTCCCCATGTTGTGTTTTCACCTCCTTCCAGTACTCTCCATTTACGAAACTGACATTTTGAATTGAAGACGTTAGTATTTTAAACCAGGGCGAGGCCGCATTGTTACGTCTCAGCCCCGGCTAATCCCTCACACAAGTGGGATCACAGCCAATGTAATGAAATTCTCACATCTGACCTGTACTATAATAAATTCCAAAGCTTTCTGTTGAAGTATGCTTGCTTTTCTTCAATGGAACAAAGTCTGAATGTGATCCAAAGGCTACTGATTCAAAAGTAAAGACAGAATTCAGTGAGCAGTGCATCTCACTTAACCATCTTTTGGTTCAGGATATTCAATAAGAGAATATTTTAACAGCCTTGGGCCTGGGCAATGCATGACTGAGATACAGAACTGCGGAGTCTTGAGTCCAAAATTCTTGCCTTAATCAGGAGATAAAAAAATTTTTTCCACATTTTCCTGTATTTTAAGCATTTATATCTAGATAATTAAAGTATGTGGTTCTAACTTGTATTTTTATTGTATTAGAATGGCATATTCATAGAAATACCCCAGATAAAACTAAAGACTGATGTTTCCAGTAGTGCAAAGAGGCTGGAGTGGTTGCACATCTCTGCTACTTCACCTCTTTGAGTTAAGTGGAAAATACTGGATAAACAAGCCTCTATTCACATCTTCTTCAGCAGTTCAGCTCCTCCTAACTATAAGCAGTTGATACAGACCATCACTGCTGGTTGCCTGCTTTGGGTCTCAACTTCAAGTCGGTGATACCATACCTGCCTGCATTCTCTTCAGTGACAAATCATTATAGAAACCCCAGACCTCTATGTACCTGTGGACTCATCAACAACTTAAACATTTACATTATGTTATAATTTTAAATCCTTTTCCCACCTTAGGTTTATGTTGATAAAAGCTTTCATTAAACCTTTTTCAGTGAGATTTCTTTTCCTCACACTGTGCAGAGGAACACTGCTAAAACCAGTACCTGTAGTCCTTTGCAAAGGGAAAGGGTTCCCTCTTTGCAGCTCATCAGAATTTAATACCAGCCTCTCTGGGGGATGCCACCAATGCTGGTACAGCAAGAGCAGTGAGCATACTTAAATTTCCTGCACTCCCTGTCTGGAGTGGAGTAGAGCAGAGTAAGGCCTGGAAAAGGAAGACCCATTATTTATGTGAACTTTTAAAGTTTTTTTATAGATTTGCCAAGACCTGGCGTATCTATAACTACATGAGCTCTAGATTTTGCTCCAGCAGTTGTTTTCGAAAATTAGATTAATTTTGGTTTTACTTTGACAGGGAAGTAAGATGAAGGCAAATAGCCCTTGAAATGAACCCACAAAAGGGTATTGTTGTTCTCTGGTGTGAGGTAACAGAATTTAGCTTTGTGCCTTGCTTGACTCCTGATCAGTCAGATCTTTTCTTAGCACTTGTTTACACCTTTAACTGAAAAAATTAAAGAATGCATATGACTTATTTCCTCCTACATAAATCTTTGGAAGTCCCATCTTCCTTTTACTCAGGAGATCAATGTCCTCAGGCTCCTCTCTCTCATGGACTCCCATTAGCCTAACACCAGTCTTTACCTCATACTTGGCTTCAGCACCGTTTCACAGGGGGTAATGTTTGGACTTCATCCCCTCCCATGACCTCTGCAGGTCCTACTCATCTGTGAACAATGTACAAGCATCAGTGCTCTTGCAAACTAGAGCTTTCTGTCCCTATCAAGGAAAGTGCAGGATATGCCACTCCCTGCTTTTCTTACCCAGAATCATCTTCTGTGAAATGACAGACGTAGAAAATTGGCTGCAAAGTCTATTAAGCAGTTTTTTAACTACCTGAGAAGAAGCACCACTGTTTCTTAGTATACAATGACACTTAACTTGTATGAAAGGAGAGTCCTTATTGAATGAACAAACCAAGCTCAGATTTAGTAGTATAAGCCAAATTTACTCACATACAGCAAATGACATACTGACTTGGAAAAAAAAAAGATTTCTCTTTTTTTTAAGGGAAATACATAGAATAGGATGGCTGATTGTTTCGTTACAGCCTATCACCAGAGCTGTGGTCCAGGTAAGCCTCTCTGCTAGGCAGTTTCAATTCTACAGTTTCTCTCTTTACACCTGTGACAATTTGTGCCCCAAAAGCAAACTCACTTCTAATTCAGCTTGCCATATATTTTTCCATGAAAGTTGCTTTCTGAGAAGAAAAGCAGAACAAGTTTTACCACATGCCTTAAAGATATCATACTGGTGACCTTCTTCAAATTTTTTAAATGTCTTTTGACACAACAACCTATAAACTCAAGAGTTGACTGACCACTTACTTCTTACATTTATCTTTCAAAGTTTGTGAGGAAATTCAGGTTACACCTAGAGATAGGAGGTAAAGATACACTAGGAAATAATGAGATTGAAACACTGTATCTTTCACTTGTTAAATCCTTGGCTTTCCTTTGGGATCCTCAAAGACACTGGACTTTACATTCTGCCAGCCATCACACAACACTTCCAGACTCTCAGTTGCATATTTATTAGCCAAAACTGGGATTTTTGGGGGGAAAATCACAATTCAGGGGAAGAGGATAACACTGTTTACAACTTCTTTTATCGTGTTGTGGTACTAAAATAACAAATAAATTAAAATAAAATACAAGAACCTCTAAAAATATCAGTACTGTGACTGAGAATGTGTATTGTTTTGTGGGTGTTGGGAGTGAAAGAAAAAGCGATGCCTTTAGGTAGCGACTGTACTTTGCACATGTATAAGAATGTGGAAAACACACTCAAAACTCATTGACTATGAAGCATTAAAGTGACCCAGGGAAAAAAATACTTCTGAGAATCATTAGAAGGTAATCAAATATAAGGAAAGGCAATTATATTAGAACTAGGCATTCAAAAAGTATAAGTTGTCTTGATTAGAAACATAAACAGCACCCCGTGTTCCACCAGTGTACCCGTTCTCACATCTTCCATACTGAAGACATGGTTGAAAGAAACTGGATTTCCCCCTTGCCTCAATATCTGGTAAGAAAGCAATCTGAGGAAGTACAGGAGTATTTCTGTCCTTCACCCCAGTAGGAGATCAGTGTACAGGGGCTATTTCATGGAACATGGGAGCCATGTGGCTCCTCCATGGTAGATACCATGCACATCGGTAACTGTGATAACTCTGAGAAGCTACTTGATTTTTAGCATATGTTTTTAGCTATATGTTGTGAGACCTCTTATACAGGACAAACGGAGGGCTGGGAACATTTACTTAGCCACAGCATGATTGAAATAAAAATTTACTATCTGGCAGGCCCCTGAACAATACAGTTGATGAGAAGGAAGGAAATTTTTCCCTTGTGATACACAGGACTTCCAGATACCTTTAGGTTTCAATTTACTAAGTCTGACCTATACTTCACTAAAGGCATGCCTGGTCCTGTTGTACTCCTGCTCATCTGAAGAAGAACTACAGATATCAAAGTCATTTATGAGCCCTCAGGCCATAAAACATGCTGCCATTTTGAAATTATCACTCCGTGATGACTCCCTGACAATGAATCAGAGCAGGCTTTATGCACAGCACATATCCATATTACACAACTGGTGAGACAATTCTAAAGTATGCTTTAGGGAGACAAAAATTCACTAAAAAGCAGCATATTGCACACATCTTGGCCATTTGATGCTCAGTACAATATGGAGAGAGGGAAGAAGCAGGATACTCCCAGGTACCTAAGACACCTTTGTGGCTCCCTGACCAAAAAATCACAAAAAAAGTTACGTTATTCATAGAATCAGAATATCCTGAGTTGGAAGGTACCCATAAGGATCATCAAGTCCAACTCCTGGCTCCACACAGGGCCAGTCAAGTCAGAGCATATGACTGAGGGCATCATCCAGAAGGTTCTTTAATTCAGTCAAGCTCAGTGCTTTGACCACTCCCCTGGGGAGCCTGTTCCAGTGCCTGAGCACCTTCTCAGTGAACAACGTCTTCCTAATACCCAACCAAAACTTCTTCTGTTGCAGCTTCATTCCACACCCTCCCCCTGTTGCACCGTGGGGTCCCACCCATGGGAGACAGTCCTCCACGAACTTCTCCAAGGTGAGTCCTTTCCCCTAGGGCTTTAGCTCTCCACCAGCTGCCCTGCTATGGATCACTGCTATGATGGGCAGTAATAAATCCCAATGTCTTTCAGTCCCAGTGCTCCACGGGGTCACAAGCCTCCCCCCAGCAAACCTGTTCTGGCGCAAATCTCTCTCTTGCACATCTTTGTGTGTCTCTCTCTCTCCATGGACTGCAGGTGCTGGCAGGGGCTTGCTCCAATGTGGGTAACAGTGTCTTCTGTATGTCTCCACCCGCTCCATCCAGCATGGGGCCTCTCATTGGGCTGCAGTTGAAGTCTCGGCCTTTTCCATGGGCTGTGGGGGGACACCCATGCCACCATGGGTTTCTCCATGGGCTGCAGGGGCATCTTTCTCTCCAGCACCTGGGGTGCCTCCTCCCCCACCTCCCCGGCCTTGGTGTCTGCACAGCTCATTACATCTTCTCACTCCCTTCTCTGGGGGAAAAATGCAGCTGCTTGTGGGGGTTTTTTTCTCCTGTATGTATTCCCAGAGGTGCTGTGACCATTGCTGATTCGCTCAGCCTTGGTCAGCAGTAACTCTGGCCATGAAATGGCTGATGTTTACTCTTCGGGGCCTGCAGAGAACTTCTGGCTGCTTCTTACAGCAGTCATTTTCTGCAGGCCCCATTCTCTCCCAGCATCCAGCTACGCAAAACTGTGATACAGGGTCATCCTTCTTACTCTTCTTGAAAATTGGGACAACACTTGCCAGTTTCCAGACAACTGGTACCTCTCCAGGTTCCCAAGACTATTGAAAAACAATTCAGAGGTCGAACAATGACATCAGTCAGCTCCTTGAGTACCCTGAGATGAATCCCAACAGGGCCCATGGACTTGCATGGATCCAGGTGGAGCAGCAATTCACCCACAAATTCAGTGTTCACTAGGAGTTTATCATTACCACAGTCATGGTCCTCCAACTTGAGGCATGTGGAGTTCCAGACCCCATCGACTGCATTGAAGACAGGCAAAGAAGGGGTTAAGTGTTTCTGATTTCTATGTCCCTGTTAGTAAGGTGACTGTTCCCATTGAGTAATTGAACAATGTTCTCTTTGGTCCTCCTCTTGCTCTTAATGTGTTTGAAAAACTGTTTTTGTTGTCTGCCACAGAGAAACAATTGTCAAGAGCCTTGAACTCCTTTGAGTTCTATCTCCCCACACCTATCTATCCAAAGTTCAGCTCAATCAGACTAAGAAAAATTACAATCTTGCTTTGGAAAAAAAAAAAGAAACAAGAAAATAAAGATGGGCAAGATGTGCCTCTATTTGCCTCCTAGATTTGGGGAATTTTGAAGTTTATGTTTAGATACTTTTTGATGCATTTTAGAAATTTAGGACAGAAGAACTAGGAATGCTGAAACCCTGTGTTCCTCTGTGATCTTAAGGCTTAAAAAAAACCAATCCACAAGTGTTGTTAAACAAGTGTCAGGCTTGTAATGAAAGAAAATGAGTTTCCTAGAAACTACTCCTGTTTAAAGTTGGCAAAGCATAGTCCCTTTTGTGGAGGGGCAATGAGGCACGGTACTGAGTAAAGCTGCAGGGGTAATAAGTGCGCTTCAACTAACTAGCTCTGATGAGATGAAACACACATTTACCTTCCCAGACTTGTATTCCATTATTGTGGAAAGAGCAAATGGAAGAGAAATCAAGTACAAAATACCAGAAAAATAGCAAACATTACAGACAAAGAATCAGAAATAGAGTCACAACAACCCAGAGTTCACTTGGAAACTCTGCAGCTTCCAAACAGGCTTCTCATGGATTTGTGCAGATGGTCTACTCTGGAAACAAGCATAGTAGAAAACAGAAGCTTTCTATGCAGGAGAGGAGGTATCTCTTCTGGGAGAGGGGATGTATGTTCTGCATTGGACATGGCACAAAAATAAAAGCATACCATCATCAGAGATTATGCCTATTCACACAGTAGTGCTACAGAGAGAGATACCTGAGATAGGATCAGCCAAGCTGGCTCTACAACCAGAATCAGGAAAGCCCCAATGATCTAGATACTTGACTGCAGATAGTCCTGAAAAAAAAGATAGCACTGTAATACTAATGAGACTATGCTGCTTCTGGGACTTCATTAGCAACCTTTCTTGAATTTCTTCTGTGCTGTGCAGACGCAGTGGTTTGGTTATAGCTCTGTCAGGGAATTTCTAATACAGTCGTACATAAAGCTGCATAGAAAAATTGTCCCTGTAAGTCTTGCAGGAAATCGAATAAGAGGGAATTACTCCAAACAAGAAAGTCCAGTTCTTTACCAAGCATCATCACTGATACAGTGTCTGCTTCAGAAACATTCAAATAATCCACTGGCAGAGAACAAATATCCATGTTAATCATAAACTATAGATGGCAATTAAGAAATTAGCTGTGGGTTCCAGGGTAGAATTAAAAAGACAACACTCAGACAGAGATGATTGCCAACAATAACAATATAACTTAATTACATAGAGCAGTTATCCAAAACTCGAACAGTGACTTGCAAGGAATATCCTCCTGTCTTGGAGGCTTGCTGCATGGAATCTAATGCCTTTCTCATAAACCAACAGAATATTATGGAAGGCAAGGAGATCAGGCTGCTGTGAATGTGGCTACTGGCACCGATTCCTCCAACTACTCTGTTTCCCTCTTCACACTTCATTCTCCTTATTCTGAAAATTTTTCTTTTCCCTAAAAAACTAGGAATTCTTAGCATCACTGAGGAACCTGTGGATGCAGAAACATAGCTGTCATGGAGAACATCAGAAGAAAAAAAGTTCAAACTCTTGAAACAATACAAAGACATTGGAACAGTTTTCTCAGTGAAGTTCTGGATGCCCTATCATTGGATGCATTCAAGGCCAGGTTGGATGGGGCTTTGGCAACCTGGTCTAGTGGAGGGTGTCTCTGTTCAAGGCAGGGGGATGGAACTAGATGATCTTTAAGGTCCTTTCCAACCCAAATCATTCTGTGATTATTGTCTTACTTTTCTGTCATATTAAACTGTCTTTATCATCTCCCCCCTAACCTCCCAATTTTCTCCCCCATCCCACTGCAGCAGGTGGAAGTGAACAAATAACTGTGAGGGTTAAACAATGACACCATGTGTACATATTAAGCTTGTGGCTTATCACTCATGGGGGTCAGTAGTTTTATGCTGCTAAGATTAGCAAACAAAAAGGAGATTTCTTATATTCAGTATGTGCTTCACAGCTATATCAAAGCTGACACAGGTGCTGAAAGGAGCTGTATGGTCCCCTGCCCTCTGCTGCTGCACTGGTTGAATAATGCAGCCACAAAGGGGAGCTGACCAAATTAATTGACCTATCAGGAAACTATTTTCAACAATTTTTCATCTTTTTTGAAGGATCCAGTTTAGTAGTATCTGCCAACTGAACTGACTCTCACTGAGGCCACAGAGTCATGGAATTTGAAACAACTGCTGGGCACATAAGGCATACAGCTAGAGAAGAGGCTTGGATGGCCCTTCATGGTAGCTGCCAGTTATGAGATTGGCAGGACTGTCGGGTCATGGTGCGGCTTCAGTGTTTTCTGTGAAACAAATATCAGTGCAAAACCTCAGTGCAGGTGAACCACATGAGGTTCAACAAAGCCAAGTGTACTGTCCTGCACCTGGGTCAGGACAATCTCCATTATTCATACAAGTTAGGAGATGATGTGCTAGAAAGCAGCCTTGAGGAAAAGGACTTAGGAGTACTCATGGATGAAAAGCTGGACATTAGCCACCACTGTGCATCTGCAGCCCAGGAGGTCAACCGCATCCTGGGCTGCGTCAAAGAAGTGTGGCCAGCAGATCGAGAGAGGTGACTCTGCCCCACTACTCTGCTCTGATGAGACCTCACATGTTATACTGCGTCCAGCTTTGGCCCTCAACACAAGAAGGACATGGACCTGCTGCAGTGTATCAAGAGGAGGGACACAAAAAGGATCAAAGGGGTGGAGCATCTCTTCTGTGAAGACAGGGTGAGACAGTTGAGTTTTTTGAGCCTGAAGAAGAGAAGACTCCAGAGGGACCTTATAGCAGCCTTCCAGAACCTGAAAGGTGCCTATAAGAAAGCTGAGGAAGAACAGTTCATGTGGGAATACAGCACTAGGACAAGGGGTAATGGTTTTAAATTAGAAAAGGGTAGATTTAGGATGGATATTAGGAAAAAGTTCTTCAGCATGAGGGTGGTAGATCATGAGAACAGGTTGCCCAGAGATATTCAAGGTCATGTTTGATGGGAGTCTGGGCCACCTGATCTAGTGAAGATGTTCCTGCTTACTGCAGGGGGTTGGTTTAGATGACCTTTAAATGTCCCTTCCAACCCTATGCATTCTATGATTCTATAAAAACCAGCATCAAATTTTGAGCTAGTTCTATTTGTTCCACCAATATAGTCCAAAATCAGAACTGTGATACTCTCTATCTAGCCCCATGATCAATTCTTTTACTTTACCTACTGCATACTGGAACAAAGAACTCTTTCAATACACACCTTTTTTCTACAGTCTTTCATGGTATTTTTAAGAAGTATATTTTATAATTCACTTTCTCCTCTTACCAGTGTTAGTCCATAGAAGTCAACCACACGACTCTGAAAACTTGTTTGGCCCAGCATTTCCAAAAGTGTCAGCAGGTATAAGAGCCACAGGAAGTTCTGTGTTGATTAAAGACTGAACTTTTACCTCATACTAACTCAGGACTCAAAATGCAACCTCTCTCCAGAGAACCTGTGATACAAAATATTGGCGAGGGCGGGGAGGGAAATAAGTCTTAAGGCAACTTTGTTTGTAGAAAGGCTCTTACCTGAATTTTAACACATTTCCCAGCTGCATTAAATTCCCATGTTATCTAAAATGTGCAATTATAAAGGTAAAATAAAACCTATTTTACAGTATTTTGGAAAGAACTGTTGTGATAACTTATTCCTGGTAATTTCAGGGAAACCCACACACTTTTCAGGGAGTCCTTCTTTTCATGCAAACACGTTATTTTTCCCAGGGACTCCTCTAAGTTGATCATTCTCTCTTATATAACTTAGGTAATTATGCAAGAAAACCTTGCTCCCTTTTAGGTTACCCTTTTTCATACCTACACACCTTCCATTAGAAGGCATTAAATCTACCACAAAACAATGCAGAGAATACCACCACATCCAGGATGAGGATTCCAGCCTTCCATCAGCTTTTTCACAAAAAGCTGTGATTAGCTTTATGTGGCTGTACAGAAAGCCCAAGGTCAAGATTTTGCAGAAAAGGAGTCTGTTTTTTCTAGAAATAGGAAGAAGGAAAAAAAAAAAGGAGGTGCCAAAAGATCACCATCAACACAAATATTGAGAAATAGAAGACAGCTATAGACTGTTCCTGGACCAAAAGGCCAGAGAAAACAGATGGCTCAAAATTACACTGCTTAGAGTAGTAATTCACAAAGAATTACTACTTTCACTCACAAGTCAAAAGACAGCTATAACCTTTTTTTCTAGACATAAGGCCCTTACAGAGGATCATCCCAGGGAAAGTCTGTGCTCTTTCCTCCTTAAATAAAGTGAATGAGGGCATAGGTTAGGTAGATGTCAACATAATTAACAACTTCAAATGAGTAAGCATATGTGAAATAAAGTGATGCATATCATTATACAAATATAAGTATTATATGCACTATAACAGAGATTACCCTGAAGGTGTGCACAACATCTATAGAAATATGCAACGTGACTCTCCCACCTTTCTGCCTATGCTCAGTACCACAAGACAATGCCCATGCCAATTACTACAATTAGTGACAAAGTTAATTCCATGAGAATGTGGATTATTGAATGCTTCTAGCTGCTTTTTTTAATCCCTATGAAATAACAGTCCCAAGCTTTGTGGATTTTGAAAAAAATAATTGCCTGTAATAACTGCTCAATGTACCTGGCATAGCAGCACAATCCCTTTTTGTACTCCAGAGCTACATAAAAAAAACGACCCTGTGCAATACAGGTGTGGGAACAAGAAGCCAGCAACATTTGCAAATAGGGTACAGATAGCTTAATCAGCCTTGTCTTGCTACCCTCCCAACCAGGATACCCAACTTTTTAGTGCTTTGCCTAAGTCTGTGAAGGACAATTTAGCTTAAGGAATGACTTATGATTTGCCTGTGATCTTGCTCTGGGGCAACTCAAAGCCATCAAGCTCCTTTCTCAGCTAAGGCAAGGGCAGCTATGCTTCGGCTTCAGCTATAAGTGCCTGTTCCAACATTATTTGGAAGGAACCATTTTGCAAGTCAGGTATGGCAACAGCAAGGGCTTAGCTGGAATGCAAATTACTCTTCTGGGGCCTGCCAGAATTAACAAGAGGAGAATGGGACCCATTTTCTTGTCTTGTTCATTTTCATGATTGAATATAATGGAATGCTTTGCTTCCTTGTTACTGCCACCTTCTGTAGACTCCAGCGGGAGATCAATGACTAAAATTTGTTCCCTGCTTGTATTTTGTTGTGTCTCAGCTCTTTAGGATGCTCTTCGTTTTCCTCACTTTCTTGAATTTGGTCTGATTTGCTCTCCAAAAGGATAATTAATAAACTTCTACGTTCTGACTTTGGAAACTACCTCTCCCACCCGTCTTCCGTGTCCATAGCTTTCAAAATACACATATAATAAGTTGGCATCTGCATCTAGCAAGGGTAGTCCCAGAAACAGTTGATTAAGTAAAGGGATTTCATTCTAAGCAAATTTAGCTAATGAACCTTCTCTAAAACACCAATTAATTAAAAAAAAAAAATCTTCACAATCCTGTGTGAGCCCTACAAAAGAGATAAGCCTGAGAAAGTGCAAACCACTGGCTGCTAGTTATGGCAACAGACCTCCTCTTGAATCCATCAAGTAGTTAAGCATTTTGCTGCTTTTTGAAACAGTGGTAGGTAAGCAGAAACACTGAATGTTCTGTGCTCAGCGATATCTTTATGACTTTGAAAAGTCATACTAATTTACTGATAATGCCATAGCCACTCAAGGTACTGAAGTGTTTAAGTAAGGAGGAAAGGCCATAAGCCCTTTTACAATCAAGCAGGTACTGCTGGAGTACAGCGTGACAACACAGAGCAGTCAGGAAACCATTTAAAGCGCAGCGTGTACAGGATAACAAGAGTATCTACAGTCACTAGTAAATAAAACAATATTGAAATAATTTTAATATTAACAATTAGCAGAGCAAACTCCATGAAAGTGCTGATATTGGCAAAGTCATTTGACTTCAATGCTCTAAGGATTATGAAACACAACCTTAAAGTTTGCATTTCCATAGTGTCTGCTATTTGAGATTTTCAGAACATTTTACAAACATGATTTGACTACATTTATTAACAAACTTAAGTGGTCAGACATCGGGCTTGAAGTACTTACACAAAAGCATTCCTGAACACTATGCTATGAATACTACTACTGAGAGGCTGGAAATCTGTCCACTTCTGCCAAGGAGAGGTTTCAAGTTAATGAGTGCAGCAGAGCAATTGGTACTATGAGAGGTGAAGAACTGGTATGTTGAAATTTCAAGCACTTGGAAAACTTTCTATTTCCTTTAAGAAAGCTTAAAAGTCAAATAAATAGAATTGATTAAACAAGAGGGTATATATCCTGTTTATTTACTTTTACAATAGGAATTTAAGATGAGGAGATCTGTAGATAGAAATTCTTTTTATGTGGCGGGTCAACAGAAATAGCAAAGCTTTAGGAGTAATATTCTGTTCCTCTATTTGGAAATCCCCTCTGAGAAGAAAGCCGCACCACTTCCTTATGATTTGTGTATTGCAGCATGGTGTGAAACCAGCCGTTCCACTGAATGAATTCAAGTTTTGGACATTTCGTTAGATGACTGACAACACAGAAACTGTGTTACAGTATGTACTAGAATCTGTTTCTCTCGTGCATTTTACATAAGATGAGGCTGACTTCCTGTTAGTTCTGGTATGAACCTTGGCTCTAGAGGCACCCTGTTGCACCAAGTGTGGACAGAAAAACGCTTTGTGGGACATTGCTCGACATACTAATTTCACTTGATATTCCACAGTTTCTAACCGATCAGCTATGGGTAGAGACAAGCCCCTAGACTCCCATTATCAGATTACAATGGATGATACCATAAGAAATCTAGCAGTATGTGGACTCTGCCCCTGTGCAGGAAAACGGATCGCTGAAATGTCTGACATTAGTTGACTCTCAGAAAAGTTTTCCCAAAGCATAAGAGTAAAGTGAGATCAAAATGACAACTCCTAGCATTTAGCCACTCCAGGATTATTTTTTTTCCTCACTTCATGAAGCAGCTTTTCCGGCATTTATTTCTCCAGCAAAGAAAGTAAGGACAACACAAATATTGAAGGCAGATCCCTCAAACACTCATCTTTCCAGACAAGGTTTCCTTGAGGATTCCCTTCAAGACCCAAAAGTTGCACCGGAGCCAGACAGTTCACCAGTTTGTGCACCCAGATTTAGGGCACTGCTGCAAGCCCTGGATTTTAGAAGAGAGCTCACTGCCCTTTGATGACACAACAGAAACCCACCTGAAAGTCGTTGCGGCTGTTTGTGTTCATGTAGATATAAACCTTTATATTCAAATTGTCAAACTGGATGACAGACTCACTTGCTATGAAATCAGTAAGTTGGATCAATAATCACACAATAATGGTACACAGCAGAAGTCAGAATACTTTCTTCTGTGGCCTCTCTGCAGAAGCCAGGAAAAGTTTCTCAGAAGTTGCTATGGTCTTTACAGCATCAGTGTATTTACAGTATAAAAGTACACAGGAAATATATAAATATGTGCACATACAAAATATAACCCAGAAAGAACACCAGCTGTTGATAAGTAACTTCCCTTTCTGCGACATTACACATATTATACTGTGTGGGAGACATATTACTGTATTACTAAAAAAGCCCAACCAAACACGTCCATAAACCACCCTACAACAAGTTTTTTAGATCAGCAACAGGGTATTTCCTATACTGCTTCTTTCTTCCACAGTCTCTTTTTACACTGAAACCTCTTTGGAGAAGGGCAGGTTAGGTCCTACACAGGATCAGCGCCAAACGCTGTGACTCCACAGTCCATTTGGCCTCCCCGCTCTACCATAACAGAAATTAGTTAAAAACAATTTTGTAGCATTTCTATCAACCTTTTCTTCTAGTTACTGTTGAAGACATGAACACAGCTGCGAACTCAGTCTCAGGAAGTGGAAACTGGCTGCACAAACTAGCTGATTCTGAATCCATCTTGCAATAAGCTGCCGACAGCTCCCTGTTCAGCTCTGCTCAGTTGTTACTAAGGGGTGGGGAAAATTGCACAGGTGGGTGAGGTTGAAAGGGGTTAGGGAGACAAGCCAAAGAAGGAGCCTCTCCTTCACTGTATAATCCTGAGTGCACACCTCACTTTGCTGTGCTAATACTGAGGTGAAAACCGCCTTTTAACGTCTGACTATCCTCTGAGTCAAAAGCATGTGAAAAAATTTATGAGAAAGATTTATATACAAATGTAAAAGAAAAGTACGCACCCAGAGTATTTAAATAAGTACAATAATACAAGTGCTCTTGAAGTACACTTCTTTATAGGTTTCCTTAGTTAATGGCAGGATTTGTTGACTGAAAGTGTTTTTATAAACTTGGCTCCAACTTTTAGTATAGGGTTTGTCCAAATAAGCAATGCTACCTGAAAGTAGTGGATTTACTGATCCACAAACCATGCCTGACCACCCTGAATGTCTCCTATAGTGAAGCACCTGGGTCTGTGGATAGGGAGAGAAAAGCAGATGTCATTAACCTGGGAAGTAGCAAGGCTTTTGGCAATTTTTCCCACAGCATCCTTGTGTCCAGCCTGGGGCATGTATTGATCGGACGGGTTAAGACAAACAGCTGTTTCCTCTACTTGGAAGTTGTGAGGCCACAAGTAGGAACGTGTTCAGTTTTGGAACTCTCCAGTACAAAAGAGATACTGTGAGACTGAAGCAAGTCCAGCAAAGGGTTACCAAGACAGATAAAAGTCTGTGCACATGACATTTTGGGCTTTGAGAATGTCTCACGTCAATAGGCAGAAAAGAGAGTACCCTCAATATTCTGCCTGTAAGTTAGGTCTGAGTAGAATATGTCCATACACTATCCCAGGGTATTTTCCCCACAGTTTTGTAGAGAATGCTTTGGTATAGGTGCTTCAAGTAGGGAAAGGGAGATAGAAACCGTGTCATCATGTCCTGCTGGAAGACATTGGCCTGGCCTGTGCTCTGTTCTTGTACTGGGGAGTGATGTCAGCTCAAAGTGTCTCCTTTTCAACCAAGAGATTTGTACTTGGATTGTCTACAGTGCAAACATGGTTAGATGAACATGGAGGTGCCTTAAGCTGGAAAAGCTTCTGCCCTTTCCCATATAACTCACTAATTCTAGTCTGAGTGCATCCTGGACAGTGAGCTCCTCTCACTGCTCCAATACAAAGAAAGATGACAATACTAGTATATAGAAAGAAGCATTTTTGTGTTTAGAGAAAGCAGGAAGCCTTAGTGCGTGTCTTCGCTAAGACCAACAGTTCTGGGAAATGGTTGATTGCTATTCAGAAACAGCTACATGGTCTCTACTGTTTCCCAGATACCATTACTCTCCAACTGAACATGCTTTTTGTGAAATCCATTGCCCCTTCCTTCCTTCCTCCCTGTCCCCCTGTGTGCACCTGTGACCAATATTGGAGTGGAATTCATGCCTACTCACCCAAAGAACCTACGAGAAGAGGTATCAACAGCACAAAGATTAGGTGTTTTTTTGGATCAGTCAGTGCACATATGAATCGAACATATATACATAGTCATATTTCTTTGTTAATTGTTCAGACACTGTCTTTTCATTTGGTGTGTTAAAATAGAGAGCTTAATCCACACCAGCACTGCTTAGTCCATGCCAATTTGTGTTCATGTTTGAATATCAATTTATACTTTACAGGTAAATTCACTGTCTATATCTATAGCCATGCTTCTGTTTCTGCTTGTTTCCTGCATAGTAGCACTGGGAAACAATACTCACACAAATGATATTTGGCTCATATCACTTGGAATTAATAGTTACTAATATTGTTGCCAATCCAGAATTAGAGGGGAATTGGGGGAGTGGGGTTAGAGGTTCTTTTTCTGACTGGAAAAGCATGTTTTCATTCTTAGTTATACTCCAGCCTTGTCAGAAGTTCAGTATTCTAGTTTTTCAAAGTGGGAGAGGAGTCAGTCCACTCCAAGAGAAAGAAAAAATAAATAAAAAAGCTATTTTCAGTAGTGATGCAATCACACAGCAAGATACCTCAAAAATCTAGAACTCTAAGTGCATTCCAATTTTAATTAAGAAAGTACTTGCATACCTTCCAGCAGGTCAAAACTGGGGGGAAAAATAAAGAAAAGAGAAAAAAAAATTGAAAAAAACCATGTAGGACAGAACTAATGACACACCTAATCTTGATGTTGACTCACTCATACATCTCCTTGGCTTCTCCTAACCTGGGGTAGACAATCATCTGGCAAAGCTGCTAACTATCAACAAAAGTACAACTATAAAATGAGTCATTTTGTTATCTCTAAACGTCAGTTCTGAATAAATGTTCTATTACGTAGAAATACAGGATTGTCCAAAATACATGCTCTTCCATGTAAGTGAATGGAGTAGCTGGAAGAGCTAAAATATTGCATATATGCATCAGGCCTCAAATTCTCTTTAGGCCATGGGGTGCTATCCAGAGAGATCATGGGAAAATGAGCAGGAAATACATTCAAGAGCTCGGTAGAAGTGAAGCTACTCCAAGGGTCACACCATCTTTGCCCTCCAAAACTTGAACCTTCACTTCTACCAGAGCTCATACAATGTTCTACAGAGGGATGCACCCCCTCTTTGATTTCAACCCATATGACCATAAATACTCAAATCATGCCATTGGCTGCAGAAAGAGAAGAGTTACTGGGGTGACTTAGAGCTACAGAACAAGATCTATATTACAGAAGCTATTTTGATTTGAAGAAGTGTAGAAATGACTCAGTATCTAGTTCTGTGATCTGTATGGCATTGTATAGAGTGTTTCATTTGCCACAGGACAAAAACCAACCAACTAAACAAAAAAAAAGCCCAAACAAACAAAAAAGGACACCATAATAAGCATTGCATATTTATCAGATGAAACTACACACCAAGCAGTAGCGAACAGCTAACAGCTTAATTATTATATTTGTTCCTATTTTAAAGGGAGAGGTTGAGAAAGGTGTGGAGGAATGAGTGAGAAAATTCTTCCCTGAGGTCAGAACCACTGTCACAGACCTAAACAGTTAACAGATCAGGCAGCTAAGGAAAAAGCTCTTTACATTTTTGTGTGACCTCTGTATCACATATGGATGCTTAATAATGAGTTTCTTGTGCATAGCTCTGCAAATCCCTTTGACACCTTGAGACATACACCTGTGGTACAAAAGAATATGAGAGGTATTATGCAGTAATAAATACACCCTGTCAAAACATGCCAAGTCACTAAACTTTAAAACCTGTCAGGAAACATAATACTTTATGTAGTTTGTATTGGAAATTTTGAACACGTTCAAAGCAGAACAAAAATCATTTTTTGTTTACTTGAAAAGAATGTGTTAACCTGTGGTCTTTTCAAGATCTACACCTAGCACCTACTCAGCAATACAGGAACATGTGGGGGCTGAGTAGTTCCTGGGATCTGAGTTAGCATAAAGCTTGTGAAGGCACTCACAGTTTCCCTGCCAGCAATTACCAAGTGAGTTTTAGAGGCAATTGGCACTGGTTTTGACAGTCTTCTCCATGTCTTTCAGGATTAATTAGCAAACATCTCATTAGGAGTGCACCCCATTCTTCCAGGCCTTACAAACACTGAGCAGATAGTCCCTTTCTGGTAAGTACACATATATGTACCAGACATGCAACATGTAGGCATACAACTTTCTTACAAGTACAGAAGGTCTGCCACACACAGCCTTGGTGATTGTTAGATGTAATGCAAAAATTAACTCAGTTTAAAATTGAAAGATCAGCTTCCCCAACAAAGGTCTGCTTCACTTAGTATTAAATGTTACAATATTTATATTAATTCATTTATCCACCATCCATTATCCTATTGCTGTAGTTTTTTGTGGCTAGGTTCTGAGGGAGGAGAGGGGCTGCAGGGGCGGCTTCTGCAAGCAGCAGCCAGAAGCTCTCTGCAGGCCCCACAGAGCAAACACCAGCAGGCTCAAGGCTGGACCTGCCGCTGACCAAGGCTGAGCCCATCAGTGACAGTCACAGCGTCTCTGGGAATCACATTTAGGAGAAAGAAAGCCACAAGCAGCTGCTTTTTGACACCGGAGAAGGGAGTGAGAAGGTGTGAGAAACTGTGCAGGCACCAAGGGCAGGGAAGCGGGGGGGAGTGAGGAGGTGCCCCAGGTGCAGGAGAGAAAGCTGTCTGTGCAGCCCATGGAGAAACACATGGTGGAGTGGGTGCCCCCCCCTCAGCCCATGGAAAAGGCCGAGACCCCATCTGTAGCCCGTGGAGAGGCCCCACGCTGGAGCAGGTAGAGAAATAGGGAAGACACTATGACCCACATTGGAGCAAGCCTCTGCCAGCACTTGTAGCCCATGGAGAAAGAGACACAGAGATGAGCAAAAGAGAGCTGGTTCTTTGCGGGGAGGGGGGAGGGGGGGGAGGGGAGGGGGGGAGGAGTGGCTTGTGACTCCATGGAGGACCAGGCTGGAGCAGTCTGGACTTGAGAGACTGAGAGACATTCTATGATTTATGACTGCACCCCAGAATGATCTTTCCCTGTCCTTATCTCCACTCCTGAGCATCTCAATATATATTTTCTCCCCTGTCCAGCTGAAAAGGGGAGTGATAGACCGACTTTGGTGGGTGTCTGGCCTCCAGCCAGGATGAAACCACCACACCTATGTACAGGAAATAAAATTACACCATACATCAATTGACATATTTGGAACATGGCTTCAAGCTACTTTGAACAAATAATTATATGTGCTCTTCTGCTTAGTAGATAAACAGGAATAACGTGCTAAATCACTAGAAAGTCCTCACTACAGAATTAAATACTGTAGTGAGAATGAAATAATAGTTTCGTTTCAGGTACTAAATAGCTTCCACCTTCTGCTGGGAAGGAAAATCCACCTGTGCAAAAATAACTTGACAAGGAAGTAATGTGACAAAAGCACTTTCTCCAGGCATAAATCATCACTGGCTTACTTCAGCATGTGTAGTACAATTGTGTCATTCTGGTTTTCTAATTATGAAATTTGAAAAAGAAAACGAAGCAACTGAGTTCACATGGTTACACTGTCGGGCAAGAATCAAACATAAGAGATAAGCTTTAGGGTTTGTTTAATGCTCCTGCTGATATGAAATAGAAATGCTTCCCACGCCAGCCTTTCTCAGCTGAAGACATTACTACTTGAAGAACACTACTAATCTTTAACCACAACTCTGGGTCAATGAAACCTCAGAGATAATCCCTTTCTAACTTCTTTTAAACATGCTTACTAAAGTATCTTGCAAGGTGGATTAATCACAGTGATTAGACCCATCATCACTGTCTCCTTCTCCTTGCCTGGCCGCTTCATATGACAAACAGCAGGATCAGATCAGAAGTGCCTAGCTGCAATTAGAGACTTCAGAGTCTACATGCTAAGTGAGTAGAGGATCCTCATATTGAAAGCTAACACAGATAACAAAGCTGCAGAGAAAAGCAGGACCTCATACCACTTTCTTCATACTGCTTGTCTGTAGGCTCCAGGCCCTGCTCAGCATATCAGCTTCTTGTATTTTCTTCTGAAGGGACTGCAGAGGGTGTTTAAAACCTGCCATGAGTGGAATGGTGCAAATTATCCTGCCAGAGATGCGTATCTACATTTTAGGACTTGTAACAACAATGCAAAATGCTTGGGCAGCCCACATATTCTATTATACCATCACAAGCACTGGCAAAATCTGTCACTGGAATGAAGAAGTCAGTATCAAAGTAAGGAGATGTAAGATACAAAATTCCACACAGAATCCCATGCTGTAATTTCACATTTCTGTAGACATGACGCCAACAAAACACAGCACTCACAGTGGAGTAGATGGTTGAAAAGAGAAACTCTCAAGTCCAGCAGGAACCTCACAGACCTCCATAGCTGCCTGTGTTTGGCCAGCCCATGGTCTCAAGCCTCTCCCCATCCCTTCCTCTTCAGCAAGCTGAGCAATTCCTGCTTCAAAACCCTCACTACACTTCTCTATGGGCCCTGCCTCCTGGGAGGTGGAGGTCCCCAAAAACACCACACAGAGGAAAGATAAAGAGAGACCCTTTTGTACCTGCCCTGCCCCAGGCCAGCAGCCCCTCTCATCTTGTACTGCAGGCCTCCACAGGTGCTTCCCATCCACCTTCCCACCATGGCAAGCAGACACTTACTGAGACACCTGGCAGAGCAACCTGGCCAAGCCTTCACTTCCTCAGTGGCTCACCCACTTGCTCTGCCCATCTTGGGTGCTCCCAGACCAATGGCACCAGCACATGGCAAAGCATGGCAGAACTTGGGTGAAAAAACCCAAACCCAGTGCAGCCGGCTAGAGGCAAAATGTCCATGTGGGAAGGCAGAGGAAGGGTTTCCCTTTCCCTTCAGCAGGAGGTTCTGCTCACTGCCTGCAGAGCATGGATAGGGGTCAAGGACTGAATAGCTGACACACAACTAAGGGATATCCAGGAGGCTGGAGCAGCCTTTGAGTCCCAGGCTTGGAAGGAAGCAAGAATCCCAGCCCCTGCAGCAGGTCTTATGGCAGCTCACCCCTGCTGCCATCATTAGGGCACCTTGTCAGGCCCAAGTGTCTCCTGCACCATCTGAGGAGGACAGGCCACTGCAGGCTCAAGGCTGGACCTCAAGGCTACTGGCAGGCATCAGTGCTCAAGGCAGGGCTGGAAGAGAAGTGGGCTCTGAGGAAACAGGAGGGCAGCTGTCTTTGGAGTGGGAGGCAGGCTGAAGTGAGGCCACAGGCAGGGACACCAGTGTGGTGTGAATGATCTGCCAGTGCCAGTCCCTGGTTTTCATCCAGACACAGTGACGAGGGGCAGAAGCTGCTTGGCTGCCTTGGCCAGGGTATGGCTCATATCAGACAGGCTCCTGTCAACCAGTCTCCTTGTCCTTCTGCCTGGTGATTGACACCAAACCACTCAGTCTGCCTGGCAAGGCACTGCTCTCTAAAGCAAACCAGGATTTTCTCCGTCTGTTTTCAGAGAAAGATGTTCTATCAGCTGCCAGGCTGATAGAGTCTATGCCTGTTCAAATCCCTCTGTATATCTTACATTCAAAACAGGTGCATACAACTGTACAGCTGGGAGGGGCTCCTTCTCATGACTGTGAAATCGTCTAGCAAAGCAGAAGCCAAAGGCACCACCACATGTCCCCAGGAGAGAGCACAGAGAATGGGGAAACAGGCCCAAAACATTAACTCACCCAGTTGTGATGAGAGCAATAGGCAAGGCTCCATTTACAGGAAAAATGCAGTAAAACTTCCCATGAGATTTTACTTAGATATATTATTAATTGGGTTTCAAGGGCACCATGAAGCACTCTTAACTACAGCAGCTGTAATCACAAAATTTGTGTGTAATGAGATACATGCAAGTAACTAAACCTGTGTCACTGAAAGTGCAGAGCGTGGCTAAGTGATTCTGTCAGAAGTAGGCTAGCAGGGCCCATCTTACTCCCTGCAGAAGCTCTAAAAGTCACTTCTGTTTGTATCTTCATGGCAACTGGGGAAGAACACGAGTGTGCTTAGAACACAGATACATTTTATTCAGCTGACAGTCACTTAGATGTGTTACTTAGCAAATTAAAAATAAAACATACAATCAGAGAAAGAATTTAAGGCCTTGTTGGGTCCTTTGTCAGATCTGCTTTATCCATTATCTGCCAAATGCAGCAAGAACTCCAGTAAGAGACTGACAGGCAGACATAACTCAAGTATCAGAAACTTGCACAAAGGGAGGTTGTATTTTTACTCAGCATCTCACTTTCAAAAAGCCCAGACACCATCTCTTAAAGTTCAAATGCATTTCTTACTCTTCATTTCAGGTTTCATTTGCCCCTATGAAATTGAGCAGATGCCTGAATGAAGGCTTCTGTGAAGCAATCTATCCCATTTTCCTCTTGGTGGCAACTGGCAGTCACAGCAGTTGAGTGATCATGAATAGCACTGTTGCTTCGCTGGGGAATTGAAGGCAGTAAAAGCAATGTCAAGGCATGGTACGAATATCCATTGCTCATATCAATGGAAAGACACTACCAGTTGTGGTTACAACAAATTTTGGAGGAAGCACTATACATAACACACCTGGAAGTTACTAAATTTGCATATTGAGGCCATGCAACCTCCAATGGTCTGTATTCAATGTCTGTATCCCAGAAGAGGGATACTATGTTATCTTCAGCAGTACTGTCGCATAACAGAAGTCCAGGATATAGAACATCCAGGATATAGGACAAGGACCACAACCTGGACATCCTGGCATACTGACTTTGGCTTCCAGGTGAGAGTTAGATATCATTTCAGGGGAGACACTAAACTTTACATACACCTGTAAGCCAACAGAGGTGCCTCCTTAAGATGTCATGGTTGTAGCCAACCAAGTGAAAAGGAGAACAGGCACCCAAGTAAATGCTGAGAAACTCAGGAAATTGGCAGCAGTATCTAGTATTTCATGAGAATAAATCAGCCATTTCTTAAATAGACTGCAAAATGTAGCCACAAAGAGCCTATTAGCTGAAAATTTTTCTGGGACATAAAGAAAGCACCTCCAGAAGCCAATAATATCTTGACTGTTACTCCTAACTTATGCCTTACTGACATAGACAAGAACTATGGCATTTGGTTCAGTTCTGTGCTCTGCAAAACTTGAAGTTGGATTCAGTAAACACCCCGTTCCAAATTCCAATTCAGCCATATTTTCAGATTCTTTGCTGAGTAACTCAGTGGAGAGCATGTGTCCAGGTATGATACAATGCACAATTAAGTATACTAGACTGAGCTTAAGAAAGCTAATCATATAGAACAGTCAGTAATTAGTTTCTCAAGGCTGGCACTAGAACAAACACAAGACCCTTCTCTCTTCACATACTAGTAATAGCCATATCTGTTAAAAATGCTGATGTGAAGGGCTTCCTTCATCCTTTCAAACTGCCACATGCCAAAGGCAGCTAATAAATGTGAGCTTTGTTCATGGCTGGCATTTGATATCAAAGCTCTAGGCAGTACAAGAGGCAAACCCAGACATTTCCTGAGTGGATTTGAAGAGTTTAATTACTGAACATAAGCCATGAAGAACCCACACTGGCTATAATGTATTAGCTGCCAGCACATTCCCAATGGTTTGCTGGAAAGAGTTTACCTAAATGAAAATTTTACCCAGTTGTCTCTGTCATAAAGGCAATCTCTTCTTCCAGTTCAGAATCACCGTGATTTTTCTCAGTTCCTATTTTATAGTCATGGTTGTTTTCAGTGTACAGGTCCTTGTGTCTGTGTTAAGTCTCTGAAATTGTGCTTTCTGCTCATTTCAGAGGAAAAATATGTGGTTTGGGGAAGAAAGGCATGAGAAGCAGAGAGTACTTTCAAGGGAATTTGCTGCATGTGGAAAGGTGCTGCATCGACATGTCTCCTGTGTTACCTTCTGTCAGTCAGTGTCACATCCAGACTATGTACCCAAGAGTGCCTTTAGCACAAGGTGTCCACATAGCCAGAGAACGGTAAGTTAAAGAAATAGGCAGAGATGAAGAGCCTTGAAGAAAGGTAGTACTTCTATGGAGTAGATTGCATTCAGTTGTAGGTTTGCCACAAGCTGTGCAGAACAGACCCCCAGGCAGAGTAGGTGTCAAATCAAAGAAGCCATTAGGCGGCTCTGTGTTCTAGGGTTTCTACCAGATTGTAGCTGGCATCGTGGTTTTAGCTCAATTGCAGTTACACATTTTCAGTTCCTTTAACTTGTTTCCTTCCGCAGGGCACAAGAAAACTTTCCGAACAGGCCTTAAAAAAGTCAGCTCCTTTATATTTTAATGGACAAGGACATTTTTCAAATTATCTCAGCTTTTTCCCAGCCCTGCTGGGACCAAGATTTGGCAACATTATAATAGGAGAGAAAGGACTAACAGTGAGTATTTTGCTTCAGGTGTCAGCAGTGTTGTGTTCTCAGTGAACAATAGGGACATTCTGCATACATATTACTGGCCTAAAGTGCTTCTTAGGAAACAATGCAAGAGGTCAAAACTAGCCCTTCAGATTTTATTTCTACATAATTTTTTGACCAGTGTCAAGTAATTATCAAGAGCCAGTGTTTCAGTTAATAGAAAAAAAGGTGAGGCAGCACCAGAATGGCAAGGGGAGATGGTCAGTGATGCTCCTATAGAAAATTTCTCCTTGATTGCTCTTTCAGTGAAATTGCCTGATCCCTTATGTGGAGAACTCACCTCAGCAGTCTAAAATGACCCCTCCAAAGCTAAAAAACCTTGTCTGAGCAGCAGATGGTGTGAAATGGTAGGGACAGAAAGGTCTTACTGCACTTCATTCATTTCCTCATTCAGAGGAAACATGTGAAATGTCACAAAGGAATTAAAATGAGTTCCTCTAAATATGTGACACCTTTGATAGTCCAAGTTACATGCCTGTGTACCAATAAAGCACACAACATGGGTAACAAACAGAAGTTGGAAGTCTCTGTGCTGCTAGCAAGCTACTGTCTGATCACTATGACTGAAATGTAGTGGAATGAAGTGCATGGCAGGAGCACTACAATCGATGGCTATAAAATGTTCAAAAGGGACCATCACGGAAGAGAGGGTGTGGAGGTTGCCCTCCGTGTAAAAAAAAAAAAAAACCAAAAAAAATTAAAATAAACAGTGATGAACAGGTTGAGAACTTATGAGCAAAAATGAGGGGCTAAGCCAACAAAGGAAACCTTGTGGTTGGTGTTTGTACAGGTGGCCTGATTAAGGGGACTGTTAGATGGATAAGGAGTTGGCTGGATGTCTCTGTCCAGCAAGTTACACTCAATGGCTCCATGTCTGTGTAGAAACCAGTACTGAGTGGTGTCTCTCAAGGGTGAGTACTGGGACAAATACAATTTAATTTCTTCATCAGTGACACAGTGGGATTGAGGGCACCCTCAGCAAGTTTGCAGATGACTGAGAAGTGCAGTTCACAGAATCACAGAAGCATAGGGGTTGGAAGGGAGCTCTAAAGATCATCGGGTCCAACCCCCCTGCCAGAGCAGGCTCCCTGGGACAGGTCACACAGGGAGGCGTCCAGATGGGTCTTGAATATTTCCAGAGAAGGAGACTCCACACACCCCTGGGCAGCCTGTCCTAGTGCTCTGTCACCCTCACTGTGAAAAAGTTCTGCCACATATTGGTGCGGAACTTCCTGTGCTCCAATTTGCAGCCATTGCCCCTTGTCCTGTCTCCACTGACCACTGAAGAGGGGCTGGCCACTTCCCCCTGTGTCCCACACTTGAGCTATTTATAAGCATTAATAAGAACCCCTCTCGGTCTTCTTTTCTCAAGGCTGAACAACCCCAGTTCACTCAGCCTTTCCTCATAGGACAGATGCTCCAGTCCTTTAATCATCTTTGTAGACCTTCTCTGGACTGTCTCACGGAGATTCCCTGTCTTTTCTATACCAGGGTGCCCAGAACTGGACACAATACTCCAGCTAGAGCCTGATCAGGGCAGAGTAGATGAGGAGGATCACTTCCTTTGACCTGCTGGCCACACTCTTCCTGATGCATCCCAGGATCCCATTGGCTCTCTTAGCCACCAGGGCACACTGCTGGCTCATGGTCAACCTGTCATCCACCAGGACCCCCAGGTCCCTCTCTGCAGAGCTCCTCTACACTCCAGCAGGTCATCCCCCAGCCTGTACTGATACAAGCGGTTATTCCTTCTCAGATGCAAGACTCTACACTTGCTTTTGTTGAACCTCATTTAGTTTCTTACTGCCCAGCTCTCCAGCTTGTCCAGGTTTTGCTGAATGGCAGCATAGTGTTCCTGCACATTCCATTGATTCAGTAGAGGGAAGGTTTGCCATCCAGAGGAACCTTGACAAGCTTGAGGTGTGGCCCCATGCGAACATCATGAAGGCCAAGTGCAAGGTCCTGCACACGAGTCTGGATGATCCCCAGTGTCAATACAGACTAGGCTATCAATATATTGAGAACAGTGCTGAAGAGAATGGCTTGATGATAGTGTGGTTGAGAAGTTGCGTATGAGCTGACAATGTGCACTTGCAACCCAGAAAGACAAGCCTATCCTGCACTGCATCAAAAGAAATGTGTCCAGCATGTCGACAGAGATGGTTCTTCCGCTTTAGTCCCATGAGGCCCCACCTGGAGCACTGTGTTCTGTTCTGGCATCCCCAGTACAGGACTTGCTATTGGAGCTAGCCCAGAGAGATGATCACAGGGCTGGAGCACCTCTGCTATAAAGACAGGCTGAGAGAATTGGGCTTGTTCTGCCTGGAGAAAAGAAGGCTCCGAGGGCACATTATTGCAGCCTTTCAATATATTATGGGAGCTTATAAGAAAGACAGAGAGAGACTTTTTGCCAAGGTCTGTAGTGACAGGACAAGGCACAATGCTTTTGAACTGAAAGAGGATAGACTTAGATTGAATATTTTTTTTTTTTTTTATGATGAGGGCAGTGAACCGCTGGAACAGGTTGAGCAGAGAAATTGTTCATACGTTATCTCTGGCCGCATTCAGGGCTGGGTTGGATGGGGCTTTGAGCAACCTGAGCTAGTGAAAGATGTCCCTGCCCATGACAGGGAGGTAGGAATAAACAATCTTTAAAGATCACTTCCAACACACAGCATTCTGTGATTCTATGGTACATCAACCAAACAATCTGTTCTGCACCTCAGCACGAAGAGGAGACACAAAGGGACACAGTGCTGAGAAAACAGCTACTGCTAGCCACTGAAACGTAGCACAGAAAATCATTACAAAAAAAATGAGTGGCAGCTGTGCAACACTTTTGCATAAGGATGAGAAAGGCAGCATTTAGAGCAAGTGCTGGTTAGTGATCTTCCCTGCTTTTCACACCTGAGTCCAAACAAGTCCACTAATACCCTCAATGTAAGCTTCATTGAGAGTAAACTCTGAATATGCTGCTTTTGGAGCAGTTGTCAGAAATGTATAAACCCAGGGAGGCTGGTGTGGCACTGGTTTCAGATTGTATCACCAAGTTGCTGCTCTTGCGACTCTTCTTGTCTTTGCCACAAAGCGTGAAACTGAAAATACATTTGCCCTTTGTAATGTTGAAGAACAAGACCCTTAGTAAGGGTACATGTGTGTTTGTTAGCAATTGCAGTCCATTGGTGTTTGGATAAGGTCAGGTATTGTGTTTTGAGTGATGTTTGAACATTACAAGGATACTTGAACGGTCTAGTCCTTCAGAAGCTGCCACATCCACCTAACGCACATCTCAATACCTGTGACTAAACCATAAAAGGAAAATAGAACAGTACAAAAGTCAACAATAAGTTACAAAGGTGCTTTTATTAAGATACTGAAGCTCCACTAAACAGACTCAGTCACAACAGCATGCAAGGTATCAAAGACAAGGCACTGTTCTGCATTTCATCCCAAAGACCCGTGCTGAGCTTCTGTAAATTGCAGAGCTCCACTGAGATCAATAGGCAAACCTCTAGTCCGGTTGCTTTCAAGCTTTCAAGGATTTTAAGTACTAAAAACTAGAAAAATATTTATAGTAAAATAGCTTATCCTTTCACTGTGCAGAAGGCAAGCACATTATACATTTGAGAGCAAATTGAGCAAAAGTTGAGACGCTTCTACGTAATGGAAAGCTTATGGTTATGTTCATCAGACTACAAGATTGCAAAGATCATCTGCAGATTCACTAATGAAATGCAACCAAATTGATCTTTTTCCGTATCAGGATCTGGTAACTGATTCTTTCAGTAAAGGAAAAGACAAATCAAAGATTTTTTTTCTGCTCACTTGAATTAAAAGCAGAATGCAAATGATTATTCTGAAATTTACTGATGTATTTTAAAAGCATGCACATAACCTCGAAAAATCAATCTGTATAGCCTTTTACAAAATGTAGAAGTCTTTTACCCTGTAATCTTACCTATCAGAAATTGGACTGGGGGGTGGAGGTAGAAAAGCAGCTTTCCAATGCTACTCTGTACTAAAAAAAAATCAGTACCTAAATTCTGCGGCTACTAAATGTACTTGTGAGTTCAAGTTAATGACCAATTTCTACTGAAGAGTTATTTATGGTGGCATCCAAAGAGCTTAAAAGGGAATTAGCTTGTTCACTGTAGATTACGGAATTGCATGTGACCTGGACACAGCAGCCTTTATCACTGTGTCAGGAGGAGTCATGCAGCAATCAGAATCCAGGGATGATGGAGACAAGTTACCACATCACTTTACTCTCCCATCATCTAACACGCTCATTGAACTGGAGATTTGGGACAGCAAGAATTTCCCAGGAAAGAGTCCTGCAGGAGAAAGGACTTTTACTGTGTGAAAAAGATTTTTGTTCTACTTTATCCAACTTAGCAGACTGTTGTTGTATCCCATGAAGTATGTAAGCTAAACCTTTGCTGCTGCATTAATTGTAGGGTCTTGCAGCCAGGCAAAATTCAGCTCAAATTTGTAACTACTCTGTTGCAATTGGAGTGCTCTCACTCAGGTAGGCAGCACACTCAGTGGCTCAACTGTGGTCTGATTAAAAAGAATACATAGGTACCAATTTACTTATCAGGAAAAACATGGGCTGCCAGTAGTAAAATCACTTGATTTTTTTTTTCATTGAGTCCTCATTGATTATTAAATCTCAAAACTCATGCTGAAGAACACTCTGAGTAGGTTAAGCACCAGATTCATGGTGCCTTCTCTTTGTTTGGTAGGAAATCCAATACTTGTTCTCCAGCTTCTGTATACTTAAGGCGTTGCACAATGAAGTCTTCAACAGTGTTCCAGCTCAGTTGCAACCTCACCTTAAGTAAATAGTGAATTACAAACTGAAAGGGAGATGTTTCTAAAAGTTTGCTGATTTACTTCCTGGAATATTTATAGAAATGTGCAGCTTATCAATAGTAATGGCACAAGTGATGCTAAAATGGGCACATAGCAACATGGCACAGTAGGAGAGCCAAATGTGGGAACTTGAATAGAGAACCATGAGGTCTTTCTTTTTTCCCTTCTGTTTTATCCACAGAAAAAAAGTGCCAAAATTCACTTTAACCTGGAGCTGCAATCACAATTAGTTCTTAGGACACCAGAGAAGAGACAGATTGTTTAAAAAAAAAGGGGGTGGAGGGGTGGGATACAGAGACCTTTTATATGTGACATTAATTTGGAAGAGTCAGTGTTGCAACCAGTCACGACCACCATTGTGAAGAGTAATGAGAGCGAAATGTCGAGTGAAGACAAGCTTCAGTTCTCCATGTGGTGAGACATGATCAACTAGAAAAAATGAAAAAATAGACTAATCACTATCAAGAATGGTAATTACCTACCTTCCAAAGAAAAAAAGATTTAGGAAAGAAGACCTGAGTAGTTCCAGAATCTAAAAGGGGCCATTAGCTGAGACTCCAACATGCTGATTACACGGAAGCATTATAAGCCTGATGATATCCTCTGTGATACTACCTCATTGCACAACTCTGTAATTCCCATTGCTCTAAAGTGTTGCAGTCACCCATGACCACTCAAGAGCAGGATGATGAATGAGGACAAGCCATTCTTCTCTCTGTGGACAGGCTCGGAAGCTTCATATACAGGTTTTAACTCAATGGACTTAGATATGCCTGTCACACTGGATTATGGCTCCCCAGTAGCACCTGTATCACTGATGGAACTGTACAGTGCTGGAGCTGTACCGAGGAGTTCTGAGTACCTTCCCTGTGGGTTTCCAACAGGCAGCCCCGCCCAGCCTTTGGGAAAAAATCAGGGCATCACACCTACAGCCATCTCAGGAGCTGCCCACAGATGACTACGGAGGGTGGGCTCTGTAATGTAAGGCTAGGGGAGAAAAAGCTAATAGTGACTCTTCAAGGTGCTACAAGCAGAGAGCTGGGATACAGTCTTCTGTCTCTCTTCTCCCTGATACATGCTCTGAGTTATTCAACTTTGTGAAGCAAACTCAACTTTAGTTTGCAAAGCAAACTAAATTATCTGGAAATACCATCATGATGAGTCTAGTGAATTTACTGTGGCCTGGCAGATGCATTGTCATGTATGAGGTCTCCATCAGGAAGAGTCTCTCACTAACTCTGGTAACAATGTCAAATAAGCCTGTTCCCCGGAATGGAATTTGATCAGATCTGAGGTAAACATCCTTGAGTTGTGAAGCAATATCAGGTGTTCTTTTTCAGCAAGACAGCTTTCTCACCTGTCTCTTAAAGGGACAAATACACAAATGGTGGTGAGAAACCAGAACACATTAATTTTACAGAAAAAGTGCTGAATCCCATGGCATTCTGGAAAAGTGTTCTATTCCCAAGCTGCAGAGGCAGAATGTGTTGTAGAGGCTGACACTCCTCAGAGCTGTCTTTTCAAACTCTCTGCAGGCACTTGCAAGCACTGCTTATGCATTATCAGTATTTCAAGATATTTATGTCTAACATCCCACTATTTTCTTGAAAAACTTGCCCCCTCCCAAAAGAAATTAAACCTAAGCTTTTGTAGAGAGACAGATAATAACTTCACTTCTGAAGCAAATTGGCTTCTGAAGCAGATTTATAGAGAGCAGTAAAGTTTCTCTCCTTTATTCTACTAACCCATGGTCCAAACCCAAAAGTGATATGCTTTTTGTGGAAATTATTATTGGTGATCTTCTAAAGTGGTGTGTCATTTAGCCTGAGAGTGAAGCCATGAAGGAAGATGAGGAAGAGAAAGCTGTCTTCCTCCTCTGTAATATGCAGCATTTGAAAACGGGCAAGAATAATAGGAATTTAATTCTTTCTTCTATGACCCACAACAAATAGGAAAGGAGGTTCAAATACCCTACAACAGAGCATGCTCATTTGCAAGTATTTAACCATTTTGAGAAGAGCCAAACAGCTAAATAAAGTAACTGATCATGGTTCAGTATTTACATCTGGTAATCGCTACAACCTGGAAATTGCTAATTGTAGAAAACTTGGTAGCTGAAATTGTCAGACTTGATCCTGAAGTTGTATCTTCCCATCTTTCGCTGATACTGGAACATGAGAAGGCTCACAACTCCCAGCACAAAACCGAACACAGCGAAGGCAATGAGGATGATGTATCCAACTCCCATCCCAGCCGCCTTCTCTCTCTTCAAATCAGATGCTAAAACAACAAAAAAAACCAAACAAGAGGTGAAAGAAAACAGCTTTGACATTCCTAGATCTTTTCCTGGGGTCAGAAACTGACCCTGCTCATAAATTAATCAACGTGCATGTTGAAACACAGAGCTGTGATTACAGAGATGAATCAGCCTTTTCGGGAGGGTGATTCTCATGGAAAGGTCTGTGATCCACAGCCCACGTCCTCTTTTTCTGTACAAGGGCAGAGTCCCTGCAGACATGTAGTCTTGCACGCTTCTAATTCACTCCTGTAAATGTCTGAAGCACCTACAGAAACATTTCTTTTTCAGAGATGTTTCACTTGTTTAGCTAAGAACTTGTGCCATACCTGAGATGCACAGAAGACAAATGCTAATGCATACACGCCTGTAATTAGAGACAAGATCTTTTGCCAAAGGGCACTGTTGGCAGCCACAGAGGTATGTAATAGCGGTGTCCAAGCTACATAACATCCCGGGCATCATTCCCAGACAGGCCAAGGCAGTGTTATATAATATATATAGGCTTATTTCTGACTTTCAGCATGAAACAGAGGAACAAAAAAGAAGATGCGTGGTGGAAATGGCAGCCTGTAGCCAGACACAGAGCGAACAGGCCTTCCTGAAGACATGAGTCAGTGGTCTTTGCTATAGCACGTGACCAAGCAGATAGGCTGAGCAGTGAAAGCTTTCTTTGCGTTTCCCTGCAGCAGGTTACCTGACATAATCATTCATGCTGTCTCCTTCAATACTGAGATATGTATCACTGCCTAGGTCTAGCCTCACACTTAAAATGTGGATATCCACATTGGAAATAGGAGACTACATCTAGTAGTGCCACCTTTGCCCAGGTGCAACCCAAATAAAGCTCTCCTCACCCGAGTTCCTTTTATGTAATGACCATTTTTCAGTATTAGAAATGCGTTGGGATCTCCAGTGAAAAGAGGAGTGAGATCTACTTGATCTAAGCACCGTGCAAAGCAAGCTGTACTAATTGCTAAGTTTAAAAAAAGAGAAGCAATTCAGAAATGTACACCAAAGGCCTGTTCTAACACACTAAATAATGCATATAAAAATACAACATGCTAAGTCAGAGCCACTTTCTAGGTCCAAAAGAACATTGTGACAGTCACAGCAGAGGAGAAAACAGTACCCTGAACCCACTAACAGCCCATCTTATCTCCACAGTCAGAAGAGCATTAAGCTACTGGCAGAACAGGCAACCAGCAGAAGCCACCCCTGCAGCGCCACCCCCCCCAAACACTCCCCTCAAGAACCTTGTCTCCCAAAACCACAACCAGCAGGAAGAAAGGGGGTGGCTTCTGTCTGTTGACAACAACCATGTGTTATAACTCAGATACTGGTGTGTGCAAATACTCTCAGTGAGTGTTTTACACCAGCAAGTCACGAATGCGGGTGACAGGAGGAGGCCAAACGACTGAAAAATGTTAGAAGCCACAGGTGTCCTTGAAAACATCAGTTGGGGTAAATGCAGAAGAGGCAGGTGCATAGCAAACCAGACCTTGCTTGTACACAGTGCTGGGGTTCACTCTCTGTTAGCCTGCACTGCACCCCTTTGCCAGAATAACCAAGGTGCTGTGCATCAGCTGCGCTCTGCCACCTTCCCCTGCGGTAGCAGTGAAGTCAACACCAGGGAGTCTGAGGAAACACAGTACAATCTCTTATCTCCTCTGATTTTGGACTTCAGAGCTCACTATAATTGTGGTCTAACAACACTGTAGAGTAAACACTTGAAAAACTGATTGCAATCTAAAAGATTCAAGTTGCTTTTTTCCACACTTTACAGTTGTAATAACTGACTCTGTGGCTGTTGTATTTGCTACCTGTGCAGATAGCTACACGAAGCACTTTCTCCTGTCCTTTTCTACATTCTTTTATCAATCTGACAGTCACTTCACTGAGGAGGGCACTTGCTTTTCCACACGGCTTTGGTGTAATGCCTGCCCCTTAAAAAAATATGCAGAGAATCCAAGATCTTCTGGTTCCTTTGCAAGTGAAAAAGAACCTTGAAATGACAGTAACTCTGTGTCCCCTTTTTTGTAAGCACCTACTCATTACTCACCATCCGATTTACATAGGGGTCCCCATGAGGTTCTGTGCATAGCGATGGTTTCACCAGTCTTCAGGGATCGAACTGCATGGCATCTCTGCAACAATCAATTCAAACACCAACAAGTAATATGGCTCACTAATTTAAAATACAAAGCCTTCTGATGAGTAGGTGAAAGCCCAGTGCTATTCTCACTCTTGCTTTTTGTTTCTTAATGTTATGCTTTGTTAAACTGAAATCGGAGCCAAATGGAAGTTCAAACGAAATGTCATCAGGGAAACATCAGTATAAATCTGTAATTAGTCACACTGGAAAGCACTGCTGTGAACAGACACTTCACACAGACAATCGCTTTCTTTCATTTCGTTCCTGTTTTAGAGAAACCTTATGAGAGAAGAGATGTCTCCCTGTTTCTATATGCCAGGCTTTTACACACACTTTTTTGTTTGGAAGTTTCTACTGCCCATGGCAGCCACAGCAGATACTACAACCAAGACCAGCAAAAGCAGTGGCAACGCTCAGCCCCTGCCAAACTGTGCATCGTTTCCAAGACACACGCAAATCCTCGGTGACATGGGAACTACTACTCCAGGAACTACTAGCTTGAAAGCCCTGCCCTGTGAAATGGTGGGGATTAGCTGCTTTAGCTTTGTGTGAGCAACACCTGCAGAATATACAGCATGCTCATCTTCTGCTTACTTCCTTGGCAGCATCGTTCCGGTGGTTTGCTACCTTTTTGTGTTAAGTTGCTGATAAAAGTCACTGCTGGGAGCCCTGCCCTGTTGAGGTTATTCAAAAGATACTATGGCTCTCCTAGAAGAACAAAGAAACTGCAGTGCAGTACTATAATAAGCAAAAGAAATCAGGGAAGTGCAAGCGTGTCTTAGGACTCCTCTACACAGGACTGCTTCACCAACCAAGCCTGGTTACACCGAAACTCTACAGTTCACTATCAACAACACTGTCTTTAGCTGGGTCAGCCCCCCATCAAAATACACATGTAGCTGGCTGGGACTTTGGCCTACCCTCAAATAGGTGGATCCATGAAAGAATGTGCTTCTATAGCTGCTCCCTGATGTCAGTGATGTTTTTGGTTCCACATGGCCATGGAGCATCCATGTTCCATCACACATAGGCATGGTGATGGCACATCCCTCTTCTTCCCATTCAAAGCCATGTTTCTTACTCCTTTCTTGCTACTTTGCTCCCCAGCCCATCTAATTTTTTTGTGCTCCAATCTTTAGAGCACCTTACACTTCCACCAAGAAAACAAAGAGTAAGAAGACTGGCTAAGAAGAAATAATACAAGATGTAAGTCTCAATTTTCTGGGCAAGGAGCTGAAATCTGTCCTGAAGCAAGGCAGTATTCTCTGGAGTAGCAGGCAGATAGGAGGATCGGATCCCAGACCCTGCACACTTTCCCTCAAATTGTTTCCAAATTCACTGCGTTCTTACTCAAATTTTCCTTGATCTTTGTACCTCCTGCAGCTCCTCCTCTACTTTCTACAAGCCATTGTCATCCTTCATAGATGTGCCTAGCACTTGCCTTCTCCACATAACATTGTAATCTCAATCTAAGATAGCTGGATTCATTAAATTTTCATAGGGGGGGAATTTTGCATAGGAGAAAGAATGATATCTCTCATATATATATATATATATATATGAATGATATAGAAACTAATAATAGAGAATATATGAAAGAAGAGGGCCTCATTGATTAACTCTGCTCTGTCTGATTGATTACAGATGTCAATCTCAATCAAAACTCATTCTGGGCTAGCAGAACTACCCTGTCACAGACCACTGTAACTCAGATCAAAGCCAGTATTTCAGCTGACCCTGTACCTATACTCTAATCTGCACAGCTAAAGCCTGCTCTAACAGCAAAACCAGCGGCTCCAGCAAAACAACCCCCTGATTCCTTACAGCATCCATACCAGCCCACACAGTCCCTGTCCTGCCCATCCCTCTTTTCTTCCTGCCTTGCACCTACCACCACATCCTTCCTCAGCTGTGGAGGACACACGGTGAGCTTAGGTAGGGCACCACCTCCTCCAAAGGATACCACAGGCTGGGGGTTGCTGAAACAGTGATTTTTAACATGCAAATTCAGCTGTGAAAACTGGAGCTATTTTCCATCTGTCAGTCATGTTTCCTGCCTCTACTTTTTTTTTTTTTAAATCTAGAGGAAGCTTTATCCTTTGAGACAGGAAATAAATATCTTCTGCTAGTGATTTTTAATCATTTAGGAAGAGATCGTTTACTTTATAATAGGCTTAAAATTAGTTATTTAGAGCTAGAGGAAAGTGTTAAACAATGGAGAAACATCAAACTGCTAACAAAAACATCCTTAATAGGAAAAGAGCCAGGAAAGTTGGCAGAGGGAAAAAAGAATTTCTGTGTGTCTGCTATACAGAAAAAAAAAAAAATCAGCAAAACCTATTTTTTCTTATTTCTATGGTAGCAACATATTTTTAGATGAAGCAGTGTGAATCACTTAGAAATCAAAAGAAACAAAGCAAAGCTTTGGCACACAGACAATTAGGAACTGAAGTTCTTATCAGAACATTGCTTGATTTATTGCTTTAAAAAGCAATAGGACTATAAAAAGCCATAATAAAATCTGTGTTAGAGTCACAGCCCTAGAAACTTAACACCACCGAGCTTCCTTTCCTGGCAGCTAAACTCTCACCTGGAGATGAAAATCTCTAGGGGAAAAGAGGACATAAACACATCCCAAATCAATTTACTCAAGACATTCCTGCTGACACTGCCCATATGGGTGCTGATTTTTTTGTGACGTGCCCAACTTTTTTGTGACATGAGCTGACACGTTTCTGAACAGCCTTTCTCATTGTGATGTCCAGTTCATTGCCTTCTAGTCACCCCATTCAGAGGTGAAAGGTTCAGCTCTCAGGTTCTCCAACTTTGGTTTCCCCCTTTCTGTGGAAGCTCCATGATTTTAACTATGAGAATGAGGAACAGGAAGAAAAGCAAACTCTTCCATATGGTTGTATTTCTTCCCCACTCCTCTCTGCTCTCAGCAGAGAGTGAAGGAAAACTTCCTGAGCTATTTTAAACCCTGTTTGGAAATGTTACTCCTTCAGTTCCATAGCAGGACTGCATATGGCACACCAGAGAAAAATAGCTTATCAGGATAAAACACTTACTGTTCTGCAGGTGCTTTCTGGTGTCTCCATACAAATACGAATTTTGCAGTGTAAGTAAACTACAGAATTGTTGACAAAGGAAAAAATTTTCATCTTAAACTGTGCTTTGCTTGAATTCCCATTTTCTAGCAGCGTGGTATACGTATTTGGGATGGGACAGCTGGAAAGGAAGAGAAAAAACATACATAGTAGGTAGGGCTACGGAAGGCATGTTGTAGTCACAGCACATAACTCAGGCTCTAAGAGTCCTTTAGAAAGCCACAACCAGACCCTCTGTGAAGCAACTCTCCAGCAGTGCTGGGGTGATAAAGGGCTGTTTGCTGCTTTATTCTCACAGCAACCAAACAGAAGAGAAGATCCGAGAGGTGGTTGGAGAATCAGAAAAGAAGGGAAAGAGAGACAGAAAGAAGGATTTACACTTGGCTTCACCAAACACAGATTGAAAGAACATCCTATTAAAAAGAATACCTTTTGTTACTGAGCAAAAGGACTATCCCTTATTTAAAGATGCTGGGTGAACCCAAAGAAGATGACATTGGGAGATTAAGGATACAGACAGGAACAAACCTCCCCTTTTACCAGAGGCTGCATTAATACTGTGTGCGAGTCACGACATATAGGAAACAACTAACCTATGCCTTCACTGACAAGAGGCACATAAGCTCTTGGTAAAGCTGAACCACAGAGAAATAGGTTAAGCACACACTTTTCAAATGCGCTTCCACTGCTGTGACTGCCAAAACCTATTTCTTCAGGTCAAAAGTACAGCTCCTTTACAAAGCTATAGGGAAGACAACCAAACTCAAACAACTACCAATTTACCCTTTGAAAATATTTTCTTTTCATACCTACCTTTCTTGATCATAGGAGGTGTGACCAGTCCAAACAGTAAGGGACCATGTATATGAATGACAACACACATAAAAGGCATTTAAAATACAATATATTAGTAGTCAGCACCACCGTAAGGTCTGAGGTGTGGCATATGATATTTTCAGATGGCATTACTGTACCTGTTGCTGATAAAAACAAATGAGAGAGGATCCACTGAATTGTTAGTTGGAGTTGCCCAGCAGTCGGTGAGAACCACCTTGAGCTTGCTGTCTGCTCTCTGGATCCCCACCTCAATCAGTACATCATCACTGGCAGAGATGCTGAAATTTTTTGGTATTGGGGAGTTTCCAATAAACAACTGCATTTCTGTTCTGAAGTGTCCAGATCCATGCAAATCCTCAAAGATGGTGTAAAGTCTGAAACATCAATTAACCTCCTTTAAAGACCATAAATTTGACCCCGTGTTTCTCCAAGTCATAAATCAGTGCCCATTTCTCTGCCTCTTGTGCATTTAAGTGGTGAAGAGCTATCTGCAGGCCAGGATGTTAGGACACTGTTCAAGAGGAAAGGATGAAAAAGCATTGAGTTTCTAATTGGAAAGGTAGGGAGCATGGAAACACAAGAGGGAAAATCCAGAGAGTGGAATGTATATAAAAATAGAGCAGAGAGAGATATTTGGAGCGGAGCAGAAGGGGAACAAGACTACGAACTGTCTCAAAGTTCAAAATAAGGAGAGTAAAAGCTTAGCGCAGAAGAGCAAAAAAAAATGAGAAGGATCAAATTTGAACAGTAATTGAGGGATATAAAAAAAATTCTAGAGCTCAGACATTAGGAGCCTGTCAAATACTTTGTGGGGGGGAAATACAATGTCTGAACAGGGTTAGGAAACAGAAAGTTGATTTGGTGATGATAGCTTAAGCAGGGTGCTAGGCAAGAGAGGAGGAGCACCATATGAAGGGAGAACATTCCCCATCAGACCGATGCTTGTGCTGCCACCTTTTCTCAGAGTATGGGCTTCATTTTCTGTGAGCAGTGGATTTGATTCCATCTTACTTGAAGATGGGGACTTCCATAGGACTGCATTCACATTACATATCTTCTCTTTTCCAAGCTGGTCATATGAGGATTTGTGGGGGTTAAAAATGGCCATCCTCAGAACTCACATAGCAGTCTGCATGACTGCATCAATTTAAAAAAAAGAAAGCATCGTTGTTATGTACCAAAGGCAGAAAAGTACTGTTATTGCTACATGATTGCCCAGGAAGGCAAAACCAGGTCAGGAATTATGGCTCCTGAACCTACACCAGTGGCTCCCAAAGGCTTTTTTTTATTTATGGTTTAGCTGGACAATGGTCAAGCTTGTTAGCTGCTGGGTCTATTGACACATTAAATGGAGAAGGAGAAAAGCACATAGCAGGGGTCACCTGAGCACAGGGCTCACAGGATGGCAGACTACTTAGGATGGCAAGTACTGTCACAGGTCACAGGATACAGCTAAGGGCCCTGGAGATTTGGAGTTTTTTCCAGTGCATCAGCGCTCAGCCACACAACAGCATTTCAAAGCAGAGAGAGTTGTTACTTACCCTTCCGCAGTGTACCCAGAGGAAGTCAAGAGATCATTTTGAAACACACAGTGAATGGGACTGGCAATTTTTAAGTGGTGGATTACTCCCTGAGCAGAAACATCATTCCGAAGGATGGTTTTCACTACAGTATTAGTCATGTTCTGCAACACAGAAAGAAGAAAGCACAACTTGTGAACATCAGTGTTTCTAGGGATAGAGCAGAGCTACAGGCTTCCCAGCTTCAAGTGCTTAGGTATTCTCCATTCACCTGTCTGCAAAAATCTGACAGATTAAACCTCTAGTTGCTGTACAGTGAGATGATGAAAATTCACCAACCTGCCTACTCTTCTTTAGTCTGCAATGATCATTGCTCCACAAGGGAATTTCTGTACTTTGGCACAGCCTAAGCACAGCCCTTGGTTTGGGATCCAGAGACATCACTCTTTGTCCCCACTACAAGTAGTAATTGGAGTATCTGTCTAAGTACAATGACAGAACTGCTTTTAAGAAAAGAGAAGCTTCTGACAGCTACAAAAGGAACCCAGAGAGTCATGGGAAGTGGCTCTCATTTTGGAGAGGCCCTTGAGTTTTGCTGTCTGAGCTTAAAGATTCCCTTTCTATTTCTTGCTTGCCCCAAGCAGAGAGGGGAAGGAAGGGGGTTTCTTTCTCATATCAGCGTTCAGTCCAACATTTCAGCCTGTACTTCTAGCTAAGGATCTGACATGGCCTCTCCCCTCGCCCCTGACCCCACGAGAAAAGAGTGCTCCAGGACTTTTCTCCATTCACTGGCTCAAGGGACTTACAGTTTCGATTTCAGTGCCACAGTCACTCCAGCCTGCCTGCAACACAACGTGAGTGCCGTTGCTGATGCTCACATTGCAGCGAGGCTCCCCCAGGTACAGGGAGGCTTCCGGGATAGACTCCTGCTGTAAAAATCTCTTCTGGATGGCAAGGATGATCTTCTCGATTTCACAAAGCACACTCACTGCATCTTTAATGGAAACCTCCTGGGAAGGTTTAACAAGGGGGACAGAAGATGCTTGAGGAGAAAAGTCAGAAGTTGACACAGGATCCATGGTGAGAGGAGGCAGCACCATGCTGGAGAGTGTGGTGTTCTCCGCAGCTTTATGCTCAGTAACAGGGAAGTCCAATGAAGCAGGGGAAAAAACATGAGTTGAAGTTTGCAAAGATGCTGCAGGCAAAACCGTGTTGTGTACAGGTTTCTTATCTCTCACTGGTGCCTTCTGGCTGATAGGAAATGCTGAAGAGTGACAAAAATAAAGGTATTATTGTAATTTACAGGTTCAGATAGATTTCATAAGGTAAATGCAAACTCTTAGGAGGAAACTTGCAGTTTCTGGCAGGAAACAAGATTCTTTTGTGTTTTTAACCTGCTCTACTTCCTGCCAAAGCTGTGGGGGTTTTTATGGAACACCCCAAGAGATACATAAAGTGCCTGTGAGCAAAGCTGAAGTACTTATTTCCTAAGCAACAATTAGTGTGCAGTCATTAACATGCTCAAGTGAAGCATGTATACGCAGCACTTGCGAGAGATCCCCAGCTGTAAGTTGCTCAGTAAGTGTCCATATGTTTTTGCCTAGTACCATAGGAGACTCCACACTTCCAGATGTGGGGTATAAACAGGAGCAGAGTTTGGCAAGAAACCCAGCCCCATTTGGAAAACCCAGTTTGAGGGAAGTGCAGGACAAACCCCATGTAGCAGGCCCATGTCGAGAGACACAGTGGGGAGTTGAACAGGTCTTTAATGGCTCCAGGAAGAAAGCAAACTGGGGAAAAGGAGCAGCAGATTGAGATCAATGTGTATGTCAAACACCTGATACCCAGCACAGGCTCTGGGGTTACCCCATGGCTCTTTGCAGGTAGAAAAAAAACCCTTATTCATCCACTACTGACTTAGAGAGCACCAAGATAATAAGCTCTATTTGCAGTGACACACAAAGGATGTGTCTCTTTGCACAAAAATTTCTCATAAATAATTTTAATGGGTCATACATACAAATAGCATCTATTTCCCAAGCAACATAGAAAATCTGTACATATATATATATTATATTTTAATATATATTTAAAAGTCACTAATTTGAACGTAAGAGGAAGAAAAAGAGAAGTCTGACCTCTTTCAGAGTTGAGTTCCCCAAAAATATCTTCATTAAACAAAACTGAGCAAATGTTGGTATCAGTTGACAAAAAGAATTTGGGAGCTTAAAGACCCATCGTATGTCAGCTAACAAGTTATTTAAGGAAAGATTGACTCATACAAAAAAAAATATTTCACAATACCACCATTTCATCCCTGCTGCCACAGAGGTCAACCCACTATTTAGAGCTTTCTGTTACCTTCTCTGTTATCTCTGCTACTGCTAATGAAAATTACTAACAATCTTGACAATCTTATCTAATTTTAAGGGCAAATATAAGAAAACAGAACAGTTAAAAGAACTTACAAAGACAGCATTAAATATTAATATAGTGAAGTCTTACAACAGAGTATTACAGTCAGAAAGTCTGCTGCAAGACTTCTCCCATTATTATCCTGCTGAAAACAATGAACCAATTTCATCCCTGGCAACTTTCAAGACCTTGGGCAAGTGTGAACATGATACAATAAATATCAGATCACTAAGCATTCAGTTAGCCAATAGATAATAATAATAATTTTTAAATTGCCTTCACAGCTTCTTCCAGGCCTTTCTGGATGCACATCAGCAAATCCTTCATTGCAGCTGCACTGGTAAAACCCAAGTGTGTTATGGCACGATGCATCTGGGGAGCAGTCATCTTCTTTGCTTTTGCATTCATCATAATCTGTTGGGTATATTTAAGCAAAAGGCAAAGGTGGAGAGTGTATAAATGAAAATGTGATGGTTCTGAAACTGGAATGCAGTTGTATTGTCACGATATCATGGTGGGATTAAACCTCTTAGGTGTGACACTCTATGTGTCAGACAGCTGCCTGGACTAGAAGAGGTGGTAAACGCTGCCTAAAGGGCTAATTTGCAAGGCACTGATGAAACTGTGCAGGAGCTGTGATACCCATGTGGTTCAGCGGATACTCACAGAAATGTAGGCACCCTGCTGCAGAGCTCCTACCCTCCTAAACTGATCAACAGCACAAGGGCATGCTTCTAACTCAGTGGTCTTCCTCAGCTGCCTCCCCCATTCCTTACTCCTGAAGAGATGGTTAGAAAATGCCCCTCGAGAGGGAAGAGGAAGGTTTGTGTGACTGGTCTAAGTTGCAGCCTAGTTGCTCTCTTAATTTTTACCTGATCAAAACTTTTAAAAGGATCAATATGCTTTACATCCCTTTCTTTTCCCAAGGTCTAACTGTAGCTGGGCAACGAAGGATATACCACCACAGGTGGGACCCAGAAAGCAGCACTGAGCACTTGCTGATGGGGACCTGTCTCTGGAACAAGCCCTTAGTTTTAGCGCAGGTTTGAGGCAGGTAAGCACTCTACAAAGCCCTGCCACCAGACTGTCACACTTGCTAATAAATGAGATACATAACTTTCCTGATTCAGGGCTATGGGGGTAACAGGCAAAGAGAATATATGGGGAAAGCCATACACAAGCTTCTGAAGTCATTTTGTGAGAGATTCTAATTGTCAGCTTGTAACAATATCCCTTGGACAAAAATTATGTTAAGGGTATAGAATGTGCTATTGTTTTCCAGAGATGACACATCAACTTGTGAAACAGAATCCACCAGCAGTTAGTCAGGACACTAATGTTTCTCGTTAACGACTTAAATTGCGTATGAAGGAAATGAAGTTGTGTAATTGGTCCCTGAGCTGGTCTTGGTAAGTGTGGACTTTGAACTAAACTCCTGACCCATAGGTGTGGGAGGAAAGCTCATACTCCCACTGCAGAAGAATTCACATGTTCGTTTATTCCTTTCTTGGACTTTCTATCTCATGCAAAATTATCAGTGCAAAGCAGAGGGATAATGTGTTTCAAAATTACTTCATACAGATCTGGTTATTCCTGGGTACAGGGACCTGTTCCCTCTGGTAGCTTATAAAACCCTCAGTATGTGACCACTGTTTCTGACATTTCCATATCTTCTCTGTAAAATTAATGCCAACAAAAAGACCAGTTGATTTTGTCCTTTTGGATCAGGAGTGTACCTTACTTCTTAATTCATTATTTTTATGTTCTCTGAAAAAGCTTTTTGGATGGATAAGCAGGAGCAATATAAGGAGAGAGAATAGCTTTTCATTCACCTGTTTTACGTGTACTTTCACCTCAAAAAATACAGATTAATTACAGGCTTTACCATCTTTCTAGTTTTGAAGAACTATTGGGAAACAAGCTGCTCCTTACCATTTATGGAGAGACTGCTCTTGTCAACTGTGAAATAGGAGCTGTGTTCAAAGGCATCATGAAACCTGGCGATGGTGTAGTAGATATCCACATCTTCTGCAATCAGTAAATTGAAACTTACCACTGTGCTCCCATTAGTAATACCCGTTATCAGCACTTTAATCAGACCAGCATCCATCTGCTGAAGAACCTCAAGGGGCAGAGATTTATGTACCTGGAATAAAAACCAAAATGCATGTGGCGATGGACAGAGAGAAGCAATTACATGTTAGGCTTTGTACACTGCCCAGAAGACAGCATTATACATCACAGTTGTGTTTCATACTCTGGAGGGAAGCAGTAGAATATTGACCTTTTGCTTTACAATGTTTCCACTCTACAGCAGTTGCAGGACATGGTATATATTTAACCATTAAACATACTAACCTATTAAATAGCTCATCTGTTATTGGCACAGGTCCTTGGACTTGCTAATGGCAAGGGAGGCAGGAGAATACAGGGGAGCTCCCATGTTCTGCCTCTCAAAATACCTCCAGGGAGAGGAGGCAATCCAATACAAGGAGGAGCTGCCAATGGAAGTGGGGATGCTTCCTGGCACTCCACGCTGCATACATATCTCAGGGTGCTCTCTCAGCTCAGGTATGTTAAGCTTAGAGCAGACCACCCTCAAGCCTTTCTTCACAGATGATTTTTTACTGTGCCAAGTAAATAACCAGAATATTCCTGCTTATCATTGAGCTGGATCCTTCCTCTTTTCAAATGCCTGGATGAGAGTAAACAAAACTGAAAGGCATTTCATGCCACTAGCACTGCCACAGAACTCAACCCCCCATCAACTCAGTTTTATTTCAGAAGTATTTCATTAAAGCTTTCCCTGGGGAGTATCGTGTTACTTCTGCAAATTCTGACCGTTGTCAGGGTACAGGGCCCCAACTCACAGTCTTCCCCAAGAGCAGGGCTAGGAAATGTCTCTGCACTATTTTGACTTGGAACAGCCACCCTCACGGCACCAACGCACAGCTGAATTTAGGACAGTCTAGAGAAATCAATTAAATAAGCATTCACATCCTGTACACAGTGACCTTGGACTCCAACAGCAGACCATGAAAGAGAATGCCACACTGAGCCTTATTCACAATAGGTCCAGAAGCATGGGAGAGCAAGATGGTCTGTTTTCTGTGGGGTGGTAAAACACAGCCCTGTGTGAGCCTTTGCCTAGGATAAACTGAGTTGGAAGGGACTCATAAGGATCACCAAGCATCAGCTGGGCTGCTCAGCCTCTCCACCATCCTGTTCAGATGGAGACACCAACCCCTCTCCAAGAGATAAACAGACTGAGCTGTATGTTTGCCCTCTTCCCTTTCCAACCTCCAAGGCTGGGTGGTATATGTGTGGAGGGCAGCAACCCATGGGAACATCTTCTCCCATGGGAGGGTAGTCCATGGGGAAAGGTACCCGGGCATACATAGGGAGGGACACACACACACACATACAACCACTTTTGCATTTCCAGCACCCTTCCCCTTCATCTCCAGGCCAAGCAGCAGCCACAGTTGGAGCAGACACGGGTCAGAGAGCACCATCTTATGGCACCAACCCCAGGCAAGACACAAGGCGAACGTTATCTCAGCTTTAAAGAACATGTTGAGAAAACATTACACACAAAAATGCAGACTTATTTCTAAGAAACTCACCACAATGAAAAACTGGTAAACATCCACAAGTGCTCTCCTGTCAGTCCTTCTCCCCTAGTCGCCCAGACAAGGGAGCCAATCAGATTGTCCTGCCTAACTGCAGGTCCCAAGGGAAACCAGGGCAGCGCACGCACACACACACAGAGGTTTGCATGCCAGGTCTTGCCCCAGCATCTAACAGTATAGCAGGCCAAGTGCTTACCTGAAGACCAGATGCCAAGGTGAGCATCAGCTGAGTGATACCATCTATCAGTGACATGAATTTTCCCAGTAAAATTGTATATATTCTGTTCTCCCTTTCTCCAGGAGATGCTCACAGATCCTCTGTGTTTCTTATTCCCTGTCAACCCTCCTGAGCCTGGGATACACATAGCTTCCTCATACATAACAGCCCCTCCTAGATTCAGTGCAGGACACAGAGATGGAAACAGCCACAGAAACACTTTTTTTGTGATTTTTCAGCATACTTGCTCTCTGCCTTCACACCCCCAGGACTGTCAGGCTCCTGGGGATGTCAGCAAAGGGCAGCAGTGTAACCACACCATAAGAGCCAGACAAGCAGCACTTGGCCCAGGTGAGAGCTGGTCCATTGTTGCCCTGCCCAGGAGAGTCACACTTCTTCCCCAGCACCTTGCTCTGCTTTAGCCCTTCTCTTTAGGGTACATGTCACTCACTTCCCTCCCTAGATCAACTTGCCAGAGAATTAAGGGGGCAGGGAGGAGCTACGTCACTGTCACCTCCAACCCCTTTGTCTACACATCTTCTACAGAAAATATCTGGAGCACCATAGCTGGATTTGAGCCATGATTTTAAGGCAGAACTTATGACAGTGCTGTAACACCCAAGGGTGCAGGCAGTGACCGCTACCAGGGACCACCCAGGGAAGAGGCAAGGCAAGGGTCAGCAGTGGGAGCCATCAGGAAAAGCACCCTCACTTCCCTTGCACCCATTCACAGAGCTCATACATTTTGTGCTGGCTTCTCTCAGCTGACCACAGCTCTTGCTCAGCTGCTTACTGAGCCTGACCTACCTGCCTGCTGTGTGCTATCCAGCCCCAATTTACTTGCCTGCTATATATTATCCAGCCCTGCAGCCAGGCCTGGGTTTCTCAGGTGCTTGCAGGCCTTTTTGGAGATGTCAGAGCTGATGTGTGTTTCATGGGCTCCATGGAAAGGTAACATGCATGGGGCAAAACCCCTGCACATACCTGGAAAGGACTCCCACCTGCCTGAAAGTGCCTCACAGCAAAGCTTGCAGTGCCCCATGGGGAACACAGGCAGACCCACGAGGATGGAAGATGGCTTTCCCGAGGAAAGCCTGGGCAGACCACAAGCGGCCCTTGTCAGCCCCAAAATCTCCCATTTTACCATGCCAGGAGGCCTTTAGGCCCCTTCTCCTCTCTCCTCCTGCTGTTTCACAAGCCTGAAAAGTTGGAGGTCAGCCCTATGTTTTAACCTCTCACAGTTTTTTGTCTGAACTGGATATTAAACACACCCTGAGCCCATCCACCTCTCTCATCTACCCTGAAGATTTTACTTTATGGGTGCTTATTTTCACCCGAGGCTTGGGATATTTTGTTGTTGTTGTTTGCTCGTCTGTTTGTTTTGCTTCTGTCTTTATTCATGTTTTCCCTCAGAAAGCAGGACTCGGAGCTTGGGAAGTGTCAGGGGGACGCTGACGGCGTCTGTGCTTAGCCACTAGGTGACACCACCGAACCCTTTTATCCAGAGGCCTGCACGGTTCTGCAGCAGGTACCGCACCCGGGGTTATCCAATTAACGGCTGCAGAAAGGGGGCCAGAATAAAGGAGAAGGGTGAACCTTTCAGAGGGGAATATTCGATAGGCAATACCTCCTTTGAGTATGAGGTTTTCTTACTAGGCGAATAAATTTTCTTGGGAATCCGTCATTGTATCTACAGTTTCCATAGCACACAAAGGAAACGCCAGCAAAGCCAGACCAGGAGAAATCAGTGTGTCAGGAGAGGAGCCACCAGAAAGGGAGAGAACATGAGCAGAAGCAACCCCAGCATCAAGGGAAGGGAATGTCCCTTGTTCAGGCAAGAAAAAGAGGAGGCAGGTAAAGTCCAAGTTCAGGGACAGATGGAAGCCATGCTAAAACCCATTTTATGGGACAGGAAAGGCCAACAGGTTTTTTTGAGCAAATGGAAAGTGGCAGGCTCAGGCAGCCAGGCTCACCCCATAGGTGTCTGTGGCACATCTGGCAGGTTTTCTTGGACCACCGACCCTTAGGTCCCAGGCAAAACACTAGCAGCTCTTTGGAGCTATTGTGGGCACCTGCACAGCAGCCTGCAAGGCTGGCAGAGCAGGGAATGCACTGGCAGTCTGGGAACTGGAAATAAGAAAGCAAAGGGGACACTAATTTGAACAGAATTCTGGGCAAAGTTGTTTTTTTCATTCAAAGAGGAAAAAAAAAACCCTTCCTCACTGTCCATGCTTTGCCAACACCTTTGAAGGGAAGGTACTAGAGCACCCATCTTGCAGCTACCATCGTGGGCAGGTGTTTATGCCAAAATTAGGAATGAACAAAATTACCAAAAGGGTTGAAATCACACTGAAATGATGAAATGTCCTTAATCCCTGTATCAACACTCATTCCACATTCAGACAGTTTCACCTGCAATCATTTTAAGAGTCTTCAGCTACACCAAACAAAGTCTATGTCAGTTCCAAATGACGGGGTCACCGTGATAAGGCAATATCATTTCTTGGTTTTACACTTTCAGTCAATAAGTATTTAAGGTGCCTGAATTCAAAATAACCTTTTCCACTGAGGAATTCAATGCCCCTCAGTGAGTGCACTTTCAGTTCAAACCTTATGTTTTCCTGATTCATTTTCCTGAGGACAAACCCTTACCTGTCACGATATTCTTCTTGGCTGCTGCAAAAACCAAGCTGAGAATAACCCAGGAAGACTAAAATACTCTCTTGCCCATAGCTGTGTTCTTCTTCAGTTGCATTGCAAGAGGGATGATGAAAGTAGCCAGGACAATGACAGTGCAAGTTGTCACATCCAGGTTTTACTTCATTCTCATCTACACATTATTTAAAGGATGGAATTTCCATTTGCTGTGCTGCCAGTTTAACCACGTGGCACTTAAGTGCTGGGGCAGCTCTACGGTAAAGAACATTACACACATTAGGATTTATAAATCCTCTGAATAGTAGATGATGACTCTAAAGAGGTTAAAAAACCCACCAGATCTCTGGCAAAGTTTATTTAACTGGAACCTGACAGTGCTTTTAAAGCCCATGAAACTTTCCTCACTCCCTCTAAAGGATCAGTTTCTTGCCCTTACGACCTGAAAAGAAAGCAAGTAGATCTCTTTGTATTCCTAAACTTCCTTTTCTTTGGCATCTAAAACCCAACATTTGTAATAAAATGCTTGCAATCTCTTTCACCATATGCAGTACCTACAATACTACAGCCTATATAAAGTGGCTCAGGTAGGTCAGAGAATCACAGAATCATAGGGGTTGGAAGATCGATGATCGAGAGATCATCTGGTCCAACCCCCCTGCCAGAGCAGGCTCCCTGGACACAGGTAGGTGTCCAGATGGGTCTTGAATATCTCCAGAGAAGGAGACTCCACCACCTCCCTGGGCAGCCTGTCCCAGGGCTCTGTCACCCTCACTGTGAAAAAGTTCCTCTGCATGTTGGTGCGGAACTTCCTGTGCTCCAGCTTACAGCCATTGCCCCTAGTCCTGTCCCCACAGACCACTGAAAAGGGGCTGGCCAATTTCCCCTGCATCCCATGCTTAAGATATTTATAAACATTAATTAGGTCCCCCCTTAGTCTTCTTTTCTCTAGACTGAACAGTCCCAGCTCACTCAGCCTTTCCTCATACAGGAGATGTTCCAGGCCCTTAATCATCTTCGTAGCCTCCTCTGGACTCTTTCAAGGAGGTCCCTGTCTTTTTTATACCAGGTTGAATCAGCACTAACACAACTCCTTTTTCCAGGGCATCGCAAGATATCTCCTTATCATCACAGGTGATCATCTTCTACCTGAAACTTTGAGAACTGGGTAAAACTGACACAAAACCTTACTTTAGTCCCTTTATGTAATAATTTCCCAAATTTTCCAAATATATTTGTGGCAGCAGTTTTCTGGATTAATGTATCTAACTGAATAGCCCACGAAGAAAATATATTCATTTTTAGTCCACTGCATTTCTTTGCTATTCCCAAAACAGCCTCTAGCAGACAAAAACGTTGAATGAGAGCAAGGACAGTGGAGAACTGCTCCCTTTTCACTTTGCTAACTGCATCGCTCTCACTTTGAGACTGTTTTTCTGACAGCTTGGGGCTGAATCAACTGGGAGGAAGCAGCACCCCACTAACACCCCTGGAAAGGTGCAAACGGGTAAGGACCAGTGGGAAACTAATTCAATATCCAAGAAAACACCACACACAGCTAAGCGGATCGCAATATTCCTGCCTCCCTGTGGTCTCTGGCCCCACACCAGGCTGACCTCTGCCTGAACAGGCGCTGTTGTCGGTGCAGCCACTGCGAGCAACTCTGCTTCAGCGGCAGGTTGTAACTCTTGTACACAGCAAGAGTTTGGAGAGGCTCCCACGCGATTTGACAATTCCTCTGGATGTCAGAGGTGGTTTTATCATCACAGTGATGAAGGCCTCTAAAAACACAGTCATTTAAGGGGAGATAAAGCAATAAAACAGCCTAGCATAACCAGTGGTTTTCCAAGCCAGGGGTGTGTTTCGGTAAACACCAGCAGGAACAAACCCGTGATAAATTCACCAAGAACTTAGGAGAATGATATTGTCAGAGGCAATGCCTGGGAATTCTAAAAGCATGAAAGGCACAGCTGATATTGCAGTGTGCTTTGATACCCAGTGCTCTAATTAGAAGTGAGGGCAGAGGTGACTTACAAGAAACCACTCCCCTTCTAGATACAAGGCTGCAAAACCAAGGATGATTATAAGAGATGCCAGCCTTAAGGTATTATGACAAAGGGTAATAGCACATACAGTTCATTAATATACTGGCTGGCAAAGATACCTGAGCACTTCTCAAACATCCATTAACTTTTCACCACACCCCTGGAGGAAATCAATAAGCCAGTATAACCATGTGTGAGAAGCAGAGTCCCTAAACCCTGATCTCACTCTGAAACACAACTGCAGGCTCATCAGGTAGTCTGGCAGTCAGGGGAACCCAGACCTTATGGGTACATGAAGGGACATGCGTGGCATACAGCCTTCATGGGAAAAAGACTGTGCACATAGTTTTATTGAGACCAGTGACTGGTCACATCCCTCTTAGCCACTTACTTCATCAGCAAAGAGCCGTGCGAAGGTTTGGTATTCCTCACTGCTTGTATTGCTAAAGCCTGGAGAGTATTTCACATTGGTTATCCGCACCACGCCACTTAGTTTCTGGATGGCTGCAAAGTAAGAAAAAGACAATTTAAATACATGCTTCATGGACTGCAGTCCATGCACATGTGTGTGACAGTGACTGGCAGGCTGGTCACATGGTGTATGCATCAGATCCTAACAGCAGAAGGCCAGTCCTCAGAAACATAGCCCAAAAACCCAAACGCCTAAACATAGGCATCCGGCACCTTAATCTGCCTGCTCTGTCCCTGGATGCCTCTGAGCAAGGGCGCAGACCTCCTGTAAGCCTTATATCTGCCAGCTCTGTCTGTGAGTGACTGCTTTCCTCCCTACGCACATCTGTCCCCATTTCAGCAGTACATAAGGTGCCAGGTTCCAGCTCTGGCAGACTCCCACACTGAATTTTGGTCTCCCATATCAGCTGTTATTTATGAGGCAGGAGGAACTGAAAAGCAGGGCTTTACATAAATTCTGCAGATCACGTTATATCACAGCTGCTTCTAGTGACATTGGGGACAATCACCTGCTGATCTGGGACAGGTACTAGAAAGGAAAACAAATAGTCATCAAGTAAAGCTCAGCAGGGAAGAGGAGAAACTCATGCCTGCTTAAAAAGCCACCAAAGCAAGCTTCCTTTATCCCAGGATACTTCTGAGCCCAAAGGAACCCTGACCACTACCGATCACATCAAAGGTTTGGGGCTTGTCTTTTGCTATGGCTTGTCCAGTGATGCAAACGTAGGTATCATCCTGGAGATAAACTACATGCAGTTATCTGATGTTGAGAGGGGGAAGTGTTCTGAACAATTTTCACACAACAAAAATAACCAGGTTTTAAAAGACATGACAGACTACATGTAGAGTTGGCTGAGGTTGACCCTCCAGGTGTGACCCAGAGGTGTTGCCACAAGGAGGAGCTCTATATTAAACTTAAACAAACATGGATGTTTGCCCTCTAGATTTCCTGTCCCAGGCTGGTGAGAGGCCACTATGGTGGCTCCTCCTCTTGTTCTGCTTTTACAGTCCCTTCACAGGCTTCTTTCCCAGCAAAAGCACTTGGCTGAGTATTTGATTCATCAGGAAAAGAAAACAAGGTTTTATAAACTGAACTTGTTTATGCGGAATTCTTTAATTTGTCTTCCAGCTGGAAGAAAATGACCTTTGTTTTTTGTCAGTTAAAATTAGCTATTTTTATACTTTTAATGAATATTTTTTGTTTCATTTAAAGAAAAAACACAAACATTTTTTATACTTTTCTACATAGAAAGGGGGTGGAGGGGGAGGGACACAAAACAAATCAGTAAATGGAGCTTTTCAATGTCAACATGTTGTTCAGTCCAAAATTGTTCGATTAATCTGTTTGGCCACCAAAGTCCCAGATGAGCTATTTGCCCAGCTCTGTTCCCAGGTCTCACCAGTGTCAGGCAGAGTGAAGGACACAACATGAAGCAGAGGAAAGACAGAAGCAGAGCAGAGGCATTAGCACAGCTGCCCAGAGCTTAGCAGGACTGGAGAAGCAGAACTGGGGCACTGGTGATCAGGACTAGTGGTACAAGAAAGGACAGAGAAGCAGCAGAGCTGGCCTTAGGTGGGTGAAAAAAGAGGGTTTCCAGAGAGAAAAAAACCAAGGGAGAACCACAAGTGGGTCTGGATGAGTGGTGATCCCCAGGAAAAGGAGATTGTAGAGCAGGGGAAAAGAGCAGAATGCAGTTTGGGATCAAAGAGATCTGGAGGGCATGAGAGAAAGAATTGAGACAAGCAGAAACAAAACTGAAATAGGTATAACTTCCTAACACACTAAAGAAAAAAATGTATTTAGCGATGAGCAGAGACAAAGGCATTCCTAGCCCAAATAAATCCATAATTTAAGGACCAAATCTTACTCTAAACTCGAAATATGATTCAGCTCCAACCAACAGAAAAATCCCCTCATCAACTTTAATACAGCTGCCCAAATCCAAACAGGTGAAGCCCTCCCAGCCAGCCTAGCTGCTCTCAGTTACGGCTCTTGAAAAAGCGGCTGAACGGTTTCTACCCAGGTCCTGCCCCACCAGGGCTTCACCTAATCCATCCTATGCTGAGAGAAATAGGAAGGCAGATTGTTTTTACTTCTCCAAGGTAACCCTATAGGCAGCTGCTGCTGCAGTACCGTGGTGCCAGAGCACACAGGAGAAACTAAGCTCTGTGGCAAGAGGACAAGTGGCATATGTTTTGATGAGCCACACTCAGCACACTGCATGGCTTCTTCATCTGCTTTGGGATGAAGAAATGTAACATCGATAAAGCTAACTGCCAAATTCCCAGAAAGAGACATTTTTGTGACATATTGATTTTAAAAAAAAAGGTACCAATTTCTGTTAGAAAATAATTTTGACAGAAACTAGTTTCAGATGTCTTCTTCCCAAACCACTGTATCCATCTTTCTGGACTCTGAGTGAGGCTTTGCTTCCCATGCAGCTGAATTACCACGCATGTGGTAATACCATACTCACTGCGGTACACGGCTGGGCCTGGAGTTGTGCTGGGAGCCGGAGAGGTGTCTGGCAGACCTGGTGGCCCCAGGGCTCCAGGGTATTTCTCAAACCAAGAGCTGTTCTCTCCTCCCATCTCTACATGTGCTTGGAGAGTGGCATTGAGGGTGGAAACATCATCATCCTCTGCAGCCGGCTGAGCTGTACCAGGGACACCTTGAGAGCTGGCTTGAGGCACTCTAAAAGCTGCGCGACTTCTGCTGGCGCCAGAGGCTGTTTGGTTTGGAAACACCAGTGATGTTGAACTGAGTTGCTCTTGCCCAGCTGTGCCCCTGGGCTCACTGGTGAGAGCAGCCCCTCCCTGTGATGCACTGGGATAAGTCTCTGACACAGAGCTTCGCTGCAACGGACTGACAGCCACCCACTGCTCTGTGCTCATGGCTGGTTCCTTGCTGGCTACAACCCCCGTGCCTGTGCGGCTGTTGTCAGCGCCAAAGTCCATCTGTGTTGCCAGGTCTTTTTTCCAAGGGGCTGGAGGAGCGCTGGTGGGAGAATGACTGTGGGGCACCTGCTTGTTGCCCAGGGGCAGTACAGTGGGAAGGTGCACTGGGGTGTTTGTTGTGGAGCCTACAGCAGCCACCGTCTCGGTGGTGGCAGGGGAAGCAAGGCCTGCAGGGCTTACTTCTTCAGGAGCAAACTCTGTACTGTTGGCTATTTCGGGAGCTGTTGTTTCAGTGAGAGGATCCACAATCTCACCTGCAACACAGCAAATGCATATCAAAGTGGAACGTCAAACTGGATGAGGAGGCACCAGGGTCTGACCTGAAAAAGGGGCTGAGACCACACAGCCACACATAATGGCATTACAGAAACAGGTCTCCTAATTCCTTGACACCTTGTAGCATATGTGATTTAATGGTGTTGAATCTGGTTTGTGCCTACACAAAAAATCAGATTTGATTCCTGGGTCTCCTCTTCTGGTTGGGAGGGCATGGATCATCATAATGTAAGGAAATTAGCCACAGACATACCAAAAGAGGAAAAAAACAGGTGTCACACTTCTCAGCAGTCAGCCATTAGGCTAATCAAAAAGGATCTCAGAGAGATTTAATCTGAAGACATACATATATAAGGTTCACATTCATGGTCAGGGACAGATAAAAAATACTCCTTCAGCCAAAGACTGCAAAGGTGCATCTGTACACATGCTGTGTACCATATAAACCGTTGCAATAAAAGCAGAGGTAGAAAGCCACACAACTTATTACAAACTCCCATGGCAAACAGAAACTATATGCCAGGTTTCTCCTCACCTTCACAATTTCTTCCAGGCCGGGATGGATTGGTATCCATGGTTGTCTTGCATCTGCACAGGTATGAGCCCATCAAATTGATACACTCTGCAAAGGCAGAGCAGTCATTTTCGACAAGAGAAGCACATTCATCCCAATCTGCAAGACCAAAACCAGAAGATCAGTCAGCCAGCTTTCCTTCTGAATGCATTTAGCTAAAAATAACCACAAAGCAATCCTTTCTTTAGTTTTTTAACTTATTGATGTGGTCTTCATTTTTTAACCAGACAGACAAGCTCTGAGTGATACAGAACACTGTACTGTTACTCTCTCACATAAATATAACCTCCACCCTTGCACTCTGAAAAATATTTTCTCCAGGTAAAGATTTTTCCAATAATTTTTTGAAAGTCAAACATTTATTTGAAGTGAAAAATATATTGTAGGTTTGTATCATAACTATGGCAACAGCATACATTAAACCAAGTTCTACATACAGTACCTCCAGATACATCAGATAACAAACAGATCTGTTACCACAGGCTACCACAGGCTAGACTATTAAATAGAGATCTAATCCAAATAGCATTCTCCTTCAAATAAAAGGTAAATGCAAGTAAACCCCATTGGAAACACTGTTCAGTTCTTAACAGAGGAAGTGCTAAGGGAAAAAACCTCTTTTTATGAAAGATTTCTTCTCACAGGTAATGTTATAAAATTGTGACCCTCTTTCTAGTAGTCTCAGAAGAGAGATCCTGGATCACCATCAAGGCAAGAAAATGCTCTAAAGGTGTTCCTTATGTATAATTTCCACTGCTCTGTATCAGTTAGAGATGCTTCTTTCATGGAGTTAGAGACCTATTTGATGGCCAAGTCTCTTTACTCTTACAACCATTCGCACCCTCTTCCAGCAAAAGCTGAGTTAATGCTCTGGACCCGAATAATGTCAGGGAATCCCATGTGAGCCCTCCTTGCATGCACTCCCTCCTGCGTACACCTTCCCTGCCTCAGGGCTATAAGTGAGGGCAGGCAGAAAACTGGACTGAAAAGAACATCTTGAGACAAATAATTCTGATCAGAGGCTAGAAAATTGTTTTGAACAATGCGTTATGCTAAGTGCTTGTTCTGCAAACATCCAGAGATTAATCACTCTGTTTATGTCTCCGAAACAAAGGAAAGTCCCATTCTACTAACAGAAAGCATGAAGCCAGTATATGTATGTCCATATGTACATTTTTCTTTCTGCTTGCAGCCAGCCTTCCCTTCTTACTCCCTTCCAGCTGATACTGCAATTCTCTTTCTTCTCATCAGAAACCTGTTTTATTGGTGATTGTTTCCATTAGACAACTTCACGTGCCTATGGCCAGCATCTGCCTATTATGTTACAGCCTAAGCAATTTAAAGGGAACACAGAAGTATGCAAATTGGCTAAAGCACCAGCGGTGGAAGTGCTCTCACTAATGCCTTAGTGTGCTGTGAGGTAATTGTGACTCTTGATGGCTTCCAACACCATCTGAGATGCTCCCCTGTTAATTGCCAAATAACTTACATTCACTGGCTCCACTGTCTCTGAGGATTTCCTTTCTCATCACTTAGCATGGCTTTTTAAGCAAATTCCTTCACCTCTGATGACCACATTCAATCATGGATCAGGCCAAAACACTTATGTTCTCTTCCCTAGTACGTGCACTCACTCAGAAACACACACAAGCTGCACTTTCCCACTTGGCAAGTGCCTTGCCCTCCCTCCCGGCCCCCAACCAACTGTGCTACTCCAAGAATTATAAAAAACCCACCATTGTGTAAGCTCCAATTCACATTATGTCTGTGAGAGGTACATGCAATGCTACTGTGATGTTGCAGATGCTAAAGGTCTGCATGAATTCACAGGGAACTTGTAGTTTAAAGTTCAACTTCAAAATTCAGAGAGGAGAAACCCAAAGAAATCACTTTGGATTCAGGGAGTCCTGGAGCTGAAAATAGTTGGTGGCTAAGAGAGCATTAGTGCTGGACATTGTGTACACTCACTGTATTCCTACACTTCTCCAGGAACTGACTCACGGTGTGATACTGTGCAAGATGTATAGTGGGCCTGAATAAGCATACATCCCTTTCTCTTTTCCGTGCCTCATTACATAGCAGACAGACATTTTAGCATCTCTATTCATCGTGGCAGTAAACTTAGTAATTTATGAGTCTTCAAAGAGAGATGCAATTGCTCTGTTCCCTTCAGCTGTGCCAGCCCTTCTGACTTCCCACCCTCGCTGTTGCAAAGCTGAATTCCCTACTCTGCCACTGTCACTAACCCAAGCTCGTAGCCTTTTGGTGGCCAGGCTCCACAGAGGATCCAGGTGGCATTGCTCCACCAACGCACAAGGAGCTGTGCAGGCTTGCTGCCAAAGGGCATGTCCCAGGGCTCCTGGGTCAGGAAGCGATACAGCCTGCGATACAAATCTTGCCTTCATGTCCTCGGCCTTATTTTCCACATTTGACTTTCAGAAACTCCTATCAAACAAATGTTTATTTGGGTTTCTTCGGGTTTCTTCTCTACCCCTAAGGAGGAGTTGGCTGTGCTCCTGACTAAGAGCGGTGATGCTGGAAGCCACCTGCCTTTCTGCAATTAAAGTAGCAGTCCTGAGCTATTGCCTTCTTTCGGTCCCAGGATCAATAACGTTTGCATTTTGGCACATATCAGCATCTTGCAATTCAATATCTGCTACCACTGTGGTATTTGTAGGCTTTGGGTGCAATTTCTCTTGTGTTTCTCCTGTCCCGTTCCACTTAACCTTTGTATGTTCTGCAACTCAGAAGGGACTTTTTCCTGATCGCAGTAAATAAGCTTTTAAGGGCTCAGTGCACTGGAAGAGAAGAATAACCCATTCTGCTAGGTTTGGCAGCCCTCTGAACTCCAGCTGTCTCTGTCAGCTGGGAAACCTGAAGCCAGAATTTAGCCCTTTGAAGCTAAAACGGTGGTTACGGAAAGTCAAACAGAGGCCTAGCTTAACATGAATTCTCCAGGTGTTCCTTTAGTCCTGTTCACTGAGAGGACATTTGGGAATTGTCTAGCTGGATTCCTATAGTGGAGATGTTAGATTTCTTTTCTTAAACCGCAGCCCAGATGCAACCCCACAGCCTCGAAGCACAAAGCTTCTAGAGGGCATGTGTACCTAAAGGCCACAAATACCCCACATTAATCCTACCTGCAATTCAATGTGAGAAAGATAGGGCAAACTTCCAACTGCTCACAAAGAGGATCAGGTGGAAAATTAATAGGGAAACCAAGGGTACCAGCCCTCCTTAAACACAGTGGAGGGAAGCAGTGCCTGCAGGTACCAGGTGACAGACAATACTTCTCCCAATCCCCTTTGGGCTCATGGATAAAAGCTCACAGAGCAGTTCTCATGTTGTGGTTTTCCTCACAATAAAGTAGTAGCTTTTGTCTCCCTATAAAGTACTTCTCATGAAGAATGTTGGCAGTACTGTGTGTGATCAAAATACAAACCCTGTTTCGTTCTTTGGAAGCAAAAATTGGTTTGGTTTGGTTTTTAATTTACCTTCTACTGCAGTGTTTTGCTGATCCACCAAAAGCACAGAGCTGTTGTGCAGGTAAGAAATCACTGGGGCGAATGTGAAGGCATCGACTGGGAACTCGGATTCCTGCACAGTGATTCTGAGCCTCACCATGATGCTCCCAGCTTGCAGGGACTCAATCTGCACTTTCAGCTTCCCAGAGTTGTACAAAGCAGAAATGTTGGGTGGAAATGAATTTTCAAGCTGAGGAAAGGGAAGGAAGCATTGACAATTAAGAACCCAGCAGGAACAGCTCTTCTTATAACTGAACTAAATAGTTCCATTTTAAAGATTTTGATATGCACAACATAGCAAATGTGGTTAAAAAAAGTTTCGACATGTTTCATAAATCTCACTTTTCAGAGGTTGAGGCACAGAGAAGCACAAGTCTTCTTGGTGCACCTAGGCACCCTTGAAAATGTTCCACATCTGACCAGTGGTCTCAGAAACCAAATTTCATTTTGGCTCAAGAGAGCAGAATTCCTTCTACCCCAATCTGCCTGCATCACAGGTGAACTGGACAGTAAGCCTGTATGCATCAGACCCCTGATGTTTGCTCCGTATGTCACATAGGCTTTTTGTGACAAGCTTCCTATATACTCACCTCTGTACTCCCAAACACTGGAAAGAATTTGGTCATCTCTACTGACTTTGGAGAAGACCCTGGCTTGATTTTGGCTGCCACCAGCTACCAGTGCCCCAGACAGTATCCAGGCTCAGCATCAGACACTTAGCACCATCCAGGGGACAGTTCCAACAGGCAACCTGAACATGACCACCATACTTCATAAGACCCACCTACACAGATGCAGGTTGGTTTGTGACAGTTGGTGTCAATGCCAGAGAATGTTTCAGAAAATTTTTTCTTTACTAGTATGGGCATAGCTTTAAGTCCCATGGAGAATTTGAAACTCAGTGGTTTGAGTCCAGCCTGCAGCTGAGCCCAATGATAAAAGATCCCAGGAGGAGAGACAACAATATAGGGGTGGATAACTTCAAGTAAATGTGTTTGGGAGAGCCCAGCTTCAAGGCAGCATCACAATTACATTATGGTTGATTACCAAACTGATAAGTAGATACAACAGTTGAACAAGTGATGTTACTCAGAACACTGAAGCTGGCATACTGCTGTCAATAACTGAGTAGTGCAGGAGTTGGCAGTTTTACCTTACGTCTCTAGAAGATATCTCCTCTATTGGGCCTTTTGCTCCTGCCTAAATCTCAAAGCATACTCATTTGATCAGAGTTTGCTCCAAAAATTCCTACAAACAAGCTATTTATCTAGTCTAAGGTCAGATCAGGGTGGGTAGAGAATTAAAAAGGAGAGAGGTAGGAAGAGGGAAATGTTGTGCTCCTCAAACACCCAAGAAGGCAGAAACAACAAAGATGGGCAGTGCTCCTTTTCCTCCCCAACACCATGATGCCCATTAGGTCTGTAATTAGCCTCAGAGAAGTTTCACTCACAAACATCCTCCTGCACAACAAAAGTGAAAAAATTTGCAGGTATGGGAAATTAAACCATGTCAGGGGGTTCAACCTGCAATTTCGCATGAGCAAATGCCTCTTCTCTGCTGCCTTTGAGAGTTCCAACTGGGGTTGTTTACTGTGGAGAAGATGCTGAGGGGACACCTTATCACTCTCTACCACTACCTGAAAGGAGGTTGTAGCCAGATGGGGGCTGACCTCAATTAACAAGCAAGACGACAAGAGGAAATGGTCTCAAGTTGCACCAGGGGAGGTTTAGACTGGGTGTTAGGAACAGTTTCTTCACTGAAAGGGTTGTCAATCACTGGAACAAGCTGCCCAGGGCTGTGGTTGAGTCATCATCCCTGGAGGTTTTTAAACACATGCAGGTATGGTGCTTAGGAATATATTAATGGTGAACTTGCCAATGTTGGGTTAATGGTTGGACTTCATGATCTTAAAAGTCTTTTACAACCTAAATGATTCTGTGATTCTGTATAGCTCTGTTACTGCTGGGGTTTTTTCCCTTAAATTCATATTACATATGTTTATGAGTTCCCCTTTTGTTTTGGGAAAGTCTTGTTATGGAGGGAGATCCCTATTCCTCTGTTTGGGCCCCATTCTCTACACACAAAAAAACCCTAAAACTGCAAAAGATTTCTGTATCTGAAATATCCCCCCTGTTTGGGAAGCTGAGAGCTGGTAACAGACTTCATGATTCCAGTTTTGTGTATGGCTGATTACACCTGAACATGGACAATGGCTACACTTAGGCAGGCAAAGGATGGGGCTGGGAAAAAAAGCCTGACCCCATCACTTTTCCTTAAAGAAGAAAGAGCTTTGAAAGAAGTCAGACATTTATTGAGAAGGCAGCACTGAAATAAATGCCAGCAATGTCATCTCAATAATCCATTAAAAAGTCTCAAGTCAATTTAGTGAGAGCTTATTGCCAAACTAAAGATCCAAGGAAGGGAGTCTCTCTTGCCTGCCTGCATTTTTAATTCTATTACTCTTCTGTAGGGGAAAATTCTCATTGGCCCCACTGCTAATAAAGCCAAGGGCTTGATTTGTCTAGTCAGTTGAATTTTGGTTTAATTACAAAGAAAGGTCACAGGAAATAGTATGATAATTTCCAAGGGATATTTCAGCCAGGCATGAAATCCTAAATTGCATTAAATAAATTCTAAATGGAAAAAATAAATATATATTACCCACAGATATTTTCGTATTACCTCTCTAAGCAACAGTCTTGAAAATTCTTCATATGCTGAGCTGCTGACATTATGGAAATCATCAGTGAAGTTGTAGTTAAGAATCCTCATAGTAACACCAAATATCTTGGCCTCTGTAAGACACAATATTAAAAACACACACTGACAAAGGCAAAGAGGAAAAGATTCTGTCAGAACTGCTATACCTAGCCAAAATCTCAGATGATGGAAGGAGAAAGGCAGGGAGAAGGCTCAGAATGTTTATCATTAAACCAAAAAAATAAAGCAAATATGAGCTTCCTATACATAGAGGAGATGCTGACACATCAGGTCCATAAAGATATTTAGGTGCCTAATGACAACTGCATGAAAACTATATATACACATATCCTTGTGGATCTGACCCTACATAACTCCTGCGTTTGAGTTTGCCCAAGGTTGAATTGCCTGTGAGCTCATCTCTGGTTCACCAGTCACAAATTTGTTTGTTTGTTTGTTTTTAAATCTTGTAGGTGTGGGTAGCAAATATTTTCTCAACCTGGAAATAACACCAAAAAACAGTGCCACTTCTCTGACTGGTAAGGCCTGGCAGGTAAGGTATGGAGTGTGTGAGCCAAAACCAAGAGACAAGGAATCTATAAAACTACTTTAATCTGAGGCTGTTACTCTTTGAATAACTTTTTTTTTTTTTTCCTCAAGGGCTCTAACCTCATACCCTGAAGTTCAGCCCCCCATTTCTGTAACCACCAGACTTTCCTTTTGCAAAGGGAGTAATTTCCTTCTAACCCAAGCTGGAGTCACCACTTATCTGGAGGGTCTGGACTCTTATGGAAAAATAGCCACATTCTCACTGTGGCCAGTATAAAATAGTTCCCCAACTGCTTTCTGAAGAAAATGTGGAGAGATTTATTTCTTTATTTGCATGAAGACTTACAAAATAATTTAAGGATAAAGAAAAAAGCAAAATTGTGCTCGAACAACACACTAGGGTCTTATGGAGCTAGCATCACCATCTCATTGAACAAAATTATGCTGGTATTCTGCAAGATTTCTTACACAGCCCTTGTTATTCCCTTTAATCCTTATCGCTCAGAAACATTCAATCAAATCTGGCTTTCTTCTGGGCACTCTTGTTAGCTCAGCTGAGCTCTTGACAAACCAGTTGACTCTATTTCTCACTGGCCATCAACCAGGAAAAATGGGACCTGATGGGGAGATGGGTGGCAGCAGATTGCAGCGCCAGGCGCAAAAATCTATCAAATAAACAAATAAATCCAACAAAAAACATATTCTATCTTAGCCTGATATCTGTAATAGTCTGAGTCAGCTCCAGCACAGCTTTATCACCAGATAAACCAGAGCTCTGCTGTCTGATGGTATGGGCTGTGTAAATGATGGAGCAGAGAGAAGTGCTGAAGAAAGAGGGAAATTGAGTTTGGGGAGGACCAGATGGATGATTGCTGAACTGCAATTGAGTGGAGAGAGAAAGAGAGAGGAAAAAAAGCAAAAGAAAGAAAAAAACCCATATTTTAAAGTGGGTATTTACCTGTTTTAACATTTTGATGGGAGATGCTGGTTTTTCCACAGCTTTCATAGGAGATCTCTACTGAATACATCACACCTGCTTCCAGTCCAGACACATCTATTTTTGTTTCCTCTGTCTTCAGTTCTTGTATAATCTCTTTGCCCTTGAACACTTGTACTTGGAAAGTATGGTTCAGAGTAGAAGCAACATGCCAGGACATTTCAAAGCTGTTGCTGGTAACGCTGAAGATTCGGTGGTTTCTAACTGTGGGGGGATCTACTGCAGCCCCAGGAAGAGTCAGCACAGAAAAAGCAACATTTCACCTTTGGAGCACTGTGTTATACTAAATCCATTACAGACAAGAACTTTGAAAATTAACAGGGGAAGTTCCTCCTTACATTACATCTGGACAGGTTCTGCCCTTCTCACAGTGCCAGGTACCCTCATTCACTAGCCACCCCATTAGAGAGATTAATTGGGTGCTTACTCTTATTTCCTTTTGCAACACCATTGAATCTCAGGTAACAGTAATAACCAGCCCAGTGAGCTAGAGGTTCAAGCAACAGAAGTAAGTTCTGAATAGTGAACCTGTGCACTCTACTTATGTTGACACCTGCTGTGCCTCTTGTCACTTTAATCATCAAAATGCACCTCTTCTGGCAAAGGTTACCTGGAGCTATGCCTGGAAAAACTCTACAGACCCCAGTTTTTACAGAGTGGTGGGCAGCATTTCACCTATTCATGCTAATCTAGTCTGGTGCAATCATTGTCATGTCAATAGGAAAAGACAGGACCCTACAGACCCTTCAAAGGAGGAGTAGGAGGTGTCTAAACTAGGTAGGAGCAATTGCCCTCCAGCAGAGCCTGTCTGTCTTCACTAACTAGAGAGAGAACCCAGATGATGAGCACAGACTAGACACCTCTCCTGTAGGCACTTGAGGTCAGGTGAGATGAACATCATCCCCCACCCTAGCCAAGAAATCATGTCATGCTGCTGCCACAACTTAATTCTTTCACACTAAAGGTTAGCCTCGGAAAAAGGGCTGTTTTCTTAACTTATTTCAATAGGACACAGTTGTTTCCAAGCCTCTGAATCATATGGCTGTCCAACACCCCCAAAGCCATACTGCCCTTGCTCTAGCGGGATTTTTAATTCCTCTACCTTCACCTTAAATCAAAAGTTGTGGGTGTAGATCAAGAATATCCCATCTGTCTCTCTGATCTAGGCAAAGAACTAATTCAGGCTTAAAAGATGAAAATGTGGTTAAAAGGATTGTGATAACTCTGGCCTGGAAGGGCTGAAATCACCCTTTGTTCTGTTTCCTTCATAATCCTCAGACAGTTGTCATGTACAGCAAGAGAGTGTTCACAAAGGCTAACTCCAGCGCAGAGCAGCTTCAGCCAACCTCCCCAACTCATGCACTCCACCAACATCTTCATGGACCCAAGCGCTATACCCACATTCCAGTGGCTGTAGCCAGAAGGAACTCCTGTGGTCAGTAATAGATCCTCCCATACCTTGTCCCAGGACAAACCTGGGACATGCAGCAAACTTGGGGGCAAGTGAGCATTGCTGGTCTCGCACAGCCCTCACTGGCATGCTTCTGCTGGAGGATTGACCAGCAGAAGCACTGTGATGGGACCTGCACTTGAATGGTTCCACCAGGCACAAGTGGCTCAAGAAGCCAGTATGGCCACCTGCACTTACAAGAAGGCAGCTCCCTTCAATAGTCATGGCTTCTCAGGAGGTCACAGCACTGCAGCCCTCAATCTGAATGTCCCATTTAAGGAGCCTCTCTCTTTCAGTTTCCACAGGTGGAGATTCACTCCAAGCCTATTACCAGCTTCTGTGAACACCCTCCTGTAACTCAACCAGCCCCAGGAAAAGGGGATCAAAGAGCAACTGGATTAAAAACAAGGCAATTTGTTCAAATCCAAAATTACTTACAGCACCCAGCGTCTGTATTGTTGTTAGTCATGGAGAAGAGACTTGAATTACTTATAGATGGAGAGCTATTGGTAGTGTTAATGAGGTCCAATGCTGAACTTGGAGTAGACACTGACATACCTAGGTGAAAAATAGTATTATCAAAGAGTTAAAGCATTCCTAGCAAAGCTAATCCAAAATAATACCATTCATGATTCCTACAGCTGAAAAGCAGCAATAGAATAAAAATTAGAATAAATGTATTATGATATCACAAAAGCACAAAGTAATACTTTGTCCTAATTTTTGAGATTAAAGGATTGTAAAATTGTTTTCTAGCTAAAGCATTGAATCTGCAAGCACTTATTTATCTCATTATCTTTAAGCTCATTAGCAGGCCCACTGATGTCTGTGGGCTGCAAGTACATGCCCCTGTTTTGCTGCACTGGTACTCCAAAGAATTACATCACCCATTGCCAAACTTCATCTGCTTCCAGCTGAGGACTCAGCAAGAGTGCAGCAGCTCAGGGTGGGAGTATGCAACCATGGAGTCCCAGTCAGCTGCAGTCACACAGTCAAAATGGGAAGGAGATGCTGTGTAGTAACAGCATCACTAATGGTGCTTCCCTGGGAGGCGCACTGACACTGGGCCACTTGCTCTGAGAAGCGGTTAGGCCTGAAGCTAGGGCATTTGTCAAGTGAGTAAGGACAGCTGAGGGTAAGGTAGGAGAAACATGCAGGTGGTGTGAAGGAAATACATGGCGTTTCAATCAGAAATAGCTATCAGCTGGCTTCTGTGGCATCTTCTCTCAACAAGAGGAGAAGGGGCACTGTGCACTCCAGAGGTCTTTGCCTTGCAGGTGAATCCTGTGATAGACCACGAAGTCCCATGGAAACATTCTCAGTATTTCCCAAGGTGAGACCTATGTTTCTTACCTTCCTTTCTTCGGCTCAGCTGGTGGGATATGACATCTGCATGTTCATGATGAGGGTCACAGCTGTAATAACCCTCCAGATTTACACAGATGTCATTCTCGGAGCAAGCATTGAATTCAGCATAGGAACATTCATTGACATCTAAGAAGAGGAACACACCTTACAAAGATATTGATAGCAACATCAAGTTTGATCTACAATGCATGTAGACCAAGCTCTGGATATGACAAATTCAGTGTAAATCTGCAGTAACTCTGCCAAGGCAATTCTGGGTGTATATGGGTGCAATGACACCAGAATGCTGCCCCTTCTCTGCAACAGTTATAACCCTGCCACTCTTTACTCCAGTTCTTTGGAACAAGAGGGCAGTTAGCTGCACCTCCTGCTCGCAGCTGCAGGATGTCACCCAAACCTAAGAGACAGCATCAGGAGGAAGGAGATCTACCCAGTGATTCCACTGAAAGTTGGGCTGTGTTCTTAAAAGTAAACAAAGGGTGAGAAGTGATGGTTGACAGTGCCTATGGATGCACTTCAGGAGGGAAAATTTTCAGTTAACTACACAGCAATAAGTAGATTAAAATAATTTAAACCATATATATTTAAATATTTGCCTAACATTTAAAAAGTACATAGTAATGTGCCATAGAAATGAACAGACTATAAATACAACTTGTTTCATGCAAGCTACTGGAAGTGACACTTGTCTCTAAAACCAGAGTATACCTTCTTCCCAGGAAGAGCCTGTTTAATACAATTAATGATTGTGTCAAATATGGACACTTTTTCTTTTCAATCTGAAGATCTGCTATGCTATTAGGAGAAAATAAATTAATTTGGGGATTCAGGAGTATTCCCCTCCAAACTATTCACTCCAAACCGATTATGAACTACAACCCTCTCCACCCTATTACACAAAGGTTACGGCCATATTTGCAAGGTTTGCGAGAATTTGGAAAGCAAACTGATGGTCGCATAGATGAAATCCCAAGTGAAGAGGGGTGAAACCCCCTAAAAAAGCTTTCCCCCATGACAGGATTAAAATAAACAACCTTGCACTTCTGTGTCAATCACTTCATACACACGCTTCACGATGTCCTTCAAAGAAGAAGAAACCTCCACTAGCGGAGCTGGCTGGTGCAGTCCAACAAGAACCTGGGAGGCCACCGTGCCAGAGAACACTTCTGCACTGCTACTCTGGATATGGTGCACGGAGACATTCAAGTGCTGTAACGCACCGGTGATCTGGAAGGCAGGGGAACAAACAACTCGTTATCTTGCTCCTTTCTCAGCACAGCTGCATGCCAGTGAGGCATAGCCTTTGGGACGTTTGCCATCGTCACCTGACTGTAGAAAGAACCAATTCAGAAGCCATAGCAAACTGGCAGCATTGGGCTCTGTATTTACGCAGGGTGAGCTCTTCTGATTAGCATCGCATGTTGCAACAGAGTTACAGTACAGTAATGGCAGGCTAAGGGAGGTGTGGAACTGCATGTCAGATCTCAAATCCTTAGGCAGGAGAAGGCAACCCAGGAAGATATGGAAAGAGTCTCTTTGGCTTGTAATGCTTAAATACCAAAATATCAATAGACAGAATATACATCAGACGTGCAGTTACTTAATCTGTAATAAAGCTGTCCAGAATTTAGTACTTTAAGCAACTAAAAAGACTTGTGGCAAAGGGAATAGAAAAGCAATAGATTGAACAGGGAGGCTGGGACTGAGAGCCACAGAGGGACCTGAGGACTAATGAAGTCATCACAACTTTGAGTCAGGGGTGAGAGAAGGGACATGGGGGTGGGCTGAGCATTATTTGTCAGTGGAGCAGACAGGGCCTAGAAGACATTCCTCTGAGTAGCAGTTCACCGCAAAGCTTCAGTTTATATTTCCTATTTCTTGAGTCTTTGGCTTTGCCATAGGTTGCTTTAAACCAAGATATACTGCCCTCTAGTCCTTATTACACTGTCTGCCCCAGCCCTGCTTTTGTGACAAGAATGGCAATGTCTTTGACCCAGAAACAGTCCCCTGCCATAATCCTAGGGTTTCACAGCAAAACTTATGGCGCTGCAGAGTCTACATGCCACGTAGGTCTCAGTCCAATAGGTGAGGTTTGTCTCTTGAAAGGTTTAGCTCAAAACTCTTTATCAGAAAACATCAGGCTTTGCAGATCTCAAAATATGGACCAGATGAGTCCTCATAGACCCAAAACTGCACTGAGACAGGGCTGGAGCAAGGATCACTTAAGCAGAAAAAAAACACCTGTATTTCAGAAGGCCTTTAAATTGCCTTTAGAAGAGACCTAGAAAATTTACTAAAGAAGCTGAGAAATGAATGTTACTTGAGCTTCTTGAGGATGAGGCTGACATTCACTAATTAGGAACAAGTTAGGGCCAGAAAATCAGATCTACCAGAACAAACGGGGTGTGCCTGGCCAACAAGGTTATGCCCTGCACAGGGACTATGAAGCAAGATGTGGTTACTGAGTAACAGAAACTTGGAGGCCAACACGCAACACAGGGGAGCATTTGTGTTTGTACATACCATGGAGTGCAAGAGCCGTGAATGATTTAGAAGGTGGGAATCCACTCTGATTAATTCATTAAAATCCATTTTCACGAGCACTGTCACGTTGTACCAGAACCTTCTTCCTGGAGCGTACAAAATAAAACAGACGAGTCACCCGAGGTCCGATGCTGCAGGAAGCAGCAGAGCTATAGGAAGTCCCTGAGAAGCCGAAGCAAGCTTTAGCTTGGCAAATACGATGGGCCCACATACGCCATCAGCCACGGCCTCATTCGCCATATGCCTCGGGCAGCGGCACCAGCAAAGGAGGAGAAGCTGAGTGAGGTGCTGGACCAGTTCAGCAATCATGGGTGCAATACTGAAACTCAATATCCTGGAACTGGTCCAAAGCATATTCCCGTATTTGTTTTATGAAGAGCCATGGTAACAGTTTTCCTGCCCACTCCCAGTCTAAGAAGGAAAAATTAAGCGTATTTTTGTTAGAAGCAGTCTTGAATTTATCAGTAACATACCCTCTGGCACTGGATCCACACAGCCTGCTCCTTTGGATGAGTTGCAGCATTTTTTAAGCCCTGGACATTCAGTATCGAACGTGCAAGGATAATCAGATGTTTCCATATTCTCCATTGGACACACACCAGGTCTTGAGGCAAATACACTGGATCTATTGAGTGCTGAGGAAAAAATAAAAAGAAAAAAAACAAACCCAAACAAAACCCCCCCCAAAACATTTCTGAGAACAAAAATACAGAAAATTGTTTCCATAAAAATGTGCTATTTAATTTACAGCAAATACCTCCTCCTCATTTTAGACGTGTGTCTGTTCTGAGGTTTTAATGGAGAGAAAACAGACATCTAAAATACCATCATTTCACTTAAGAGTATAAATGTTCTCAGATTTTTCTCTTCTTCGTGACATTACTGTTGCAGAAACTCTGAATTGATGATTTTCCATTAATAATTGTGAGTGTATGTGTGTGTGTATGCATAGATGGATGGTTGGGCAGACAGTTTCTAAATGCGGAGACACTAAAGCACTGCTAAACAGAAAGTGTGCCTGATGTCAGCTATGACAGAACTAAATAATATATAATGATTAAAGAAAACAGGTAATGCCTAAGCTAGAAATCAGGAGTTTTCATTTAACCTTTCACTGCAACCTTTGGCTGTAGTAATTGACATTGTCATGTGAGAGCAGAGACAAAGCGCTGCTCTCGGGTACAGTTGGGAGGGTTACACAGAGGGGAAGGAGAGCAGAACCCAGCCTGTGGCCTGCAGACTGGCAGCACCTGCTCTGTGCCAGCCATCCAGCCACCCTGGGGCAGTTGGTAGCCCATCCTGGACAGCCCCGTGGAGAGGGCAGCTAAGGCAGAAGGTTTCTGCTCCCCAAGTCAAGGGCAGAGAGTGGTCGCGGCTCAATGCCAGCTCACACTCTTCTCTGGATGGAAAGAGAAAGTATTTCTAAGCTCTGCAAACATTACTCTCACCCACACTCTCAAGCATAGCTCCAAGTAATGCTCGGCTCTCATCTTCCCAATAAACCTAAATGATTTCTCTCCTCCATCCGTTTCCCACCTACAGGGTTTTGATCCTACCAACTCTTTGTCCATTACCGGGAGATTAAAGTCAGACAGGAGAAAAGGGAAAATGATTCTTGCAGTAGGAACAGGATGTAGCGCAGGAAAACCACATTCAACATCATAAAATCCATAGCAAATGCAAGATCTGTAGCAAACTAACAGTGTGTCATTTGTGTGGGTTTTCAACTTCTGTATTCCAAGGCTCTGAATAAAAGTAAATCTGAGGTTTTGGAGAAGCAGAAGGGAATATTGAATCCAGGACTTTTGGCCTCAACAAAATAACCTTCTTAAACAGGCAAATTATCTTGATTAGTCAAGATTTAAACTAAATCTATGCAACTTGCTGCTATGTGCATATTCCAGGTCACCCTCTCTGCCAGTTGATGGTAGACTGGAGGCTATTCCAAGCAGAGAGCCTCAACTTTTACCACACTCCATAGCAGATATCATAGCAGATGTGATTTTTAGTACTCTGATTCTCCATCTCAATCCACAATCCAGGGACTGAACTCAAAGGATGGATGCAAAACTCAACATGCATAATTTTCAGCTACTTCTGCAGCTGGACCTGCAGTCATATTTGCATAAAGAAAGCCCACTAAGACCAGTGGCTTTAAGACTATTGTCCTTGTCTTGTGGTGCGCGCACAGTATGCTCGTCAAGGGTCTCTGAAAGGTAATTAAGAGAAGTAAGCATAATTTAATGTTGGAGGTCATAGAATGCTTTGAGTTGGAAGGGACCTCAAAGACCACCTAGTCCCAACCCCCCTCCCACCATGGGCAGGGACACCCTCCACCAGACCAGGCTACCCGAAGCCCCATCCAACCTGGCCTTGAACACTGCCAGGGAGGGGACAGCCACAGCCACCCTGGGCAGCCTGTGCCAGTGCCTTACCACCCTCATAGTAAAGAATTTCTTCCTAACATCTAATCTAAACCTACCCTCCACACCTCCTCTGAAAAACTTGCCAAAACACACAGGCTAGAGAAGAGGGAAGGCACAGAGTTGAGACCTCTCAGCAGGAAGCAGGTTACGTGCAGGTTTAATGTCAAAGATTTCCATGCAGAACGCATGGGACAGCACTTTCCCACAGCCTTATCTATTGTATTTGATACACTGTGTGTATACTTCATGTGTACCCAGTCAGTGCTTTAACAGGGATGTGAGCATTTTTCACGTAGAGTTGGTGAAAGAGCCCTGTGCACCAAACCCAGACCCTAACCCTGGCTAATGCTTGACTGCCTTACAGGGGGCAGAATTTCGTCTGCTACCTAATGCAGCCTACTGTGTTGTGGGCCCCTTCATGCCTGCAAACCAGAGTACTTGCCCTCCTTAGTCTTCCTCAGGACCAGCTCTGCCTCTAAAATTAATTTTGAGTCACAGGTTGATTTGCAGTGGGAGGACATGGAGACAAACCAGAAAAAAAAGCCCAACCCTAAGTGCAAATGTACTGAAGTTACTTCTGAGTCTGGCAAACCCCAATAGTCCTATTCTGCTTCCCAGCCAGGACTAGGAACTTCTGCTTCTGGGGCAGGCACTGCTGGCCATTCCCCCAAACGTGTCTTACTGCTAGAAATCCTCTTCTTTGTTTCTAGTCTAACATCACAATAAGGTGTGACACAGCCTTGATTGCCTTTAGAGAAGTCCCACACACATTCCCAGGGTCACACAGTTGCTCTATCCCAACCTCCCACACAGAGAGTCCAAGCAGCCTGTCGCACTGGGATCTCACACAGACACAACCACCACGGGATTTCCCTGTGTTGGTGTACCATCAGTGTTCCTTGCTATTCAAGGGAGATGGATCTTGGTAAGCTTGACACAAGCATCTGAATCCTGCCAGCTCTGCGATATGGTGCGAGCAGGCTTGAGGCTCAATGCAGCTTTTTCCACCTGAGTCTTTTTTTGGCATGTTTAACTGTGGTGTAAAAGATTTATTGAGTCACATGCAATCTCAGAAAACACTACTGAATCCTGGCTGATTGCCACACTAGCCATTTATCTAAAATCAAAAGGTCATCATTTTTGCATCAGCGGAAACAGAGATGGATTCACATCACATTCCTGCCTAATTGTACAGAGGCACTTTGGAAATTCAATTCACATTCTCCAATCATCTTGGGAACAGTCACCTACCAGGCAACACTGCCAGCACCAGGGAGCAAACCATGAGCAATACTGATAGCACTGGGGAGCCACCCAGCTAACTTCTTTGTCAGTAGGATAAAGCGCAGACCTTTCTCCTCTGTTGTTTGAATAAATGCACGAAAGCAGAAATGCGGCACACAGTGCTTGGCAACACAAGCTCAGTTACCAGCTTGCCCACAGGAGATCCCTCAGGTCTGCTGTGACCACAGGATAGAGGCCATCTCCTCGAAGACAGATGCTGGAGGACTCCAGCCATAAACCCCCCCTCTCCTCTCCCTCACTCAGCTTGAAGGGGCTGGGTTTCACACAGAGGGTGCAGCAGAGCCAGGGACCAAAACCCTGCATTCGTCTTAGGCATCAGAAGGTGGAGACAAATCTATGACATTACAGAAACAGCTCCTGGCCAAGCCTTTTGCAAAAGCAGACTGGCAGCTTTCATCATATGACCCCATTTTCGGCCTCTTTGAGGACTGCTAGACATTGCTTGCTCAGATGGATGCTTTCCATCCCAACTGCCTGTACAGGGGTTAGTCGGGATGGAGGGCAGCACCAGGATGTGCTGGTTCAACATCTGACAAATATTCAATACCCTCCCCTATGGAAAGCCGTATCATTCACCAGAACACGTTCAGGAGCCAGGGGCTCCTGAAATTCAGCAGGGGTGCAGTTGTTGTACGATGGGGGAACATGACCTTTGGAGCACAAAAACGATCCGTGCATGCTCAGAATAAACTTAATGAAATGTAGCCCTGCTCCTCCCGGGGTTAATGCAGCCAGGAAAGGCATGGGGTATGTAACTGAACGGAGCAGATGAGTTCCAAGGACAGACTAGTATAAAGGCTGGGATATTTTGCTGCAGAGAGGGGAAAGCTGAGGAGGATGCAATCAAGGTTTACACTATCTCAAAGGGATATGTGATAAGGTGAAAGGGGAGCAGGTATTGACCAGAGCCAACAGTAATAAAATGGGCAGAAATACGTGCTTCTTAGCCCAAAGGAGAGTAAACTGCAATTTATCATCATAGGATGGTGAGGAGGCTGATCAAATCAGTGAGTTCAGAAAGGGGCTAGACAATTCCTGGACAGGAGGTCCCTAAGCAGATACCAGAGGGAATAGGCAGGGATGTAGCCTCCCACACCTGTAATCCCATTTCTGTGGCTGCTGGGGACACAACAGGAGACCCAAACCCTATGGCAGCCAGAAACATCTGCCTCTGGGTGAAGTCTCCCCCTTCACACACCAGGGCGATGCTGCAACTCTGCCCATGCATCCCTGGTGACACTGCTGTCCCACGGCTTTCTGGTGACAGCCTGAGCAGAAGGGACAGCTGTAGCACAGCCTTTGTTGCATGCTGATGCACTCTTCTGCTCCCTAGCTGGGGATCAAGCAGTGTTACATGGTAGATAAGGAAGCTCTTAGGTTTCATCTTATGCAGCAAGGTGGAAGGAGGGCAGCAAACGAATCACCAGGAGAAGAAACCATGCCATTGATTCAAACAGCTGAAAACTAGCCTGGAGAATTGGACCCTATCTCTACCTGAAAAAAAAAATCCTGGAAGATCTTGGGAAAATTTTGTACAACAAACATGTAACAACCTTTCAGATCCATGGGTTTTGCAGGTCCAGGAAACTGACCTGCAGCCCTGGGACCTGCTTAGCAACCAGGGTTCTGCTCACAGTCACCATCAAAGATTCTATGCTCCAACCACACAAGTTGTTAAAGCCAGCATTAAGCACTCTGGAAAGCAAAATCAAACAAAAAGAATTACAACCGCACCCTAGGTGTCTGAGAATGGGCAAACAAAATGGTTTGATCTTAGTTTCTCTACAGTTCAGTTGTCCAGCTATGAAAGATGGAGAAAATCCCTTCCCAAGAGCTTCATGAAGACAAAGGTCTGTCCATAAGTTGCACCAGGATTCCCTTTAATAAGTGATAAATAACTCTCCATTCAGAAAAAGGCTCAGCAGAGCACTGCACCACACACCGAATTTGGTGGCCAGGATGATGCGCTGCTGGGGAGCTCCTTAGAGGGGCTGCGTCATCCCTGAGCATCACAGGGAAATGTGCGTGATCCTTGGGGCAATGCAGCTCCAGATCAGGTAATTAAGAATTTATTCATCTGTGTGCATAGGCACAAAGAGAGGAAACAAAGATTGTTTTCGTTTAATTCCACCTTTAGAATGAATTCTAGCACTTCCAACTTTTAGATACTTAACTCTTCCATTTCTGCTAAAGAGAAGTTAGTTCACGTCTGCATGTGTAATGCTTTCCTAGTGGATTAGTGGGCAGCTAGTAAGAACAGCTGGAGTAACTTGACTAACCTTCTAGATATTTTTTCCCCAACAGTAAAGAAATAGGGAAAGCAGAGCCTGCCACATCCCAGGCAGGGGTAAATGTTTCCTTCTAGCAAGAAAAGGTGGGGAGTGGCCAGGAGCAGGTTACCGTGAAATGTCACTGAGACCCTTCTGTCCCTAGCAGGATGGAGAGCATGCCAGCATGGATAACGTCAAGAGGAAAATAACAGCAGTTCAACAGCATGCTACACAGTAATTTCAGCAGTTCCAGTTTCTCTTTTCATCATTTATTTAAGGCTGTGTCTAGACAGTACATTACCATTCACAGACTTTATGACTAATGCCCTGAAAAAGCAAAGATACTGGAATAATGTAAACACAGAAATCACCTAGAAGCCATACAAATCCTTTCATGGTTTAAAATATTCCCAAATTAACTTTGACAGGAAAAAGAGTCAAGGTGACCACAGTACTTCATGGACGAACTTGCCCAGAGTGCCCATCAACAATGTAGCAAGGACAGAACACAAATTCTGCAGCTAAGCTTTATAAGACATTTACAGAATTGTTAATGTCAGATGAAATAAACTCATTGACAACTCTCAAGCCTAAAATATCCCTAGAGATGCTTTTAAAAGGCATGGGATTATACCAGGAAAAAATATTTCAAGTGTAAAAGAGATGCCTTTTTTTTTTTCCACCCAAGAAGACAGTCAGGATTTTTAGAGGTTCTGAAACACTTTGAAAATCCTGATCACTCATAGACCTTCTCATGCAAACAGAGACAAGCACAGCTAGCTAGTGGCACTCAGCTGACACAGCTACCTCCTCATGCTACAGAATTAAACAGCCATTTTCTTCAATTGCTTCTCAGCCTTGCCATATGACATATTGACACATATGTACACACATGTATACATATGCATGTATATCAGAAAGACCTTGCTGAAGTGACTAGTCAACGCTACACAGATCTACTGGAGATTTTCCCCAGCGTGGAACTGCTGCTTGTCCATTGCCAGTCTGAGAGGACTGCCTGGACATACTGTAATCTGCAGGGCAAAATTTGACACTCCACAACAGCCACAGAGCCAAAAAAACTGCAGGATACAATAAATGAGAGATGATGTGTATCTAATTATGCTTTCATTCCTCTTCTCTATCAAATCATTTTAAGAACAAGTATCACACAACAACCACGCCTGTGTTCCCTTCCTCATGTCAAAGGAATCTTCCTGCTAGACACAATATTCTACTAGTACCTGCTGAGAAAATACCTTGCAAAAATTGTTTGGAAGTTCATTTTCCAAAGTAGGATGAACACATTGTTCTCTACAGATCCCATGACAAGACATATAGCTTATACCCTCTCATGTTATGTGGTTGGATGCTGGAACAGGTTCAGTGACATTCCCATGGAACTGAGTCACCCATGTCTTATGACACAAAGCAAGGGTTAGGGCTGCAAAAGGACCTTTGCATTTCAATCTTTTGCTACAGTGCTGAGGCTTTGTAAATTCCAAGGATTATAACTTGAAAAGGGGAAATGAAGAAAATGCAATGTCATACTGAAAATAAGAGACAAGATTAAGTCCTGCAGAACATTCCTGGATGCTGGAGCAGTTCGATACTGGGCTAACTAAGATGCCTGTTCATCTTAAAAGTATGTGGTATCATCCATTAAAAAAAAAAAAAAAGTTGTTACTTTTCCTCAAGGAATCCCTTCCAACTATGACTCAAGTTCTGCTAAAAATTAGCAATATCTTGTTGACAGCTGATAGCCCTGATGTGGAAAAGGGGAAAAGCTTCCCTCTTGAGTCAAAGATTATCAGATCTTTCCAAGTAGAGTCTTGTTAAACTCAGATTTCAGATCAGATCCACCAAAAGGTTCACCAGTTTCCAGTCATCCAACATAGCCCTAGGTAACCAAGCCAGAGAAAATGGGCCTTGGTGCCTTAGTTTTGATCAGAAAGCAGTTGGTACCAACTTGTCTGGAGGCCACAGGTTGTTTTCAGTTAACATCAAAACTGGATTTGCATCCTGGGAAATGACCCTGCTCCAGATCAAAGGAGATGTTATCCTAGTGCATCCTGACTTGCTTTTGAGAAAAAAAGCTCCCATTGTGAATGCAAGCAGGCTCAGAGCTCACAGAGCACAAGGCAAGGCCACATAAGTTATTGCACTTGACCACAGATATTGCCCTGAACGGGGACCAGTAACGAGCCCTTTTAGGGGTAACAAGGAAGTGCCTTCTTCATACTCACCTGGAACTTGAGTGAATTTGTGACTAGAGTTGGCAAAGAGCAAGAATTAGGAGCATTAGCCTTTCATGTCTACACCTCACCATGTTGGACCAAGTTTACTGTAGGTTTTTGTAGACACTGATTTCAGTGAACAGGAACCTCTTGCCCCAAACTGAATTAAGCCTTCACATGTTGCAGTAAAGTGAATCCTCTGCCATCAGAAACATTAAATTCGACTATTAATCTGACTGAAATTTACCTAAAGAGCAGTAGAATCCAACTTGTTCGTATCCTTCACAGCAATCTGTAAGAGTGATGGTTTCAGGGACTTCGATGGTGTGATACTGCATTTTATAGTATGTCCGGGGACACACCATCCATGGTATCCATCCTCCACAGGAAGTGCTTTTCTCATAGGATTTTTGGTAGGCAACCATTTTAAATACATTTTTGGTCAGGCTATAGTTGCACAGATGGTACCCTAGCAAAGAGAGGCCTTTTTCTGTAGAGAAAAAACAAACAAACAAAACAGGAAAGAAAGAGATCAGCACTAACTAAACACCCCAGACTCCAAGTTCCCTGCAGTATCAGGTTAAAATACAGTTCTGAGAAAGCAGTGATGGAACCAACAGAGACAAGTGATTTTGAGGAAGGCTGATGTTAGGAAGAATGCCACTTCAGAAAACGGACAGAAGAGAGAATTAGTAGTGACTGCTTGTCATAGGCATCACTTCAGTCATAAGAGGATGTAGATTGGCAGAAAATTCCAAGAGCTCTCAGTGCTTTCAGGTGCAAAGCAGAAAAAGGTCAATTTGACCCAAGTAAGTATAAAGGAAATTAATATACACTAATACAAATTAACTGTAGAGCAGAATAGGGACTTCCAGGGCAGAGTCATCAAGTACTTTAGATGTCCTGTCCAGGCTCATGCTGCCAAAATGTTCCTCTTTCTCCACTGACTACACAGGGAATGGCGAAGGAACTCGTGGACAGATGAGTCACAGTAGATGTCTGGGGTAAGACGTCTTTCAGACATCACCCTAGGCTAAAACTGGGTACTCATACCTACCTCACTGGGAAGGACTTTCAGGTATCTGACACAAAAGGTATTGCTGGAGCTCCTAAGTTGCCTACCTGCATTTGTGGCAGAACTTATTAGATCAGGCCCTTTGAGAGCTGCTGTGATAAGTTCCCTAACTACGTAATTTCATGGCGATCTGGCAATGGGTTTTGTGAGTTCTGATACGAGTCGTAATAAGGAGTGAACTTGTTACATGCTTTACTTAAAACTGAAATACTTGGGCAGGAACTGGGGAGAAAAAAACCCCCAAAAACAACAGCAACAAAAACAGATGGAGTTGAGGAATTAGCAGTCAGAAACCTACAGTCATGTCACAGACATCAGGCTGCATGCTAACAAGATGTTATAGAAGCCAGAGGGGCTGAGTCACCCAGTGTTCCATTTGGGAAAAAGACAGGATAGAATTAAAATGCCTGTATCATCCTTTAGACAGAGCAAAAGAAACGTTAATAAGAATAAACATGAATTAGCTGCAGAGGTTCAAGTATGGCAGGATTGTTATTTCTGAGAGATCTGAAGGGACCAGGGCCACATGGACTGAAGCTAATATGGGATACACATCAGGCACACAAAATATTTACAGCTTATCTTATTTGTACAACTTATGTCCTGCCTGAAGAGATGAAACTTGTAAAATCAATTCTAGAAAACTAAAAGAGAATTTTCAGGTTCGTAGGAATCATGTGATTTTATCATATTTAGATTTCCCAGCTAAAGAAAAGCTGCATATGTAATTCGAACAGGCACAGTAAAAAACCTTTGAACAGGATGATCTATTTGCAGTGCAAGGACAGTCCAGAAGAAAGCATGGGATAGGCAGCACAGGCCACAATGCATCCCTCAAGCTGGCTCAACCAGGTCACCCAGAAGGTGTTCCTTCAGCCCTCATCCTAGCCACTGCTTGAATCAGGCATGTCCCTGCAGATGAGGGCACTTTGAATGAGCAGAAGGAAGGAGAAGGTTCTGGGACTGACCATAGACCACCCCAGTTTAAATAACTCACATCTGACTGTAGCAAGGGAGCGCATTGGGCCTTAGAGAGTCTGTCCCTGCTCTGCTTAACCCGGCTGCAGCAAACACCAAAGCTTGATACCAGGCATGCTCCAGAGAGCGTGTGTGAGAGCAAGAGACCTCCCTGCTGCTTAGAGCTGGTCAGCAAGAAAATATCAATAATGACATATCTGGAAATCCCATTCCCGGCTTCTTCCTCTTCCCCAGCCTGAAACAGGACACCTCTGTGTGCAGTCCCTCCCAGAGACTGCAGCTGACAAGCTTTCATGTCCCTGAACACACACCAGTGTTGTTCTTCGTCCTTAAAAAGTGAATGTAAGGAAATGGTCATGAGGGGCAGGAAGCAATACAGCTGGCCAGTCTCAACCTGAGAGGCTGATACCCACAGCCTGCCTAACCCAGGAGAGGACCCCAGTGACCAGGACAGAGGTCTCACCAGGTTTGTAAAAGCTTGTACCCAGCCTTGACACATAGATGGCTGTGCAGGACAGAACTGAAGGTGAAGGGAATCAGAGAAAGTAAGGTGGTCTCCATCCCCTGGTTACATTTAGGACATCCTTCTGAAAAAGCAGAAAAGAGAACAAATGTGGGTTCTGGAGCAGAAATCCGAGATCAAGTGCTGGTTTCTGTCCAGTGCATTGGGCTGATCACAGCTTCACACAAGGCACCAAGTGCCTTACAAGAAACATGTATCTGTCACTGCATTTTGCAAATCATTCCCTTGCCATGTGTTAAGAGTGCTCCAAGAGTGCCCCAGGAAATACTTCTAGGCATGCGAGCATGGGTCAAAAAAAATAGAAAAAAAAATAGTTTCCATTTTTGGGTTTGGTTTTTTTTTTTTTCCTCATTAGTTTGGGCTAAATACCCAAGTGGGATGGAAAGAAAAGCTAAATAATTTTGGATCTAGACTTTATCTGGAAAAAGTCCACAAACACCTCTTGGAGATCAGGGAAGGTGGAAGCAACAGGTCAACTTTTTCCCTATGGAAACAAGAAATAGAAACTATTGCACTAAAGAATCATACTGTTTTGGTATAAAATGATATTAGAGGGGGCGAGGCAGTTTAGCCTGGTTCCTTGTCACTGTGATCCCTCCATTTCTTCAGAGTTCATGTATAAGCATGGTCAGAACAAAGCAGGTGCTGGAAGAGAACAACCAAGTAAGGACACCAGTGAGGATTCATGTTGTCCATGCAGAGCTCCGGCTGTAGCGAGGACGTAGCACCGGAAGGCTAAAAATTCCAGAGTCAGCTGAGCTGGCTTAGGCTCTGCAGCAATGTGCAACATAAATACAGGTATGAAACTGAAAATAAAGCGGTATAGAATTAGACACAGTCTATAATTAGAAGCTACAGCTGTCAGGACAGATAGGAAATCATATTTCATACTTAAACATTGATACTAGGTATAGAATGAGGCTGCCAAAGCTGAAAGAGAAAGTCTGAGATACAGCTCCAGTGGTACAAAGAGATACCCTGGCTGGAAGAGGTTAGCCTGAAGGTGACAGGGGAAGGTGCAGCACCACCAGCCCTACCCCACCATCCATCACTTCCACCCAGTTTAAAACAAGCTGTGGCACTCACAGAATTCAATTATTTGCTGACAGCAGTTTCCCGCTGACCACTGTTGCTCAGATCAATTTGGGCTTTTTAGCAAATTGGCTTTCCATTCTCTTTACCCCATCAATGGGATTATGGCACTGTCAAATGGAATTAAAATGTACTGGCTGCTGTTTCCAGCAATACAAAGCTGAAGTCAATCACAATGCAGGAGAAGGCAGTCACCTGACAGAAGCTACGTTACACCTATCATCTCAGGACTTGAAATTTTTATTTTAGGAAGAACCAGCTTTCAGCACTCTGTGGGAAAACATATGTTTTATTATGTTAAGCAAGAGCAGAAACCATTAAAGTAAATACTTCATTAATAGAAACAAATCCTGAGAGAAAAGGCTGAAAGGAAAGTCTGTGTTAGTTGCAGGGTGCTTATAGCTCAAAGCCAGACCAGATCAAAACTGAGAGCATGACCAAAAAAAATGAGCAATACAAAATGCTTGATAGCATTTATGCCACAAACTTAGCTGCAGTTCTGGAAACTTCACTGCTCAAGTGCCAGAAACACCACGGTGAGCTGGGATCTGCAAAATCCTTCCTCGCTGGGGAATAACAAGAGCCAAAGCCAAGCTCCTTAAAAGTAATTTGTTGGAACAGGTTCACAGAGGACAGATTCAAATTCAGCCTTAAAAGGTGAAGACTGTGAAACATGGGAGAAAAAAAGGATTAAGGGCTTGATTTTTGCAAGTATTCTGAATTCTTTTTCAACACCTTTGACAATTTTTTCAGCTCTGAGATTGACAGATTAACAGAAAATGCTGCAAAGCTGCAAGAAATAAGGTTTGTATTTTAACTGAGGCTTGCAAAACCATGGAAGTAAAAAAAATCAACAAACAGCAGGCAAAAATCACCATCTTTTCCCATCTAAATAAATCAAACCAGAAATTAAGAGCTAATTAGGATTGAATTTAGCAGTTACAACCTATCAATTGGGTTAGTATTTTTTCCAGCTTACAGCCCACACTACAGATGACAGTTAAACATGTCTCCTGTAGCTTCATTTTATGCATCTCTATGAATTTTCCAGGTACATTACTGCATAATTTCCTCAAAAAAATATTTTAAAGACAATTTTCATAAAAGTTTGCACATTACTGAACACAAAGCAGCAATCCTACTCAATCATTTCTAGCACAAAGGAAATTACAAGGCTTTTGCCCGGAGACAAAGATATGGGGACAAAGGTTGCATTTTGTCTTGGTGAGTTTTTCTTTGTTTAATTATCAGCAGAGGATTCTTAAATGGTCACTGAGACATTGCCTGTTCTCTGGAGACTGGCCACCTTAGCCAGTTAATTCAAATAAAGAGATATCTCACATCCAGACTAAGCTATCCTCCTAACAGCCGTGGTCCTCTGACCAGGTTCGCATAACTCACCTGTAATTTCATTTCCCCTTCCCTGCCGTGTAGCTGCCCAGAGGAGGAGAACAGAAATAAGAGTGATCCTAGCCATTGTATCCTGGAAAAGCCTGTCCTGGAAAAGCCCTTCTTATCACTTTGTTTCCAAGGTGGTAGAGCTTGATTGTCCTCACATGTAGGCTTTTGGATTAGGGGAAAAGGTACTCCGTTTTCTTTTTTTTTTACCTTTTGCAGGTGAGGGATAACTACTGGCAACAGAAACAAAGAGTCTCCGGTGGGAATTTTGCTGGTTCTCTCTCCTTCTCGCTCTCCCCAGGGAGCCTGCTGAGCTTGGCTTCCCCCCTCCCACCTCACTTTGAGAAAAAGGCATTTCATAATTGCTGGTTCAGTCCATCTTCCTGAGCACTTTTTCCCTCTCACACCCTGAACACCTGACAGCCAGGAGCCAGATTTACATACCCTGAACAGCATGTACATATATTTTGAGTTCTGTTTCTGTCTGCACATCAGGTGATGCTATTTTGCAGACCTTTAATTCTGTACCTTTAAAACAAAGTAAGATTAAAAGCAAATGTCTGTTGATGTTTTTTTTCCTGAATTTAAGTTATTTCACTAGCTGCTCTCTACTGTCCCTCATTTCACTGCAACCTCAGCATCACATAAACCAGAGCAATGTTAGGCAAACAAGAACATAATCAGTCAGGGCATGAATCAGGAGATTTGAGAACCCCTTTCTCTGTGTAAATAATGAAGGCATGTTCCCAGGATAGATGCGCCTGCAGCTTTATGATGCAGGATAAAAACTTCAGTGCTATATCACTTGGCTCATGCAAAGAAAAGGAGTAAACACAATCTGATATTTTATGAGGAGGTGACACAAAAAAGTATGGAAAAGCACAGGTGCAATTCCTGGATCTGAGGCACTATGTTCAGGCCAGGATTTGAGTACATATTACAATATTGTATACAATTTCATGAAGATGAAAGAGCCAGATGCAAGGGAGCTAGAACCATAAACTTTCTCATTTGTCTATGTTCAGACTATCAGTAATGCTGCTTCTGTATAACACTGTTGGGTGATGACCACATTGGGACTCACAAGGTAGGAGAGCCGGGACCCTGGAGAACACACAGAGCCAACAGCAGACACACTGGGTGGTTCAGATCCTCTGGCAGAGAGCAAACCCTGGGCTCCATGTAGTATCAAGGCACTTGTGAGCTGTTCTTGTGGTTCCGAAAATAAGTATCAAGCTCATCAGGGAAGAAAAAAAAAAAGGAAAATTGGGATTTGCCAAGACTTCAATTGAAAAAATGTTTTTGCAGAAAATAAGAAAATGGGCAGAAAAGAACATTCAAACAAACAAACAAGCAAACAAACAAACAATAACACCTGAAATCTATTTTGGTTTGGAAACATTTCTTCAATGTCTAACGAGAATGTGTACCTTAGCACCCCTTCTCCTGCTCACACAGGGATGTCCAGTCAGGCTGTAGCCCCAGGTACACCATCCACATCTCTTGTCAGCACAGGGAGGCAACAGGGAGACCCTGGCTGTAGGCTGTACACAGGATGGAAACTGCCTTAAAAAACCCATATAAAAACAGACTTGAGTCAGTGAAATTCTGCTTGCAAATAGAAATATTTCTCTTCATGACCTATTTTCTCCCCAAAAATCTGAAAAAAATATCTTCATTGAATTTTTTCAGCTATCACTAAAAGAATTAAAAAATCTTTAGCCTTAGAAATTACTTACATCTTTCACCTCCTGTAAGAAGTGTATGTCCTGGTCAAATTGAAATAGAGGTAATGCCAGACTGGCATCTGAGTTGCACTGTACATGGGGTCCCCTGCTTACAATCCTAAACTGCTGGATAGAGTTGTCATACAGTTGCTGCTTTCCAGAGTTCGCTATAAAACAAATGTCATCATCTTCATCTCTGAGGTATTCAAAGACTTTATTATGATATTCCAAATTGCAGAAAAGGACTAGCATCCCCGTTCTAAAAGACTTGAGTTCATCTTAAGGGCTATTAAAAACATGATACACTTCGCACATTTACAGCTTGGTCTTGTGGCTGACAGCTCCATCAGCTTCAGGGCAAGGCAACTAACAGTGAGTTGCAATTTCACTGCAATAGTAAATGCAAGGGTTCTTAAATACAGACTATGCAGAGCCTCCCTTTCAAATAAAACTAAGTAAAATCAGTGGGTATTTAATCTAAACAAGAAAGGGATACAGAAGTCATGTGCATTTCAGGATTTACCTTGTCATTTGCAAATTCTTTGGGGTTCTGCATTATCTTTTCAAATACAATCTTTTGGGCACACAGCAACTTAGTTTTTTAAGCAATGCAAATATTGGAATAGACCTCCCGGGCAATTAAGCGTGCGTCCTATGTCCTGTATAACCTTTTTCACATCTTCCACACATGTTCTAGCACTGCGTTAACTGCAGTAAGTTTAAGATGATGCCCTGCATCCCATGCAATAGCTCTAAGTATTACTGCAGTTGCTATAATGACTTGAGCTTACTCAGCACAAGTCAATATAGAGTCTCCTGCAGGGACACTAGGTAGATTCATCAGTCATTTTGGAAAACTGACTGCCTGTACATGCATGGCTGATTGCATAAAATGGCATTTTTATTAACCACTGATGCATTTTATAGAAAAGGTTTTGGTCTTTTTTCCCTTGTTCCTTCCAACTGGATGTTATCATAGGACCCCAGAGCAAAATCTGCTCACTTCTCCTTCCGTGGTGAAGAAGTTCAGCGGAGAGAAATGGAGAAGATGCTTAGTGGAATAAAAGCCCTGGCTATATGGTGCTGGTAGTGAGTTGGAGTGCATTCTGGAAGGAGCTCCTCACAGCACTCCCAGCCCAGTCATCTGGAGCTGATCAGTTCTGGCTCTGTTCGGTTTATTCTGTGCAGTTACATTTGCAATGTCTGAACTCATCTAAAGTGGGTAATTTGTACAAAGAAGAATTTCTACATGGCCAACAAAAGTAATGCAAAATCCATTCATGGGTAATTTTGCAGGATCAAGAAGTAGTTTTTTAGAGATGGGATTTGACTCTCCTTGGCTGTACTATTCATCAGTTGGAGTATTGTGGTTGACAGCAGGCTTCCTCATCATACTTCTTAGACATTTATTTATTTGGAGAAATTAATATTTGATTTAATTTTAGTCACTTAGAAGATCGTGATCTTCTTTAGGCTAGGAGTTCGACACAGAACAGCCAGTTCCTGGAACATTTCTGGTTCTTTTTCATCATTTTGTCTATGAAGTAATCACTGCTTCAAGTGCCCCAAACAGTCATGACTTTTCAAGGCAGATTTGTCTGCATGCAGGAAACAGGGCTATGCATTTGGTCTCCATGGGAAGCTAACAAAATCTGCTTCATGCTCCAGAAGCATGTATAGGACCTAAAGCCTGAGAATCGTTAAATCATTTAACTCGACCTCTCAAAATGAGTCAACAGTAAGCTTCTCCCTGACACATTTTACAGATTCCCACCATTTCAATCTGATTACAGCCTGTCAGTCTCAGAAAGGAATGGATGGAAGTGCCACCAGTCCTGAGGATCTCACAGTGGGAATAAAGTGATCTGGGTCAGGAACACAAAGGCAAAACCATGCCTCTAGCTGCCAATGAAGGTCACAAGAAGTTCAGATGAAACCTCATTTCCACCTGATTTCTGCCCCATCATTGTATTCCCTGGTGCCTGTGACTCCCCATGAATTTTCTCTCACCGTCACAGAAGTCTTAAAAACTGCCCTTGCTGTGACATTTCAGGCGTTCAATAAGAGGTGAGCTCAAACCAGTGTTTCTCTTTGTGGAGCACTGCTAAGGTTTCTTTCCTCTTTGCCATTCCTGATCTCTTTGAAGCATGTAGAAACGTAATTGCCTTTGAGACTGCAGCTGATCTGTCAAAACTGGCTTAAATCAGTTAGCAGAGCAAAAAGGTGTTGGAAGAGAGGAGAAGGCCGACTTAGCCATAAGTAAGCTTTTTGTGGTTAAAGACAAAACAAAATAAATTACTCCAGCCATCAGGATACAAACTTATTCCAGCTTCTGAAAATCCATATGTATAATGTCCACACGGAACTGACCTTCTCAGAAACTTTAACTATTCAGCCCTTTAAGTTAAAATACTAGGCCGCAGTTCTGGGCACTTGGATTCTCTGCCACGGATCTCTTGTGCAGCCACAGGCAAGTCACACAGGTCAAATGTGTCACTGCAGTGAAGTCACGGCAGGGACAGAAAGCCCAGTATTTCAGACTTTGTGAAAGCCACGACTACAATACTATAAATATGCTTTTGTTTATGCTACCTGCAAAAAAATGCAGAACTGAAAGGGCACTGTATTTGCCAGCACATGCTAGGCCTATGTTAGGATGGACAAGAGCTAACCTGGCAAATTTTTCTGAGCTTAAAAAATGCATATCAAAAAAGTGGAAGAGCAACACTTGCTTATTTTGCTGATGTGTTTCAGGGCAAAATGCATTAAAGATGAAGGAATATACACAAATGACAGTAAAAACCCCATTCACTTAAAGCCTTAAGAGTTAATGAGCTTGACTGTTCAGGCCGAACAGGCCCTGACTGTATTCAGTGATTTGTTCTGTCTCACCAACAAACCGCTCCTCAGGAAAAATCTTTGGGTTTTGGGTTGGTTTTTTTTTCCCTGAACATGCACAAACTGTCTTAAAGTGACTCATGAGGAAAAAGTTCATATTGGTAACAGGAGGAAAAAATATGAGTCAGGCGGAGGTCATGCTGAACCTCTGCCTGCGTTGTTCCTCTGACTGAGCACTGGTTGTGCAATCTCAGCACAGAGCAGCTCTTGTTTGCTCCAGGGCTTTGATGGCATGGTCCCATTCCCGATGCCGAGCCTGGTGCCAGATGAGACCGTTGATCACACCTCATACATGATTTAGCAGCACTGCAGGGAAATAAACCCCATCTAAGACGTTGTGTAGCGTGCTTCTTAACTCTAAAACCAGGTGCATTTTTGAAAGAAAGTGGTCTGGGTGGCAGGCATCACCCTTTGTTATGAAGGTTTATTTGGAAGAAAAGTCAGAGTCTCCTGCTCAGCAGCTACCACGGGGTACAAGGGCCAAGTCCACATGAAGGTCCCATTTCCCAAAGAGCATCATGTCTGGCCTGTATCAGCACTTGATTATGGGCCCCAGAGCCCCTCCTCGATCTGTGTCTTGCTGGCTGGACCATCGGGTTCATGCAGCAAAGCGCCAACACAGTGCCAACACCTATCTCACACTTCCTTGCTGATCTAATGCCACAGGGCTCAAGAATGGCAATGTCTTACAAACACAAGTGACCAGCCCATGGATCTGGCCAGGCTTCACTCGTTTGTGCCAGTGATGCTGCCCATAACCAATTTTTTGGCTAAAGGCACCTGGTGCTCCTCTTGGAAGATGGATGACTTTCCATTTCTTATCCCTCTTAAACCTATCTGACAATCAACCAGGATACGGATGGGAAGGACAGAGGACTGTGCGTGCAACCGCCAACTTCCCTTATGAATCCATCTCTTGCATGTACACACACACACACACACACACACGCAAAATCTGCTTCTGTTAAGCAGATTTGAAGCACAAAATAAACCAACCAAAATATATAATCTGCATTCCACTGTTAGTCAAAGTAAGATTTGGTGCTTTCTTCCAGCTGAGAGATACGATTTACACACAGACCCAAGTATACATTTCTGATGAAAGATTTCCCTGAATTGCTGCAGGCTTCTGCAAGCAATATACAGCAAACCTATAGTCCAACCCCCAGAAAGTGTTTCACAGTATGTCTAAGATCTTTTATTGATGCATTAAATTGAAACGCTTATAGGAAGTTTCTTGCTTTGAAGGACCTAAGGGGAAATTGTTTCCGGGTGCTCCTGCGCCAGTTCAATGAAAAGCAGAGAAGATCATGAGGGAAGAGGTGCCTTTCAAAGCAGAAACACTGGACTGAGGGAACCTGCTATACAGACAAGGCAAGTGATGGCACCCCACTCCTGCTGTGTGAACACGGAGTAAGGACTTCACGAAGGCTTTGCAAATACCCAGCACATATTAACCTGGTTAGAAGGTACAAACTCTTGAATAAATACGTTTAGGAGAAGAAATGCAGTAAGTTTGTTTCAGGGAAGTGTGTTGTTTCTTTATTCTCCCCATTAATAGCTGTAAATGTGATTGACCCAGACAAACACTGGATTACCAGGTACAAAGGAGAGAGGGAATTTATTAAGTGGGCAGAAAACCACCAAAGGTCTAACCCACCAAGTGATTAAAACCAATATGGAGTGGAAGTCTGGGGAAAGAGGAGCTTGGACTACAAGAAAAAGAATTTTAATCTGTCTGATAAAATGTAAAGACCAGACAAGTTATCAAACCAAACCTGGGGCTCTGAAGGAAACTGAACAAACAGAAAACTCACCTGTTGTGTCAGAGAACTCACTATATATATACAGTGAGGAAATGTTCTTCTTTTTAGTTCTTTTCTTTAAAAGAAAATCCTGACCTGCTGTCAAATGTAACTGTTGTTTTAAAATTATTTCTGTTTTGAGATTGATACTAAATAATCTGTGTGATTAAAATCAAAGGAACTATGGGTCTTCCATGCCCTTGCTCATACCCTTTACCCTAAATAAAGATTGTGAACTACTTGTAAGATCTCCTGCACCAGGTGTCTGTCAGAAACAAGCCAAGTCTGAACAAATATTTAGACTTGCCCAGAAGGCATTACAGGGCTAAACCACCCTCTGGATTACTCAGCAGGAGGCTATCAGCATCCTGCTCTGACTCTTCCACATGTACACATTCACCATGGTTTCACCCACCAAGCAACTTCGGTTATCTGAAGCACCTCTTGAGTTCAAGCTTTTGCTTAAACAGACGAGAGCGAAACTCCAGCTTGCACAGTGTTTTCCAGCACACTACAGGGGTTTATTCCACCAATACCCATGACTTAATTAATGGGAGAGTGGAAGTCCAATGTCAGCCCACAGGTCTCTCACAAGAGGGGCAATTTGCAGGACTATGCAGCCAGAGCAAAGCCTCCATCCTCGGAGTGTGAGTTTTACATTTAACTGGGGAGGAACTGCACTCTATCTCAGCACTTGATATCTCTACTTCCGATACCAGGAATACGGCTGCTCTTTCTACATCCTCTCCTGCCTCAGTTAGGTAGCACTGTCTGCTTCTCCAGGTACACAGGGAAGGAAAATCATTCCTACAACCTAACAGCATTAACTGCTGATACAAACATCAGCAGCAGTTTCTCTGTAATCCCACGGTGCTGAAAGGGGAAGTAGAAATTAAAATGCTCAATTTGGAATAAAGATTATATTGCATCACTGGCTTGGTAATCCATAAAAGAATCAATCGCCTTTGCAAATCTAAAAAGAGAGATGCTTGGCAAGGAGGTTCAACGTCTGGAGCACAAAGAGACTTCACACCAGGTTCTGGCATTCTCAGGTGATGAGAAATACGTGGTTATGTACTGTAAACTAGGAGGACAATAATTTTCTTTATTTCTCTCTCTGTCCAGTTTTTAGACCACAAAACCCCCAACTAAAAATATCCTACTCTATTTAACAAATTTTTTCTTTAAAAAACTACACTTTGCCAGATACTGAGAGTAGATATTTAAAACTGAAAAGGAGATGCTTTTCAAAAATGTTTATTGCCTTGTTAAAACAGTAAGTTATTTACTGAATCTATTCTGCACCCTTAATTAGCACAAATGCCAGTAGGGAAACTTCCTGCGTGCTTTCTCCCATGCTGACCTTCTGCATGAGAAAGATTCCCTAGTGAAAATAGATTTTAATTCCCTCCTTGAAATCAAACATCTGGCTTTGGTTAAGAAGGCACATAACCCTGTCCTTTGTGATACTTAGATTGCAAGTGCTCTGGGGCAGGGGGTATTTTCTTTGTTATCCACTGCTGAAAATGACAGGCCTTTGGTTTATAGATATAATAATGATAACTCTGCCACTGAAGGATGATGAGAGCACAATTGTTGTCTTAATTAACATTCATTTATCATACAAATGCCAAGTATAAATATCAGCATGCCAATTCCATCACTCTGCATCTTTGCAATTGATTTTTATCATATTCTAAAAACTACTAAATGCTGTCCTACCCGAGAGCCACAGCTCATGAACTGGCCTAATGCCTCAAGTTCTCACTGAAAGGTGGGAGTCAAGGGTGCTTCCGTCTCCCTCAAAAGGTAGGACTGCTGATATAGTTATGTGCATTGCTGATGTCAGTTTGATGAGATAAGAGAAGGTGTGCGCACTTCTTAAAGAGCGGGAAGCAAAAGAAAGAGGATCGCATCTACTACATTCATTTCACTGTTCTTTGCTTCTCAGAGATCTGAGGGGTGGGATGGACGGATCAGGACCCACTGACAAAGTCAGGAAAGATATCAGGACAGTCTACAAAACGTACATGCCTTAGCTGCAGAGCCTTTAAGAAGTAAATGACAAGAGTAAATGAATGCTTTACCTACTGCCTGATTCCAAGCCATTATGCACCTAAGAGGAAAAACATTGAAGGGAGACCATCCTTCCCTGCTTGCAACAGATCTGCTTTTGATAGACCTGGTACTTTCAGAAGCAAGAGGGACAAGAATACTTAACACAACTTTAGGCACTGGAAAAGTTCACATGATGAGCCCTGAGGGCTTATAAACAGCAGCAGATGACCCTTAATCATCAGCCTGAGAAAACCACCCTGATGTCAGTGCTGGAATTTGATGCTTCCTCCAGGGTGTGGTGAGTATGCTTCCTTACCAGCCAGGTGGGAATGTCACACTGGAAGGACACACAAAAGTATTCTCATGGTAACAAGTGCATCTTCATGATAACAAGGGTCCAGTAAGGAAGCACTTATCATATGGTCCACAGCTAAAGCAATATTTCAGCATCAAAAAATTGCATGGCTGAGGCCATTTTGCTGCAGGGAGTGACAGGAAGTAACTAGAACCTCAGCAAATTACCTGGCATTTCATTTGGTACAAGGGTGACGTGAATGTGGAAAAATGGACTGTCTGTGATTCTCTGGTCCTTGGGGCAGAGAAAAGGAGGAATAGTCAGAACACTTTTGCCTTTAAGATGCTGCCGAAACACCCTCCAAGGGAGGTAAGACTGAGAGGAGGCAAAGGCAAATTCTAACAACACTGCCATTCCCTTTCCTTTTGCTGTCTGGGTACCAAAACGAGAGGTCTAGCTTCTTCTTTTTTTAAAAGCAAACATCTTAATTTTGAAGAGTCATGTGCCTACGTTATGCAACTACCTAGTCCCTAACGAAATGGTCTGACTTTCAATCTAGAGTTGCCTAAAAATAAATTTGGGAGGACTGTTTTCCCAAAAGGGTAAGGGTCATGTGCATAACTCAATGTCCCCGCTTGCAGAAATCCCTTCTGCATTCCTACAAACAGCACTAATGATTATCCAAACAAAATGGTCTTTTTAATCTAATTTACTTTTCGGATCTCCTCTGTCTTTCCCCTTCTCACATTTCTATCAGTCTGAGCAGTAAATGCAGATGAATGTTTTGCTTGGATTTTTTTTCTTATCGTGTCCTCACCGTTCTGCACATTTATTTTCATTAAGGTGTATGTTTATATTCACACACATACACACAATTATATGCAAACAGATACATACACGTACATGCATACATATATACAAGAATATACACATACGTGCAAAGATGCAACTGTTGCAAGAGGAATTCTATTTGATTTGACACTGTTGTTGTTTAAATTAAAAATTAGGGAAATTTGATTTTAGAGAAGGCATTTTTCACCCATGATTATTAGACTCTTCAAGCATCACAATTTATAGGGAAAGCAACTGTGACAAGGAGGGACCAGTTCTGGCACAGGTAGATGAGGCAAAGGAGGAAAAAAAGAAATAGGAGCAGTGGCTTGCATCACAACCTCCAGCAACCGCCTGCAATCAGTGAGGAGTGAAAAGGCTCCCTGTGCAATGGGTGCTTGAGCTGCATGGTGTAAACACCCTCTAGAAGTTTTTATCTATCAGTTTAGTTCAAGCCTCTGTCCTTAACAAGTCTTTACATGCACACTGTAAAGGCAAGTCCCACAGCACCTTATTAACTTGTTTATTCCTTCCAGCTCTCCGCATTAGAGCTAAACCACATTCAGCAATTAGCTGCTATGAAAACAAATGAAATGTGTTTTGGTTTTGAGTGTTTGAGGCTCAGTTCAAAATCTGTTCTCTTCGTGAAGTATGTGACGGACTGACTTAGGGTCAGTTTGATGTCTGAATTATTTTCCTGTGCTGGGAAAAGACGCTGCTGCTGAGGTTATGTTTAAAAGCACTGAAATGGTGAGGATAAAACCTGTGATTAGAACAGTGAATTTTCATGATCTGGACAACTTGATTGCCTTTCCTATAGGAATAAAAGAATTCATAATTTTTCAGGAGTAGGTGTGATGTGGTGGTCTAGACGTGCTGCAAAGCTCATGCAGTAACATATTAATAATTTCTCTGTTGAAAAATCTTGCCTCTAAATTTCGGTGTTCAAGTGATTCAATTATTAGCAACTTCTTCTGGCAAATAAAAGGCAGCACATCTCAGCTATGCCACATGACATTTGTTTGTATGGGAAAAGGAAAGAGACAGTTACCATGTAAACAAAAGAAAAACAAGAACAAAATCTCACTCACTCAGTTGAGCTCATCACCAGCTCAGCCTAATTTAGATTAGCTCTTCCATCAACAGCAGGATCCGCTCTAATAGAATTTACCATAAAAGGAGATTTGGGGGGGTTACTGTTATCAGAGGGGTTGACCAAATGTTGAAATACCAACAGTGAGAAGAAACTCAAACTATGTAAAACCACTGCTTTTAGCGTGTGTTTCTTTTCTAAATGTGTAACAGGTCCACTGTGGCTGTCATCGGAATGGCTCTGCGTGATTTATTTCATGAGCTCCTTCATGGAGTCAGTTCATATGAGCCTATTTCCAGTGTGAATGTGTTCCCCTTAAAAATGCAGATTGAAGGCAGGATTATTAAAAAACAGGATACTTAAAAATAAACTAAAATTGAAATTATGCTATAATAAGCTATGTAGAATAAGTTCATCCCACTGAAAATAAATGGGATGAATTTGAGAAAACACAAGGGTGTCTTTCAGTAAATATTTATGGAAATACAGAAAGAGGAACAGAAACTTGGTCATAAATTTGCCACGATGAATAGAAGGTGTTGTTAATGTTTGGTCTCTCTGCATGAGCCATGGGCTTTTCCTCTTGGGGGATTCATGGTAGAAAACTGTAAACAAATTTTTCTGCATGGGATCATAAATTCATAGTTCTGCGTTCAGTGCCAGAGATATTGCCAGGCAACAGGAAATGATCGCTATATCTTGAGAGAATGCCTTGAATTTATTAATTTCACATCATCCATTAGCAACAGGGTGCTAAGTTTTACCCAGGTTTTATTCCAACGAGCCATTACTGGAAGCTGAACAGATGTCCAGAAATTTCAGCAGATCAAAAAACATAGACAAGTCTCTTTAGTTCACTGAAACCTGTAGCTATCAAGTAACAACAACTGGCACACAGTTTAGCAGGATTTAAGAGTTTGGTCATGACCACTGAGCATTACTCTTCAGGATGCTCCATTCTGAGCTTCAAGAAGACCCTTGAGGGATGGTTCCTTGCTGAAGCTTTCCCACAGACTCCAGACACAACACCACACCAGCAGGAATGTGCCAGGCACATATACCATCTGTGGCACAATCTCCAGACAGGAACCTGGTCTTGATGACAAGGAAGACACCATAACCCTTTGGAATCTTTTCCAGTGGTTAATAAACCTCACTGTTAAAATAACCCTGCCTTTTTCATCTTTTTTTGAAGTTACAGCTTCCAGTCCTGGAATCCTGATAGATTTTTTTGCTGTAACATTAGCTACCATTTTTATGCTTAAAACAGCTTCAGAGGAAATGCTCCTTGCTTTCCTAATTATTGTTTTTTTAACAGGAGAGGGGATGATTTTGCAAGGTTCAAGCCTTTCAAGCCAACAGAAAAGGCAAAGCTTTTGGTAAAGCTTTAAAGCCATAAATGAATGGGCTTTGAGGACAATTTGCATGCAGGGGTGTACTGCATGATTATAACAGTCCTCTTTAGGTTCAGAACTTTAAAATCCCAAACCAAGAGTTCTGTATAAGTAGTAATGATGAATTATTTCATTTTCAAACGCTTCCTTTAAAATATAAATGCATTATATCACATTTTAACACAAATCTATGAACTATTTGGCATGTCACCCTCCGTGCACCCGGAACTGCTGTTAAAATCTGAGCAGCAATAGCTGCTGACATAGTATGCGAAATACTCAGTGAACACACCAGTCCAGCACATCACCTCCTCTTCCTGCAACGGTTTTTGTAGATGCCTGGTTGTACCTTAAACCAGCATGAAAAGTCATGAGGACTTTCCCCTGAGCTAACTCATGGTCAAAGAAAACAAGTCACGTTTTAACAGCAGAGTGAGCAAACCCTCCAGCTCACTCGCCAAAAAGCTGTAGTGCAGCAAAGGCAAGGAGAAAGAAACCACCTGGGACTGAGGAAGGCGAGGAGGGGGGAATCAGGGAAAGCAGAGAAGAGGAAAGGGGATAAAAGGGGAAAGAGGGAGGGGACAAATCTGTTTATTGTTAGAAATAGCCTTTTCCAATTCCATACAGCCTGTAATACCTCCAAAAGACCAAATTAAGGCAATGGAAATGCAGAAGCAATAATGCAGAGATGAATCATCTGACCTAAAATAGAGGGAATGCTGAAGCATATAAAGGGAAAAAAGTGTGTCATTTTAGCTTTAACAGCAAAATAATTCCTCATACAATCTTTTAAAAATGTTTGGCCGACAGAAACCACAAGACATCGTGGGTTGTTACAGCCACCCAGGTACAGCAGAGAATTCACCTATTACAAGCTACTGCTTGAAATGGACTGGTCAGCCCTTCTGGAGGTCTCAGACACAAAAGCTAGTCAACTCGCAAAGTACCACACGTACCAGCCAGTCTCCAAGAGTGACTCAGTCAATTAAGGATACAAAAGAATCTAAAGATCAGTTTTATCAACTTTTCAAAACAGGATGGCAAGCACGCCATGAATTGCAGCACCCCCTCTCACTTTCTCTCTTCCAGGTCAGTGCTGTACTAAGAAATAAAACGAGGTCACAGACTGGCTCTCATTGCAATGTAGGTCTGCAGCAGTTCTGAAGTGGTGGAGAAAAGGTTTTCAATGCAGAGGGCCTGCACATAATTCACAGAACTTTTTCAATCCCAATATAAATGAAAAAATGACCAGCTGAAGAGGGGTAAAAACAACATCCAGGTAGTTGAGCAGCCTGCCAGAGAGAAGAAGATAGAATTTCTGGTCCACACCAGGTTTCTGTAGATTTCTGGGAATATTTATGCTCCAGTAGCTCCGGAGTTCGCTGACAAGACTGCAAGGGTCAGAATTCTCAACCAAGGATGTGAGGATTTAAGACTAGCTCTAAATCACACTCTAAACCTGCTTGTCGGCTTCCAGCAGCAATTCTCCCCAATGCCATCCTGGCAGCACAGCACCCTCCGCCTTTTCTCACCTCAACAACCCCCATCATCCACATACAGAGAATTGTGGAAAATTGGATTTTCACCAGGTTTTCTCTAACAGTGAACTTTTATATTTAAAGACAACTTTAATACTAATTTGTGGTACACTGGTAGTAGGGGGAGGCCTTAAGAGAAGGAACAGACACATATACTGAAAGAAAGTAGTTTGGTCCTTCTACACTTCTATGAGACTCGTAGTATTTTCTGTGCTTTAATTAGCCACCATCTTCTAATGCTGTGTCAGTATATACCTGCAGAACCTTAAAGCCAATTTCAACCCAAAATTATCTAGTCCTGAGCCATCAGATACCACAGCTAGTGAAATACCTTCTTGTATCTGCAGTGCAAGTAGTAATGCTCCAGGCATACAAACTTCACAAAATTTAAGAAGTGTTTAAAGCACAGATTTGTCAGCACCTCTTAATCCTTTCTGCAATGGTTCTGTTCAGCTTCACAATTTGTCCAGCAGAAATCATCACACACTCAGTATTTCGTGGCAATGCATTTCACAGTCTGCCCAGAAGGACCTTAATTGTGAGGTGAAAGTCCACAGCTCCAGCAAAACCAATGCTTTGGTACTGTGCATGAAGACACATGCAGTCCATGTGCACTTGTACCACTGTACAACCCAAGCTCAGACTGAAGAGCTGAGGTTATGCTGCCTGAGGTCCTCCTTTCTACATTTCCATCTCACCAATACTGGCTCTTTTTAATTCAAGGGAGGATTCTTGGTGACAGACCTACTGCTTAGCTACCTGTGTAGGGACGCCCCCTTAGGGCTTCAAGCTTTGATTAATACTCTGAGTAGTCTAGCCACTAAAAAAACCTTCTTTTTTTAATTTCTGCTTTTTGTGGGGTTTTTCCCCCAGCATTCCCATGACACCACCAAGGGAGATGCTGCATAAAGTCATCAGATTGTGAACAGTCTGGTAATGGAATCAGTGCAGTTCATGAATGTGACTTTACCATCAGAGTTATTTTCAACCAGAAATGCTTATCTTGCAATTCTCCAATAAGTATTCTAATTACACTGGTCATGTACGGACTAGAGCTGTGATCACAGAATCACAGAACCACAGGGGTTGGAAGGAGCCTCCAGAGATCATCAGGTCTAACCCCCCTGCCAGAGTAGGTTCCTTAGGATAGGTCACACAGGGAGGCGCCCAGATGGGTCTTGAATATCTCCAGAGAAGGAGACTCCACACCCCCCTGGGCAGCCTGTCCCACGGCTCTGTCACCCTCACTGTGAAAAAGTTCTTCTGCATGTTGGTGCGGAACTTCCTGTGCTCCAACTTGCAGCCATTGTCCCCACAGACCATTGAAAAGAGGCTGGTTGTTTCCCTCTGTCTCTCACACTTAAGATATTTATAAACATCAATAAGATCCCCTCTTAGTCGTCTTTTCTCAAGGCTGAACAGCCCCAGTTCATTGAACCTTTCCTCATAGGGGAGATGCTGCAGGCCCTTAATCATCTTTGTAGCTCTCTGACAACATAAGTAAGAGGATGACATTGGAGAAAGTCATGCTCACAATAATTGAGGAAGGGGAAACCAACTGTGCAATGGCCACCATTACAAAATGGCCACCAGCTGTGGCCAAATTTTGTCTTCTTCCTATTCAGCATTCAAAATAACATGTACATATATTGCTGTGTAAACATACGTACCTACCAAACCACCAGAACATAAAACATTACAGCCCGATAGGTCCCAAGCTAGATGCTTGTACTGGAGAGGCAATCGGCCACTCTGTGGTGCATGTGTAACTGGCTCAAAAATAATGAACTGCCACAGGGAACTGGGGGGAAAGAGCCTCCAATTGCCAGAGAAGTGGGTCAGGTGAAAAGGCCCCTGACAGAGCACTGCTTCTGTATTTCAACGGTAAGGCGACATGTACTAAATAAACCCCTATTCTCTTTTGGGTCTGAACTCATGATATAAAGGATGTAAGTAGACAGTACAGAATTGACAATTCAGCCAGTAGTCTGAACATAAAGACATAGATAATTCGCTATCTTGGTTATTTTTGCTATGCCACTTGAACTTTCCACTCAGCAATGAATAAATCTGTGTGGAGACGACATCAGTAAGGCTGCACAGGCCATAGAAATGCAAAAGTTGACCCATATTTGTCACAGGGCAGAATTTTGGTATTCAAGGCCCTAAAGTAAGTTTCAGTTCCTCATCTCAAACCATGGTCATGTCTCTGTAGTGCACAGAGAGGAGTAAGCTTAAAGTTGTTATAAATGTCAAGCTCTCCTCAGAATATGTATTTTGCAGTTTTAGGACCAGCATGTTAACATCATGCATGAAGTGACTTAGTGACACAACAGCACCCTCGGGTACAGTGCGTACACAAACAAAAAAACAGCTTTTTGGCCATGCAAATAAAAAATACCATCCAGCATTTCTGGCACTATCTGGTGAAACAAAGAAACGTAGACAGAGTTTTTCAGCAAGTGAATAGGTTTACTTCCTAACTTGTGCATTTTTTACTTTATAAGAATTTACCACGAGTCACTTGTAACATTTGGATACAATCTTCTGAAAAGAAACACAATCACATTGTATTTTTCCAGTATCTTAGCAATGGACAAACATGAATGCACTTGCTGCAACTCTGAAAATTGCTACCCATCTCTGTGTAATCTCTAAACCCAGAAGATTGTGCTTTGAGGCCAAACTGTCTGACTGATACTGAGGAATTAAAGCATCAAACTGACTTTTAAAATATACCATAACACTAATAGGTCTTTGTTGCTCTCTCTGATTCACTTATATAAACCTTCTAGAGAACTGAGGCTACAATCATAATGCTTTCTGCCAAGAAACTTGATCCCTAAAGCCACATTTACAGGAAAACAGGATGGCCAACGTAATTACTGCACTAATGCAAAACTTTGCACTATCATTCCATTTATTCTTCCTGAAAACAAACTTTGGCAAACTTGAACAAAAGCAGGAGACTCCCATTTTTCATAACAAGGACAAGATACTTCATTTTGCTTTGCTTTCCCTTACTTGGAATTAGTGTATGGAGAGAATTATACAACATGTTTGCCATGTTGTCTGTCTTTTCCTTTTGCTTTTCCCTGAATTCCTTTACATGTCTAAAATATAGTGCCAGGATGTACACACGTGTAACTAGGAAATCAAAGTCACTTTTCAGTATTGTCTAACACTCTTTCACTGGAATCAGAACACTTTTATTTTCAGAAGACTCAGATACCGAACTCCAGCTGCAGTTCCTCAGAACTGTGAAAACTGATGTTATTCTTTTAAACAAATATAATACCATGACAGTCTGCCCACTTAGAAGATGCATGCCTTAATACTTGCAGCATATTTTTCTCTGAATCATCCTATGACCTATGGAACTATCACCTTTTTAAGTTGATAGGTGTGTTTATTAGTACTTAGCACTTTTCTAGGGTAATATTACTATCTAGCTCGTAGCTGTCTGGCAGCGGTTATCAGAAACTGCCCGAGCTGTTAGGCATGTGGATTCTGAGTGGAAAGTATTAATTAGCTCGTGCTATTTGCAGAAGAATGAGGGTGACAGCTAAAAAAGTTCAAGACTTGACACTCAGAAACCGCAATACCAAGAATAAAGACAGTTTTACATTGCACTGTGTTATAGTTATTTTCCTGGTAGGAGACGTAAATCTTCACAGAGTCTTGCCTGTGTACCTTTTGCAGGATCCACAATCAATCCCTTTCATTAATTCTTTCCCACTGAGGCAATATATCAGATAGGAGCCACTGTTTAGAGTGGCTAAATAGAGAGGATTGCACTGAATTTAAACAGCATTATTAGGTTTGGGGTACTACCATGAACACAGCATTTCTGTTGGTCATCCTGTGGGGTGTTGTAAGAGAAAACAGAGATTTGTTTCAGCAGGGAGAGTCTGAGCAGGTTACAGGTTACCCCATTAAAAAGAAGGGAAAATCATAGGCATTCAATGTTCTGATAGCAGGGAGTAGTCCCCTTTAGGATTCCTTCTAGCAAATTAAATGTGCCCGAATAAATTTTCTCAGCTTGTTTAACTGCCTGGACTAAAGATAAAAGTCCCTTTTCCCATTACAGAGTACAGTTGTTATGTTTCTTTAAACGTAGTTGAGGTAAACAAAGTGGTTTTGGCCCACAGGGGCCAGTTTGGAACAGGTTACACCAAGTAGCTATTGGACTTTAATAATTACATGGCGAGCGTGTACCAGTCCCAGCGATGGATACGGTTTTAGTTCTTGAGTTAGTCTTGATCGCCTCTCTAATGCTCTAATTTCCACTCCCAGGGTTTGCCTCTCTGTGAGTACAATGGACAGGAAATGATAGAAAATCCAGGTACATTTGTCCTCTAACATGTTTAAGTTCCCTTTAACTGCTGTAACTCTTCCCTTGATTGCAGCATCTGCAGCACTTCGATTTTTAATTTTTTTAAGGTATCTGGAGGAATGACCACACTGGCTTCCTATCCACCAAGCACCTAAAAAAATCCATCTTTACTTGGTCCCTGAAATTTTCCAGGTGGAATTGCAAGCTCTGCTTTATTTAGTGCTTGGCACGCTGCTGCTGCTACCGCTTCCTCCACCTTCTCAGGGGAAGTTCCTCCAAGCAGAGCATCACCTATATATTGCTGCAGTTTCACACCTTGGGGGAGGGAGAGGGTAAAAGCTCAACAAACGCGACGTGAGAAATTGTGGGTGAATATTTATTCACCCCCGGGGCGGCCTGCTAAAGGTATACTGTGTTCTCTCCCAGGTTAAAGCAGACTTTCCATCCTCCTTCCACGGGAACCGGCAAGAACAGATCTTTTACATCTGTTTACATCCTTTTTTACACCTTTTTAACATTTTTTTACACGTTTTTAAAGGTTTTGTGCTTGCAAAGTAGCTGTTGAAGTTGGCAAAGTTTTGGTAGTTGGCAAAGTTTTGGTAGGGCGGCGGGTAGCTGGGGAATCGGGCGCTGGGGAGGCGACGGTCGGCTGCCTCACGCCTGGTCTCCGAGCTGGCCGGGCAGGTGAGGGAGTTCCATGGGAACCGCTTTGTCGCCCGCCCAAGTGAGCCAGGGCTTCGGCAGCGCCGCTGCGGGAACGGAGCGCTGAGGTACAGGTGACACGGGCAGCGCAGGGGCGCTGCGCCCCCCCGGCTTCCCCGCCGGGGGCTGGGGTCCAAGAGCCGCGCCCTCCCGGGTTCGCCCCTCTCCAACATCGAAACCCAAATACATTGTCGCGACGAATTGCGAAAGGAGGAGTCGCCGTGCCCTCCTCGCCCGGGAGCCGAGCACTGGCCTCGGCGCTCTGACAGACGAGACCCGCTCCGCTCACATGGGGATCGCGTGCCCAGCCTCTCGGCGCCTCGGCCCGTCGGGGTGGCAACCTGCGCGCCCGCATCTGTCCCAGACTTCGCCGACTGTCCCCGGGTACCAAGTGGGATTAAAATGCATGGGCCACCACCGCTCGCATACCGATAAGCCGCAGCTCGTTGGTCAGGCAGGGCCGCCCGCCTCCCGGATGGGGCCGGCTTTTGGCTTGGAGCCCCGGGGGGCGGAAGGGGTTGGCCCCCTTTCTGGGGACTGAGGGCTGGGGCCGGGGGGGAGCGTTAAGTGTGTTTCGTGTGTTAGTTACGCGTGTGCGTGTGTCACGCGTTGTGATCTCCTCCCCGGGGCTTCAGGTTTTGCTTTTCGGCTGGGGCAGCTCCCCAGCCCGCCTCGGGGCTGCGGCAGTGCCGGGCATGAAGCCTGTGCGTGCAGGGAGATGCTGGAGGGCATTGTCGGCATTATCACCCAGTCCCCTCTGTCCGTCCCGATCTCTCCTTTTGCAACTAGATGGGCTTTTAAGAATTGCCGGAACACCTCTAATCGGGGGTTTTAACATCGCCTTTGTGCGGCCACGAATTCTTTTATGTGCTCTCCGAAGGCTTCCCGTTCTGAGAAGCTGGGGCTCGGATCCCCGCTGTGCCTCCGTGACCCATCGGCGACACGCAGGATGTGCCGTTCCGCAGGCTAGGCCACTCCGTCGCGGGTGGAGTCACGCACTTCGTTCACAAACGAGAAGCGACAGTAGCCTTACCGATAGAGAGCAGCCACTTAACGAAGTTCGGCTTTCACATGACTCGATGGCGTGGAACGCTGGTTTATTTACTGCATAGAGGACCGGCTCAGAGAAAACTCTGGCAAAGACCCTCCTGTTGAGTCACAAGGTTCACCAAGAACCCCCTGGCTTTCCAAACTTCCACAGAGATGACTCCAGGTGTGGCCGGATTCAATCTTAGGCCCAGACTCGACCAACAGTTTACATCTGAAGTGCTATGCAAGCACAATCAACCCTTTATATCGCTTAGCTAAATTTATCACTTTGAAGGTTTAGCTCGCTATCAGTCACTTACCAAGCCTCTGTGACATTAAGGAATCACTCAGCCTCGAGGAACAGCCTTGAGAGGCGACCCTACTCAAGGGGAGAGCCTGGCGTGCACAGCAGAGCTCAATGGGCTCTGGGTCACCCACTATTTATAGAGTAAAATGACTGATTTGTAGTCCCATTTGCCAACCAGCAAGATGCCTGTGTCACTGCTGAGACAGCCCTCCGCTACCGTGCTGCCATCCCTCCTCCAAAGTCCAGCATAAGCTGGATGCTGGCAACATCCATGGTCATGGCAGGGCAGGGTGGGTGGGGTGGGGTGGGGTGTTGGATCTAGGTGATCTTTGAGCTCACTCCCAATCCAAACCATTCCATGATTCTATGATGCTTCTATGATCATGACCTGCACTGGTGGTCATGGCTTAAGTGGCAGGGGGGAAAGCACGCCTTGCTTCACACTGGTTACCACAACACTGTGATTTCTGTAATACTCTCATTACTGCCCGGTTGTTTCTCTGAATGCTGGCAGTGTCCATACTTTTGTGACAAGTGACAAGTTTTTAACTAGAAAAAGGGTTTGGGATTTTTTCACCTTCTAGTCTTAGAAAAGGCCCTTTCCCATGCACAGTCATCAGCAATGAGAAACCGGTAGAAAATTCTGTGCCTGTATTTTGTCAAGTCATTAAATTACCTGTGTTTTGGCAGAGTATCTGGAATCGATAGAGCTAGACCTCTAGCATTTCCAGAAATATTTTCTGCAGTGAGCAGTGGCTGCAAACAGTCTCATACAAGTGTTTTCTATGATCACGAGTGACAGTGTTTCACTTCCCAGAAGTTCTTGCATAGAGGCTGCTATCTGAAGGGAGAAGCTAACAACCATGGTGTCCTGCAGCACTAGCATTTGCTCCACTGATAAGATTTTCAGGGCCAACAGAGAGGAGGCAGTTGCTTAGAGATTAATTATCTCCCTCTGCAATGATGTCCTTGGGAATAGTAATTCCTTGGGAATAGTAATTCCAGAGTTTTTGGTAGGAAACAAGACAGACAGAACACACTGTTCCTTGGGTACTGCGTTTCTGCTATGACAGCACCTAAAGAGTCTGAAAAGCCACACTGCCTGGGAGGAGGGGATGTGGCAACATTATATACTCCTAAAATTCTTTATAGCAGCCCTGCAGTATCTGAAGAGGCCTGAAGGAAAGCTGGGGAGCCGCTGTTAACAAGGGCAGGGAGTGACAGGACAGGGGTAATGACCTTAAGCTTAAGGAAGGTAGATTTAGGTTAGACATTAGGAAGAAATTCTTCCCTGTGAGGACAGTGAGGCCCTGGCACAGGCTGCTTAGAGAAGCTGTGGCTGCCCCATCCCTGGAAGTGTTCAAGACCTGGCTGGATGGGGCTTTGGTCAGCCTGGTCTGGTGGAAGGTATCCCTGCTCATGGCTGGGGGCTTTGAGGTCCCTTTCAATCAAAACCATTCTGTGATTCTATAAAACTATCAAAGTATACAATGGACTTCTCTAAATGGACACAAGACCCAAAATTTACCAACATAATAATTTTACCATCTATACCTAGTCAAGATTCCCCCACTGAAATGAAGCAAAAGTAGACTGCATGCCATTTCTTCTGAGGTGCACTGTTCTTTCTTTAAGTCTCTCTTCCTCATGCCCAAACCCAAACTTTTTTTCTGCAAAACTCCTTCTCAGCTGCTAACACATCTGTCAAAATTAACCTATTTAATATACAATTTAAGCCCCAAATAATTACACAGCATGAATTCCTTGCCTAGACTTTGTTAGAATCAAGATAGATAGATCTGATTTATAGGGGATTAAAGCATCCATACAACTTCAGTAAGATGAAGTCGATCAGACTCAATCATGAAGTATAGTCAGATTGAGTCTTATGTCCTTTCAAACCACTAAATCTTTGAGAACTATGTTCAAAATGTTCTCAGATCGTCTGCTGAAGGTAAGAACTACAGACAATAACCGCTGTCCGGTGCCAGTACAAGCTGCCCCATGGGCTCTGTTCTAATGGTTGCACTCTCACTAGAGAAACTGACAAATTAAAAATACTGAAAACAAATACCCGCACAATAAGACATAGTTTTACGTGTGTGGGTGTACATCTTAAAGAACACAATTTTTCCAGCAGGGTATTTCCAGCATGGAGGTTCTCCATCTGTGACACAGGCCCTTTTGGAGAACTGCGGACGAGAAAATAATTACACAAGACCAGTTTGTTCCTGCTTGGCTGAGAATTAACTGAGTTAAGAATGAAAAAAGTCAGCAGGGCCTTGCTGGACTTACGAGCTCAGGTTAGTTTCACAAATGCGCCACGGGCACCACAGCCAGTGTCACTGCATAGACTGGTTTATGCGAACAACCCAAGTGCTTGCCCAGTTGCTTGCTCCCATTGCCACACGAGGCCAGCTGCTGTGCCAGAGCAGTTGCCTTCATACCTGCGCAACAAACCAGACCGGGGAAGTATTCCAGATGAAACCAAGAAGCTCACTTGGATTTCGCGATGGCTCACCACATGGCCACACTCCTGTCAGGACAGAAGCAGCAGTGGCACATGTCCATGAATGGTGGGGGAAAAAAGAAAATAAAAAAGGAATATTTTTTTTAAAAAAAATCACTCCTTTTACAGGCAGCTTAGCGAGTTTGCAAACCCACCAAAAGAGCCTGCAACTACACCTGGGGAGGCGAGAGATGAGCAGGACCCAGGGAGGTATGTTGCCATTTTTCTTAGGTGAGATTTGGGTCAATTCGCACCGAGTTTTTGGGCAGAAGGTTCAAATGCAGCACTACGCACGTCCCAGAGGCTGCAGCAGCTGCTCCAGAGTACTCCTGAGTTAGGCAGGAATACCTAGGAGCAGTGTATGTGGATTAGACACTAATCTCTAGCATTCGAGCTGTCCTTAATGAAAAGATAATGGGCCAGGTTAGCTTTCAACGAAAACAAGAGAAGCCTTGTAATTCCACTTTGTGCTTTAATACGTGCACCGCGGCGCACAAAGCCCTGTCCAGGTACTCAATTCGGGGGGCGGGTAATTTCCACGAGCGGCAGGCCTGAAGCCACGGCAACGTCCGCGGTAGTTTCTGCTCACCGCAGGGGGGATGCAGGAAGGAGGAACGGCAGTCACACCGGGTCCGGCCCGAAACCCTCCCTTCCCAACGCCGGGGACCGGCGGCGGGGCTCGCGCGTCGCTAGGGCACCCAGCGGCTTGGCAAGCCGCGCCGGACCCCCCTCCCCCCTCCCCAGTTTTATCAAACGGGGGGTCAAGTATAATAAATTGAGAACAAGCAGAACGTAACGCCGCGTTGCATCAGAACTGCGAACTAACGCTGTCCCCTCAGGTCTCCCCCCAGCAGACGCCTCTTCCCCCCTCACCCCGCTCCACCCGCAGGACGCGGGGCCCGAGCCGGGGTGCGGGTCACCGCGGCGGCACCCTACCAAACGCTGCCGGCGGTACCGGCCGCACAAGGAGGAGGAGGAGGAGGGGGGACACGAACCTGCCCCACCGCGTGCCGGCCCGCGGCCCCTCCCCCAGCCCCGGTGCCGCTGCGCGCCTCCCCGCTCGTCCCCCACCCCGCCGCTGCCTCAGTTTCCCCTCCGCGCACGCCGAGCCGCTGCCGGGCGAGGGGCGTGCGAGCAAATGGGGGGGGGAGGTGGAGGGGGGCGCGGGTGGCAGCCGGGGACGTGCCGGGGGAGGCCGGCGCTCGGCTCCGTCCCCGCCACGCGGCGCGGGAGGCCGCGCGCGCAGCGAGGGCTGCCTCCCGCCGCGCTACCTGTGGGGGGAGGGGCGGCGGGTGGGGGATCCCCCGTAACCGTCTCCAACCGCTACCCTCCCTGCCGCGCCAGCGCCTCGCCCCCCGCTCCCCCGCCGGCCAATCGGAGCGCTGCGCACGTGACGAGCGTTCCCTTCGATGACCTCATCCCTGGTGTGGGATGACGTCAAATTCAAGATGGATGGAATCACGGCGGTGGCAGCAGCGCGCGCGGGCGAACCGTGAAAGGAGGCGCCGAGGGGGGCAGCAGGGGGGGGCGCGGCTGGCGGCGGAGAGGGTGAGTAACGGCCGCGTCTCGCGCCCGTTTCGGGGGCTGCCCGCGCCGTATGGGTCTCCCCGTGTACAAAGGCGTCTTTTCCTGACGTAACTCTGAGGTGGTTTTTTTTTTTTCCCCCCACCGAGCGGGGCTGCGGTCCCCGAGCAGCGCAGCGCGCCTGCGCCGGTTACGAAACTCGCCTCCCTCGCCTACCGCGCATGCTCCTTTTTGCTTTGAGGAAACGGCCGGGTGCCCGCAGCGCCGGCACACGCCCGCCACATAGACTTGCCGGCCGCCCCCCCGCGCATGCTCCGCGCTCGCACACCGCTTCTGCTGCCTCTTGCGCCTGCGCCGCTCCACCCACCCCCTCACTCCCCCCTCCCTCCCCGGACGGAATTCCGCTGAACTGCGCCTGCTCGGGCGGTCGGAGCCCGAGGCGTGGGGGGGGGGGGGGGGGGCGGAGTGAAGGGGGCAGCGCCTCCGGCCGCCCTCCCTCCGTGGCGCATGCGGAGTGGCGCCGTTTTGCCGGGCGGAGGCGGGGAGAGGGGCGGTGTGGCTGGGCGGTGCGGCGAGAAGGGGCGGGACGCGCGGCCGCCCACCTGTGCCGCACCCGGCTGGGGGGCAGCGCCGCCTCAGGAGGTGGTTACCCAACCCCGCCGCAGCGGCCGCGTGAGGGGAGGGGAGGGGCGGGGCGGGGCTGGGCAGGGGGTACGGGCACACGCGGGGCTTCTTGACGGTACTGGAGCTTCGCGCCCACCCTCCCTTCCCCTCCCTTCCCCTCCCTTCCCATCCCTTCCCATCCCCTCCCCTCCCTTCCCATCCCCTTCCCTCCCTTCCCCTCCCCTCCATCGCCCCCTGCGGGGCCGCGGGAGCGGCAGCTCACGACCCGCCCCGGGCGAGTACAGCCTGGAGCCTGAGCTGTAAAACACGGCAGGGGGGCTGTGCCTCCGTGCCGTAGGTCCTCCCCGGTGTGCCTTGAAGGGAGCCACCGTATCCTGCCAGTTTCAGGGCGGAAAGCAATCCAGCAGGCTCCCTGCGACGTATAAGTACATTGCGGGCGTTAAATAAAGTGCAGTGGGTTTGGGGGCTTTGGTTTTGTTTGGTTTTTTTGTTTGTTTAAACTATCCCAAGCGCTCTTTGGCTGTATTATTCATGAGTAGGGCAAAACTACATCTTAGCGTCTAGGGGAACCCCTCCGCCCCTGCGCTGTGTGCCAGCCTCTGCGGGAAGCTGTGGAGGGTGTTCTAACCTGAGCACAGCCGTCAGCGGTTTACTTCAGTGCTCTCTGGAGTCCCAAGTGCCGTTACATGCCCGGGTCGGGTGCTGCTTGTGAAGTATCAAACCTGTGGGAAACTCGATAGAAACCGAGACAGGAAATACTGTGGCATTTCGTTGTGTAAGATCTTGATGATTAAATGGCACTTATTTGAAAAGCTCTTCTTGCCCTTGGAATCGCAGTGGAAATAAGAACTAGAGAGGCTGTAGGTATAACAAGAGGCTGTGAGGATGGTCACACGTCTCTTGTGAACACCGTGAAAGTCTTGTAGTTAACTCATAGTTAACATTTGTATCCTTAGGCAAATGTTAGTAGAAAAATAGAGGGGCTTAAAATATATATATTTTTATACAGCAAGGGTTTAAATATTCAATCAGGAGTAGTAAATATGATGATACAGGTAAATCTGCTGCTGCTTCGTGTTTGTGTTGCCTGAACGCTGCCAATTAACAGTGTTCTGTTCTGACTTTGCTCAAGCTGACAGACTTTGACTAAAATTTTCCGCCAGGGTTATGCCAGTGTTGTTGAGGGGAAGTTTTGAACAAACTTTAGCAACTTTTTTATAAACCTTGTTTATAATAATAATAATTTAAAAAAAAAAAACCCAAACCAAAAAACACTCCAAAACCCACCAAACCCAACAAAAAAAACCCCCAAAACAGATTATGTGGCCATCTCTTGCATGGAAGGGAACCTGACATCTGCTTCTCAGAAATTTTATTTCCCACATGCCGTACAGTTGTAGTCTTGCAAGAACATTTGGTTTATCTTAGAAAGCCTGCTCAACCTGACTGTGTTTTGAACACTTAAAGAACTGCCATTTGGTTGTTCTCTGTAGCCACTTTCAGGGAGATGTCACAAATTGCAGTCTTTGGAGTTTTCAGCTACAACAGTGTGTGCCAGACCAGGATTTATCAGAGTTTTTTTCCAGCTTTGAGTTCCCCCAAGCCTGCTGGAACCATGCTAACCCCACGGGATTGGAACCAAGAGTGATCTCCTTGCTCTCAGTGGTGCTTGTGTTCCTCTCCTAATTTCAACATTGCCCTGTGATCCAAAATAGGATTCAAGTCATAATGAGTCAGGTGCTTGTTTAAGGTAACTTATCCTTGTATGTTAGCATTGTTATTAATTATAAAAAGAGGCGGTCACTTGTAAGAAGTTCCTGCTGTCTGTTTGTGCTTTACAAGTGAATGGTACACAAGTAGAGTGTGGATGCTTGTGTTTCCTTTTCCTACTGTGTAGGCTCCAAGTGTCAGGGTGATCCTCTGTCAGCTGACTCAAATTCAACATGCTGCTCAGACTGAGAACCCTCCAAGTCACTAGAAGCCTCGTATCACTAAGGGATTTTTTTTTGTGAGCTCGTGTTTTGTATGTATGTGATGTGGTACTACAGAATGCTGGTGCACAGAGAATTAAGTAGTTGGTGCTCTGATCATCTTCAGAGTAATGGCTGATCGTGTGTTCCTTAAAATTAGAGGCATGCCAGCATTTGGGGTTAGAAGGACAGCTTTAGAGAAAGTCGTGAGCTGTATTGAGTCATGAGTCATGCTGTATTGAGGTTGTTAAATTTTGAACTTCAGTAGCTGTGAAGGAGTTACCAAGTAACTTCCAGCTACAGTTTTCAAGGTTTTGAAAGCCGTTTTATCTGCAAGATAGTGATAGCTACAGTCTATAAACAAGTGTAGGTTTACAGGATAGAAGAAGGAGGAGCTTAAGGAGAGGAAGTTGGGCTGTACTGTATTCACCATATGGTTTGTACTGCACTGGGAGGTACTGTGCTGTGAGTCACACACTACAGTTGCAGCTGTTTCCAGCTCTCCTTAAATGAAATTCTCAACTTTTGAGCCAGTGAGCTGTTTTATAATGAACTCTGCTACAGTTAATGATCTGAGTTTCTTGGAATGGGGGGGGGAGGGGAAGAGGCAGCAAAAACCACTTTGTTGCAAGTGGAGAGACTGCAATATGCCCTGCTTTAAAATAGACGGAGTCACTTTCCCCAAGTATTTATGGTGGAGACTTAAGACTAATCTGTGTACTGTAATTTTAAATTTTTTTCTTTAATGATAATATTTAAGACCACAGGTCTGTCGCTTTTTATTTAATTCAGCAATGAAATAAATAAATAATTTGTTGTCTTTGCTTATTGGCTGCTTAATGTATTGTGTTGCTCCTGAATAGTTCCGGCATACTTTATGAATAAGAAAAGAAAGTGTTGAGCTGCTCTTCTGCATCCTTAAACTCATTCTGCCTCCACCATTATCACCATCAGTTCAGCAATATTGCAGTATTGGAAATAAAGTTTTAAAGTCACCTGGTCCTGATTGTTGAGCTGAGATGTAGTGAAACGCTAAACACACATTGTGCAAAATCTTTCCATACAATCCATGATAAGAAAGCATGAAAAATCCTTTGGCTAAATATGTTTTTAAAACATGTTGTTTAATTTATCTGTTTGTGGTAATTTGTATACAATTAAATCTCATTCTTCAGGAAAGGATTCTTTTTTTTTCTCCTTTTTTTGTCTTTGAGTGTTAATCCCCTTACCCGTGGTTTATCCTACATCAGCGCTTGACAGTGTAAGTAATCTTCAGGTTGCAATTCATTCTCAGTAATCTCTGGTAAGTTGTGGTTAGCTCAGGGTCAGTCATTACGCTGGGGACAGCTAGAGTACCTGCCACCCCCCTTGCCGCTTCTCCCCCTGACTGATTTCCCTCAAGTACCGTGCAGCTCCTGCATAGGCTGGCACCAAGCCTGACACCAGACCACAGTGGAACTAGGAGCTCACCAATAGTCTCAGTGGGGTAGTGCCCACTAGTCAAAAAAACCCAACCCAACAACACATTAGAGCTACTTTTGGGTGAAGTATTAGGCCTTCTGGACTAAATACATTTGTAAGTATCTTTGGAGAATTTTTCAAAAATGGTGTACTTGGGGTACAGTAATTTTGCTTCACAAAAATCCTTTTAAAGGAACTCAAACGTGGTAGGGGAAGAAGCAGAATCACAGTGATTTCTAATCACACTTTGCCACCACCTAACCTTCCTGTTGCAAACAAAAGGAATTAGCTTATTTTGTGCCAGAACATTCTGTCTGAGTACAGTCCTTCAGCTGTTGAGGTCAATGGCCAAATTCTGTGGAAATCCAGTAAGAACAGGACTGTCTTCTTTCTCTTAAGTCCTTTTGAAGAGTAAAGAAAAGATGCATAGTGTTCCTGTTCATGGAGGAGCTTTTAAATTTGTGTGTGAGACGTTACCTACCTCTGAATGCACATGGAATTTGAGTAAGCTGAAAATCTTCCATGTGCTCTTCGTGACCTTGTAAATCTCTTGCGTAAAATTCATGTTAAATGGCTGCTGTCTTTCCCCTTTTACAGTATCATTTTCCTAGTATCTTGCCTGTATTTAATGATGGTGTTTTCTTTGGATCCCTTCAGTGGGTGGAAGGTACCTGCATTCCCTGAATCATAAGTTTCTCACTTGGTGATTTTTTTTTTTAATTTTTTTTTGGCTCAGCTTTTACATTTGTTCTGCATGTTTCAGATTTAAGTGCATGATTTTTTTTCCTCATCTCTTGTTTTTTTTATAGAACCCATAGTGTATATACATAGCTCAGTTGAGAGAAAAGTACCTTATATGGCTATAAATGTGGGTTTTTTTCCCCATCTGAAATACATTATGCCGGTAAAAAGCACCTTTATGTTAATAGAAATATGCCCACAGTTAGGATTTTTCATTTTCACTACACCAGCAAAATTAAAAGCAGTATATAGACAAGATTGTATTCTGAATCAGGCCAGTTGAACCAAGAAAGATCAACCCATGCAGTATACCAGGTGACTGAATATTCTTAAATTTGCTAAGTATATCTCCGCATTACCAAATAAATAATAAAGTCAACCTGTAGAAAGAATGGAAGTGTACATGTTTTTGGTGTGTGTCTCCCCTTCTTCAAATTCTTGTTTTCTTGCATGTCTTACCAAAAAAACCCATATGAATTGTCGGGGAAGACAGCAGGCCTGCCGGCGGCCTAGCTCTCTTCTCCCACGATTTAGGCCCTCACAATGTTCTTCTGTTCCCATGAGAAAGGAGAAGTTACTCATGCTCTGAGGGTCCTAATAATCACATTCTCAAAACACAGTGGCCTTGTTGATAGGGGTACAGGCTACCCTAAACCAAGAAGCAGTTATGGGAAGGTATTTGGGAGTAATGGAACATGTTAAGAACCAACCATAACAAGATGGTCAAAACCAGCAGGTGTGCGGATACTTTTAGGCATTAAAAGTAAATTAACCATATTTAGCTATAAGATATGCTTATCAGAACTCGTTATAATTACCAACCAATCGATATGGTGTGAACAGTGTGTGTAACCAATTAGCAGGTTTTTAGCTTGCCACATTTGTAGTAATAAAGGTATATAATCTGTGTGATTTCACCCAATAAAATGGCTTCACCTAAAATTCATATCGAATTGCGTGTTGCTCTCTGCCGGTTGCCACAATGAAATATTTCTGGGGATGGAGTTTTTGTAGGTGTTTAACTTACATGGCCACCAAGCCTTTGGGTCTTGTTCCATCAGGGAGTTTCATGGTGATGTTACAAAACCCAAGAGAATGAAAACTGAGGAACACCTTAGGGAAAGGGATTTTGAAACTTTTTAGTCTCTCGATTTAGTCTTCAGTGATTTGGATGGTGAGTTACACACCTTTCAGTGGAGGCACTGAGACCAAGACAAATATTTTATCCAACCTTGATGTGCTTTAGTCTTCATGAACTCTTTGAAGAAGACCCAGAAGAGCTCCCAGCCCAGCCAGTGCACATTCCTGCCCTCTCCTTGACATCTGTGACCAGCAGGATCAGCTTACTGAGGTGACAGTGCGCTGTGCCTTCCTTACCCAGGGAGTGGGACATAGGCTGCTCCTCGCAGGAGTGATCCCAGGTTAGACTGGGGGGAGAGTAAGACGCAATCACACCCGTAGCTGCTGCTTGTTTGCATGCTAGGCTGAGAAGGACAAGTGGAGCTTGGGGGTGTTAGTCTGAGGTTTTGTAGTTTGCTGCAGGTCAGGAGGAGCCGTGTCGAGTGTCTGGGTGAAACTACAATCTGAAAGTGAAAAGTAGCCTCCGATTTCTAAGAGAAATTCTAATTTTATCAGGATAACTGCTGGTTATGTCTCTAGTAGAGGACAAAAATCCAGAGACTGCACAATATTGGAGCATTTCTTCCTTTCTCTAAATTTCTGCTTCTGTATGTGGAGGATAAATAGTTGAAAGCTAAGAGAGGAATTTCACGCACTAGCAGATATATTGATTATCTGAATTTTTGGCCTGTCTTCATACCAGTGTGTGTCTCCTTGCTGTTGACCTATTGGAAATTACAAGCTTTTCTTTTCATGGAGAAAGTCTGTGATATTGTCTGTGGTGGAAAACAGCAACAGCAGTTGATATAACATTTTGTTAAATTCAGAAAGACAGAATCCCTGAACTTGCAGAAAGAGATTACTCAAATATTTAGGTAGTAAAAAGATTATAGAAGTGCAAGCCACCTTGCTCTGCAGGTTTGGAATCTGTACATAAAGCTTTTGGGGGCATGTAGGGGTATGTGTAAACAAGTATGGATTGTAGGAGGGTATGTTGCAAAGGTTATTGGTGACACAAGAGGCATTGGATAAACTGTTGTCAAACTCAAATAATGAATTCCAGCATAGGATACTTAAGTAGAAGTTTAAGCAGTGCAGGTTTCTTTTGCATATGGACTCTTGATGAGTAATGGGGCTTTCCCCCCCTCCCTTGTATAGTCTGAAACAGCAAGGGGATTACCAGGGCCATCAAATCCTCTGCAAAGCACTTACAACCGAGTGCAACATTCCTGCATTTAGCTGGGGATACCTCAGGAAGTCACTTGTATCTTGTCTGAGTTTTATAATCCGTGTTTCTTTGAGGTTTTTTTGGGTTTTGTTACTTACGTTTTCCTTGTTGAAACCTCTCTCTTAGGTCTGCCTTGTTGCCTGACTCTTGTGTGAGTTTCCTCCTCGTTCCTTGCATTCTCTGCTTCTAACTGCAGTTTCCCACAGCCCTAGCGCCTCCTTGATGCAACGTTGCATCTCATTAAGTGTTCTCATTAAGTTCACCACCCTCAACATACCGCAGCTTTAGCTCACAACTATGTCGTTACAATGGAAGTCATCAGGCGGCATCAATATCTTTTAGTTGCTTGTGAACTTGCAAATGTAAGCTGCTGTGATGAAATTGTTCACACAGATCTCTGCCTGATTCTGTTGTAAAGTTTCCCTTTTGGCTTTGTTGTTTCTGAAAGTGAAGTTTCAGGTGGGCAAAGCTGATTGAACAACTTGCTGACAAAGGATGATGAGTTGTTCCATGGCTTCTCTTGCTGTGGCTTTGATGTTCACCTGACCTCTCCATGAGCTGATGAAGCTCCTAAACTATAAAATAGCAAACGTATAAAGATCTTGGTTGACTTTGTTTCCTTGTTTGTTTCCTGATTGATTTTAGGGAGCTGAATCAACTTACTGGGAGGTCAAATGAGCAACAGTGCTGGTGAAAGGAAGAGGAAGATACCACAGGGCTGGGAGGAGTGAGAGTAAGGGACAGAAGAAAGGAAGGGGAACTGCCACTTCAAAGACAGGTAGCCTTTGAAGATCAATAAACTACTGAGCCAAAGAATAAGCTTTTTCACCCTTTTCTTGTGAAGAGCTTCTCAAAATAGATATTGCCTTGTTGCAAAAAGTAATTTTGAAATAGTAGAGGTGAGGATTTTTTCTACCCTTCTTAAAAAATAATAAATCTTGCACCAAATAGCTTTCAGAGACTGAAGTGCCATAATTTGCTGGAATTGGTAGAAGGCTGCTGAAGACTGACCCTAAAATCTCATCCTGGACTCCCAAAGGAAGGCTGCAGGTGCTCCTGCTGCCCTTCCCCTTCCTGGGTCTGGAGTCTTGCTGTCACTGTTCCTCCTGAGTGCCATAGCATGTGACACCTGAACACAGACAATGGGAGATTTTGTGATACACCTGTACTGTTCCCTTGATGTTCCCCACATGTCATGGGAGAAAAGAGGAAAGAGTTTTGTTTCGAAGCTGTAGTGAAGAGGGGTGGAAAGAAGGGGTGGAAAGAAGCAGTTTATCTGGAGGAAAGATCTTGAGTAGTTAATGACAAAACAATCTTTAGCTGAGGAAGTATGATTCCTCAAACACCAGGAATCAAATCTAGTATTACAGGAGACTGCCATAGTTCTGTTATCTGTGCAGCAGCTAGGGACACCTTTTGTGTCAGGGTGTGTGTGTGTGGGGGTACAGTCAGCCAGGCATTGGCTTTGATGGCAAAGTGTTGTAAGGAGATCCTGCCTTCCTGCTGCCACTGCTTGCTGCCTCTTCAGTTATGCCAGTGCAATCCTTCTTGAAATTGTGGTTTAATATAAAACTTGACCACGGTTTGGATAAGAAATAATATATTTTTTAATGTATTGTCTCATTTGCTGTGTAATACAGGCCTGCAAATATTTGCACTGGCACAGCTGAAGGAGTAGTGAACAGCAGCATGCAGATAAGATGAACAAAAGAGAGTAGGAGTGTATTGTACCAACTTTGTTACTCAAAAATGTTCAACTAATGAAACTTTAAAACATTGCACATTTATTCTGGTAGTCTGGGTTGGGGGTTTTTTTGACATCCAAGTGTTTCAGGCTTGCAAGTGATATGTGTAAATGTGTCAAAATGGTTCTGCAAACCAGTTTTGGTTTTGTTTCTTAATGTAGCGTAGCTTGTTTTATTTCTGACTGATGTGTTTAAAGGCTATTAAGCCGAAAGTCAAGCACTTGAATTAGGAAATACCAGGATTAAAGCCGCCTTTGCAGGATTAAATTGGCTCCTTGCCATTTGTCTATGTTGCAGCCTTGGTTACTGTTAAAGTAACAGTATTACATTGCACCAAAGTGCTCTGCCTCCTTCCCTGCGCAGAGCAGGCTGTGCTCCGAGAAAAGACAGGGGGGAGTGTGGTAGGGTGCTCATCTCTTTCTTGTTTAATGTAGTAAACTGAAGGCATTCTATGAATGAAAGAAAGGAGAATGTGGAAAGAGGGATTTGGGATTGTGTATATTTTACACCTGTCTCTACTAACAATACTAGTGTGTTAGAATGGAAAAAGGAATGCATAGTAGTTTCATGGTGTTTGTTCTGCAAGTGTCTTACACAAGATACCAGGCCTGGGTAAAGCAGATTAAGATGAAAGATTTGAAAATATTTCAAAACATTTGACTAATATATTCCTTTCCCACTGTGTCCTTTAAGTATGGGTTCTGCAGTGACTTCTGTTGTGTGTCTCTACAATACTGTTGTCATTCAAGTTTCCTTCACAAGCACAGTGTTGATGTGTCACCTCCATACACCATACTGCAGCTTGCATCCCAGATGAATCACTTGAGTTTGCAAACTCCCTTTCTTTCAGATGAAGCTAAAGGAAAAGATGCATTCCTGCAACACTTGCTCTAAATAATGCTCCAAATGCTGTTCATGGGTGCTCAGATCATGAGACTGGATTATAGCCAGTCAGACCACTCTAAATTGCAGTGGCATCCACAAAGGAGACAGGTAGTGCACCCTCCTGGCTGTACTTTGAAAGCAAACCAGAACAGATTGGTTTCTGAGATTCGTAGAAGCTTGACTGCTCCGCTCCTTTTAGACGGACGAGTGGGGGGATTATGCATTATAACTGTCTGAGTTGAATTAAGGATAAGTTGCTTATGAAATGACACCGTCAGGCATTGAAACACTCAGTAAAGAGGCAGATCTGGTGAGGAATTGGAATTCTGCTTTTGCTATTGCCATCACACTGTTAACTTCAGATGTAGGAGTTGTAGCTCAATTCTGTGATGAAATGTTCAACGCCCTGAGACGCCCTATGTGACACCCTTTAAGTCGTTTCTCAATAAGTCCAATTTAGCCCTTGATCGCTTATTTATATCTACTAGTTGTTAGATTTGTTGCCTTCATTTCTTAATTATGGGGTTACAGCTTCTTAATATTGTTTTACTTTTTGAAGTTTTCAGTTCTGGTTGTTGGCTGATGAAAAGTTGTCCTGGTTTTCAGCTGGGATAGTGTTAATTTTCACAAGAAGCTGGGAGAGGACACAGCCAGGACAGCTGATGGAAACCAGCCAAAGTGGTATTTGATACCATGTGACAAGCTCAGTATATGGGGGAGGGTGGGGGTCTGGATCACTGCAGGGTACAGGCAGGCTGGACATTGGATTCTGGGTGGTGAGCAAACTGCACTGTATATCACATGCTTCGTATATTCTTTTGTTGGTATTGTTGTTGGTTTTATCTCCCTTTACTGTCCCAGTAAACTGTCCTTATCCCAACCCACAAGTTTTATCTTTTTATTCAGATTCCTCTCTCTGTCCTACTACAGGGAGGAATGGGGGAGCGAGCTGCCACGTGGTGCTCAGCTGCTGGCTGGGGCTGAACCACAACAGTCCTTTTCTGGCACCAAGTGTGGAGCTCAAAGGGTTGAGATAACAGATATGACCTGAGCATGTTAAAACAGTTGCTACATGCCTTGATTATATTAGTTAAATAGCTGCAGTTATTATATTAGGTAAACAGTTACTGGTCACAATGGTGTTTTGTTTGTTCACATGGCTGTGATGTGTAAACCCTTAGTTGCTGTATGTATTTCCTGTGGTGCTGTTTATCACCCCTGGTCAGGATTGTCCTAGCTGTACTGTGATGCAATATCAACATACAATAACACCACTGGCCATGAGGTTGAGCTGGTGTTTGCATGCAGCGTTGCTGTTGTGCCTGTACTTTGGACAACATCTCTTGAAATTGATTAATAATCACTCCCAGTGTATGGGGAAGGCATGGAGGGATACTTTCTCCTACTCTTTCACCTCCCCTTTTTCCTTCGGGCTGGATACAGCAGCTTTGGGAATTTTGAAAGCCCTTGGGGTGTTCAAGGCAGCATGCTCCTAGTGCTGTGGCTCCTGAGTGTGTTCAAGTCCTGTTCTGGGTTATAGAGAATCAATTTAAGAATGGCACCCAGGGGTCAGCCCCCTTCCCACCGATCAGGCCTACTCCCCCCCACCTGTATGGACCAATATCTCATCTATTAGGTGTAACTGTTCCTGTGCTCAAGACAGAGGATATAGAGGATACACACTATGAAATACCTTGTAGTATTACTTGCGTGACCATGGAGGGGGCATGAGGAAGTAGGATGGAAAATCTACCTTGGCCCTAGAGGCACAAGTACATGAGTTGCAAGGAAAAACAATCACAAAAGAGGATTCTTCAAATAAAAACGCCACTCCAGTTTCCAGGGGGCAGTTCCCCAGGCTAACTGGCAGGCTTGATTGTACTTATGAAAGGATTTCTAAGACATTCTTACAAGAAGTGAGTAGCAGATATGATGACCAGGACTAGAGGTGCCCTGTCTCCAGACAGGTGGAGGAAAGGGACAGCTGGATTTATCGGACTGGATCATTGGATCTGATGGCCTGGCACATCAGAACCACAGGAGTCTAGGGCTCCAGTGGACACTGGTGCAGAGTGTACCCTAATCCCAGCAAGCCATGAAGGATCACAATGTATCTGTATTTCTGGAGTGACAGGGGTTCCCAACAGCTAACTGTACTGGAGGCTGAAATGAGTCTAAGTGGGAATGGGTAGCACCCCATTGTGACTGGCCCAGAGGCTCCGTGCATCCTCTGCATAGACTACCTCAGGGGAGGGTATTTCATGGTGGGCTTTTGGCATAGCTACCTTGAAGACAGAGGAAACTGAACAGCTGCCTACCATGCCCAGTCTCTCAGAGAACCACACTATTGTGGGGTTGTTGAGGACTGAAGAACAACAGATGTCACTTGCTACCACAAAGGTGCAATATCGCACCAACTCCTGACTCCCACCCATAGGCTGATCCCTTGCCTGGATCAGCCAAGGAGTGATCAGCAGAATTCGCTCACCCTTTATCAGTCCCACGTGGCCAGTGTCAAAGTCTACTGGAGAGTGGAGACTGACAGTAGACTATTGTGGCTTGAATGAAGTCACACCACTGCTGAGTGTTGCCACGCTGCATGTGCCAAAACTTCAATCAGTACAAATTTGAGTCAAGGGCAGCCAAGTGTTACACCACAACTGACACCATGAACGCATTTTTCTTGATCCCTTTGGTGGCAGAATGCAGACTACGGTTTGCTTGCACTCAAAGGGGCATCCAGTACACCTGGAATCAACCCTGTGTGGAAACACAACCCCAACAGGATCATCCAGACTACAGTGGAACATGGTGAAGCTCTAGAGCACGTACAGTACATTGATGCATCATTGTACAGGGCAGCACAGTAGAAGACCTTTCTGAGAAAGGGAAGAACATAGGCCAAATCCTCCTGAAAGCCCGTTTTGCTATTAAACAAAGTAAAGTCAAGGGACCTGCACAGGCAATCCAGTTTTTAGGAATAAAGTGGCAAGATGGGTGTTGTCAGATCCTAATGGATGTGATCAGTAAAATAGCAACCATGTCTCCACCAACCAACAAAAATGAAACAAGCTTTCTTAGATGTGGGGCTTTGGAGGTTGCATATTCCAATTTGCAGTCTGATTGTAAGCCCTCTCTGTCAGGTGTTCCAGAAGAACGTTGTCAAGTGGGCCCCATAGCAAATTAAGAAATAGCCCACGCAGTAGCCCTTGGGCCAGTCCAGATAGGGACAAATGTAAACAGCGTGCTCTCCACTGCAGCTGGGGAGAATGGCCCTACCTGGAGGCTCTGGCAGAAAACACCAGGGGAGGCTCGAGGTCGACTGCTGGGGTTTTGGAGTTGGGGCTGCAGAGGATGCGAGGCCCATATACTCCAACTGCAAAAGACGTAGTGGCAATATATGAAGGTGCTTGAGCTGCTTCAGAGGTGGTTGGTACTGAAGCCCAGCTCCTCCTGGCACCCTGGCTGCTGGTGCTGGGCTGGATGTTCAAAGGGAGGGTCCCCTCTACACATCATGCAACTAATGCGATGTGGATTAATTGGGTCGCACTGACCACACAGTGGGACTGAGTAGGAAACAAGTGTCAAAGAGGCCCCACTGTACAATAAACAGAAAATGAGAAGTGATACACCCTGTTCACTGGTAGGTCCTGTTGCATTGTGGGAAGACTGAGGGCTGCTGTATGAAGTCCTATATGACAAGTTGTAGAAGCTGCTGGAGGAGGTGAATCAAGTCAGTTTGCAGAGGTAAAAGCCATCCAGCCGGCTTTAGGCATTGCAGAACAAGAAAAGTGACTGATGATCTAGCTCTATACTGACTCATGGCTGGTGGCAAATGGGGTTGATTACAGCAATGGAAGCAGGGCAACTGGCAGCGCAGAGGCAAACCCATCTAGGCTGCTCCATTGTGGCAAAATATTGCTGCCTGGCTGGAGAAGCTGGTTGTATAAGTATGTCACGCAGATGCCCTCGTACCCAGCAGTCAGGCCACTGAGGAACATCAGAACAACCAGCAGGTGGATCTGGCTGCTAAGATTGAAGTTGCTTTGGTGGACTTGGGTGGGCAATGTAAGGGTAAGTTATTTATAGCTTGGTGACCCCATGATGCCTCAAGCCATCAAGGAAGAGGTACAACATATAGGTGGGCTTGTGATTGAGGGGTGGACTTGGTCACAGGTGCTATTTCAGTGGTTATCCATGAATGTGAAACATGTTGTGTATGTGTATGGAGGACAATGGCTGGAATACAAATATGGGGATGACTGGCAGACTCCCTCAAACATGCCAAGACAAGTGCCACGTGCTTACAGTGGTGGAAGCAGCCATCAGATAAAAGATTTTCCGTGGCCCATGACACTGCCTGAAACACTGTCCTGGGCCTTGAATAACAAGCTTTGTGGTAGCATGACACCCCAGAAAGTATTGAATTGGACAATGGGACTCATTTCTGAAACGTCACAGACACATAGGCCAAAGAGCATGGCATCAAGTGGGTGTATCACATTGCCCATCATGCACCAGGCTGTTGGAAAATAAAACTATGCAATGGGCTGCTAAAGGCTACACTGAGAGCAATGGGTGGTAGGACCTTCAAACACTGGGATGCACATTTCATAAAGGCCACCTGGTTAGTCAACACTAGGGGATCTGTCAATTAACCTGGCGCTGCCCAATCAAAACTTCCACATGCTGTAGAAGGGAATAAACTCCCCACAGTGCACGTGAAGAGTATGTTAGGGAAGCCAGTCTGGGTTAGCCCTGCTTCAGGCCAAGGCAAATCCATCCGTGGCATTACTTTTACTCAAGGACCTAGGTGCACTTGACATATGTTGTGGAAGAATGGAACAATGTGATGTGTACCTTAAGGGGATTTGATTTTGTGTGAGAATAGACAATTATTAAAATTGTATGATGTTAATTGCTAAATAACCCCGCAATAGCCCTGATAACCCAGTCATCATTACTTCAACTACTGTATGCTCTATCAATGATACTACAGTGAGAATCACCCAGATTCATGAAGGGTGACCTTTGATGAAACCTAGCAAAGTGCAGTCATAATGGTACTAGAACTGTCTTCAGCAACTTCCTTGAAATCAACATCTTCACCCTGCAGACTGTGGTTATGGGCTGCACCAGATACTCCAGCTGTGAGCTCTGGACGCAGCATGGAACAATCTAGCAGCACACACCTTTGCCCCTGTCCTGTGGGACTGCTATCTCAGATGGAGCTCAAACTCATGGACTGAATGAACTCAATGGACATTTTAGAGGGATGCTCCACAGACTGATGGAATGACCTGTGTGTGAATAAAAATAAAAGACAGGAAAAGTGGTGGTGATTAACTGGAAAATGTAAAATCTGGGCCTGACATAGATGTTACAGAATAAGGGGTTCATAATGCCCTGGTTTGGGGCTGGGATAGAGTTAATTTTCATAGGAAGCTGGGAGAGGACACAGCCAGGATAGGTGACCCAAACTAGCCAAAAGGGTATTCAATACTATGCGACATGCTCAATATATAAGGGCGGGGGAATGAAGTGAGGCTGGCTATAGAGGAGGGATCACTGTTTGTGGAGAAGCTGGTCATTGGATTCTGGGTGGTGAGCAAATTGCATTATGTGTCACCTGCTGGGGATATTCTTTTATTAGTAGCGTTGTTGGTGGTTTCCTCTCTCTTTGCTGTCCTAGTAAAGTGTCCTTATTCCAACCCATGAGTTTTACCTTTTTCTTTCTCCTCCCCATCCCATGGAGGGAGGCGGGGGGAGGGGGAAGTCAGCACGTGGTCATGTGGTTCTCAGTTGCCAGCTGGGGCTACACCATGACAGTAGTGAAACTTTTTTATTTTCCTAGCATACATCATGTATAAATATCTAAAGAGTAGTTTCTCAAATCAGCTGTAAAAAGAAGAGGATTGCTTTTCAGACACATCATTGACTTGTTTTACTACCACCATAAAGGAAGGTAGTGTAATTCTTACAGGTTAGCTTGAACAGAATTGTAGGAGAGTCCATGACTACAAAGAAAACCAGATAATGCTGATTTCTCTGTGGGTCTGCATGTGCACATGTGTATGAATTTCAGTTCATGCCACAGAAGTTGTTTGTTAAGATGACCTAAAACCTGGTTCTCTTACTTTGTTAAGGTCTAATCAGGAGCAGTCTATTGAGTTATTAAGACATCCTGCAGGATGAAGTGGGCTTGAAGTGTGTTGAAGCATATGGACCATGGGGGTTTTTGCACTGCAGTTTAATTTGTGCTTACTGTACTCTTGGACACATCTAAGAGTCACTGTTTCTTAAGTAGATGGGCTGTATCCTTAAAGTGCTCTTATGCTGATGAATAAGATGGGTAATTGAGTTCTCTGGCTGCTTTTAAGATAGAACAAAGCAATGCAAGGATATTTCAATTATAATTGTGAAATTTCCAAGAAACCAGGTCCTGTCAACACAGTTATAAGCAACACATATTTGTTAGGTAGAAGTATATATTAACAACACTTAGTAAACTGAATCAAACATGATGAATTAATATTACAGACAATAATCCTGATTCCTTCTTATTTCCCAATATTAAGGCCCTTTCCATCATCCTGTTACAAATGACAACAAAACCCCATTAGTTTATTTAGTCAGCAGGAGACTGTCAGGGTTGCTTAGCCTCAAAAAGGTGACCTTGGCATAACTAAGCTTTAGAGATCTGATTCAAGAGTTTATCAGTGCAGTTGTCAAGATAGTTCTTCATAAAGCTAAAGCTGGGAGAAAGATGATCAAGAGTGAAATGGCTGCATTTTTCCTTCATGTGGACAGGTGTATTGTGGGAAGAGAATGCAGCCTCCTCACCCCCAATTAGTTAGGTGTAATAGCCTTGGTATAAAATGAACTATTAATAGCATGTTTGAAAGCGAGTGTATAAATTGGTTCTTCTCATGCCTGTGCATCTATTGGAGCTAACAGCATTGATTTAATTCCCATGCCTTTCCTTCAAACAAGGTGTTTTCTCCAGCGTTGTTGATGGTGGTTTAGCCAGTTGGCGAAGTACAGAGGGATTAGGTATGTTTATCTTTAACAGCAGTTCACCTAAGGCAACCTACAACTTTCTGTTTGTTTGTTTGTTCTTTTTCAGAAACATCAGAATCATGGAGGGGCTGTTGCATTACATAAATCCAGCACATGCCATTTCACTCCTAAGCACGCTGAATGAGGAGCGTCTAAAGGGACAGCTCTGTGATGTTCTTCTTATCGTAGGAGATCAAAAATTTCGAGCCCATAAGAATGTTCTGGCTGCCAGCAGTGAATACTTCCAGTCTCTGTTCACAAATAAGGAGAACGAGTCTCAGTCAGTCTTTCAACTTGACTTTTGTGAACCAGATGCTTTTGATAATGTGCTAAACTACATTTATTCTTCATCCTTGTTCATTGAGAAAGGCAGTCTTGCAGCGGTGCAAGAACTGGGCTACAGTCTTGGAATATCCTTTCTTACAAACATTGTTTCTAAGAGTCCTCAAGCTCCTTTTCCAGCTTGCCCTATTAAGAAAATACTGTATCAAGATGAAGACGAAAGTAGTTCTCAGAAGAGAAGTGTCATTGTCTGTCAGAACAGAATGGAAGCACAAGCGAAAAGCACTAATCAAACACAACATGATTTAAGCCATGCATCTAAACCTTCACCTTCCGTTGCTGTCAAAACTAGCAGTAGACCACAAGTAACAAAACCAACTGACACCCTTCACAATTTATCAGTGACTGAAAGGAGATGGCTGAAGGAAAGCCCTGTGAGCTATACCAAGCTTCATGAAACTTCTGGACCCGCGGAAGATCAGAGCAGAGGTGGTTTAGTGAAAAGGAACACAGTACTGCCTCAGATGTCTTTGGCAGAGAAAGACATTTCAAGCGATGAACCGGGAAGCAGTGGTCAGCTTTTGAGAGGAAAGGCCGCAGAGATGTCATTGAAGAGACCCCGTCCACCAGTCTTGTCTCTGCGTGGTGCATCAGAATCTACGTTTTTGTTGCGAGAGTCAGGAAAAGGAAATGGCCAAGGTGAAGACAGAAATTTGCTATACTATTCAAAGTTAGGGCTAGTAATCCCATCTACTGGATCTGGTCCAGAAAACCAAAGTATTGACAGAAGCGGGCCACTTGTAAAAAGTCTCCTTCGAAGGTCACTGTCCATGGACAGCCAGGTTCCTATTTACTCACCTTCCGTTGACCTAAAGCCTTCACAGGTATCATCCTCCTCCTCACCAGGAACTAATGATTCTCAGAAGACATTTAGTGTTTTATCTCAAAAGTCGTCCTTGAAAGAGTCATCCGATAAGTTGGTCTTAGACGAAAAACCGCAGGTAATACACCCCCATCGCCTTAGGTCTTTCAGTGCCTCTCAGTCAACTGATAGGGAGGTCGCTTCCCCCCTTACGGAGGTGCGAATCAAAACTGAACCTAGCAGTCCACTCTCAGATCCTGCCGATATAATAAGAGTTACAGTGGGTGATGCTTCATCAGCGACAAATAAGGACTTCCCTTTCAAAACTGAGGAGGATCATAAGGAAATGAGTAGGCTTCCAGCAAAAAGGAGATTTCAGGCTGACAGAAGGCTGCCATTTAAGAAACTGAAGGTGGATGAGCAGGGTTCTCCTGAGTCAGAAGACTACTTTGAGGAAGGCTCAAGCCCTACACACCTTGATGCTGATTCTCCTGATTCTGATGTCAGTAAAGATGAATACAGCGAGATGGAAGAAGCAAGACCAAATAAAAAATTTAAATGCAAGCACTGCCTTAAAATTTTCAGATCAACAGCAGGTCTTCATCGTCATGTTAACATGTATCATAATCCAGAGAAGCCCTACGCTTGTGACATATGCCACAAGAGATTTCACACAAATTTCAAAGTGTGGACGCACTGCCAGACACAGCATGGAATTGTGAAGAATCCCTCACCAGCTTCCAGTTCACACGCTGTTTTGGATGAAAAGTTCCAAAGGAAACTGATCGATATAGTGAGAGAGAGAGAAATTAAAAAAGCTCTAATTGTTAAACTGAGACGTGGCAAGCAAGGTTTTCAGGGACAGTCTGCATCCCAAGCACAGCAAGTCATCAAGAGGAATTTAAGATCTAGAACCAAAGGAGCCTATATTTGTACCTACTGTGGGAAAGCTTATCGTTTCCTCTCGCAATTTAAGCAGCACATAAAAATGCACCCCGGGGAGAAACCAATTGGAGGAAATAAGGCTCCTAAGCAGAAAGATCATATTCATATTGAAAGTCCAGCAGAAAACAAGGAGGTCTACCAGTGCCGTCTCTGCAATGCTAAGCTCTCTTCACTTATTGAGCAAGGGAATCACGAGCAACTCTGTAGAAATGCTACTCTCTGCCCTTACTGCAGCCTTAGGTTTTCTTCTCCAGAGCTGAAGCAAGAGCATGAAAGCAAGTGTGAGTACAAGAAGCTTACTTGTCCTGAGTGTATGCGTACCTTTAAATCATCCTTTAGTATTTGGCGTCATCAAGTTGAAGTTCACAATCAGAACACGATGGCTCCATCAGAGAACTTTTCTTTACCGATCCTGGATCACAACGGAGAAATAACTAGTTCGTCAAGATTGCCACCTCAGTCAGAATCCAATAAAATGAACAATTTTGTTCCTGCAAAGGAAGACGGTGTATTCAGTGATTCATCAGAACAAATCAATTTTGATTCTGAAGATTCCTTATGCCTGCCTGAAGATTTAAGTGTTTCCAAGCAGTTTAAAATTCAGATCAAAGAAGAGCCTGCAGACGAGGTAGAGGACGAGGTCACAGAAACAAGCAGAGAACCTAAGGAAGTAGTCTCCAACAAAGATGCTGGTTTGTGGCCCTGTGAAAAGTGTGGGAAGATTTTCACTGTACGCAAACAGCTGGAACGCCACCAAGAGCTCTTGTGCTCCGTGAAGCCGTTTATTTGCCACGTCTGTAACAAGGCCTTCCGAACCAATTTCCGGCTGTGGAGTCACTTCCAGTCTCATATGTCACAGGCTGCAGAGGAGTCCTCAAATAAGGAGCCTGAGATATGCCCACCAGCTAATTCCCCATCGCCCCCACCCTTACCACCACCACCACCCCTCCCCAAAATCCAGCCTTTGGAGCCCGATAGTCCGACGGGCTTGTCTGAAAGCTCCACTACTACTGAAAAATTATTTGTACCGCAGGAGTCAGATACGCTCTTCTATCATGCTCCACCTCTCTCAGCAATCACATTCAAAAGACAGTACATGTGTAAGCTCTGTCACAGGACTTTCAAGACAGCTTTTAGTCTTTGGAGTCATGAACAGACACACAATTAGCTTTACAAGATATCTTAAAAAGCTGGTTCAGTGGAGGATGTGCTCAGGATCTCAGATGTATGCCATATAAACTAGAAATCTAAGAGGATCAAGACAATGACAATGAAAAATTTGGAATTCGTGATGCTGCTTGGGTTGAAGATTAAGGTAAACTAACTTGGGTAGCAGGTAGAAAGCAGAGTAATTTAAAATACCGTGGTCTGGGATCTAACAGTAACAGATAATTTTTATTTCATTTAACACTGAAATACGATCGCATCTGGATTGTATGCATGGATCTTCATCCTGTGATGTTGGTGTGTGCGTGTGTACTATATATAAAGTTCTATATTAAACGGAAGAGCAACAATTTGGGTTCTAACTGTGAGTTTATGATAGTGAAATACTGTAACCAACTTTTTTTTTTCCTTTTTAAATTTTATTCTGAAGAAACCACCACACAAGCTCCGTATAACTAGTTGCCATGCACTCGCAGTTAGAGAGGAGGTGGATGGAGTGTCTTGCTGTATTGACTTAGGTCTTAGAAACCTTTAGCAATAACAAATAAACCTCAAGTTTGAGTAATCCTGATGTTATTGGATACGAATGTTTGATATTTTAAGAGAACATAGAATTTTTTGTTGTTATATGGAACTTGTGCAAATTAAAATAGAATCTAAAGTCAGCAATATTATTACTAAGATTTTATATAAAAAAAAGCAGCAAGCCTGCTTTCAGCCATTTAATTATAAGTTTCTAAGGAAAATTGGGGGAGGGGGCACCTTGCTTTATATAATGTCCCAAAGACTAATTTACTACAGATACTTTGGTAGCTGAAGTCATTGTATTTACAGCCATTATAATGCAAATGGTACCGTTTATAATACTGAAATAAGGTTGAATGGATGTCAGACAAGTTTCATAATTTTGTTTCCACTATTTGCAGAACTGTTTGTAATTCTAACTACAAAGGAATGTATAACTGTTAAATAAATAAATATTAATTAAAAAAAAAAAAAAGAGCTCATTAAGGGACAGAAGATGAGTTGTGTTCCTAACACACAGTAATAAGCTTGGCCATGAGTACAAAGATATGTTTTAAGAAAGCCTGAAAATGTAAATATTTATATAGGCACCTGTATAAAGGAAGAAGTATGTATTTGAAATTTGTATTAAGCATACATATCCAGCTCAAAGCAGAGGAGACAACATCACACTACAATCACTGCATTTTATGAATACAATACATAGAATATTTCTTTCTGCCGCTGTCATATGTGATACTGTGTTGCAGTTTTCCTAATTTGTTGAAAATCATGGTAATAATGAGCCACAGAGACTCTGTGTGGTTCCATTATTTTACCTGAAATCACAACTGGAGCATTTAGTGTAAGTAGGATCATATATATCTACCAGAAGCTGTAGTAAAGGTCCAAAAATTACTCTGTATGTAAAAGAAATTCTTAACCCAGAAGTAGGTGGTAAACTAACAGCGAAAAATTCTTCTGCTAGAAATTAAACTTAATGGAGTGGTGATGGATGAAAGTGAACCTAAATGATGCAAACAGTATTTCCAATCCTGACCAACTTTACCCAGTGTGGGTTGGGAGAGGGGCACTGCGTTCCACAATACCTAGTGAGAGCCCAGCCCGTGTTCGCTGCAAGCAACAGGAGTTTGGTCACCAGCTTCAGGGGGAGCAGGAGCGAGGCTTTAATTCTGTACGTCACCATGAATTTGTTTTCAGCATCCCAAACTCAAAAGTAAGAAGAATTACAACATGACACCAAGATTTAGCAAAATTAAGCACAAGTGTAACTCTTAAGAATCTCAGCATGGGCATCCTTAGGCACATGCAGGAGTAGATTTTTCTCAGTGAAAGCGCAAGTGTGCCACCATTTTTTCCAACAGAGGTTTTTTTTGTTGTTTGATTTTCCTGTAAGTTAAGTTTAAAAAATCAGCTCAGGTCAACCCCTGACTTTCTTTCAGGCACCAATAAAAATTTGCAAAGTTAGTTTCAAGCCTCTGCTGTTTCATTTTTTGGGTTAAAATCTCAAATTGTTACTGAACAATTCTGATAGTAACGTGCTGTTCTTTTTGGTCCTCTTTCAGGCCAATTATAGCTGAAGCTGATTACACTAATTTGTTAGAATATCAGTTAAACTCTTCCGGTGACATTGCAGTTAAAACAAGGTACTTGTTTAATAGCAACATTTCCAACTATTGACTTTTAAAATTTCACCTACTAAGGTGAAATACAACATTTCTTGTTTATGAGAAACAATTGTACAATAAACTGGTTGTTCTACCTAACCTGGTTTAACAAAATCAGAAAAAAAAAGCTTCTCCAAGTACCCTTTCAATGTGCATATGAAATCCCAACATGGTTTTGTAAAATGGTTCCTAAGGTGTCCTCTACACAACAGCCTGAAGGTTGAAATTTAGCCTTTGAAAAATCAGTGTGCTTTCTAAAGGAAGGTGGCAACTAGTTCAGCTGTGTCGTAGTCATCTAACTTCTAACTGGGATTCCGCTATGTGATATGATGATAAATTCCACCCATTTTAAATTGGGAGCTTGTGCAACACCTTTGAAGAAACCTTGACCTTTTTTTTCTGGTATGCTGTGTATTAGTTTAAAAAAAAAAAAAAATCCATAAAATATTTCTGGTTTAAATAGCCTCCTTCTAAGTTTTTCTTTAGTTGTTTTGGTTTTGGGTTATTTAGGTTTTGGTTTTAACTTTGAGCATGTTCTGTGGTTTTTTAAAAATGCTGTTCCTGTTGTTTAGTAAAGGAATTCAGGATCTCTGAAGTTTAAATATGAGATGTTTATATAGCGGTTCTGATTTTCTATTAGCTTTCATACAGTATCTTAAAAAGCCCTTGATAGAAGTGTTTATTTTGGTGGATACGGAATAAATATGCTTCCACTTATATAACTTTAATATATGTTTAAAAAGTTCAACTATGGAAAAAAATGTTAGTTGCTTGTTTATAAATAAAGGTCTTTTGAAGAGTGTCTAGTTTGGCCACAGCCAAAATAAAAGGCAAATTTATTGATGCAAAAGCCTGTCTTCATAATTTTATTTTTTTTTAAATTTTATAGTTGTGTACTAAAGTGACACAAAGTTAGAGGTCTTGTTAAATATAAAGAGTGTTTTGCTTTTTTCCTTAAAAATTTGTGACAGGAATGTGCAGATGTTTTAATATATAGACTAGAACCTTTAATTCTTTCCCTTTTTTTGCTATTTTTATAATGTCAGGTAAATCTCAGAGAACTACCCTGCTTCAGTGAAAACTTACATTGCATTTAAGAGGAGCAGGGTCGAGCCATGATGTGTATTTTTGTTTGGGACTTTTGTTTTCCTTTCAGGCACTGTGTTGGCAAAGCATCTACGCCTATGATGAAGTTCCAGTAAGATCTGTCTTTTTCTTTTTTTTTTTGTTTTTTTTTGTTTGTTTTAAACGTGTGCTTTAGTTCTTTGCTGAGAACGAAACGATTGGGACCACAATGAACCTTGAAAGTGAGCACTGGCAGAAAAACACATACAGGGTTTTCCTTTTTTAAGTCCTAGAACCAAAAGAAAACAAGAATTTTCCTCTACATAAAAACTGTGTATACAGCTAGGGGGTGGTTCTGTGGTTTAACAAGGAAAACAAACCACAGAAGACATCAACCAGTAATGATACTGTCTCTACTTTGGGTTTTTTTTGGGAAGGGGTAACAAAACACCCTGTGCCAGGTAATTGAGCAGGTAACCTGCTTGAAGCAGTGGATGGCACTAGAGTTCGCCGTGTGTATTTCAGAATGGAATTGTAGCCTTATCCAGTAACCAAAACGCAGCTGTAAGAGACTCCTTCCTGCATTTCCTATTTAGGCAGGCCTGCTGACATCCAGTCCATACTTTGTTGTTGTTGTTGCTGTCTGATGTTTGTTTCCCCCCAAGTAGGACATGCGGGTTTGGTCTGAAGCTACACTTACTCTGTTTTTGTTCCAAGCTTCCAGTGATAAAACTAGAAGTTCCTCATGTGGGATAAGGACAGACAATGCCTAACTTCTTGGCACTAACAGTGAGGGTGCAGATATCTGGCATGAGCCTGTAATCTGGCATGAGCCTGTAATCTGGCATGTGCCTATACTGTTCAGTAAAATTGTTTACATTTTCCTACCAGAAGATTTAGATAAAAATCAAAGTAAGCTTAGGGTTTGGGGTTTTTTTTAATGTTGCTGTTAATGAATCAGTGTTAAAAATTTTTCTTTTTTCTTTTTTTGGTTGAACACAGCCTGATAGTATTTTTTGATGTCATTGATTCTTGTTTATTTAAAATGACTTGTGAAAAACTGTACTATAACTGTTGTACATAAAGGGACACTATCAAGATAAAGGTTGTATACATTAAATGTACTTACCTGTATTAAGAATACTTGATATTAATAAAATCAAAGCATTTAAAAACATGAATTGAGTCATAACACTTGAGCTGCTTGGGCATGAAAATGCCTATTAAGGGCATCCTCAGTTGTTGCAGGGATGCCTGAAAAATGTATCAGAATTCTGTGGGCTGAGCTATTATCTCATGTCACTTTTTCTCTCACTGTTCCATAAGAAAGGACTCAAATCCGTTTTTCCTTTTCCGGTCTGTCAGCGGTACGCGTTACCTCTCAAAGACACAAGCTTCCCACTGCTGCAGCAGCAGCTTTAATACAAAATACATACGTAAAACCAGAACATACTTATCTTTTGTAACATAATGTGGAAAATACATATAAAGTACACATTTTTAAGGCTTATTCTTGACAGTGTCCCTTTTTTAAAAGCAGGAAATTGGGATCACTCTTAGTGCTTGGGTACAGGGGATTAGTTTCCAACAGTTTCTAGAAATTGGAATTACCCAATATGTTTGCTATAGAATTTTCCAATTAGTTACACGAAATCACTTGTCATTTTAAAGGATTATAGAGGGTGAGACAAAAGAAGCTGGGTTTATAATCCTGTATACTTTAGAGTCATCATAGAGCAGTTCAATACACCAGTGTTGGATTTTAATTAAAGATGGGTTTTTACTTTTTTTAGGACTGAGACTTAATAGCTTAGGGTAACTTTTTCTTTAATGTAATGTAAATCCATTGCTGCTTTGTACAACTTTTTCTACTGTGTGTTTTCTTTACTTAGATCTTGACTAAGAAATGTTGGCGTCCAATAAACTTACACTTTGTTTCTTTTGAATTACTGTGTCTGATACTGGAATCTCTTGGCAAAGTGTCCTATTATTGTACATACCATTGTGTCTGTGGGATGGGGATTTTGTTTATAAAAGAGCATCATTTGATCGATTTGCTGGATGCAAATGGTACTTTTTACATGACTTAAGTAATGGCTTTTTGCTTGTTTTACTAAGTGCCTCGCTGAGTCTTTCACTGTAAAATACAAGGAAGCCAACTGCTCAGGGCAGTCTCCTACTGACATGAGCACAGCCCAGATTCTGCTTTCTATGCAATCAGCGATTGAAATGGGACTTTGTTGGAAGCAAGGTTACATCAACTGAGTATCTCTTTCATCTGAAACTGGATTGAACCAGATGTTTGAAAACACAGTCAGGAATGTTTGTGGTATTTGGCAGTGCTCTCATCGAAAGCAGCTCTGCCACGTGTATTGCCCTCTCCCAAAACCCTTGCATGGGAATGTCGCATGTGCATTCCTGTGATGCATAAAATGATCTCTGTATCCTTTGGGAGCAGGGCTTACTAGGCTCATCTCTCCAAAGTAGATGAGTCCTATCTTTGAAAACTCTCAGGCCAGTTGTTTTCAGCTTTTTGGGACTCCACATTTGCTGTTCTGTGCCATTTTTAATGTGCCCGGTTTGGTTGAACCCATTGACTGATAGCACTCACCTTTAACAGAGGAGATAGTTGCTCAAATTTCATCCCTGTCCCTGACTGGGTAGCAAGGAAGGGTCTTAGTGGGAAAGATAAAATCTGCAGTGAGAGCATGTACTGAACTGTGGTTTTTACCACAGCACTGGTCACTGTGCACACACATCCGGTCATGTGAGAGTAAGCTGGGCTTTAGGTCAGGTGAAACATATGGAAGAGCCAAAGTTCCAGGTCTGCCAAATGGTCAGAATCGAGGGTTGAAAGGGCACTCCAAGCTCAAGAGGATTTGGGCCTTTGATGCTTCTTAAATCCTTTTGAAAACAAGGACAAAGGGCTCCTAGCCTGTCCCTTGATGGAGTATCCTACAATGGCAGAAGTTAGGTGAGCTAAGGAAAAGGCAGAGAGAGGATGGTGAGCTGCTCTCTGACTCATCCACCGAGTTGTAAATCACCAGAGGTCTGGCTCCCTCTTTCTGCGCCCAGCTCTTTCTACACCCAGTTAAGATCTACATGGAGTCCTAGCTCTGTGACTGTTCCAGCACAGTTAACCTCTGCCTGAATGCTTCACAGCAAATGTGTGCTGTGGAGGCCATACAAGGGTGAAGAAAGCAAAGTCAAGAAGCAAACCAAAATGATAAGCAGTTACTCATAGCAGCATGAGCACTGCCCCTATTTTCACACTTATTTTTTGCTCCAATTCCACTTGTCCACTTCTAAGACAGCCACTCCACAAACAAACCCAGTAACCTTCATTCGCTTTTCCATTCATAGGGTGTTTCCAGTTATCACTCTTCCAGCATGCAAACACTAACAGGGTAATTTTTACTATTAGACCTATGTGGGTAATACTTCTGTTTGCAGTCCTCAAATGCTCTGGCAATAGGACTGCTCAGTGTTGGCTACAGTGAAGCAACACACACAACTTTTATTTCCCCTTCTTTTTACACATGTTAAAAGAGCGCATAGAAAGCAAAGCCAGTTTCTCTTAACAAAGAATTTGCTTTAAATTGCCTCCACAGTCCTGATACAGCCCTTAACAATTTCTTAGTGTCTCCTCAGCCCAGGATATGGTTCTTTGATATGTCAGAGCCCTCGGCTGCAGTCTTTCGCTTAAGCTGATACTTTAGGGCACAGGCTGCCATCCAGCAAATGCATCTCTCCCATGACAAAACGTGGCAGTGGTGAAGCAGCACGACCTGCTGGGATTACAAGCATCCAGGGTTGCTTCTGCTGGAAAGCGAGAGGTCTTGCTGAGATCTGCAGGCTCTGCAGGCAGGTGTCTGGGGGAACAAAGGGCAACCAGCCAGAGGAAGAAACCAAAACCAAGGGAAAAAATCAGGCTCTGCTTTAAGGTGTCATTTGCTCCTTGGTTCCCGCTTTTTCCTTTCTTCCCTAATGAGCAGCCAGGAGTCCCAAGGGTTTGACCCCTTCTAACCCTCTTTGACTGACAAGAAACTGCATCCATTCCTCTACGCTATAAAGCGTGCAAAAGAGTTTAAGGGGAGAAATGCTTTCCAAAGAAGACTGTTTAATAGTATTTCCCCCGCAGTACTGTGTTGGGGGAAGTAAGTTTGGGTCCTCTTGGAACAGGCTTTGAAAACTACACGTCCTGAGGGCTTCCCCAGGTGTGACAACTATATCTGTGGAAATGCATTCACAGGTTCTCAGGCTTGCCACCTGTGCCTCTGGTTCCTAAAAAGAGGGGGATCTAAATCGAGATACAGCTTGATTGACCACCATCCTTACTCCTTCCTCAGAAGGCTAGCCCTTGGCCTCACGCACATCCCTTGCTCTTCAGAGCACACTGCACAATGCCCAGTTAATGTCAGAGCAGCTGTTCCAGCCCATGGGGGAAAGGCAAGGACTTCCCCTCTGCATGGCAGCCCGGGGCTGTGATTAACTGGGCAGCTGCTGTTTGCTGTTGCCTCTTCTTCAATCAGCTGTGTGGCCAAACGCCACAAGAAGGAGACTGAGCTTTGTTAGCTTGCGTTCAGATTGGTTCAGGAGAAATTTGACTGAAGCATGGAAATGCATGTAAATGTTTGGGTTTTTTTTTAAAGCATGAGGAACAAAACCTGTAAAAATACCAAACCGTCGCTCTGCTTAAGTCTGGAGGAGAATCACTGATGTTAAAAGTGAGATTTGAAATTGGGTAGTATTTTAGCAAGTATTTGTAGAAGGCTCAGGTGGGAAAGAACCACACAGAGCCTTAGTTTGAGATGAGCCTCTATTCCCTGCCTCTAACACTGTGTACAGGCATTAGAAGCCCAGAACAAAAGACTGTCATATCACACCCACATGAAGAGCAGCACTCAAAAGCATCACGCAAAGGGTGAACCCCTCTCTCCAGACTCCTCAGCCCTCGACTCCCTGTGGGACTGCTGCCGAGCGTGCCCGTCTGCCCCAATGGTTTCTGCAGCGCAGGCAGTTGTCTAAGAAAAGGCAAAGGATTAGCTGTAGCTTAACCCCTTTTATGACAACATGCAATCAACACATTTGGACGTAGCAGGAACTCAGGACTGAGCAGCTTTTTACCCCTTGCTGGTGCTGTAACACATCGCGTTCTCCTCCAGGTAACTGGCAGGATCTGCATAACCACCATGTGAGTGAGCCTGTGCCCCCAGATCCCAATTCAGAGTGATTTACCCTTAGCACAACACTCATGGGGTGCACTCTGGGATGGCACGTGATGCAAAACAGGTACGTGCCCTTGGATGTTCTTAGCCATCCCGCAGAGAGGCAGTGTTCTCCCTGTTCGTCTAGAGGAACGTGTGGCCTCCAAGATGTTTCCAAAGCCTTTGTTTCATAGTCTTGCTATTCATTTCCTGCCACATCGCTTGAAATGCCTTTGCTCTCAGTCTATAACTGGAAGATCTCTTTTACTGCTTTCCAAGTCCTTTCTTCTTTGTGATGCCCAGCATTCCCAAAGCCAGCTGGTCTTAGTGTCCTCAAGCATGGGTCTGAAGGGTGTATGAGTGTCCTGAATGGGAGAAATACACATCCCTGGAAAGCCCTGCCAGGTCCTGGGCTGGACCCCAAGATTCAGAAGGAGAGGCAAGAGTCTCTCCAGTGGTTGCTTGTCAGGAGATTCTTCAGGACAATCCTGGCCTTAACTATTAGTGTTAAATTAGTTAACTTAGCTGTGAGCCTAATTCAACCCATAAACAAGAAACTTCCTGTAGCTGGAATCACTCATCACGATCTCGTGTGCCCTCCTTGAGGAAAGCAGCTGGCAATACTGCTGACCTGCCCAGCAGTATTGCCATCCATCCATCCATCCATCCATCCATCCATCCATCCATCCATCCATCCATCCATCCATCCATCCATCCATCCATCTCTCCCTCCCTCTCCCCCTTCCTCCCTCTCACCATCCCAGCACCGGCACCTCTGTCAATGCTTGCGCTCTCTGGTGGAGAGAATTCAACCGGCGACGAAGAACATAAAAGCAGCAGATCCGTGTTTTAGTTGCTCAAACAGGATGGGAACAAGGCTTTGCAGTTTTCTTTACATCTGAACGCATCATTTGAAATGGAGGTTGGTCAAAATAAAACACTGTGACCCGTTTGTTTTGAAACTTTTGCCAATCTGTCATCATTTATATTTGTGGAGCATGGTGTGTTTTCAAGATTTTTTCTTTAGGACCAGGCCTATATATTAATAACAAAGAAAATAATAAAGCTGTAGGAGCAATTTTATGGTACAGTGAAAAACTCAGCTCCTGGCAGAAGTCTTAAGGACTTAAGAGATGTGGGCATGTGGGCAAAGAAGAGCTAAGTGACCTAAAGTAATTGAAGTTTTTCTACTATGAGGTCACAGTGGACATACTGTTCTTTTTTCTTTTTTTTCCCCAATAGACATTTCTACTTGGGCATCGACCAGATATCTCCTGATTTTGCAAAAGAACCAAAAATCCATTAAGATGAGTATGTTCTCTGGAAGACATGAGGTGGGGGTAGTTATTCCAGATCAAGACCCAGCCTCCTTGCCACCACACCAGCTCCCAGTTAGGAAAACTTGCTTAGAGGCACCTCCTTTGGTGCCAGACTGCTGACTGTCTTCCAACAAGGCTTCTCTGGGCATCCCACCTTGTTCTTGCTCCAGTCCTTTGCAGACCCATTAATTTCCTTCCCAGACAGCTGTTGCAAAGCAAGGGACAGTGTTTCTAATATGTCGAGACACAAGATGGGTCACACATGCTGAATTTCACCTAGAAACGGGCTACAGAATGCAGACTGGAGAGTACATGTAAGGGCAGGGCAAAATGAAGGAGCTCATCTTTTGGCTTTAGCAGTGTGCCTCTCCTTGCCTCACAACACCTCAGCAAACTTGCCAGGGTCAGCAGGTAGAAGGAGATGTCTGTAACCTGCCTCTGGCACAGCCCATATGAGAGTGGGAGAGGGGCTGGAATGCTACATGTGAAAGGGGAATTGGTCCCATCTTCCGTGGGAAGGAACACACCGAGGGGTCATCTTTCAGGTGTGAAGATAAACAGGCCTACATCTACCAGCAGAGCTGACCATGAAGAGTGGGGGGGGAGGATTGCTTCCGTCTGACCATTGCTCCAGCACAATCTCATAACAAAGACAGACATGGTTATAGCCACCTCACAGGTAAAGATGGCAACCCACAGAGTCCTGGGACGCCAGAGAAAGCTCTGCTGGCCAAAGAGCAGTTTAGCCAAACAGCATCTCTTACACTGTTGCAGTGATGGTGAAGCTGCTGTTTCTGGTGTCACTACACATACGACTTCTTACAGACCTTCTCTTTCTTCCCTGTGTGTAAAAAATACTCTGGAGCTCAGAGGCAGAGAATTAGTGTGAAAGGTTTGGATCGATTTTATCCCTCTGCATTGTAATTGTGTAAGTGATCATTTAATTGCAGTGATTGAACCTTCTGCTTTGATTGGGTTTTTTTTAGGTCATCATTCTGCTTACAGCCTTAAAAATTAAATTGATTAAATAGCTGTGATCTCATCCTGCTCGCTTTGCTTGTATCTCTACCATGGGGCTCAGGGATAGTCTCAGATCAAACACTTTCTGGGTGCTAAATCTGCGAGCTGTGTCCCACCCTGGGGCAGGACAGAGCCCTGGCATACACCGGTGCCACACTGGCCTGTGCCAGCTCCAAGTCACCGCTCCGCCCAACCGCAACAAATCCGGAAACTTCAAACGAAGGTCCTAAACCTTCACACTCAAATTTCAAACTCAAGGCCCTGAAGTTCTGCCCACGTTCTGTCTGCAGGGTGCAAGGCAGCCTCTCCCAGCAGATGTGCCATGAACCTGGCAGCACCAGCTACTCGGTGTGATACATCTTTGCTGTTTGTGCGCCTGGGGTAGCTCTATGGGCCAAACGCTCTAGCTCAGCCTGGGCCGGAGCAAGCTATGGGTCTGTGGTTTTCTTCTTGCCTTTCTGTGGTGGCTCAGCCCCAGACAGTGGCTGACCACCACACGCCACTTACTGCTATAGGAGAAAGAGACAGAGCCTCCATGGGCTGGGATAAGGACAGGTTACTGACAAAAGCACCCTGAATGTAGAACAGTAACGGTCGATTACACTGATTCCTGGTGATAACACAGAGAACCTTACCGACCCAACTACTGCAGAGTGCTGCCCAATGCAATAACTGACTGGCCCGATGCCCCAGCTGCACTCAGACCGTCCTAGAGGCACCAAACCCCTACCTCTCCCCAGCCAGCCCCTTTTATGGGGGAATGATGTCAGATAGTGTGGGAACAGCCTGGGCTAACTCAGCTCACCTGGGCTGGCTGCTTGGGGAAGTTTATTCTGGCCTGGCCAGGACCAAGACACTTTCCAACACGGAGAGCGAAGCAGTCAACGTAATTCACGCTTCGGAGGACCAAAACAGGATCTGTGAGGTAACCACCATGAATGATGCATTTGTAACTCTCTTGTTCCAGAACCAGTCATAAAATCGTCTCCTTATCAATCCCATTCACCTCACAGTTTTTAAACTTGCTGTGCACCCATCACTGACAGAGATACAAACCTGTTAATTAAAAGAAAAGCTGAGATGTGGGAAATAAAGAAGTTACTTAATAGAAATGCTGCACGTAGCAGAGCCTAGGAGCCAGTCAGAATCACAGTTCCCAGCTTCAAAGTAGATGGAATTATGAAGAACTAATTACTTTATTAATCGTATCCCCAGAGCTATGCTTTGATGGGTGAGATCCTCGATGTTCAGAGGGGACTATTCCAAATTCACAGGTGCACGAGAAAGGGAAATCACTGAAAATTGGCTGCCATGTATCTTTGCTATGCTTCAGAAAGAAGGATGTCAAATAGGTCTGGTTACGAGACAGCTGATAAAGTTCTGCAAAGGCAAACTGGTCTTAATATCTGAATGCAGCCTTTTAGGCTGGTCATTTCATGCTTGCTAATGAGGCTCATAAAATTCCTGCCACTGAGAGAAAACTGTCTGCACGGCATCACATGGAGAAGAGGAACATGGGAGAGGCGCAGGGCAGGTTTGTCTGCCACTGCAGAAATCCCTGAGCTACCTACACAGCACCATGCCATGCTGAGAGGAGATACTGGTTTGGATCTTAAAATTAACATGCCTGGATAATAAATGAGGTCTCTCAGTGGAGTGAATGAACGGTGCTGTGCTACCAGAGCAACACGGCTCTGGCTGTGGGTCTCCAGAGATCTCAGCAGCTTGCTCCTTGGTACTGCGTAGGTGTACTCTACATCACCTGCCTGGAGTCAGAAGGCAGCTGGTCAGCAAATGGAGCACAGGATTTCCCTGCATCCCAGGCAAATTCTTTGACCTCTGAGTAGCCTGTTCTCCATATGCCCAGACTGTGAACTAACTACAGCAGATAAAACCATGCTCTGGCAGCTTATAGGCACAGATGTAGACAATGTACTTAGGACACAAAATGACCAAATCACTTCTTGGTCAACAACCTGGTTTTCCTCCCAGAGGCCTAGCCCCCATATGTGCAAACACTGCATTAAATGTTGATGCAACAGCTCTTTAGGAGTCACAGGCCCTAGAGGTGAAGGTGAAAGTCCAGAGCAAAGGAAACATGTCCTTTGCTGAAGGAGATCAGGTCAGGGAATACTTAAGCAATCTGGACATATGGGCTTCCATGGGATGCACCCTCAAGTGCTGATAAAGCTGACAGATGTCACTGATCACCTTTGAATGATCATGGTGGCTGGGAGAAGTGCCTGAGGACTGGAGGGAAGCAAACTCCTAACTTCAAGAAAGGCAGGACAGAGGTCCATGGGACCTACAGGGAAGTCAGCCTCACCTCAAACCCTAGTAAGGTGATGGAGCAGCTAATTCTGGACATCATTTCCAGGCACATGAAGAACAAGAAAGTTATCAGGAGTAGTCAGCATGGATTCACCAAGGGGAAGGCATGCTTGACCAACTTAAGAAACTCCTAGGCTTGGTAGATGAGAGGATAGCAGCGCACATTTTCTACCTAGAATTTTGACATTGTATCCCATCATGATCCTCACAGAGAATCTGATGTAGTATGAGCAGACACCTAGGTGGATTGAAAACTGGCTGAACAAATGGACACCCAGACTGATTGTCAGTGGAACAAAGTCTGATTGGAGGCCAGTAACTAGTGTACCCTGGGGCTCAATACTGGGTTCAATCCTGTTCAGGACCTTCAGTAAGAATCTTGATGGTGGGAGAGAATGTACCTTCTGCAAGTCTGCAAAACTGGGAGGAGTGGATGACAGAGGGTTGTGCTGCCATCCAGAGGGACCTTGACAAGCTGGAGAAATGGCCTGATGGGAACCTTATGCAGTTCACAAAGTCCTGTAGCCAGGGAGGATCAGGTCCAGGCAGCGAGTACTTGCTGGGGCTGCCCAGCTGGAAAGCAACTGTGCAGGAAAGACCTGGGGGTCCTGGTGGACAGCAAATTGAACATGAACCAGCAACATGCCCTTACAGCAAAGAAAGCTAACAGCATCCTGGTCTGCTTTGGGAGTGTTGCCAGCAGGCTGAGGGAAGTGATTCTTCCTCTCTGCTCTGCCATGGCGAGGCAGCACCTTGAGTGCTAGGTCTCCAATGGAGAGAAACCAGTGAAAGGCTTCTGAAATGATTAAGGGCTGCAGTCCTTGGAGGTTCTCAAAAGCCATCTATCTGGAGATGGTCCTGGACAACCTTCTCTGGGTAGTTCTGCTTGAACACGGGGGGTTGGACTAGGTGGCCTCGCTTCCAACATAAACCATTCAGTGATTCTGTAATGTAGTCCCTTCCCTTGTTACCTCTGCTTCTCACCATGAATGTGCCTAAAAAAGTCCAGCAAGCAAGCACTTCTCACCTGGTCTGTTAGCCTACACGGCTTCTGTGCCTTGACATCTGCCACCTCCATGATTCATCTGGAGGAACCCCAGAGCCAGGAACTGTAGGACTCCTCATAATTCCCCATTGATCCATGGCATGCACTCTGATGGTCTGGAGCTCTAGTTTCCAGCAGGGAAAAGATGTTTCTGTCCTTTAAGGCTACAGCAGCAATAGCCTAAACCTGAGTGGCACAAGAACTCACAATGACATTTCACTACCAACCTCAGTGACTTATCTCTGGTTGTTTAAGTGTGTGGATTGGGCAAAAAGTACAAATGAGGTTCATGGGCTAGGAGGTACCATGGGTAAAGAAAATCATGACAAAAGCAACAGAAAGAGGCAAAGAAAAGCAGAAGAAAAATGAGGACACAAATAGTGATGAACCGATAAGGTAGCACTCTGAAAACCAAACAGGAACTTACTAAAAATTAATGTGACAGAAATGAGTAATTACAAAACTTTTATTTGCTACCAAAAGGCGATTTCCTTCCTTTTATCACAAACCTCCTTCCGATAACAAGAGTCATTCAGCATGGTTTGCAGAAAGCACTTAGTTCTGGATTTAGGCTCCGGGCCGCAGATCGTGATGAAATACAAGGTTGGGGTGGGGTTTCTTCCCTTCCTTATGGTGTTTTACACCCTCAGCAGAGGAGATGCTGGGGCATGGGGAAGGAAAGGGAAGCTTACATTCAACCTTTGACAGGGAGCAGAGGGGAAAAAATGAAACGCCTGGCCATCCCCTCGGTTGAGGCGAGCAGGAAGGCCAACCCCAGACCCTCAAGTGTCACCCCGCGACGTGAATGGGTGCCTCCGCACACCGCCCATTTGCTACCGAGGGGCAACTCTATCTGCTGGGCTCTGCCATTCCCACACAGACCAGGGGTGTGAGCATGCCTCCGCCCCCTGAGCGCACAGCTACGGGGCTCTTCTTTCTTCTTTTTGGGGAACAGGCCTGGTCTGTGCGCAAAGGTGAGTGTCGCCTGTTTGCTCTATTTTCCATTTGCAGCCGCTTATTAGTGGCGCAGATGACACCCCTAAACGCCACCGATGCCAGGGGAAACGTTTTGCGGGTCTAGATTGACACCTGTGCCGTCCACAGGCCTCCGAAGGCCTCTCCTGCCCCGGCGTTTCCAAGCACACACACACACACACACACACACACACACACACACACACACACACACACCCTTTAGGCCCCCCATTCCCGCCCCACTCTTTCCGCCGCGCCGTCGGCTTAGGGTGCACACGAACCCGCCCGGCCGTCAGCCTGCACCCCAGGCGCCTGCACCCCAGGCACCGCACCCCGAGCGCCGTTCCTTCCCGCTGCAGCCGCCGCCCGGGCCGCCAGGCACCCCCTCACCCGCGGGACGAGCGGGCTGAGCGCCCGCCCCGCTCAGCCGCCGAGAGAGACGCGGGGCGACGCGGGGCGGCCCAGCCCTGCCCTGCCCTGCCGGCAGCACGCCAGCCCTTACGCCGCTCTCGTGGGCAGGCCCGCCACCGCCCATGCTGGGCAGGGGCTGGGGCCGTGGTCGGGCTTCCCCTCCCCTCACCGCCCCGCCGGCAGGGGCGGGCCGGGCGGTGACTGCGCCGTGGGCGGGCGGTGCGGCGCGGCGCGTCCCGGGCAGCCGGGCGGACGCTGTGCCGCCGCTCCCGGCTCGGGCCCTGCGCGGGCTGCGGCTGCCCGGCCCCGCCGCCGTGCGCGCCTTGGTGGGGGCCGGTAGCGCGGCTCCCATTATGGTCAGCCATGGCGTGGCTGGCGGGCGGGCTGGCCGAGCTGCGCTGGTGCGCGCTGGTCGCCCTCTTCGTGGCGGCGCTGGCAACTCTGGCCGTCTACCTGGTGCAGTATGCGCTGCTCGCCCTGCGGCGCGGCCGGCCGCCGCCTCCGCCGCAGCCGCCGCCGCGGCGGGACGAGCTGCTGGAGGAGGGCAGCTCGGTGCTGGCCTGGGCGCTGTCGCTGGGGAGCTGGCGGCGGCAGTGGAGGCGAGCCTGGGTGGCGGCGCTCAACGCCGAGGCGGTGGCGCGGGCGGTGAGTGCCGGGGACGCAGGTGAGGGGAGGCGGGCGGGCCGGGAGACAGGGGCCGCCCCATCGCAAGGGCCCGGCCGGGGAACTCCGGGCGGCGCCGTCAGCGGCTCCTCCGTGTCCGCCGGGCCGGGGGCGGGGGCCACCGGGCCGTGGGGCGACTGGGCGGGGCGGGCGAGGGCAGCGTGCGGTGCTGTGCCGGCGCGGGCTCTCCCCGCCCGGAGCCGGGAGCGGCCGTGGGTACATCGGTACTTGTTCCGAAGAGACGCAGGGGTGCCCCCGGCACGCTGCTGACAGTGCCCGCCGGCGCGTTACTGCCCCTCCGTGCGCACATGCGTGTGTGTAGATGTATTTATGCGTGTGTGCGCTTGATCGCTGCTTGGCAAGGATTTTGGGGAAGGAGCCTGGCGGGGTGGTGGAGCCCGGGGTGTGAGGGGGGCGGGCGGGCGGAAAGCCATGACCCTCGCGTCCCCTGGCAAGGGCTCGAACCGCCGATAACATTGTTCGGGTGCGGGGAGGAGGAAACAATGGAAACTTCCTGTCCTGGTCTGCGGCACGGGGCCTGCGGCCGGCCCTTCGGCAGATAACCTCGGCCGTGCTGAGCCCCTGTGCCCCTCGCTGTAACGCTTGAGGGGTCGCGGCCTCCGGCATAGCCGCGGGAGGCTGGGCCTCCCCGGGCAGTTTGCTTTTTAACGCGGGGCAGGTAAGAAACGCACAAAACGTGGTCCCCCCCTTCTCAGCCCGTCATACCCTTCTTGCAGAGGGTGCTGCCTGGGATCCCGCTTGGCGATTCCTAACGGTATGCCCGGGGCCTGAGAGGCGAGGATGCAAGGTGAGGCCGTGGCAACCTAATTCCCTGGCCCCGAGGACTGAGCCCTAGCCATGTCGGTGCAGGATGCTGAAGCTAAACTGGCTAGGAAGTGGTGCCTGCCCAGCTCCGAGTTTGTGCGCAGCCTTCTCCCTAGGTCTCGGAGTTTCAGATCCCAGCCTGCTCTCTTCTCGCCTGCGTGTGTGTGTGTCAAAGATAAGGAAAGCAGCTTAACACTTAGCAGGCGTCACCCTAAGTTAGGGCAGCCAAAAGAAAACGCTGCGCCTGCCCTTTTCATGTGTCACAGCGTGGTGCAGGAAAGCATGGTGCGTGCTAAGAAATGAAGGTCTGCCTTGTGGTCGTGGAAGGGACAGCTTGGGCACAGGTACTGGGAACTGAAACTAGCTAGAAACAAGCAGCAGTTTGCTCGCCACAGTCAGAGACCAAAGCTGCTCTGACAGGGCCATGGACACCCTCCCCAGGAGTGCATGCGGAGCCCTCTCTTGCCATGAGTTCCCTGCCTGGCACTGCAGCGTGGCGTGGCTCCCGCTGTCAGATTCCCAAAATGATGTCAGCGAGGCACTGTTAATGAAATTCCTGTGCGCAAAACAACTGGGGGTGAGGATGGAAACAGCGCTGACCGCTCGGTGTGGGTAGCAGGTGGAGAATGCGGGTGCCAGTGTCTCTGATAGTATGACCTCACTGCCAAAACAGGTATATACACTGTCTTTTCCTGGCTGTTAGCGTGAAGACTGAAGAGCTGTTGTTGCTGCTAGCCATATCACACATGAGGAACGATTGGGGAGGGGAAGGCTTCATTCCTTCCCTCTGCAAGATCGCATTTGGGTTTTCTTAGTTTTGGCACAGCCTAGTGCATCTGTATTATTAGGCCAAACTAAAAACGCCTTTTAAAACTACAGCACTCATTAATCCTTACTCAGGTAGAGCGGTTTCACTGAACTGTGCCCCTGCTCATGGGCTTCACGCTGTGCTGAGTACCTTGATACTCTGCCACAGAGTAAGAGGAGCTATGATTAGGCCCACAGTTATGTCCTAAGTACAGGTTTCCGGGCTCTACCCTGTATTATGTAGTGAGGTGTCGTGCCATTAATACGTACAATTTTGACATACCTTTGCAATTCTGTCTCTGGTTCTTCCAGGAACTTTGCTGGCAGTGTGCTTTTATCGCTCGCTTTAAAGCGATGGCTTCGTCACCTAACGATGCTTCATTTTTTCTTCTTTCTTAGGATTCACAGTTGCTTACATTTGAGGAAGATGACCCACCAGAACCACTTGAGCTAGCAGTTAAAGAAGTTGTTAGTGTTGTAAAGTCAGCTCAAGAGAAGGTAAACTTCAGTTTTGTTGTGTTTCAGCGCACTTTTTGCAGGAAATGTGGACTTTTTCTTACAAGTTTTATTTGTCAGTACTTCCGTATGCTTGATCTGAGTTTGTCAGGGCTGGTGAGAGGCTGCCTCTCTAATGAACCTGCGCAGACTCTTCAAATTGATTCACTTCTTTGGCACGTTGTGGGCAGAACGCGCTCCGGGGCTTCTCCCAAATGAACAATAAGCATAGTTATGCCAAGTTTATGTGAACTCGTACAGCAGCCCTCTCCCCACCACCCACACCATCAGTACAGTGGTTCCCCATCCTGTTGCTGAAGTGTGGGGTGGGGAATTCATGAAGAAGGAAAGGGACACTTCTCCTCTGGGACAGGAAAACATCTTTGTCTGCCTCTTGCTCTTTGTGTGGCTGATGACAGGTTTGCTTCCTAAGTCGTAGCTGGGTAAAGATTAGTGGAACAGCTGCAAAGTCCTGAGGGTGAAGTCTTGACTCCACTGAATCCTGTATTCAGTGAGGAGCAAATGGTCTCTTTCTTCCTCTCCCACCCCCTCCTCACATACTGGGAAATGGCTTTCCCTGTGCTTGGTGCATGTAAAATTAACATAAGGCAGAATGTGACTCTTAGAACAGGGTAAAAATGTATGGATGCTTGTTAGCAATGATAGCTTCTGCACGTTCATCTCAGTGACTGTAACTACTAGTCATATCTGCACTGGTGCTCAGCTTTAGGCTAAGCTGATGCAAATGCTTAATGTTTTTCTTCTTGTTTTGCTTTGTTATTTTGGTTTGCTTGTCTGATTTAGATGTTAAGCAGCTCTACCATGATTCCTTTGAAAAGTATGCATGCTTATCTGCCTGGTACACACAACTTACAGGCACACCCTGATTGATGGCAACTAGGGATGGCCAACATCTGAAGTTGTTGGTGCACTTGTTCTCTTTCCTTTTTTTTTCTCTTTTCTTTTTTCTCTTTGGTTTTTTTTTCCTTTCGTTTTTTTCCCTTTTTTTTTCCTTTTTTATCTCTCCCTACCAGTGGTCCCCGCCCCAGCAGTGGGGCTGGAGACCCTGGATTTGGTAGGGCTGTGGAGTTGGCACTAGTGTCGCTTGGTGCCACTAGAAGACACTGTGATGGGAAATTGTTAAGAGAGGGAACTGCTGGGTCTAGAAGTGGTGTGCTGTATAATGTGTGAAGCCACCAACTGAGATCCGCTACAGATAAAAGCTAGCAACTACCAGCACACAAAACAGGTGTCTTGCAGTGCAGTGTCTAAAACATTGCCGGAGAGTGGGCAGGGCTGCAGATGTGTCTGCACAGGAGATGGCCAGGAGGTTTGAGTCAGCTGGTTGCCCTTAGCCAGTGTCAAAGTTCAGCAGGGATGCGTGGGGCCAGCTCAGAGATCCGTGCCTGTGGCTGGACCACAATGAGAGCAGTGTCTCAGGGCTAAAACTGTCTTTTGGCCCTGCCTACGTGTCAGACCCAAGGCATGGTGCTGCAGCCCTGTATTTCCCTGAAGTCACACTGTACCACTGGGAAGGGCTCTGCTGCAGTCCTGGGTTAGCTCCTGTGTTGTTTAGATGTAGATTCTGACTGCCATAGCAGCGAGGTAAATTAGCGCCCGCGGTGCCCCGTGGGCACCTGAACCTGCTGTGGTTAACTCCAGCAGCAGAAGGCAGCGAGTGCTGTCTCTACAGCGGCCAAAGCCCAGGGAACTGCTGGCTGCTGTAGGGCTGTTCTTTTGCCTCTGCTACCTGTTGCTTTGCAATCCAGTACCCTCCCTCATGCAGTCTCTGGTCCTTGTCTGACCTTGGGTTGAGCCATTTCAGGATGTTAATCAAGCTGTTACACTGCACCCAGCAATCTAATGTGGTTTCGCAGCAGCTTAAACCAATATAAGCACATTTTAAAATGTATTGGATTAAAACAGGTTTGCTTACATAAACTGGGTCCTTCTGAACTGTCCCAAAACCCATTTCCATAATCTTGTGCACAGCTGCTGGAAAAATTTATCTGAATTACTATTTCTCCTTCAGTTAAGGTACAGCCAGAGTATTTATTTGGATTTGAGTGAATAATAAGCTTAGACTGGCACTCTGGTAGCCGTATTCTCTCCTTCCTTAAATGCATCCCTTCCTCTAAACACCTCAGGCGTTCTCTTGTACAGTAATTGTCTTGCATATTCCTCAGGTACTACCAGTGGTCCACAGAGGGTGTTTTCTTCCTCCCCCCCACACCGCTCTTCAAACACTTAATCTTTACATATTACATTGAAACCTGTCTCTGCAGCCAGTCCAAACTCAGACTTCTGTTAGGTGCTTGTAACTCACCACTGGTGTGGCCGGCTCTGAACATAGTTTGTGACCATACGCTGCTTGCTTGTCGGTGTTGTAGCATCCCATGGGGCTCTGCACTCGCCTGAGGCGTCAGCTGGCACAAGACTCTTTTCCTGCAACCGGTTCAACACGCTGCTTTGCTCGTGATCTGCATAGCAAGAGCCTGTAGGCACCTTGGTTCAGCAGTCAGGGCTTCTCCACTTACTGCATGTCGTTCCAAATATGTATTTGACCTTGCATGGGGGAGCTTGCGGTCACCAAAGGAAGTGAGGATTGAGGATGAGAGATGAAAATAGCTGTAAGCATGGCATGTGTAATGCTTGAATGCAGCTATATGCTGAGAGGGCCCTCTGGTATGTCTTTTGTGGTGGGAGAAGGCCTCTTGAAGCACGCTCTGGTGATGGGCCTACCTGGTGCTGGGAAGGCTCACGTACAGTCTTGTACAATACAGGATTTCCAGCTAGATTGTAATTGCTATATTACTGCTGACAGCCCTGTTTATGAGCAGGCCACCCGCTGGCACACGCGGTCCTTGGGTGTATACATCCTGTCCTTTCCTTGAAGGGACTGAAAGGTGTAACGCTGGCGTACACACCACAGTGCAGTGCCACGGACGCTGCTGGGGAGGCTGCTGGTTGTGAGCTTGGCCGAAGCCGTTGTGACAGGGACAGAGCTGCTCTGTGGCTGAAGGTTACACCACGCTGCCTCTTGACAAAGCCTCTATTTATGCATCGCTTTCACTCCCATTTTGGGCCAGAGCCTAAACATATAGAACGAAGTGGCCTGTTTTCATTGTGTGGTGTTGGTTGTTTTGTTTTAATAAAGTAAACACTGGGAATAGTCTTACCTAATTCTGCCAACCTTTCCATTACTGCAATCTATTTCCAGAGGCTTTGAACTTCACCACAACAAATAAGGCCCAAAAATAAAAAAAGATTCTCTCACTGGGAACTTGGCACAGAGAGTTTATAATGAAGAGGCTACAACAGAAATCTCCCTTTTTTTTTCCTGCTTCATACTTAAATAGGAAGGGGTAAAATGCCCTCAGCGTGCCATTGCTTTAATGAGTGATAATAAGTTGCTATACAAGGAGTGACTGTCTTGGATCACAACAGGCAACAGCAAATCCTAAAGCTTCGTTTTAGTTTTTGTGTGCTGACTCTTGCTGGGGGAGATGTTGGGGAGAAAGGAGGACTGTTCTGCAGGTTTGTGAGGTCCCATTTTCTGACGAGCAGTGCAGTGTGCCCGCAGAGGCCTTTTTCATACACATGGCTGTCATAGCTTCATCTTGGTGTCACGTCATTTGCAGCCACCCTGCCCTGACCATCATGTGTGGCTCTTAATTGTCTTTCAAACTCCCTGCTCTGGTTAAAAAGCTGTCCTGGAGCTTTGCAGCATTAATGTCTTGGGTTGTTTTTTTGGGTTTTTTTCACAAACCTAAAGGGACTCATGGCCCATGCAGCCTTTTTTTTTTTTTTTCCCCTCTTGTTTTAGTTTCAGCACTAGTATAATTCTTTATCATCAATGTATTTACTTTTCTTCCATGGTGCATGCTGTCAGTAAATATATTGTGAAGGAATTATATTTCCTTCTAGCCTTTGTTTACCTTGGCTGAGTTGTTACTTCAGATCTTGTCCTGTTCACTCCTGTGCACCCATTCTCTGCAGCAGCTCCAGTTAAATCCATTTTCTTGAACTTGAGGGCTGAAGCGACACAGGGCAGTACAGGTGAGGTTTCACCATACAAGGAGAGTACTGCTTTTTGTCTAAGAGTGCTTTCTCAATGCATTTTAGGCTTCCCATCTGCCTCTCCCATGGGTGCTTTGTACAGTGCCTGACTTGATGCACCCAGGTGTCTCTTAGGTGTCCTTCCAGTGATCAGCTGCCCTTTGTATGAGAAGTTATTTGTTGGTTCTCTGACGTTTTGCTGTGTGATATCCTGGTCTTCATGTTGTTGCTTCCCTGCTTGCTTTCCTCAGCATCACACTTGCTTTCAGGTTTCTCCAGAGGTATTTTGGATGCTAACTGTGTGATAGGGTTGATGCCTGACAGGCTTCTTTGTAGCTTGCTTCCAGCTGTCACCTCACCATTGTGTCCTCTCCCTTTCAAACACATCGCCCTTCATCTGAACATAGGAATGATGTAGTACAAGCTGAATTGTTGCTGGGGTCTCCTTTGTTCCAGCAGTCAATAATCTGAAAGAGAATTTAATTATTTTTTTTAAAAGATATTTGTGCTAATAATTTTAGATACATCTACATGAAGTGTGTGGAAGTGTTACAGCATCTGGAGCTCTGCAGATGACTGAGCACCAGTCATTCCATCACTTGCCTTGCCTTCACCTTGATGTTTAGCACTGCTGTAGAAAAATGTTGGGGTTCATCTCATTACCATGTTGGGCAAAATCCCTTTTGATGCCAGCTCCTGATAATCGCCCCTGTCTGTGTTAGGTGTTGCCTTTGTCTTCTCTCCCATCTGTTTGTCTGTCCCCCTCGGTAAACTGCGTAGGTAAAGAGGGAGGGAATGGTGAAGAAGCTACAGGGACCCCCTCCAGAAGTTAATGCATAGGCTCTGGTAGCCAAGGACGATGGTGTAATCATTCTTCTGAACAGCTGAGTGTTGATAGTGGAAAGGCAGAAGTTTCTGACTGGGAAATATTCCTAGGGTGAGGTTTTAAGCTGAGCACACCAAGCTGCCTGTGTGGCCATTGACAAGGTGAGTTTTCCATGCCAAAAAAAAAGAAAAAAAGCCTTCTCCTCGGAGTAGTACTCCAAAATAAACATAGGAAATGGTGTGGGTCCTAAATGTAATAGCATACTGGCCCCCACAGCTGAGATGAAGGCAGCTTTCACTGCATAGCTGCCTCACGGCGTATGCTCATTTTCTTGTGGAAATGTTAAAGATTTGTATTACTTACACACTACTGAGTAACCTTGAGTAACCTGCTCTTTCTGGGAATAAATACCAAATGCAGCAAAAACTATTTCTTTCCAGTAAAAAAAGCAATCAAGGCCTGTAATGTAAGGGTTTTACAAGCACGTTTGATGCAGGGTATGCCTGGGGAAGATGAAGAAGTCAGAGCTCTCCTCTCTCTGGGAGAGCTGTCATAAATTTCCCCTGCAGTCATGGCCCTTGACTTTCCTTTGGCCAGGGAAGAGAGGAGTAACTAAAAAGCTGTGTGTAGTGCACAAATTGGTGGGATGCCAGTGCCTAAGCCCGAAACCTCATGGTGAGAGGACACTGTGTGTGAGGAGCAGAGGCACCTGGTGCTCCTTGAGATGAAATGGCTTCTGCTGATACTTCAGGAAAGAAACTGAAATTTTGCAGCTCTGTCCAAATGAACCACAAAGGACAAAAGTAAAGATACAGGGGGTGAAAGGCTTTAATAACCATGGGTACACAAGGTTGGATACCTGGGTTGCTTAGAAAAATACTTGCCTTGCTCCAGCTTTAGTGCTTTTCCAGTCTCCTTTGTTCCAGTAGTTGATAATCTGAAACAGAATTTTAATTATATTTTTTAAAAGATACTTGAGATACATATAAACGAGGTGTGTGGAAGTGTTACGGCATCTGGAGCTCCGCAGAGCTGGGTGCCAGTGCTGGGCTGTTTGGGAACAGTGCCCAGCCAGGTCTGGGAGTTTTGCCATGTCCCACATAGCTGATGTTGGATGGTGGGCTGATGTCATGGATGACGTCAGAAGAGCAGAGGTGGTGAGGGAGGAAGCTGGAGGGACTAGAGGAGACAGCAGTAACAACCCTGGCATGGTCATTGAGTGCCAGGAGCCAGCTGAGTATGGGGAGCGGTGGCAGGGGAGGTTCCTTCCCTTGAGTCCAGGTTTTGTTCTTTTCTTGTGAACATCTATCATTCTTCTTTCTCTCCTGTGTTGACCAGAAAGGGAGGCTCTGCCTGGCCCTCCCTTCTTCTGCTTGTCATCTGTGTAGAGAAAATGAATTTGAGGAAGCAGGTTGGGTGAGGGCATGGAGGAAGAGGAGCGCAGCACAGGAAGCTTCAGTGTTTTTCTTCATGTGGCTGTTGTGGGAAAATTGACCTACGTATTTCATCTGTGGTCTGTCAGAACCATTCATTACACTTGTAGAGGAATGTCACTTATAAAGGGAAGCAACAGTTGCAGCCTCTTTCATTGACTTCTCACCACTTAGAGCAGCATCTTAGATGAAAACAGAATTGCTTTCTCTTCAAATCCCAGCCCAGAATTCTACTTCTCTGAGTAACCCATAATCCCTCCTACTCTCAGAACAAAGGGATTCCCCTGATGTAAAGACATGCTATTTTCCATTAACGAACATGGAATCACTCATTTTCCTGGTTGGATACAAAATAAGCAAACCTCTGTACCTGTAGACCACAGTTACTTTACTAAAAGTGAGGCAAGAAGGGTGGTAGGACTTGGTAGATGTCTCTGGCAGAAAATAAACTAACTGGGGTGACTGTAAGCCCAAACCAGCAGGGTTTGACTTCAAAACTAAAGGTACAAATATATATATATAAAAAAGCAAACGGATTTAGCACCTCTCGACAAGGTGCAGAAAGAAGAGTGAAAGTTCCACCACCTGCAGTGTCTGTTTCCATCCCTAGAAGTAAACACGATTAAGAAAATGTTGGCACATGAGCTCATCTACCCACTCTTCCTGCCACACTCTTATTTTTTTTTTAATAATCAGCCATGGCAAGCCTGGCTCTTAGACATCCAGAAATTCCAGACGAATGGCTCCACCTCACGTGTGCAGCCAGTCCAACTTCTTCTGAAGGCACCGAGCATCCTGTGCACGGGGGGATGAAGTGTATGTGGAGGATAAACCACTGCATTTAGGGCATGCAGCTGTCAGCAGCTTTTGCATCAGACCCATCCTTTTCCCTCCTCTGCCCTCTCAAGAGGGAAGAACATATTTAATTTTGAAGTCTTTAAAGTGCCACTGTGCCAATCCGTCCTCTTGAATGGAAGGGGTGGTTCTGTGTTTGAACTTGACTGCAAGTAAAACCAGCAGTTGAGCTCTTTGGTCTTGTTATCTGTTAAAAATACATAAAAATCCTTTGTGTTACATCATAATAATGGGTGCTTGTGTTGATTATAGGGGATTAAGGGTCAGAAATTCCTTCTGAAGTAATTCAGGCTTTGGGGCAAGGGGAGAGGTGAGGGAAACTGAGTTGTCCAATTCTGAACTATAATTTGCAGAAGACGAACCCAAGAAAACAAATCTTATTGGATGTAAGTGTAGTTGGGATTTTTATTTGTCATATCCACACCCCTCCCCCCCCCTCCTTTGTAATTAAGTCTCTACCTTAATGGATGAGCTCTTTACCCTTGATAATGCTCTGATGCTTCTTGAAATATATGCTACAGAGCCCAGGGAGATGAAATATATGTAAGGAGAGACTGATAAGGATCTTCCAGAAGGTACATGATTCATTTTAAAGCCTTTAGCTTCAATTCCAGTGCCCATAAGTGAAGCAATAATAGTGTAAACATAATCTAATAGCGTACATGTAGAGTTTGCATCAAACAAATCTTGCAGCTAATTATTTGTCTGTGCATTGCATTAACCTGGTTAACTTGACCGAGTCACAGAATCACAGGGCGATTTAGGTCAGAAGGGACCTCAAAGCCCATCTAGTTCCAACCCCCTGCCATGGGCAGGGGCACGCTCCACTAGACCAGGCTGCCCAAAGCCCCATCCAAACTGGCCTTGGACACTGCCAAGGAGGGGGCAGCCACAGCTTCTCTGGGCAGCCTGTGCCAGTGCCTCACCACCCTCACAGGGAAGGATTTCTTCCTAACATCTACCCTCTCTTGGAATGCCTCAGCGGTCCTTTCCTATAGAGAAGCTGTGGAAACAGTAAACCAGAGAGGGACAATTGACAAGCAGACCTGTTTGCTGAGTGAGCTTCTCTCCTGTTGTACCACGGAATTTCTGACTTCTGTAGCTGTGGTTTTCTGGTGCCACTGGGCACTTTCTGCACACTCCAGGAATTTTGCACGGCAACTCCAGCACCTCAGTCAGAGGGAGGAAAGGCCATTCGGTGTTTGTGAACTCATCCTGATAACAAGTTCAATTACTGCTTGTAAAAGTAGGTGAGTACACTCAGTGAAGTCTAGGGGCATACAAGCTTCCCAGACGTTTAGCTTCACCAAATTTCACAGCATTTCATGGTTTGGGCAAAGACTTGAGAAGGCTCCTGCTCCTTCCCACCACACTGGAAGCTGGAATTACTCACACAAAATTCTCTTCTGTAGCAGCAGGATTATGCCAGAGTTTCAAGTTTATAGGATGCCTCTAAATCAAATATTGTTCGGTAAAATAAGCTGCCCTATGGCAGGCTACTTCAGTTTGGAGCAGAAGAACAACAAACAATGTTGTCTCCTTTATGCAAAATACTGATATTTGAGCTTTTAATATATGCATATGTGAAACACACAGGAGTCTTTGTGAGGTGAGGAGTTAACTTTTGTATTTCGATAGAAATGCAAAAGAGATTTTTGGAAAATACCAGAATTTCCAGGTATTAAACCCTGTGTCTGGAAGTGAACGCTGGAACTGTGGTTTTAGAAGTGAATGCAGGGAAGGTGGTGGGGATGTTAATGAAATTGCTTAGAAGTCTTCCACCTATGGAATTTAGCAGAATTCTGGTAGCTTAAAGTCGTTTTATAAGTTCCTTTCTTGCCTTCACTGAACCTTCCTCTGAAGACTAATTTGGTTTTCCCTTCCTCTCCCCCCTCCCCCCCTCCCTTTCATGTCTTTAGGTGGTTTCTTGTAACGTTGTGGGAGATTCTGTTAAGTTTGTTGTCACTGTCCCGCACACTTCACCCGTGGCTGCAGAAGGTCAGTCATACAGTGTGAAACTGTCTCCACTCCACTTGCAGGTAAAGTGTGAAGTGTTACTCTCTCTCCTCTTCTCTTGTTAAGTCTCATGCCACAGCTGAGCTGAACCTCCTGTTTGCAAAGTGCAGACAACCTGTCATTGGGTCTGGTAAATCACCTCATGACATTACAAGTGATAAAGTTAATAAATGAAGCCACCTCTTTAGGAGACCATGGATAAATACCACGTTGGGTTGACTACTGGGATATATAGAACAACAATACCCTTTCCTGACTGGCATGCACTTTCAAAGCTTAAGTAACTTCTGCCTGAGACAGTCACTCTGAATTTACTTACTCAGAAACTTGTGTCATTCTTCCTTTGGTGAGCCTTAGTTTGACCTTTGACCAGAGCACTCTCCAATAACTGCTTTCCTATCCACAGCTTCAGCTCTATGTGAAAGACAAAGGAGAAGACGTCAAAGTTGAGTGGTTCCTCATTAACGCCAACGAAACCAACTTTGAAATTCAGCCAACAGTACAGGAGGTCAGTGTGTTTTGTTTGTTGTAATGGTAGAGAAGATGGGTTTCCATCCCTTTGGTGCAAAACCCAGTGGTTATGCTTCAGGTTCGCAGTAGAAGTGAGTAGAGCAAAGGTATCAGGTGAGCTGGAGGAGCTGAAGCATAAATGCCCATTTCTTTGTGCTCGCTGCCTTCAGAAGAAGTGTAGAGCAGGTACCTGTCACCAGTGCCATCCTGGACTGCTTCAGAGCCATCTGCTGTGCCTCATACCTAAAACCCCACATCTCTGACATCTAGGAGCATTTCTCAAGATTACTGAAGCATTAAAAATAAATCAAACCTGCATTTGACAGGCAAATTACCTGGCAAGCATTCTTCATACAAATTGAAAGGTGTGAAAAATGCCTGTTCCTAAATACTTTCTCTTGGAACGCTTCTAAAATAGTAAGAAATTCCAACTATAATGGTGTTACCACCAAAGTAATTACAAAGTTGCTCTTTCCTTAACTTGAATCAGCTTTGAAATCTGGCAACAATAGTTCAGAAGCAGCTATGAAAAAAATCTAATTACTTAAGGAAATGATGAATAATCTAAAAATATCTTGATACTTTTATAATTTCACCTTCCATAAACACTGATTCATCTGGGGTTTTTTTACTGGGACATCCCCTGAAAGAATTTCTTTGTGACTGAGACTCTTTTCTGCCTTTGACTCTTCACAGTTTAATTTTGATTTTGGCACAAAGGTGGTGACTTTCGTACAACAGTGGGTGAATGTTTGTTTGTGTTTTGTGGAGTTGGTTTTCTGATTGAAGGCCTTGTTAAAAAATAGGACTATTATTTTCTAAAGACCGGTACTGAGTCACCTATAATAATAATTTATTAGTAATAATTTATTACGATTTCTGTACACCAAACTGTGAAACTCATGACTAAAGACAGACAAGTCCTTTGAAGTGTGTTTTGCTGTAGATTTTACTGTGCATATGTAGCAGTGTAAATGACCTTCACGTGTGGTGGTGGCATGCTGGTTATCCACACACTGAGCAGTCATTAAGTACTTAGTGACAACCACAGATGACTCTGGTACGGACACTGGACTTCACAACCTGCGTTTTGAGAGATACCCAAGTCCAGGGTTGCAAAGGAGTTGCAACTTGTTGCACATTGCCCGTGTTTTTAAAATGAGCCTGTTAAGCTCTTAATAGTCAAAGGCTTAATTTTCACTGTGAAGTTTCTATTAGCACTTAGGGAAGAGGGGAGGCAGTAGCCAAAGAGCTAAAACCTGGTAGCAAACCAGATCTCAGAAAGTGCTTCAGCTCTTAAACTTAAACATCAGTTTTCGTGGCTTGCTTTTTTCCTCTTCCAGAAGCAATATTATGAGTACAAATAAACACCTTTAATTGCTTGTGATTATTTACACAGCGATTTTGTCATCAGTCAAACAAGGTGGATGTAATAACCTATTTTCTGTTGATAATAGCTGGGTGAACCTGAGTTGTATTTGGCAGGGCTTGGGTTTGCAGGCGGTGGCTTCATGTGCTTGGTGTGCCCCAGGCTGGCTGTGGCAGCTGGCTGCAGACCCCTAGCCCACCAAGGGACACGTGTTGTCATGGTAAGCGATTTCGGTTGGCAGTTAAGCTACTGTGGCTTGCCTTGGAGAGGGTGTCGTGATGGAGCATTACAAATAATTGCATTTCAAATAAGGATGGCTCAAAATGAGGTTGGGCTGACAGGAGGCTGCTTTCCAAATAACTATGGAAACAGCAGAAAATACTTCGGAGCAGAAGTCCAGTGGCTATTGTTGCTGTTGTTCCCGTTGAATAACAAATGTCAGATGAGGTCTGTGGCAAAGAGAGAGTTGGCTGCTGTTTCACAAGTTGACACTGTGCTTCGTTAACCAGTATTTAGGTAAGGGCAGGGGAGAGAAATTATCTCCAAAATACTGAAAACTGACCACAATTTATCTGCTTATTTAAGTAACATAATTACATTACTGAAACTGAGGCTTTAGGCAGCCTAATTTCCTTCAATATTTTCTTAAAAATGAAGGAGTACCGCCTGCACCTTGCAGAGATCTGCTGCTGCCTTGTTCCTTGGTGGTTGTTTGAGGGAGCACGGTGTGAGCCAAGCAGAGTTTCTGTGGGACTGGTTGATGCTGCTGTATGTTTTGAACCGCAGTGACATGTCACCCAAGGGCGGTTAGGTAAGAAGGAGTGAAGTGGGATTTCTGTACACAGCATTCCTGGGATTTTTATGAAACACCCTAAATGTCTGTGTAATTGGGAGAGGGCTGTTACCTCCAAATCTGTTTGACCTGTTGTGCAAGCTGCAGGCATACCTTTAGGAGCGCAGAAGTCACTGCACTGTCCTTGTCCTACACCTAAGAAGGGACTGAAGCTTTTGAAATGACTGATCGCTTCCCATGCAGAGATCTCTCTGATGGAAGAGCGTGGTGGTGCAGGGTGTCCGGGGTGGTAGAGCAAAGGCTGCGCTCTGCTGCATTCAAAGAGTGTGGTTGTCAGGGCCTTGAGCTGGTTCTGAAAATAACCTTCACTGAGGTTTCTTGTGGGCTCCCCTCACAGCAGCTGGGTGTCAGACTTCTCTTTCTGTGATGGCTTAATTAAAAAATCCGCTCCCTGTAGGTAACCAGGAAGCACGACACAGGAAGCAGGCTTCTCCAGGAGCACAGGGGCAGTTCATCACCTTCACACCCCTTAGAGTTAATCAATGTGGAACTACATGCATTAGCAAAACCCGTGATCTGTTCTGATCCTTCAGAGACAGCAGTGTTAAGAGTAGGTTGCCATGAGATTTTTGAATGGACAAACGTGAGTTAGCCTCCCCGTCTCCTTCCCCTGCCCTTTTCAGCAGGTTTGAAGGACCTCCAAGAGATTCTACAATAATTTGTTTGGTGGTTTTTGCTGGTTTTGTTGGGTTTTTTTTAACACAGCACAGGATTAGCATGTTCTCAGCTATTGCAAGCTGGCAGAACTCCCAATAAATCAGTGGAACAGTGCCGATCTGCTTATCTGATGACCTGATCTGCTTTCTCAGTGGGGTGCAAAGCAGTACAAAAACTTTAAAACACCATCATAACATATAAACTGTTAATGAAACTTCTGGTTTTGTGGCTTCCTAACTCTCAGAACAGCATGTGACTTTTTTAGTGGGTTTTTCTAGTTTTCTTTCAATGCTTAATATGGAGATGTAAGTAATTATTTGCATGATCCCTTGGTACATTTTGTTGTTGGCAACAGGAACCGTGTTTGTCTTGGACAAAAGTTAATTTTCAATAGCTTTGATAGTTCAGATATATCAAAATAGTTTTTGCTTTAATTTCTTTCTTCTGAGTTTTGAGAAGCATGATTGTTTCTTTCCTCTTAGGGACAGACAGCGGGGACACGTGCAATATCTGAAACGCTCAGAGATGTTTTGAAAAACCTCTTTAGCTCAGTTTCTCCTTCTGTAGTGTTGAGTACCAGGCCTACAGATATAAAGGAGCTTCAGGTAAATCTTTTTCCTACCTAAATCTTTTCAGAAATCTCTTTCTGCTTGTGTTTTTTTATTGTTTATATGTGACCTACAAATGAGTAAGCTTAACACTGATATGTGATCAGATGCAACTGTTGTATTTTAATTCTTTAAAATTTAATTCTTTAAAACAACACAGCCTTTGGCAGTGAAGGCTATGTGATCGTGTGGTTATCTGTTTATATTACACTGCATCACGTGTCCATCTTGCTTCTCTCTATCGATGTGACAGAAATGAAAAGCAATTGGCATTTGCATGTGGGCAGTCCCTCTTGTTCTGCTTGCTTTTCACAGAATGTACAGAACACAGGCCTTCTCCCTCAGGGCACTAGTCCGCCTAAACCTCCAAGGGCTCATGAACTCAAACTGCTGGTAAAGAACGTTGCGGTAAACCTAACTGATGACAGTGCTGCAGGTAACGTGGCCCATGCAATGCTGCTGGTTTTCAAGCAGATTTGGTTTTGATGGGGTGGGGTTTGGATTTTTCTGTCTTTCCTTTTCCCGGAATTCATCGTGAGATTCTGCGTTACAACCTCCTCTCAAAAGAAGGTGTAAGTAATTTCTGTACTCTGAGAAACAGGCTTAGTCATCCTTGTACAAAGCTGTGTATGTTTTGGTTTGTTTGAGTATTTAAGCATCTTCTCGTAAACTCATCCCTCGGTGTTGAAAACAAACTGAAATGAACATATTTGGAGAGTTGATTAATGATTTTCTGGATTTTAATTTGAATTTCTGAAAGTTACCTTTTTGGGTGTACCTGAGGTGAGGGGCCCAAATCCCACTCTCCATGAGCTGTTAGCAGTGGTGGTGCTTTGGTTCAGCATTACCTTGTTTTCACAGCTGCTTTCCTTTACTTCTGGGCAGTTTGCTGCTTCAGCTCCAGCTCTCCTCAAAGGGGGCGTTTTGCTGTCAGGGATTTTTTTTCCCCTCCACATCAAAGTACCTCTGTGGGTAGGTGAGGGAGGGTACCTTTCGCAAGCAAAGAAGGAAGCCAGAAAGCAACGTCACTGCCTAGTGCAGCTGCTGTGTTGGTTTTGGAGAGAAGCACTAGGCCTGTCTAGCAAGTATTCAGTCTCCTTCAAGCACAAGCACGCCTCTGTTGCTGATTGAGGCCCAAGCAAGCACATTTTGGGTTTTATCAGCGGAAATACAAATTTGAGGCTCTGTTATTTATGGTCACTGGCAGTTCTGTAACAGTCTTTTTAATGGAAGCTCATGACTGCTAAATTCGGCAAGGCGCTAGTTTTGGATAAATATATCCTACTCACTCACCATACTCCTTTTTTCAGTTAGATGTATGTAGGTTTCTGCCCTAGACTCTTGCATAAGGCTGCTTTGCTCATCCCGGTTGGAAGTGATTCCCTTAAAACTTTCTGCAGACTGGTTTGTTTTTGGTTTTTTTAAGCAAATTCTTTTTAAAGCAGCCCTGGAACTCTTTGCAGTGAAATGTCCTACATACATAAAACTGCTGAAAACTGTAGATCGCAGGAAAACTCATTCAGTCTACAGATTTTGTGGTGCAAAATAAACTTTTCAGAAGAGCAGATAATTTTGGTTGCCTTTGAAATTCATGAGGTGGGATAACTTTATGTGCTGTACAGTGCATACAACAGAAGATTCATCTTATGGGAAGCCTCCCTGACCCCTCCCCAAAAATGAAAGGAAAAACGGACAGTTAATGTGCTCTACTTTGGAAATACCGATCTTGAGAGGCAAAAATCACCATTTGTTATTCTGAAACGAGATGGAGGGAATTTTTCTGGTTCCCTAGCAACTCTGGGAGCTTTGGAACCGAGTATGAGAAGTGAAGCTTTGTAGTGGGGGTTAGCTGCTACACTTGAAATCCAGTGGAAATACTGCACCGCTGGGAAGATGCTAGCTTCTGGACATAGCTTGCTGCCTTTTAATTATTGTTCCCTTCCCTCTTTCTGACCTTGGCTTGCAGTAATAATTAATTATCCTGCTGGAACTCTGAGACTCAATCAGAGTGGGCAATTATTGCAGGCTAACCTGCACAGATACACAGAGGGGAGGGGCGGTTTGTCTGTCTCGGTCATTATCATCCTATAAACCATGGATGCTAATGTGGCTTCTAGGAGCTTGTGGCTTTCCTATAGGTATGTTAGCTCAACTGGTGAGTAACCAGTAGCAGAACTGGTATCTCCTTATGGGCCGTGCCCATTTTTATCTCCTTACTTTGTGTATGTAAACAAAGATTATCCTAGATTTAGTACTGCGTGGTCCACAGTGTGTCATCTAGCGCAAAAGTGATTTCTGCTGTTAGGGAAGAGTTCCTAATTGTGTACGCTGGGGTGTGTGGGGCAGAAATGCTGAAACACCCCGTTCGGTATCAGTAGGTCAGTGTTCCCCCTGTAATTTCAGGCGTTCCTGCCCCAGGCTGCTGAGCTCTGCTGGCAGCAAGAGCTGGCTGTGGGGACATATGGCTGGGCTAACAGAGAACCGCCTCGGCTTCATTAACTCGGGCTCAGCTCACCGTGAAAGCAGCTAAACTACTTACTCCGGGGTTAGCGTAGATCCTAAATAAGCTGCCTGTACACAGTGCTTTGTCCCCTCTAATAACCTTGCCAGGCCCGAGCTGCTCCTGTGCCTGAGATGGGGCTCATCCACAGCCCTGCTGCCCCACCAGAGGACAAGGGGAAGCTGATGATAAGAAGTGCAAACCTAGATTCTTGTGGAGAACTGGAAGCAGTGTATCTTTTGTTTGCTTTGTACCTGGTCAGTACTGAGCTTTTTGCCACTTTCCGTGATGTTTTGGAATGCTGGGACCAAAATGATTCCCGATGCTGTGAAAGACATACAAAAGGAATTGTTTTAAGAGAAAGATGTGCAGACTGTTTCCCCCTGGAGCAGCAGTACAACTACTCTGCCAACTTGCCAAGCTGTCAAATTCCAAGATCAAGGTAGAGAGAATTCTGCACCAGTGCTCTAAAATGCCGCAAACTTGTTAAAAAACCACAGTCCAAAAAAGCCATTGTTGGCCAACACCACTGTCATCATTTACTTGCTGTCAGAAGCAGCTTGCTTTGATGTCCAAAGAAACCACCGTGACAGTGGCCAGTAGGAACTTTGAAAACTTGTGGGGTTTTTAAAGCAGCTGAAAGCAACTTTACTCCCTCCCCACCTCCAACACACACTGCCACCCACCTGGCTGCTCACTCTGCATCCCTATCCTTTTTCATCTTTTTTTATGCCTGCATTTTTTTGCTTCATGCCAGAATTCTAAGTCGGGTTGTCCTGTTTCACACTACATAGAACAGCACATAAGAGTGGTGATGCCATCTTGACTGTCGCATTTAATGTAGATGGGATGCAAGCTGAGGGAAGAAATCTATTCTGTGGGAGAATGAGGAAATGTTTGCAACAGTCTATTCAGAAGCACAGTAGGGGGGCTCTTTGCTTTCTTTTGAGTAAGTGTGCTTCTTGGTGCTGGAATATTAATGACTGGATATTGATTTGTTTTTTGCCCTTACAGGCAGCACGAACCCTGTGTGTATAGTTCAGTTGAATGACCCTATGCAGAAGTTTTCCAGCTCTGTAGCCAAAAATGCTGCAAACCCCTTTTGGAAGGAAGAGTTTATCTTGTAAGTAACTTAGCTACTGAGAATACTTTTGTAGTAAAGAATCTTTTTTTGTTTTCTTTTTTCTTTTTTTTTTTTTCCTTAAACTATGTGAGGTTTTTCATGGAACAATGGCATTATGAAATATGTCCAGTTGGGTGAGAAGTCTGGAGCTGCTAAGGACTTCAGAATATCTAATTACCCTGTGCATGGATGCGAGAACAGATAGGCCTGTAGATCTTCCCGGGTAGATACCTGATTCTAGTAACTGACAGCAGTGACAGGCATAATAAATCACCTTCTGCTTTCATACAGTGCCAAAAAAAAAAAGTGCTAGCAAGGTTTCAAAGTCACTTTACCTTGAAAAACTGCATTTGAAGAAATCTGATGTCTCTCCATTCCCTCCCCTGAGTGGGAAATGTAAAAGGCCATCTAAAAGATCGATGGCAAAGGGAGTGTAAAACTACCAAGATTGGGTTTTTTTCTGTAGAACAAAAATGAGACTCTTGGGCAATCTGCATGGTAGCCTGTGATTCACACAGCTTCTGTAAATAAGGTCTAAAGTGAGTACTTCTAAATCTATTTTCATTTGCACGTTCTAGCAGCAGAGCAGAAATACCTGGTAGCTTCTGTATTGCATGAGTTGAGGAAGGGGGTGAGGGGGAGTCACTGATGGCAGGATGGGCCAAAGGAGTGTTTCTCTAGTAGCTTTAGACATGGAGAGGCAGGAGAAAGCAGCTTCCCCTGGGAATGGGGTAGAGATGCTGCCATGCAACATAGTGCAGATACTGCTGGCTTTTTTTGTTCTACCAGATGATTAGTGTGAGAGGCACTTCATGTGTGGTGGAGTCTCTCTGATTCTTTCAGTAGCTTTCCATTTCTTTCTCTCTCTCTCTGAAAATAACTTATTTCAGAGGGTGATGCTGCTTGTTTTCACATGACATTTTTCTTCACTGCCTAGTCACAGCCTGGCATCCATGGTATCCTTTCCTTCTCTTGCAATTGAGGCTTAGTTTACAAGGAGAACTGAGTGTGTATTCAGACATGTGCCTGTCCATGCCAAGCATGCTCTTCCTCAAGGAGTGGTGTGTGCTTCTGTGCTCCTCCTCAGCTCAAAGTTGGGGTGAGCGGGAGGTTGCACAGATCCTTTTCTGCCTCCTCATCGCAGCCTGTCGGACTGTTCATGTGAGTGTTAGGGAGCGTGTGCTGCAGGGCCAGGGGAGCTGAGGGGAATGCATCAAGGGGGCTGCTCGATTTGAGGGAAAGCACCAGGATGGGTCATCACAGGTTGTACAGGCCTTGGAGAACACCAGACCCCTCTGCATGTGTGCCAGGGGTGGAGATGGTTAGAAGTTGCTGAAGTCAGCAAAGAAAAATTGATGTTGGAGAACAAAACTGAAAGGTTCCACCTTTTGATGTGGTCTGATGGAGGTGTGTGCAACTGCTTCTCATCCTGATTGATGTCAAGTGGAAAACCAGATAGGGGAAACTCTTCCTCGAGACACGCACAGCCCATCTAGTTTTAAACTGATTTTGGTTATGAGGAGCTACATTTTTTGTGGAAAGCCACAGATCAGACAACATTCTTCTGTGACATTGTGCTGCACTGCCATCAAGGTTTCAGGATTTACATGATGCAATTTCTTCTCCACAGTGAGAGGTGGAAAAATCACACGTCTGTAGCAGCTTTCTGTTCTAGAGTATCTCAGAGTGCTTCAGCCACTGGCTCTATGGATCACTTCAGCCATCTGTTGGTAGAACAGCATCCATGCTCAGTGTTGCAGAGCAGAAACTTTCCCAGTGATTTTGGACAGGAAATTTTTCAGAATAATACCCTTTGCAACTGAAAGTGCAGAGAGAGGGCAGACAGGATGTGATTAAGTTGACTGGAATTTGGCCTTGGTGCTAGGGATAATGCTGGGTTTTCCACGCTATTGGCTGCTTTTCAGAAGTGCATGAGGTAAGCTTGGGGACTTTTACAGATGAGGGATCACGATTTGGCTGCGTACCCACTTTCAAGTTCTCATCCTCTTTCCTTTTTGCATTTCTTCAAAATTGAAAATACCCACCCACCTGAAGACTGGTATACCGAACACCACATCAGGCTTCATGGGAAGAGCAGCAATAGTACCATCAAGGTGCTTCCTTTCAAGTTTTGGAGGTGCAGGAGGGGACGGGGGTGGCAGGGAAGAGCTTAAAACACACTGCATGGATGATGTCCCACAGCATGTAATGAAGGCGGGATTCCTGCAACCAAGATCACACCACCCTGAAAGAGAGACATACAAAAGTGAAATACATATATGGGTGCCCTTAATGGTTTTGGGAGAACACCTGCCAAGAAGGTTATTCTGTTTTATTCAAGTTTTGGATTTTTTTTTTCTTTTTTTTTTTTTTTTTCCCTGTTGTTCTTACTATTTTTCTGTTCTTACTCAAGTTTGACTGGAAGGTTCCTCAGTAGGTACTCAGTTTGCTTGGCTGTCTCAAGAGGAAAGGTTTTGTATCTGCTGTCTAGTCCATCTTACGAAGTGCCACACATGCCAGTAATTCTGCTAATAGTTCACATCATCAGTTCTGTAACACAGAAACAAGTTCTTGTTATCTTGCAGCATCCTGGAGTCTTATTTTGGAAGAAGAATACCGACTCCTCTCACGTAGGCCTGCAACTACTTTTGTTTACTTGCATCTGTCCTGCTCTTGCAGGACAGTTTCCTGCTTCGACAGGATATCCCACAGCTTTGAATGGGCTGTTGATTGGACCAGTTCCAGCATCTTGGCTTACAAATTTGATCCTCCCAGGAAAAAAAAATAGCTTCTTAGTGCTGTGGTGTAGCACTCAGACTAGGAAACAACATCAGTTTGAAAGGCAGCGCTTGGCAGCTACACAGGGGAAAACCAGGCCATGTTTTCCTGACTGTGATCCCTTTAGTCAGTGTTGCCTGAGGTCACAGAGATGCTGCGTGAGCAGCGTACCCGCCAGTGGTGCCGCATAGTGCTGCCTGCTGCAGTTAGCCTCTTGTAAGGCCAAGGAGAGGTAGGGTGTTGGCAACCCTAATGGGCAAGACAGAAGTGGTGGGGGAAAGCTGCTTGCCTACAAAGACCTAACACAGTTTCATTTACTCCACAGTGAACTAAGTGCCAAATCAAAAGCGTTGCAACTCCAAATAGTAGAAGATGGGAAGTTGGATAGTAAGTATTAAAAGTGAATTGTTTTGCATGATCAACTCGTGAGCCTTGTTAGAAGTTGACACAGATCATCATTTAGTTCTTCCTGACTGTATCACCAGAGAAGAAACTGTCAGATTTCTGAACCTGCATTAAAGCTTAGATGTCTTCTGCTGACTTGTCCTGGTAGTGAAAGCAGGTGTGCCTCAAGCATGGCTCTAGGTGGCCCTGGGGGAAAGAATGGCAGCTGAAAATAGCCATCCAACCTTGCACGAAATGGGCAGCTCAGGGAAAATGTATAACTTAAGTAAGTTTTTTAACTCTGTAAGCCTGTCCTCAAATATTGATCCCAGAATTGAAATCCATGGGAAACTGTGGACTTCTTGGGCACTTGTTTGACCTGGGTTAAGTGCTGTCCATGTACACCTTTACTTCCGTCAGTAACCATGGACTGAAGAGAAAATACACCGTTCAAGTGTCTCTGTCCTCCTCTGAATTAAGGTTATAGAGAAACCTTGAGTTTCTTTCTGGACTGTAAACATACTGAGTCCTCCATGTGCTGATACTCTAATTTTTCAGCCTTCTAAACTTTTAACAGATATGCTGTGAGCAGTTTTGGTTTCAAGTTAAGCTTTCCAGGTCTTTCTGTAGCTAGAGGGGAATCATGGGTCTTAATCCTAAATCCCTCTTCTTCAAGTCCCAAAGGCTGCCTAGCAATTATCTGGTATATAAACCACTCTCATTCTGATTATATTGGATTAAATATAAACTACAGGCCCTGAAACATTTTTACTACTTGATGCTGCTGTTGCAGTTTGCAGTTAGCCTTCAGTGGCAAGAAAACCCCTCCGCTGAACTGCTGCCTTTGGTTTATTTGGAGAAGCATCGCCCTTCCTAATGGGGGCAGGGTGGGTGCTGAGACCAGAAAGTATCTCAAGGTGTTTAGTCAAGAAACTGTCAGTAATATTTCCAGATGCTTTCTTTTCCCCTAAACATTCTGCATATACAAGGGGAAATGACAGCCAGAAATAGTGTCAAATAAGTAATGTTTTGTATCTTCTTTCTTTCCTGTTGCACAGTGTTAGGCCAGGCTGAGGAATTGTTGTAAAAGGGAAACAAGAGCTGAAAACTGACATGTTTCTGTCCCGTAGTGTAGAACCAGTTCTTGCAATGAACCACCTGTATTCTTCCTCCCCCTTTCCCCTCTCCTCACCCTTAAACATACTGACAGCTCAGATGGGCACTGATTTTTTTGTTCATTTTATTTCTTCTAGGTCCTTTATCTGCGAAGGTGACTGTACCTCTAGACTTGTTCAGGAAGCAACCTTCTGGGCAACAAAGCTTTGCACTGAACAGCTGGGCCAGTGAGAACAGCTTGGAGCCCGGGCCCAGGCTAGGATCCATTAGTGCAGAGGTACTGCTGTGTTCAGATGCTTTTACAGTGGACCTTTTACTTTGGGAAGCGCTCAGTGCTCATCTTGTGCTTGCAACTGCCGCTTGCAGTGCAGCTCCGTTTGTGGCCGAGTTAGAGTAGTGCATTCAGTCTGCATGTGGCAACACTTCACACGGTCTTTAGCTCTGGAACGCTAGTAAAGATGTTAAAGAAGTACTAGCTGGAAAATGTTAGTGTCCTTCTTAACTTACCTGTGCTTCTAAGGTGAAATTTTTTTGTCTTCCTAGTTCTTTTTTATAGAACCCACCGAATTAAAGACATGGCAAGTCTCTTCTCCAGTGCCAGCCACGAAGATAGAAAAGGATCGCACTGTGATGCCCTGTGGGACTGTGGTCACTACTGTAACCGCTGTGAAAACCAAACCTCGTTTAGAAGGGAGATCGTCCCCTCTGAGCACAGGTGAGGAAATCCGCTTCATCCTGTGTCCACTCTCACTGTTACCCGTGGGGACCAGGAGAAGTTGAGGGAGTGGGATGTAAGAAAAGGCCCAGGTTTCTCAGATGTGTTGATGGGGAGGGAATTGTTAGTAATCTTCAAAATCAGGTTTCTAATTTTTGTGAAACCTTGTTCTTACAAGCGCTGTCGTTAGTGCTCCTTTTAATCCACGCTGTAAAACTTGATGGTAGAGTGATCGTGCAGAAGAGCTTGGTTTTTGGTGGGTGGGTTTCCACATGACGGAAGTATCAGACTCGTACAGTGCTTGCTGACGACAGACTGTCCTGTGCCTTCTATCCTTGGTCTGTGTTATAGTCTCTCATGAGGACTGGTGTCCTCTTGTGATGAACGGATCTTTTCAGCATGTCTTTCAGGAGGAGATTCCCCAGTTTTTATTGGGATAAATGTGGAAGGAAAGCCTCCTTTTGTGTGATGCCTCACAAAGAGCTGCATTATTTTAAGCTGTTAAAGCAGATCTTTTACTTAAGTGGGTGTTGTCTAGCATATTACAGTAAAATGTTTAAAACCAACAAACCCCTGCACTTCATGGGTCTTTTGGGGTCAGGGTACCATAGAGCATGCATTGAGAACTTGTATTAAACTGCTCTCTCAAACACGATTTTGAGCGGGCTTTAACACTGGTATATTAAATTCTTATTATTTTCATAATAAATGTCGTGAACAGTTTAAATAACAAAGATGCTTGTTTCTCAGATTCTCCTGTGAAAACCCCAGTGAAAGTCAAGGTGATTGAAAAGGATTTCTCTATTCAAGCTATCCATGGTGCTCCAGTCAGCAAAACTTTATCGTCTTCAGATACAGGTAATAGAAGTGTTCAGAGCTTCTAATGAGAATACGTCTCTCTCTGCTGCACACGGCATTAACATGATCCTCTTCAGATAGCAGCAAACCTGTATGGCTGCTGCCTTTCGACAGGGAGTGAGAGCTCTGTGTTAAGCTAGGACTGGAGTTAGGGATGTAGCAGTCTTGCAGTAGAAGTCTGGTTTTAACTGGTGATTTAATTTACTAATTTTCAGTAAATACCAGTGAGCTGTGGTTTGGAGAGTCACCTCCCATCTCCAAACCAGTGTGGCAGAAAAGCCACACTGCCTTCTCTCTTAGTTTCGAATGAAAGATTCCTCCTATATAAAGGCAGTGCACAGAATGAAAGCCCTGTGGAAGTAACTACCTCTCAGGCGACTCTGAAGTGCCCCTCTGCTCTGAGTCTGAACAGAAGGGTCGGGGCTGGGCTGGTGTGAGGAAGACTGGAATTCTCTTTGTAGCTGTGCCGCTGGGCCTTTTGGTGCTAGTGCAGGTGCACAGTATTGCTGTGTCTGTTTGTCCACCTTGCTGTGTCACCTGGAGTACAGCTGAAGGGTCTTCAGAGTGGCACTGATACAACTTTATGAATTCACTTTTTGACAGTATTGAAACTGATGCTGTCTCTGGGACATTTCACCTTTTGGAGTTGCAATCCTGACTCTTCAGCCCGTTTTTCAGTCCCAGTGTGCTTTCCCTTCAATCTTTCAGTAGCTCTGCAGGCGACAGTAAATACAAATGTAGCACATGATGTGTATTCCAGTATTCCTTGTACAGATTTGAGTGCACATGGGGCAACCTGGAGATGATCTAGACTGCTTCTGGAACACTCTGAAGGCTTGCTGAGAGATGGAGATGTATTGGCCAAAAGACAGAAATCTGGGGAAGAGCATGAACCTGTAACCATGACTGGCTCTATTAGCACTTGAGTCTTTCCCTACCTCTAGACTAAGAAGTACTCTGATACCACGTGAAGCCAGTTTTGGAAACATTAAGATAGGGTTAGACTTCTGAGCTGATTCTTGTAACTGTTTATGATATGAAAGATGGAAAGCACTTACGGGAAAACTCATCTGCAGGCAACTCAGAGGACATTGATGTATCCAGTGTTTTTATGGGACTGTGGGGGAATTTCTGTGAAATGTTTATACAATACAGCAGGAAGAATTACTCATTAGAATGAAAGCTTAAGCCAAATGAAAGAAATACAAAGGAACATTTGGTATGGCAGGAACTTAGGTGGTAGTTACAGCAAGCAACATGCCAAAATAGCAACAAGCGCTGAGGAAAAGATGCCGTCGTTCTAAGCAGTGACACCAGGAATTAGCAAGTGCCACAGATGCTGTCCTGGGTGCTCTCAGCTGTTTCTGAGGGCTTTGCAGTGGCTAGGGAGATGGAAAAGCAGAGGTCTACAATGTGTGAAGACATGCTGGGGTGTGCAGACCCCTTGGGCACGCATACTCTTTAAGTTCTAAAAGTATACGAGACACTCAGTGAAGCATAATTATTCAGGCCTCGTGTTTGACTGCATTAATGTCACAGTAACAAAAGACACTGCTCAGTTTAATTAATGCTGGGGCTATTCCTGCCTGTGTTCTTTTGTTGTTAAAACTCTTTACAGAAGAGTCTACCTTGGGCAATTAAATACAGGGATTTTTGTCTTGGTAACTTTCTTAGCCTCGTTTGTTCCTGAGCTTGACGAGTGTGATCAGTGTGTGTTTGCCGTGCCCACAGTACTCACACGCTCAGTGCCAGAAGTGGCCATGCTTAAGTGGCCATGCTTAAGAATGAACTCCCACTGTCACTAAAGAGTAGTTTCTAAGGCAGGTTTCATGCTCCTGTGCGATGTTTGGAGGGGAAGAGGAGGTGTGGTTTACAGGCTTTGGAAGCAGCTCCCATGTGCTCACTGCGAGGGTTTGTAACTGCAACTTAGGCACCTTTTCTCAAAAGAATGGGTAACAGAAAGACAGAACAAATAGCTGGGTGGTGAATGGGACATGTTTTGGTGTGCCTGGTGTTTATACCATTTCTGCTAATTTCTTTGATTTTGAACTGAGGAACAAATTCTGCCTCTCTCTGCTCTGTCTTTTTCATGTTCTTCTTCTTTCCCCTCTGAAATAATGCTTTCTTTTCAGAACTGCTGGTACTGAATGGCACCGATCCTGTTGCAGAAGCAGCCATTCGGCAGTTAAGTGAGTCTGCAAAACAGAAGCTCAAGTCTCCCAGAAAGAAAAGCACCATTATCATATCAGGAGTGTCTAAGGTAAAGCAGAAAACACCACTTACATTTAATGCTTAATACTGTAAAGTCTTTGCTTCGCTGAGTGTGACATTAGCCTAACGTGTGTTGCTGTCACTCATTCATCAGTCTCTGCAGGATCTAGGTCTCTGTGCTTGTTTGCTTCAGTAACTCTTTGGGTTAAGCCAAATCAGGGTGGGTTTGCTGGGGAGAGTGTTGTGTTTTGATGGTTAGATTTGACATACTGACTAAAAGTGCATGGTAGTCTGGGGTGGGGTGATTGGGGATTTGGGAAAACCTGTTTAGGTGAGAACAGAGAGGATAATTAGACCCTCTCTGTGTTTTGCCCATGGAAGGAAGATGAACAGAAAAAGTATGAAAAGTTTTTCTGGTTTTTTTTTTTCAAAGTTGTTAAAACCCTCTGAAAAAGGTCCCAGTCCTCTGGGCTCTGTTCCAGAGGGAGGGCAAACAGAAGACTCTTCCTCACATGGTGAATAGCATTCTTCCAAACTCTCTTCATCCGCAGTCCCAGTCTCCTGCCTGTTGCTCAGTGCCTGTCTGCAGTCCTTTCCCTGCAGGCTGCTGTACGGGCACCTGCTGTCAAGTCTTCCTGTTACGTGCAGGACCCCTGAAGACCTCTGGGTGAAAGCCGAGTCAGTGGGCATGGGTACCCGTGTAATCACTTCGCTGTGCCTGGGAGGGGAATGAGGGTCAGCTGCCACGGTGATGGATGTATCTGCTTGGGATGTGGGGGCACTGGGACTACCTGGATCTGGATTTGGTGGATACAGGTGCCAATAAGTCCTACAAGATCAAGCATCTCAAATGTTTCTTAAAACGACCCAAAGACTATTGTCTGTGCGTGCGGATCCTTCATTGCAGCAGCACATGTAGAAAAGAGTCCTGTTATTAGCAGTGGGGCAGGGGATAAGTGGGAGGGCTATACTTCATACTTTTTTCCTAGCTATTTGGTGTTAACAACATTATTAAAACTTGGCTCTATGCCCCACTCCTGTTGTGGTGCTAAGGAGGCCTCACAGCGCCTTTCTGGTAGCCCTGAGCAATACGAGTAAAAGTGTAAAGAAGAGCAAAGAACTTCCGTAGGCAGGCTTGGTTTTTTCCTCCAGCAGAGTGGCTTATGTCAGTGTCATCTCTTGTTTTTATGTGGCAGACCTCTTTATCTCAGGACACTGAAGCTGCAATGATGATGGACTATGCTGCAGCCATGGACAGCTCCTGCAAAGAAGTAGATCCTCCCACTGCAGAGGAAGCTGCTGCAAAAGTCACCTCTGCTGAAAAGCCGTCATACACTGCTTCAGAAATAGTACCTGATACTGACCCACAGCAAAGTGCCCATAAGGCTTGGGGTTTGGAGAATGGCAGCCAACAGTGGGACACCAACACGCTCTTAGACCAGACCTGTGAAGAAATATCTGGGAGCTCATTAAGTGTTTCAGAAACTGGGAGCATGAAAAAATCTAAAGGTATGTGATCCTTACCTCTGCTTTAGCAGATGACCGCTTTCTCTGCATGATTGGCAGTGTCACCCAACACTGTAGCAGTTCATCCTTTCTTACTGAGTCTTGTTCTTAAACTTCTTGTCATTGTGGTGTGGGTTGAAGCCATCTTACTAGCAGCCATAAAGAGTGCAGTCCTGCAGCGCTCGAGCTGGGTCAGGCTCTCTTGCACTCACCCTCCATTGGGGAAACAGAAGGGCTCACCCTTAGAAGTTGGAAACGCAGCTCACTAGGCCACACTGAGTGATCTGGGAGAGAAATAACTAGCCACATTGTCAACAACTCAGAACTGTGTACTTGTAAAAAAGGACTTGTGCTGCCCCATTGCTGAGGTGAAAATGGCAGGGTTCCAGGGTTATACATTCCTTCTCCTTCACGTCTCTGAGCAGAAGACCCCCCTGCACTCACTAAAGTGTGTGCTCAGGAAGCACCGCAGCTAAACCAGAAACACTTTCTCTTAACTGCCTGGTGAACAGTTTCTTCCTCTTCACTGATTTCATGAATATGTAGTTCACCAAAGGAAATAGAATAAAAAATAATAAGTAAACAAGGGGTCAAATCATTTTTCTTATATAGTTACACAGCTGGATAGCTGCAGTTTGAGAATGCCTTAGGATTGTTTTGTGCTTCCTTCATAAATCCATTAGCCTCTGTGGCTGTAGTCCTGGTTTGTGGGTAACACAGGGGCTGTTAGGAGGTCCGACACCAGAGCCAGTGCAGTGGAGTGTGCCCTGAACGGGCAGCACACAAGTCTCATGAGCTGCATGTTGAAGTGGCAAAAATGGTTGTGCTTTTCAGCCATATCCCTCCTTCTTTTGCTTCTTTATTTTCTATTCTTTCCTTAGGCAGAGGTACTGTAAAACAGCTTACTAAAACCTTAGTATATCTCTGGATTATTGTATTTCCCTCCCTAACCCCCCAAGGCATACACCTGACCTTTTTGCCAAGGCTTTCCCTTAGAGCATTGAGGTTTTCAGGCCTACTCACAGTTTTATTGCTCCACCTGATAGATCAGGGTGGTCTGGTAACAATCACTTCAACATGCGACCGTCAGGCATCAGAAAGGCTTTTGATGTGTTTGAGGTGGGGGCAGGGGGTTAGTTGTGATGGGATTTGTCTCATTTGGAGCCTGGAAAAGTTGAGGAAGCTGAATGAGATTTTGTAAAACATCTGGACTCTTTTTTAACACATTATTCTGAAACAAGCAAGAGGAAGTTTGTGTGTGAGCTTTTGTCCTTAGTTTTGTTTTTCCCTGTGCAGTATGTTGCACAGAGATGAGGCTTCTAAAGGCCCTGTTTACACAGCATAGCATAGGACTGTGAAATCGCACAAATTGTTGCTAATATTTGAGAGTTGTCTCCTCTTCAAAAAACATTTTAAAAAAACACTTCACAAATACTCTCCCAGATCTCACCCTGGGAGTCTTGGATCTCTGCTTTGTCACAGCTGAGTAGTAGCTTTTATGAAGTGAGGTAATGAAAACATCTAAACTCCCCTGCCTTGGGGTTAGCTTTGACTAGTTCAGGGCTTCTGTCTTGTCACATGCTTTCCCTTTAAAAAAAAACAACAAACACACAACAAAAAGCCCAAACAAAGCAAACAAATGCCCTTCTGCTTTAAAAAGCCTTGTATATGTGTTAATGTCTTAAAGTTAGAACTGCCTCTTTTTTTTCTTTTTTTTTTTTTACTCTTGCATATTTTTGTTTTTACCTCTCTGACTTCCTCTTTCTTACCCATTCCCTTTTGTAAACTTAAGAGGACTACTATGCCAACCAGAATTAATTACCTACGCAGTAAGTTATGTTTGTCTTTTATTTTTAAGAAAATGTAGCTTTACAGCAGTATGATCATCATAAAAACTGAAGTGAAATCTAGTTTGGCACCTGTTCTCTTCTTCCCCCATCCATTTCCTTTCCTCCCTCCAAAATTACCTTCCCGTGCTCAGGTGTCTTGGCAGACTAGCCAGGTGTAACAAATCATTCCGGTGGTTGTGCTGTCCAGGTGGGTCACACGGAATGGACAGCATGGAAGGCTTGGAGGGGTGCTCTACATTCCTGATCCCTCTCTCTCCTGCCTGTTACTCAAGCATCTGGTTATCAGTCAAAATCTGCTCATCCAAACCATGTGTGTGACCCCGTAACTTGATATGCACATACAGAAAATTTATTTTAACACCTGCTGCTTACAGTTTTCTAGCTCTTTTCTAGCCTAACTTGTAGAGCTACCAGGACCTCAGCAGGTATTCAGAAAACCACCTGGGTAAAAATCTGTTTTGGAAGTTGGGAAGGAATGGAAAGAAGCAATCTCTATTCATAGCCTTGTAGATGTGGGAGGAAATCTTCCTTCATTAACAAAAATGATATTCAGAAGTGATCCTGGCCCTGCAAACGTTTTCAGAACACCCTAAACCTAGTGCAGGGGAGCCTGCAAAGGCCGGTCAGTCTGTACAGCACTCTTGACGTGCTCTCTGCTTATCTCCTGGCATTAGGGGCAGAGCTAGCATATGGATCCCGTTGAACTGGAGAAGTAAGCATGCAAATAGCACGAGCATTGCCAAGCTTGTGGTTTGCCCTTCCCTGCCTTCTCAGCAGGGGTGCATGTCTCCACAACAGCTGGAGCCACTGTCAGGCAGCACGTACCAACCTGGCTAGAGACTGATGGGTGGCAGCAGGCATGTGGCAAGCTTCCAGGTAGCACTGACCTCAGTACCTCCAAAAGCACAGGGAGCTTTCATGGCGGGGAGTGGGGGCTGCTGCTTGTGCTGAGCCTGTATTGCTCTCAGGGAAATGTTGCCTGCTGTTTTTCAGCTGCAGTGAGTTATCTCCAGCCACCAGCACTATTTTTGCAGCATTCTTGGTGCAGTTCTGTTTCCTAGGATGGGAAATCGGGCTGAATGGATAGGACTAAATAGCTGCTTATGGGTAAACCCTTCTGTCCTACTCCTGCTGGCACAGCTTCAGCTGCAGTTGCCAGGACTGCTGGGCAGAACAGCTGACTGCTAAAACAAAAGCTGCACAGCAGCAAGGCCTCATCAACCCCTCCCAGCCTTTGCATATTAACAACTGTCAGTACCGTGGGGTTGAACACTGTCTCTTTCATGCTGTTGACTACAGCTTGAAGTGGTACTGCCTTGCCAAAAAGATCAATCAGAGGGTGATGGGAGAGCGGTCAAGTTTCAAACCAAGGCGTTCCAGTTGCTTTCAGCTGACTTCTGTTTCTGTCCTGTCATGTGAACGGTCTCAGCCGCAGCAGCAGCAGGACAAACCGAAGCTAGAATATCCTCCCAGGTGCCGAGTGCTTAGTCCTTAAAATACAAAGTCAGAAATCTGAGCGTCTGTTTGTAACTGCTCTGCTCTGAACAAAGAAGCATCTGGCTGCGTGGAACGGCGCTGCCGTGAAATACCTGCTCTGCAGCTGCCGCTGTGCAACACGACACGCAGCTTGTGTCAGGTCCTTGGGGGACGAGTATGTCATTCTAGCTGCTGCACAGCGTCGCATGAAGTAACTGGCCTGTGTGTTGCTTTTTGTATCCGTTTACAATGGGAGGAGAAGCAGAATCAGGGCCGTGGGGTGACAGGAATTAATAGCTGCACTGTGAAAGAATCAGGAAGCCTGACAGTGGTGGGGGGAATGAGGTGTGGAAGCTTTGCTGGGGAGATGACTGCCCTCACGTACTAGTCTGACTGCCAGAAAGCTCCTGTGTTGGCTTGCTACCTGGGTCCTCCTGCGTTCAAACCGGCTCGTGCCGCTTGCACAGCGACACTACCCAATTCTGCGCAGAACTGTTGCTGTTTTACCTTGGGGCTGATGTACTGATGCCAGGCTGAGCGGTGCCGGCTGTGCGGAGTGGTGTCCCTGCCAGTCACCACTGAGCTGCCTTACGCATCAGGCAGACATGAGTGCATGGGAAGGGAAGGTGGGATTTGGCAGAACAGGGGCTGGAAAAGCAGCCTGAGCTTGCAAAGAGAGAAGAGGACCAGTGGCTGGTGTTGTAAATGTGAGCCCTGAGTCCCTGGTGAGATGACAGTTGCCATTGTCTTGGCCACGTGATAGGTTTGACACGGGATCAGGGGAAGGGATGCGACAAAATGAAGCCACTTAATTTCCTGCAGAAGGGATTGGAACAAATTCCTGAACCTGTTGATGTAATACTTATTCTCAGTCTGCTTGGAGTGAATTGCTATTCCTAACAGGATTTTAAAATAGCAAGTGCTTCGTGATTGTTACTCTAGGTGATGCTCCCCAATCTGTATAGAATACCCACTGCCTGGTGTGTATGGTATGGGTACTGCTCTCCCGCACCAACAGCGTCCTTCACCTCAAATTTAAATGCCATCGTTGTGTTGTGCATCATGGGCTAATCTTTGCAGCTCCTTTCATCTCTGAAACAGCAGAGAGTAACATTGCTTCCTCTGTTTCGTTCCTTTTTATAAAATACTGTCCTTTCATTGCCTTGGGAAGATTGGATGTGCCTGTTTGACATGTGAGAACCCAGTGTACAACCCACACCAAACACTGTTGTGCATGTGTATGTTGGAACACTACCATAGCTTTCAGAAGATCATTGGAAACCAACAAAGGATAAGGAAGGAGACTTCAATAAGATGTGCGGATTGGCCTTAGAAACTGAAATTGGAGGATCAATACTCGATTGCTCATAGGCATGTTCCACTGTAGCTTTCCTTCCTTTTAACAGCATCATTTCTGAAAGAACTGAAGGAAAATTCCCTTTTTCCTTAGCGCTCCTCTAGCAATGTATGTGAGCTCCTCTCTCCTGAACATTACTGCTAACTCTGAGAGTGTGTGGATACACACAGGCCTCGACCCACCGCAGGCTGTCATGAACCCGAGCCATTCGGTTTGCATGATACTTGCATGGAATGAGGAGAAGCGGAGAAATACTTCCTGGAGTCTGAATTTCTCAGTGGTGTTCAGCTGGGAGAAAGCCAGATCGAGAGCGGGGCAAGGGAGGGGTTCAGTAGCATGTAGTGTACGTGTGTGTGCCTCTGGCTGAAAGCACGATGACTGCTCATGTTTCCCAGCGTCTGAAATCAGTTGTTCCAAGGTGGAACTCTGCTGTTACAGCCCCTAGGTTACAAACCATCAGCGTTCTTGCTTTAGATTCACCTCGCTCTTGGCTTTCTAACAGTGTCTGAATAGTTACCGGGGTGATGCTTAAGCTGGAAATGTTGAGAGCAAAGTGTCTGTCAGTCGTGCTGCTGTTGGCTAAAGCCCAGCTCCAGCCTGTTCTGTCTGAAGTGCCCCATGCCTCTGCCCTTTGCTTCCACAGGTGGGATTCTGAAGAAAAGCGCCAAGCTCTTCTTCCGCCGGCGACATCATCAGAAGGACCCAGGGATGAGTCAGTCGCACAACGACCTTGTCTACCTGCAGCAGCCGCTGTCGGAGGAGACGCGCAAGAAGGGGGGCACGCTTTCACGGATTCTCAACAGAAGGCTCCTCTCCAAAAACAAAAGCAAGAGCAAACTGAACGGTGCTTCGGCAGAACCATTCGTATGAGACTGAACACTTGCTGAGGGGGTTCTTGCACATTGGTTGACCAGTTGTTTACAGAGCAGTACTAGGGAATACAAACACAGCTGCTGACTTGCATAAAATTATGCTCACTAATACAGAGGTCCAGGAATAAACAGAAAGCTTGGGGTGGGTTTTGGGTGGGGTTTTTTTCATTTATTTTTCCAGAACACTTTTTCTCTCCGAGTATTAAGTTGCTCTTGCTCCTCCGGATACGACCAGGGGTAATTGTACCATGACAGCTTTTGGAGGACTGTGTGGTTAATTGTAGATGGTGAGGGAGGGTGGGGAACAGTGTAAGTGGGGAGGACCTGCGTGGGAGCACCTAGTTTACATTAACGGGGAGCTAAGAACCTGAAACGTCATACCTGCTATAGGTGACAGTGCCACCATGAAGAGAGAAGATACCACTGTGCTTCCTTCCTGCAGCCTGGAATAGTAGCAACGTGTCTCAATTTGGTTTTCTAGTCAGGCTGAAAGGGAAAAGAGAGACCCAGATCCAGTTTGTATTGTAATTTGGAAACGGGTAAGTTTTCCGGAGCAGAACTGAAATGCTGAGTAAGATAGCCTGCTGTAATAACTGCAGCCTGCTGTAAGAACTGCTTGGTCCATGTAGGTGGAGAGATAGATGCCTTTGACATTAGCCATAAATCAATAAATTATGCAAACACTTCCACTAGCATATTGTTTAATGTTCTGTGCATAAGGTATGCTTTAAAACCCTGAACATTTTAAAAAGTCTACTTGAGTCCCTTGCAAAACAAAACATTTACAAATGTTCTATGTAGCTTTTCTTCCCTGCGTGAAGAGCTGTGTTTCTAATCCAAAAATCTATCTTAGTGTCTGGAAATCCTTCTCCCAAGTACCTGTCAGACAAGTGTACTAACCATCACATCAAATGCAAAGCTAGGAGCAGCAAGTGACGAATGGCACATGTTTCACTTTATAATGCTTCTCCTTAGACAGCTTGTTTTACTTGCCAAACACTTCTAGAGGTCTTAGGAAACAGGGTTGTGAAGAAAGCTTTTTAAAAAGTAACAATTCCCTCAGTCATCTTGCAGTTTCCAGATCTACCAGTGTTATTAAGGTGGTGAGTGGCAGGCTGGTGGGGTGAGGTTTTTGACTTTTTTCCCCTCATTAAATATTGCAGCTGGCTCCTTTCAATTAGAAGGAAAAAATGTCGAAGGTAAAAGCATAGTTCTTGTTTTGTCTATTCAGAAGAATAACTTATCAGTCGGTATTTCCCAAGTACCATCTTTTGTGCATACCTGTACTTTTCCATCCTGTGCATTCCTACTGAGTTCAAAGGACCAAGCCTGTTCCCTTTAGCCAAGAAAAACATCCATTCCATCTAAGTTACTGACAAGAATAGGCATAAGATTTGCGCCTGCTTTGCTGACTATGATTTCTCCCAAAAATGGAAAGTGACTGAAGAACAGAAACATGTTTCAAAACTTCTGATGGGCTTTAGATTCTTCAGTAAATACTTTTACAAAGAATAGAAATGATAGATGGGTTTTGGTTTCTCTTTTACTAAGAAAATCTTGGAAGAACTGTACTGTCCAAATCTTTTAGCCGAGCCTACTGTTCAAAAGTGCTGTTTATGTGTAGCCTAATGAAATCCCTGTGGTAGTACAGCAGTCCAGATTATCAAATAGCTGTACGTCTAAGCATGCTGCTTACTGTGAAAACACTTGAAAGCATTTTAATATTCTGGATTTTGAAAATCTGTTACAAATTACTCTTTTAGAGTTGTAATTGGCTCGGAAATCCCAGTTCAGTAATACAGTCTTGTCTGGCTTCAACCTGCTTGAACACTTTCAGTTTATTGTTAATTAAATACAAAGTAGAAATTAGGTTTCTTCGTTTGTTCTATAGTGGTTCACGGTATGAGCATTAAAAAAAAACCCCTACGTTCTGTTCTTTCACCATAAACTTTTTCCCTTGAGCTCTTTGTGTGAGGGAACAGGGTGAGGAGGACAAATCCCTGCCACAGTTTGAACACTCGCCCTTGTTTGGTGAAGGGAAAAAACATGACTTGTCAGGAAATCGAAGAGAGACTGAGCTCTGTGGGTAGGACCCCTTACGCTAAAAGTGAAGAGCTCTGGAATTGGGAATGTAAAGGGCACATGAAACACTACTTGAAGTCTGCTTAAATCACTGAACCAGCATTTGAATCTACAGAAGCTTTATCATGTTCTGTAGAATGGAGCAGAAATAACACCGAGTGCAGGAGCAGGGATTGCTTGTAGCTTTATCCCAACAGGCACATACACACCAACGTGGATTTTTGGTTCCTTGTTATTTGGTGATGATTCCCTAAATGTGTGTCCTGATGGCTGTGAAGGTTTGGGGTCATGTGTATAGAGAGAGAAGATGAGGAAAGCGGGGTATTTGGGGTAAAAAGGGAATCTTGCTTTTTAATGGGCTTCGCTCCTCGGGGAAATGTTTACATCATTTGGTTTGATGTTTGATCTCTGCATCTGGCTGGTGTGTTCCTCACCTCTTCATACTCCTCTGCAAATAATTGATGTCCTGTTGTATAAACAAGCTAAAGCACTAACCACAGAGAAAGAATCTAATTGCTTAGTATGGACAGTCATGAAGGCCCATAATATTGAATCCTGTTCCCCCTCCCTCCCCTTCTGAGGTGATTAGGTTTTAAGATCAAGAGACCAGAGTATGAGCATTTTTTGTGTGTACTAGTGGTTAGGTCAGTGTGAGTTGGATTTTGGCAGTCACTGAGAGCTATGCTACGAGTTCGGGTGGGGAGGATGGGATTTGTAAGCTGGCGTAACTCAAGCTGCGGCCTGTTTGCTGCACAGTTGTGTGAAGGATGCTGGAAGGAGTCATTTTGCTCTTTTATGTTCAGCAATCTCTGCAATTTTAATACCTGCGCGGTTGAACGGTAGAACAAACATCTGTGTGATGCTACATCGAAAACATCTTGTTTTCTGTCTTCCAATTTAAGGACTTCAGAACAGTATCTTGGAAACAACCTGGGAAGCCTTTCTTCCTTTTTGCCCCTTTTCTTACACTTTTTGTGTCTCTGGATGTTCCGTATGGCAAAGATAACATGGTATTGATTTTATGAGTATTAAGAAATGAAGACATGCTTTTTCATAGAATCATAGAATGGGCCGGGTTGGAAGGGACCCCAAGGATCATAGAGCTCCAATCCCCCTGCCACAGGCAGGGCCACCAACCTTCAGGCCTGGATCTACACAAGGTTACTGAGGGCCCCATATACCTGGCCTTGAACACCTCCAGGGATGGGGCATCCACCACCTCTCTGGGCAGCCTGTTCCAGAACCTCACCACGCTCTCTATAAAAAACATCCCCCTAATATCTAATCTAACCTTCCCTCCTTTAGTTTTAATCCATTTCCCCTTGTCCTGCCTTTGTCTACCCTTTTAAAAAGTTGGTTCCCCTCCTGTTTATAATCTCCCTTCAGGTACTGGAAGGCTGCAATGAGGTCCCCCCGCAGCCTTCTCTTTTCTGGGCTGAACAAGCCCAGCTCCCTCAGCCTCTCCTTGTAGGGGAGGTAACCTTCCTTAAGACTTTTTTCTGCCCATAATCAAACCTTCTTAATTGGTGTTAGCGGCTTGTTCTGCTTTATGGCAGTTTAAGTTTTTATTTGCCTTGATGGACACAACCTGCATCCTTACCTCACCAAGATTTGCCTTGGCTTCAGCGTGAATTTTGAGCGAGTAAGCAGTACAAGAATTTAATTTCTCCTTATAGATTAAAGCAATAAAACTCCCTGTTACCTCATGGGTGAATACAAGATAGGTCACTTTCTTAAAGTGACTGAGATCGCTCTAAAAGTCACTTTGAAGAGGGAGGGGATCCTTTATCTCTAGGTCAACAGTGTTTCATATCCAGTTCACCCCAGGAAGAAATTACAGTCATTTCACACTTGACTATATATATATATATAGAGAGAGAAACTTGTGAATCTTGGGCAGCAGGAAGGAGAGGGAATGCTGTTGTGGAGAAAAGTCCGTATTCATTTAAGAAAAATGCCTTTGGCAAACTTCACTTTAATGGACAGCTCATAAACCCTGCAGGCAGTTTATATAATAATAATACCAGGCTTTATTCTTGCTGTTAGGTTTTAGTTTTTCCCTGCTCTTTCTTTGGGAGAGAGGTTGGGTCTCCAGGTCATACAGACCTGTAGTTACTGTCTTGGCTTCTAGTGCTGGTTTTTTCAAGGTTTTCTATTGCCTGGTGATGACAGCAGTTTTGAGGACCAGTGAACTTGTACAGTGTTTCCTGGTACTGCGTCTCCTCACTGGTTCTAGGTGGTTTTCAAGTGAAAGTTTTCTGCTGAGTACTTCTGTTAAAGTTTTGATGTCCTTGATATGCAAAGAATCATCGAAAATGCGATGTTAACTACAGAAAATGCTGCCAAAATGTGCGTAGGGAAGGAAAATGAAGAGTCTTGCTCTTGTTTTTAACAACTGTTTCAGCTCTGGTAGCTCTAGGTGTTAAAAGGAGCAAGGGCTCTGCACGAGCTGGGAGCCTTTCCATTTTAGCTTACTGCAGTTTCTGAGTTTTAGAGCTGAAGTTTGAGATAAGTGCTCGACCTGGTACGGAATTAAGTATATCCCAGGTCCAGGCTACGACATTCCCACTGTGCCTGGGAACAGCTGACCTCATGCTTTGACCTCCACAGGACCTAAGTGGATCGATTCACCTGTTCCAAGCCAGCAGATGCTTCTGTATGTTGCTAAGCCACAGCCTTGGCAGCAAACAGCTCCAGATTAACTGTGTAACGAAGGTGATTAAATTATGGGTGAGTAATATCATTTTGCTCAGGATATCCAAACTGTGACTATGCAAGGTGCTGGCATGGTGTGAAAATGACTGGGAAGGATGGGGCTGAGGTCTTTCCAGTGCTATAACTCTTATTTCCCACTAATGTAGTATTATGCTCTGGTATTCCAGGTGGGTTAAAATATTACTTTTTTTTTTTTGTAGCATTCAACTGTGATAGTCACTTCTTCTGTGCTGAGGGGGGGGTTTTCTTTTTTTCATGTGTACACAATATTAAGTTGGTGCAATTTAAGAAGTCTACGATGTACAGATTTATTATATCCCTAAAAAGCCTGAGGATTTTTTTAAAGAACTAACTACTGCTTGTACATACAATAAAAGCCAACTGTCTCTGTGTAGTGTGCTGTCCTACATACTTAGTCAGCCAAGTGTAACAGATGGTGGTTCTCTGCTCTCCTTCACTAATTTGACCTGTTGCTTAACACAGTCTGTTTACCTGTTTATTCAGTGCCAGAGTTCTCCCCCTCTGCTGCGCTGACACTCTGGGTTGTTTCTGATAACCCCAGCTGTATTGAGCAACCCCTGCTTGTTCCCTGAGAAATCGCCTGAAACAAGGACCTGGTGGGAATCTAACTGAAGAAGGAGTTGTGGAACTTACTGTCAGTATTTGTGGGGTTTTTTTTCTCTCAGTTATGTTGTATCACCATGAAACCATTTGTAATTTGGGGGAGGGGGGTGGGGGCAGTGTTGAGGCCCAGATCCTATACAGGATACACCAGTACTAAGGTTCATTTTCCATCATTTTACTGACAGTACGTTCTGAATGAATGCTGCCACAAAGCCCTGCCAGACAGAAAAACACCAACACAAACCCACCAAAACCAGACATTCACATGAAAGTAGCTGTAACTGGTTTTATTTCCTTCTCAAAGTAGGTGCCACCCCTTCTTTTGCAAGAAAAGGGTACGTTACCTTACTGGAAGTTACTGTCCACATTTCTATGTGTTTTATTTAATATTCCTGAAGTGCTTGGCTGAGATTTCCTAACAGTCTCCCAGCAAACCTCCTTACTTTCCTTTCCTGCTTCAATCTTGGGTGAGGTTTTTTTAATTTCTGTGATGTCCTAACTACGTGTACGCCAGCCAAAGCAACAAGACCTATCAGCAGGTGCAGGAGCAGATGTAGCTCCAAGTCTGGCACCATAGTGTTTCCTCCAGTTGATCATTCTTAAGTAATGGAAGGGATCTTCCGGGTTTTTTCCTCTCTGTACCCCAGTGAACCCCATGTTCACTCAGCAGAACGGTAGGAATACTGCCAACAAGAGTTCTGGAGGCACAGGATCCAGACTGCTTCAGCTAGGAAACTCTTGTAAATTAGTTAGTGCTTGTTCTGACAAAGTGAACGCACTTGCAAGTTGGAAAGTAGAATAACCACTGGGGTGCTGGAGAACCCTAGGTGGAGGTCCAAAGCCAGCTATGTGAATAGGAATATGCACCGAGATGTACAGAGAAGATAAGTAAAAACAGACTATGTAAAACTAAAAGCCAGTTGGCCTAGCACTCTGAAAAATGACCTGTACATAGTTAGGCCCTTGAAAAACTCCCCATAGTACTCCTGTGCTCATTGGAAACTTCTGGTGGTTCATTTTTAAAGAATAAGCTGTGTCCCCTCCTTGAATTCACACTGTTTTGCCACGCAACAATGTTTTCAAAGCTCGCAGGCTGCCTTGTTAGTGTAGCTGAGCACTTACAGAGGGTCAGGGTAGACTCTACACCTTTCGTTTCAAACTGTGCAGGAGGGGACACGGGATGGATAAGGTGAGAAGCGAGGAAGGGCCCAGCTGTAGCCCGGCGTTAAAGGTGTAGCTGTGTCCCCTGGAGAGGACAGGGCTGGAGCCCGCTTTCCACCATCCCCGAGGCTCGCTGTGAAGACTGGCCAGTCACACCTCAGTGGCTGGCCGCACTGCATGAGGCTTTGGCAGGACTCGGTTGTGGATGACACCAGAGGAAGGAGCCAGGGCATCTTGCTGGAATACATCAAGCGCAGGAGCTCCCTGGCCCCGGCCTCCGGAGGGACGTTCTCGGCAGCGCAGCGCGCGGTCGGGCTGGGCGAGCGCTGCAGTAACCCAAACCGGGGGTTCAAAGCCCCCTGAGCTGCAGGCACCGAGCTCCTGCCCTCCGTTTGCAGCAGCCCTCAGCCGTGCCCAGTTCTGTACGAAGCTCTTAACGGCGGGGCAGCCGTAGCGCCGGGGCCCTGCTGCGGGCCCGCCGAGACCCCCGCCCTGCGCCGGCTGGCCCTGCTCGGGAGGGGAAGGGAGAACACCAGGCTGTGTAACGTGGGGGCAAGGCCCAGTTCGACGGCAGCCGCCCTCCTCCTCCTCCTCCTCCTCCAGCCCAGCCCGGGGCCGAAGCGCCGCGCCGGCGGTGCAGCGGAGCCGGCCGGGAGGTGGCGGCCGCCCCTCGCGCAGGTGTTGGATCCGCCCGGAAACGGGCCCGGCGGGGATGGGGGGGGAAGGCCCCTCGCCAGGCGGTGCTGGGAGTCCGGTCGCCGCCGGACAGGGCGCTGCCCCGGCACGGCCGAGCCCGGTCGATGCGAGCGCCAGGCGAGAGGGCAGAGCTGCCGCCGCCGCCGCCTCCCGCCCCTCTCACCGACACCCCCCACCCGCGGAAGGACTACGCTTCCCGCCATGCTTTGCGGCCGGCCGCGCCGGCTTCCGGTGGCGCGTGGTTTCCGGAGCGGATCGGAACCTGGAGTCCGGATCCGATCCGGGTCTGGCCATTCCCCAGGCAGGTAACGCCGGTTCCCCGCGCTCTCGCCCGCCGCCCTCCGGGCCCACGCGCGGGGCCCTCCGCGCGGGACCCCCGCCCCGCCTCCCCACGCCAGGCCCGCGGGGCCCGGCCCGCCGCGCCTCCCCGCGCCGCCCCGCCGCTCCCCAGGGCGCGCGGGGCCGAGACGGGGCTGGCGGAGAGGGCTCCCGGGGCGGCGGCGGCGGCTGCGGCGCTGCCGCCCCCTCCTCCTCTTCCTCCTCCTCCTCCTCCTCCTCCATGCCGCCTGTTCTTTGTTACAGCGGCCGCGCCGCGGCGCGCGGAGGGAGGGCAGTAGGGAGGGGGGCGAGGCGGGTCCGAGGCAAAACCCGGCGGAGCCGCTCCCGGATCCCGGGCCGGGCCCCGCCGCTCGCCGGGCTCCCGCCGGCTGCGGCGCGGTCCCACCGCTCAGCTCCGGTCGTGCCCGTGGCGGGCGCGGGGCTGCGCCGAGGCCTCATCCCCCTCCCCCTCCCGCGCAAACACGCGCACACGCACCCCCTCACACACACCCCGCGGCGCCGGGAGGCTCCGGCCCCGGGGCGCCGGCTCCGCCGGGGCGGCGTGTCAGGCGGGAGGCGCAGCCCTCGCGGCGGCGATCCGCCGGGGCGGTGTAACGGCGGGGCGGGGGTCCGGCCCCGCAGGCGGGGCCCGGCCGGTAGAGCCGTTCGCGAGGGGGATGCGCGGGCCCCACGAAGCAAGCGGCCCCGTTGGGGCCGGTGCCGCCGCCAGACGCGTTTCCCAGCCGCCGGCCGGGGCCAGGGGCTGCGGGGCGGCCGCTGCCCGGCCGCTGGGAGCGACTCGGCGGGGCACGGATTCGCCTCGGAGCGGCGATATGAGGGCGGGATCCAAAGGGGAGGAGGCGGCTGCCGGTAACCGAGTGCGGGAACCGGCCTTTAGCGGCGGCGGGGGCCGACGGGGGACCCGCGGGCCGGCGGCTCAACCTTTGCCCTGCCCCGGGTCGCTGAGGTGCCTCCTGGAACAAGGCGCAGGGAAGCGACCCGCCGTGCGTCCTGCGGCACGTTCCACCCGCGCTCGCTGAAGAGACCCTGCCCTCCCTCGCACCGCCCCGCACGGCCGCGGAGGCGTCGGGCGGCGCAGACCCAACGGCTGCTGTAGGCACCCCCCGCCCGGGGCTGCCCCCTGCTGCAGCGACTCCTGCTGCAGCGCCAGGCCTCCCGGAGGTACCGGCTGCCCCGCCGGGATGTTCCCCGTTGCTTCTAGCAGCAGTGGGAGCAGCCTGGGCTTGGGTGGGGAGCGAGGCGAGCCCGGGAGCTTTTAACGTGCGCCCTGACACCGTCCCCGGGTGTGCTTTGAAGGGAGCCAGCCGCGCCGGCGGTGTGCTGCCCAGCTCCGCGAAGGCTGAGGGAAGGAGAGACTTCAATTTTACTTGGTCATTAAATTCAAATCGATTCGGGTTTTCTGGTTTGGTTTGGGTTGTTTTGGTTTTTTTTTTAGATCCTTACCTATTTTTAACTCCACGCAGGAGATGGGGATTACTCGGTACGCTGCTGGAGCCTTGATTTCTTTCTTCAGTGGTTTGGTATATACCAGGTCTTAGGCTTTTGGATAGGCCAGAGCCTCGTTCCCTGATGCTGCGTGTCACGCTCCACAAGCAGACACCTGTGACTTTGAAGCCCCTCGGGGTCTTCGTTTGGGTTCCCTTGAGTTCCAGAGCGTGGGGAGGCCCGTGTTGCAGCCGGAGCTTGGGCGTTTTAGCTGCATGCTCTGCTCTTGGGTGCAGAATCACTTCCATTGGCTGTGCAAGATGAAAATTCTGGGTTTCTGCTCTTTTACCACAGTCAGTGTTAGGCCTTGTAGTCTAAATTTCGCTCATGTAGCTTTTCACCTGATTATTCACTGCTTAATCGTTGCTCTCTTGTTTTATATAAAACTAACTGGAATTCCCAGCAGCTTTGGTTATCTCTGCAAGAGAAGAACATAATTGTGTGGGGTAGGACGAGTGACATAATGGAATATTTTTCTGATACAAATACTTGAAAGGGAAAAAACCCAAAGACATCAGACATGGCCTAGAGCAACAGCAGATGAGGGTAAAGAAACTCCACGAAGTCTGTCTTCGGTACCATCGTGAGCTAGGGTGGCTCCTTGTGACTCAGTTTGCCACCTGGAGCTGGTGGCATAATGTCATTTATTTTAAAAAAAAAACTCTTGAGAAATACCGTTGAGATTTGTGAGGAGTTTTGAAGTCCACGAGTGAGAAGTAGCACGTGTTTGTGAAGCTGAATTGTTAAACCCACTTGAGTGCAATGCTTCCTTCCTGTAAAGTAGGAAGCCGGGCGGGGGGAAAGACCCCGCAGGAATCTGCAGTGCAAGGTGGTCCTCTTTTTGGCGCCTGTGTGTTGAGGTACAAGTTTATTTGGTGCATAGTACATTACCTATTCCAGTTTAATTCGGATCTCAGCGGGTCGCTGTGCTGAGTGTAGGGAAGAGGGGTGACGAATCAAAAATGTTGCGATGCAGAAAATTAATTGCTACAAAAAGCAGGTTTTCTAGTTTCTTCCCATCACCTTGAGCAGCATTTATGCTGCTGTGGTTTCTCTGCCCCTTTGTCGCTATTCTCATCTGACGCCCCCTAGAGCAAGACTGACATCTGATGCTGCGTGTCATCAGCCTGCTGTTTGGGGAGAGGGTGACACAGCTAAGTCTGAGAGGTGGAACGCCTTTGAGCAGGTCACACAGCTGTATTGCTGCACTCTCTCTCCTGTGTCTCTGAACCATTGACCAAGAAGAGTATTTGTTAATTCAGCCTTATTCAGGATTAAAGTCTTGTCCGGACATAAACTATCTAAAAATAACTGGACGTGCACCTCTTGAAACAGAGCAGAGCATCCAGAAAACATCTTGGTTAAAAAGCAAAGCAAACTGTTCTTGATGTCAACCTACAAATTGCCTTCTGTGGCTTTGTTTTGTGGGGTTCTGCTCTGGGCTTCCCTTGATCCCTGTTGCATCATGTACAGTGCTTTCAGGAAATGGGCTTTTGGGAAAGCCCCCAGATTGCTGCTTGTGCTCAGCGGTGGGTTTTTGTATGAATGTTGAAGCGTTGTGTTGGATGGGTTTAGTCCCCAGATGCTGTAGTGAAGGAAGGCCCCACAGATGGGCAGTGCTGGCCCCTTACTGAGGGCGGGGAGGGTACGACAGGTATTAGAAGAGATCATACTGTTGCCATTCGGTGGAGTTGGTGAGGGCAGTGCTTGGGACGGGCTGTTGTGAGGGAATGCCAGGGTGCCCAAATGTGGTGACCAAAATTCTCCTTAAATGGAGGAGGTAACTGAGCAGCAGGATCCCTCCTGCCATGACCAGAAGCCCCAGAGACCAGGTGTCCCTTTGTGTTCTCATCAGTCGACAGGCTGGCTTTCCACCCAGCACATCTATCTCTCTGCTCCCTGGGAGTAGCCTACGGATTGGCAAAGGAACCTGTTCACTGCTTCTGGCGGAGGCTCGGGGTGGAGCAGAGCGTGGGCGCAGCTGGCAGCCGCCCTTCAGATGTTGCTCCCCAGCATGCCCAGGTGCCATCGTGATGTTAAGCAGCGGCCTTGGCACAGGTATGGAGGCCTTCCTGAAACAGTGAAAGGGGTTGTGTGGGACAGGGGTTGTGCTGTGCTGAGAAGTGAGTAGAGCCAGGACCTGTGCAGGCGTAGCTGCCGTTCCGGGCTGCAGCCAGAGGCATGTTTCCATGGCCCACACAGGCAGAGCATGTGGCGCATCAACATGCAAGAGTATTAAACTCGTAACTCCTGCCCTGCACTGATCCTGAGTCACGGCTGCGCATGTGCATATCTTTGGCTCGGCCTTTGTTGTTGTAGTAGCAAATGCTTTGTCTTTTCTTCCAAACAGGGCTCTGCTAGCTTAGTGTGTCATCATTCATGTTTCCTCTCCTGTCTTTCTCCCTCTCACAGCTTTGGTCTCTTACGCTGTCCTGTTTTCTTCGTGACCAGTGTGCTTGCTGTCTCTGCAGCCTCAGTCTCTCCTAGACTTGGGCCATGATCTTTGTGTTGCTTTGCCTCTCCCTGGGGCTTCGGAAAAATTGAAAGGAGGAGAAGCCTGTTCGTGGTTAGAAAAGGGAAAACTGTCTTCCAGATCCTGCTTTTGTTGTTGTCTTAGGCATAAACAGTCACACGTTTTTTGTCAACCATAATTTAGATTGTCTAGATATCATTGAGGATCAATTAACAGTATGTATGCAAGTCTTTAAGGCATACTGCCCAAACTGATTTATAAGAGGAAATATAGATTATCCTTATTTCATGGGTAAAAGCAAATTGTTGAGTTACAATTTCATGGAAGATCAGTGATGGAGATGGGATTTGTTTTCCCAGGTTTTCTGATGCTTGCTACCAGAGTATAACTTTGCCTTTGGAACAAATCTGTGATTGTATCTGCAGGTTCTTAAGAGCATTGTGTTTATTAAGTAACCCACCCTTCAGGAATAATTTTTTAAGCTCCTGTTGAACAAAACATGGCACTGAACCAGATGTGCCTTATTTCCACAGGGGTTGTTGCTGGCCTGGGTTAGTCCTTTGACCTCCCTTGTTCTGAGGCTCCAAAAGAGCTTATAGCTGTAGTGCAGGGGCACGCAGGAGTGGCTGGAGGCTGGCAAGAGGAGGGATGGGGGAACTGTGTGAGACAGCGTCGCCTCAGAGAGAAATGCCTGTGAACCTGCAGACTTGTAGGCTTCTTGGTAGTGATTTCAGCAGCACAGGCAGTGATACAACAGTCACTGGGGCGTTTTTAGAAACTTTAATTTCTTTAACTTTCCACTGATACTCCTGCAGGGACAACAGTGTGTTTGGGTGTGCTCTGCGTCAGTCAGCATCCTTACTCCATGAAGGGAAGTTTCAATAATACACAGAGTAAAAGTCATTCAGAACTAACTTAAGCTTTTTTGTTGTTATTTTGGCAGGTTTAAAACATGGCTGAAGATGGCATCGAGGAGACTATGTTTATTTGTAAGTATTGGAAACAAAAGTGATCGGAAGTTGTCTACTTTTCACAATGTGACTTGTTTACCCATAATGTTTGAAATTAAAGCAGACTGAGGTTTTGTTTAGAAATGTATCTATGTGAAGGAAGCTCAAACAGCTTACGGAGTAGAGAGAAGGTTGCTCGTTTCAACCACACACATTCTCCTTGTTTTGTTGGCAAACACACAGAGACCTCTGAATGTGAGTTAGCAGAACAGCTTTTTCATGGTTGAAATGAGATTGAGGGCCTACCACTAGTCTGTATATATATTCATTTATATAGCTAGCTTTAGCGACCATCTGTGTTTGTGGGGAAGTCTGACCTCTAGCGAGAGTGGAAGATCTGCATCCCTGCAGGAGGAGGATGCAGGCTTGTTTTTCTCTCCGGACAAGCCCAATTTGAGATGCACCAGCTGCCCTGACGAGTCTCACTCATGGCATTCACTGCATTTTCTTGTGCCCCTGTGGGTGTGCCTGTGCTTCGTGCAGCTCGGCTTTATGACCTGCCTTCTACATAACCCTGTGTGCTAGAGTGGGCTCCATGACCTGGGATCTGGACTCATGGGGTCGTTGTGCGGGAGGAGAGGCTCGTGTGCCCAGGGAGTGTGGTGGCAGTGTGCTGTGCTGGAAGGAGCTTGGCTAGTAGGCTTATTTCCCAGTGGCACACTACCCCTGCCGCCTCTCCTTTGTCACCATCCCGGCCATGCAGGATCTCGTGTTACAGCCAAAAAAAGCTCAGAGTTGTCCGCTTATCTACTTGCATGAGGAGAGAGGGCCCAGATATTGTGGACCTGATCTGGGAAGAGCAGGATGGAGCGTTGTTTCTTTGGTGGTGTGGATCCACAGCCTTTTACCCCTGATGGCTCCTGGGCTGCACATTAGCCTTATGGCAACTGTATCAGAAAGATCCAGTTGCGCTTTTCCCTCCACCACAGATTGACCAGGGTTCCTTCAAAAATTGTGTTGACTTAATAGGTATTTTTATTGAATTGCAAATTCCAGTGGTGAAGTTACCTTATCTTTCCCCTTCATAAAAAGACCCTGGTGGATAGCAGCAAGGATGGGGATATGATGCCATTCCCTAACTGCACAGATAGGAGGTGTCACACACCGTGACTTCTCCCCTTCCAGTGGAGGCTGTGGTCATTGACTTTTTTGATCTTTCTTGTGTTTTCTGTAAGTTTTTCCCATGGTACGTGGGGCCTGCTTATGTTCTGAAAAAATTAGTTGATATATGTGGTAGCGTACACAGTTAACATAACTGAGTACGTACTTCACAGACATAAGAGTTTTAGGACATTTTTAATAGAAGCTTGTGAATATACTCCCCCCAGGTTATTTTACAATTTATCCCCATGCTTAGCTTTGTACTTGTCCTGAGGCCATAATCTCTTGCAAGTGTCACATACGGGAAGCGTAACAGCCTTGGGGAACAACTGCTGTCAGGCGTCCCTCACGTGTTGAGAGACACGTTGCACAGCGTCAGTATCATATTCCCCCTGCTTTGATCACCCATCCACAAAGGAGTCAGAGAAATGGGTAGCTTATTCCTGCGTGTAGTTTCAGACAGTGCTGCCTGCACCTAGTTGAACATGCGTGGTGGCTGTCTGTGCCGAAGTGAGGGCTGCCTGGGTGAACTCAAAAGGAAAGGGGAGTGATGAAGTGCTTCGTTTCCTTTGGCTGCAAAGCCCATTAAAAAAGCTGTCACTCCGGCTACTCCTTCCTGTCCTGGTTGGTTATGACAACCCTTTGTGGATGATAATCCTGTTCTTTTCAGTAGTCTGGTTTACACATTCCTCTGTGGTTCTGCCACCTTCTCTGCTTTTGGAAACTTATATTAAGTCCAGATTATGTCAGTAACATTAAGGGCAATTGGAGCTACAGGCGCACGTAATGGGAGGTGATGGTGGTAAACAGCGCAGGACGTGGGAGGCCATTTGGCCATAGGCTTAGTTTTGGTGTTGGGGGTATGAAGATAGCATGTGCTTGCTGATCCTTTCCTCTGGTGCTGCACAGTGAACTGGACTGGGAAATTTATTCAGCTGAAAAAGAAACTGGTGGGAGAAGCTGGCTGTTTGTTCCTCGGTTCACCAGAGGCCAGCACTGACAGCTGTACAGGGTGCAGCAGCTGGGTGCGGGGGTTGCACGGGCTGGTACTGCTGTTTCTCAGATGCATGTGGGTTTTCACTGCTGAGCGCTTTTTGTTGCCAGAAGAAGAAACAATGTGGAGCTGTGTGCTGCAGTTTGGGATCCCTTTTCCACGTCTTAGAAGAAATCCTTTTGTTAGTTCACTGGGTCAAATACTGGGAAGGATAGTTTTCCGGTTAGGAGTACAGAGTAGCTGTACCAGAGGGGACATAGCCTAGAATGTTCTCTTCCCAAACAGGGTACAACCACCCTCTGCTTTGCCCCCTTACTACGGTTACCTGACTTGCCCTTGTTAGCATGGAGGTCAGATGGAAATCGTGCTATAGGAATACAAGCCCTGTGTGATCGTCTCTTCTTAAGCTGTGTCAGCAGCTGCCCAGGCAGGGCAGTTTGGCAGCTGTTTGTCACAGCCAAGCAATGTATACGCATTTGAAATGCTGTTAAGTTGGTTTATTTTAGAAAGCCTCAAATTATCCTGGTCTGAAAATTGTTTCTTAGGAACCATTCAGTTCTGCACAATTTACAGCCACTTAAACTGGAAGTTAATTTAGGTAAACTGAGAGTGAGTTAAGAAGTGGCCAAAGCGTCTTGCGCAGCCCGCTGGCTTGTTTGGAGAGGCACCAGAAGGTATGGCAGAGGAGCAGGCCAGGCACGGCTCCAGGCAGAGCTGTGCTCCCACGGTGCGCTCATGCCCTGCCGAGGCCTGTGCCAGCTCTGCTGCTGGTTCTGGGCTGGTGCCTCCTGTCGCTAAAAAGACCGTGCTGCCCAAGCTGTTTCTAAAAGCCTGGGTTCCGGTGCAGTAACATGGTTTTCTTTAGCTGCTAAATGTTACTGCGCTTTATCAGAAGAATGAGGCCATCTTTAAGCAGAACATTTACTGTGGACGCAAGGCAGTTATTTTCCTTTGAGACAGAACTTCAGCAGCTGTCTGCTGATAGTACTGATCATGGTTTGTGTTATCTCACCTACACAGATGCCAGCTGTCAACTTGATGTATAATTATACATGTTAAGTAGTATAAATAAACTTCTGCCTTTAAATGTCTGTGTTTTGCTTGGTGCTGGATTTTGTATTTGGCTCTTGAAAGGAGGAGGCATGTGTCTTACAAAAGTGTTTTCCATCAGCTTTTCTGTATGCTGTCTGCTTCCTTGCAGGGTGCGAGGACTGTGGGCAGTACCATGATTCAGAGTGTCCCGAACTGGGCCCTGTGGTGACAGTCAAAGACTCCTTTGTGTTGAGCAGGGCAAGGTAAGGAACGTTCGTGCTAGTCCTGACTAACTCAACACACACATGTTATATCTGCTGTTTGATGGGTGTCGTGCTGTGACAGTCGAAGAGCGAAGTCCCAGTCTGTGGAAAGCACATGGCATGATTAAAATGAAAAATTGATGCACATGGTTAACTGCTTTACTGAGGAGAAGCAAAAAACCCTCAACTTGCTGCTTATCAGGACTTGGCTGCTTTTTTACTGAGGTTTCTGGCAGAAGGGCACATAGCACTTTATTGGGTGCTGGCTTCTGTCTTGGTCAGGTACCTGCAACTTTTTACCCTCCTCAGATGTACTGCATTAATTTCAGAAAAGTGTGTGAGGGTTTCTCATTTGTATGGATGGTTGTGTCCTCTGGCTTAGCATAACCTCTGTAATTCCTCCACTGAGGAAAAAACCAAATTGTTATTATTTTGAGTCTTTGCAAATGATAATGGGGTAATGCTTCTGTCAGAAAAAACGGTGGCAGCCAAAAAGAAACAAATAGACTAAATCTAATTAGGAGAAAACAACACTGAATAGCGATCTTTACAGAGAAAGGCAATCAGGCGTTGACAGGGCATTTCACATTAAGGTGTAAAATGTAAGGCCAAGGAAAAGAATCAACTACTGTGAAGAGGCAGTGCAGAGCCAAGGAGGGAAGAAAGTTCAAATGGCTTCATGTATCATAAATAATGTACTGAGGGCTTCTGTACTGCTCGTTGGGAAGCCATGGATGGAAAACTTGGACATGTGGGCAGCAAGTCTGACACGCGCTGGCTGTGCAGGCCGTACTGTGTATTACCAGGATTGATTTCTAACAAACACTGAATGTGTTGGGTCTGCCATGCGGGTGCCGTGACCCCTCTGTGCCCAGGTAGGATGCTGTCTTAACAGCCTGGACATCAGAAGTGTGCTTTGTTCTTGAGAGTGATTTCAAAAATGCCCATAGGAATAATTGAAACTGGTGATGGAAGTGCTGTACTGAACACATGGAAACTGGCAGTGCAGGAAGTCTCTAGTCTGTACTAAGCAGATTGTATGACAAGTTAAACTATCATTTCTTACCTTTTTTTTTTTTTCTTTTTTGCCTTTCAGTTTAATGCTCTTTCTTATTTATATGGTGGAGAAGTAGCATCGTGGCCAACTGTAATGGCTTGCAGATAGGGTGCATGCACTGGTTTTCTGCCTTTTTTGACATGCAGATGTGGAAGTGTTCCCTAGTGGAAGCGTTGGCTGCTGGATACTGGATTTGAAATAAAAGTTGCTGAAGAGTGTACAGCTGAAAACAGAAAAAGGGAAAGAAGAAACAATTGTGGCCTTTATTTTACATCTGGGGAACAGTAGCAGAGAGAGTGAGTTGTCTGAGGTTGAGGGCAAGCTTAACCGCAAATTGGATATGAATCTCTCAAGAAACAGTCTAGTTGCTTAACCACATGATCGTTGTTTGTTATGTCGTACTGAAAAACATAAAATGAATGCTTTATGGTTAGAAAAGAAGTTGTAAACATTTCCTGAACTTCACTGTCTCTAACACTGCATGTGCTGTTACTAAAACTGAAAGCATTTCTCGATTCATTTGCTTATCGCTAAGATCGCAAAGTTGCATTTCTCTTCATCTAGACAGGACAGTGGATCTGCCTGTGTCAATTTCTGTAGAGCAGTCAGTAGCCTGTCTGATTATTTTCAGCTTTTCATCTGTTAGCACACAGCTGAAAAAAACAGGGTTGTGTTGTACTGGGGACCCAAAACAGGAGGCAGTAGGTAGCTGGGACATAGCAAGTGCAGAGCAGAGGGGGACAGTCACTTGCTTCAATCTGTTGGCTGCTCGTGTTCATACCATTCAACATGATCCTTTTTGCTCCTGGGACATGTTATGGCTTCACATCCAGCTTGCTGCCTACCATCCCAGGGTCTTTTCCCCAGCTAATACCATCACTAGGGCTTCTTCCTTCCCAAGCATAGGACTTTGCGCTTGTCCTTGGAATTTCATATGGTTTCTCTGGGTGTATCTCTTCAGGTTATCCAGGTCCCTCAGAATGGCAGTCCTGCCCTCAGACATATTGATCCTGCCCCTCAGTGTCATCTGCAGACTGGATGAGTGCACTCCATTGCCCCATCTAGATAATTGATAAAGGTGTTAAAACAGGATAGGTTCTTCTCCAGTACAGGAAGGACATTGAGCTGTTGGAGCAAGTCCAGAGGACGCCACAAAGATGACCAGAGGGCTGGAGCACCTGTTCCCTGTGAGGACAGTGAGGCTCTGGCACAGGCTGCCCAGAGAAGCTGTGGCTGCCCCCTCCCTGGCAGTGTTCAAGGCCAGGGTGGATGGGGTTTTAGGCAGCCTGGTCTGGTGGAGGGTGTCCTTGTCCGTGGCAGGGGGTGGGACCAGATGGACTTTGATCTTTTCTAACCTAAATCATTCTGCAATTCTATAATAGTTTCCAGCACAGACCTCTGCTGTACCCCAGTTGTTACTGGTCTCCAAGTAGAGTAAGAACCATTGACCATGACTCTGACCACCCATCAAGTTACTTGCTCTAGTAGTTGTGTACCCATTCATACCATAATACGCCTACTTGGATACAAGAGTGTCAACTGTGTTGAAAGCTTTGTAAAGTCAAGGAGGGAAGTGACATCCACTCCTCTTCCTTCATCTGCAGACCTGGTCATTTTATCCTGGAAGGCAAACGGTTTGTCAGGCGTGAGTGGCCCTTAATCAGTCCATGGTGATTGTTCCGTCACCATCACCTCCCATGCCCATAAATGCCTCCCAAAAGGTCTTTTTCCACAATTTTCCCACAGACTGAAGTGAGGCTGTCCAACCTGTAGTTCATTGTATCTTCCTTTCAGCTTTTTGTGAAGATGAGTGACACATTTGTCTTTCTCCAGTCATCAGACAATCCTCCCTGACGCTCATGGTCTTTCCAAGGTGACAGAGCATAGTCTCGCTATGCTGCATCAGCACCCTCAGGTGCAGCCTGTCAGGTCACCAGATTATTCAGCTCTCTCCAGTAATCACTGACTCAGCCCTCCACCACTGCTGGTAGTTATTCTCCTTTGTTGATAAATCCTTGTAGAAATAAAATTTTAAAGATGTTTTCTGTCACTGGAGATTGCAGAAATACAGACTGACTTGGTTCTTCCATGGAATTCTGCAGTTTTGTCCCATGCATAATTGTTTTTCCTCAATTGTCTCTTCAATTTTTAGATCATCTCTGCCTTCCAATTTGGAGATAAGACAATTGGAAGATGGGACTGAAGGAGTATTTGCTCTGACTCAGCTAGTGAAACGTACCCAGTTTGGCCCATTCGAATCCAAGAGAGTTATCAAGCTGGAAAAAGAATCTGCTTTTCCCCTGAAGGTAAGACATGGAACATGAAAAGCAACAACTGAGTCGATTTTACCCCTGATGATTTTGTGCTGTCTACCAGTATGGAAAAAGGTGTGTAGGGGTGTTATTTGGGGCATGTTTTCAGCACGCCCTGTAACGGACTACCTAAACAGGCATTCTCTGGGCAAGACATAGAACAACCAAACTAAAGGCTCATGCTGCATGCTTGAAGTGAACATAATTTAGGAGACAGGGCTAGGGTGCAGTCAGCAAAACTGCTTGTCTTTCACCTTCTGGGTGTGACGATGTAAGAGGGGCAAGGACTACAGCAGTTCATCTCAGTTGTTTTCACGAGTCTCTTCAGTTTGATTGTATTTATTTAGTGAGTGGCAGGTGCATTAGGTTTATGGAACATGCAGAGTAGATATTTTTTACTGCCATGCATTTGTTTTATTCTTTTCTTGACGAGTTTGGTAGGAAAAATGCTATGGTAAAAGTTGAATCCAGTCTTACAGTTTCAGTAACTGTCCTTGTTTTGGAGTTGTTTTTCTTCCTAGCTGCTGGTATAGTGCTGTGATTGGATTTGGGGTGAGAATAAAGTTGATAACACACTGATGTTTTGGTTGTTGCCAGGCAGTCAAGGACATTTCAGCTTCTCCTACTGCCTTGCCAACAAGAAGGCTGGGGCTCTAAGAAGCTGGGAGGGGACACAGCCAGTACAGCTGACCCAAACTCACCCAAGTGGTATTCCATACCATATATAGAATCATAGAATTACAGAATATACTGAGTTGGAAGGGACCTGTAAGGATTGTCAAATCCAACTCCTGGCTCAACACAGGGCCAGGCAAGACAGAGCATGTGACTGACGGCATCGTCCAGAGGCTTCTTGAACTCGGCCAAGCTCAGTTCTATGACCCCTTCCCTGGGGAGCCTGTTCCAGTGCCTGACCACCCTCTCAGTAAAAAGTCTCTTCCTAATATCCAGGCTAAACCTCCCCTGTCACAGCTTCATACCGTTCCCTTGGGTTCTATCACTGGCTGCCAAAGGGAGGAGATCGGCACCTGCCCCCTTAGTCCTCCTCTTCAGGAAGCCATAGACTGTGATGAGGTCTCCCCTCAACCTTCTGTTCTCCAGGCTGAACAAACCAAGGGTCTTCAGCCTCTCCTCATAAGACTTCCCCTCCAGACCCTTCACCGTCCTTGTTGCCCTCCTCTGGACACTCTTCAGTGTTTTTATGTCCCTCTTTTACTGTGGCACCCAAAACTGCACCCAGTACTCGAGGTGAGGCCGCACCAGCGCAATGTAGAGCAGGACAATCCCCATGCCGTGCTTGATGCACCCCAGGATGTGGTTGGCCCTCCTGGCTGCCTGGGCACACTGCTGGCTCATGTTTAACTTGCTGTCAACCAAGACCCCCAAATCCCTCTCAGCATGGCTGGCCTCCAGCACCTGATCCCCCAGTCTGTGTGTGCAGCCAGGGTTGCCCCTTCCCATGTGCAGAATCTGGCACTTGCCCTTGTTAAACTTCATGTTCTTGGTGATGGCCCAGCTCTCTCATTTGTCCAGGTCTCTCTGCAAGGCTTCTCCACCCTCAATGGAGTCAACAGCTCCTCCCAATTTGGTGTCATCTGCAAATTTGCTTAAGACACCCTCTTGTCCTGTGTCCCCATCATTTATGAAAACGTGACTGCCTGCTAGCCTGATGTAACCCCATTCATTATCTCCCTCTGGGCCTGACCTATCAGCCAATTGCCCACCCAACGCATTATTGCTCTGTCTAGTTGTATGCTGGACGTTTAGTCCAGCAGGATGCTCTGAGACAGTATCAAAAGCCTTACTGAAATCCAAAACGATAATGAACTGGTTTCCTTTGGTCAGCCAGCTGGGTGACCTTGTCATAAAAGGAAATGATAGACAGGACCTTCCTCTTCTGAACCCCTATTGGCTGTGACCAATGGCTGTGTTGTCCTTTAGGTATGTTGTCATCCTCTGTATATAACTAGGGGGTTGGCCAGGAGGCAGTTGGCTCAGGAACTAGCTGAGTGTTGGCTTCAGCTGGTGAGCAATTGTGCTGTGCATCACTGGTGTTGTACATTACTATTATTGTTAAATTACTATCACTGTTGTCGCCATTATTATTGTCTGCCTTTTCTGTCCTGTTAAACCATCTTTATCTCACACCACACGTTTTACCTTGTTCCACCTCCCGTTGTGGGGGGAGGACAAGAGCGAGCTGTGTGGTTGCTTTAGCTGCCTGCGGGGTTCAACCGCGACACGAACTCAGAAGGACAGACTTAGAAATGTGACTTGGGCTGATGGGTGTTTCACAGCACGCTCTGTGGGTCCCCCTCCATTCTCCTGTATTCACTCATTCAAATCTTGTGGAGAAATTGGTGTCTGCAGCAGGAATTCTTAGGATAGAAGTTGAGTTTGTTTTCATCCTGCCCCTAGTAGTGTGTCATCTGAAGATGTGACTGATACATGAAACACGCCCGATGGAAGTGTTGAGGTTTGCTTTGTCCCTCATGTATATTGAATGAGAGAGTGCAGAGAAGGGCTACGAAGATGATGAAGGGCCTGGAACATCTCCCCTATGAGGAAAGGCTGAGTGAGCTGGGGCTGTTCAGCCTGGAGAAGAGAAGACTTGGGGGGGGGGACCTGATCAATGTTTATAAATATCTTAAGTATGGGGTGCAGGGGGAATTGGCCAGCCCCTTTTCTGTGGTCTGTGGAGACAGGACTAGGAGCAATGGCTGCAAATTGGAGCACAGGAAGTTCCGCACCAACATGCGGAAGAACTTTTTCACAGTGAGGGTGACAGAGCATTGGGACAGGCTGCCCAGGGAGGTGGTGGACTCTCCTTCCCTGGAGATATTCAAGACCCATCTGGATGCCTATCTGTGCAGTATGAGCTAGGGAGCTGCTTTGGCAGGGGGGTTGGACCCGGTGATCTCTCGAGGTCCCTTCCAACCCCTACAATTCTGTGATTCTGTGAATGGAAGCTGTTGCTAAAGCAGAGGATAAAAATTCTTAACTTTGAATTGCTTTTTATTATATATGCATTTTGCTTGGCAGGTCTTCCAGAAGGATGGGCCCCTGGTATATTTTGACACCTCAAATGAAGATGATTGCAACTGGATGATGATGGTGCGACCAGCCACCGAATATGAGCATCAAAACTTAACTGCCTTCCAGCATGACAATGATATTTACTTCACCACCTCCAGGGACATCCCACCAGGAACTGAGCTGCGAGTGTGGTATGCAGCTTTTTACGCCAAAAAAATGGAAAAGCCAGTGCTGAAGCAGGTCACTAGTATTGCCAATGGTATGTGTGGGGGCCTTTTTTCCTTCCTAAGGGCCCAGCCCGGAGAGGGACACATAGTCCCCTACTGTTGTAGTTGACAGTGCTGTTCATCAAATTAACTCTGACCCTGAAGTTGCTGGCCTTTAGAGTCAGGCTAACCTGCATAGGTGTTTGTCCAACAAGAAGAAAGCATAGGTTCTTCATCGTGATATAGCTGAGGTTTTGAAAACGAGCGGCCTAGTTGATTCAGCCTCTTCAGAGTGGAAGAAGCGGATCAATAGTTCTTAACAAACAAACTGGTGGCTGCATCAAAAACACTTCTGGGTAGAAGAACAAAGGAGCACAAGCATTAGTGTTAGTCTAAATGTACATGCACATTTGCTAAGGAAGCCATTCTTGCTCAGTTATGGTGAAAATGTTTTGCTTTTGCTCAGAACTGTTAGATGGTTCTAAAAAAGCTACTTCTGTCTTACACAGCCTTACGTGAGACCTATCAGAATAAAATAAGCTCAAGAGTGGACTGCCTTTCCACATGACATTTGTGCTTGGCAAATAAAGACAGCAGATTTTTTAGAATCTGAATTCAAATTGCCAGAAGTCTCTTGTTCCTCTGCCCCTTTGTTTTCTTCTGCTTTTGCATTTCTGCAGCTCTAAGGTGTGACGTGATCCTTTAGCATTGCAAGGGCTTTTTCTTTCTGATCTTGAGTTGTGAGGACTTCCCAAGTGGTATTACTGCTATTCTGAGTACAGTTTGGGGTGACAAATGGCTTGGGGAGAGGCCACTGCCATCAACATTCTCTATGGCTGGTCTTGATGGTGAGCAGAGTCTTACGTACTGCAGCTGAATCAACCTTTAACTGGTTTCTGAATTCTAAGATGTTTCCATTTGGTGTAACTAAGAAGTTTAATCTTTTTCCTCTTTAACCCATTCATGTATTTTTGTGGGCATATGGGTGTTTTAAAATATTGTTTAGGTACACCCTGCTTTCTCTGTTCAGCACTTTTCTCTGTATGCTCCAGAATATGAAAGGCACATTGTATGAGATTCAGGCATAAGAATGTCCCAGTTAGGGTTTTACATGAGAATGTTTGTTTGTTTTTTGCCCTGCAAAACTTCCTGACCTATGGTTACTGCCCTCAGCACAGAGTAGAGAGAATGAAGGGTCTGGAAAGTAAAGGAACTGTTTTTCCTCTTCACAGATATGTGCTTGGCAGTAATGGATTCTGATAAAGAGGGGAATAAAAACTCTTCAAAACCTTCGTCTGTTGTCTTACCCCATAAAAAACCGAAGAAATCCAGTGTACCAGCAACTGATCCAGCAGGTATGCAAAATTACAGTGTTTTTGAGAGAGACAGAGGACAGATCCAGAGCCAGAAAGCTGTTAGGTACACCACTTCTGTGCAGATACTAAGGTTATATAACTTCTAGCAAATATGAATTTAAAGAGGGCATGAAAGCCTGGATTCTTTCTTTTTAATTTTCACAGGCACGGTCCTTAAAATACAAAATGCAGGTTAAAAAGTGTCCGGGGGGCTGATAAACCTTTAGGCAGATGATTTTCATGGAAGCCACAACTGCTGCTGACTTTGGAAGGGCTTAGTGTTGGGGTATTTCCAAAGAAAATCTTCAGGCTCTGTGTACAAAGTGTGATAGTTCAAAATAATCAGGTGCTGGACAAAAGCATGAGCCTGTGAGTGAACATAAGAGCAGCTGCTTGGAAATTACAACAACACTGATACCAAAAGCCTATTAGAGTTCAGACTGTACTTGATTACAGGAGCTGAAATTTAGATAAACTCGTTAGTAGTACCGATACTCTTGGCAAAGAACATATGGCTCAGGAAATAGCTCGTGGTGTCAGAGGAACTCAGTCCCCAAGGTTGATTATGGGGAGGGCACATTTTTTTTCAGCTTTTCAGAACCTTGGCATTAGGTTTGCTGGTTTTGGCCTCCCAGACAGAGGTTTCAAGATAAGAAGGGTTTTTTTATTATGTAGCCTGTGAAGAAGGAGTTTATGTTGCTGAATTTTCTACCTGTTTTTTATTTATTTATTACAGCATGGGTGAGATCATATCTCTGTAGTGCAGAACGTTGAGTGTAATTTGTAGCAGGGAACAACCTCTGCCTCAGAGAAGCTTTTATTTAGGTTTAAGAGCAAACTGTGAAAAGGAGGAAGTAAATTTATCATCCCTTTACAGATGGGTTCCTCGGGCAGGGAGAGATTAACTGACTTGCTAACAATCACACAGGAAATCTGTGGCAGAAACTGAGGCACAGTTTGTGCTGCTATTCACTTAAACTAATTTCAGTGTCATACTTCTCCTCTGGGAGAGTCTTGTAAACTCTGGAACGGTAGCTTTGTGTGTACCAAAAATATCTCTGATCTGGTTCAGAGTTATCAGATCCTCTTGACAAACTCAGACGCATCATCCAAGGACGTAAAGACAGTGGACTGAGCAGAATAGCCATTTTCTTCTCTTTTTTTTGTTCCAGTTCCATTTCCCCCCTAATGTCTTCTTTATTTTCTTTATCTGGCATGAGCTGGTATGTTAATTAGAACATAAATATAGTGGTTTCTTGCAACTTCTGTTAATCCAAATGTTCTTACTCTGTGAGAGAGCAAAGAGGCTACTCCTGCTTCTGTCCTCAGGTGACCCAGAAGAGGACTGGCAACCCTGGTTTTAAAGGTGCTAGAAATTGCTTTATGCTGTGCCTTTGGTAATCACAGTTCTTTAGAAAGTGATAAAGGAACCCTCAAGACTTTACACGAGCACTGATAGTCTCTCCTGGCATCGCTTAGTTTCTGTTCAGACTTCTCATCTGTTCTGAAGTTTCAAGTGTGGGTTTTTTTGGAAAACCCTGAGGTTGTTGCTGCTGCCCCTGTGGCACTCCTACTGCTTAAATCCTAACTGTGATACTCGGGAGTTACTGCAAGATAAACAAAGCTACAGGGATTTACCACCTTCCCATTTTCAAAGCTTTTTGGTATTTCTTCTTGTGATTTAGCCAACGCTCCAGAAGGCAGTGGAGCTGCAGAAGCAGAGTCCAGCCAGTGGACATGTAAAGTGTGTTCATCTGCTTTCCAGGAGCCTCAGCTGCTAACAGGTAAGAAGTGCCAGAAACTCATGAGAGAGGACTGAGAAGCCTCAGAAGACTTCTGCTCTTCCAGAGCAGGGCACTGGGAAGCTGTACCCTGCCTATGATGCAGTAAGATACAGGTTTTGATTTTTGTGTTCCTTTAAGAAAAAAGGTAGCGGGGAAGGTCAAACAGTGCTATTTTGGATATGGCAGTGGTCAGTCTCTGGGCAAACAGCTGTGGAGTTGAATCCAGAAAAAATAAATCTTGTTTAGAAGATAACATGGGAATGTCAGGAATATCAAGGATGGGGAACTGCATGAGCAGTGTGTAAGGTTGACAATGCCAGCTTATACTTCGTGATATCACCTGTGTGGTATTTACGGCACAGGTTTAGTAAAGGTGTTGAAATACATTGACTCCCCTGCATTTCATTTGTAGCTATTTTACACAGTTTTCAAAAGAATAAAACAGAAGAATAAAGAAATGTAAAAGAACATTGAATATTCAAGAGCTCTGACCATTTGATGATTCATTTTCGAAAAGAGGGCTTAGGTTGCTAAAGAACTTGGGCATTTGGAAAAACGTACCCATTCTCAGGGGCACAACCTTTTCCCAGTGATATCTAACAAACCTCTTTAAATATTCAGACCCTGTGAGTAATCAATTCAGTGCTCAATAAACTGTGTGGTTTTATGTAGGGAGGTTTTGTAACTCCTTTTGAAATAATACAGGTGAGTCTCTGCTAAGTGAGATTGACCTGATACTCAATATCATACTCAAATGGACCTGATCCAAGCTTCAGCTGGATCTGTCCATTTGAGTATTTCATGACAGTTTCTTTCCTCCTTAATCTCTTGTTCTTTCCCATCCACCCAGAGCACTTGCTGAGTCACTTGGAACAAGCTAAAGGTACCCCCCAAACCAGCCAAAATGAGACTGTTACAAAGAAGGCCGCAGAGGCTCCCCCTGTGGATCAGCCAGTGATTTGTGATGCCACCAGTGCTACTACAGACTCCCGGAGGAAGGCTAGGCGAGGGCGAAAGCCCAAAACAGCAAAAGCAGAAACACCTCTTGTGGCTGAAGAGAAAGATTCTGCAGGTAACACAAAACTTAGGAAAATGTTAAGCACGTATCCCCTCATAGTGATGCCTTCTCAGAAAGGCCTAAAAAGTAGCACAGAGACAGAAGGGAGGTTTTTCAGTCAGATCCCTAAAGGTTTTACAATCTTTGTTAGTTACCTCTAAAGAATTTTTGTCTCTTAGATGTTGCAGAACCTCTATGTAAAATACCTGCATTCTTCTCTGATGGTTTTAGTAACAGAGAGGCCCAGAGAAACACAGGATACTGGTCATGAGAGACTCCCCTGGCTTTCTGAAAGAAGGAACACGAGAGAAAGCATCCTTCCTCTCAAGAGGAGACATTTTCCTCTCTCTACCTGAAGGATTATTTTTGAAAGGGTCTTTTTTCAGGGCTTACCTTCCTTTAAGTGTAGTTTTAGTAGGAAATTTCATGATGGTTGGTCAACTGACCCCTTAGTAATAAATTGGAAAGGTAAGAAATTACAATTCCATAAGAGACGGTGGCTGCATCTTACTTGTCATTCAGTAGCCACTTTATCTTGCAGGTGCTACCTACTCTTTCACAATCTGTTACTTGTGCTCCAGTAATGTCTTCAGCACCACATCTCACTACAGAAGCAAATTCCTGCATTTGAGGTGGTATTTCCAGGTATCCACATTAATTCTGTATTTTTATGATGTGTTTGCAGTGGAGCGTGAGGCTGATGCTGTAACTGAGGTCCCGTCAGAAGAAGTAGCCTTGCCTTCAGCTGCAGAAGAAAGAATTATGGAATTGGTTTTAGGAAAGGTGCCTAGCACCACAAATAACATCAGTTCGGTGTCAAAGTAAGTGTTCTGAGAGGCAGATTTTCCTTTTCATAGAATCATAGAATGGTCTGGGTTTGAAGGGACCCCAAGTATCATACAGTTCCAATGCCCCTGCCACAGGCAGGGCCACCAACCTCCAGGCCTGGATCTACACAAGGTTACCCAGGACCCCATCCAACCTGGCCTTGAACACCTCCAGGGATGGGGCATCCACCATCTCTCTGGGCAGCCTGTTCCAGCACCTCACCACTCTTTCTGTTAAAAAACTTCCCCCTAATATCTAATCTAACCTTCCCTCCTTTAGTTTTAATCCATTCCATAATCCATAATCCTGCCATTATCTGCCCTTTTAAATAGTTGAATCTCCATTCTGTTTATATGCTCCCTTTAGGTACTGGAAGGCTGCAATGAGGTCCCCCTGCAGCCTTCTCTTCTCTGGGCTGAACCAGCCCAGCTCCTTCAGCCTCAATTTGCAGGGGAGGTGCTCCAGCCCTCTAATTATCTTTGTGGCCCTCCTCTGAACCCTCTCCAACAGTTCCACATTTTTTTTGTATTGGGGGCCCCAGATCTGGACACAGTACTCCAGATGGGGCCTCACGAGGGCAGAGTAGAGAGGGACAATCACCTCCCCGTCCCTGCTGGCCACCCCTCTTCTGATGGAGCCCAGGATACCATTGGCCTTGCGAGCTGCAAGAGCCACTGCTGGCTCATGTTAAGTTTCTCGTCTACCAGAATCCCCAGGTCCTTCTCAGCAGGGCTACTCTGAAGGAGCTAATTTTAGGCTTAATTAACATTATGTAGCATGGAACAGCTCTGCTTGACTTCTGGGCCCACAGATACTCTTTGTTAGTGTAAAACGGTGTTGTCCTGCTGCTGTAGGAACTGACTTCAAGTGCCACAGAGACGACTTGTGCACTGGAGAGTGGTGCATGGATGGTGAGATGTTGGTGGTGAAATTCTCATGGCTTATGCCCTATAATTCTATCTTCTATCATATTGATGCTTTTATTCAGTGTCTTTCCAAAAGCCTCCCACAGCTGCAAGGTGAAATACTACTCCTGTTGAGTGTTGGCGATAAGAGGCAAAGTAAATCTTGCTCAAAAAATTATGCTAGCCATTATTATTCTGTCTCACTTATCATCTTAACTCCTGAATGACTTCATGTTGGTTTTGAGCGTGTGATACTTCAGGTTTAGAGCAGCGGGAGGGGAAAACTGCAGTATAACAGAAGCTCAGGGAGACTCTTTGAGTATCATTTGATTAATTTAGAGTCTTTTATGTCTTTTTGTCCTGGTAAAATTGGCTTTTTGAGCTACTTTTTGTATAATAAAACATTTGATGTTTCAGAATTAGCTAGTAATGCTATACATTTAAGTCTTTAGCAGACAACAGAGACATCAAAAATGCATTACAGCAGGTGGTTGTGCTGGGAAATAGAAGAGTACTGCTGCTTGGTGCTCTGCTGCCCTCTTACCTTATATACGCCTTTTGCATGCAGACTGCTGAGCTTTCTAAGCTGGAACGGTGTTGGCATTTTCAGAGGATAGGTGGAACAGGCCCTTTGTTCCTCTGAGGGGCCTCTGAAGACAGTCTCTTGCGATGGTGGCTGCTGCTTTTTTCCTTGCTGGGTGAAGCTGGTCTGGAGCAAGCAAACCTCTGACATTTGCTTCTGGGGGGTCCAGGGAGATGCCTCGGCAAAGTGGAAGCTCCAGGCCCCCCTCTCCTGCCAGCAGCTGAGCACAACACACTCTAGCTTTTGCCAGCTAGTGGGACTCTTTTCTTGCAACCTGTGGGATACCTTTCAGTCCCTGCCTTTCTTTCTCTAATCCAGTAGGTTTGCTCATCACCAAAACACCATGTCCCTCAAAAGAAGTTTAATTCTCTCCAGTAGACATGGTATACGGCGGAAGCTGATAAAACAGCTTGGGGAGCACAAGCGCGTCTATCAGTGCAGTATCTGCAGTAAGATCTTCCAGAACAGCAGCAACCTCAGCAGGCACATCCGCTCTCACGGTAGGTTTGCCTTTGTCTCACGTATTATTTTGTCTCTCGTTGGGTCCACCTTTGAGTAAAAGAGCTATTTTTACATACTGAGATACGTCATTTTAAGAATGCTTTTTCATCTTGCTCTTTTTCCTTTTTTTTTTCTTCTTCCCTACCCTTTTCTCTTTTTTCCCCCTGGTTCCCCCCCTTTTCCTTTTCCTTGTTTCTTTTTTACCTTTTCCTTTTTCTTCTCTCTTCTTTTCCCTTTTTTTCTCCCTTTCTCCTATCTCCTCTTTTCCTTTTTTTTTTTCTTTCTTTTTTTTCCCCTCCCCTTTTCCCTTGCTTCCTTCTCTCTTCACTCTTTCAGCTCTATCTAGGAAGCTCTTTTAGTTCTGCAGACCAAAGCGTGAGACAATACTAGTTGAAATCAGAATACTTAAAATTTGAGTTTAGGTACATATTTTAAACAGGGGCGAGGATGTGACAGTCTTTCCAAAACTGTTCTTCCCTTTACCTATAGACGTGTATATATATCATCCCCCACCTTCACAGACACATGGATAACATTGCTGTGTAGATGTCAGCTGAATGCTTTTTAGCTTGCAGTCTGCAGTTCCAGGGGTCCGTGACCATCTTCTAAGGATTATCTGAAAAATCATCACGGAAAATGGGTGGGAGAATGTCGGGGAAGACAGCAGGCCTGCTAGCGGCCTAGCTCTCTTCACCCAAGACACAGACCCTGACAATATTCTCCTATTCCCATGAGAAAAGTTACTCATGCTGACAGGATCCTAATAATCACATTCTCAAAACACAGCAGCCTTGCTGATAGGTGTACAGGCTACCCTAAACCAAGAAGCAGTTATGGGAAGGTATTTGGGAGTAACAGAACATGTTAGGAACCAACTATAACAAGATGGTCAAAACAGCAGGTGTGCAGATGCTTTTAGGTATTAGAGGTAAACTAAAGATGTTTAGCTATAAGATAGGTTTATCAGAACTCGTTACTGACTACTTTCTTTCTTTTATCTGGATTGATCCCCTCAGGTGACAAACTGTTTAAATGTGAGGAATGCGCAAAGCTGTTCAGCCGTAAAGAGAGCTTGAAGCAGCATGTTTCATACAAGCACAGCAGGAACGAAGTGAGTGGAAATGACTAGCGGGCACTTTCTGAGATGAGATGAAAATGTACTGTGAGTTTACAGGTGCTGTCTGGGGAGCTTGGGTCAGTTGTATGTGAGCAGATACCCATGTGAATAAGTGAGACAAGACTGATAGAGAGAGGTGATATTCTCTGTTACAACAGATGAGGAGTTTGCAAAGTGTGGGCACGCTTTTGAGCATACAAGTCCTTTTTCCATGTGTGAATTTTCTATAGAAGGTTCATTTTGGGCATCAGTTACAGCAAGACAAGCTTGAGTTATCTGGACTTGGGCATCAGTTACAGCAAGACAAGCTTGAGTTATCTGGACTTACATGATCTAAAGATGGGATCTGACTTCAGTTTCTGTTACTAAATAGGATTGTTCTAAGTCTTGGGTTTGTTGCCCTGTTTCACTGATCCCCACCTGCAGTATCATTTAACTTGTAACTGTCTGGGTAAAGGCAGTGGTACTAAGGGCTTTGTGCAGACATGTAAGCCTGCAAGAGCTCACAGCAGCAGCCCTGTGCTGGCAGCTGAGGACCTTTCAGTGCTGCTGCCATGTGAATACTGACCATGCCCATGCAGGGGCCTTACCGGTGAGTGTTGCCATTGCTGATCCAGCATCACAGTCCTGAGCTCTCAGGTTGCCAACATCTGTTCTGGAGCTGGAGGATGAGTCAGTTAACTCCTTGTTTCTCAAAAGTTCTGTCTCCATGTTGGACCAGGAGTCATTAGGAAGACTGTTAGATGCACAGACGTGCATAGTCTACCACTATTTTATTTATTTTTCTCCCCCTCAGAGCTCAGATGCACGAACATGGTTGGCGGGATGGTACAGCATGGGAATTTTCCATCAGTGTGTATGTAAATATCCTGTTGAAGGAAGGAAACTTGGAAAAGATGGAAAACAGAAAAAGTGCTCAAGCTTTAGAATTTCTCTGTCTGATGCAACTTGTATTTCTCCCCTCTTAAAAACTTAACTGCTTGCAATCCTCAGGTTGACAGTGAGTACAGATACAAGTGCGCCACATGCGAAAAGGCCTTTCGGATAGAGAGCGCGTTGGAATTCCATAACTGCAGGACAGGTGAGAGTGTCTAATCGTTCTGCTTTGTGGGGATGTCCACAAATCCATCTCAGCAGAGTAACTGCAAAGGGAGGAGTAGTAGGCTTTTAGATTTTTGTCGTCATCAGAACAAGCAACTTGCTCCTCCCTTCCCTCAGAGACCCCCTTGTTGTGATACAAAAAACACTGCCATCCACTTACGTAGTGTTGGTTTTAGTAGTTCCTGTTCATCTATCTAATGTCCTCACTGGTGTTTCATTTGTATGCTCACAGATACCCCGTCACCATCTCTTTTAACTTTTGCTTAACCTAACTTTTATTTCCTGAAGTTTCCTCTCATTTCTCTGAAACACAGGAACTGGAAAGGCAGACAGTATTGCCAATAATTTGTAGTTTTCTGGGACTAATTAAAGTTTTCTTCTGCTTTCTGGTGCTTTCTTTGTAGTTGCAGTAATCTCTGTAGGTGTTTCTTTCTTGGTATCACTTTTCTCCCATCCCTCATGGTTACTCATATTGTTTATGCTGAGTGATTTTATGCTTAGAAAATTACATCCTCACTTATTTTGTGGACCTCTGATACCTGTTGGTCCAGAATCACCTGGGTAATTGCCTCTTACAGACCCATGCAAAGCAGGTTTTTCTTTCAGAGAGTATAGCTTGTATAAAAACAGGCCTTAGAAGAATGGAAAGCAATGCCAACTAACCTTGGTATTCTGTTTATTCAAAGACAGCAGCTCCTTTTCCCTCTGAGCTGACAGTTACTGAAATGAGCAGCAGTTTTTGCTCTACTCTTGTAATGAATCGAGCTGTTACCTCTTTGTTATTGTTGCAGCATTGTTAGATTCCAACAGCAGCCCATGTTTCAACAAAAGTCTCAACTACTGAAGAGAAAACAAATTCCCTGTAGGCCTATAATCATGGAGTGGTCTATTATTTTTAGATTTTAATACTTTGTTCTGGAGTGTTCTGGACTGGCTGGTATTAGGAACCAATGCTGGCAGAAGCATTGCAATGCTTGGACGCAGCTGTTTGTATGAGGCTGCACTGCTGTATACACAGTGTTTTTACCAACATTAAAAATGTGAATCAACTGTAATAAAACCCACTCCAAATGTCATGTTACTGTGTGCTAGACCACAATGGAAATAGCCTGTGTGAGGAATTTATAACACTAAACTCCATGTTCAAATTAGCATCATACGAATTATTGCCTTTGAAGAAATATCCTCCTGTGCGTTGCAGTAATAATTAACGTCATAGGCAGCAAAAGTATACTCAGGCATATGTTTGATGTTTATTATCTTTTTAATGGGAAGGCAAATTTTATAGTAAAAGAAAAACACATGCTTCTGCATTTCCCTCCTCAGTACGTGAAATGATGGATTATATGTTAACACTCAGGTCTAACAAAAGAACTACTGCCCCACAAGCATGCAGAGCCTGTTTTCTTCTGCAAAAAGCTGCATGGTTTCTTTTGCTTACAGATGACAAGACATTCCAGTGTGAGATGTGTTTCAGATTCTTTTCTACAAACAGCAATCTTTCAAAACACAAGAAAAAGCATGGGGATAAGAAGTTTGCATGTGAAATCTGCAATAAGATGTTCTATCGGAAAGATGTCATGCTAGACCATCAAAGACGACACTTGGAAGGTAAGTATACTGCAGATGAACCTAATTATTACCCCTCAAATGGCAGTAAAGGTGGGAAGGTTAAGGAAATGATGGCATGTAAGATTCTTCTGGATGGCAACTGTCTTTTTTTTGTCAGTTACCTGGATCTGGAGTAGCAGGTTTCAGCAAAATGTGACATTTATTAAAAATAATAATAAATCCTGGAGAGGAGTTGTCTAATTCTATGGAAAACTTTCTAGGAGATGCACCTACATTTTATTTCCAGCTTCATGTGATTGGATCCAGTGCTACTGACAGTCCTGTGAAAGTTGCTTGGCTTTATGCTGTAGTTTAGAGTGTCTGATTTTAATAACATCCTTTTCTTTCTTTGACTTCTTTCTTTAAAAAAAAGAAAAGTGTGGTAACTTGAAATTTTGGGAGCAGAGAATTAACTTCCAATATATGACTGAAAGCAATGACTGTGCAAATATAGTAAAACAGAATGCTGTGTGATGTTTTATTTCAAAATCTTGAGAATATATGAAAAATAGATTATAGGAATTTACAGTTCAAAATCTCAAGCACCTTAGGATATTATAGGTACTGAAGGACTCTAGAAAATCTTGGGGTGATGGTAGATTGTTGAAGTATATATTAAAATTCCTTTAGTGTTCTAGATAGTATGTCCAAAGGTGATTTCCAGAATAGCAGCCAGATTGTCCATTTTGGTGCTTTGGGTGTAGCCAGCTGTCACTGTCTGCCCTTGTGACTTGGACCTTTGTGCCATGAAGCAGAGGGCAGCTGGAGGTCATGGTGTTGAATGGCAATATTGGGCGAGGCCAGAAGCCCTCTTCCCCCCTGAAAGTAGCAGAGAAAGGTCTGAAATCTTCATGGAGCATTGAGGGTGATGCTGGATGGCTTCCCTTTCTTTTTAGAGACTGTAAGGGGGAATTTCTGGGCCAGATATCTGATCAAAGTGCCAAGGCTCACTATGTCTGCCTCTTTCCTGGTGTTGAATATAAATGTCTGTTTTCAGACACGTTACAATCGGTGTAATAACCGTTAGGCCACACTAGATCACCTTGGTGGGCTGCTTTTATATTCTTAAGACACCATTTTAACTTAGAAATGATCCTTTTGTTGGCAATTAAATTCTCTATCGAGGCTCTTCCCAGCATTTCACTCTTCTGTACAGTATTCACCTGAAAGGGCATGCAGATTGAAGTAGAAAACCATGGTTTATTTTTTTTGTTTTGTTTTTTTGATGGGGACTGTTCTGTCAAGGGGTGAGGCGTGTGAAAAGGGAAGACTTTGAGCACAGCACGGAAAACATGGTTCGCTACAAGAAGGAGCCTTCGGGATGCCCCGTGTGCGGGAAGGTAGGCACCTCTGCCAGCGCGTGCCTTGCAAAGGGTACTCCAAGGGTACTGAGCACCTCAACCCAGAGCCTGCAAATGAGCTACTGTGGCTTAAACTGCAATAGCAGCCTCCTTGAATAGGCACACAGCCTGCCAAAGGGCTTGAGGGTAAATGATTAGCCCCAGATACATGTCAAGTCACAGTACCTTGCAACTCGGACAGGCACGTGGTCAGCTACCAGCAAGCCCTGTCGCCCAGACAAGATGTTACTCTTTAAACTGCCTTACCTCTGTTATATATCCAGGCCCACTGCAGCCAGGGGCGGTTGGAGCTGTTAGGATAAAGGTAAGAACAAAACTGATGTTCAGACTAGACTTTCAGGACATGTAGCACAACATAGAGTGTAACATGGCCACTGTGTCCATTAGTAAAATCTCATGGCTTACGTTATTTGGAGTGAAGTTTTCTGGCAGAACGTAAACAGCTGCAGTTCACTGCAATGGAAATTGTTTTCTGTTAGAATTCATAGTGGATTTATTGTCTAGTCATGGCACTGTTGACTTTGGGTGTTGCACGTTCATGATCTGAAGTTGCTGTTATCACAGATATGAAGACTGTGCATTTAACTAGTGGTTTTATAAATATTTAATGATTCGTGGTGCAAGATACACTCAAGCAACAGTAGTTGGTGTGTAGACCTTTGGTTTTGATGCTTTATATATGTTCTATTAATGAAGGTAGATTTTGTGGACATGTCTTTTTATAGACATGCAACATTCTTGATTCATGATATTTAAATATTACTAAATAAACCCTATATAATTCTATGGCAGCTTTTTTGAAAGCCCACCTCTGGTGAGCAAACAGTTTTGGTCAGTATTTGCTGTATCAGCAGCTCCTGGGGTAGTCTGTTGGCTGCCTAGCAGGATCTCCTGCACATTTCTGTCCAAAATGAATAAAAAAGGACTATAAATGTGTTTCGTACTATCCATTGGATAACTTGCAAAGGATTTAGCCTTGCTGGTCGTAATTCAAAACACCTTCCTTCCTTTTCTTTTAGGTATTTTCATGTAGGAGCAATATGAACAAACACCTTCTAACACATGGAGACAAGAAATACACTTGTGAAATCTGTGGGCGTAAATTTTTCAGGGTGGATGTGTTGAGAGATCATATTCATGTCCATTTTAAGGTATTGTGTTAAGAATTGATTAGAAAAGTTGTGTTACTTAGCAGACATTGTTGAACATACCAGTAACTATATTGAGACTGCTATGGCCATGTGTTCATCCTGGCAACCTGACAGTGCTGATACACCCTGTGCAGAGATGTTTCTACAGCAGCCTAGCAGGGGTTGCGCTCTGATTTACCCATGGCTCAGTGGTTCCACCTCTGGATTTCTCCCAAGGATGTGGATTATCATATTTAAAGTTATTTCAGGTACCACTGCAGAACGCTGTTACGAACATTAGGGAAAAAAATACCCGTGACCTTGTGTGACTCAGAAAGGTTGCTCAGGTTAAAGCAGGGAGAATAACTTAAGAGGAGGGCTCTAAACAGATGTGTTGTTCTAGCTGTAGTTTGGTTGGACTGAGGGGTTACTGTCATCCCCTTTCTTTGCATGAAACAAAAACCCCAACTGTGGAAACTTAACTGGCACTGCTGTTTCCATGCCAGTGACTGTAATTCTCTTGAACATGCCAGCATAACTGCCTGTGTGTTGAGTACCTCACCTGCTTTTGTCAAAACGTTCCAAATCACAATAGCAACCCTATCAAGAGTGTGTATCAGACTTGGATTATTTTGACATAACTAGGGCAACACTGAATTGTAAGGAATCATGTTGAATTGAAAGGAATTGTGTCACTCAGTGGTACTCATAAGGATGGATAGAATAATGTAGCAGCTTAGTCTATGTTTGCATTTAAGTTCCTTTTATATGCAAAAAACCAATGTCTTATCTCTGTGGATAAACAATGGTTCCTTGTTTAGTCATGGACAGAACTTTATTTACCTGAACTGAAAAGAGCAGGATATTTCAAATAAATAAATGTTTCAGCAGCTGTGAATGCAAGACAGTCTGCATGGCAACAAGAGCTGACTAGGTGTTACCTTTTGAAATAGGAGTTTACTCTGTCAAAGCATAATCTTCTTTCCTGCCCTACACAGGACATAGCCCTAATGGACGATCACCAGAGGGAAGAGTTCATTGGTAAAATTGGAATTTCATCAGAGGAAAATGATGACAACTCTGATGAAAGTGCAGATTCTGAGCCTCACAAGTATAGCTGCAAAAGGTGCCAGGTAGCTTTAAATACTTTCAAATTAATTTCTTTTGGAATGGGAGGGGAGGGAGTGTGGATCTCTGTGAACCATTCAGAATTTTCAGTCACATTACAGGTTCACATGGAGAAGGCCAGCCCACAGGTCTGGTGTCCTCTTCTGCAGGGCTTGTTGCTTCTATTCTGTGAAGTGGTGCTATTCCATAAGACTTCAGGTGGTGTTCTTGAAGGTGAATGCTATACACTTGAAAAGATAAGTACATATACATACACTTACCCGTGTGCAAGAAAGCAAGCACAACTAGAGAAACAACAAAGGAACATTGATATCTTATACCACTTTTTAATTATGTGCAAATTAAAATCATTAGCACATTTCTGAATGATACAGTCCACAGATTGCCTAATTTTGGTGAGATCAGGTGGACCTCTAGCGGATATCCAGTTGGGAGGATTAAGACTGCTGCTTACATTCAGCGTGATGGCCTGCTCTGACTCTGACAGGATGGTATTAAAGTACTGCTGGAGTGTAAATGATTGTCAGCTGAGAGAGGAAAACTTTTAAACCTCTTGCTGCATGGCTTTTGCCATTTTGTAAAGAAGAAATTGGGAAAAATGGGTTACTTTAGACCCATCTGGATTCTGTGCCCTCACTGCACAAGCACCTTGTGCTGGGTTGGGAAAACTGCCCAAACTGACATAGGGACTGATGAATTCTGGTACTTAAGCCACTGACTTGGTTCCTGGAAATCAGAGCTTGTTTCACAGTCTGCACTTAATGTAGTGAATGCTTACCTTCTCTTCATTTTGAAGACATGGAGCTTCAGTTTTCTCTTCTTATCTGTGAACTGGTTTTAAGTGCAAACTGCTTTTAAGTTTATGTCAGTAAGCACAAGACAATGTGGTATCACAGCAGTTAATCACAGGCTTGCTTTCAATGTGGTAATTTCAGTGCCTGTCACTTAAGGGGTACGTAAGCTGTATAAAATAGTGTGCTGCCAAATGAGGGCAATCGTGCCTTTCAAGTTAGAAAGCTTCTTTTGGAAGCTGGGCTTTTAGCACTTTTGCAGGTGTTTGTGAAGTAGACAGTTGTGTAAGGCAGCAGCTGTGGAAAGTGTTACCTGGGTGAAATGGCTGAAAGTATCTGCTCCTGTGTTCCTAAAGGAGAGCTACTTATAAATGTCTTCCAGTGAGATATCTCCTCTGAGGTCTTAAGGCTCGCTCCCGCCAAGTTTTTCTCATCCCTAAGTATACCTTCACCAAACTGTTCTGTGCTGTCAGAAATGCCCTGACAAGTTCCAAAACTGGACCAAAAGATCGTATCATGGCCCTTCCCCCTTATATTTCGGGGCTTATACGTGTATGCAGGGTTCCTTGGCCCAGGGAGCAAGCAGCACAGCTACCACCTGTCATAGTTGTAGCACGTGCAGGAGCTAAGCTAGAATCACTGCCCTGCAATGCCTAGAAATAACAGCTCCCTGGAGCTTGTGCCAAAGCTTGCTATGGCATATCTGTCTTGCTGTCATGTGTATGTGTATCTGGAGATACACAGGATATTTATGGCTCCTAGCTCTGACTGTAGATCCCAGTAACGTGTTACTAGCTTGTTGTCCTTCCTGAGAACTGTGTACCCCTTCCATTCACGATTGGTTCATTCCACAGCTGACTTTTGGCAGAGGGAAGGAGTACCTGAAGCACATAATGGACGTGCACAAGGAGAAAGGCTATGGCTGCAGCATTTGCAATCGACGGTTTGCCTTGAAGGCAACTTACCACGCACACATGGTCATTCACCGGGAGAATCTGCCTGATCCCAATGTGCAGAAGTAAGATGATGTGTTGGATTGATGAGAGAAGCTGTCTTTCTGAAGTTAGGGTGATGGCTCTGCCTCTTGATGCTTTTTAGGCTGCACTAAAATATCTCAAACTGTATAACACGTTTAAAATGCTTATTAAAAGCTGGAAATATATATCACTAATGATTCACTTCACACAGGTGATTAGTCAACAGCCTCACAGACTGGGCTTTGTAAAGTATAAATCTATCATTTCAGGAAATACTTCAAAAAAAACTATGGTTTGAGGATGTAGTAATGCCAGACTGCTCCAGGCTTCAAGTGAACTTAGGTGTTTCTTCAGACCCATTTTAAAAATGCTTTTGTGTTTCAAGGAACTTTTATAGTAATAAGTATTGCCAAACGAAATGCAGTTACTGACAGAGATGCCTGAAAACCACCTCTGCCTCAAGAAAAGAATGACAGGTTTTGGTCTCTTTGGTTTCAGATACATCCATCCATGTGAAATCTGTGGAAGGATTTTTAACAGTATAGGAAATCTGGAAAGACATAAGCTAATACATACAGGTAAAAATGTTGCGCTTCTCTATTATGATCAATATTGAAATTTCTGTTGCCAGTGCCTGCCTAATTTTTTTCAGGATTAAATAAGTTATGGGTTTTTTACTGTAAGTTGCAATAAAATAAATATTATGTTTATGCTTTTAGGGTAGACTGCTTTCCTCAAGCAAACAGTATCAATGAAGATAATTGGTCTAGGGACATAATCCAGGTTACTATCTAATACAATGCAGGATTCACCTACTTAAAATCCCTATTCTGTATTCTCTTTTCCCCCAAATTCTTATCCATGCCACCTTCTCACCATTACACAGGCTGAAAACTGCTATTGCAAAATCATTTTTAACAGCTCATTATTATTTCATGCTATTCAGTATTTTCCAACGTCAGGCTTTATCCTTGCTTTCAGGTCTCACAAAAAAGCTAGCTTTTCTCTCTCTCTCTCCAAAGTCTTCTAACTTAGTTTGGGCTACAATGCACATGAAAGGTGTGGTTGACGACACAGGTGGACTGTTGCACTCTAATTCATCAGTGTAGTCAGTTTTTAGGAGATGCACATTTTTCATTAACATTTTTTTTTGTTTATGTTGTCTTTTAAATTTATTTTTAAGGTGTAAAAAGTCATGCTTGTGAGCAATGTGGCAAATCATTTGCTAGAAAAGACATGTTAAAAGAACATATGCGAGTCCATGATAATATCCGAGAATACTTGTGTGCAGAATGTGGCAAAGGTATGTCTGATGCCTTGTTTTCCATTAATTCTGATACTGAATAGCAGGTGAATATCTGAATTAAAATGACTTCCATTCTTAGAATATTGGGAAGATCCTTGGAGTGCTGTAAATCCTGCCCTTTTAGGAGGCAGAAACTGCCGTAATCATGTGCCTTACGGATACGTAAGCTCCCCCTAATCTTAGAGAATTTGGTTTCATGGCTGGTAAGGCAAGGCTAATTTTAACAAGTCTTGCTTCTGTCAGACTGGGGAGTGCTTGCCTGATTTCCAATGCATTTGCAGCACGGAAGTGAACACAAGTTAATTTTTTTTCATTCTAGGCTGTTTTCAGGCTTAAGAAATAGACAAATTTCTCTCTGTAAGAACCTGAAGAGTCAAAAGTCGCTTTGACTGTTTGAATTGTTCAGGTTACAACTTGTACAGGTCTGAACTGTGATATTATAATGTGAGGCAGTAAGTCTGACATCTCCAACGATGCTTTCTCTTTGCTTGTGCCTGCTGCTTTGCTTCTTCCTCAGTGGTTACACAAATGTTTTCCAGAGCTTTTGGCCTGGAATTAAAATAATAATGATAACGTGCAGTGCAACGTAAACAAAAATATGCAGTTATGGGTACGCAGCAAATACAGCCTTAGAGCTCTTGGCTAACAACATGATTGTCCTGAGTCCTCCTCTGAGGGTGGGAGCGGTGGGCTGATGGTCATGCTGTACCTTTTGTCTGGCAGGGATGAAGACAAAACACGCGCTGCGTCACCACATGAAGCTGCACAAGGGGATCAAGGAGTACGAGTGCAAGGAATGCCACCGCAAATTCGCTCAGAAAGTCAACATGCTGAAGCACTACAAAAGACACACGGGTGAGGTCTCAAAAGATGGACAGAAATGCTTCCCCAGGGAAACCTTGTCTAGAACAGGCAGAGAGGATGGGGAGCACCAATAAAAAAATACACATGTTCTGCTTTCTGAAAAGTGAGATTTTTGTACTCTCGTCGCCAAGACCACCTGTTATACAATTAAAACATATAGTTTGATTGGTTTCATGTTTTGCTATATTAAGAGAGGTGGTTTTGGTCTAGGGCAGGTCCTAGAGCATTACATTTGGTTTAAGTTGGTCTTCAGGTTCCCATTTCCCAAACCAAACTTTTACCTCCTCCATCAAGCTGGGCTTGTTCAGCCTAGAGAATAAAAGGCTGCAGGGGGGACCTCATTGGAGCCTTCCAGTACCTGGAGGGAGCTTATAAACAGGAGTGGAATCAACTTTTTAAAAGGGTAGATAATGACAGGACAAGGGGGAATGGACTAAAGCTAAAGGGGGGAAGGTTTAGGTAAGATATTAGGGGGAAGTTTTTTATAGAGAGTGGTGAGGTGCTGGAATGGGCTGCCCAGAGAGGTGGTGGATGCCCAGTCCCTTGAGGGGCTCAAGGCCAGGTTGGATGAGGCCCTGGGCAACCTTGTGTAGATCCAGGCCTGGAGGTTGGTGGCCCTGCCTGTGGTGGGGGGTTGGAGCTCTGTGTTCCTTGGGGTCCCTTCCAACCCATGCCATTCTATGATTTTATGATCAATTCCTCTTGGATTCATTTTCTGTCACATACAGTGGCAGGACTTAGATAAAACTAGCTGGTGAAGCTGGGCTTCTTCAACTTGTTTAGCTGCGATTTATTATTTTTTTTTCCTCTGAAAGACAAGACAGAGTAGTCTCAGGTACCTGAAACTATTTTCACACTGATGTTAAATGTTCTCTTCCTGCAGGAATCAAAGATTTCATGTGTGAGCTCTGTGGCAAGACGTTTAGTGAGCGAAATACAATGGAGACTCATAAGTTGATTCACACAGGTAAATCCTCCAAAGAACAGTATCCAGAGGCAGTAGCTTAACTCTGTACCTAGGCTCACTTACAGACTTGCCTTACACATCATGTGACCAACATAACATTGTTCCTCTTGTTGTGATGCTGACGACATATTTATCTCTGGGGACTCTGGGGGCTCTGGGTAACAGCACTTCCTTCCATCTGCCTCCAGTAGGAAAACAGTGGACATGTTCAGTCTGCGATAAGAAATATGTCACTGATTACATGCTACAGAAGCACATCCAGCTCACTCATGATAAGGTGGAAGCCCAGACTTGTCAGCTGTGTGGGACAAAGGTTTCTACCAGAGCGTCCATGAGTCGACATATGAGGCGTAAACATCCAGAGGTGAGTTAGTTTGGCAGGTAGGCTGTGGGGTGTGTGGGTGTTTCAGCTTTTTTCTTCTTTTTTTTCTTTAATTTAGGAAAGTTTATGGCCTTCAGTGACTTGGAAGGAATTTCTTTTATTTTTTCTTCTCTTCTTTTGGGGCCAATTTTAGGCAGTGTCTGTTAAGCAGGCACTTAACTGAATCAGCCCTTTCATGATGTTATGTTTCAGCAGTAAACATGTCTGGTTGTCAGTCCCTAAAACTGAAGTTCTGTTTTAAATCCCTTTTCTTCTTCTGCCTTAGCTTAAATGCGTATTTTTTTCATGTTTTGTCTTCATCCATTAGGGAGTCTAACTGATTCTTTTTTTCTCCCATTGTGTTCTCTGTATTCAGAAGCAATCTGAAAAAAATGGTGAATAGAGAGGTGATGGCAGCATCTGCTGATGATACAAAATTATTCTTAGTATTAAAGATGAATGCTGACTGCGGTGGCTGGTATAGAGGGATGTTTTGTGTGACCCCAGTGGGGCTTTTTGTGTGTTCTAAAATTCTGAATGGCTGTTGTATTTTCCCTCAGCATTTCTTACTTGATTATCTAAGGCTCATCCATTCCCTTGGAGGCTGCTTTTTTTTTTTACTACTGACTTATCATTAGTATTGCTTTGCCTTGAACTGTGCCTATTTTGTAGCATTGTGACTAGGAAAGAAATCAACAAAAAGCTATGCTTATTGATTTATTTATTAAAAATGCAGCTAAATATCTGCAATTCAAGGGGCAATTTTTCCTCTGTTCTTTGATAAGATGAAATGTAGAGATTCAGCTGAAAATAATGGAGTAGCACACAGTTCATAGGTTTATAAATAGAAATGCTAAAATAATAATTCTTTTCAAATACATTGTTTTCTGTAGAATTCATCACTTCCAAGTGGGTTCTGTTCATCTAGAATCTGAAAATGAACATATCCCTCTGTTGTTGTCTTTAAACTTTGCTGGTGTTCAGAAAGAAGGCAAAAATTATGTCCCATGGGGTTATTTTTTAAAAAGCCCCAGTTAAATCCCTCGGGTTAAATGGTATGTGTGAAGCTCTAGGTTCCAATGTGTCTGCGTTGTGGCAGGATTGATTAGGGCCCTGCTGTATTGTCTGACTGTGGCATGTGCTGCTCCAGCTCACCAGCTGGTACCTCTTCGCCCACAGATTCTTTCTGTCCGGATCGATGATTTAGAGCACCTGCCAGAGACAACGACCATCGATGCCTCCTCAATTGGGATCGTTCAGGTAAATTTACCCTTGCAAATTCAGGTGGCAGTGAGGTTCTGGGCCTACTGGAGGGTGAGGTGGGGACATCACTTTTTGGGTACATCGCTTTTTGGGTAAACATCGTAGCTGGGCATAGGCTGATGGGCAAGGGATGTACTTCTTTTGAGAGACAGCTCCAACTTAACGTGTATAAGCAGATGCAAGCTGTTGATCTGTTTTGTCATGTAACATGGGTGCTGGTAAAACAGAGGTAATTACAGGGTAATTACTCATTCCCTGGAATCAGGTTTTTGTTAAAGTTAGTGTCGTCAGCTGAGAATTGATAGTAAACCAACTTCAGGTGATAGTCTCTTACTTGGAACTTCATTGAGCAAAACAATTCAATGTCTTGTTTGGAAATATGTTCCTCCAGCCGGAATTAGCCTTGGAACAGGGAGAATTACCAGAAGGGAAACAGCATATGAAAGGTCCTAAACGTGCCCAGAAACGGAAACAGAAGTCAGGTGAGGAGGAGGAAGCCCAAGTGCCTGAGGACCATGCCTTCAGTGAATACACAGAGAAGGAAAGTGAATTCACAGGGAGTGTTGGAGATGAGACTAACTCAGCCGTACAGAGCATCCAGCAGGTGAGCTCCAGTTGCAGGGTGGTGTGGGGTAGCAGGCATTGCTTAGATAGAGGGATAACCCTTCTTTTTTCCTAAAAGCAAACACAGAGGAGTGGTCAGAACATCTAGGGCTAATTTAATACATTGTGGTAGTACCAAGATGAACAAAAACTTTTAAAACCCAAGGAGCTGGACCAGTAAACACCTCCTTTGTTTTAATTTTGTTTCCTTTGGTGTTACCATCTCCTTGTTTGGGAGATACCCCTAGCTAGCTGAAGCTGTGACTACAAGTGTGAAAGTTATTTCACCTGCTTGTTTTGAATGTTGCATATGCTTCCCTCCTGCGACCTCTTTATTACTGTGCTTGGAAGGTGTTGTATTCCGAGCTTTCTGTGTTCCCCTCTGCCCATATGACTTCTCTTGCTGGCAGTAGCAACATAGGAGCCCATCAGCACTCAGGTCATCTTTCTTGATGCCTGGCGCTCGGTGCTCAGCTGCAAGACACAAAGTTGAGGTTACCTGTATGTTTCTCTGCAGGTGGTGGTGACCCTTGGTGACCCAAATGTCACAGCCCCTTCCAGTTCTGTGGGGCTGACAAATATCACCGTTACCCCCATCACAACGGCAGCCGGAACCCAATTCACAAACCTCCAGCCAGTGGCTGTGGGTCACCTGACTGCACCTGAACGCCAGTTACAGCTGGACAACTCGATTCTCACTGTGACGTTTGACACCGTCAGCGGTTCCGCCATGCTGCACAACCGCCAAAATGACATTCAGATCCAGCCGCAGCCAGAGGCAGCCAATCCTCAGTCTGTGGCCCACTTCATAAACCTGACCACCTTGGTGAACTCCATTGCTCCTCTGGGGAACCAGATAGCAGAACAGCATCCTCTGACCTGGCGGTCAGTGCCTCAGACTGATGTCTTGCAGCCCCAGGTGCCGCCAGCGCAACAGCAGTCAGGACAGCAACAGGTTCAGACAGAGCAGCAGCAACAGATGTATAGCTACTAATTTATACTTTGAAAAGCTTTGGGAAATGAACAGTACTTGGTGACAAACCTACATGGATGTTTGGAAAACATCTCATAGGATTGTTTGCTGGATACCAAACAGAGATGGGAAAGTGTTTATACAATGAAATGTAAGCTAAAATTGGCATAGCACCCTGCAACACCCTAATCTCGAGATGATCCTTGTGCTGTTGCTAGACCTTGCACTGTCTTAAAAAAAGGAAAAGAATCTTGCCCCAAAATTAGCATCCCCTTGCACTGTATATTTTGTGCAGTAAGATCGAGATTTGACAGGAGTGTCATACTGTATCTGAACCAAAGCAGGGAAATCCTAAATAGGATGGTGCTGGCGATTCACCAAACCCTTGCAGCCATCTCGTGTCACCGCTTTCCAGTCTGGAAATTATGTACAAATGGCAGTGAGGTGAGGTGGAATGCTCTTGTGGCCAACTGGTAGAGACTGAAATGTAATGACACAAATGGGCAAACCCATCATTTTCTTGGGTTTTATTTTCTTTAGGTTTTGTGTCTAACAACACTGGTAAAGTAGGTGGGGTGGGGATGAGCATGGTGCAGAAGAAAATACACCAATTTCACGAAGTGTTTCCATTTTAGTCAGGAAAGAAGCCCTCTACCCATAACACAGGATTAGTGCTGCTTGAATCAGATAGCTGGTCTAATGCTAAAGCAACTTTTACGGTCTTCTAGTCAAGTTTGAATCAAACCAGTTGTGAACTGAAAGAAGAATGTGTTACATTTTAATGTAATTTTTCAAAACCGCTCTTTCAATCTTGCTTTTAGCTCATAGGCCTGAAGAGCAATCAATCCCTTTTGATCAAGTTCAAGATGTGAATTTTTTTTCAATTAGTCTTCTATCATCGTGTAATAAACATTTGAGAAAGCATTCTTTTTATATATATATATATATATACATACATACATATATATATATCTATCTCCTTGGTACTTTACTGTGTGTTCTCGGTGAGTATGTGTGTGGGGAAACACTGTTTACCAGTATGATGCATTGGGGCTTTTTATCCCTGCATTGCCCTTTCTCACAGAAATAACGTATGGATTCTCTTCCTTCTGCTTCCAAATCGATTTCCAAAATTCATAGCCACACAAGCTGGTGTAAAACGAGAGGAAAAGAATGTCCGAAGCATCTTCTGCCACCTGGAGGCAGCGTGCCCTAGAGTATAATGAGCGAGGTTTGCATGACTACTGGGGATCTAACTAGTGGGTTGGGTTAAATACAGCATCGCTGATACCACACTTCCATTCCTGTCTCCATACATTGACGTGCAGTCTGGACTTCTGCATGTCAGGAAGATAGAACCTTTCCCACAAGAAAAAAGCAGCTGATACAAAAAAGGAATAAATTTTAAAAAAACAAAACAAAACAGCTTTCTGCCTGGAATCCTGAAAGGCAAATCTTTCCTTCCAGCTGTAGCTGAGGAACAAGGCCCTGTGGGGTGGCACACCGAGCCACGGGACTGCGCTAAAGGTTTTTGCTGTGGATAAAGCAGCTGCTGTGTTTGACAGTGAAAATAGATTAATGGTTGTAAAATTCCTGTCTGTGCCTATCGTATTTATGAAAATGTTCTATGTATTGGCAAAAATGAGTTGGAATTACTTCAGCTTTGAAAGTCTCTATGAACATGAACTACTTGACCCCTAAAAGGATGCCTTAGAATCTCTGTGACAACTTCTTCCAAAGTACAAACGTCTGGATATTAAAATTAACCTCCAGTGGTTTTCTTGGTGCCACAGCAGTGCCCAGAGGCTTGCTATGTTCGGCTCTGTGTAAAGCTTAGTTGCAGTGGGAAAGGGGCTTCTGGTGACAGATTTTGTGTGTCAGGAGCAGAACTACTTTTCTGTAAATGCTAACAAGCCCATAAAAGGTCTGCATGGGAGGGACCTATATTTGATGGGACAAAAATGCATTTCAGAAAGAGAAAATGTCTTTTACTGGTGTGGGGAAGAGAATTTTTCATTGCCCTTCTCTCTTCCTTGGATCCTTTTCACACAATATGGTGAAATATGTCATTTCATTGGCCTCCCACTCTCCTGAGAAGTGCAGGTTTATGTCTCTCTCACCTGGATTATTTCACCAGCAGTTTGAGCCAGTTATGTTTCTCTTTAGCTATTCTCTCCACAGATGCTTCCCCTTCACACCAAACCCACTGGTCAAGAGGAAGCTAGGTTTTATTTATGAAATATGCTGTTTATGTACTTGAAAGTGCTTGAGACTTTTTTGTTTTCTGTGTTTGGAGCTTAATGGGTAGGAGTGTTATCTTTTTAACAGGGTACTGTGAGGGAAAAAGCAAATAAAAGGGATGGAAAGCAAATGTAGAGGTCCTAGGTCAAGTTGTTATGGTAAATAAAAGATGACTAACATCTAAAAAATCCATATATATATATATATATATATGTAAACACACAAGCAGAGGTACAGTGCTGCATATAGAGTTTCTAGAAGATTGGGGGTTTGCTTAGACATATGTAAATGGTGATTAGGTTTTTTAAGTAGGGAAGAAGAGACTTTTTGTCTTAGCTGCAGGAGTACATACTGCTGATAGCGGCATCTGTGATGCACTGAATCAACCTGAGTTGTTTTAACAGGTAGTTGCCTATTTGGGAAGAAATGCATGTGGAGGTAATCAGTCATTCTAGAGACCTTTCTGACATCATGTAACCTATTTATCTTAACATGATCCCCTGGTATTCTGCACCCTTCTGCTGCCGAGCATCCCTCCTGTGCTACCTGGCCTGTGTAACTCCACCCTGGCAAGTTAGCATCTTGCCTTTCTGGTCAGGGTGGATTCTGGCTGATTTCAAGAGGAATGATCACGCAATAAATACTTGCATGTTGGTGGTCACTCTTCAGTCTCCCAGTATTCCCAAATTCACAGAACAGCCCAGGTTGCAGGTAACCTCCAGAGATGGTCTGGTGCAGCCTCATTGGGAAAGGGACCCTAGATGAGATCATCTAGCACCCTTTCCAATCACATCTTTACGACTTCCAGTGACAGGGACTCTATCGTGTCCCTGGGGAGATTGTTCCAGTGGATGATCTCACTGTAAAAATTACCTTTAATATTCTGTTTCAGGAGGGAAAAACAGCCACTGGAAGGGCTGTGACTAGGCCAGGCAATGGAACCTTCTCTAACAGCCCATCTTCCCAGAGGACTCCTAATTAGAAATGACCTTGACTTCCCCTGGTACCTCATCATCTCTCAGTGTGAGTTAGTTACCACTCCTGATACTGGCATCCCTATGAGAAGAGAACTTTATCTTGTGTGTGCTGCAACATGAAAAGTTTCAAAACAAATTATTTTGTTTGGAGACATTAGAAGCTGATTGATGCCTTTTCAGCCAGAGCTTACCTTGGACAAGTGGCGAATGCTGGCTGCTCTCCCAACTAAGCCTTTTTCAGATGAATACCAAAGTTATATGGATGCTGTTTCAAACTGCACAAGAGCTACAGCTACGTAAGGGATGTGCAATCTGAATTTCCTTTGCCAATTTGTTACTAGCCTTTTCAGCTAGAGGATGGGAAGGTCACTGTTTTCAGCCATGTGTTGGAGATGTTGCGTTAACAACTGTTTAGTAACAAACTGGAATTGCTTTGAGCCAAAGGAGTGATGTTGTGTAGTGTTCTGTATTGTCATTGTGCATTGCTAAGACTTATTTAATTGAATGCTGTCTGTGGCACGTGGGCTCTGAAGTAAAGGAGCGTCAAGGTACAGAACCCTTTCTCTACTAGTCTTATTCTTTGCTGGTCCTTAATGCACCCTACTTTTTTTTCCCCCCTTCAAATCACGTAGACTTGCTTCAGGAGCAATTGGCATAACCATTCTCTCAGCACTTTGTGCAGCCCACAGTCTATGGCAGCACAAGGTGGCCTTATAAAGTACTTATTCAGCACCTTGTTCCTGGGTGATAACGGAGCAGAGGAATCTGAATTCTTCCTGGCTGTGGTCTGCTTGGAGTTCTCAGGAAAGCCTACTGTGTCAAGTGCTGTTACGCCCTGAAATTAACCTTTCCTTTTTAGATGTGTCAGTATAGAACGAGTATTGTTACAGGCACTTGCCTGTCAGTCTCCCATCTAACCACCTACATCTTGGGACCAGTTTTTTTTTTTCCAGGAATTGTTTGAAGCAAACATCTAGGTAACAGTTGAATTTGTTTCTAAAACTGAATTTTCTGCCAATTTGTCAGAGTGATTTACTGGTGTTCTGTGTACATGAAGATGCCTCCATTTCTCATCTTGAAAACTGGAAACGGGAAAAATACCATCCATCCAAACAACAATCATGGAAAAACTACTGTTACTACACAAAAATGGAGAAGGTAAATGGCTTTGGTGTGTCACCTTCTGAGTTCTTGTTCAGTAATGAGATTTCCTCAGTGCTATTTGAAGGCATAACCCTTTGTGGCTTGGGCTTGTCTTTTCATGGTGGCTGTGTGCTGGCCTCATCTAGTGTAAAGGGAGAAGGAAACATGTTTGGAGGGGCGGGGGGGATACTGCTGATCCACACCACGCGGCAGAGCAAAGCTCTGCTTGGAGCAGTTTTGGAGGCAGACTGTGCAGCCAAGTGCCTCTCATCTGTGAGATTGGTTACTGAGGTTTGTTTTCACGTAAGGGCTTTTTCCTTATAACAAACCCAAAGTGTCACGTTGGCTGCAGGAGGCAGGGGAAAAAAGTGTTTCTGTCGTGTTTGTCATCAACTCTTCTTTGGTACAGAGATACTGCTATAATACTGCATATTGTGCTGTGTATGGCAAGAAGCCGTTCGGTTTTCTTGATTAAAAATGTTGGAACAGTGTAAAAAGCCACAGGGTCTTCACCATGCAGTTGGAAAAGATGCTTATTGCCCTGAAATGCTTTGAGACAGGATTTATTTTCCCTGCTGGGTGCTGAAGTGCTGTGCAGTGTGTGTACTGCTGGGCTGAGCTGGGCTGTGTTCGCAGTGCTGCCAGCCACGAGGAGCACAGGTTGTCTCAGGCTGGAATTCTGCCTCGTGAGCCCCTGCAGTAGGGCTGGCAACTGCAGGCACGCTGCATCACTTTTCCCCAGCACCAAAGCTCGCTGCTGCTGAACTCAAATTCCCAACAGCTGAGCTGAAAGGGGCAGTTGGGGGAATGCTGTGAGACTTGTCCAGGAGACTTCGGTCTCACCCCTAGAGTCAGGATTTCGTCAGTTGTCTTGTCATGTAACGTAGTCTCTTTCTGCCTTACCCAGGAGCTGTTTTGGCCAGTTGTGGTGCCTGCTTAGGAGCCAGCAGCACTTTTGAAAAGCTGGTTATAATTTGCAATGGCTGTTAGAGCAGCTGATGTCAAAAGCAATTCAAATTACTGAATTGGGAGATTTATTTAATTTGAAGCAAAGCTTTTAAGTTCTAATGTGTTTTTGCTGTCAGCTGAGTGCTTTCCCTTGTTTATCTGTTTACTTAGAGATTTTGATTCTGAAGTTTTTAAGGTGTTGGGTAAACATAGCAAAAATTGAAATGGCTACAAAAAAAGGAAACGTTATAATGGCAGAATGAGGAGATGAAAGCTAGTGATGCCAATTTTCTACGGATTTCCACTTCTCTTCTACTCATATGAGCGTGTGGCTCTTGCCGTGAACACTAGCTTGAGGAAGGAGACTGCACACGCTCTGCCATCTCGTTTGCCAGAACTATTCATGTAGGGATTGATGTGCTGTGTGCTGTCACCAAGAGCAGATACCAGCCAAGTTCTGCCAGCCTTCTCCTCCAGCCATGCCCTCGTACCAGCATCTCTTCCCAACACAGCTGGCCATTTCCACAGAGCTCACAGGAACACTAGTGTTGGAGCTTTATGATCCTCGAGGTCCCTTCCAACCCTTGCCATTCTATGATTCTATGTCTCTGGCACCCGTACGTGCTTCTTGTGCATAGCAAACTTCAAGAAACAGATCCAAAACTGCTGCCCAGGGGGTTTGTGTAGTCTCCATCTCTGCAGATGTTCAGGACCCATCTGGACACCTACCTGTGTGACCTGTCCTAAGGAACCTGCAAGGGGGTTGGACTTGATGATCTCTGGAGGCCCCTTCCAACCCCTACAGTTCTGTGATTCTGTGAAAACTGGGGAGAAGGGGACCTGTGAGGCAATGAAATGCACTGGAAGTGCAGCTAACCAAAGCCCAACCGTACTGTAGGGTGCGTTGCGGTGGATGCAGTGCTGTTAACCAAATACTAGGGACTGTTGTGTTTAGGTGCTTCTTTTCTAGTTGAACCTACATATTCTGTTAATTGTATAGAGGAAAGTGTTAGTGTGTGTTCAGTTTACCATCAATTCAATGCAAAGGTAAAACACACCTAGAGTGTTATATGCAGCTACATGCAGAACCCAAAGGGTAAGATGCTCAGATGATAAGAGAATGAAGCAGGTCCATGTTTCATCACTTTTGGGAGGCACGAAAGCAGAGTTGTGGGCAGCCTTTTCTCAAGAGTGACTATCCCTTCTCACGCACAGAACAGACGTGCTCTGTTGTGTACATGAAACCTGTGTGCAAGTCAGGCCCAGGAGTGTCTTTGGGGATGACGCTGGCATCAAGAGGCGTGTTTTACAATCGAAAACCAAAAGAACAGACTCAAATCAGCTCGTTAAAGGAAAGGATGGGGAAAGCTCTAACCACAGCTCCTTGGTGCTCCAGGGAGAGGGCGATAAAAAAGAATGACTCTCCATCTGTTACGCTGGCTGTCTTGTGGGTAGGTAAAAAACATAAACTGCTGGCATGAGCTCCTCTTCCCTTCATCCCTTTGGCTGTGCTAAAACCCTAGTGTGAGCTTTCAAAGGAATAATGATCTCCATCCGACTCACGTACAGATGTCACTTGTGCTGAAGGGCCCTAGTTATCCTATGGAATTCAGGGTTGGTTTTCAAAGTAAATATGGGTACAGAGGTTGGGGCTATTTGGGCACGAACAGGTTCTTTTTGAGCGTGTGTCATAAAAAGTAAAGGACAGTTACTTTACTGCCCTCCCTGTGAAGTCCATACTGGAGCAAACAGAAGATTTTTGCTGAAGAGACAGTGGAATCGGTGGCAAAGCAGCATTTTTACAAACGTGAAAGAGAAGAACATGGATTGCATAATCAAAAGAGAAAAATGAGAAACTTTGTCCTGAAGGCAAATGCACCTACTTCTCATTCTCTCTCCTCCCTTTTCCACTACTTTTTTTTTTCTAACTCCCATGAAATACATGCAAATCCCAACATGCACAAAGTTTTCCTCCAGGCACGATATACTTGTGTGGTTATTTAAGTAAGAAGTAGGTTGAAGAGAGATACGATGTGTTCCTGGCAGAATTGTTTTGAAAATGAGTCCTCTGTTTACTGATGTTGTTTTAAAGTCACCCAGTCACCCCTGAGAGCATTTCCAGTGAGTAGAGGGATAGCTGTCATTCGAATTATACAGCACACACATTTCCTTCTTCATGTACTTTGTCTTCCCACCGCAGTGAGAAGGCAGTAGGCTCAGTATTTCTGAGGCTACCTGCTTTAAAAGGTGTCTAGAAATTGTGTTTTATCAAAATGAAGAGTGGTTTAGGAAGTAATTCAAGTAGAGCAAGAACTTGCTGTAATCAATGAATGCTTTCAAGAAATCACAAATTCTGGTTACACAGGCCACTTGCCGGAGTCAGGAAGCAGTAACTGAACGTGTGTCATCCCCCACGCTTGGTTACAAAGGCTGCCAGCTCTTGGTGGCAGCATTGCCAGCTAGTACACTCTTACCTGTAACGGTGCCTCTGTTTGGGGAGAAGGATATTGAAAATGGTGGGGGGTTGTCTAAACTAACAGTATAAATGGAAGAGTAACACTGTAAATGGAAGAACTATAAGATATGTAGCCATGGATTCTTCTGTGTCAGCTCCAAGTGCAGAGGAAGATAGGTTTTAACCACCTTTCCGGCCTTTGCCTGCTTCCCTTCTCTGGACATTCGCCTTCCACCTGCAACTCCCCCAGTCCTGCTCCTGAGCTGGGAGTTCAGCCTCAGCTCCAGCACCAGAAACAGGGGTCCTGCACCGCACCCTGATGCTCTTATCAGGGTCCTGTGAGACATGCCACTTTTTACTACCACAGCCCTTTGAAACCAGGGGAGCTCTGTGAGCTGTGGGGCTCATTTGCCTGCACCACAAAGGGAGCAAAATGAACGGAGTCCAGCAAAGGTGCGTCCCCCCCACCACACCTGCAAAGTGTGTGGCCCTGCGTGGCCCCAGGCTGGGCACCACCTTGGGAACAACAGGGAAACAGTGTGAAAACAGGGAAGTAAAGTCAGCCTCAGGAGCTGCCCCCGCACTGACTCTGGCCTCAGGTAAATCCACAGGGCTTTATCACCTCAGGGCAACCCACAGCTCCACCTGCGGAAAGGGATGTGTGTGGAAATGCAGCGGTTGGCAGCTGTCCCAAGAGGCACTGAAAGCCTGGCCTGAACACTGCTCTGCTTTCACTGGGAGGCTGGTGGCAGTGACCCAAGCTCGACCGTTTCCCCCTCGCTGTGAGGGGAGACAGCCCAACCCTTGGGTCTGGCTTCTGCGGCTGGTGCAGGTGCGCCATCTTAACCTGTGTCACTGCTCAGAGGCCCCCACCTTGTCCCTCACAACCCCCTCCCCTGGGGCTGGTTAGTGCTCCTTGTCAGGTGTGTAGAGAGCCTCTCTGACTGGGCAGGGCTGCCTTGCCTGCCTGTCCCTCGTCCATAAGCAGATAAGGGCATCTGAGGTGCAGTCTAGTGGCAGCGGGGATAAAGGGGGAGACGCTAAGGGTCCCTGTCGTTACAGGCAGGAGGATTTTAAGGTCGCTCCCAGAGTTTTCCCTGTGGTGGCTTTTGCCTCTTGCCTAGTCAGCTCATTAAGATATTGTGGGTACTGACACTGGTCAATTTGAATAATTATAACTTGAAATACGTTGTTCTGGTAGTATTAATACCATGTCTGGAATAACTTTAATATACTTGACGATGGATGTGCAGTCTTACCAATGGTAGTTGTCTTACTCTCAGCCTGCCTTCAGGGATGCCAGCATAGCCTGCCTCGGGTCAGCTGGGCCCGGCATTGCTGAAATAAAAGGGTTGGCTCTAGCAGCCCAGGTGAAAGTTACAACATGAGAAGGGTCCCACTTACCATAAGAAGATAAGTTCTCTCAGCAGCTTTCTCATAATTAACTAACTGGTAGGGAAATGCTTCCAGATGGGTATTTTCAGTAGTGGGAAGTACAAAGGTACCGCCAGTTATGTTGACAGTGCCTGCTTCATGCCACTGAGTTGGCACGCTTTTCTGCTTGCACACTGTTTTTTGGTTTGTGTCCTTTTTTTTAAACCCAGTGTTATGTCAGCACCAGATTTTTATTTTTTTTAATCAATAGAAATGGTAAGAGCATGAGGGAAGACATGGTAAGACTTTTATACTGATGCCTCAGGCTATTGGACAGAGCTTGTCTTCCAGATCTGTACGTGCTGATGAGAAAATGAAGAACCTCCTCCCAGCTGCTTGTTGCCATCCTCCTTCCAAAATCTGCTGCTGACTGAGATCCATCAGCTGATCTGCTTGGAGACTAGTTAAACTCTTAAAACTCATCCAGATTGCTGGGAATAATGCAAGTAAGGGAGTGGTCCTCTGAGCAGCTGAACTGGCAGATCTTTGAAGCTGGTTAGTAACAAGAAGGAAGAGTAGGGGAGGTGCCAGTAGTTTTTAATAAAGTTTCCTACTGTTGTATCTGCTCAGAGTTGTGAAAAAAAAAAACCAAAAAACAGTGGAACTGTTTCTCCTTGGTTTTCTCTATTCCTGCTCCTTCCTTTATACTGATACAAGCATGCATCCAGTTGAGCAGAAAAACGATTTTGCTATCTCTCTATCATTCCCCTCAAGAATTATTTTTAAGTTGGGTCAGCTTTCTCATCAGTTTAGCAGCTGGATGCACCAATTCTGGAGCTGGACCTTGAGAAGAGCAAGAAGGGGTGGATGGAACCAGCCCTGTTCAGTGTGAACTCACAGTGATGTCATGTTAAAGTGACTGTGGAATTGTGCTGTTGGTAATGGTTGCTTTGGTTTTCTATGTGGAAAGAGGTTTTACAGTTCTGCTATGGATTTAATTACAATAAAGGCATCCTCAGCAGACGTTTGGGATGGTGCTCGTAGGACTGTTATTGTACGGTTGTAATGAAAATGTTACAACTTGTGGCTTCTGGCAAGGTGTAAATGGTTGCAAAATATGGCCTTACAGTCTTAAAATAATGCATCCAATAATAATTACCAAGAAAAAAAAAAAAAGAAAAATGTTAACATCATCTAAGAGTCTGTAATCTTTACTGCTATTTTTACAGGAGAAATTTACAGAAATGTAATATGATAGTTAAAACTCCTCTGTACTTCTAAAAAACTTAGGCAATGGCCCCCGGAAGCGAATTGCAGAACATTGAAGTGATATTACCATGTGAATGGAAAGAATGCTGCTTCGTTGGGAAACGCATGGGGGAATTTTGTAATCATATTGCGGAACACTTGGAAGAGTACCTACAGCACCCCCTGGTCTCATCTGTCACACAGATTACACTGCCGTTTGGAAGATTGTTCCTAGCCTAGAAAATGACACTGACTTCAGCCTACCTGCACCGCAGGCCTTCACAGCTCTTCTCAGGCCCGGAGCAGGATGCCCATAGAGAAAGGGCTTTCTGCTGCGCATCTGATTGGCCTGGATTTTTGTTTGTACCTGTAGCTGTTACTAAAACGGCAAGAGGCTGCAGCTGTGATGTCATGAGAACTTCTACTAAGGAGTTTTAATTTTTTGTTTCCCTAAGATTCAGGCCTTGAAAGGTGCAATTTCCTAACCCAGATTTTAGCCAACTGTTTCTGAATGGCAGAGGTCTTCGCTTTCAGGGAACCAGTCTGCTGCTTACGCATTCTGAGTTTAAAGTAGCACTTGTATGAGTCTTTATAGAAAAATAGATACTTTTATTGTTTGCACAGTATTTTCCTTACTTGGATACATGCACTCTGGTACTGTTTTATGGTGGGCATTACAGTTTACATCTTTTAAATAGTATGAAATATACCTAAAAGGAAAATAAAAGAAATACGATTCTGCAGAAGATTATAGGCAGTCCCAGTGGATGTCATAGCAATAATATACTCGACTTTTTAATATAGCTATTTTGGCTCCTGTGTATTCTGCTCTTTATTCTTAATGCTGTAATCAAGTATAATTACAGGTGTAGACATTTTAATTAAAGGTGAATGAGTTTTAATTAAAGGTGAAAATGGTAGAATTGGACCAACATTAACAATGTCTCTGTGACCTAAGCTGAAGAGTGTCATAGTATATACCTAAGAAAATGCTTATTTTTACAGAATTTTCCTACTGAATCTGTGAAGTGCCTCCCTGCCAAAAGTTGTGTGTTAAGATGCAAAGCACTCTGGCATTGCTGCAGCTGTGAGATGGTGGAAAAAAATCGGTTTGCCACTGAGATCTGCAAGCATTACCTAGTGCATTATCAGTAGGTGATAGCAATTACCGGCTCCTCTGCTACGGTTCTTTACAGATCCTGGAGTTATTGCGAGTGTAAGTACTGTTGGTGTTCTCGCTGTCGTGGCACGGGGCTGCGGGCTGCACGCGGTGCTCTGTGAGATGCTGCTTCTTTCCTGCGATGAGAGCGGCGTTGGTGGAGAAGTTGTGAATTCGGGGCAAAAGATCCCAGAGAGCTGACAACACACGCCAGTTTTCACAGTTACCACACCAAACTGAAATCCACAGGTGCTGGGTTACGGGCATTGCACCACCATCTGCCAGCGTGTTTGTGGAACAGCCGGCACTGGCGTCAGTTACCAGAGGCTTCGGAGGAGTTTGTTTGCCACTGGGAGAATTGTGATGTAAGTGAAATACCTTGTGACGTTGCTGAGGTTTTTTCCCTTTCCTAACTTTACCTTATCATTCTTTGGTTTTGACTCACTATTGGGACTTTTTTTGCCCAACCTTACCTCTGCACAGTTTTTCCCACTGTCTTTGTCAGGATTATGCAATCATTATTATGGTGGCATTCACACAAACGTAAACAACATATTCATGTACCATCTTCAACCTCAAATTCAAATTTCCTTTCTCTTCCCGGGCACTAAAATAATCTTTTTGACAAAAATGCAGCTCTCATGTTTTAAGTGCATATATGCAAAATTTTAATATACCCAGTTTAAAGGTAAATTACTTTAACTTGGTAGTTTGTAGAGAGGATTTATTGTTTGCCCAAAGAAAGGTGAGAGAATATCGGATGTTTCCTTGGTCAGTTGGAAATGGTTGGCTGGGTGTTTGGTTGGGGTGTTTTTTTAATGGGGCAGAAATCAGACATTTGCCACAGGCTGTTAGTGTAAGTCTAATGTTGAAATGTGGCCAAGATTGGCTTAAACTAAAAATGGTTTGTATCTTGGCCACTTTTTGGTGTCCTGTATGAAATAAAATCAGTATCTATTCAGTGTTGACTGTGCTCTTTCACTCTCTCTGTATCAATTAAGCCAAGGTGATTACCAGTTGCTGTCTTTTTTAACAACGTTAACATAAATGGTGCTGCCTATATATATATTTTTTAATGCTTCTTGGAAGTGTTCATCCCTGATGCAAAGTGGCTTCATACTGTTACAACGTTATGGGGAAGAATTTTTTCTGTCAGTGTTGGCCTCAGAACCTCAGCTGTTTTTTGTGGCCAGTGAGCATTACCTTTGCATTCATGAGCATGATGCCTTGCAGATGACATTTTCTTACTATCTCCTTCTGTGTAACTGTTGAACAAGATCATTTTTAGACAGTTTTCCCATTTTCTTACACAGTTTCCTCTATCTGGTCTATTGTTTTAATGTTCTATGAGCTTGTTTCCTTTGAGTTAGCTGGCAGAACTGAAAGCAAAGAAGATATTGGCAAAGAAGAAACCGCTGAAATGAATTGTACTGTGGGAATCAGAAAAAGTGTAAAACTAAACAATTTTACACACCTCATGTGTGCAGATCTCATGTAGGTTTAGTAATGTTGACCTACAAGTAAACCCAAAAACTTTAATGTATTTTTGAAGGCCGTTGGTCGTTTTTCCCTTAGGTCTCTCTAGGCCTTTCCATGATTCATGGGTTCTCATCCTTAAATCCTAATTCTCTGTTATCTATGACCTTTTCATATTAAAGCTGTGATAAAATTATGGCATAACCTATGTTTTTTGAAGGTATAAGCAAACAACTAATGAGAAATTAAAATAGAGAATGTCAGAGACTGGTGGTGCTTTACATAGGTATGGTATCCCTCACATGCATAGTGTTGTTGAATTTGGACCAATGGAATGAGTAAACATACTGCAGTGATGGAGTGGAATTATTCCTTTTGTTTTCTGGTGTTGGTCCCAGCCCACACTTTGCTAGCCTTCTCCTTACTAGATTGGAAGTTATTTCTAGTTTCCTCTTAACATTTCACCTTATAGATTATTTGTGCTGCAGCATATCTAAAAGGTGAGTGCCGCCTCATTTGTATGTTATTACTGAACAGGCCATCTAGAAATATCCATTTGCCTCTTTTGGTTCTGGATTTAGAATATCTACACTCACATAATACTTTGATACCTCTCATTAATTTTTCTTCCCATGAAATAAGGAATGACATAAAAATCTGCGAGTGAAGTTTATAGACAGAGGTAATTAGGTTGTTGAGTCAATCTGTGAGAAACCACATCTCTGTAAATAAGGGCTTTTATTTACTAGTGGATTAAGCCTGGAAGTACCCCACTGTCTTCTTTTTAAAGCCATAAGCCTGAACATACAATATAGAACATTATTTGTGATAATTTTTGGATTGTTTGTGTAGTTTGCTTACAGACTACTGCTACAAACAAATCTTATTGTCTCTGTGTGTCACAGCTCAGGAATCCTAGTTCTTGCAGTAGCTTTTCTTTTCATTATTAATTTTTATAGTACTTACCAATCAGTCTTTACTCACATACTGCTGTGATTAGTCTATTTCTTTTTAAAACTAAGAGTTCCAGACAAACTTCAAATCCCCCAGAGTTTGATTTTGCTGCATCTGTCAGTAAGCAGAGTCTTTTGAGAAACTGGCTTGAAAGCCAAGGGAAGCCTTCCCGTTAATTGACTGTGTTCCATTTTTCATTTATTACAGTGGGCAGTTTTGGCTGATGGAATCCCTTAGTCCATAGCATTTTGCTCAATCTTTTCATACATGCTTTTTCAAGTTCAAACTATGTTCTGAATTTTATTAATTAAAAGAATGTTTCCCAACTTAGTAGGCAGGCTAGACTAGAGCCAGGAGGTGGGGTAGGGCACACTGTGAAAGAGGAGAACTTTGAGGGCAGGGAAAACTGCTTACCTTTCCCACCCTCCTGCAAATATGTTCCCACAGTTATGAATGTAATTCTCTTTGAAAATCACCCATACAGCTTCCTCTGACTCTTGTGGTGCCTCCTACCATGTCAGATTCAGTTTCCTCAAAGGTAAAGCTTCTGACTCAGGCAACAGCCCCAAAAACTTCTATTTACATATAAAGAAAATTTCAAGAACATTCCGACAAAACACTTGAAGAGATGGTTCCAACAAATTAAAATGGGTTTAACCCCACTATGGTTGCTCTGATTAAGAAGTGAAGAGGTTTTCGATCACTGTCTAGCTCGATACCTTTAGTTGATTCACCTTAATATGCCTGTATGTTTTCATATACACAAGACCTTGGATTTCTCAGATCCTGTTTCAAGTCCTTCAGAGGAAATAAGGGCTTGTCTGCCTGAGGGATTTATTGTGAAATACATAGGAGTATGAATTTAAAATGCAGCAGTTTTGCCTGCATTAACTCCTCATGTGAATGCTCAGGTCTGCACACAGAATGCCTCACAGTTTAGTTTAATCCACTCTACTAAGATTAGGATGATTAAATCCAGATAATACTAAATAAATCGGTTTGGGTTTTTTTAAAAATTATATATATATATGTTTTAAAGTTGCTTCACTTTGAATCAACTGCACATTATCTGCAGTAGCAATATCTGCCTAAGGAGTTCCATTTGTTTCCCATTTCCCTATCCCCGGTGTTTTAATTCAGTTCAAAGCCAGATCATTCCTTGTCACAATTCTGTGTGCAGCCTTACAGAGCTGTGCTGACACTCTGGGGAGGTTAAAGGGTTAAATTATTTGGAATGGAGAGGAATACTTTGAATTGTGACTGATGACCAGCGTGCAGTTGAACTACTCCCAGTGTTACTTGAAGGAGGTGCAACATGCAGTGTACTTTCACTCTGCAGGTGTGGATTTTTGTGGAGTGAGGCAGAAGCTAATTAAGGCTTAGCTCCCCCTTGTCACATAAGTAGTGACTTGTGGAGTGCTGTGTCCATAACACCTAATTCAGTTTAATCATTGTGCAGCCTCCCCATGTCTGCTGGAGATACCTGCACTGCCCTCATAGCCTTCTCATGAGTAGGAGCAGGTAAGAGTGAAGGGAGGGGGGGAGGTAGAAACAAAGAAATAAAATAAATAAAGCCGCAGAAAAAGCACTAACAGACACAACCCTGCCACAGAGAACAGGTAGCATTCACTCAATTAGTCTAGACAGACTTTTCAATTTCTAGAGGGTAGGTCAAAATTCAGGACCTGGTTTCTGTAGTGGATACTGCAGAATGTTCTACGTTTTTGTACGGGATGTAATTGTCTCTGTGTTAGGGTGAGTTAATTAAATGTTACTGCAATATTTACTGGTGTCTCTTTGGTTTCTAAAAACATTTAATTCTATGTTTCTGTCAGTTGATTTCCTGCCAAACCTATCTTTTCATCTCCAATGTTTTTAGGATACCTTCAATAACCCAGTGTGGTTTTATCAAAATGTTGCTATTCATGCCTATGCTGCTGAGGAAGAGACTGTCACTGATCAGAAGAAAGCAGTTTGCTGTCACTGGAAAGGTAGTTCATGTTTTTAAAAAAAAAGTCAAAAAGTATTTCACTACTGTGTTTCTTATAAAATTCATTTAGTTCTACATACTGAATGGGAACTTACCATTTTCTTCTATCTTAAATAGTTACAGAAGCATTTCTATTTTATATGCACCATGATTTAAGTTGAATAGTTCCTATCATCCATTGGATTGTATGCCCTCAACTCCCAATTAGTCTAAATTGAGAATTGCCAGTACTGAGCAGGGTTAGGCTTCCTCAGAATTCTGCCTGTGATTCATAGTTAATGGACCATTCAAACAGACTCTTCACTTATACTCTACCACCCAGGATCAGAGATGATTCCCTCTCAGTAATCTTTCACAGTGAGCTTACTCTTTGCTTTTGCTCATCTGTTCCCTTCCAGTCCAGGGGAGCACACCTATTGCCATCCTAGGTTCTTTTGCATATTTAATGCATTCTCTATATTGCTGTCTTCCTCTTGTGTTAAAATTATTGTCATCTCTTCAAAGCTGAAGTTCTGCCCGTGGCTGTGTTGTAGAAGCCACATTCCATTGACAGTCTTTCATAGCAGATGCCTTGATTATTTGAGTAAGGGCTAAACTATGGACTGTCATTTGATGTGCATGCCATTCAGCTTCAGACCTACAAAGCATACAGACAGAACTCTCTAGAAGAAAAGACCTTCTGCTGCAGAATAATGAGACAATTCACAGGATTCTGGTCCTGGAACAGATCATCCTGTGCTTGCTTTACACTTGTCAAGTTGGCTACGTCTTGTAAAACGTGTCAAGAACATCCCAGTTTATTTGAATCCTCTTAGTGAACTCCCCAGATAGGTGTCTTTTCAATTTATGGGTTAAAATTACTTTTTAGGTCAGCTATTCACTGCAATGATGACAAAATCCCATCAGGGATCCAAGCTGGTGTCATTTTATTCCTTTTCCCTCTTGAGATTAGCTGGCAGATTCACTATATTTTTGGTTGGGGAACACTGATAGTGTAGCACCTGTAGTCCTTAGGGGAACAAAACCCACCCATCAATGTGATCACAGCTTTAGAAAATACAACCCATTAAGGCAGGTGAGGGGACTCTGACTGTGTGGTCTAAATAACAGAATGGAAAAAGGGAAATGTAGAAGAAAATATGTCTTCCTAGATGTTTAAGAAATGTCCTGCTGTTATGAATGGTGAAATCACCTGTTCTCCATGTCTGTCCTAGAAAGGATGAGAAGTAAGGAGCTTCCCTTGTAATGAGAGAGGTGCAAGCTATAAGCTAGGAAAGCCATTTTGATAGGGTATTTTCAAATACTGTGGCAGTTGCATGTTAAAATTATGGAGGAAGTTTATCACTGGGGAGCTGAGACGACCTCTTTTGAGACCAAGGTTTAATTGATGTTGCCTTGGAACAGAAGAATAGGTCCTGCATTTGTTTTACAGCTTCTGTTGTAATCTGTCATCTAGTCATTCAGGGGGTGGTGTACACCTGAAAGTGAGCATGCGGAGTCACAATTTCCAGGCAGTGAAAGACCGCTGTTCATTCACACTAACTTCACATACAAGCAGAGGCTAGCCAGGTCTCATCTCTGGGATGAAGCCATTGACATGGAACTGGGGCAACAGATAGAAAGTGATCAGTGTTTTCCAGGGCCTCTCGGTATGCTAGCTGGTGGTCTGAGTTGGTTTGAATTTGTGGGGACATAGAAAGAGTGGGCTGCCCTGTGAGGGAAGGCAAACTGGGAGTTAAGGGTGCCAGTTAGGAAGGCAGGGACCTCTCACAGGGTGCATCTCACAGAACCTGCAGGAGAAAACCAGAACAGGTCTGGTAGTGCTAGCCAGGGTCAGCCACAGACCAGTGATCACCAGTCAAGTCCACTGTGATAAGACAGGTCTGAGGTCAAGCCAGGATGTCCAGGCAGCGAGGCAGAGGCAGGGCCAATGAGGTGCAAGGCCCTGCGCAGCATGCTTACCTACAGAGTGGCCAACTGCAGCTCCCCAGCCAGAGAGCACAGGACACGCAAGTGGAGGCCCCAGGTGAGGGGTCTTGCTGCCCTTTCTCACAATTTAGCTGTTTCCACAGAAGTGTGAAGCTTGATCAGTATCACCATGTTAGAGCAGACCTCAGACAGAGTTAGATGTGTGGGGTGGAACTGGCTGCAGAGGAGGATTGCAGAGGAAGATGGCTACAGGCTGGGCAGGGAAACCAGAGGCTGCTGGTACACTTGGGGGGGCCTGGAAGAGCTCACAAAGGTAGGATGGAACAAAGAAATTCAATCTGCTGTCCTGTATATCCCATTTGCAGTCTGGGGTTAAACAGACTCACAAATCTTCATGTCATGACAGAAAAATAATCAGGCCTCCTGCTTCTGATCATGGCATGGGACCTTTTTCTATGGCCCTTCCTGATCAGAAGTACCCTGTACACAGCTGAGGAGACAGAGACACTGGTGATCCAGTTTCCTCATGGTAGGTAAGGTGAAGTTTTGGGATTTCCTTTGTCTTTTAATAAGTCTTCTGTACCTTTACTAAGTACGTTAATCTGGAGCTCAGAACTTCTTTCCAGAAAGTCTCCTATATGTGCCCATTGGGGTGGATGTGGGTTGTTACCAAGGCACTCTTGTTCTACTTGTGAGAACGTCCTGATGAACAGTAGAAATGGAACTCATGATGCACCTACTTGGTTAAATGAACTAGACAAATCCTTTTTGTTAAATTAATTTTATGTATTTCTGAGACCTGAAGGCTTCCAACCTGTTGTCAAGTTAAGATTCACTTGATTATTCTTATCATTCACCATCCACAAAAGCCTGTGTTATCTTTCCCTATCCACCCCTTTTTCCACACCATCTACACCGTGCCTAGATTTTACATATTCAGTTGTTGGAGGCTCAAAGGGCTAGGGTAGCTATAGAGCAAGGGACTCTTAATGCTAGGGTCATGACTTCAAGCCCAAAGCAGGGCACCAAACAGAGGACTGCTGTTGTTCTGGAGCTGCACCAAGCTGCCTCTCTTTGACAAGACCCTTTTTATGGGGGGAATGGAAGGGAGGATGTCAGGTGGTGTGGGAAACAGCCTGGGCTAACTCAGCTCACCTGGGCTGCTTGAGGAGGTTTACTCTGGCCTGGCCAGACCAGGACACTCTTGAATTTAGTTCTCTTGATTCTTTAAAGTCTTTGATTGGGTCCAGGCTATAATTTCACCTTTCTAAAGAGCTGTTGCCTTTATTAGGTAGATGGGACTGACTCATGGGTGCTTCTTCTTATGTGATAGACTATTCCTTCACACCTACCTGAAGTTCTGTCCTGAAAGCAGTTCTTTAGCTCCATTTATGCCAATACATTAACTCCTAGGGCTTTTCCCTTTATGTCAACAGCCAGAGCTTTCTACTTGTGCTGTTAGAAGTTGCACTGTGGCCACAGTACCAGGCTGTTCCTGAGCTCGAGAGATCTGAGGGCATAACTAGTTATATGCAAAGGTTGGTGGGTAGCTGATAGCTTGCAGTTAGCTGCTTTGTGAATGCATCTGTAAAGATAGAAAATATGAAGATAAAAAAAGAGAGGTCAGTAAGAGTTCTTGGAGATGTACAGTATTCAATACTCCATCTTGTTCTCCTGGTTCTGCATAGACCATGAAGATTGGTGGGGATCTGTGGTGGAGGGGTGGCATGAGGCTGAGAATTATAGCAGGGTGCTCTCTGCTGATTCAAAATGGAAATGTTTCTGAAAGTGACACGTGGTCAACATGTCTTGAAGAATTTTGACTACTGACAAATAATTTGGCTTTGGTACGGATATTTGCAGGGTTAAAGGTTATATGATGTTTGCAGTAGTACCTTTTTTTTCCTAGAAGGATTTTTTTGTGTGGTTCTAAAAATAGAACAGTAAGACATCTGTATTTAATAGCCTTTTCTGTTTCTTTGTAAGGAGCACAGTACTCACATGCAGTGTTTTCCTGTTTGTTTTAGATTGTTTAGGGGTATTTAAAGGAAAGCATAAGCTGTGGGATCGTTCAAGAACCCACACACAAGAAAGAGTTGTAGCATGTCCTCCTTGTGGAGGAATGTTCTCCAATAACACAGAGTTTTTAATCATGCAAAGAGACAAGTTTCAGAAGATAGTAAGTGGATATGCTCTTATTTCTGTTTAGTTTTCTAAGAAATTTTCATTTAAGGTGTTTTGTGATAATGTGCACATGCAACTTTATAAATATTTCTATTTTTCCTGTAAATCAATTGCATGAAAGCAGGGTTTAATCCAGGAAGGCAGTTGTTTTGATAAAGTGTAGAAGTTCTCTGGGCTTTGCATGTCAGATCAATTAAGATAATTAAAGTGAGCAACAGAATCCCCTTAGATGTGTGCTTCAGCAGAAAAACTACTCACTTGGCAGCTGGGGTGTTGCACTGCCTCTCTTCTCTTGGTGCCTATGGCAAACAGTGATGTTCCACTGACACTGGGAAACTACACATGAATGGGAGAGGCTTTTGATTACTGAAGGGAAAACTTCCACAAGAGCCAGGCTGGGATTATAAAAATCTATGCAAGTAATCCAGATGATCATTTAATTAGTTCCAGGTCTAAAGGTATTTTTTCCTCTTCAGCTTTGCTTTTCCAGTAACTACTTTTATCACCAGAACACTCTCTACTTCAACCAACCTTGTATTAGTTGGTGGACTTTCCTGCATGCCAAGGAGGTGGTTGGTTTTTTGGTTTGGTTTGGTGGGGATTTTCCCCTTTTTTTAGGTCCTTAGAAAATATTTAGGAGTTGTGGATGTTTTGGTGATGGAAAGCAGGGGCATTCTAGGTAATTGACAGGAGAGCTCCAACTTTAAACTGTCAATCTGTTTTGAACAGATTATTATTCCATATAGGAACAATCTTGTTCATTAAGCCTAAACTAAATTGTCTTCTGAAGAGTATTGCTAATAAAAAGGAATACTGAAACTGTCTCAATGCTGTGTTAGTTTATTCACGAAACTGGTGGCTATAGGTTATTAATTAATGAATCTTTCATAAATGATTGGTATTGAGACTAAATAATGTCTATTTAAATTCAGAGCAAATATTTGCTTGCCACAACTGTCAGAAGCATTGTGCCAATGAAAGGCTGCTGCGAGATCACATGAGGGGGCACGGTAAGTCAGAGTTTTTAAAAAGAAAACATATTTTTTTCTCAAGGTTGTCATATACCAAACAGTTCTGATAAACTACAGAGTTACTGTAAGTGCTGTCATATCACCTAAGCAAAGGAATGTACGGAGCCAGAGTGACTGTGTTACAAGTGCTGGAAGGAAGTCACTGCAGTGCCAGTGCCTCCAAAACGTGGAAATTCCCTTCTTCGTGCCTCCCGATCACAGAGTTTAAGGGGTTTTTCTACTTCGCAGTAGCTCCTGTGCAGATGCTTATTCTTCACTTGCATTGCTGTTTACCTGCTCTCATGACTAGGGGCATGGTTAAAGCTGTGTTTTAGCTTGGGCTGCAACTCTGCTCACCTTGCAGTGCCTCATCAGCCTCACTCAGCCTCGCTCAAATGGTGTAGTCCTTCATTGACCTAACCACAATCTCCCTGAGGTCCACGAATTATTCCCACAGGTTATACTACAACAGCTATGACTTGCTGGGAAAGAATCCTACAGCATCTAAGCACCAGGAAACATGTGATATTGCTGTTGGACATACAGGAAATACAGAAGCCGAGAGGTGGGTGGGTCTTTGCTTTGGGAATAGGATTATTTGAACCATGTTGCCAGACCTGGGTACCAATCATTTAGGTTGTATAAACATACGAGTAGCTTTGTGTGGACTTGCTCAGTCAGGGTAGGTTCTACTTTCTAGTTGCATTCTTAAGGAAATGTGATTTTTCACCACCTGCAACTCAACATGTTGGTGCTTCACAACTATGTGTTTGATTTGGTGCTTACTGTGAGCTACCAGGCCTGATCGTGTTTGTATTTAGATGGGTTTATAGTTGACCTGCATCTGAATAAAGTATCTGAATGTTTATATTGTCTACTAGAAAACAGAGAATTATTTGTGTTTTGTTTGCTAGAATAGTTTTATTTCTTTGTTTCAAGGTAATTTTGGATAGATATTGGAAATAAATACAGGTAAAGATTTTTTTGCTTGTTTTCATTAGGTATTGAAGCAGTTTAACAAATTGTGTTTTTTTGGGGGGTTGTTTTGTTTTAATTAAAGCTAGCACACATTAAGATAGATTTGATATATTAAATAAAGCACGTGGTTAACTGTACTGTTTGTTTCTGGTCACTCTGGCTGTTCTTAAACATTTGTGAACTGTACAGTGTGCCCAGTTGTTCTTGTCTCCTGATAATTCAGACTGTGTCCTGCTTGCATCATCAGGGAAAATCACAAGGTGGCTGGACCTAGGAACAAGGATGATGTGAGCCTCTGTTGAGTACTAGTTAGCAACAGCCAAACAGCCACAGTGTGAACTTGGCTGAGGGAGCTGGGAGGCATTCCTGGGTCTGAGGGTTTGGGCACAACCTAAATCCCTTCAGATATTAGAGCCAGTTAATTCCCCAGTTCATGATTCAGCTCTCTTTAAGAATTCTGGCAGCATGCATGTCTGCATGTTAGTGCAAGCTGCCAGTGCAGACGTGACATTCTCAGATTCTAACCCCGCTTGTGTTTCACAATAGCTGGCTGGGATAGATCAATATTGAAATTTTCTTTTAAAGAGTTTGCCTACGTAAAAGAAATTATTCTGAAATAAGCTGTGATGTGAATGAAAATGCTGTAGGTATTCTGAAATCACTCCCTACGTGAACCTATTTACGTGCCAGACAACTAAGTAAACTGTTGGAAACTCCCATTTCAAGAGACTGCTGATCTGCACCAGTGCAGTTTTGCAGATAAAGTTATTCCAGAAGCTATTTATTTTAGGGAGGAAGAAAACCCAAATAATTTCTCTTGGTTTAAGACAAACTATGAAAAACCCCCAAAGTGCCCATGCAGGGAGTGATTCCAGAATAGTTACAGTACATTATGTTTTGGTTCCTTTTTCTGAGAAGACACAAGCACTTCAAGTCCCTGGTTTCTTTTGTCTGCCTGCAAAGCACTGGGCTGATTATAAGTTAATGTGTTGGCCCAAAGCTCTGAATAGAACCGATTTGTCTAAATCCAAAGCTTTATCAAGTCTCTTCCTATGGCATTCATCAGGCTGCTGACTCATAGGCAGCGAAGCATGTACCAGCTCAAGATCTTAGGGCCCTGCCTGCTGATGAGCCAGAGGTTCTTCCCAGAGCTGTCTCAGACCAAACCTGTGCCTCAGCCGTCGCAGTTTGCAGTCTGGCAGCTCAGGAAGCACCTCACATCATAGTGCCTTAAGCAAATACATCCGAATGTGAAACGGGGAGGCGGAGAACCAACACATGTTCTTTCTGCCACCTTTTCAAGAGTGGTAATTCCTTAAACACAAAAGTAGATCTGCCAATGCTTGTCTGTCTGTCAGAAGGCCTCCAGTCAGCATCCACCCTTTAGAAATCCTCCCAAAGTGCCAAGAGCAAGGCGATAATCATCTTTTTATATTAGGGCCTAGGGAGTGAAATACGATCCTCTACATCTTTTTTTCCCCTTACCATCTTTTTTTTCTTTTTCTTAAACTTGAAACATTGTAAGTTTGGCTGTTATTTCACTACTGTCTTTATTGTATCTGCATTCCATTTTTCTCTTCTTTTTCCTCTCCGTATTTTATTCCCAAGTGTGTTATAATCTATTAACTATAATACGACATTTCAATACATTTTTTGTTATATGTCACAGCAAACAATGTCCTGGTGAAGCTGTTATACAGAACTGAAAGTACTTGTCTGTCTTTGCTAGTTACCTGTGCCCTTTGTGAGCCGGTGTGCACAGTGTCCTCACTGAAAGCCCACATCAGGTTCCGGCACTGTGATGAATGTCATTGTCACCTCTGTGACAGCGGGTAAGAAAACCTGAGGCTCATACCTACGTGAGCAGAACTGTAGAACCAAGTTTGTGTTTTACACAGGGGTTAGCAAAGAAATAAAAGGGTTTAACCCCCCCCCGAATAATCAACTGTCCAGTGAAGAAATCTAAGAGATTCCTCTGCTGTTCATCTGCCTTCAGGTCTGAGACACTGTAGTTCATGAACTTCTGGTGCTAGTAGGACTGATGTGTTAAAAGGTGAGTGTTCTTGGCAAGAACATGTGTGCTACACCATGGTCATCATGACAAGTTGAGATGGTAGTAGCAGTGCCTTGAACTGTGGGTTTTACCACTCTAAATGCTTGCTGTCTGCGGGGAGTTACAGTCTTTCCTTTGAGTAATTTTTCTGCCATAGGCTTACTATCCCCTCTGCTGCCCCGCACCTCATTTTTCTGTGGTGCTTTCTCTTCTGCTGTTCCTATATGATGCCATGCAGCAGTGGGGGGGAAAAACGAAAACCCTGTGGCACTGTGCTGTGACAGAGTCGCATATGTAAGCACTGGCAAATTACATTTAACTTTTTCAGAGAAGGTGAGAGGTGCAGCCTTTCTATGCTGGGACTGGGATGAAGTGAAAAAAATATTAAGTACTTCTGTCTTTGTACACTGGGCTAAGGGAGGAAAAAAATCTGAATTTCTCCACTAGAGAGGATGAAGTGACTGACCGATACCAACAAGAATTTCCTCTATGTGAACAGAGGGAGAGGGAGATGCCTTGCAAAATGGTTGTGGAAAAATTACCTGGATTTGGGCATGGTGTGGATGTGTGGGAAGAAAGAGGGAATGGAAAATGAAATTGAGAGCACATCAAAGAGATGTCTGTACTATCCCCTTTTCACAGGTGGAAAAACTGAGGTAGAGAAGCTATTTACACGTATTCCGCTTTCACTTGTCGTTGTCGGAGCCAAGAATTACTACCTCCCAGTCCTAAACATTAACCACAAGACTACTCCTCTGTACTATTATATCTGTTATTTGTTTTACCTTGTTTTCAGTTTTAAGAATGCGTATGATCTGCATAAACATGTTGAAACACACAATGATTCAGATGCCTACAGCCGTGATGTTGAAGGATGTGGTTTTACTTCATGGGCTTTACAAACTTTGAGACAGCATTACAAGAGAGTGCATGTGGTGAGTATATTAAATAGCAGAATAAAATATATTGCTATAAATGAGACAAGGTTCAAATTTACATGCATTTAATTTCTGGTGAATTAATGAAATGTTTGATTTTTGCATCAAATCAAATATTTATTTGCACACATTTCTAGGACTCTGGCAAGTATTATGCAAATACCTGACTCATCCTTACCTACAGATTTTGTGGGCTTACCTTAGGTGCAAGCAGTTGCATACTGACAGTCTTGAACTCTGGTCACACCCTCACCCTTTTCTTTAAAAAAACCCCAAACAAACATGCCATACCTAATCTCAATAGCAAAATATTTCAGGGATTAAAAATCCAGTGTTACCTTTCTCCTCATACTCCATCCTTAGAACTAATATGTTTAAGATAAAATATAAAGTGTGTAAAGCTTACATCACTTTTAATCACATGATTCAGGCCACAACATTAAAATACAATTTAGTTTATGCACGCTTGTTGTCTGTTTGTTTCTTCAACTTTCTGAGTTAGGCTTACTGCTATGTTGTAAAATTAATATACTTTAGGGAAAGTCATGTGTCACACCACTGTTGGAAACATCTACAGTACTGATGGCCAGTGCAGAAAACCCATGTTCACTGGGGTTCCTGAATTAGGAGAGTTCTAAAATCTCCAAATTTCAAATATATTAGGAAGTTAACGTCAAGAAGGGTTTCAGCTAGCTGGTGTGCTTTCCACCTTCTCAACAAATGGTTAATTTTTGTCATACGCAAGCCTTCAGTGACTCTAGCATCCTTTCTTTCCAAGAGTAATGGCATTCTGAAATACAAATGCCACATCTGTCAGAAGCGTGGCACACATTGCAGTTACACACTGACGCTGCATCTTCGAGAAGCCCATAAGCTCAGCAGTCACTCTTGCTTCAGGTATCCTACCAGTTGATTCTTGTTCAGATTGTAAAGTGGGTGTTTTCAGGTGGTGTTTAAAAGATCCAGGTATTTAATTTAATGCTGTCTGAAGTTTGGTTCTGTTTTAAACATTCTCAACGTAAAACAATTTACTACTTGCACTTCATATCATGACAGAAAAACCTAGTTTAAAGATGGTTAAACCAAGGAAATATAAAAGTCTTTTTGCTTTTTACCACTGGGAAAAAACTTGTAACCCAGACATTGGAAGAAATTTTTTGCACCTGCAAATTGTATCCACCAAAGAGAGTACATAATATATCAACAGCTTCCATAGTATAAACAAGCTGTACTCTGCATTTTGGGGCAAAAATATCAAGCAAATCAAATATAATTCTGAATACTATCTTTTACTTTCTGTTATGTGATGGATGTTTGATAAAAACTACTTTTTGGAACCCTCTTGCAGATAGTCTTTCACGTAGTGTCTTTTGTTTGAGGGCCACCTAATACATAGCAATCGGAGTCATCTTTTAATTGCTGATGTTCTCAGTTTTGGCAGTCTACCTAGATGTTATCCTCATTTCCTGCTGTAAATGTTGGTTTTGTAACTTGTATTTTCAGAATTTTCAATTTTATTCCCTTAGATATATAGAAGATGATGAGGGTCGTAGGAGTTTGAACTTGGCAGCATGTAATGCTATCACAGGTTTTGGTCAGGCTTTCAGTAACAAGATGATAAAGAGTAAGGCTTCAGCAAGTCACAATATTTTTGAAAGAGAAGGAGGGGACCCTTGCAGAAGAGTCACTTCAACAGTAGAGGTACTTTTCTCACAGCTTCAGCCATGGCCACAAGCTCCAGGAGAAAATCTTCTGGTAGAAACAGAGACTTCTCTGCCAGAGACCATGTATTCTGAACCCCAACCGGCTGTGCAGCCCTTTAAAACCTGTTGTACTTCCACTGAAGTTGATGAAGCAACAGCAATCAATGTGAGGGAAAAACTGGTAGAAATGAAGCTGGGCTTGGGAATTCAGGTAGCCTTCTAGAGAAACAGCCTTTCTGTGGGCTTTTACTGCTAAAAATATGTTCTTCAGAAGTTTATTTTTTTAAACAAAGTCTGTTTTAAACTTTTAAAATCCTTTTCAGTCATATATAATACTGGTTTTCCTCAGCTATCACATTAAGTTATTCTAATGTGCTTAGGGAACATACAAGATACAGACCCCATTACGTGCATGTAATACTCTCATTTATCGCTGTTTGGAGAAGAAACTTTCAAGTTCTGTATATTCATATAGCATATTCATGTCTGCATGTGCATTTATTTATTTATTTAAAAATATAGCCCATGGGGAAAGTGTTGAGCCAATGTGTGAGACAGTTTGAATTTGTAGGTAAAATCCTGGGTTTTATTAGCCCACACTGTTAGTCATTAGAATTCAGAAAACAGCTTGTGAGATGTATATAAAAACCTTAGAGTTTTGGTAGGTTTCTTAGCTCTACTTAGTAACTTTAAAATGATTTCAAGAGTTATTAGACACTTCATTATTATAATGGGCTTTTAAGCAACAGTGTGTTGTTGAATGAATACATTTAAATAAAAAAGGTTATGTCTAAATAAAACAGTGAGAGATGTTCCTGGAGCTGATTTGAGGACTTCTATGCCATTTGGTATAACAGAAACCTTACTGGTATTTCGTGGGTGCTGCAGATACCATGACAAGAAAGCCAATGAGTGACAGTGGCAGCATAGCTAAATGTACCTGGCTGTTTATTTTCACAAACAATTCCACATAACTGTAGTTATTCTGACCTGTTACAAAATCTGCTTGGTAAAGAGATTTATTTGACTCTTGTATAAGGGCACAGGCAGAAGGACGGGGATCTTCCATCACATTAAAACTTAATTACAATGTTTGAAACCTTTTTTAAAGCAAGAATTAAATGCTCCTTCCAGCTACGATATGTAAGGTTTTTATATATATATATACACATATTTATATTTATATATATAATGTGCCTATCACTGTATTGATACACATTCTTTGGAACCACTTCTCACAGGAGAAGGTACCGTTCACCTGGCTTGAAGACTAACTTGCCCTGTATTAGCTACTACAGGCCCCATCCCTTGAGGACACAAAGGTATCTCTGAGAAGGGCTCGCTGTGCCTCTTTGCAAGCAGCTCTCAGCACAGAGCACTATTGTGTCACCAGTGCTGACTGACCATTCATTCCTTCCTGGAGACAAACTGATTCTGGGGCGCTCCTGTTTGGGAGGCATCTTCTGTAGAAAGTCTCCTCTAAACTGGCCCCTCACCATCGAACTGCCCACTGCTGCTGCCTGCGAGGACTTTCAAGGCCATGCTACACCTGCGTGCTGGGCTGGGAGAAGGAAGGATTCCTTCCCTCTCAGCCTCATAGCTGGAAGAGCCAACTACATGCTCAGATGAGCATTCCTTCAGCTTCCTACATTTGATGTCACAAAGAGGGCTGGGAGAGCAGTCCAGCTGCAGGGTCTGCATCATTTTGCTGCAGTAGTGTTATGAATGGGAGTGGGGCTGGCTGGAGGGAGCCCTGTCCAATTCCTCTGCCCCTGCACCTGTGCCCAGGCCAGGCTGCCTGCCATGTTTAGCAAACCTTGACAGAGTGAGAAAAGGAACTGAAGATCCCTGTCACAAATGAAGGCAGATGAAAAGTGACAGCAGTAAAAATCTCCTCCCATAGCCATCCACCTCGTTCCTCCCTTGAAGGCTTGGCAGGAAGGCAAAAATCACCTGTGGGGACAGAAGACAACAGGATGAGAATAGAAACCTTTTTTTTTAAGGTAATATTTTAAAATACAGTTTCCCTCATTTATGCTGCTTAATGAAACTCTGCAGTTTTATTCTACTATTGCTTTGGTACCTCTTCCACTTTATTACTCTTCATGGTGTTTGCATTAACACAAGGGCCTTGCAAAGCTAAAAAGTTATGTCCATTTTCTTGTCAGTCATCTAGCTTAGAATTTACAGTCATACATTAGTGTGTATCCAGAGGTTTTGTTAACACTTGTACATTTACTAGGCAACAGTAGTTAGCGACAGCACACTTCCAACTTGTTTTTTTCAGAATTTCTTTCCAAATTTTCTGTTAAGATTTTGTTGTTATAGTAGCATTCCAAGAAGCTGCTTGGCATGTACAAAGCAAAATAAACTATCCATCCAAAGGCAAGCACGGCAGTGAAAAGAGATGCTTCCTTCCCCTCTCCCCATCCCCACACACCACCACCACCACCACCCCCAGTTGTACATTTCGATGCTCATTATTGCACTAAAATAACCAGATGTAAATCTATTCGGGTTTGAGAACCACTTCTTTGTTTCGGCTTAATTTCCAACTGGTTCTGAAGCCTGTCTCCCCGGCCGTGTGCGCTCCCAGAGCAGTGCCTATAGAGGGTGCCTGCGGGCTGCACCCTGCCACCTTCTCCCACCTGCCCGTGTGACATGGGGCTACGGTCAAGCACGTATGGTCCTTGAATACACGCGTTTTCCAGCGCCACCTAGAAGAGAGAAGCTCTACGAGAAACAAGCCGGTTTTTTGCTGGGATTTTGTGGGATCCAGCTTGAAAAACAACTTCTCCCCGTGCACACCAAGTATGAGGTGGACGTGAGTCATGAGGGACTTGTTCTGGTTCTCATGGAGCCAGATCATCAGATAAGGTCAATTGGCACAGGTCCACCGAGTCTGCAGAACCAGCGCAACGTCTGGCTGCGGCTCTGGCACGGGACCTTTGTGGATTTCGGTGGGACCGGACAAGCCCTTGGCTTTGGGGAGGCAGGAACTTGCCAGGCTGACAAAGAAACCCTTTGATAATGACCTTGGAGATGGTGCCCTGCAGCACAGCTAACAGCAGGAAAAAATGTACCTAGAAGATGATGGTTCCTGCCAGGAAGCAGAGCAAGACAGAGCTTGAGGAACTCATGTGGAACACCTTTCTTGTTCTCAGGGGTTTGAGAGCAGACATTTGAAAGCAGGCATTCTCTTCATTAATACCACAGAAACAACCACGTTAGTCATTCACTGCTTACACAAAGGCAATTAATCTTTTTTTTTTCTTTTTGATTTGTATTTTTTCACTTTGTACAGGCTCTCTACCATTATAAACAGAGCTGACAAGGAGATATATGTAAAATTTGGGTTAATACTTCTCAACTAAGTCCCTGAATGCAGGGCTTTTTCTTATCCTTACAGGGGAAGAATGTCAGCAAAAATAGCTCAGTAGTTTCTAAGAAAGCAGAAAAGGCACAGGACTTGTCTCTTGGAAAAAAATTCTCAAAATTGGATCGTTAAGCAGCACTATTATTTTGCACAGCCTTTAAATTTCAGCATCTGGGAGAGGAGTGATTGCCCTGATCTGTTTTTCAGCATGTAATCACATGAAGTATAAGATGCATTAAAAGCGATGTGCAAAGCCTACCTAAAGCCCTGAAACAGTAATTTTCTTACTAGATCACATCAAATGCAGATTATGTTCTGTTACTCTCTACAGCAAGGAGCTTATGTGATCTCAAGCAAATTATGATGTCCCTCAGTTTTCTACCTCCAAAGATGAGCAGTCAGCTTTACAGGGAAGCCACAAGATTTTTATTTGTTCGGCTGCTCAGTTTTATTTTACAGTCACGAGCACTTCAACGTGCTGGTGAAGGCCTGAGCATGGTCCCCAACCTGCCTTTTAATTCATGGCTGGTTTTTGTATGTTCAAATCAGTTTATAAAGGAACTGACTCGTGGGGTGCTGAGCAGGCAGAGCTGCCATTAACTTAATATCTGACCTAACAAAAATTCCTATGCATGCCCGACTCTGGGCACTAGGAGCAACCCAGCTGCAGTGCGTAGTTGATTTCAGAAGGATTACCAGTGTTGTGCTGGTCAGTTTTGGGGTTTTTTTAAATTTTCTTCAGTTGAAAAGTTGGGGTAAGAACTCCCACCCATCTCCACCTCCACACTACGCTTCATTGCTGTTTGCGAGGGTGCGCTTTAAATGAGATCAGCAAGGGACTCCAGCATCTGCTACAACGTGTAACTATGTCCCTTTCATCACCTTCTCCGGAGGTAGTTTCCTTCCAGCCTACTCACCTCCCCTTCTGTTGACATTAAGGAACATGGGGTAAGTCAGGCCAACTTTCTGATCTGTCTGAAAAGGAACCAAGGGAGGCTTTTTTTAGGTGAGATCATTGAGCTGATTCAGTTACCGTTCAGCCGCGTGAATGCAAGTGCAACCATGGGAATGCCAGCACCGACAAAAGAGCAGCCTCCCTCAGAGACGATGCAGCTTTAGATCGGCTTAAGCCAACTGCAGTATTGTGCTGGCTGTGTATAAAAACCTAAGCGTAGCTTAAATGGTTGTGGAGTGGGCAAACGGGCAGAGTTTTGTCTTATCTGTTGAAACGTTGCAGATCAGGGCTCTTTTGTGTCAGCTTTAAAGCTGTCACACAGTTGCCATCTGCTATCTGTTCACAGAAGTGAAACATTTCAGCTCCAACATAGAGGAGCAGGGTGCCCTACAACCTGTTAAATCTTCAGGTCGGGTGACTTCATACGCGCCAAGCAAAACTGAAAAGGCTAAAGCACTGGATTAAATCCTGTTCTCTGAAAGGACTGAGACAAGACAGTGAGAAGTGAGTTTTCTTTGTGATGCCCCTGCAATGTATGTGCACAGGAGAGGAGTTATACAAGGCCGGTTACCTTGCCACAAAGACACATTAGGTTGGTTTCACATGATTTATGCTCAATAAACCTTGCTGTTGGTTGTCAGCCTGGCTAGCTATCAGCATAATTTCATTTATTTACTTACTTTTAGTCAGGGGCCTGCCTGCTCTGGAATTCCCTTGCCACCTTCTATTTCTGCCTCTTGAGGACAAGCTTTTCTGGTATCCATTTCCAGCCTTCCTACCCTTCCCCAAACGAAATCTCAGAGGCATTCAGTTCTATAAGTTCTTAAACATGAATTCTATTTAGCCTAGCCCTTTCAAAAGACTTAAGTAACTCATCTTCTATCACGAGCTCTTGCTCCTTTGTTGCTGGCGTTTATCGAATTAATCCTCACCTCACAGTACAGGCAGAAGGCGTGCGATCTACTTCTTGGTTAAACTCAACTGCCAACAAACCCCAAGTTGGGTTTCCTCTCGTTCATTCAGTTTTACAGCTTTCACCGACTTCCCAATGAAACAGGAGTTTGAGTGACAATAGGTCATTAGTGGAATAAAGGAGCTGGTGTGCTATTTGGAACTAAGCCCTGCATGCCTCCAGGAGATAGTGTTTAGGGCCCTGGTTCTCCAAATGGCTTCAACTTAGCAGAGGTCTTTAAGAGCACGGCAACCTCTACGGGCTGATCCGGTTACAGCTCAAGCCCCAAACCCAAGCAAGGAACAAGTCAGGATAATAGCGAGGAGAAGGAGTCAGATAGAGGAGCATTGCTGGGTCACACTGGCGATCCAAGCCCTTGTCTCTACACACAGTTGTTTCTTACTCCTGATTTACTACACCGATGTTCTCATTCAGAGAGTGCAATTCTTCAGTTTAATCTAAATAAGCATGAACAAGTCCACGTGGAATAAAGTCCCGAGAGCAGACTTGATGTCCCGTGCCTTCTGAAAGTAATTAAATGCCTCTACAGATCCCTATTCAATGGAGCTTTGCAGAGACAAGGCTGACTCCTGCCACCCCGCCAGGTTAAACGGTCATGTGCTCACCGCCTAAAACAATCGACTCGAGTCTGATAGCCATTGTAACAAAGAGGAGGTTCATTAACCTTTAGCCATGTGATAGATGTGAAGGTCAGGATGTAGACCAGAATAGCCCCTTCACTGTCACGTTACATACCGAAGGTTGCAGGCTCCTTCCTTCCAACTGCAGCATGCCGGTAACAGAGCAGGACTCATTATCCATTGATCGAGTCCTCTGGTACCTGCAACGGGATCCACAAAAAGGGTTGAGGCACAGAAATCTGCTGCTGGAATCATCAAACCTCCTATTCCCAGTGCCAACAGAAAGCCAGAGACGCATCAGCTCTCGGCAGTAGAGTTTCCCAGAGCCCAAAATAACTGTTTTGAAGCGTGCTTGGGCAGGCTCTGGTCTCCATCACCCAGAGAGGCTGGCCCGAGCCCCTCGGACCCAAGCAGGGCGTACAGACAAAGGCTTTGCCCTGCTTTGCCGGAGGGACGCAGCCCCCATGAGGTTCCCTGAGTAGGGTAGTGCCTGCTTCTTCCCTCCCCTCTATTTGATAGCTGAACTGTCACAGCTCAACAGCGACCGCAGCGCTCCCCTCCTGCCCCGGGTTGCTTTTGCCCGGGGAACTTTGGGCACGAGTGCTGCACCCCGCGGCTGGGCTGCTGGAGGGAGCCCACCCGGGGCGGGACGGACACCTCCCTTCATGGGCGTCGGGAGAGGCCCGGGCTTTGACCCCGAGCGCTGACCCGGCCCCGGGGACATCCCGGCCGCCTCGGAGGGGCCGAGGAAGGCGCTGCGGACCCCAGCTGGAAGAGGCACCCGACTACCGGCGGCGGGGCTGGGGCACAACCTCCTCCCGCCAGCACTCGATTCCCCGGGGCCACGGTCTGGCGGAGGGGGAGGAGGGGAGGCGAGGCGGGCCCGGCCCAGGAAATGACGCCACCTCGGCACACCTGACTCACCTGGGCGGGCGGTGCCGGCAGCGGTGGCGGCGCTGGGCACCGCGGTGCCGGACGGGCTGCGTCCGAGAAGCGAGCATGGCGCGGGAGAGCGGCTCCCCGTGGTCCATGGGGCTGCTGAAGACTTTCGAGGAGAATGAGTTCGGGAGCTGGGAAAAAATCGGCTCGGGGGGGTTCGGGCAGGTGTATAAGGTGCGTCACCTCCACTGGAAGACCTGGCTCGCCATCAAGTGTTCGCCCAGCCTGCATGTGGATGAGAAGTAAGGGCTCGGGGGGGGGGGGGGGGGGTGGACGACGCGAGGGAGCGGGGCCGGGGGAGGGGGGAGCGGGGAAAGGGAAGCGGCTCTTCCCGCAGCAACGACCCCCGCCGGGCGCCTCAGCCCGCGGTGTCCCCGCGGCTGCCGGGCGTACGGGCAGCTGGGGAGGCATGGAGCCACCCAGGGCTCCCACTCCGCCGCCCTGCCCAGATCCTGGGAGCTTAGGGATTGTTTTGTCGGGGGGGTTGTGGCTTGTTTCTTCTTGGCTCAGCCTGCACAGAGGCATGCAAGTGTAGGTAACTGCGCTTAACAGCGATCCCAGAGCTCTGGAGACCTAACACGGTGATAATACTGCTCGCCCTGCCGCTGCGGCGCCTTCCTTTTGAGAAGCAAACCAAGTGACAGAGCCCGGAGCTAACACATCTCGGGGGCTAACACATCTCCGGAGCGTGTTTAATAAAACGAGCAAACCCACCCAAGCCAGCCTCAGGCCAACCCAGCTGCCACGCTGCAGCTACAGCCCTGTTCACCAACAGCAACGGGTACGAAGATCTGACTACCCGCAGCAAGGACACCCGTGCCATTAAATATTCCCCAGGCAAGCGTGGCCTTTGTCACACTTAAACGAAGCCCGGACCAACACCTTTAGTTCTACCGTACGTAATGGGGCTGGCCTCCCTCAAAGTACAAGTTGTGTCGCTCAGCCCCTCGGTAAGAGCCGCCGCATGGCTGCAGTGTAGGAGTTGCTTATTCCCTCGGAGCCATTCGGAAAGCATTTTGCCCTGCCCCGGCCGTGCGTGTATTGGCTTGTGCCTGAAGTGCGTTGCCTGATGCAGCTCCGGAGGTCACGGAAGGCAGCCCCAAATGGGAAATGCAGGAGTGGAAGTACTGAATGGGGCCTGGGGGGTTCTCAGACCGATGGTGTCCCCACTCCGGTCATCTCCCTACCTTGCAAAAAGCCAGCCCCTGCGTGCATGTGCTGATGCGTTAGTTGTGACTTCCTGGTGGGATGAGCGGTGGGCTGTTGGGGAGTGTGTGCTGGAGCTGCGGGTGTGCTGTCTGGCAGGAGTGGGTGCTGAAAAGGGACGTGCTGGGAAATGCATTCTCCAGCTTCAGTTGAGGGCCAGTGCCTCTCCCTGTGTTTGCTCAGGTTCATTCCTCACTGGGTACACCGGCGTGGAGCCGTATTGTATTGCGGGTAAAGATACCACACGGTGAGAACCCCCTCCAGCTCACTTGCCCTCTGTAGCTGATTGTGGCCCATGTTGGAGGACAGTCGGCTACCCCGTGCTCTTGCAGTCTGTGTGTGATAGGGACCTATCGAGCGTGGCTGCCCTCTCCCCTCCTAGGAGGGGAAGGCTGGCAGACACATCTTTAGAAACACCCATATGTTTTGAGGAATGGTGGTGATTTCCTGGCAGATCAACATCTGTGCAGAGGACAAGAATATGCAAGAAAATGGCCAACTTCTGTTTATGGAGCTTTTCTGGCTCAGTCTTGACCTCTGGGATCTCTGCCAAAACATGAGCTGAATTTACAGTTTGTTTTTTGAGATGTGGGTTGGTTCGGGCAATAAAGGTTTCCCTTGTTGCAGATCCTACAGGAGGAGGGATGAAAAGCTGGGATGAAAAAGTCTCTCAGCCTGTCTTCTACAAGATTACTGGGCTAGTGGGGCACCTCGCCTGTTATCTGGATTGCTGACTTTGCTGTATGCATGGCTTTTAGAATACTGTACAGGAGATATAATGGCCCTTTTTCTTACTAGGGGAGAGTTTAATTTGTGCATAGGGTAACTGTGCCACCTGTGACTGAAATGGAAAAGACTTCAGAGTTGCAGGGGGTGTTCCATTGGGTTAACCTGCAAACCTTCCTACCATTAAAACTTCCAAGTAGATTTCAGATTTTATGATTAAACATCACTGAAAGCAACACTAGAGCACTTGTTAGATTGTTCCATTTGTTGAATGCATCTAGAAATTTACTCAAAAGCTAATTTTCAGCCTAAGACAAAACATGCTGTCGCTGATTTTAACAGGCACAATTAAATCTGAGAGTTGCTACCGAACCTCTATGTGAATATGGTCAATGTGCAACAGAGCCACCTGTCCCGCTGCGGCTCTGAGCTGTGCAGACTGGAGAGACCCTCTGAGTGCACAGTGCAGTAAACAGAAATGCCTTGAGAGTTTGGTAACTTTGAGGGTGTGGGGTTCCTGTAACTTCTACTTAATTTTAACAAACCAATCCCTGCAACGCTGCTGTGTTTGTTCTAGAGCAGAGTTTGTGCTTCAGATGCACTAACAAAAAATCGGTGTGTCCCTGGTCTTGGAATAGGCTGCTTCTGCAAAGCAGAACTAGGCTGGATTTGTGTATGCTTCTCCTTTGGGTCCTAGGCTGCTCTACAGAAGCCCTCTCAGGAGCTGGTAATGCCACCTTCCCCCTCCCAAAAAGACTTTTCACCTGAAACTTTTCTAAGCAAGCTGTGCCCATTCAAATGGCAGCGTGGGGTGGGGGGCCCAGACAAAATAAACCACTACCTCTTTATTTCGCAGGTTGATACAAGCCTGTGTAATTAGATTGTTAATCCGGGAGATTAACTTCACTAGCCATTTCTTGTAACGCTGTGAAGCGGTGGAGTTGGAAGACTTGGTGGTGGTGTTGGAAATATTAAGTGAAAAGCACAGAGTCTTTTTCTTATGTATTTATTTGGTACCACATTAAAACCTGGTTTGTGAGGGCTCGGTGGCGGCAGCGCTCTGTAGTCTCGCTTGCTGTGCTTCTGCAGACAGTGAGAGATCTGGAGTAATTCCCTTGGCAATTATCACAGCACGGAGCCGAGCGGCCTCAAGCAGACCAAAAACTGAATGTACAGCCAGAAGTGGTTTTTACCTGGAAGCCCAAGCCCTAGCAGGAGGCTGAGCCAAATTCCATTCCTGACACCTTATTTGCTCTCGCTTGCTGTCTCCTGAGATCGCGTTTCCCACATGAGACTCAAGATGCTCCACCATGGGGAGGTCCAGGGTAAGCCTGAAGAAAAGAGGGTGTGTGTGAGCAAACCAGAAAGGCTGGAGGATGGTCCTCTTCCCCAGGACTTGCAGGGGAGGGCACAAAAAGTTTCTTCTTCTCTTTACCCGTGTTGGCCAGAATGGAAGGACAGTCTGGAGAAAAAGGGTGGTGAGCTCAGAGAACAGAGAGCTTTATGGATTTCCTATAGAAATCCAATGTAAACATGCAGACTGTAATGAGTACGAACAGTGTAACGGTTCCCAGAGAGGGTTCCTCACTGGAGGATTTAGCTGGTGGGGGTGGCTACAGGGTGGACAGGTCTGCCTTCTTCCTTGGGGGTGGAAGGGGGTGGAGGGGGAAACAATGAGCAAAGCCCTACATGCAGGGCTTACAAATTTATGAGTTTTTAGAAATAGCTTGCTGCTAGCAGGTGCTGCATCTGCTCAGGCAATGAAAGTGAATTAATTTCTGTTCTGGTGGTCTCTAGATGTGAAGGTAGAACTTAACACTCACCTTGTGCTCCTTAAGAATAGGGGTTAGCCCAGATGTCTGGGTGAACCATTCATCCTTGAGTATCAGTGCAATAGAGAAATCTGTTAGTGGGGCTAAGATCTGTGCTATCCCAGAAGAAGGGATTATTTTCTTCCTCATTTCCCCCCCTAAACATATTCTGCCCTGACTATGCAATGGGTTTTCTTCTCTTACTCACATTCTTCTCTGAGGATTTGTTGTGAGAAGATCACTAAAGATCTGCAAAGCAGAGGTCACTGTACTCTCTTAAACATCTGCCACAATGCAGATGAAGAGTCCCTGAGGGGAAAAAAATAAAAAAGAATTAGGGGGGTTGGGATCTTGTGGGCCTTGTCCTCACCACCAGTAGCTTGCCAAGAGGTAACCTGTACTCCCACTGCAGACCATCGTGACTGTGAGGGGCTGGATCTCCGTCTCCTCTGTGCCTGGAGAAGCCTGGCTGCCCTGTGTCTGGAGGTGGTTCTCACAAATGGCCCCATTACAGGTTTTCAGGGCTTTTTGAGCTCCTCGGGAGCAGTATTAACTGCTCTCTCTCTCCAACTCTGTTCGGGAAATGTGCTGGTAGCGGTGAGGGAATATAAAACTGAAAGGACAGATTGTCTGGGGAGTTTAAAGCTGTATTTTTACAGCACTGTGTTATCTTTAGGGCATAAAGATTGGACACACATGCAAATGCAGATAGAGTCGTAATTCTTGCTGTTCTTGTGGCTGGGTTTGTGGTACAAGGGTTGGGCCTTGGGGAGCGGGCAGGAGTAAGTCCCGAGTTGAATCCCAGAAACGCAGCTCCCTCTGTTGGGGTCTGGCTCTGAGCGGAAGCAGACAGGAGTTCTGGGGATGCCAGAGGTCCCCCCTTCATGTGATACTTCTGATTGCTTTGAAAATGGCGGATCTTTCATGGACCACTTCTCTGACAGAGATGGGATTTGGCACTGACCCCAGTGCTAGACCTCCTCATGGGTGTTCCCCTGGCTGCTAATGCTGTTGTAGGGGAGCATGTTACATCACTTCAGCTGTCCTGTGTGCAAGCTTTTTCTTTCTTCAAATTTTTATTACCAGAATGTTAGGATACAGTACTTGAGCAGGAAGAGAATGGAGGCAGGGTGCTTTGGGAAGAGAACTCCCACTCTCCAACGGTGTAGATGTTCAGTGAGAAACTGTTATAGCTGAGGCTGGTCCCATGCCTCCTGACTAAGGAACCTCATGAGGAGCTTTTCTTTCTCCTCCGCTGTGGAGGGAAGTGTTTCTCAGAATAATTTCTAAGAGCTCCCAGTAACTGAGCAGCAAAAACCCCCCACCCCTCCATCCCATTCTTTCATCTGTTAAATGAGGACTTGAAGGGGACCATCCTTTGTGGCAGCAGTGGCGTGTTGCGTCAATGGTGCTGAGCGCCAGCAGTGCCTTGGCTGAGGGAAAAGGAAAGGGAAAGACCTTTCATCTTTGCCTGACGGGGAGGGCATCTTGGTTTAACGAGCCGCTTGTGTTAATAGGATTAATGCAAGTGCACTCTAATGACAGAGTTGTGTTTTGGGCGCTCTCTCTTTCTTTTGTCTTTTTTTTTTGTCGTCTTCTGTTCTCTGAAGGTGATGGGTGACTGTATTTGAAAGCCAGCGTGTTATCCCTGCCTGTACCAGATCACTGGATGATTTGGTTTCGAACCAATCTGGATATGGAGAGATGCTAAATGTGGCAAATTGTTGTATGGGGGTTTTATTTCCACAGACAAATTAGATAAAGGGCCCTTGCCTGTTAATTAGTCAGTTAATTCACTGAACTAACAGGGTCTGGTCCAAGCAGCAAGGGAGCTTTTTTCCATTTTGTGGAAACTCTTTTCCTTGGGGAAAACACCCCATTTCGAGCAGCTGATGCCTGTGATTTTCATGATGCTCTCTCAGACAGCTGTTAGCTCGGGAACTTCATCCCCGGGAGTCTAGTGGTTCTTGTTAGGCTTTGGCTGTTGCTGTGCTCTTGCCTTGCCTTGGAGGGCTCAGACAGGTATTTTACATCCCTGACTCCAGCACTCAGCCCGCCGAAGCCTGGTGAATTATGCTGGCTATGCATGTGGCTTGGGGGCAAGGAGTTGGTTGTGTTATTCATAGACGCTCCCTTCCAGCGTGCCAAAGAGCAAACTGGGTACTTGTCTACAAAGGCAATTATTTCACAAGAAAGTTGCTGTAGGGAGCAGCAGGAGCCAGCGTGGTTAATAGAGAGAAAATATTCCCCTTATCTTTTTTCTTTTCTTTTTTTTTTCCCCTCCCAGTGTGTGCATCCCTCTCAGACAGCTTTTCAGCCTCATCTTGCCTCTGAAATGAGCCTGCTGCTTCTTGCCAGGCCAGGCTTGCCCCTTGCGTGAGAGGCTAACTGCGTCTGCATCGGGTTACCGCAGGCTGCTGCAGCTGGTGCCGAGCAGGCAGCAGATCGCCTGCCTTCCCAGCCGCGTCTGGGGAGCATCACCGCTGCGCTTCCCGCAGCAGGCGAGGCAGAGGGGAAGGGGATGGGGTCACCGGAGCGTCCAGACGTGGGGGCTAAGGGCTGGGTGAGGCTCTCGGGTTCGTTCCCATGTAGGAGCACTTAGAGATGGAGGCTGCTTCTAGCTGGTGTTGGGTTTTAAAATAATAAAATATAAATAATTCTTTGACTTGGTAGTGGTGGGAATTGGCAGTGTTTGCTCATGGCATGGGGCGCAAACTGTGATTGGGTCAGGATCAGTCCCGGGGTGTTTTCCAGAGCTGTTGGGGACTGGTGGAGGAGCTGGGAGACAGAGCTTTCTGCCTTGCAGAGGGTACTGCTGCCATCTTCCATCAGTTGTTGTGGCTGCCGTGAACGTGCACGCTGTGCTTTATGTATAAACCCCAATGTCTGCTCGTGTCCATGCAATGGGTTTTTTTAATTTTTATTTTACAGTAGGACTCTGTTTACCAGGCGTGCTTGTTAAAACTTTGTCCTATTGCTCCAGGTACTGTTCTCCATCAAACACTGTGCATGCCTTGGGTACATCACACAAGCTGTCATGTAATAGGAGAGGGTCCACTCAGGAAATATTACCTACCTGACCTCCCTGTGTCCTCTTTTGGGAACCAGTGATTGGCAGCAGTGGTGATGCATCAGTACTGGTGTCCCAGAGCTGCCTGTCATCAGTAACAATGTAGCTTTTGACAGGCTGAAGGTCTTTTTTTCACTCATCAGCTGTGGATCCTCTTTTGGGGGTGCAGTTGGCCCTTGTTTCCTCTTTTGAACTTGACTCCTGGCAGGCTGGCAGTGTGTGAGGTGCAGAAGGAGGGCATGGCAATTAAGGGTCTTGACCTGGGAGGCTGCAGCTTGGACTGAGTAACGCTTTGTGCTCCGTGGGGTCAGGCTAAAGTGACCTGTAAACAACCCAGGGGTGCTCATTACGTGTGCCAGCGCTGGGCCTGTTACATCACCGAAAATGCTGGGAGTTTTCAGCATCCGCTGGAGCTGTGTGAGAATAGCATCAGAGTTGCCAAATCCAGGACAAGGAGGCTCTTGCTGTATCCCCCTAGCTCCAGCAGGCAGTTTGCTCCCCTAAACAGTGGGTCTCGGGGATTCCCTTCCCAAGGCCTGGGTCTGTGTGCTGGCAGAGCTGCTGAGGCAGTGCTGTCCGTGCTCCCTCCTGATTAAAGCAGCCGTATGACTCACAGAAAAGTTAATGACTTTAGCCCAAGGAGTTACAGCGGCGGTAAATCTGGGCACTACATGTGTCGTCCTCGTTCTGAACAGCGCAGCATAAACATCAAAGCCGGGCTCTGCGCTGAAAGCGCACGGCTCGCCCGCGGTTCAGCAGCTGGGAGCTGCCTACCATTGGCAGCATAAAGCAAAGTTAGTAAATGTGGAAGTATGCCTGGGCTACAGGCTGATGCCATACAGCACGGCTCGGCCAAGCCATGATCACAAAATGCGGTGTTCGGTTTCATAAGAAATGATTTGTGCATGTTTTTTGGGGGGCAGGGGAGAGAAACGGCTACTTCATCCTTCACCATCTGCTCTCTTCTACGCAGGGAGCGCATGGAGTTACTGGAAGAAGCCAGGAAGATGGAAATGGCAAAGTTTCGCTACATCCTTCCCGTTTATGGCATCTGTAAAGAGCCCGTTGGCTTGGTCATGGAATACATGGAAACAGGGTCTCTGGAAAAGCTCCTGGCTTCAGAACCTCTGCCCTGGGAATTGCGCTTCCGCATCATCCACGAGACAGCTGTGGGGATGAACTTTCTGCACTGCATGTCCCCCCCGCTGCTCCACCTGGACCTCAAGCCTGCAAACATCCTGCTGGATGCCCACTATCATGTCAAGGTATGCAATTGGGCACGCTGTGCCAGGGACCCGCTGTTGGATATTCCTGCATGGCTCCTGCCAAAATCAAAGGCCTGAGAGAAACCAGCAGCATTCCTTTTGACTTAAAAAAAAATGCTCAGCAACCCAACCACTCTGGTCCTCAGACTTGGCTACCCGATTTATGCACCATTTTGATCCATGGATAGAGAGAGAGTTCATGCAAACTCGCCTGAGATTTTAGGAGGGTGCTAGTGTAGTGAACTCTTGTTTTGAGACCTCATGGGTCCTGCTATAAATCTCTTTGCAGTGAAGTCACGCAGCAGATGAGAATAGGGAGAGAAAAGCAGTGTGAACCTCTAAATCGCCTATGCTGATTCCACAGCTCCCAAGAGGGAACCTTGTTCTGGCTAGGTCCTTCTGGCTCTGTATGCTCCACCAACTACCCAAATCTCATTTACAGCTGGAGTCCAGAGAAGCCTTCCTGGAGGCAACTCGTTTTCTTCTTTCATTTGCTCAGAGCATATACAGTGAAGAAGAATCTCTGTCCTGACTGCTTATGCATACCAGAGATCACTTAAGGAAATTTTTGTGGCTATATCAGCATGAAATTCTTTTCATTATCCGTTTCCAAAGTCAGCTAGCAAAACTTGTTGGCCTTCTCTGTTGGAGGTTCTGTTTTGACAGCTGGACTAGGGAGGTTGTGCTTGCTCTCTGACCCTTTGTTGCAGAGAATAAAGAGGCTGAAATACATACCCTTTTTCCTGACTGTTCTCAAATCAGTGGCCAAACTCTTCACCTTAGGACTGGAGGATTAATCATGCCGGTTGGCTGATATAACTGAGTGCAAGTAAGCATAGGTTTTAATCAGGGCTGTCATCTACCTGCTCTCCGTTTTCCTGTCCCACTCAAGCTGGCCAAATGGCTTTGGCCTGTGCTATTCTAAAAATGGTATTTTCATGAAATGAAAGCATCCCTCCTGATGTCACAAAAGGGTTGGAGCCATCAGAAGCATGAGCCTCTAACACAGTCACACCTCTGAGAGCCTCAGCTTTTTTTACTAGGCCTCTTGGTGGCCTGCTTCTTAGAGGGACCTTTTTTCTTTCTTTCTTTCTGAGGAAGGAGAGGTGGTCCATGGTGTTATGATCCAAACATCAGCATCAGAACTGTTGAAAGTATTTTCTCACGCGCTGGTGCCGAGAGGCCTATGCGAAGTGTTTATTTACCCGAAGTTTGTGCTTGCTTGCATAACTTCTTAAATTCCTAGTTCTTGACTCATCCATGAGCCAAGGTACGAAGGCTGTATTTTTCTCACCATTTCACGAGGTTGACATGCTGCCTGATATTCTGCCTACTGTAGCCTATATTGGGTGGTGATGTAATACAAGGGGGCAAAGTGCGAAAAAAAAAGTTTCTGATGAGGTCATTGTTGGCATCCCTGAGCTGTTGCCACTTGCTCAGTTTCCATTCTGTTCCGTTCAGAAATGAACGCTCTACTGCAAACCTTTTTCCAGCCAGCAGTCTCTTACATCTGCAGGCATCTTGGAAACCCTTCCAAGCAGCAAAGCAGACAGATGAACCTATATGCAAAGCAAGAGATGTGCGTATTCTGTGAGGCGCCTTCGCTCTAAAGATGTGGCCCCAAACCTTCTTTTTGTGAGATTTGAAACTTATAATTAAATTTCAGACCCTGCAGCTTGATTTAATGTGCATTTTCTTGCTGGGAGGCTAATGGAGCTGACGATCAAAGTGTCTTTCCTTTTCAAATGTTGGCATTCATTTAGTAGGTGACCTGTCCCTAATAGATTTGTAGAGTGAATGAAGAGAACTTGCAGACTGCAAAAGAAGAGTTTGGAGGTAGGGAGGACTTCTATAAACTGCTTGCCCTTGAGCCAGGAAACAGACGGTCTTCCAGCCGAGCACGTTAGAAATGCATCTGTGCCGTATTGCTAGTTAAATGGAAACACACCCTCCTTCTTTTACGAGCACAACACTTACTGTAAAAGCCCCAAGAGAGGATGATGACTAATGCAGTGCTGCTGTACAGAACTTATCATCAAGTGGGTGCTTCCATAGCATTAAGCCATCTCCAGTGCGTTACATAAGTGTGTGCTGAATTTTGCTCTCAGGAGGATAATTAGGAGGATGGGACAAGCCCGAGCATTGAACAGGGATGTAGACAGACAGACAGTAACTTTTTCCAAGGGGTTCCTTGGTGGTTTAAAATACACATCTATAAAATGTACAACGTTAAGTGAGGCTTTGCTGTTTTTTGGAGAATGGATGGATGTGTGCCTGCCTCCTCTCCTGTGAATGGTGGTGGAAATTGGTCCTGACAGGAGCCTCAGCTGGGAGCTCCCTTCCCCAATATGTCCTGTTCCATCTTGGTTGCCTTAAGCCCTGTGGTTTCCTTGGAAAGATAATTCCATACCCTGACAGGCTTTGCGAGAAGTGATCAGCCTGCCTTCCCTTCTCCCAAATGTCAACCACTTCTATTTGTACCAGCAAGACCCTCCCTGCTCCAGTCTTCCACGTATGTGCAGGCTGTCAAACACCTAGTTTTTGCTTAAGTGGACCACTTGTTAGGAACTCGCTCTTAGGCTCTCCTGCCCTCCGTACACATTCTGGATGTCTCCCCTGAGCTCCCTGTGACATGGCAGCTGCTTGCGGGGAGCTGGTGCTGAGGAAGCAATGCCACATTCCAGTGCTGCCCTCACAGGCTGCTACTTTCCTTTTTCCCTGCTCTGATATGATCTCTTTCTGGGGCCCTGGGTAGGAGAACACACTCATCACACTCCCCTCACCCCTCCTCCTGCTCTCCCCAGTGCAGTAATCTCATACCCTAACTCCTTGCCAACTACTGAGCTCGGGTGCTCTCCAGTCCCTGCTTCCCAGGGTTTTTTTTATCTTCAGTATCTCATGGTTAAGAGTGTTACTTTTTGTTCAGGTATTTAAAATGAAGCCAACTTGCAACTTGATACTTTTGGGCAGAAGGATTATTTGTAAGTTCTTGTTTCTCTTACTATTCAGCCTTGGGGTTTTATTGCAGCTCCTCATCTTGTCACATGTATGTGTATCCACACACGCACACACGTAGGTGTGTATATATGTGTGGGCACACAAATCCCACCAGCTACTTGTCATCACCCAGATTTTGTTTTTTAAGAACTTGAAGCAGGGTGAGCTGGTCTCAGTTGTGCATTGCTTGACACTCAATGTAGCTGCTTTTCTTCTCTGCCCCCCAAGTGCTTCAATTTAAACCAGTCCAAAGACTGAAGCTTGCTCCTGTGCTGGTGGTTTTGCAAACTGCAGATACATGTTGCTTCTGTGGTCTGCACCTTTATTTGCTTCAGCTGAAGGAAGGGCTGCAAAATTTTTGAGCATGGACTTGAGAGAAACCTGGTCGGGCAGTAGATTTATCAGAAAGCTTCTTAATGTCGTTAACTGTAGCTTCTAAATGGTCGTTAACTGTAGGTCAAAGTAATGCCCAGAGGCCAGGCTGGCAATGAACGATTCTCTCTTCATTAGCCAGGCTGATTAGTTAATGCAGCCAGTTTTGGTGGTTGCTTTTTTGGTTTTGTGGGTTTAGGTTTGTTGGAGTTTTTTTGTTTTATCAGCTGCAAATGCTCTTCTGTTATTTGAAAGGAGAAAAGGCTTTGTTGGTTTGTGTGTCCTTTCTCCCTGCTAACCGCCCCTCATGATCAAGGTTTCCATGTAGGGCTCTTGTTTCTTGGCTCTTTAATCCCCAACCATCAAAGCTGGTTTCCACCTTGATCAGTTCTCTAATTGATCTAATTGTGGTGGCACACAGGGAACAAGACCCTCCCTGTTACGGTAATGCAGATTTATGATGGATTAAAATGGATGTCTGACCATGGCTTTGGTTTCTGATGCTTCTGAAGAGGGTGTTACAAATATCACACTTGCCAGAGGTTTTGAGGAGGTAAAATTTCAGAGCAAGTTGGAAAAGGATGGAAACACAGTCTGTTTCAGAGAGACTTTTCCTAGCAGCTAACTGTAATGTCTTCATAAACGTTGGAGACATATGGCTGAAGTGCAGATGCTGGCTGTGTTTATGCTTGGTACGAATTTTTTTTCCTAATTTTTAGCAGTCCAAATCTGTGACTCATGTAAGCCTCTTAAAAACTTGTGAAATTTCTTAAAGAGCAAAACTAAAGCAACCAGCCTCTCCCCCCACCACCCTACTCCCAGAAAAACCACCCCAAACACCCAAAAACGTGTGGACAAATGTGGTGGCATGCTCAATATCCAAACATGGAGACTTTGGACAGAGACAAATACTGGATATGCCAGCAGCAATTAAAAATTAATCTGATGGCTTTGTTACCCATTTGATGAAGCAAACATTTTAGTTGAACTCTGTCCCTGGGTCTATTGTGGTGGCTTCTTGGGTCTTATTTGCAGAAAAAGGACCTGTAGCATCAGAAGCTCCATGCATGCTTCAGGCTGGCCAGGCAGGAGCCACAAGTGAAAGCCTTTCCCAAGCACTGGTTTTGTTCCTGGGAGGTAGATCCCTGGCATGTTTGGGAACAGCTGACTTAGCAACCAGTGCAGTTCTGAGAGCCCATCTACTGTTTTTCAAACAAACAAAAACCAAAAAGCAACCCCCCCCCCCAAAAAAAAAAAAACCCAAACCACCCAAACGCCCCCCCCCCAAAAGCTCTCAAGAAAAATAACTTTGCTCCAGCAGCTAAAACTTTGCGAGTGGATTGTTGTTTTTACAAACTAGAATGGAAGCACCCGCAGATGCCAGGAGTGGAGAAAGACCCGTGCATGTACCGTGCTCAATTTAAAGCTCATCCAAACCTTCACCTTTTTCCTCTCTGCTCTCTCAGTAAAGCCAGCGTTGCTGGGAAGTGGGCAGGAAAACACGCACAGCTCCCTTCCCCGCTTGCTGCTCACGTGTTTCTTCTCACGCAGACCTGTAGAGAGCAGAGATTGAGCAGAGCTGCCTGAACATGAACAATCACACTGTCTGCGTGGGCTTGGACCGATGTGGGGTTTTGTTTGGGTTTTTTTTCCCCTCTTCTTCCTACCTCTTCACCGCGCGTTTTGCATAAAGCAGCCTGTCGCCTCCGTGTCTCCTCTTAACCCCACTGATGTTGGGTGTGCTTTTGAAGTGTGATGGGATCCACCTGAAATAACTGATGCCAGGAGTGAGATTACGGGTTCTGTTGGATCGTGAGGCAGGGCAGATCCCCGGGTGGGCTGCAAGGGCTAGCGGGGGTGCAGAGGAAGAAGCAGGGTGGGAGGGGTGCTCCACTTTCACTGCCTTCACCAGCAAGGGTGCCTTGTGTTGCAGCATTAGGTGTCTGGCAAGCAATTTAAAGGCAAAGTAGGCAAGTTAAATGGCTGTGTCTTCCACCCACTGCACAGTTCCCACTGATGTTAAAAGGCTCTGCATGACTAAGTACCCTGCGCAGTGTGGAAAATTTACCCTAAAGGAACTAGTAAAAGCCACAAAAGCTGTCTGCAGAGTCTTACTCTCTTGTCCCGGCCTGGAAGATAACAGTCCTTCAGTTTCCAGTGCTTTCTGCGGAATTTGATACAATTGAAGCTCTGCTCTGTGGATTAAGTTCCTATTAGTCGGTACAAAGCCTAGTCCTCCACAGTAGGTTGAGGCAGGTTCACAAGGCAGAGGCCTTGCTAGCGTGGGGGGAGTGGGGCTATAACCTGTACCATGGTTGCTTCTTGGTTTGTAGGCTCGGGCTGGGACTGGGACCTTTCCTATCTAGTGTGCTCTGCCTCCCCTCCTAGCCCCTAGCCTGAGATTCATGCAACATCGCTGGTGGCTCTTGGTGCAGGTGTGTCACTTTGCTCTTTGTATTTAATCTTTTTTCTTAACTTACAAGGTAGGAAACCCAGTATTGTTTAGACAAAGAGGAAGGTGTATGACTTTTAATTATGCCTGCATGCCGTATGGGTTTCTTGAGGTGTATACAAGCCTCTGCATCACGTTAATCAAAGGAGAGCAAGGCTCCGCCAAGTCGGATCTGTTCAGGCTTGCAACAGTTGGTTCGTTTATTAACGTGACACCATGGGCTTGTGTGATGTTGGGGTTGTGCTTTTGTTCTCCCGTGGAACATTAAGCACCCCAAGCTCCTGCAGCATTTCCTGGGGCGGTCGATTCAGCTCTTTCCTGGGCTAGATGGCTTGTGAACCCAGATTTCTTGACTACTTGTTGCTTTCCTGGACTCCAATGCTTGGCTTGCTGAGGAGGTTAGCAATCCCCCTTGAACTGTAGCCTTACACGCATGGGAAACTGTTCCTCCAGATGACTTTGCTTTTTTTTTTTTTTCTTTTACCCCCTTCTTTTCTTCTCAAGTCATTTCCAAATGAACTCAAACAGTCTTGAACTCCCTGGCAGTGTTCATGGCCAGGTTGGATGGGGCTTTGGGCGCCCTGGTCTGGTGAAGAGTGTCCCTGCCTATGGCAGGGGGTTGGAACTAGATGGGCTTTGAGGTCCATTCCAACCCAAACCACTCTGTGATTACCACATTACAGATTTAAGATGGACAACAGGTTGGATATATCTGTGTGCAAGGGTACAGTGATTCTGCAGGTCCTGAGAATGCCTCTATTGATTTCCTTGTCCCTAGGAGAAGTTCCTCCTGAAGCTCTGTGGGTTGCTCTGTACGTTTTATGGCAAAGGGAGATTCCTAGCATTTGAAGAGTGAAGGCTGCGTAGCCCAGGAGGCTGAAGCTGGCAGCAGTTTTCTCCCTTTCCAGTAATGGATGCAAGTTACTACTAGCTTTGTGGTATCTTTAGAGAGAAGCTTCTGAAAGTGTAATGTTGGAACCTGCTTTTTAAAAAAAAAAAAAGAAAAGCTTTTTTTTAATTATACTTGTTGTTTTGAGGGAGAACTTTCTCAAAGAAGAAGCTGTGAAGATCAAAAGGGTGCTGGGGGAATGAGTCATTGAAAAACCTAAGTATTTATTAGATAAAAAGAATGTATAAGTCTGTTGTGTGGGGTGGTGGTAGTGTGTGAGGAGGAAATCTTATCTACATGTAGACAAGAATCAGTCAGCACAGTGGTCCAAAAAGCCTTGACTTCTCTTCATGTTTCCACTTGGCGTAACAGACATTTTTGACCAGTGGGAAATAACCAAGACAAAGGAAATTCCTTGCCTATCTGTTTGCTTGATGATTGGTATGCCTTTGAGAGCAAATGAACACGTATTTGCTTGACACTTCAAATTAAAGTGGAGGTGTGTTTTCCTTTCTATAAACTTGCTGTCACTTGTTCATTTCAGCTGTGTTCACTGCGTCACTGTGCCTACTTGGCATATCTCCTAGCTGCCAGAAAGAATTCCCCATGTGGGATTTAGATGTGTGTATTGGTTTGGGGTTTTTTTAAGGTTTTTTAAAAAATATTATTAATGATTTTTTCTTTATGTAGTATTATCTATCTCTTTATTTATTTAAATGTTTTGTGCCTCTGGTGTTGGGTCCAGCCCTTGTTGGCATGGCCAGCATAACAGGGATACCTGAAGGAGCAATGCTCTGGCGCTCACTGTAGAGCTCACAGTCTGAAAACAGGTGCTCAGAGCACTTAAACATAACATACAATGTGAGGTTACGTAGGACCAATAATTATATTAAGGTGTTGCTAGCTAAATTTGACCAGTTCTAAATTGCAATAAATTGTCTGACTCGTGTTTGCTGTGTAATGGGCTGGCATGCTGCTGCTTGCAAAGGAGCTGCTTAGTTTTTGGTGTTTTTTAGGGGGGTTGGGCTGGGGTGGGTTTTTTTGCTTAAGCATAAGGAAAAACCAACCACAGTGTAATGCTTCCAGAGATGGCTTTTTTAGCTTGGTATTTCTGCATTTTGTTGGGTCATCCTGTTACATCTATTGTTCTTTACAGAAAACCTTTTGTTGACGCCTGCAAAGTCTAATGGCAGCATGCACTTCTCTCTCCCCCTCTTCCTCCTCCTATTTTTTTTGCAGATTTCTGATTTTGGACTTGCAAAGTGCAATGGCTTGTCCCATTCCCATGACATCAGCATGGATGGCTTGTGTGGCACAATTGCGTACCTTCCTCCAGAGCGCATCAAAGAGAAAAACAGGTGTTTTGACACCAAACATGATGTGTACAGGTCAGTTAACTATGAAAACACTTTAAAGTGTTTCAAGTAACACTGTAAAATGACTCCCCTTTTCCTGGTGATAAAACCTGATTGAGCACAAAACCCCTTTATCTAGTTTGAGCATCATCTTGCAGGGGATCACATATGCTTTGCTTTTTGCAAAGTCTTTATAGGCCTTTTCACAAACTCACAGCTGATCCTTGATCTTCAGTGTTATCATTACAAGTAACATTATTCATTAACAGTTGGCATGGGAGGCACTCTGCCCACTTTTAATTTCCCCATCAAAAGGTACATCCTGACCTACTTTACAGGTCGGTGACAAAATTCTTAGCTATCTTCAGTGGATTTCATCACTAGGCTCTTCCTTCATGGTAAGATTATTAGGAAAAGGAAATCATAACTGTAGATTAAAAGATACATCATATTCTAAATGGATTTTATCTCTTTAAAGTCATCTTGAAGGGTAGAAGTATTAAATAAAATCCACAGTAATGCTTTGCTGCTCTCTGATTTTGTCAGCGTTGGTGTGGGGTAGTTGGTGAATGCTAGCAAGAGCATGCTTGCCTCAGGCAAGTCCTTATGCTGGCTGCCTCAGGGTCCTCCCTGCAAACACTCAACTTGCACACCATTGTCTTGGCTGCATCTTGCTCTGTGTGTGTGTTCATCAGCTGAATTAGATGCAAAGGTAAAGGACAAGGAAAGAGAACTTAAGAAAATAAATTATACTTCAAGGGGTTTTTTTTTAAGCTTTTCTGGAATTTAATTTATTTTTCTTTTTAATTTATTTGTAGCTTTTCCATTGTGGTTTGGGGAGTTCTTACACAGAAAAAACCTTTTGCAGGTAAGTTTGATCTACTGTGGGTTGCGTTGAAGGGTTTATTTTTTCCTCTCTCCCATTGATAAGCATGCTGCCAGGCACAGATTACACACATGTCCTCCAAATTCTTACAGCCTTGCATGATAGATGCTTCTAAGCTTTCAAACTCTGACCACAAATGCTAAATCCTTCTTTGTCCCACACTGTGGAAGCAGAACCCGTATTGCTGCAGGGGGCCCTTGTCCACACCTTTTTGCATCTGCTGGGGTTTGCTGTACGGATCAGCATGTGGCCTGCACAGACTTCTGACACGTTTGTGGCCCACGAGGAAGGGCGCAGAGCAAAGCCAACTGGGCCACAGCTGTGCTGCTTTCAGAAACACCTTCTCTGTACAGAGAGGCTGTGCAGTTTATTTGTAGATTGTGGGTGCAGATTTGTTCTCTTTTTTTTTTTTTTTCGTGGTTTTTTTTTCCTTTAAGGAAAAGGCAGCTGTCTGTGAGAATAAGCCTCGCTCCACCCCACGGTAAATGTACCGATCAACAGACAGCTATTCATGCTTTATGACTTTTCCTGTGTGTATGACTAGCCTATGTATAGTGAACATGTTTGAACAGGTTCTGGTCTGCTCTTAAATTTTCTCCAAGTGAGAGATCCCATTTTGCCCAATGGCTGAGTCAGTTGCTACACTGCTTGATTTGTGTTCTTCCCTCACCTTAATGAAAAGTTCAGGGACCCTGGCTAAATAAGAAGCCAGGGTTTGGCTTTTAGAGCAGAGGGGGAAAGCTGAAGAGAGGTGGCAAAGAACAGTTTGAGGATTTGTTGTTGGCTTGGCGTTGGTTGTTTTTTTTTTTTCCCCCTGTGGTTCTGTATCTTTTATGGGTGGAAAAAGAGCACAGTCACTGACAGTTGACTTTTGCTGATACATGGGAAGTAGGTGACACCACACAGATATATTGTGGGAGAATAAGATCAATTCTAAGATCTTTGTCGATAAAAGAAAACGCTCTAGAAGAAAAATGCATGAAGACACTGTTAATATGCTGTCAATGCTCTTAGACAAAAGAGAAATCTTTCCTTTTGCTGGGAGAGCTTAACTTGTGTGCTTTTGCTTTACAGAGGAAAACAACATTTTACATATTATGGTAAAAGTAGTTAAAGGCCACCGCCCAGAGCTACCTGCTGTTTCCAAATCCAGACCTCATTCATGTAATAACTTGATCAAACTGATGCAAAAATGTTGGCAAGATGATCCTGGTGAACGGCCAACATTTCAAGGTAAGATTTCCTCGTAACTTGGCTGCCCATTTATTCTTCTATGAGTCACGTTATTGCTCAGGCCTCTTGCTAATCCCTGGGGTAAGTGCTGTGAACCTCTGTGACAGAATAAATGGAGCACATTGTATGGCGGAGACAATGATACAGGCCACTTATTCATTTGGGGAGGAAGGGATTATCTGGGGACAAGTCTGACCATGGCAGCGTTACGTAACCACGTCGGAAATAAGACTTGTACTGAACCAGTGAATCTATGTAGCCAGAAATTGTGTCCATTTCTGATTGTGTGTATCTGGGCATATGCCAAGCTGCGGTTGGAGGGGTTTTCACTATTCCAAAGCGTTGAAGGCCTCAGCTCTTAAAATTTACTGTTGCATGCTGAGAGATTGAGTTGCTTTCTTATAACAAGACAATTTGTACCACCATTTTTCTGCCAATAAAAGGCAACTCTGGTGAAAGACTTGAACTCACCCAAAGCACCTGGCATGAATTCCAATGTAGCAAGCGCTATCCCGAGGTAGCTTTATTAAAGCATTAATGGGGGAACTTTGCCTCTTTCCTCTCTTCCTGTGCAAACAAGGCATGGGTTTTGAAGGGAAGGGAGGGGTCCTTTTTAAAACATATCTTTAATTCTGCCAGCAGTAGGCTGGTTCTCATTTCACAGTCCTGCCATGAAGCCACCACATGAGATCAGTCTGGTCTGAATGTGAAAATTTGTTCAGTCTGCCCTGTGCTCTCTTTTCTTGACTGCCCACTTGCACCTACTGATGGAATAACTGAAGTGGGAGTCTTTCTCCCATAGCATCTCAAAGCTGTTAAGCTCTAATGAGGAAAAAAGTCAGCAGGGCATCTTAGGAAAGTCTCCTTTTTTCTTTTCTCTTTTTAAATAAAAAAAATCAAAACAAAACAAACCAACCTCTTGCTTTCTTTCAAGAAATCACGTCAGAAACAGAAGCCCTTTGTGAAAAACCAGAAGATGAAACAAAAGAGGTGATAACTCAGGACCTGGACACCAAGAGTTCCTCAGAGCAGCAGTCTGAGGTATTTTCTTTTTCTACCTCTTGTTCAAGCGCACTAGATTTTCCAAGGAATGGGTTCCTCTCTGACATGTAACTTCCCAAGCAACTTTCTCTGTTGCTTTTGATCACCTTTTTGCCCGGTAGTAGTGGATCTTGGTGAAGGACTGGAATGCAAAAATGTCAGCAGTTGCATGTACCAGCTCAGGAAAACCTCAAAGCAGGACCAAGTGCAAGTGGGACTGTTGAGGGAGAGCAGGACAGTTAGGAAATAAATGCTGGGACTATGTGGGTGTGACTGATCTTAAAAACCGCTGTAGACAGAAGAGCCTCGTGACGGGAGTCGCTGCATGAGTACCTATGAAAGCTGCTCTCCTGCACCTGAAGATTTTAGGTGATCTTTGTCATAGGTTTCATTTAGCAAGAGCAGTGCTTAAAGATTCCCTGCAAAATAACGCACTTCTGCTTCTTCCCGTAGGGCCTCATGCTCATTTTTCTTTACTGATCTTTCTAAACAACTTGTGTGCTTCTCTTGAAGGGGATGTCTGCATTACCCCAGCCAAAACAGGAGCCTGCTCTACCATCAGTAAAGGATTACAGTCTTTCAGAGTTGTTGTCCCAGCTGGATTCGGGGATTTCACAGACTATGGAAGGCCCTGAGGATCTCAGCCGCAGCTCTTCTGAGTCCAAACTGGCCTCCAGTGACAAGCGGCTTTCAGGAGTTTCATCCGTAGATTCAGCTTTTTCATCCAGAGGCTCCCTTTCCCTGTCCTTTGAAAGGGAGAGTTCAGGTAATGGCCAGGCTTTCCTTTGTTACTGGGTGTTTTTTTGTAGTTGTTTGAGCTAGGGTATGGGAATCAATGGAGTGAAGCACAGAGTAGCACTACAGATTTGTTTCCTGAATGTAGTTATTTGGAAAAAAAACCCACCAAACTAGGTGTTTCCCAAACACAATCTAATGAGAAATAATAAATTTCATTTACCTTTGAAAAGAAGCGACCTGGATTCCCATCAAAACAGTCACATAAAGGTTGATGGGAAGGGGGGTCACCTAGTCCAGTGTCCTGCTCAAAGCAGGACTAAAGCCAGTGTCCAGTGAGCTCAGCTGTGTTTGTGGCCTTTTCAGTTATATGAAGCCCAAGTCTGAGCACCCTTCTTTTTTCTTCTTTTTTTTTAATATAAATTTTAAAGACTCAAGCCACTTTTTCAGCAACTACCACGAACACTAGTAAAGACGCCCCCCTACCTCTGCTGTGCCCATCCCCCTCCGTTTTCAATCCAGTGCTGAAAAAAAGCCCCAACATACATCTGTTTTTCAGTTAGGCAAACAATGATTAGTGCAGGGAGATCAACCACGGCATCCTTCATTCTTCATTTCACAAGACACAGAGTAAGAGCAACTGGAGCTCCAAGTCTGACCTTAAATTGTTCTGAAACAGCTGGAGGAGGGTGGGGAGGTATTTCTTTGCAGTTAAGTCCCTGCTGAAACCACCTGCTATGGTAGCCATGGACAAATAACTTTTAACAGGTATCGGAATTGTGATGGTGTCTTTTTTCCATCTAGATATTGGTACTACAGACATACAGAAGAGGAAGCTCACAGAGGCCATTTTATCTGGAGATACCAGCAAACTGATGAAGATACTACAGCCTCAAGATGTTGACATTGTTTTAGATGGGAACTCCAGTCTTTTGCACTTGGCTGTTGAATCTGGGCAAGAGGAATGTGTCAAATGGCTCCTCCTGTACAACGCTAACCCCAACCTCACCAACAAGAAAGGATCCACCCCTCTTCACATAGCCATTGAGAAGAAAGTTAAAAGCATTGTGGAGCTGATTATGGCTAGGAAAATCAACGTTAATGCCAAAGATGAGGATCAGTGGACTGCTCTTCACTTTGCTGCCCAAAACGGGGATGATTTCAGCACCAAAATGCTGCTTGATAAGAATGCATCCTTAAATGAGGTAGATTTTGAAGGCAGAGCCCCCATCCACATAGCCTGCCAGTATGGCCAAGAGAATATTGTGCGGATCCTGCTGAGAAGAGGCGTTAATGTGAACATCAGAGGAAAGGATGACTGGGTGCCACTGCACTACGCTGCCTGGCAAGGTCATCTGTCCATCGTGAAGCTTCTGGCCAAACAGCAGGGTGCAAATGTGAACGTGCAGACCGTGGATGGAAGGACCTCGCTACACTTGGCTGCTCAACGAGGACACTATCGCGTCGCTCGCCTTCTCATAGACCTGGAGTCTGATGTCAACGTAAAGAATGCGCTCCTGCAGACTGCTCTTCACATAGCTGCTGAAACCGGCCACACAAGCACGTCCAGGCTGCTCCTTAAACACAGGGCAGACATTGAGGCAGCAACAGCAGAAGGATACACCGCTCTGCACTTGGCATCCCGCAGCGGCCACCTCGCAACAACAAAGTTGCTGATAGATGAAAGGGCCAGTGTTCTAGCCAGAGGCCCTTTAAATAGGACCGCGTTACATCTTGCTGCAGAAAATGGGCACTCTGAAGTAGTAGAAGAACTTGTCAGTTCAGAAAGTATCAACATTTCTGACAGTGAAGGGTTGACAGCTCTTCACCTGGCTGCACGAGGAGGGCACACAAAAACAGTTGAGGTTCTTCTGAAGCACGGGGCGCACGCTGACATGCAGAGACCTGCGCGTCAGACCCTGCTACAGCTGGCTCGGCAGAGCAGCAATACCTCTGTTACCATGTTGTTAAGTGAGACTTAAGCAGAAGGGACAGAACTGGCTACCTTTCTACCTGGTGCGAGAAGGCTGCCGGGGCTCGACTCAACAAGGGCTTTCTCCAGTTGTGCAGTAACCCCGCTCCTCAGTGGCGTCAGCCGACTGACAGACCGAGGTGCAACCAGCAGAAGCTACTTGTGTTTGGCGGGTGAGAGCACATGTGGACTAAGGCCAGACAGAAGGTGAAGAACTGGAGTCTGGCGTGCTGTGGTCTGTATCACGCACACTGCATGTGCCCGCCCTGCCTGTATATTGACATTCCCCTCCCAAGGATGTTGTGGGAGAGGGATGCAGCTTGTGGGTTGTCCCCTTGCTTTTTTTTTTTTAAATGTGCCAAACTAATTTAAGAACTAACATTCTCCTTTTTTTTTTAAATTTTCCTCAAAAAAAAAGAAAAAAAAAGAAAAAAGGCATAGATTCCTGGTTTATTGCAATGTATTTTAGGCTGAAAGCCTCCAGCGTAAAATAAACACCACAATCGGCTTGAAATCAATGCGAAAGGGCTAATTAAGATACAGTTAATCATGTTTCAGTGTCAGAAGGTGCTCTGTTTAATGGAGACATTGATTACAGATTTCCATGTACTCAGAATCGACGAGGCAGACTTATTAACAAGGCAGGGCCCCAAAAAAATACATAAGCAGAAGTAAAAGATTTACACTGGTATCTTCATATACAGTACCACCTTGTATTGGTTCTAAGATCAGTAAGCTGAGCTTGGTGCTTAATGGTTTGCCTTAAATGAAAAAGTTAAAAGCTAAAATTCATACTGGACTGTAACTGGATGGTATATTCTAATACACCGTTATACCAATTCATGAAACAATGTTTGGAGGGGCTGATAACTACTAGACTGATATACTGTGTATATAGTATTTCTACCTGTTGTATGCTTTTTTTTCTACTGAAGAAAATAGATTGCTTAGAGTGGGTATGTTTTAATACACCTTTTATTTTCACTCTTTTCAAAGTTCAAATGTGATCTGTTATTAATAAAAGATTGTGTTCTGTATCTGCCTGTATTTTGTAGTTGTTAAAACAACTGGAAGCTCCTTGACCAGGAGCGCCATACAACTGCACTGCATTTAATGATGTTGAAGCCCAAACTGTTGACATGTAAGGATGTCTGCAGTTTTACATTCCCCTTAGCTTTTATGTGGAAGGTAGGGAGCTTTGACTGAATCAGAAGAGGTGTTTACAGACTAAAACCCCAAGTAACCTAGCCTTGACGTCTGTAACGTGTTTGTGTACAACTGGGATGCTTTCCTCTTACGCTCTGACTGTCCAGAGAGTTTAGTTTTCTTCCCCACCTTGAAGCCAAGTCAAATGCTTTGGCATCTTCTGGGTTGACCGGTGGGCTCTTACCCAGACAGAGACCTCACCTCTCCTTGGTGCTGTGGTCCTACCGTGCACGCCACAGAGCAAGAAGCAGCATCATGCTTTGCTCCCACCTCCCTTGACAGCAAAGATGCTCCTGCTCAAGATTGTTGTTGCGCATACCTGGTGGTATGCACACAGTGGGTACATGAAACACTGAACAGCAGTGATACGAATGCCATTGCTACCTCAGTATCTGACTTTAGGTGTTCCTGTGCAAATCTAGACCCATGGAAGTCAAGGCCTTCTTAAAAAACAAAACCCAGCCTCCTGTCAGGGGAGAGGGTAGTAGTTGAGGGCAATAACCAAAGGAGGATGGGTACTTGCGGAGGGGGGCTGGGTCCTGCTATGGTTTGATTACTGCTCCTGGCTCCAAGGAGGTACCTCTAAGTACCTGCATGCAACTCCCCTAGTTCAATTTCTTGAATTTAAGAAGAGTTCACTGCCTTCCTAACAAACATGCATTAAAGAGCAGATGGTGAAGCCATGCTTGTGCCAATTCATGGGGTTACAAGGCAATATACCTCTTACCGGACCATGGCAGTCACAGCAAGCCACCTAAAGGTGCTGACAGTGAAACTTCTCGTTAAACAAACAAAACTGTAATTTTCTTACTGCTTCCTTCAACTTCTTTTGAGACCAATGAAGTTGTCAGGTTTCATTAAGCTGTGCTTAATCCGTCTCTCTTCATAGCAAATTCAACCACAGACCACTTAGTCTCGCAGGTCCTGTGCCACTGTGATTAAACACTTGGCTGAGCCTAGCACACACTTTACCCTTTTATTTCAGTGTCCTCTGAACTGTGAGCTTTGAGATACTGCAATTCCAGCAGTACTTGCCCCAACTGCAAGACAGCTGTAAGACCAGGTACCAGCCGTCTTGTGATTCTGATAAAGGTGTTACATACCAGGCTAGGCAAGGGGAAAGTACACTTATAAAATGCTTTAGAAACAGCTTAAGCACTGCTTCGCCAGTAAATTCCTTCGGAGCCTAATAATAATAGCACATTAGCTTCTAATTAAACATGAGGCCACACTCATGAGTCTGTATTTTCCATGCAGTCTTTCACAATAACAGGCAGTAGCTATGCATTACATAGAAGGCAACACAGCTGGCACGGGGGAAGGGGGGAAAAACCCAAAAAACTCACACACACAAAAAAACCCCACCCAAACAACTAAGGGACATGCTGACATGCTGCCAGTCTTGGAGTGCGTATTTGTCCTTGTGAGCAGGGGCAGGAGAGGTGACCAGGGGTGCTAACTTAGTGCTAAGGCAGCACTTAAGAATTACTGTTTTGTGAAGGTCTCCCGCCGCGGGTGGCTTTCCTGTTTGGCTGTATGCTGCTCTCTGACTTACTGAATTCCCAGCAGGAATGCTACTCTGAAGCTTACAGGCATTTCTTTGCCTCATTCCAATATTAACAACTTTCTTTAAATATAAATAAATAAAGCCAAAAAATACGCCGAATGACCCAATGGCAATATCAAGTTTAGCCGCTACCCACAAAAGACATCCCCCTCCAAAACCTCTACCAAAGGACAAAAGAAATCCCTATACCCTACCATCAGTGCATACTTGCTACCTACAAAAGACATCCCTCTCCAAAACCTCTACCAAAGGACAAAAAAAATCCCTATACCCTACCATCAGTGCACACTTGGTATCACTGGACGTCTTTTCTCTGGTTGAGTTGGAAGGTTGAACTCAGCTGCCCCAAGTCTGAGAAAGAAACCTGCTCCTCACACCACTTTCCATCAGTTTACCTCCCCTGACTTCAGCCCACACCCTGAAGCAAGCCACAGCATCAGTGTGAACCAGCTCCCCACCTGTGGGCTCTGCCCACTCACCCCTCTGGCTCCAGTCCTTGTGCGAACCCCTAAAATGTGCACAAACCCCCACATGCTCGGGAAGCGGGTTTGAGAAGGTGGTGTGAAAGCACAGAGGTCTCTGTTGAGCTGAGCCTTACTCCAGGTCCTGCCTCACTGCTCCCTGGCAGCAGAAAGGGCTGTGAGATAGAAAATAAACTCCGCTTGCTTGCCTCCATAATCAGGTGGAGGTGTCTTGCAGGGTGTCTGCGTACATTGTACTCACCTATTTCAGCCCAAGGAGTAACGAACATAGTAAAAAACCAACACAGTGAGATGGTGTTAGTGGTCATAAACTTCACCTTTCCATCTCGATATGTGATTTTTTTCAACCTGGCCTCAGCCTGCATGCCTGCGGCAGCGTAGCCTGGGTTTCTGCCAGCACCCACCAGTGTCATCCCCATTCCTTGCTCCTCCATTCCAGACTCCACCTCTGGGGAGGGGGGGTGGGGAAGGGGGGTAGTAGCACAGCCCCTGATGCATTACCTGTCTTCACAATAGTTTGTTCCCAGCACTGGGGCGCTTTATCTACCTGTTACTTAGCAAAAGGTGCTGCAGCGCCGTGTTTCTACAGGCCTCGAGAGGACTCAACAAGCCTGTGGTTTGAAAATGCTCGGGGGTGGCTGGCGGCTGAGAAGAGAATTGCTGGGTGATTGCAAAGAGTCCTGGAGGCAAACCTCAGCCCTTTCATTCCTGCCTCCTCTCTTGCACCACCTTGGCTCTGCACAACAGCACTGTAAGAAAAACAAGGCATGGGGGAGGCTGCCCTGCAAAGTCTCCTTCAGCACAGAGGGCTGGGGGTGGGGAGGGTAGTGGGGGGTGGCAGTTCTCCTCCACACTCTTTTAACCCCAGGCTGGGTGGTGTAAGGTGCAGGCCAGCTGACAGGCCACCTTGAAAACCCAGGGAAAGCCTTGGGGTGCTGCAATGCTCTGCTGCTGGGGTGTAGACCTGCCTTATCTCTCCAGCTGCCGCTGGAGCCGGTGGCTGGTCGGATCCTGACATCCCTGCACTGTGAGGAGGGAGAGCCTGTCCCGGGTTACACCCTGCTGCCTTTCCCCTTCCCTCCCCTCTCACACAGGGCAGCTTAGTCCTGTACTTAGGCCAAAACCACCTGTATGTGTGCCCAGGCCTCTGCACAAAGCCTTTGACTGTTTCTGCAACACTGGTTGGGTATTGTGGATGGATGGATGGATGGATGGATGGATGGATGGATGGCCCATGGCACTGGTCAGCTCCCTCCACTCTCCCTGCTTTTGGGACACTTTTTAACCTGAGGGCTGCGGCAAAGTGCAGAACACAGATGCCCCTATCGAGGATCAGAGCCGGGGGAGAGATTCACAACCCAAACAGAGTGCTGATTAAACAGCACAGGAAGCACTTTCAACAGGGGAGAGGCAGAAGGCAGATCCCAACACGTTGGGCTGTTGCGGTCTCTCACTGGCTGAGCGTCACAGGCTGCCGGCAGCAAGACGCAGGGCCAGGGGCAGTGCGTTGCGGCTGGGAGTGGCGCAGGGAGGCTGTGCTGGTGGGGAGGCAGGCACGACACCCAGCTCGGGCTGGTAAGCCCTCACTGCTGCGCCAGGGAAGTCCTGAGCTGGTAGGGAACCATGCGACAGGCACTTGAGAAGAAACAGGATTTTAAATCACCACTACTGCCACCACCTTATTTGCCTTGTGTTTGTGAAATGTCCCAGGAGAGGCTTTCAGGATTTTCTCCGCAATTATGTAGAGCAAAGACCATTTAAGAGCTCATAAAGAGCAACACTCGATCTGCACAGAAACACATGGCTGTGAGAGGCTTGAGGAGAAACATTCACAAGCAAATGGCAGTGGCAATGACAAGGGGAAAGTCACTCTACACACTTCCCTGGAAGGGCAGAGAAAGGCTCATTTACAGGTGCTGCTCCCTGGGGCAGGCTTTGCCCCAAAGGCAGAGAGTAGTCCTTGACCACAGCAGGGATAAGGGCCCACAGGCTGCAAACTCACAGCACACACAAGAGAAAATTTGCCCGACTAGTAGTTACCCTCCCCCTGTCCCTCCCCCCCCCCAATCTCTATCACCTGATCGGATCGGAGGAAATGAATCCCGTCAGAGCCAGTTTTCACCTGAGTTCATGCCCTGACCCTGCCTTAACAGGGACCAGGGCCAACACCTTTCTTTTTATCTACTGGAATAGGATTGCTTTTCTTAGTCCACTAACAGGCAAAGCATGCCCCATCCTGTGCTGCTGTTACTGATGTCTGCCATGTGTTTTAAAACCCCCGGTGAGGCTGGCTTTGCCCCAGCATCATACTACTCTTTGCAGACATACTTGGCTAGGAGCTTAAACAGGCCACAATTATAACGGACATGGGAAATGCTTATCACACCAGCTATATCCAAAAGCTATGGGGTCTGGGCACTTGTAAAACCAAAGTCTAGAATTTCATGTGCTGTGAATATAAAGGCTGACTTCAGCTTAACCTGAAGTCCCCCTTCAACAGCTCACAAAAATCTCCAACGTCTTCCTTTAAAAAAAAAAGAATACACTTTTAAAACTATTCAGCAGACTTGTCTATCCCAGCTTGAAGATACTGCTAGATGCTTTAAAATTAATTTAACCTGACCACCAACTTCCTAAAGCAGAAAAGCTTTTATTCCCTAGTATCTTCCTGCTCAATCCCAATTCCCAAAAACAGCAGCACATCCCTCTCATCAGCATAGCCCTGGATTGCTCTCTTCCACCAACTGCCACAGTGTCTTCAAGGACTGGTGGCAGGCACCAGGCTTTCCCCCACGTAGAAGCTCCTTGTTTTCCCAGACAAGGATGGCCAAGCCCCAGCTGAGCTCCTCCTGAGGAGAGCTATAGGAAGGAAGAGGAGGAGGAAGCTGCATTGCAGAGGTGGTGCTGAAGAGGTAACTGTGGCCTATGGGAGCTGAGCAGAAAAGTGCCATTGACCATGGGGACAACCAGCCAGGACAACCCAAATCTAGATTTGGATGGTGGTTTATTAAGGAAAAGCAGTACTGCTCCACTGTACTCCAGGTGAAACTGCTCTTAGAACCACCCTGTGCTCCTGTGGGCTCCTGACAGGTTTCTCACTGCAGCAGTTCCCAGGGAAGAAGTTCATTTTAGAACAGCAAACCAGCACAGATCCAAAGAGGGCTCCTTTGCCACACAGCTACAACCTGCAGCATGTATCGCCCTCCCTCTCTTTCATCAGGGCAGTGTTTCCCTGCTGGAAAGGTACCAGCTCTGGGGCATTTTCAAAATAAAAAGCTTTAGAGATTTGGAAGCCGAGGGGCTCGCTTCCCATCCTTGGCTCTGCCAGGTTTAGGGAAAAAAAAAAAAGAAAAAGAGATGTGCAGAACTGCTCCTGGCATCCCCTTCCCAGGGGCACATCAGTGCCAAAGACACAGCCCCAGACACGCTTTCGGCAGCGCACCCTTTCTCCTTCCTCCTCATAGGCCCGCCAGGCCTAGGCAGCACTGCAACAGCCCTTTGCCCTGGGTGGTGAGCGTACCTCGGCAGCCTGTGCAGCGTGTGCCAGCACGCACCACGCTACAGGTGGCTCCGGCTCACCACTGCCTGCCTTTCCATCTCAGGAGGCTCCTGCCCAGACGAAGCTGGCTGAGGTTTTCTAGCTGGCTTTTTGGCAGGGAGGTGGTATTGCAGGCGCTGCTGGACTTTCTCCATTTGTTTCTCCCCATCAGTAACCAAAGCAGCTGCTCCAGCCTTAAGCCAGGGTAAAGCCCGACAGTGAAGGCAGTGGTAATTAGCTGTGCTGGCAGCACACCCAAGCGAAGCAAAATGACTGGGTAGTCATCATGGCTCAGGACCAGCCTGTGCCAGCGGCAAAACGGAGGCCTCCCTAATCCTCTCCTTCCTCCCTCTGAGTGTCCCTCAACTGTCAATTAGTTGACTCCTTCCTGCAGAAATTATAAGAAAAAATAAACTGAAAGGCCAACAGATATAGAAGAACACACTCCCTGCCAGTGGAGATGTGAGTCTGAAGGGAAGGCATCCCGTTTTGCCCTTGCCAGGGTGCATGCTGGCAGCTGAAAGGCAAGGGTGAAGCGGATCCAGCTTGGGCAGAGGGTGCAGGTCCCCAACAGTGGCACAGCTAGTCAAGCTCAGCCCCAGAAAGAGACTGTTTTGCTCCATGCTGTTTCGGGGTGGTGGTGGTGGGGCCATGCCCACCCCTTGACAAAAATCTCTCTAGGCTGGAGTGAGGCCAGGAAAAGCTGCTCCAGGGGAGGCTGTCATTCCCTCAAAACAGCAACCCATCTCCAAGGGATTTTATGCACCTGACTCCCATTGAAACCAGAGGCATGCTGACCTAAGGGATTTGGCCAACATTGTGCTTTACACCTGCAGGCATCAGGGACCGCTCCTTCAGAGGCCACCTCTTCTGTTCTCTCCTGCCCTGTGCAGGGGCAGGGCTGGGGGGGACGCACTACAGCACTCTGTGATCTCCCACCAGCCAGCAGACACTGTGCATACTTTAAGGTGCCCATGAAAAGTCCTACAGGGCTTAAAGGCGAGTCGCTTCTGTGTAAAGTTCATGGAACTGTGCTCTGAGGTGTGACGTGAGGGGCCCTCGTGCATGTCACCAGTTTGTCCCTAAGTTCATCCCCAAGTTCACAGACAGGGCTCTCCCTCTGCCCTTTGCTCGACTGCTCCGAAGCAGTTGGTGTCACAGGTTGGCATGAGCATCACAACACGGTGGTACAGTTTCCTGGGGAAGGACCCGACCCACTGATCAGCCCAGTGGCAAGTACACAGCAATGCTGGCTGCTACTGCTGCGTCCCCGCTGCTGTTTGTGAGTAATTAACAGGGACGTGGGACAGGGTGAGGCTGGGCGAGGTAAGAGACCAGAGGCAATAAGGTTGGGATCTCAAGCTATTTCAGCTTTTTAATGCTGCTCTTTCCTCACTGTGATCACAGGGACGGTCGGGTGCCCGTGCATGTGTACCTACCTACACAGGCACACGCGCCGGCCTGCCTGCACACGAGGGCTTGCAGGCACGCACACGTGCCTGCCCTCTGCCTGCGCACACACGGGCCTGCACCCGCACACACACACGCACGAATGCAACATTCATGCCTTCTTTTCATGGTGAAAATAAGGCACCTTCCAAAGCAGGGAGCTCTCAGATCACTGCACCCACTGAACTCACCCCAGCATGAGCCCCCTACAGACAGGGCTGTAATTCTTCACTTGCAGAAGCAGACTACAAACACCAGAGAGGAGGTGGCACTAACATGCAATACTTCGCTCACTCAATCCCACTAGTGCTCAGTACCACAGCAGTTAGCAGCTCTCCCCTTAAGCTGCTCCATCCCAGCTCCCTGTGGTCTATGGGAGCAGCTGGATGGCAAAAAGCTGCCTCAGGGTGTATCCCTGGAGGCTGCCGAAGGTTCGAGTCAGACACATGAGGGCCCTGTCACGACCCTGTAATCCACTCCTATGAAGTATTATGCTGTTGTCAGAAAGAAATCAAATCCCAGCTACAAAAGAAAGAGGAAGAAACACTCGTCGGTGCAGCCACGAACACTGGTGCAGTTGTTTCCATCCAGGTGTTCCCAACCCAGTAAACACAACCTGGATCAGAGCAACATTCCCCAGATTCAGAGCTGTTCCTCAGTTTCCTATGTTAAAAGCCTAAGGAAGAATGAAAACATAATCTAGGCAGTTAGGAAATAAAATACTCCTAGGGAAAATGCCTTCAATGTCCTAGTTACTTAGGAGGAGCTGGGAGTAACTTACTTTTCACCTGACATCTTTGCAGTGGTTTATTCCCCTGCCATCCCCCAACTGCCCTCCTCAATATTCTTTTTAATAACTGTCTCTGATGATGCAGTGACAGTCTCAGGTTGATGCTAAATGGCACTCTTTGATCCATATAGAATGTATTCTTACATACATTGCAGACATATGCATGAAGGCACAGAGTCAGTGGTCAGTTGCAGTGCGAGACTGCTTCTACAGGCAGCAACACATCAAACCTCCTCCTGCTGTTTTCCCAAGATCGCTTCCCAGGTTTGCCTCCCCAGGTTTGCTCTTGCCCGTAAACATGCTCCAGATAAACAAAATTAACTAGAGACCAAGATGCAAGGAAAAAAATTCCAGCCAAGGGGACCGCAGCCCCCAACGAAGCTAGATTTATTTATTTCAGCTAAAAACATCCCCTTGTTGCCTCCTGATGCCTGGTGTGTGCTGGGGGCTCTAAGTAGAGGCCTGGCCACTCCTTGCCACCCACGCAGAGTGGCAGCTGGGTCCCATCAACATGCCAGAGGATTATGGCTTCCTCGAAGGTCTCCTGAGCAGCTTTAATTATCTTCCTTGATCAGATATCAAGGCTCCTCTGCCAATTGCACGTAACAGATGACCCAGCCTGGGGGAAGATTTGCTCCTGGGCAAGGGTGCAGCAGGGTCAGTTGAGCCCCTTCTCAGGGCTACACACAGGGGGAGCAAGCTGCTGCACCTCAGTTCCCTGGGAAGTTTGATTTCTAGGGAGGCCTGTTTTGGGGACAGGTGTGGGATGGCTCTCGAGAGATTCTGGCGCTGTGGGAGGTGGGTGAGCCAGAGGAGGAAAGTCATTGCTACTAGAATCCCAGAGCCAGCCTTAGTTTTTGGGTTTCCCCTCCACTGCCCCGGTGCTTTTAACTCCTTAATGACCTTCCTGCACAACCAACACAATCCTCTTCTTTTGCCCAAAAGGCATTTGGCCGACAACAGTGAAGTTGTCAGGACTAACGTATCTGTTGCCAGCAGAGTTTGGCTGCAGATCTGAGTTGTGACATGGTTAATAAGGAATGATGTTATTAATATTCTATTGTGACATACTTAAGAACACTGGGCTTCCACTGAATATGCAATTGTTGAGGAGCCAAGAAATAATCCTTTAACTACAGATTAAATTTAGTCCTATTTGACATCCCATCCTTCATTCAAGCCATTAAAAGAACCTGGGCCAGGAAACTATCCTTGTTCCTCACCGGAAACACTCACATCCAGCTGAGGTATTTTTCTAATATATATGCAAATAAGAAGTTATGAGGCTCTCCAAGGAATGGCTGCTCCAAGTTAGTGCCTACTTTGTGCCTAGGTTACATTAGGTGCCGTTCCCTTGTCTTAAAAAGGCTACTAAGCTGCAAAAGTATCACTCCCCTCTAACTTTTTGACTCATTCTTGATTGCAAACTTTACCCGGCAGACCTCAAAGGCAGCTCCTAGATGCCTGTTTGCTTGTCCCTCTAAGCAGCAGGTACCAGGGGTGCTGTCACTGCAGGGTGACCTGGCTGTACCTCCTGGGTGCATAGGTGTACCTACGGCCACCACAGATGCCCATGGCCCAGCCTGCCCTTCTTTTCCTTAGGTGTGGCAGCTGCCACTGGAAGGGTGCTTAAGCCTTGCTGTCTTCACCTCCTGCTCCTCATGTGGGTCCTGCCCTTTGAGTTGTCAGTGATTGAATGCATCCAGGCTTGAAGGGTGAAGCCTCAGTGACTCACGGGAGGGGTGGGAAATGTACACAACTGACAGGCCATGCATTTCAGACCCTGGTGCAGTTTTTTCCTCTGCAATGCATCCTGCAGGCTGTACTGTGTGCTCTGGAGGTTGGAGGCAGTGGGTGTCTGCTCCTCTGGAGAAGCTGTTCCAGTGTTTTGTGGGAGTAAGATGCCAACACCCTCTGTAACTGACCCTACCTGTAACCTAGCCCTATCAATGGGCCCTCCCTTCCTTTTCTCTGTGTGGACTTTCTCCTTTTCTCTGCCACCTATGATGCAGGTCCTCTGGAGATCCTTCCTTCACTTCCTCCTGACTTGGCTGGGCAGGCTAAGTTGTTGTGGATCTCCCTCTAGCAGCGCTGAAATGTTGCAAGACCTGGGGAACCTATTGATTCAATGTGGAGAAAGCCTGCAACTCCCGAAACAGGAATGTAGAGAAGGAGGAGGAAGAAAATCAAGATGACAGCTGGGAAAGAAAAGCACAGTGTGGAATTATGCAGCATCCCTGTAACAAAATCAGTTATTCAGGTGCCCTCACAGGCAGCTATTTGCATTATTCATAGGGTATTAATTACACAACTTTTTTTTTGAGTCTCTGCCATTACATCTCAACACCTGCAGCAGGTAGCCCAGCAGCACTTTGCTGCCTCTGCTTCCCCCAACACAGCCTATTCAGTTTTATCTTCCTGCCTAATTATGACAATTACTTTCTTATCCTCCTCTTTTATTTCCCTTTACTCGCATTGTTTGAGCCAGCTATTACAGCTTTAATGTTCTTGTAACAAAGTTGTTCTCTGCAAAGACCCCACCCAAGATGGCACCATGATAACAAGCTGGTATCAGGTAACAGCACTGCCGCTGAAATCAGCTCTCCACCAGGTGTTTTTCTGACAGCTTTAAAAAGAAAAAAAACACACAAAAAAAAAAGTTTGTGGGTTTGTTTTGTTTTTGACCAACTGCTGTGTCTCTCCCTGGCCTCCTCTTAACACCCCTTCCTGCTCAACTCGTGCTGGATGAACACAGATGCATGGCCTCAGAGTTTTTTTCAGAAGTGGCAGGCATCCCACAGGAGGGATCAGCCAACTGCCTGAGCACAGCATCCCAGCTCCTTGAAGCTGAAATCCATGGCGCCAACTGCCTAAGCATCAGCAAGGACTTGTGCTTGCAGCAGGACCAGGCAGGCACTATTGTCTCGTCTCTCCTCCCACACATTCCCCCTTAGAATCATAGAATGGCATGGGTTGGAAGGGACCCCAAGGATCATAGAGTTCCAACCCCCTTGCCACAGGCAGGGCCACCAATCTCCAGGCCTGGATCTACACAAGGTTGCCCAGGGCCCCATCCAACCTGGCCTTGAACACCTCCAGGGATGGGGCCCATCACAGTGCAAGGGGACTGTTTGCAGGCCACAGCAGGTATCGCTTGCTAATTAATTCTTGAAAGAGCCGACAAAGAACCTAAAGATCACATTAGCAAGTGCTGGAAATACAGGACCAAGTCAGAGACTATTAAAACAGGGGTCAGCAACACTCAATCACAGTTCTTTAGGTTACTTTAGGTTACTTATTAAATATACATTTTCACAGCCAGGTGCAATGCAGCACACCCAACTTTAGGCCTCCAACAGGCCACAAGTGTGCAAAAGCTCCCTCAGATGTCAGTGAAGAAAAAAAGAGGAAAACCCAGTGTGTTTCTTCATCCCACCTTCCTCAGACACTGAGCTGTGTCTCTGGGTGACCAGAGAGGGGGAGCAGACTGCCCAGAAGATCCCAGGCCAAAGTAAGGAGAGCGAAGTCCTACCAAGGCTGCCTACACTTTGGTGTTAAAACAGCACCAGGGAAGGCCAATGATAAGAAGCTCCTGAGACATACCTCAGGGTATCACTGGAGTTATGAGAGGATTTTGGTCTAGGAGCTGGAGAACTGGACTCATGGCTGTGTATCTTAGAGTCTCTTGAAGAAGGAAGAGCAGAGCCAAGTATCTCATCTGATGGGTCCTCCTGTGCTGAGTGCTATTTGTGAGAGATTGCTGTCAAAGCTAATAGTCTAATGGTTTGGGTTAAGTTGACCAGGCTAAAGGGCTACACTAGGGTTAGGGCTATGCTTATGGACAAGGACAGAAGGAAATAAAGAGCTGGGTCTACCACTATGTTGGAAGCAAGGAGTAAAGACCTACAGAAAGTGCTGCTGTCTCTAGGGGTAATTAAGCTAGCAAGGCTTCACTGAAGTGGTCTCCTGTGTTAGGGCTGGGGCTTTGGACTGCCCTGTTGGATGACCTGGAGTACAGAGTCATGGAGGCAAGTTTTTGAAGGGCTCTAGATAATTCTGAAACTGGCTGATGATTCCTGGGTATAGAGAAGCTCACTGCTGGAGGGGTAGGTTGGGTGGTCATTTGGTATAGGTGGATCTGAGGAAGCTCAGAACAGAATAAAAGCAGCCTAAAGATGGAGGATAAGGCAGGGTGTCAGCAAGGAATATCAGTACATGCTTTGCATTGGGCCAAGCTCTGCTAAGGGCAAGGTCAGGGTTAAGAACCACAGGATCAAAAGAAATAACCTGAGCAACGCTGCCCAGAAGACAAATGCAGTTACTTGTCCCTACAACTACCATTGGCCTGCATTTGATTCTGTTCTGAGCTTCCTCACAGGAACACCAAACTATTTCCATTTTCCCTCAACAAAGATGTTCCATTCAGTGCTCCTAACACCAGCCTTGCATACAGTGATCAGCCAAGCTTGCAGCTCACTCCTTGTCATAATGAGGATAACCTCTGCTTTTCCTGAGATGCTAACACCCCTCTGACCCCTTGTCTTAAGTCTCCTCTGCCTTTATGCTGCAGTTCCCAGTATGCTAGGTGCAAACCACAATGCCTATTCAATGAGTTGAATCTGCCCCAGAACAATCGACGCTGGATTTTGCACCAGAAGGCACCAGCTCAATTTAGCCTTACAGAAAAATCTCATCCCACTTCTGAGCAAATCAAAACCAATTTACCTCCGTATGATGCAATCCTTATCTTAGCCAGACAGGCTCTGCAGATGCTTATATTATACCAAACTCTTCAGCTTCTGCTCTTAACACTCTGGTCCAGTGGTGTTGAGCAGAACCTAAATGAATTACAATCCTTTTGCCCTGGGTGATGCTAACTCTTAGGTTTTACAGGACTACAGGAACTAAGCAGAAATTACAGTTCTTTGTGACCCAGTTTGAGCCCTAACAATAGGCTCGATACCCTTGCTCACAGATCGTGAGTTGGTACAAAATGGACAAGAACTCCTTCAACCCACACAGTAGCCATCCTACTTTTAAACATGTAGCAGGGTGCAGCACAACCAAACACAAAGCACAAGAGATCTTTAGCCCATGCTGAGCCAAACCCTAACCATCACGCCTTCTATCATGTTGTGTTGTTTTTTGTTAAAACACACCCAAACAAATCAAAGATCCATGTTTTCCTTCAGGATGCCACCCTCAGTTCTGCTTGTTTAGCCTTGTAGGCACGCACACATATTGACCCATAGCAGGTCTCTGGCCCCTTCCCTTTCCATGTGGTCCCTCAGACACAGGAGCCACAACCCCCCACCCACATAGCACCAGTGCTAATCAAAGCCCAAAGGCAGTGGAAACGCCCCAGAAAGCTATGGGCAGGGCCTGGGATTCATTCAGCAGGAGCTGAGGAGTTTCCTGTTTTACTATGAAGTAAATTCGAGGGCTTGGAATGAGAGTCTGTGCAGCATCCTCAAGGGCTTAATTGTTTTTCATAAAGGTGAGTTCCCAGAAGTACTGTGGAGACTCAGGATTAGGAACTGCAGGGTCTGAGGAGCCCAAGTGAGTCACAAAGCTCAGATAAGTGGGAGGAGGGCTGGCAGATGTAGATGACTCTTGGATTATTCTGGGATGAGGCAGGGACTCCTACAGATGTGTAAGGGCACATGCTTAATGTTGGAAGAGGAGCCTGTTTTCCTGCTGTAATTGGCCAGGTGGGCAGGCAGGACGGGAGCTGGTGTCACCCTTGTGGGGTCATTGAGACCTTCTCACCATCTCAGCAAAGCACTATCTGGCCAAACTCACCATCAGCTCTCTCACGGGGCCTCACAGCTCCAGCAGCAAATCTCCTTTTTCAGGCCATGCTGACTCTTCCTTGCCCAGTGCTAACATACTTCAGCAGCTCCATCCAGCATCTGGTGTCTCCTAACCATGCTCTGGTGAAGAGGAGCCACTCACCACAGCTGCCCGCAGTCCTCTATTACATATCAAAGCAGGAGGATTGGGCAGGATTAGGGATCAAAACAATGCATTGAAGATCTCAGTCTGCTTCTGAATCATTCAACGCTTGGAGGCAAGGATTAGAGATGGTGCCACTGGAAGCCAATAGCTCCCCTGCTTTTTTTCTGGGGCAGGGAGAGTTGGCTGGGATGCTACTCCATGGCAGGGTAGTTTTTAAATATAGGGTTGGCACTTCGGCCCAAGCTCTACGCCAAATGATAAATCCTGCAGATTTGCATAAATACTGGTGTCAGTCTGGATGGCTTCTGTGTAACTGTGGGGCATGTGTGGATCTCCTGGATATACAATAGTAGAAGCAAATAACTTAATAGGCCTGTTGTGAGTAAAGCCTGCTTCAAAGGCTGGAGTTGAAGTCCTGATTAAGAAAACCAAGGGATGAAGAGCTAAGCTGATTTACACATTTTGCAACACCTCCCAAGGTAGAATGAAGGCTGCTGGTAATAGCAGCAAGCGTCTCCTGGTTTGTCTCGAGGCACAAATTGTTATCCAGGCAAACACAGGCAAGCCTAGAACCAGGCTTAATGTTGGGGGAAGACTACAGGGACAGAAGACTTCTTCATCGTTGTTTTCTCTGAAGCTTAGAGCATTACAGTGGATGGTGCCCTTGCAGGAGCTTACTGATGTGCTCAGCGCTCAGTGCCTGGCTGGTACCTTGAGTTGATCAGGGGCTGCAGTCAGTGCTCTGGAGCGGTGCTCAACAAACCACCTTTTTGCTCAGGCCCAGGAGGTCCATGGGCATTAGTTCACCTTAACACCAGCAAAGCCACCTGCCTTCACAAGGCTACCCAGCAGCACCTTTGCTCCCACCCCCAGCAGATAGAGCCACCCAAACATAAACCATCCCTCCCCACTCCCATGGCACCACCTGGCCAGGAGTTTTGCCCCTTGCTCCTACTCCATTTTTACCCCATGCTGTTCTGTGCCCCAGCTGTGCCCTGACACCCACTAGACAAGACACATCATACACAGGCCTGGGAGCTGTAAACTTGCAGAGTACACACAGTTATTCTCCTCCACTCCCCCAACAGGCAGCGTTGGCCTAGGTGATCTTTCTGAATTTTTCCATTCCCAATTAATTCACTTTATAAGTCTACAATATATTCTTTTAAGCTATAAAGATGACAAAGCTTCAACTAGTAAGGTTGTTGTATTGTAAGGTTATCTATTACATGTTTGGAGAACCTCTGTTGACTCTCTGAATAATTGCCCTTCTGCTTCAGGTTACCATTATTGGAAAGGCTATTGAAGCACATGCCCAACGTGAAGCAATACCAACTACAGTTTATAAATTAACATTTTATTGCAGTAATCTTTCCCATGAGAGGTACCTCTGACTCATTTATGGACCCTTGTCCACCTTCATGTGCAAATGTAATGCTCATGAATTTTAGCAGATATTGGAAGTGCTCGCTGGGGTGAGAACAGCCTGCTTTTCCTGGCCACAAACATAACTACAACGGCACTAACATTTTTTTCCACCCAGCTCTTTTTTTTTTTTTTTTTTTTGTAATCCTGCCTTCTTATTTAATAATAAACCAGGCTGTGAACAGACTGACTCATCTTGTGTTTTCTCAAAATAGCGAGAAGTTTTATTTATTTTTTTCTTAATCAGTAACTACCTGAGAGAAAGGAATGCCTCATAAGATAAAGGCATTTAATTAGTTTGTTTGCTGGTAAGGAAAAAATACGTAGGTGGATGTGGGCAAAGTGCCAAGCCAAAGTGGTCTGGCTTTACTGACAGTTCAGCAAAAGAAAAAAGATCAGACGTCATGGAAAAAATTACTCCCTGAACAGGAAAAGCTGGACACGGTGCATACCTCTCCTCATGATCTAGCTTTGTAACAGTAAAAGGAACCACTAGCATTAGCTAACAGAACGTGCTTAGGGTGTAAAAGGGTTACAAAACATCAAAAGCCTAGCCGAATCGGAGGACTTTGCCAATTATGAGGGATTTCTTTCAAATGTCTTATTTTTCATTATTATTATTATTATTAATATTATTATTCTTACAAGAGCAAAAGTGAGTACTCCTTCGCATCCTGAGCCAGCACAAAAGCCAACGTGTCAGCGCTGTTCAGGGGCACTGTGAACATCTGGCCACACGACACAGGTTTCAGGGCAGACTCCCACATTCGGCTACTTTCATTTATAGTTCGGAGCGCTCTGCAAAGCAGGGCACTTTTTGTAGACGGGTTAGCAAACAAACAACACTGTATCAATCAGCCTCATCTTGATTTTAATGCTTTTCACATTCCTGCGGACGTGAAACACCTGAGATACAACCTGCTGGAATCCCAAAGCACAAGCAAACCCAGAGAAGCCACAGAGAGCACAAGCCTGTTTAGGCTTTGGCCATTCTTGCTCAAGGCCACATTCAAATTGCAACTGGACATACTTTGTACTCTGTTTGCAGCTGGGTCCTTCTGCTCCACTGCTGCCAAGGAGCTGTTCCCCCTGCTTCAGTGTGTGCTGCACCCTGAAGTGGGAGCGTGTCCATCTCTACTGAGCTCCTCTCTAGGGACTGCAGGGCATCTCAGACAAAGCCCTCCAGCTGGCTGCTGCATCAGGAAAATCTACCAGCATGTTTTGGACACAGAATCTTACTGCTAGTCACCCTTTACCTTAGAGACTTTTGTCCCAGATAACAACTGACCTGCTCCATACCCTTCCCGAAATCCATGATTCTTATCGCAGTGACCTGGCTTATTTTATGATCGCTCAATTAAGTCCCACCTTTGGATTATTAAATCAGTTGCTATTTTCCAGGACACATACTGCATTAGCCAGTCCATTATTAGCTGCCTCCCATTTCTGAGATGAGTTGTTCCTACTGTGTTGGAGGAACCTGGCTGCTTGACTGCTTCTCCAGAAGACCTTTGGGAAAGCAAGATGCCTGCTTACTGCATGGTCCCATCCCTCAGATGGACATGATAGAAAAAATAATAAATCACATCCATCCCTTCTCACGCCACAGGGGTCTGTTACAGGCCCTTCTATCATGTTGCCTTGGGTTTCCCTTTTATAACTGGAAGGTTTGTGCACATGACCCGCATGAGTTCTTGTAAGGAACTTAGTGAGTTTCTTCACAGCCACCCACCACTCAAGTCCAGGTGTATGTACAGTGCACATTTCTACACAAGTCTCCAGAACAAAACAAACCCAGGGGAAGGCATCTAGTTTTGAAAGCCAGGTCTGACATTTCCAGCTGCTGTTAGTGATGTCACAAGGACCCACTGGATGGGAGAGGACAGAGGTAGGAACAGAGAAAAGGAATTTACAGGCTGAACCATGAGCAGATCAAAAGTTTAAAAAAACCTAGCAGGTGGGTAGTCTGCTCTCCAACTGGCAAAGAGAAACCCATCTCTCACCCTTTCCTCTCCCACAGGATTTTCCATTGCATACACTTGTGCCATTACAACTTCCACTTTCCCCACACCCCAGCAAGGCTTCCCACTTGTGCCCTTGTGCAACTCCCATTTCCTTGTGAGACGGGCTGGGAAACCTACCTAAATAGACACCAACTGGCTCAGCACTTCTGGCTGCTGAGCCAGTAACACCGAAGGTAATGCCCACACCACAGGCTAAATGGGTGCAACTGCCACCCAAGAAGGCATGTCTCGGGCACCAGTGGCAGCTTGTGTCCCTCAGCACGGCACCAGCAATCATCCATGCTCCCAGGCAGGGTTTGCAACTTGTTATTTTATCCCATATTGCCATTGCATCAGGGCTGGTGTCAGGCACTTCAAACCTTGGCTGGTTACTTTTCCTTTCTAGGGTGCCAAGAGGGGTGGAGGGGGGGGGGGGGAGGGGAGAGCAAGGCTAACTCTGAAGTTTCTCCTCTGTGAGAAATTAAATCCTGGGTTAATAAATCTAGTTTTACCCAATCTGGGTCCCCAGAGTGAGGCTAAAAGCAAGGTCTCCCTACTACCTCTTGGCCAGATGCTGCCCTGCCAGGGAACACAGGCTCCTCAGAGTTAATATAGGCCTTCCTATTTTATATCATCTTCTCTGGGTCACATCCCCTCTGGCAGAATCACACAGCTATCGTTTTGCGACACAGAATCACAGAGTTGTAGGGGTTGGAAGGGACCTCGAGAGATCATCGGGTCCAACCCCCTGCCAAAGCAGCTCCCTAGCTCATACTGCACAGATAGGCGTCCAGATGGGTCTTGAATATCTCCAGAGAAGGAGAGTCCACCACCTCCCTGGGCAGCCTGTCCCAGGGCTCTGTCACCCTCCCTGTGAAAAAGTTCCTCCACATGTTGGTGCAGAACTTCCTGTGCTCCAATTTGCAGCCATTGCCCCTTGTCCTGTCTCCATTGACCAAAGAAAAGGGGCTGGCCATTTCCCCCTGCATCCTATACTTAAGATATTTATAAACATTGATTAGGTCCCCCCTCAGTCTTCTTTCCTCCAGGCTGAACAGCCCCAGCTCTCTCAGCCTTTCCTCATAGGATAGATGTTCCAGGCCCTTCATCATCTTTGTAGCCCTTCTCTGCACTCTCTCAAGGAGATCCCTGTCCTTTTTATACCTGGGAGTCCAGAACTGGACACAATACTCCAGGTGGGGCCTGACCAGGGCAGAGTAGAGGGGGAGGATCACCTCCTTAGACCTGCTGGCCACACTCCTCCTGATGCACCCCAGGATCCCATTGGCTCTCTTAGACACCAGGGCACACTGCTGGCTCATGGCCAACTTGTCATCAACCAGGACCCCCAGGTCCTTCTCCACAGAGCTCTTCTCCAGCAGGTCAACCCCCAGCCTGTACTGATATCTGCGGTTGTTCCTCCCCAGGTGCAAGACTCTACACTTGCTTTTGTTGAATTTCATCTGGTTTCTCCCTGCCCAGCTCTCCAGCCTGTCCAGATCTGGCTGGATGGCAGCACAGTGTTACTGCATGTCAGCCACTCCTCCCAGCTTTGTATCACGTTGCCTGTACACACAGAGGCATGGACGTCCTTCCTCTCCTGCCATTATCCTACAGGCATGGACATCCTTCCTCTCCTGCCATTATCCTCCACACACTGGTGAGCTTCTCCCTCTGCCACAGCCACAGCTGCAGTTTTTCACCAGGGAGTACACCTGTGCATGCATAGCTCCCATCACACAGGGCTAGGGCTGAATTTTTCCTTGCTAGACTGAGTTTGAAAGATGAGTCTCTAGCACAGATGTGGGAAACCTTCACCCTGCAAGGCTAACAACTGCCCCAGGCATAGCCTGGTGCTCTGTCCCATGTCTGTTCCCCATCCTTTCTTTTAATGCTTCTCCAATCTTCATTTCCACCTCTTTGTCCCAAAGGATAGAATCATAGAATTATCTTGGTTGGAATCATAGAATCATAGAATTATCTTGGTTGGAAGGGACCTTTCAGATCATCAAGTCCAACCATTAACTTAACCTGCCAAAACCACCACTAAACCATGTCCCTAAGCACTACATCTATCCATCTTTTAAATACCTTAAGGGATGGCGACTCCATCACCACCTTGGGTAGCCCATTCCAAAGCCTAACAACCCTCCTGTGAGGAAGTTTTTCCTAACATCCAATCTAAACCTCCCCTGGAGCAACTTGAGGCCATTTCCTCTTGTCCTATCACTTGTCACTAGGGAGAAGAGGTCAGTCCCCACCTCTCTACAACCTCCCTTCAAGTAGTTGTAGACAGCAATTAGGTCTCCCCTTGAGCCTCCTCTTCTCCAGACCAAACAGCCCCAGTTCCCTCAGAGGTTCCTCATAACACTTGTCTTCCAGCCCCTCACGAGCCTTGTTGCCTTTCTCTGGACAGGCTACAGCACCTCAGTGTCTTTTCTGTAGTGAGGGCCCTAAAACTGAACACAGTACTCAAGGTGTGGCCTCACCAGAGCTGAGTACAGGGGGATGATTCCTTCCCTAGCCCTGCTCACTATACTGTTCTTGAGACAGGCCAAGATGCCGCTGGCCTTCTTAGCCACCTGGGCACACTGCTGGCTCATGTTCAGTTGACTGTCACCCCCACGTGTCACCCCCAGGTCCCTCTCTGCAGGGGAGCTTTCTAGCTACTCTGCCCTAAGCCTGTAGCACTGCCAGGCATTGTTGTGACCCAGCATTCTCTGGGTACTCCTGCTTCCCAGCTCCACATAGGTTGATGCTTGGTTTGGGACAGCTCAGTGCCATGTGGTTGCTATGGCGTGCCCTGACGGCTCTGGAATCAGCAAGTTGAAGATAGCTGGTGTTGCAGGATGGGAAGTGCTGGGCTCAGGAGAGGTGGGCAACAAGGGCCAACACAGCCCACCTGCCACAGAGGTGTTCATATCGTAGGTCTGTAGGCACCTTATGGGGTCCAGGAGATAAGGAAATACAGATGGGTGTGCTACTGCAAGAGCCACTGATACAGTACAGGAGAGTCCTCTGTGGCCCCAGGTAAGGAAAAGGTTTCTCACCCCACTCTAGTCAAACAAAAGACTTTTCCCCTCTCCATATTCAGCCCAGCTTAATCTTCACTGCACCCACATACAGTACTTAGCCACGTTATTAAGCCTTTGTAGACTGCAGCAGACACACACTGCATTATGTGAAAAATATAGGAATTAACATAATTGGTTTTAAACATGGCACAGTCTCCAGCTTCAATTAAATACTTAAAGTGAAAGGTATGCATGGGAGATAATGGTAGGAGTATAAAAATGGCACCAGGCAAACAGCTCTTAAAGAACATGAATTTCTGGTTGAGGGGAAAAAATAACCAACAAAGAAAAAAAAATCAAGAGGGGAAACCTGACAATGTTTACATTATATGAAACATCTCCAAAATAATTAATGAAACTTTTGTTGTTAAAATTTATATTATATAGATAGATTTGAGGATTTAAAAATCCTCCAGTGTTCCTTATTTTTATTCATTTCAATAGCATGTTTTGATACATATGTCAATTCTATTTTTATCTTGAAAAAAAATCATCAGATTTGTCCAATCAAATGTTAGAAAGGAACAAGGTGAAAGGAGAAGAGTCAAAAAGCTGGAGGAAATGCTGAAGAAAAAATACTTATCTTTGCCAAAGCACAAAGTAGAATATGTAAAAAATGCCAATAAAAATGAAACAGGAATGAGGATTTCATTTTTTGTTACATGTCATCTTGACATGACTATAAATTCTGAGCAAACTAAAAGTTTTGCCCATAAAAATAACCACCCCAAGCCCACTGCAAAAAAAAAACAACATAACAAACCAACAAAAAATGCCCCAACTCCTCATATCTTCCTCCCCATCAATGATTATGTGGGGGGAAATGGTGAATTTCCTGTTCATGGGAGAGGCAGACTGTGTTTTAAAGGTATAAGGAAGCATCATAGGACGCGTACTGACTGCTGATGGAAAGAAAAGAGAGGGAAGAAGATTGGAAAATCTATCCCTTGAAGAGGAAGCCCGACAAAGTGAAAACAGAAGAGTACAGGTGTACCTGGGAACAGGAAGCTGACTTAACAGCCTGTGAGCAATGAGGAACATTCCCAGTCCTCGACACAGAGTAGCAAGCCCATGCTTGGCTTTCACTTCAGTGTCTCCCAAGCTGAAAGATTAGTTAGCTAATAACTTGCGCGTTTCCTGTACCGTTCACTTGGGAGCAGCATCAGTTACTTATCATCAGAAGTTTTATTTAGACACCAAGTAATAAGCTCGTCATGTAAGTAGGTCAAAGGCCTGTCTATCCTTCATAAGACTTTTACAGTTAAATATTGACATAGAGGAAAGAATTCAGATCTGGGACACTTTTCATTCTTTCAGCTGTACCCAAGTATTTTTCACACAGCGTATCACTTTCTCAGTGCCATTCACACATACTTATTTCTTTTCCCCCTTTAGCTCATCTTTTGCCTGGAAAGACAGCTTGACTTCCCCTGTCTGTTCGTGTGTTGGCTGAATGCAACCCTCCATATTATCCTCTGTACCATGTATATGTTCAGCAGAGGGCTGTGCTGCATCCACCAACTTGAAGACGATAAAAACCTTCTTCCCACCAACTGCGGTCAGACAAAGAGCCCACTGACAGAGTGGAATGACTGGGCTCCTTTATACATACACAGTCTGGGTTTAGAGGAAGAAAAAGGAAAGACAGACAGAAAAAAAGCCACCAACCAGCAAACAATACTCCCACCCACCCCCACCAGCTATCATGAGGACAGAACATAATGGCACTTGGAGAAGGTGGTTTATCCTCAAGTTTTGCAGAACAGGGCCAGCTTGGGTGTGAAGGTCTCTGAAGCAAGGGACAGCTTTGAAGGACCTCATTTCACAGGGCCAAGTATGGGGGAGGGAGAAGGATTGGGAGGGGAAGAAGAGTCCTGAGCCACCACTGAGTCACGCGACACCAACAGCAGCTCAAAAAAAACCCCAAAACCCAACCCTTAATACCAACAGCAAGAGCTCCAGGTCCCCTTTTGCTCTGAGGTTGGGTGGGAGTGATACCAGCCCTGATGTCTCTGTGTGCACATATGCATACACATGGATTTGTCATCAAATGTGCATGAGCAGTCCTCACCAAGGACAGCTTATCTGCAAGACACCTATGAGAAAATGATAAAGGCCAATGTAATCACACCCGCTTGTCTCATCGCTGGGTAAGTATTGTGGGATTCATGCTGAGTCCCCTAATATTCACCTGAAGCCACCTGCACCTCTCCGGAACTGAAACACCAGATGCTTACATGCTAAATAACACTGCTCAAAATAAGGAAGAGTTTTCTGTTAAAGGAAGAAAAAAAGTCAGTTTTAACAGAATCAAAATGTTTTGATATAAATGTTTTCAAGACAGGAAGAGACCAAAAAAGTTTTCAGGTTAACAAAATGGAACAACAAAATTGTTTTGATAAGATTATTTTTACTTAAACTATGTTCTGTATATTAAAATACCTTTAGCTGTGTAATGGCAAAGCATAAGATGTCCATGCTACCAAAGTGAAAGCCTTCTGGAGAATTTTCATTAGGAATACGTGAGTTCTGTTTTGCAAGAAATGTGGACTTTTTATTCTCACACAGGATTTAAATGCCTACATTGGTCTTCAGAAAAGAAGTACTAATTTCTCAGCAGTTCCACCACTAAAAATATGCTTCCCTGATTAAGTTCCCTGATAACTCCTGCAATAAGGGCAGGAACCAGATAAAGGTGCTTTTCCTCAAGGAGGGGGGCTGGGATGGGACAGTGTAACACATACTTGCTCGGGAGAGAGTTAAAAAAAAAGGTAAGACATCTTTCCACAATTGCATATTGCTTAGACTGGACAGAACAGATTGAAAAGCCACACAGAAAAGTCAAGTAGCACATACCAAACCCAATTAATTTCTCACTTTCCCACAGAGAAAATTGGCTATTGGGCGTTTTCATCTCCAAGTCATTACATCCCAACCACTCACAGGATAAACTTCAGCTAATGAGATCACAGTCTCCCAGTTTTTAATCCTTACACATCATTTTAAATTTACACCAGAACACCAAAAGCTCCTTGACACCGACAGCTTAATTTGCTGTCATTGATCGCTCCCCTGCCACTTTAATCAGATGGGCTGCAGTGCCAGAGCCCCACTGAATGCTCCCTGTGGTGTAATCTTGGGTGCGTAATACTGCGTTTTATATTAATAAAGGCTGATATCACCATGATGCACTCCTGAGGCAGATAGGAGATGCTGAAATGAGTGGAGTAATGAGGAACCCCACCCTTTCCATATATACTTGTTAATAACTGGTTTCCCTTAATAAGGCTCCTCTAAAGGACAGGCCTTTTCCTTCCCAGCAGCCATACATAATACCCACATAAGCATAAATGGAGACATTTCCTTCCAAAGCATTGCTGTTACGCAATGCCAAAAGGTATATCTCCATCAAGCCAGGGGCATGGAAAGAAAAACAATAAAAGTATATCTTAACCTTACAAAAGCAAACTCAAAGTGGGAACCATCCTGTCTGTGGACAGGATAGACCTCACAGACAGGACATAACCATTCCCACACTCTCGACATGCATTTTTCCAAAGGTTCCCTCTTCTGAGAAGAGGGGTCAGAAAGTGATTTGTGCCCACAGCGTCATGGTGCAAATCCCACTGTCATTACTCATTTCAGGACCTGGGCTGGACAAGGAAGAGCAGCAGCTGGGCTGTAGGTGCTCCCTGCTGCACAGACACCAGCCTCCAGCAGAAAGGCAGAGCACAGGGCGGGACAAACAGCTGCAGCTACATCTCCCAGAGCTCATCTCTTGACATCCTCGGTCAGAAGTCTGTTACGCACAATCAACAGAAGAATCAAGGCCAAAATTTGCACACTTTACCTTTGGGTTTGTTTTTTTATTTTCATTCATTTCCTGCTAACTGGTCTAGAAGTCCACTGTGCAGCCTGGCTTTGCTGTAAATCAAATCCTGTTTCCTTTTGCTTTGCTATTGCCACAGAGCATGACGTTTCCTCTCAAGCCCTCCTAGAACTTCTTCTCCCTTCTGTGCTGGCTTACATGTAAGTTAATTGGAGAGACATCATCAGCCAGGTGAAGTAAGGTTTGAATACTGTGTGTCATATCTCTCTGTCTGTCTGAAAGATAAAACTGGGTGGAGCCCAGGGAGGAAAGGAGAGCAGAGGGGACCTAGCATGAGGCAGGTGTGACAGGCCCAGGAGGGAAACACATCATACAGGAGGGGGAGAGATGCACACAGCTCCTTGCCCGGTGCGGTGAATGGGGAGTGATGGGAGGATAATGAGAGCTCTGGTATTTAAGCTAGGTATGCAATCCATCCTTGCAGGGAGATGGCAGAATGGGGGGAGAAAGATGTAGGGAACTGAAAATCCCTGAAATAGAGGGGTGGGAACACAGCACTGACATAAAGGACTACCCAGGCTACTAAAAGGAGTGCAGTCATACCAGAGTCCTACCCCTAAAAAAACCCCAGCTCAATCCCCGCCCCCCCCCCCCCATCAAGCCCAAAGAAAAAGCCCACCTCTTCTCATCTGCATATTGAAAACTTTGGTCCAGATCCTGAAAGCTGGGCCACAACAGGGGAGCCAGACCACCCCTGTGGAACTCCAGAAAAGCCAGCAAAACTCAGGACAAGCCCTGGACTTGGCATTTAAGGTGCAACGTTAATTTGGGGAGAGGTGCAGGAAGGGTCTGACATACGTCTGCAGATCAGAGACAGATGAGAGGCCTTCAAGATGCCTTCAGCTGGAGGTGGGTGGCACCTGGGCAGTAAACAGCTATCTCTCCACATGAAGAAGAGTGTCCACAAATACCAGAGTTCTACCATTACTGATCTTGAGAAAGCGTAGGAAGACCCCCAGGTGCACACGAGCCCCAAACCTACACAAACAGAGCAAGACATGCACCTGCCTTCAGCAAACTGTGACACAAGGCTGGGGCCTCAAGGCAAGGCAAGCACCTCACACAAGGCAAGCACCTCAATATTGGGTGGGCCTGTGCTCAGGCACCATCATTCTCCCCCTCACCACCCAGTAGTGGGGGTAAAAAGCCCAGCAGGACTTTTGAGGAGGAGTGGGTGAAAGGCACAGTCCCAGTTGCCTCCAGTTTGCTTGACCACTAGTATGGAAAGGCAGGAAAGATGAAATGAAGGAACAAGATGGACAAACCGACCATGATCACTCCAATAGGTATCAACCTCCACGCAGCATTGCCTAACTGCTGTGGCAGTTTTGGTAACACGGCACAGGACTGGAGGGGCTTGCAGAAGGGCAATGTGCAGAGGCCCACAAGGTTTTGTCTCCTCTATGAGAGGATGGGTCACGTCCAGGTGCCCTGCCAAGCCTTGCCTTGACTCAGCAAAGCTGTGAGCACGATACACGCACCCAGACAAGCTCAGAAAGTACCTTGTGCTTGTCACACAGAAAACACTATGGCAACTGGAGGGGAACACAGGAGAGCCAAATCCTGAGGTGATTACTCTGACCTTACTCAGTGGGAATTTTGCCTGAACAACAACTGAGTAATGACTTTGCGTGTTGGCACACACATGACACACCATTGTGTTTTATATGGGAGTTGTCTAGATTTCTAATTAGTTTGCACTTGTCCTGGTTGTTTTTTTGACAAAACAGCACTAGACAAGCCTATTTTCTTCTATCCCCACCTGTATTTAATAGCATCTATGATGCACCAAGAAAATACCCGGGGGGACCTAAATCCATGCTGCAATGGAGGCAACCTGAGTGCAACCTCACTGTGGGCTCTCGGTGCACTCCAGGGATGGTGGCAGGGAAAGCCAGACTCTGCTTTGGACTACAGCATGGACAGGATGCCTCCACCAGGCACAGGCATTACCATGCACAGCCAGGCTTTATCAATCAACCCCTGTCCCATAAGGTGCTGCAACTATGCCAGCTGAATGCAAAGATGTGACCCTGTGCTGTTTTTGCTGAGTGCTGTGGGGACAGCTGGCATTCATGGGGCAAGGAAGGCACTCGAACACCAGCTGCTCTCCCCGATTTCAGCTCTGCTCACAAGCAGACATTTACCACCTGGAGCATATTCACGAGGCACCTCTCAGGACAAGCGTCCCTAGCACTGCCTACAGACGGACAGATGCCTTGTCCTGTTTGTAGTTTGATGCATCTCCACCACTACCACCACGTTTGGGAAGAAATCCTAAAGCAGCAGTGTCTCTGAAGTGGCTGCGCTTCAAGACTCGGAGGCTGCCCGACCTCCTCCCCACCGCAAGCAGCGGCACACCCTGAGGCAGGCCTGACCCATGATGACTGGTCTCCTCAGCCTGATTTCCTGGTCAAAGTTCTGACTCCTCTGAGCACACACTGAAGTTATTATATAACACCCTCTAAATGCTGCAAAGTGTTTCAGCATCACTCAAACATTGTTTCTGAAGATGGTGTGGAAAAACCAAACCAAAACAACCCTGTCATCCCCACTGACCTTTGTCACCAAAAGGTTCTGCAGAATTTGTTCCAGCTGAAGCTGAAAGGAGAAGAGCATATGATTTACAGGATGGCTCCTATTTCTTTGAACAGACAGATATTCTCCTTGCAGGAACCTGCAATTTTATTTCTAAACCCAAAGGAAGATGCGTGTGTATAATTATGCAGCAACGTGCTTCCAGTCAGGGATTTAATAGTAAGATACAGAAAAGAAAAACACCACGTGTGTCAAATTAAATATTGTCCTTATGAAACACAGTGATAACAACAGATCAAAGCAGAGGCCAGAGCGCGACGCGTACTCCAAACAGCCCTAAGTGTCACATCGCTCTGTACCACAGGATGGTTCGCACCCCTCCCACAGCCTCGCTGGAGCTGACAGGAGAACGAAGAGCAGCCGAGCCCAGTGTGCCATTCAGTCTGAAACCTCCACCTGTTGTGACAAGTGTGTTGTTACAGGAGATACACTGCAAACATTCGACACCTTTAAAATCTATTTTGATCTTCAGATAAAATCAGTTTACTCAAACAAGATCAGAAATTGCAAAGATCTTGTTACCAAGGTAAAGGGGAGCAGTTCTAGAAAAGCTTTCAAGGGCATGGGTCAAGCATGCAATACCAAATTTAATAGCAGCAATTTAGGATGCTGTTTGCAACCCAGGCCTTTGCACTGCATGGCCAGCCACCATCAAAGCTGCAAAACAGACCACATTCTGGTGCCTTGACCTCACCAGGGCTGAGTTCACAGACTAGCTCAGACACTGTTACGGGCTATCATTTAGCACTAAAACAGCCAAAGCATGCATGCACCATCTCTCTGCCACCAAAGGCCAACCTTTGATGCCAAAAGCTGGTTTGCCCTTAAACCACTATGGGGATTTCTGCTCTGAATGCGGTTTTTAACCTCATTTTACTGCTTAACTGGCACAATTAGCAGTGCGTCCAAATAAAGAAATAAGTGATGCAAGCAGCTATAAGTGGATTGGCATACAACACCCAAGGGGTTCCTTTCCAAAGTATGGAGGAACTCAGACTTCAAAACTGACCAAATGAGTTGAACTTCGAGGAGTTCCTGAATTCCTGCTAATTTTGAGCAACTGGCAAATTTCCTGTCCAGTTTGAGCGCGGGGTGATAAACATCCCTCCAGTCTCATCAGACATACTTTTTGGCAATACAGTTGGTATTGTAGAACTTGCTCTGTCATCTGGCACTTTGCCAGGTAAGTATGTGTATGGATATAACTTTATCTGGCAAGGAAGTTTACACCAAATCTATTTCTGAAGTTACCACACAGGGTAACTCACCTACCTTGCAACAGGATATATAAATCCCTGCATACATAAACTCTTAGGAAGAAAAACCCCATTACTCACTTGGATTTTGTCATTGTTTGACTGCTTTACAGACTACATACAGGAGGCAACAAGCGTACGTGAATAGTTCCACAAAAACTTCTGTGCTGTTTTCATACACCATAAAAGACACACAAATTTATTTGCTGACCAAAATTTTTTTGAATTAAAAATCAGTCTGGCCTCAGAATTTATTTTATATTTTATTTTGCAGTTTTGTTTTTTTCTGGTCATCTTAACACCACCTTTCGAAGATCAGTCATATAGTACAGATACTCAGGTATAACATGCCTTTATTGTTTCTTCCTGAGCTGAACAGCTAGGTTTTTCTGATATATTTCCTACCCATCCAAACCATACATCCTCAATGCAGATGTTTTTCAATGCAGATGTTTTTCAACACAGAAGCTTGAAAGGACAGAACATACCCTAATTTCAGTTCTGACTAGACACCTATAAGTTCAGTAGCAGCAACTGACAGGGTCTAATCTGAAGCATTTCTGGACCAATTTAGAAAAAAAAAAGGTTTATATTCAGCATAAAAACATATAACCCTCTCAACAGGCAGGAATTACAAGTTTCATTCACCTGTAAATACCTACCTATCTGTCCATATCTGTAGAGATACAGAAGAGTCACCTTCCCTAAGCATTAACCCCTGTACTTTTTTTCAAGGCACTGCTGTGCTGACAATGAGCTTGTGCTTATATGAACTGCTCCCTTTGCTTCACGCTTCTATACAACCCAGCACTGCCGATAATCAAGCACTATGATCAAAAAATTAAATTCTCCCCTCCCCTCAAAAATTCCAAGTATTTTAAGTGTGGATGAGTACTTTGTCTGGGAAGCAGGAAGGCAATGTGTCAACAGACAAGTTACCATCCAAAAGCATTAATGTTTAGGGCAGAAAAACAGATGTGGCAATAAAAGTCTTTTGAGGGCAATTCATTCTTGAAATTAAGCCGAGACACTTGTCAGTGGATGGATCTGCTTAGCACCAGTAGCCTCCTTCTCCTAAAGAAATTTCAGCATTAAGAAGAAAAAGAAGATACAGTAGAAGGCAATGAAATGTTCTCCTAACCCCACAAAAGCACTTGAGGAGTTGACAAGGGCCCTGCTACAGATTTCTTGGGCTCACTTTTTTTGTATTCTCCCCCCACCCCCTGCATTGTGAGCTAGCACTGAAGTAAATAATTTCTCTGGAGAGAGGTTTAGGAAACAATGAGGAGGAGTGGCTTGTTTGGAAACACAGTGACACAGCTGGACACGCTCAATGTCAACAGAGATTTCAATGCACTTGCACAAGAAGATATTATGGGAGAGGTCTGCGCTGTAACTGGGCGAAATACTTCTGCTTGTATCAATAATGTATCATCAATGCAAATCAGTCTGTATCAGGCTCTACCTTATGGCATCAGGACAGACGTTCATAACGAAGCCATCCTTCCTCATGAGAAACAAGGGGTCACTTCTTTCAGCACCCCATTAGCGATGTGTCTACAAATACCTGCACTCTCAGCTCCAGCACACAGCTGGCGTAACAGCCTTAGAGGGGATTACTTCATTAAAGAAAAAGTAAGCTCGAACTATTAATTAGATCTCTGTGTTGAAAGATAGTTTTAAAATCTATGAATTTCATGCAAGTTACTGGTTTCTTCCCAACAGACTTTTATATGCATGAGTCTATACACACACACACACAGAGCATTTCTTTCACTCCCAACCCCACCCCAGCCCCACAGGAAAAAAAGCAAAAAAAAGGTGATTTTGAAATAATTGTCCTATTCCCTCTACCACCACCAAGAAACCTGGTATTTGGGAAGTGATTTCTTTAATGAAGGTATTTCAAATCATACTCTGAAACCAAAGTTAAAAAGCCTCCAAAAGAAACCATAGACTATTTCAGATTCTTTCAAATTAAAAATTCTAATTGTCAGTGTTTGTGAATTGATTATTAATTAATTTCTTGAGTTAACAGGACAAGTTTTTAATTGACCCTTTCTTCTTTACTGTTCCTCTTTGTTCTTCACCCTGCTGCCCTCCCAAGTCTTTCTCTTCTCACAACCAGGCTTGTCATAGACTTTTTCTGAGAACAGACTGGAGGGCTGTCATCTGCTGCACTGGGCCGAAGACTGGCATCTCCTCCCCGATCTTTCCATGCAGCCCAGGGTCATGCCCCAATTTTTGCTTCATCTCCATTCTTATCACCACTGTCTGGATGACATCTGCCTCTGCTCTGCCCCTTGTGCTCCCTGCCCTGCTCCAAGGAGTTCATGGCAAGGCTCATAACTTGTGGCTACCAAAAGTGGAAGCTCCTGCTCTCCTTCTTTCCTTCTCCTTCCACCCACCCCATGGCAGGTAGCCAGGCAGAGGACACCCTGACTACTGAGGCATGTGCAAGGGGAGGACAAGGAAAGGCAACCTGGGTTTGGTCTGTGAGCAGTCACCTCTTCCTTTGCTTGCTTAATACTTACTTGATATACTCTCTGTTCTTTTTATGGGAAGCCCAATGGTCACACACAACTTCTAGTGTTGTTTAAGCACCATATTGTTCTTCATGGAACCTGATCTTGACTCTGGTGGGAGTTGACTCATGTGCCCCATTTGATTAAATAAGTCAGTCTAAAGCTATATTAGAAATATCCTCTAAAGAAACGTAGATCAGTTTCTTGCTCATGGTCCCTGTTCTGTATAACTAAACCTGTGACTGAGCTTGTTTTGTTCTACAGTCCACCTGGTACACAAGAATCCCAAATGTTATGGAAACACAGAGCTTTACCATCGGTATTAAAGCTTGGCTGTCCATCTAAATATCAGTCTCAGTGCTACTCCTGACTGTTGATCCAACCTGCCCTTCACAACAGCAGAAGAGAAGCTCCACAAAACTCTGGACATGCCTCTGCAGAAAGGCAGCAGAGCGTGAGGTTTTGTAAGCCTAGTTTTCTCCACGTAGAAACCCAGATGTTAAGCGTGTGTTAGAGGGTTGCTTTGGTTTTCATTGTTTCTTAAGGGACAAGGCTCTAGCCTTCCTTTGTCTGCCAAAAAAGAACCAGGCAGAGATGGTCACACATGCCCGAGCTTGCCGAGGTCTCCAAACAATGACTCAGCAGCCAGACCTCTCTTGGCTGCCTCACCTCAACCTCGGCACAGCAGAGTAACAGTGATGACAGTTCAATGTCAACATCAGTTCTTCAGCAGTCCTCTTCTGCAGGTTGAGCAAAGCTTGCGGTATGTGTGGTGATCATCAAGAGGTATGAAACTCTGCGTGGAGGGGAACACAGCGAGAGGGGAAGAAAAGACACAAAAATGGAAGTAATAGGGCCAGGGCATTGTGGGGGAGAGAAGGAGAGGAGACAGCAGAATCAGACAAGCCAGAAATAGTAGCAACCTAAAGGGCTATCTTGAGAAGAAGCCATTAAAAACACCACTAATTAAAGACCAGAGAAAAATTACATCCTTTCTTCCTCCACACAAGTTTCTTCTTGATAGCAGGGACTCTTCTACATGGAGAGACAAAGCAAAGAGCCAGCCTTAGAGCTAGTTATTCCTATAAAGGAGTTACAGAGACCACCCAAAAGGCCAGAGAAGACTCTGAGCTGAGACACACACACACACCTATTCCTCCCTCTCTCCAAACTCCAGGCAGTCACAGCACACCTTGTCTTCACAAAAAGCTGCCTTGTCTTCCCAAAGACTGAATGCCTTGGACAGAGCACATACATCTTTTGGAGGTAGGTGGTGTGCCAACCTCCTCTGGCAGTGCAATCAGCTGAGCCCCCGTGGGACTGCCTGCCTCCCAGCAGGAATCTCTCCTGAGCTTTCTGCTCCAACCTGATGTTTGCTGGGGAATTTTAAAACATCCAGAAATGTGATAAATGATTTATCTTTCCCTAACATGTCGGCTTCTCTCCCACCTCACAATACCCCAAGGGCACAATTAAAGCCTTTCTGGATAACAGGAACACTCCCTGGAGTGCTAATAATGCCAGAAAGATTGTCCGAGCATTTAGAAGCCTAAAGCTTATCGTCTGTGCCATACAAAAGGGGATCTGCTTCTGCAGACATCCTAATCTGCAGGATTCTATTTAAATTTCAGCTAATTCCCAGTCCCACACTGGGAATAAGAAAGGGCTGATTAGAAGTTGGGTGAATCAATGTGCTGAATGGCCTAGAGAAGTAGGAACATTCATTTTGGCACTAATAAAACTGGGAAAGCTGTGGGTGGATGACTAAAAGGAACAAAGGGCTGCTTAACAGCATTGAGCTAGGGTAAAAAGGCCAGGAAGAAAAGCTCTCATAAAACTTTATGACTAAGATCAGAATGAGATGAGAAATAAGCTGGAAGAACTGTTGGATCAGGAAACATGCCACTCAAAACCTGGAGTGAGTCATACTGACTCCTGCCTTTTAGGACAGGAGGCTTGTCTTGCTGAAAGGGTCAAGTTCCCCTCTTCGATGCTGCTCCCTGCCCTCCCCTCCCCTCGAAATGACTGGTTGCCTTCAGTGAATTCATGTGACTTCTCAAAGGGAGGTCCAACCTTACATGTCAAAGCAAGATAAGCACAAAGGCGCCAGAGCCGCCGGTTATTACAGAGTTGTATTAACAACATCAACATTAGGAAGAGGGGGGGGGGGAATTACCCAGAGGAGGTTACAGGGCAATAGATGTGCCCTGAAGGACTCTAAACAAGGAGAAAGACCAACAGCTCCAGCCTTCGGGAAGAGAGGCTGAGCATTCAACCAAGCAGGAAACGGGACAACCCGAGGCCAATGTTACAGCCCTTTGTCAGGGCCTGTATTTCTTCTAGCCTTGCTTTATTTGCCCCGTGGCTATATAGAGAACTTTCTTCTCCAAAGCAGTCAATCTGCAAGTCTCATGAGCTTTTAACTGGCTTAATAATCTGGGTTTTTTTTGCTAATGTATATTTTGAGCCGCAGACTCTCTTCATTAAAAACATTTTTCTTCTGGAAGTATAGAATGATTTCAGTATTTTGAAACAGCAACATGTGAGGTCCCATGGAGAGCCAGTGCTCAGACTTATTAAAAAGATTACTGAAGCATTCAAATAAGATTCTTTTCTATTATGTTTCACAAGTAGTATTCAACATTAAGAAGAAATACAGGACTGGGATAGATCCCTAAAGGTGCTTGGGGTTTTTTTTTATTGCCTCCTAATAATTTTGCCTTCACCCCTCCATCCCCTCCCCCTAAAACCTACAATCCAACAACCTTTGGCACTGATGTGTAATAGACCAGAAACTACATTGAGCGCAGAGGTGTAATTCCAAGCTTGGTCATAAGGTCACTGTGCCCCTTGCAGAAACTGAGCCCAGATTTTGATTACTTTTAATGATTATTTACAAAGCTCATTAGGAACACTAGCACAAGGCTGCTGGAACTACACAGAAACCCCCCAGTGGGGATTTTAGTTATTTTTATTTAGTAAGGCTAAATTTGGGGGCTTAGACACTCTGAACCACGGTCCTTGTCGATGTGCTGCTTTTCTGCCTGAAAGACTTCAAATGACTTTGCTTTCTACAGAGATTTTGAACTTCTGTTACCAACACAGCCCGAGAGGCAATGAGCAGGATAAAATAGGTTCACTGAAGCAGAGATGTGCTCAGTGTTTTCCACATATCACACCACCTCCAGCAAAGCACATGGGGAGATACAAGACAGCAAAAGGAAAGAGGTGCTCAGGGTTTTCCTAACCCTACAGGAGAAAGAAGCACGCACCAAAAGACTCAGAAGACAGCCTTCTGATCACCAGATGACCTTCTCTGACTCAGGAGTTTTGCAAGTTTAGGTAAAATCTGGTTGCAGACAAACACATGCTTGAATATTTTCAAGTTAATGCTACTTAATACTGCGGTTCCTTGATTGCTCAAGTTCATCGATTATAACAGACATATTTATGCTCCAAGTAAACATGAGATTATTCAAAGCTATTCCTTCATCTGGCATTTAAGACGGACAGAATGATCCACATGCTTGCAAGTAGACACGACATCTATGCCATCTTATGTTAAGACGTAGTCAGAAGAACACGCTTACCCTCTTGCATTTAAAGGCATCTCATTGTAGCATGGAAACACTGATGAGTGCTTTGCTACCAACACAAGTATACTCTCAGGGCCAGAATCAACTTTCAGTGCCTTTTTGCGGGCATGTGGAGGAGGAGGAGGAAGAAGAGGAAGCCCACAACCTTCCAAACCACAACACTCTGCTCTGGCTTTGTTTCCCACACCTCAATGCTACAGTTCTACGAGACTGGAACTTCTCAGGTCAAATGCTGAGGACACCTAGTGGGGTTTTGCCTAAATATCAACACCGCAAAAACTGTCAGAGAATGATTTATTAAAAATCCATTATTACAAATTTTTTTTCTATACCCTTTTTTAAAAAAATCAGTTATTGATGCAGCAGGAAAAAACCCCTACTTTCTTTTCCCAAATGTTTTCTAAGCTTGACCATGCCCACATACACAGCTTAGACTGGTGTTCCTCAGAGTCTGGGGTCAACCGATCACTGGCATGTTTTGAAAGCATTTCATGGTCCTAAACCCAGGAGTAGAGCCAACTCAGGATTAGCAAGCTCATCGGCATTACTGGTTAGAAGGCCTACCATCAAGAGCTCCAAACTGCAGAACTGCAACCAAGAACTTAAACTGGGGGCGAGCAGAAGTTTCATTTTTACCCATTTGTAATACTAGAGTTTTATCCTGTCAACAGTAAAACAAATACTTGCCTAAGTCTCTTATTGTTTACACACCAAGAAATGGACCATAAATAAGTCATTGATGCACTTAGAGTTTTTTACAGATGACACTAAAAATCAGATCACAGGGCTTTTTTTCTTTCCAACAAGAATAACAAGATGAAGGTGTTTTAGGATGTAACCTGATCCTTGACAGTTTTTTGGGAAGTTGGGGCAGGGGGATGAGGGTGTTGGTGGGCTAAAGCACTTCTTTTGGACTTCTCTAAGCTGAGCATTTTTCTTTTGGATGACTGCACCTGCATGAGAAGTTTTTCTTAAAAAAAAAAAAAAAAAAAAAAAAGATAAATGCTGTGTGTCACTTTGGGATTCTCACTCCATCTTCTGCTTTAATCCTGAAACTAAGCTTTTATTGGATCTGAGCTCTGGAATAGCTATTTGCTGTTCTCAGCTCCTCCAGAGTATTGATTCAGAGTGCTACCTGAAACCATAAGACATGGGCAGGTAAACTAGCAACTTTACTTCATTGCAGATTTAGTTTAAAAAAATAATAATAATCCCCAGGCAGCCCCTCTTCAATACCTGATGGATATGTGCCAAGTACCCACAATGTTCTTTCACCTCTCCAAGTATATCATACAATGATTGATAACTCAGCCTGTGCTCCAGCCTGCCCCTTAATTGCCTTAAATACCTGTTTCATCATATTCCCTCTGTTGGCTCCCATGTTTGAGAGGCATACGAAGCCAGGCAATGAAGACATTTGATGGCTTCAAAGTAAACTAGAGGTAAACAGAGACAGGAGAACATCTTCCCACCCCTCCCAATCCAAGCGAAGCATACTTCTGAAACATACTTTAGTTTAAGAGCAGATTGACAGGGGAGGGCCATTTCTCACCCCCTCTCCCATGGTAGCCCAAAGCCAAGATCTCCTCAAAGAAGCAAGCACTAGCCTGGAACAGGTCAGAGCACTGCACCCCATGAAGGGTGCAGATGAACAGAGAAACAGCTCTAATATAGTCTTAACAACAGAAATCTCAACACGAAAGCCAGGATAAATTCAGGTATCTTCCTGATACAAAACCCATGGGAATCTGGTAACTGAACCACTATGTAGTCTTTCTGGGTGAAATCATGTAAACAGGAGGGATAATTCACTGGTACAGGACAGCACTCTGTTTTTTTACTGAGATGAAGGCAACGTGATTTCACACAAGTGCTGAGGATAGGGAGGGTACAAGAATATGTACACATACATACTGAACACAGCAGCATGAGGAAGAGAATGAGGTGACAGGATGAGCCACCACGATGGCTTGCACAGCAAAGCCCCATGGCTAAAAAGCAGGGTCATGTCCCTGACTACAAGGCATGCTTGAGATAAGGACACTGCTCCTCTGGGGAACTGAATGATGACACACTCTCCATTCACTTTGGTGCTAGGTCAGCCTTTCTAAACAAGAGATTTCCCTTCTGCCCATGCTGTGTTTGGTGCTGTCTTACTTCCATTATCAGGTACTGATAAGAGCAGGATACAGGCTCCATAGTTACCTCAATTCTTTTTTTTTTTACCAAGAGATTACTGTTACATTAACTGAGGACACATTTCATGCTAGAAGAATGTCACTCTCCAGCCACGGGTTCAGAATAACAAGCTTTGAAATTCAGAACTTTGAGACAAAAACCAGAGGTAAGACAAGCTCATCAGAGCGTGAATTAATACCTCTCCACACTGTTGCACACTGTGAACACTAAGCACGATGCTGTTGCTCTGACTAAACATGTCTGTTCATGAGATGTGTGCTTTTGTGCTGAAACAAGAGTCACAGCAGTAAGGTATTGCCAGCACCCAGGGACACGGTGAGCTGTGTGACGGGAAAGCTCACCTATAATTATACTACAATGCAAAACCAGAAATCGGCTGGGTTGTCTCCTTTTTGGATTTAGTGCAGTTAATACATCTCTAAGGCATTGTTCAGTGCTACCTAAAACACCTCTGAGAGAACAACTTTTCCTGTCTCCCTCTTTGAGGGCTAGGACTTTTCCACCAGTGTTGGCATGAGGGTCCTTCATGGAAAGGGAACAAGCCTCGGCCAGTTCCTTGTCCTGAGCGAGTAATGAGTCATCATTTAAACAAAGCAGATGGTCATGGTCTCAACTCTTGCCCCTAGCCTTGTGGATTCTCCCTAAGCATCTGCCTGGCACAGGGCAGAGTCTGTGCCAGCACTACTCCAGCCCCCAAAAGTGTGGTACTTCAAACGCATATCACGATAAGGAAAGATGATCAGCAGATCTGGGGCATGGAGAGGATTAGCCTAGAAAAGACCATGAGTGCAAGACAGCCTTGACAGCTGAAGATTTGTGTTTCCCTGTGCTTGCAGTGAGTACAGGTGACCTATAATCTCCTTCTCTGTCCTCTGAGCACCACAGCTGGCCATCCCCAATACCACCGGGTTTCATCATCAGGAAAGTCTCCCAACAGACTGTTTTTTTTCTCCTTCAGAATGCTTCCCTACCTGGCTTCGAAATGTAAATGTATTGCCAGTTCTTACGATTTTATCACAACTGTCCCACGTTGTTGTTATTTTAATTAAAATCTGAACTCCCAAAAGCGAGCAATTATGCAAGAATCTCAGGTTTCATTAAAAAAATTAAAATAAATAAAAAAACAGACCTCAGAAACGCTAAGAAAAACCTTGAAAAAGAAAACATATTCTAAAGGTTAAAAATGTAGAATGAAACACAGAAAATCAAACTTCCTTCAAATGAGATAAAGTCTGCTCACATTTTAAACTTGAACTGTCTTTTTTTTTTTTTTTCCCCCCCATCTGGAGGGAACAGAATAGGTGGGGATGAAGCTTGAATCCATTTTGACTGACTGTGATTACTAATACTGATTTTTATGGTTAATTTGACAAATAAATTCTGATTATTCTAAAGAGGGCAAATAATCTCATATACAAGGAGGAAGGACAATTATAAAACTTGTTTATTGTTCTAATCCCTGTTATGAATGTCTCGGATTAATTGAAAATTAATTCTGCTTTGTTTTTGCTATTGTTTACACAGCACTAAGAGAACATCAGACGCTTTATGAATGCTGGAGGCTGACTTAAATAACTAAAATATGCATATATGACCTTTAGATGAGGGATGAAAGCTGAGCATTCTCTAATTACGTTCTCTCACTGGTCCCAGGCTGCATGTTTCACTTAGCTCAGTAGCGTTAAAGATGCTTCATGGAACACTGGCACCAGATGAAAACAGGCAGATTCAGGTCCACAGTAGCTTTTCTGTTTCTATGGGACAGCTAGTGTCTTCACTAGCAAAATGCTTAAATGTCATCAGATCCTTGCAAGTCTCTTTGCTCTGTTACAGCCATATAAGCTCTCACACAAATACATCACTCAAGATTACCTCACCTAACGGATGCTTTCAAAGAGTTTATTTATTGTGACCCTACAAGAGCACCACGAGCCTTTAAGGAGAGGACACCAGTATACAGGCACCATCTAAACAAGGAGCACAAAGACATGCTCTGCCACAGAGGACCTGAAGTTCACAGCCTCGAATTTAGGCAAACACTATCCCAAGGTGAGAAAGTGGACAAACAGGACCAGGTGGACAGAATAAGCTCACACACTGGTCTAGACATAGCAGAATAACCACTAAGGAATTTTATTTATTTATGTATTTATTTAATAAGATCCACATTTGCAAGCTACCCGAATCCCTTCAGCTCTGTAGCAATGCCATTCATGATTTCAATTTATTATTTCCAAAGGAACAAACACAAAGCTGGTCAGATCAGAATCGGGTTCTCAAAATGAGACTCAGTCAAGGGAATTCTCATCCAAGAGCTTCCTGAATAAGGTACAATTACAACCTCGGTGTCGTATTTATTTGGGATGGGATGCTTTCAATATTCCACTTCCCTGTTAATCAGGCACATACTAATACATGAGTGCCAGACACTTAATGACAAAGGTACATAGAAAGTATGAGACATCCTCATTCCCATGATCCCTATAACAACTTTTAAAAAAAAATAAAAAAAGGTCTTCTCCAAACTATTCAGTTTAAAATGAAAAACTGAAAGATGCTTTGCATCCACATCTTGCACCACTACTTGCTTTGGTGACCCAAACAGGGCTCCCCCAGCCTGCAGCATGGAGCCCCTGGGAAGGTTTGTGGGCCTGGAAGCCAGTGCCTTTTACATGAGTCACCTCCCACGCACTGCACAGGAGGAGATCTGGAGAGGCCATAAACAGCCCTGATGTCCATGCATGGGCAAAAGGTGCTTTTCTTGGTACTTAGGATCTGGACTAAAGAGTCATATATACCACTCCAGGAGGAAAAGGCGGGGGGGGAGGGTGAAGGAAAAATAAATGCCCAAAGGAGGTAGGAATTTCCTACATACAGAATATTATGCTTTTATTATAGGGAGGGCCCTTCAGTTTCCACTGCACCATATCCCTTCCCTCACGGACGGCAGCAGCAAGCTGCGGGAGTCCCCGTGTCTCACGCCGAGGTAGCGGACATCCCGGCTGCCCGCCCCCCACACCTCCCCAGGCACTGCAGGGCTTCAACCGGACGGCTATGGGTCTAAGCCCATCGCCGGGCCGGCGGCGCCCTCTACCGCCCGCCAGGGTGAGCCGAGGGCCGCGGCCCAGCGGGCTGTGCCTAGGGCCGAGCTACGGGCCTCGTCTCCCCGGAGAAGGTAGCTGATAGCTCACGGGACTGTGGCTCGAGGGAGAGGGTACCCCCACCGCACCCCCCTTAGAACACGGCACTGGCGGAAGTCGTTAGCCAGCGCCACAAGGCAGCAAGGAGGCTGCTCTCTGCTGCTCCACGCTATCGAGGCGGTTATTCCCAGAAAAGGGAGGTACCAAGGGGCACAGTCCAACCCTGGAGCCGGCTTGCCCGATCCCCATCAGGCTCCCTGCCAGAGCCTTGACTTTACAAATCCAGTAACGCCAAAATAGCAGGTCAAAGTTTGGACCTCAGGTGTATCTGCACAAAGCATAGCACTTCGATTTACCCTAGCTAGTGTATTCACCAACTCTTCCACTTAACATCTCTCACATCATATGCACTAACAGTTCGTTCCAGAGCAGGGAAGCAGAGCACTTGCAGAAAACCCTAAGCCCTCCTGCTGTCCTTCAGCTGCAACACCCCCTTTTCTGCAGCTACCAACAGGCCACACCAATGAAAACAATAAATTTTGTTCTATTAAAGCAAAATTCAACCCTTACACCCACCTCTTTTTTTCCATCTTTTTAATAGCAGATCATTCACAGTCAGGTTCATGGTGAAAACACAAAAAATCAAGAGCAAGTGAAAAAGGAAATAACCATGAGCTGTTTTCATTCTCACCTGCCATCCCATGGACCAGCCCTTGGAGATGAGGCCTCTCCTGTCAGAGTGGAATTGCAGTAATACCATCTCTTGGCCCAAAAGACACATCACCTTTTGTTAAACAGCTGGACACACAAAAAAAATAAAATTGAAAAAAAAACCAAACCCTCACCAACCACACCCCCACACCCCCCCCAAAAAAACCAAACAAAACAAAACCTCTGAAAATTGCTCCCCTCACAAAGAAAAACCCACTAAAACTCACTCCCTCCACACCTTACACAGATCCTGAAAGCATTAACAAGGAAATGTAAAGCACCTGGGAAGCACTTAAAAATCACAGCTATAGGGAACTTTCTCACAGGACTGAGCTGTGAATATCTGGCTTTGCAGAAGAAAGTATTTTCAGTTGTGTTTTAGGGCAAGTTGCAAGCTCAAATGGGGGTCATTGTTGCACAGCAGTTATGTTTCTTGCAGTGGCCTGGATGGGCCTTACACAGCAGGGGAACAAGTCAAGATTGCTTTCAGGGTTGACAAAATGAGCATGCAGAGCTGCCATTTACATCCCCTCCAGTGCATGTTCTCTCTTGATACAGAAATTAATGGGGCTTAGTGTGCACAAAAAGAGAAAGCAGCAGCTTGGAACTTTCTGAGGCAAGTGGCTGGTGTGATGTGGCATCACAACCTGTCCTGAGGCTTCCAAGTGAATCGTTTCAAAATAGGAGGGCTGTGATTGCTTCCATATGAGCTGAAACATTGTTCAACGTTAGTAAGACAGTAAGAGGTTATACGTACACCTCCTTTTCCAGTTTCTGTCTCCTTTAAAGCATCTCCCTTTCAACTCATGTGCTGCTCCTCCTCACAATCACATTGCATGCGACTTTGGTCCCCTTGAACATTTCTTCTGGCCTCAGAGATCAAGCTTGCTGCCTGCCCCTGTACCTCCCTCTACTATCCCTGTTGTATCAAGCCCCCCACTCTCTTAACTCCTATCCTCTCCTACTCTCTCTGCAGTACCTGTGGGACTGAAATACATGGAGCATGAGTTATTTAATTCTGAGCTGAAGGGTACTCTACAGTTTAAGACATCAAATAACTAGATTTTAGTCAGATAAGGACAGTGTTACAAAACATGTTGGTTCCCAGTGCCACACTTCACTGCTCACCCTCCCAGTACAAGTACTTGCGTCTCAGGTTTGCATTTAGAAATCATCTAGGCTGAAAAGAAATAAGGCAAAAGTAAAAGTAAAAATAAAAATAAAGAAAGAAAAAGAGAGATTTATGCCAAATCATTTCAGACATCCAGTTTAAAGCAGGCTCAGACTGACATTTCTTCAGAGCAGGCAGCAAGTGCTGTGGCTGGAGAGTAAGAAGCCAAGAATAGGAAAAGTTTCTTAAGCAGAACTTCGTCTGCCAAAGGCAACATGTTGCTGCAGCTGAAGATTTCTGCACTTCTTTCTAATAATGAAATTAGAAATGGAATTGATTTGGCCCCTACTGCACATTACAGTTACTTTCTGTGTACATCACTTTTATCTTACTCTCTAGCCCCTTTCCCTTACTTCTCCCAAATTGGTTGCCAGAAATCCTTGGACCTACCATAGAATGGTAATTTTTTTTCTTGAATGGACAAATGACAAAGATGACAGTTCCTGACTCAGAGGCAGATGCTAACCTGGGGAGGAAACAGAATAGGGCAATGAAAAGTCCCCTTGTCAAATATAACTGAAAGTAATCTTTGCCAAGGGAGGTCATGTGCATTTTCAGGGTAATTTCTTTTATTAAAAGCCAATTTATCACTTAAGCAGTTTTTTTTCAGTGTGGTACATTGAGAAGCAGCCATGGAATTCCCAATCACAGAATCAGTAGGTTGGAAAAGGCCTTTGAGATCATTGAGTCCAACCATACCTGTTCTCTACTAAACCATATCCCTGAGAACATTGAGTCCAACCATACCTGTTCGCTACTAAACCATATCCCTGAGAACCTCTTCCACCCGTCTTTTAAATACATCCAGGGCTGGTGACTCAACCCCCTCCCTGGGCAGCCTGTTCCAGGGCCTGGTAACCCTTTCGGTGAAGAATTTTTTCCTAGTATCTAATCTGAACCTGTCCTGGTGCAGCTTGAGGCCATTCCCCCTTGTCCTATCACTTGTCACTTGGGTGAAGAGACCAACAGCCACCTCTCTACATCCTCCTTTCAGATAGTTGTAGGCAATTATAAGGTCCTCCCTCAGCGTCCTCTTCTCCAGGCTAAACAACCCCAGTTCCCTCAGCAGCTCCATGTAAGGTTTGCTCTCCAGCCCTTCACCAGCCTGGTTGCCTTTCTCTGGATTCACTCCAGTACTTCAGTGTCTTTCTTGTAGTGAGGACCCTAAAACTGAACACAGTATTCCAAGTGCAGCCTTACCAATGACGAGTACAGGGGCACAATCACTTCCCTGGACCTGCTGGCTACCCTGTTCCTAACACAAGTCAAGGTGCCATTTGCCTTCTTGGCCACCTGGGCACACTGCTGGCTCACATTCAGTCTGAAGTCAACCAACACCCCCAGATCCTTCTCCATCAGGCAGCTTTCTAGCCACTCTTCCCCAAGCCTGTAGCACTGCAAAGGGTTGTTATATCCCAAGTGCAGGACTTGACACTAAGTCCTGTTGAACCTCATCCTGTTGGTCTCAGCCCATCGATCCAGCCTGTTCAGATCGATTCAGCCTGTTCAGCCTCTGAAGAGCCTCCCTGCCCTCAGGCAGATCGACACTTCATCCTAGATTTACTGAAGGAACATTCAATCCCTTCATGGAGGTCATTGATCAAGATATTGAACAGGACTGGACTCAGGACTGAGCCCTGTGGAACATCACTTGTGACCAGCCTCCAGCTGGATTTAGCTCCATTTACCACAACTCTTTGGGCCCGGCCACCCAGACAGTTTTTTACCCAGCAGAGAGTCCACCTGTCCAGGCTGGTTGCAGTCAGTTTCTCAAGCAGAATGCTGTGAGAAATGGTGTCAAAGGCTTTGCTGAAGTCCAAGTCCACTACATCCACAGCCTTTCCCTCATCCGCTAAACAGGTCACCTTGTCATAGAAGGTGATCAGGTTAGTTTGGCAGGACATGGTAATATATGGTGGTAATATAAATGTTGTGGCAAACTACAAGGGGAACATTCTTCTTTCCCAGGTTAATTCAGGCTGAAGATCTTTAATTCTGCCAGTTTAGTTCTCAAGTGGCTTATTCTACAGATAATGAACTAAAAGATGCCAATAATTTTCTCCCCAAACAATGGGTAACTGAAATATAAATAAGGAGAATGCTCAAACTCATCTAGTATTTCATACAATGGACTGTAAATTGGATTAGTAGGGGCTGAATAAGTATCTGGAGTGTATAGGTTGAGGCTGTAGGTCAAGGCTTTACAAGAACCTGAAGAGGGGTTCCTAATCACAGTATTCATACACATAAGTACAGAGGACATGATGGTCATTTCAGTAATTGAGCAAAATCCCTGCCCAACATCTTGTCACTGATTTTCAGGGGAGCAGATGATTTAGGAAATTCTATATGGAGATGGATGTTGAAACATAGGGACCATATTTGAGATATTTTGCCCTAATACCTCCAGATGTGCCCACAGAGCACTTCACAAACCCTTACAGTGTAATTAGCTGTAGGACAAGAAAATCTTATTGACTCTTTTACAAAATGACAAAGAGACATGCCCAGGCTCACAGTGCGACTCAGCAGCAGTCCAGGGAGCAGCATTGCAGATGATCATAGAATCATAGATTACCCTGAGTTGGAAGGGATCCATAAGGATCATTGAGTCCCACACCTGGCTTCATACAGGGCCAGCCAAGTCAGAGCATGTGACTGAGGGTATTGTCCAGACACTTTCTGAATTCAGCCAAACTCGGTGCTATGACCACTTCCCTGGGGAGCCTGTTGTGATGAGGTGATCTGCTCTCTGTTGCGGTCAGACACGCAGGAAGAACAGAGCACAGCTTTCTGTCACCTGTTGGGAGCACTGAGCATCAGTGTGGATTAGTCCAATAATTATTAATTGGGCCTGTATGTCATGATTAGATGACTTAATAAGTATCTGGGCCTCTTAGACAAAGCCCTTACTCTTCCCCTTTCTCCCTCTTGCCCTCATGCCTAGCCCTGTGCCTTCAGAAGTCAGTCCCAAGCCAGGGAAGCAATTGGTGCCAGAGTTTCTAGCAGTAGTCCAATCAATTTGTAAGTCTTATTGTCAAACTTCATCTCAGGGTGCTTTTTCTTCCACAGCAACAGCAACTGAACGCTATTCCCATGGAATTCAAATACCTTAACATATAAAATGTATATGATTAATATTGACACAAATATGAAGTGAAATAACAATGCGGTTTTTAATCAGGGGAAATTTCACTTAATAGTTTATCCAAAGTGAAGCACGAATAGGCAAGGGATTAACACTATCTCCTCTGTGAAATACAGTACTGAGATAATTTCTCAGTCCTTTGTCAGGTTTGCACTGGCGGTGGCTCCAAAGGCTGCCCAGCGCCTCTGCAGTTGCCAGGGAACAGGGCTCCATAGCTCACAGGAGTTGCCATTGTTCTGCTGTCATTCACCTGCAGGGTGACATAATTTGGGGTTTATAAACATTCATGCAGCTTGTGTGCCTCCAGAAAAGCAATTATTGATTGAATACTATTTGTTCTGCAGATTGTCTCCAGGGCATGTACATCAAAGAAATAGAAATGAGCCTGGTTTGGATGCAAAATCCTGAAGTGATGCTGAAGCTACATATGTCAATAGAGTTCAGAAGTGGTTGCTAGAATTGGTAATCTCCCTAGAAGTTCCCCCACATAAATTAAGTGAAAACTGCCTCTGGTACTTTTTGTACTAGAGAATCTAAATTCTTGTCCCAAACCAGGTTCAGCTCTACTTAGGTCACTCTTGCTTGCCTGCTGAGGTTCTTTAGTTTTAAAAAACCAAAACGTGCAAACTCAGGTTGGACTGTCTACTCCTATTCTATTCTAACAGAGTTTCCCTAAATGTCTGTCCTAAGTCTTCTGCTGTATTCTGTATATCCATTGGCGTGGGGAACATGCCCTCCAGCTTCTATGCACTTGCAGAATTTGCACTCTGCCTCAACTTAATCTGCTTTAAGCTAAAGAATACTACAATATTTCCTTGGATATCCTGGGAGGGAGGTTTTACTACTGATCTTTCCCATTGCTCTCCTTTGGGCTTCCTTTAGATGTGCTAGATCAGTTCCTGAGATGGTGAACCCACAAGTTCAGCCTCGCCAACACTAAAGCTGGGAGGAAGGATTCCTTCACCCGTTTGCAGGCAATGCTCTCATTTATACTTCCAGACTGTGTTTGCTTTTATCACAAAAGCATGGCATTGCCTACTGATGCTCAGCTTGGGACCAGCTGTAGCTTTAGAAGTCTGTTCTGCAGAATCTGCCACCATTTTGACGCTGCACTGCTGAAAGCTGCTCTCAGAGCATGGCTCTCCAAGCCAGTTGTCACTCCCACTCTGCTGCAGCAGACCGACCAAGATCCAAGTATTTCACTTCCCTACAGAAATGGAATCAAAGAAATGGTTAAGAAAAATGCAAACATGCAATCAAATTGTCACAACAAAGCAATGCTGATGCCTGTCCGTTACCCTAGTACAGGATATTACCCTTAAAAAAGAAGAAAATAAGATAACCATAGCCTTACTCAGGTTAGGGCAGAAGGCTGAAAGGAGGGAATCAGTCCCAAATGCAGGTGTCTGGAACTCACATTATTGACTAGGTCTCCACTACACAATGAGCAATGAAGAGCAATTCATCTTATCCTCATAGAGAAGCTGAGCTTTCATGAAGTCATCTACACTCTGGGAAGTAATTTAGGTATCTGTACCTGGAATCATGTCCTACCCCTGTCATTCTGTCTTTCTATCTATCTCTGTCGACCTTCTCTCCACAGAGCCTGTTTCCCAGTCACAGAAACAAATTAGATTGATTCATCATGCAGAAGGTTTGAGATTTTCTGACCTAAAGTGCAGAATTCTATTTCCTAAAATCCAATGCCGAGCAAACTAAGCCAGAACTGATCCAGAAAAAAGCAAAAAACCAGCAACTGCTGACCTGTATTTATACACATACTACCCCCATTATTCTGCTGAAGACCCTTCCTTTTGTTCTGGAAGCAGTCTCCAATGCAGATGCAGAGAGGTGCAGCTTGAGGGCACAGGAAAAGGTGGAGAAATGTAAATCCCCAGTTAAACCTTTTGTCCAATTATTGCTACTGGGAAGGGAGGGAAATGGGAGGGTTGTGTAGGTTGATGCAGGAAGCAGGATTTATTACCCCAGGTGGCATTTAATTCCATTAACCATTAGCTAAGGGGAGAATCCAGGCACGTGACTCAGCTATGGGAGCAATTGGAGTCACAGAAAGAGGGAAATCGTGGGCCCAGACATGGTTATGCCTCCAGAGTACATGGTTATGGCTCTACACACAGCTGGGCAGAACCAAGAAAAAGAATGGCATTCTGAAAAATGTATAGCTGTTTTGAAAACTATATTTATAAGTTGTCATTATATATTTATAGTTAATATTTGCAGCTATTTTTATTGCTAAGCTGCACTTTAAGATAACATATTTACTCGTGCTTATGCTTCAGGGATTATTAACCATGCTACTTGTTCTTCCAGTTGTGACTAGAAAATTGAGCAACACAGAAGAAAAGGCATAAGAACGGAGCAGATCTAAAAGGGGTGATGCCAACCATATATATGAGTGTGATAAATTATAGCAACATGCCTCTACTCATTCTCCCCCACCCTGATTTTGATTCAAATATGAGGAAAAGCAACACTTGATGGCTATCCCATCCTCCTGAAAGAGAGAGCGCTGCCTGTATAGCATTTCTGGATGAGAGGCACCAATGTACGTCCTACTGATCACTAATTGCCTGTTGGCAGATTGGCTGTGTTGGTGCCATGAAAACACCACAGCACAGATTAGTCTAACATGCTTAGTTAGGCCAAGTGAAGCCAAAATCCTTCACTCTCTATCTTTTCCCTTTTATTTGCTAGAAAACCTAGGTTTTCCTTATTAGTGTAAAAGGTGATCTACCTTCCCCAACTTGGTGTCTGGATGCTGTATTTATTACACTTACTCTCACAAAACTGGGTAGGTAACTACTGTCTGCTTCCATTTAATAGCTGAGAGAAGGAAGACAAGAAAAAAAAAATAGGCCAAGTCTTGCAAAGCCAAAGTGCACAAATCTAAATTTTTAATACTACTGAAGCACCTTCAGATCCCCATTTATCCCTCTATACCTCTTAGCTATGGGACCAGAAGCCCTTGATCATGCTAAACTGCAGAGGTGAGTAGGGGATGTCCCCTGCCAGTCACACACACCCTGGTACGTGGCCTCTGGGCCAGACTGCACCTTGCAGATAATCAGATCCAGAAAGCAGGTACCCCCAGTCAGTGAGATACATCAGAGTTTGGGAAATGCTAGGTGAGACATGGACAGGGAAGAAGACTTCAGTCCACCTCCCATCTGATTTGTGGCCATAACTTGAAAATACGTCTCTTACCTATGACAGGATGGTGATTACTCCATGGGTTTGAAGAGTGTCTATCTTCATATCAGTAACCTCCCTTAGGGACTTCTTTGCCCTCATGCCCAGTGTTTCTTTCCTTTAGACTCTTGCAGAACAGAAGACTGCAGGTGTACCTTCCATTCTTCCTGGCTTCTCATTAAAATGAAGACAAGTAGTAAGGAGCAGACAAAGATCAGGCCCTACATTACACCTCTATGAAGCTGTACCATGGCACACACATCAACTCCTAGGGATGCCTCCAGATACACAATCCCACGTTTTTCACTTACATTTGTACAGTCCATTTGGGTACATATTCTCCTAAAAACTATTTCCAAGAGGCATTCATTTCAATTGCTTATTGTACATTAAATTTGTTCCATGTAACTTGAACTCCTCAGAGTCTCCAAACCCAGCATGTGATAGGCACAGTCTACTGGCTACATGCCAGAAAGGAACAGAGTTGTGTAACTATTAATTATGAGATTGCAAAATAATAGCACTCTAGTAGCAAAACAGCACAACAGAAATGTTACTATTAAGTCTTTTGACTTAGTCATATTTTGAGGAACCGAAGGGCACCTTCAGCTCTGCTTTATGTTTAACTGTTAATATCCTGTATCATCTTATGGTAATTCCTCGGGCCACCAGGCAGACATGAAAAGCATATTCCCTTCCTTACAACTGATTGTGAAATTACATGTTCGAACATCAAACTTAAAATAAAACTACTACATTGCATGTATTCTATAGTTAGGCTGTTATTGAACTTTGTGCCAAAACCAGGTTGCTAGGTGTATTGGCTTATTCATTAAATTAATTTGGACAGAAAACTGAATTAAAAGTTCTGGAGAGACCGTATGCTAAAACAGTATTTACTTGGATCCTAAAATAAATGAAAAAAATAAGGAATACATGGAGAAATAGACCTACTATTCTCCCTGAAACTCAGGTTTTCCTCATGTTATTACACTCCACAAATATGTCCTTGCACCAAGCTATGCCAATAATTCCTGTCCAGGCCTTTGGTCTTCTTTTGTCCTAGAATTGTTTCAAATTTGTCCTCACCTGGCTATTTTAGAAACAAAAGTGAGACAATATTTAGACATCCCTGAATACAGAAAGAATCATTCAGATCACAGAATAATTGAGTTTGGAAGGGAGGTCATTGAGTACTACTTGCTGCTCTTAGGAAGGCCAGGCTGCTCAGGGCTTGTGCAACTGAGTTGTCATTATCTCCAAGGACAGGGATTCCATGTCTCTGGGCTCTGGTTCTGACCAGCCTCGGGGTGATTTTTTTTTTTTTCTTAATATCTAATCAGAGTTCCCCATGTTTCAGTCTGTGCCCATGTCTCTTGCCTGGTTACCCTGCACTTCTGAGAAGAACCTTCATCCTCTCTGCAACCTCCCGATAGGTAGGTCCAGACAGTGATAAATTCCCTTTGAACTATCTTCTCCAGGCTAAATAGTCCCAGCCCTCTCTGCTTCTTCTTTTATGTCCTGTGCCTCAGCTTCCTGACCATTTTGGTGGCCCTGTGCTGGACTTGCTCCTGTAAATCCATGCCTTCCTTGTACTGGGAGCGCCAAACTGGACACAGCACCCACCAGTGCTGAGTAGAGGAGAAGGATCAGGATTGTTTCCCTGGAGTAGGTAGCTACACCCTTGCCAAGGTCCCTCTGAATAGCAGCTCTGCCCTCCAGTGTATCATCTGTTCCCACAGTGGAAATTTGCAGTGCCCTCTGTCACACATTGCCCAGACCATTAATAAAGGCACAGCACTACTGGTCCTGCTATCGATCCCTGAGGCATTCTGCTAGTAACTGGTTGCTAGTTGGACTTTATACCATGTGCAGATTACAAACAGCCCTCTGAGCCCAGCAGTCCAGCCAATTTTCCACCTTATCACCCACTTATCCAGTCCGTATCTCACCAGTTTGGCAGTAAAGATATTGAAGAAAACAGACTTGCTGGAGTCTAGGAATACAACGTCCACTTCTCTCCTTTCATTCACAGAGCCAGTCCTATCATCATAGAAAGCGTTTGGTCTCGAAGGGCATGATTTGCCCTTGGCAAATCCGTGTTGGCTGTTCCCAGTCAACTTCTTGTCCTTCCTGTGTTTGGAAACTGCTTGTAAGAGTATTTGCTTTGTCACCTCCCCAGGGACTTGCCTACGGCTAATTAGTCTGAGCACTAAGTCTTTCTTCTACTCTGAGTATGGTGTTACACCCACAGACTGTCCTAGGAGTTTGAGAGACCTCAGAGGGAAAACCTGACCAGTGATAAACAAGACAAAAAAGGCATTGAGCACCTCAACCTTTTTTTTTACTTAGGCATGAGGTCCCCAGACCCACTGAATAGCAGCTTCTTTGCCTTCATTTTGCTGCAAATGTACTTACCAAAACTCTCATTGTCCTTCATATCCTTCACTAGATTCATCTCCAGCTGAGCTTTGGTTTTCCTAACCCCATCCCCACATGCTCAGGCAATGCCTCTATACATCTCCCAAGCAGCCCATCCTTGCTTTTCTCTTTCTGCATACTCCTTTTTCATTTCCCCTATCTTCCTGAATTTGGATCACTATAGTAATATTTAGAGCTTTAAACTATTTTACACATGCATTCCACTGCAAATTCATACAGTCAAGGGACCCTTTTCATCCTAAGTTCCTTTAGATGCAATGTTTGCGATTTTTTTTCCCATTCAATTTCTGATTACCTCCCATCCTAATTTCATTCTATTTTTAGCTTATATCTTAATTACCTCTAAATCTCCTAATATCATCTCTCCCTGATTTCTGCTGACACCGCACTCAAATGTAAAATTCATTGAAATTTTCTTAAAGTAACATCTAGCAATTCCCTTGAATCTATGTTGAACTGGTGTAATTGCAGGGGACCAGAAAAATGTATGCATATTATGCTCCAACTAAACCCTTGTATAATTGCATTGCCTTTAATTTGTTATACCTGGGGTTCATTTCATCTGGTTTCCAACAACATGAACTTACAACATTTAACTGAACATGTCAGTATTAATAAATAAATATCTTTTAGAAGCTTGTGATGCCATCTGATCTGGCAAGTATTTACCAGCTGTATTTCACAATATAGTAGAGGCTCTTGGGATGAGGCACACAGGTCTGTATTTCAGTCTATAATGCATCAGGCTAGCAAATGAGATTTTTCCCTCATTCTGCCCGACAAGCCAAAAATCCCATTTATTCTCCCTTCCTTGGAGTTAATGAGATGATTAACAGATTTAGCTAACTTTCCCAGGAATAAAACCTCCGTGGGTGCTTACTTCAGAATCTGTTTTTCAAATGAGCCAAGCCATCTCCATCTCCACTGATACTCAGTAGGCCTTTATACTTTCTGTGCCTTTTGGAAGAGAAGAACTTTGGCCAGGGAGCTCAGCCTGTCATCACATGAGCATGAGAACAATGCCTGGTGCAGAAAGGACCTTCAAAGGATTACTCAGTGTAGTTACACATGTATATCAAGCTTTGCAATTTTGGCCTTATAGGCCTAGCAAGTTTCTGATCACATTACTAAGTTCAGGCTTTGAAGGAAGCAGGAAGTCCAAGTTAAACATCCTCCCAAAATCCCATTTCACTTACACACCCATAAACCAAAACAAACTCTCCCTAACAATATTCTCTGCAATTGTTATTATTCTGATGCTTGTGATTAATTCATTTTACTCATGCAATAGCATGCACATTCATTGAAATGTATTAATCTTTAAAAAATTGATAATTTGAAAACTTATCACCAAAGGACTTACAACAATAGGAACAGTAATATGCTCTGTTGTCTATGCATACAGTTACATTTTCAAATAATGATAGTGTACATGAAAGTAAAAGTGAAAAATGAATAAGAAAATTCACACCTTTTGATCATAATTTCTGTTTACTGTCAGGAGTTAGATGGAGTAAAACTCATATATTTTCATCCTTTCAATTTTCTTTAGAAAATAGTGACTTTAACAAGCTATAGAATATAAGGGATACTGTAGAATTAGGTATATTTTTTTCACCTTTATGCAGGAAAGTTCTTTCACTAAGTAGTACTGAGTAAATAGAATACCAATATTTTCTGCTTTAAATCCCCATGATTTTTTTTTTTTAAATTTAGACACGTGGATCTATGTTTTTATCTATCTATCTGTCTATCTTGGAGTCAAACATCCAAGTCTTTGGTCCTCTCTACAGCACTTTTGAATATTCAGCAAAACCAATTACTGAATTTTTTTTTTAATAGCTTTTCAGTTTCTACTCCCTTTGAATAATTTTTAAAAACCTTTTTCACCTTAGATAAATCTTGGTACTAGTAAGTCAACCAACCAAGAAATAATTTTGGGGAGAAAAAATTGGAGAAAATCCCAGGATAATAGAATTAGATAATAGAATTAATTAAATTCTATTAAAATATTGCATTTCCCAATTACCTGACTGGGTTTTGGATTAAAAGTGGAAGATTTGACATTCTGAAAGTCCCGTTTCTGAGAGCTGAATCAATCTTAAGGATTTTCGCCAGAAAACAAAGTGCACCTGGGGAAAGATAAATTAAATATAAGTTCTTAATTTTGCAAATTATGTTCATCTAACCCCCTTGCAAATTATGTTCGTCTGACCCCTTAAATGCCCAACTCCACTTTGAATCAATCACAGAACTGCAGAATGGTTTGGGTTGGAAGGGAGCTTAAAGATCAGTTAGTTCCAACCCCCCTGCCATGGTCAGTGGAGGACACCCTCCTCAGGACCAGGTTGTCCAAGGTTTCATCCCACATAGCCTTTAACACCTGAGTCAAGCCTTTTAACAGTCATTCATTGTGTCTACATCAGTAATTTTGGTTTGAGCACCTGTGGATTTTTGCATATGTTCATGGTATGAAAACCAAAGGCCATAAATCTTCTGTACACCCCTTACCCACAGGTTAAGGTAACCTGGAGCAGTGCAGTGTCTGTATGATCCCACCATGCCTGGAAGGTCTCCCAGCTCCAGTCAAAGGAATGTCTGGGACCTTATCTACACTGTGAAAAAATGCCTGAGGTTAGAAAGCAGGGGTCTCTCCAGGCTCACTTTATTGCCCTCTGCATTCCCCACCCATCACAGGAGCCGCTCTCACTGCTCCAAGGGCTGTCCAAGTGGAGCGTGCCTTCAGGGCAGCACCCCCAGCAAGGGGCCCTCGGCTCAGAGCCTCTGTTTGCTCTTACAAACTTCAGTTCTTAAAACCAACAGCCGGAGCCACGTTGCAGGTATTAACTGTACTTCACCTGTGTTGCAACCAAGGGCAAAAATGTGCCTTTGCAATCTTAAACTTGTGCTTTTAAGCAAGATGTTCCACCAGATTAACGGCAAGAGGAAACAGTTATAAGCTATGCACACTTGTCGACACTGAGCTAGGGAAGGTCAGCCTTTGTTGATAAGGATGAAGGTACACTGTATTCCTTTAAAAATGGGGTTCCTTGCTTAGGATACAATGAAGAAAAAAAATGGATTTTGAAGGAGATTTTGGTATGTACTTTCAATACATTAATTTTTGTTATTTCAGCTCAGTCTGAGAAGCTGGGGGCCTGTTGTAGTTACAAGGCTGATTATATGAACAATCTCTTAAGATTTAATGCTAAAATGTTTTAATGTAGTGATAAAAGTGGACTCAACAGAAGTTCACAATTAAATGCAGGTGCAGAGGGTTCTGAAACCTTTCTTATTGACAACATACTCAGAGAGAAAGTTTCCCCTTTCTCTTGTGCTAATTGGTGGAGTTTTATTGTGGAAGTACATTTTTAGAAGGGCCTGAATGTTGCAATGTGATGGTCTTGCAAATTTAAGACTATGAAAACATGATAGCAAGGGAAAGAGCTGGGGTAAGAGACAGGGACACTGGACAGGTCATCTATGTTGGTTTTGCTGTAAAAGCAAAAGGCAGATGTGGATCACGCAGCGAGGCACGTATGAAACTCAGGCAGGTCTTCAGGTCAGCAAGTGGCTCATGTCCACACCTAGACAGCTCCTGGCAGCACATTTCAGCCTTGACTTATACAATCGAAACATCCCCTGAACTGCTCCTTCAACAGTATGGGATGGAAGAGAGAGCTGCCAAGTGACGCCAGTACACTCAGTTGCTGCCCGGGTCTATGTAACAGTGATGCTCTGTCCAGCAAGCTCCATCTCACAAGAGTGAGGTTAAAAAGCAGGTCCTCCACAATCACCATTCAGGGTGGGAAGAACAACCTGGAGGGGAAGAAATGAATTGTAGTTTACAACCGTGGAGCTGAACAGAACGGATGGAGCTATGCCAGCTGCAGCACCTTTCATCACATGCAAATCACACAGAGCTGTGTCACTTGATGCGTTAGGGCTGAAATCCTGGGTTTATTGTAGCTCTCCCAGAAACACATTTTCAGAATCCATTTAAGGATTTTATTCTATTTTTTTTTAATTACAGGGTTTTTTCTTTTATGTTTTTATTTATAGACAACATTTTGGTGAGCTGTGATGCTTCTGTTCATGCACCTTGACAGCATCTACCTCAGCAAACGCCTCAACTCCTATGAAGGCAAACTAGCTCTCACCCTTACAGAAAAGGGAAAATAAAAGAATAAAACAGCACATTGTCAAAGCCTCAGTTCTCAAGGTAGATTTTGTTAAGGGAGGGAGGAAAGCAGCAGGTAAGAAACTGAAGGCATGAGTACAGGCTTTTTTGTTAAAGAAATCAACAAAGATGGGCAGAGAAAAGAAGGGAAGGTGAGGGCAAGGGCGGGAAGGCAGTCTCCAAACGTGCATCCTGGTTTAACCCAGCAGCCAGCTACAATGACCACACAGCTGTTCACTCACTGCCCACCTCCCTGTGGGATGGGGGAGAGAGTTGAAAAGAAAAAAGAAAGTAGTTAAAACTTGTGGGTTGAGATAAAGACAGTTAAATAGGACAGAAAAGGAAGATGATAATAAAAATGATGACAACAACAATAAAAATGATAACAGAATATGCAAAACAAGTGGTGCACAGCACAGCTGCTCGCAAAGTTGATGCTCAGCCAGTTCCTGAGTCATCTGCCTTCCAGCCCACCCCTCCAAGTTATATATGGAGCATGACATCATTTGGTATGGAATACCTCTTTGACCAGTTTGGATCATCTGTCCTGGCTGTGTCCCCTCCCAGCTTATTAGATTCCCCTCACCTTCTCATTGGCAGGGCAGTATGAGAAGCTGAAAAGTCCTTGACTGTTTGGCAACAACCAAAACATCAGTGTGTTACCAACCTTGTTCTCATCCTAAATCCAAACCATGGCACTACACCAGCTGATAGGAAGAACGTTAACTCTACCCCTGCCAAAACCAGGACAAACAGCAAACCAAGACAGATCCTTGGGTGAATGAAGAGCTGTAGCTTGCACCCACTATTACAATATATCAGTACTTTTCCCAAGGCTGTAACTTCTTAAGTTATACGCAACCCCCTTTCCAGTTCCTCCTCTTGTATGGCCCTGAAGGTCACAAAGCATGTAGAAATTCCTGCCTTATCTTTAAAAATCCCTTTGTAGTCTACTTTTTTAACCCTTTTATTTCTGAACATCTCAATCAACAAGCCCTATATAGCTAATCAGGCCAGTGATTCTCAGCAGCTTGGAAAAACTGCTGGTCAGGTTAGCTGTAGTGCTGGTCACAGAGCAATCTGTGGCCCCACTGATACCTACTGGTCAAGCCTGGAGGCCTGCAAGTTGATGAAATCTTTTTCTCTTCTGCCTTAGTCTTCAGAAAACGAACAGACAACGATGCAGTCTGCTCCTCTGCAATGGGCTTCCACAGGAAAGCCTGGACATGTCTCATGTACTTTCAGTTAGAAATAAGCAAATACTGCTTACAGCGTGGTGCATTTTAGGGATTAATATCTGTACATGTATTATTTCAACTTGAATAACAGAGGCAGCTGGTGGTGGGGCATAGACAGGATTTGGTCTCCTGCAGTGTTTGAGATGCTACATTAGATCTGAGGTGTTCTAGTTCCTCCTAAGGGATGTGTGGCACTAAAAACCCTGAAGAACAAAAATGTGTGCAGGCACCAGTGCTACCTGCTGTCCTGCTATCTCACAGCTCAGACACAGGTGTCTGAAGAAAAAACAACACAAAAGTGTGTCTTGCAACATTCTCTTACGTTTGGCAGAGCAGGTAAGACATGCACTCGTTTCTGAAGCAAAGAAGAGCACATGCTAGCTGTAGGCTCCCTAACCCACATTAAAAATAACACACAAAAAACACCCAGAAAAAAAATCCATCGTGTGACATAAAATAGCTGTCTTTCTGTTTGTTTCCCACACAGCTTTACTGAAACAAGTCTTTCAAGTCATCTTGTGGCAGACTGGTTTATGCAATACTCCATTGCATGTTTGTCAGATGAGGGTTGTTTCTACCCCCCTCCCCCCCCCCCCCCCCAGCCCCCTTCCCCCCTTTTGTTTTTTCTGGAGTCCATGCGCACCTTGTGTGAAAAGCTTGTTCCAACCACCTGCCCCTTTGAGGCTGATAGAGCCAAGCTGCCTGCCTGAGAGGGTATCTGTCCATCAGTCCGTCTCTGGAGAATGTGGAAGGTTTTTTTTGTAGTGAACTCTTTATCTTCCATCTCTCAAACCATTCTGCAGAAGCCTTATACCCTAATTTCACCCTTGTATGTTGCTTTGGGGAAAGGACAAAGCGAAACAGAGGACACATTTGATGCAGCATAGTCAGCAGGTCTCTTCCCTGGGGAGGGAAAAAATAAAGTGCTTTTTATTCAGCAGCCTAGGACAAAGCCATTTCCCTGAGCAGGTCCTAATGGAGTAGTTCAGAGACTGCAGGAATATATGTACAGCCTCCACAAACTCTGAAGTGTGGGGATCTGCTCTAACCCCTCTCAGACCCCTTACAGAAAGCTGCTGATGATCTGCTGCAGTGTGGGATGTGGTGGAGTGGGTTGCTGGTTCTTGTCACAGACGCAAACAGCCTAGCACTAGCTAAGAGCCAGCGTGTCTTGAGCGACCTTTGCCTGCTCAGGTCAGCAACAGCAGAGTTACTGCCTTAGAAACTTCCCAACCTGGTCATGACACCTTTAAATACAGCTGTGTATGCTTAAACATCTGTGTATACATCTGACTCCTACCACTTTGTTGCTATATTCAGCCATCATCGTGGATGTGAGAGACATTCTGGACGGTCTTTCCTACTACAGATTTTCCCTTCCAAAACACTCCTTTTTGTCACATATCAGGATTATTCTTTACCAAAGAGGCACAGATTCTTTTTCCTCCAAGATCCTGAAAACCTTATTAATTTCTTTTTTGGCAGTGGTGTCCTTCACAGAGTTTGTCACTGCAGCCATGGAAGGCAGCACAAGATGAGACGGACCATTTGCAAATGCCCATGCAGAAAAGAGGAACATACCTGCCTCTTTACTCTGCAGCACTGAGCTTTGAAACAAGTCAGCTGCTTTGACAAACGCCAGGTTACACTTGGCCTTCAGGAGAATTTGGACATTGGCTAGTAGCACACTTGAGCAGGCTGAAGCCCTTGTTTTGCAGGGAGTGCAGAACCCCCATCAGGAGCTACAGGTAGGATTCACGGTGCTGTAGGTGACCACATCACTTAAATTAGTGGAGGACTATTAAGAACAAGGTGTCAGGATGAGATACATTGATCTCAGACTTAGCTGTGGACATCTACACACCGAATAGCACCCGTAAGGAGAATCTCAGAAGATCTCACTAAGATGAGGGTCATAATATACCTAACCTTTGCCAGTCATTTTAGTAACTTCTTAAGACTTCTTAACTTAAGCCTCAGTAATGACAAGCTGGCACATAGCACTGACATTCCTGAAGAAGATGGAGAAGCAAGCCTAAGAATGAATGGGGATGCCAGCTTTACACTTGTTCTCAGACCGAACATAGCTCTTTATTTCTGGAAATACTTCTCAAAAAGCCTCAGGGGCTTTTGAGTCTACATTTCATCTTAGCTCAGAGGTTTTCTGGGTGCAGCAATGACATTATTGGCAAAGGTTTCACACAAGTACAATGAATGCTCTGTCTGCATCAGGAAGAAGAATCAGCTCCTTCTTGATTTGGCATGGAATTGTACTCCTGGATAGCTTGTCTGCTTTGTTTTTCCAGGCAAGGTTTCAGTAGGTCACATAAGATACTTGGCAGGTTTTTTTACACTCACATATGAGCTGACATAAGCCTGCATGGTCCACATGAGGTGAGGGAGGGCAGGGGAAAGTTCTTGATTTCAGGCTTAAAGTCTGGCTGACTCTAAGCTCTCCTGTAACACTTCCATTGGCAAAACGAGATTTGTTACAGACCTGCTGTGCCTACCCACCAGCCTCTTAATCTAAGACAGAACTAAATCTGAATATATTTGGGTATGTTAAAAAGAAACCTCTTTCATAAGTCTATTTTTCTTATGGACACATGTTTCTGGGAGAGAGTGGGGGGAGGCCCCTTCGAAGTTTGTGAGGTTTCCTAGGATGACTACCAGCATTAGTACCATCACTATACACTGTGGCCCTCTAACTTCTTTCAACATATATTTTATAGTTCAGTCAAAACATCCTACAGCTCCAGGACTTGTAGGTGGAAGCTAGTCACCCTGGGTGGCTCAGCTGGCAGCCTTTAGTGTGATTTTTGCAAAAGCCAGGAGGGAAAATAAGTTTCTGATCCACAACCCCACTAGACAGTAGCCTCAGTCAGAAGGTAATTTCCAACTGTTCTGCTCCTGAAGGTCAGAAATACTGGTCTGAGATCAGCGGGTGCTGCTTGTGAAAGGCCATGAGGGCCATAGCCTTAGACGTAGCCAAGGGTACATTGCAAGACGCAAGCCCGTTTCTTTCGTGAATACCCACATTTAAGAGGTAGCTCCTGACTTGGGCACTCTGGGAGGGAGTAACCTTAAAAAAGCTCCATTTTTCCAGAGGACACTTGACCAGAAACAAAAATGGAGAGAGAACCAAAAAAAGCATCAGGGAGAAAGCAAGGTGCCTCAGCTTTCCTTTTTGGCACTACAGGGTAGTAACCCGTACAGAGCCTCTGCTGCCCTGGGGCCTGGCAGACCACAGCCACAAAAGCTGTTCTGTACTGTGACGGTATCTGAGTCTTCATGCATCACAGCAACCTCTTCCTGAAAGTCCCACCAAAGAGGCTACCTCCTTACAGGTTTTAAGCCTGTGGCCAAACGTGTGCCTGCAGCCCCTGCCATTAAAGAAGGCCCGATCTTTCAGCAAAGATCCCTGTTGCTTTTGAGATTATGAGGACAGGGCTGTCCCTCTCTCCCTGGACAGGAGATGTGTCTTTATACTGCCTCCTGCTCTTACTGGATTTTTGCAGCTTTTGCAGCCCCCTCACACAGAGCTACAGTTTTTGGATTAGTACAGATGGGTTGCATTCAAAATACAGAGGACTGAGCTATTCTGGGTGCACAAGATGCAGAAGACCCTGTAGCTTCCTTGAAGTCTATTTATAAGTGATTAACTCTGAATGTTTGTCAATCAGTATGTGATGAATAAAATGACTAATGGACATCTGGGCTACTTTGTTACCTTTAGCATATTTAAGACAAAAAATCCAAGTCTTCTCAGATAGGCTGTGGAGTGCAGTTTTACTGAAGGAAGGGGACTCTCCTGAATCCCTACTTCCATACCTGCCATTCTCAGGTTCTCAGGCATTCAATCGGCTGCTAAAGGTCTGAGTATTTTGTGGATTCTTTGCCTTAGGGTAATCCAACAGCTCCCAACACTTACAGGGTAAATTCCTCTCTGGGTCTCAACTCTAATCTCTGCAAGGATACCCGGAAAATCATGCTTTCTGGGTGGAATCCCACAGTTCTTGTTTTAAGTGCAGTCCAATGTCAAAATATGTGCCTTGACTAAGATTTTCTATGAAATCTGACTGGTATCAAGACAGATGAACAAGACCTGAATAACTTTGTAATTTTAAGATGATTATTTTGTATTTATAAACCACAGGAAAAAAACCCTAGATAAAGCCCACTCAGGTGCTGCCAACATCTATGATATGTGGTTAGGTGTTCACCTTGCCTGTTCCTGCTGCTTCTTGAGACATTAGCAGGCTGTCTAGCCAACCACCCTTTGAATGAGTTTCTAAGGTCTGAACCTTCATGTGTTCACCAGTTGACCCTCTCTGCTTCTGCTTGCACACTCTCTCATAAACCAGTCACCGGAGGAACAAGACTGGAGAGCTCAGGAAGCAGCCGGACACGAAAGCACGGAGGTCTTGCATCACTTCAGAAGAACTCGCTCACTCCTGAGCTGCAATCTGAAGTTATAACTCTCTCTCCCTCTCTCTCCCACTTCAGCACAGACAGTTTAATAAAAGGTTAGCTCCTTGTTTTCATACAATAGGCACCTTGCAGCATTCCCTCTGTGTTGAAAGGTGTGACAATCCTCTTTATCAGGCTGGAGCAATTCAGCAGATCTAAGTTAACTGGAAACGGGGCATAGGATTGTTTTTCTTGAAGGTGCAACAACAGAAAGAGAGAAATGAGGGTCATCTTTTAATTTGTATAGATAATATGAACAGTTGCAACGTATGTAGATGCAGGTTAAAATAAAACAAAACCAGAGCCATTAATAAAGAGGCAAAATAAATGAAAATGACAAAAAAAACCCCATTAGATATTTACAATGTGCCTCCTACAAAATCTGAACAAGGGAGGATAATCTTGTAGAAATAGGCTTCAACTAATAAAATGTGAAAAAGAAATACAACTCCCCCAAAGCAATTACAAACCAGCTCATAAAATTAACTCTCAGTTAATATTCTGTTACCTGATTTACATCTATGCTATCTATTGTGCTTGGGTTTGTTGTTTTTTTCTTCAAAACCTGTGCAGGCAAAAAGCAAGATAATGTCTGCAAAGCAAATCTCTAAGCCCCACTCGTCAAATGTCATAATAAGGAATAGTGGTGCAGTGTTGAGACCAAAAGGATAGACTTTGTCATCTTTGGATACTTAGGGAAACACTCATTACCCAGGGCCGTTTTCTACAGCTTACCTGCAGTGTTGCCCAAGTAAGTGTTTTTCATTGTGCAGTTAAAACTTTGGACAGCTTTAAGGAACACATCATTGAAGGTGCCAGCCCTAGCTGGTATTCATTTTATGAGAACAGTTGCTGTTGTTACCACTCAGGTTTTCAGGAAAAGAGGTTCACCAGCAGCAAAAACTTGTATTAACCAGCTTGTACTCCTTCCTCAGGACAGGTTCAAATTACCTTCTGAAAATTACTCACTGGGTGGTTGTGCAAGAGTTTGATGACCTATGTCAAATCAATCCCAGAGAAAACAAAGACTGCCTGCTACTTTCATTTAGCTTCATAGGAAGGAAGCTCTGACATGTTTCAGTGTGGCTGGGATTTGATCCTAAAGGTGATGTGGAACTAGTATGAAAAAGGTTGGTAAACAAGCAGGTAAACTGGCTTAAGGATTTCCTGTTCAAAAATCCTCTTGCTTAATGATCAAGTGTTGGCAATTAAGTAAAAGTGGAATTAAAGCAGCAGTCTCTCACCTCTTAGATGGAAATAGACATGCTGCAGTTCTCCTTATTCACCTGAAAGGAAGGATCTATTTTCTCCTGCCGCCTTCTCTAAAGATAGGAAGTATGTTGACTTGGCTTTGTTTGTGCCTTCAAACACAAGACTTCTTTGCACAGGCAGCAGGCATGCAAGCTCATTCTTAAGGAATCAATATAGCCACTGAACGAAAAATAAGCCAATGAAGAGAGCCTGACCTAAATTAGGAACAATGAAGTAAGATTAAAAAAATGTAAACATACCTTAGTCATCAAAGAGGAAAATATGACAAGCACTAAGAGTGCTGAGTGTGTCATGCTCTACTATAGGTTAATAATTTTTATACTGAGATGTACAGAATCGTGCTAATTGTGATTCAGAAATAATTTCAGAAATCACCATTTTTATCCACTCCAAAATATATTCATATTGCAAATGGGGCTTCATTCAGCCACTACAGTTGAAATAATTTTGAATAAATAAATAAATAACTGAACATATAGGAGTCAAACTATACAATCTTGCTTTACTCACAACCATAAAGCTGACCTGTGAGAAGCTGTTGAAAAAGCATCCACCTGCTTCCATGGAAAGCGCAGATTCCTGAATGTGGAGGGTCCACAGGAGCCCCCTCACCAGCAGTGTTTGTTCAGAAGCAAAGTAACAGAAATTGAAATCTCACATTTGCAACACTTTCTCATAACTGAAACTACTAATTTCCCCCCTAAATTATTTGCTGGCTTGCTGAAGAATACACCCAAGCGAAACTGCACTGCATTTTCACTTGCTTGTAGCATGTCCGACCCAGGGAACAGGCTCAGTATTTTGTTTGTGACCAATCAGTGATTTACAGTTTTCTGACCTCATCTGCAGAGTTTATCACGGCATTAAAACAATGCCCAATTGTTGATAAAATCAAGTACTTTTACCTGCTGCAGGAACAGACCATAAAAGCTCACCTAGCTGCAGGTAAATATAAAGAGGACCATTTTGTTGTTACCCTTTTATAACAGGTTAATCAACAAATCCTTTCACAAATATTTGGCTAAATGTGAATATAGCTATAGTCCACCTGATAATGCATACCATTAATTCCCTTTTAGAGAGCAGGAAATGGAGGCAGATAGAAACTAGTTCCCCAAAGGTACACAGCAAATCTGGAGCTGAACTAGGATTGAGAGAGAAAAAAAACACCCTAACTCTTCATCATTCAGACAAACAAAAGGCAATTCTTTTCAGATACAATTTATCTCTGGTTATCTCATGCAGGTATTCAGAAAATTCAGCTGCTCAAAAGGCCTTTTTTTAAACTTTTTTTTTTTAACTTCTGCTGCAAAGAATTATTTCCAAAGAAATAAAAATTGTCTTCCTGTATTTATAACAAATAAGTTCTTTCTTGATCTAAGATGTCAGGAGTAGCACTGAATGTTTTAAAAACAAATTATAATTAAGTGATCAGTTAAGAAGATCTGACTCTGCTAAACCAATGTTAATTTTGTTCAAGATTACATTTGGATCTAAAACATCACTTTTGGTTTCCAATTGGGAAAAAAAAATAATTTTGATTTAAGATTTATTGTGGTTTGTATCTTTTCTTTTTCCCAATCAGTATTTTTCTGTATGTATCAGCTAAAGTAAATATATTTTATTTTATTTTATACTGAAATGCAGTTCTGCCACTAATTGTTTAGAACCAACTGCTTAAGAATTGAGTAATCTCCTTTTTTGCAAAGGCATATAATTTATGTAATTTCTTTTTATAGGAAGATAGAGCTCAGTCTGCATCAGAGCCCCGAGTCACTGACCCATCGTAGTTGCTCCAAGCCTGTTAGCTGGCACAAGGGTAACTATAAACCTGGTTTAACTACCTGAGTAGTTTGAATTTATGGCTGCTTTGTGTAAAAATGCTATCAACCAGATCAGTGGGAAGGAAAAAAAAAGTCCAAAATATTAGGAAAAAATATACAATGAATTTAAATTGTCATTCAATTTCTGTGGCACAAGACTAGCAGTATTTTAATGTAGAAAACAGGTCAAATTTGTAGGTCAAATTTTATTCTGATGTAGGAAAATGCAGCTGTATTTACACATGGTACAGACAGAGAAATGCAACAAAGAGCAACATTTTGATTTTTATTCTCTCATGTTTTACAATACAGACAAAGAACCCATTGAAAAAATATTTCAGTTAGGTGAAATAACACCTAAAGGTAAATTAAAGTCACTTATTTATTCCCTCTGGGAGACAGCAAAGCATTTAATACCTCTGAGGCTTTTTCTCTAACCAGCAAACTAAACTGGGAAGGAAAAGAAAAAAAAAAAAAAAGAATAAAACCCACCCAGCTGAGAATCAAGAGGAGTCAGGGCAATTCTTTTGTCTTTCCTCTGTGTAGGTCTTGGAACTCCTAAAAAAAAAAAAAAAGTTGCCGAAAGGCTGAGAAATAAGTGAGAACGTTCACAGCCACACACCTTTCTAATCTGCGGGTCCCTGAGACTCTCTCCCAGTTCCCAGATAACTGGATAATTGGTTTAAGGAGTTGTGTTTTTTCAGCATATTTAGTTAACAGCCCAACAAAGGGCTACCTGCTGTTTCACAGATTTGGGGGAAGGGGGGTTGGGGGAAGGAGGAGGAAAGAAAAAGATGATATTTTTGGAGACATCTGCCCATTTATTTCGATTTTCAGATATACCTGCAGCAGGTACATTAATGCGTGTGTATTCTTGGTAACAGCAGCTGATGCAAATGTGCCTCCAAAGTCAACATACATTTAGTTTAAGCTCGGTTATTAAATCACTAATTAAGTTCCCAGGTTTGATGTGCCGGTTTTTATGGGTGAGTGGGTAACTGCAGCGCGCATCGTAAAGCGCCGGTCACGGAGCTCTCGCTCTCGTGGTGTCGATAAGGAGGTGCAGGGAAGGCTCCACCATCGCAGGGCGTTAGGAGATACATGGTGCTTAAAGCTGGCCTTGAGTTGGGCGAGCCACTTCCTCATCTGAATGGGGGGGTGGGTTGGTTGGGGGATGTGTGTGTGTGTGTGTGTGTGTTGGGTGTTGTTTTGGGAGTTTGGTTTGGTGCGTGTGTCCGTGTGTCGCGTCGTCGTCCCGTGTCCGTGTTCCCCCCTCCTCCCCTCCCCCCCCCAAGTTGTGGGCTTTAGCAAATTCTGTTGCTGAGATAAAAGTTAGTCTTGTGCTGTTGTCCCAAAGTGGCAAACTCATCCTGACATGGTGCTCTGAAAAAGCCTTCTGCAGATTGGCTTTAGAGACACCTTATCTCCCACTCCCCTGGGGTTTCGGTGAGACACTGGAAACACTGTCAAGGCTTCAGAAGACAATGGGGCAAGTGGCTTGCTGGGTATTAACAGAGTAGGAAATGGAGATGATAACGTGAGGGGGAAACAAGGTGAGTTATGATTTGTGGGTGGGCAGAAGTCCTTTAAAGAACAGGGTACAGGAGGTGTCATAGGAAGCCAAAAGCACTGTGTGGTAGGACATGGTGCAGGTGATGCCAGATGCAGTTTATCTTACACGGTGAAGTTCAGATGCTCAGCACTGGCCTATAGAAACGTTTGCTTGTATACCTGGAAAAAGACAAGAAAACACCCAAACATCCTCCCCCTGCCCTGCACACCCGTAACTACGGAGGAGGAAATGGTTCACGGAACACTTACGCTATTAGCGTTTGGGTTAGAGGAAGGTGATGGGAGTGAGCGCGGAGTTGAGCCCCGTCAGGCCGGGTTGTGTTAAAGCTCAGAGACGCCTGGAATGTCCGGGCTCCGGACTCCGGGTTCCGTGGCAAGAGAAAAATCCCTCTCTGGCAGAGGAGCGGCATGCAGCCACTCTGGAAAAAACAGCCACTGTCCCCATCTCCCTTCGCAAGGTGGCTTATAAACCGCTAATATAATGACTACTCAGCCTTCTGCTCGGCAAGAGCCAGGGTGCGTAATTAAAGCGGAGCGATACGTATGGAGCGATTTTGGGAAGAGATTACAGCGCTGTGAGCTTGCTCCCGACTAACTGAACAGACCCGACAGCTTCTGCTGCCAAGAGGAGGCAGTGTCCCGCTCCCCACCTCTGCTGCTCCGGCTCTCCCGCTCCTTTGACCTTTCTTAGTAAGCTGAGTTAACCTTGGGGAATATTAACCCAGTTTAAAAGGAGGGAAAAAAAACCCCAACCAAAACAAAAAAAAAACCCTTCAAAGCCACCAAAAAAACCCCCTCAAAGCCAACAACCCCCGCCTCCCCAACACCCCCCCCCCCCAAAAAAAAAACCTACCCAAAAACCAAACCAAACAAACCCCAACCAAAAAAACCACAGCCCACCAAAAAGCTTTTGTCAGGTTTGAGATCTGAAAGGCCAACCCTTCAGTGAGCCACATACCAGCCTGAAGCAGGGGAGGGAAGAATTGGGGGAAAAGGGAGAGGGAATGCACATTTCTTCTCGGCCTCCTCTGAGAAGAAAAGGTGTTAACAGGAGTAATCAACGAGCTGCTGGCTTCTGCCCAGGTCCTCAGATCCCTAAGTAAGCAGAGAGCCATTCGTTTTAATGGAGCTGCACTGATTTCCCCCGCGGCAGGTCTGGAATTGTTTCTCAGGGCAAAAAGCAACTCCTCAAAGGTTGAAGCTTCTCAGGGAGAAGAGCTCACCGCTCCTCAGCACAGCTTGCTCCTCACCTGTTCAGTGTCCTTCTGCCCAGTTTTGTTTATTACACCTGAACTGATGTACTACCTTATAAATCACTACATACAGATAACATCAACTTACAAAGACGTATTTTACATCTCCCTTTCTCCTCGTCTGTAGCCATTGTGCAAGGCATTTGGACAAATCCGACGTGAGACCTGGAATATTCTTGAGCTGAAAAGAAATACCTTTAGAAACACAAACTGGTAGGCATCCTAATAACTAAGTGAGCTCTGTCTTGAGAGGGGAACTAACCATTACCAGTGCAGGAGTACATCCCCTCCAAATGGCTTTCAAAGAAAAAAAAAAAAAGTGAATTGATTTCCAAAGTAAAGAAATGATGAGAATCTTCTACAGACCAGAATAGATCTTGAAGGATCTCTCCTTGACTGTCATGGGGACATCTCTCCTTTTGGTCATGAAGCCAAGTGACAATTTGCAGGGCCATTTTCCCCCATCTTGGCAAGAAGACTTAACAGGGAAACATTGCAAGCAGATATTTTGCTTCATACCTAAAATATCTCTAAGCTCTGAAGGCCACTGACAGAGTTGGTCTATATTAAATACAGGGACATGCCACGCAGATGGACACTTCTGGAGACCCCTGGGTGACAATGCAGCACGTTTTGGTTGTGACTCGGAACTATCTTACATCAGGTGAAATTTGAGATCCAATTCCTGCAACTGACTCCATGCCAGAAAATGACAGAATCTCGCTGATTCCTTTTGGGAGAGCAATAGCCCAACGAAAAGGTTGAGCTGGAAAGCCAAAGGTAAGGTTTCAAGATGTTTCAGCCACTGCTCCATATGGTTTTGTACTAATGGGTCTGAAGATGCCTGGTTCTCTTTGAATAAACGCGTAGAGCTGGAAGGATACTGAAGGAACTGAAGGTATGGTCTTGGCTTCTCCAGGCACTCGATGTAATTCCTTGATATGCATTTGAAAGCGTAACCAAACCCCAAACACTTACCATGCCAAACTTGTGTACTTTGCCTTATCTGTAGTCTTGGTTCAGAGATGTTAAGCGCAGCATTGCAGCAATACTGCAGCTACTTGGGAGCTGTTATTGAAAGGGACTGGAATTTCTTCAAACTTCTCTGCACTTTTCCAGCTGTACTTTGAGGTTTTGGGATGTAAGTGGATTTCCCCCCCTCCCCCCCTTCAGCAGAGGTCAGCTTTGGCAGAGAAAAACCTCCCCGATTTGTAGATCTGCTTTACGGGAGAGGTTACCCCGAATCACCAGAGCGTTATGTAACGCGACAGTTGAGACCGCGGTGGTTTTCCAGAGCACCTTTTTACTAAATGGCTCTAAAAAAAAAAAAAAGCCAAGGAAAGAGGAAGTAATTTCCCCGGGCTGGGTATTTTATGAGCAATCTTTATCAGCTCCTGCCCTGCCCTGCCCGGCGCAGGGAAGCGTGGTGGCTTCTCGGCACATGCGACGCCCTCAAGCTCGGACTAATAACGACTGATGTTTAAGTTTAAAAAAAAAAGGCCCGTGCCCCTCACCAGGGCGCACTGAGGCTAGGGAACCACAAGCAAAACCTGGGGCAGGTCCGCCCGGAGGAGTCGCGACATCCAGGCCCCCGGGGGAGCCTTACACCGGGAGGCGGCACCGCCGCCGCCGCGCCCCTCGGGATGTCGCGGCCCGGGGGGCTGCGGGCCCTTCCCGGGGCTCTCTCAGATTCCCTCCGGCCTCTTTGTTTTGCAAACGCCCGTGGGAGGAGGGGGAAGAGGGCTTGGGGAGGGGAGCAGCAGTGTGGTCTGGTTGGGGGCGACTTGCCGCCCCCCCACCGAGCAGGAAGGGCTGCCCGTGCCTCTCGCCGGCAGCAGTACAGCGCAGCAGCCGCCACCGGAGGGCTGTTGGGCGCCGTCCCCGTCCCAGACCCGCGGCGTCTCCCCGGGCGGCGGGGTGAGCGGGGCGGGTTGCGGGCAGCGCCCTCCTCCCCGGCGGCGGCTGGAGGAAGGGGCCGGGCAACGCATACACCTGGCGGCACCTGCCCCTTCCCCGCCGCTTCCCCTCGCCGCCTAACTCCTCCCCAGCCGCAGCGGCTGCTCCCGGCTCACTCCGCCGCGTCCCGTCTCATCCCGTCTCCGCTCCGACGGGGGCAGCCCCAGGTAAGCGCAGCGTTCCCCGCCGCCCCTTCACCACCGCACGGGCTCTTGGCTGAGGCGGGAGAAGCCACCCCCGGGGCCGGGAGGTCCCGCGGGACGGGGGGCGCCGCTGCCCCGGGAGGCCCCGTCCCGGTCTCTCCGAGTTGCCCCTGCGGCTTTTCGGCTTTTAATTAAGGAACTTCGGCTTTGCTGTGGGGCAGGGGGAGGACGGACCCGGGAAGTATCTGAAAATCCCCGTTCCGAGGGGGCAAGGCGGGCAGGGCCCCGCCGGGGTGGGGGGTCGGCGCGGTGCCGGGGGCAGCGGGGGCCGCGTCGGCGTTTCCTGCGAACGAGAAGCGTGAGATCGCCCCTTCCCGCCGCCGGGGTCTCTGCACGAAACACCTGAGCTTCCCCGCGGCCCGGTGGGGCAGCGACCCGGGAGCTAAAGCAGCGCGGGGAAGGTGGATGAGTCTTGCGAAGCGAACAACGCGACCCGACCAGGCGCGGAGCGCCCTGCGCACGCCAGTGCCCGTCCCGCCCGGCACTGCTCGGGGGGGTGTTTGTCCATCTCTTGCCGTTGTGATGGAGGGCCATAGGCCCCCTGGGATCAGGCAGAATTTTCAAGACGACGGAGCGAGTTAGTAGCTCGTACAGAGAATAAAGTCGAACTGCAACTTGTCCTGAGGTGCCCTCGTTGTGTACCAGTGTCACCATCGCTCCGGCTCCTTGCAGAGGTTCTCGTTTCTGTCTGCAACTTGTCGAGTCGTTTTGGAAGCCTAGCTTTGTTGGTGGGTGCTTTTCCCCCAGGAGCTGCATGATTGAAACTTGCGGCCCAAAGCTCCGAATGCTGAAATCGGCCCCATTCCTCACCTCCCCTCAGGTGGCTTTATCGATGATTGGAGCTCCAAGCTCCCCTTAGGCTTCTGGGTGGCTGTCAGTGAATGTAAGAGCTCATTCTCCCATCCTGCCTTTGTCCTAAGTATCAATGTTTGCTCTTCGCAAAGTGACACGAACACCTCCAGTGCTTTAGGAAGAGCCAAAGGCAGCAGCAGCTTCCCCTCTGAAAGATGAATTGCATCGCTCCGGCAGTGCTGGGGCAGAAGAGGTGGATGTGGATGTCCTGTGTGTACATCAATGAACCCAGGAAATGACTGCTGTTGTGGGTATTACCTATGGGTATTAATGTAAATGTAAAGCCAAAAGGCAGGTGGACTAAGTTAACAGTTGATGCCAAAAGTAGGACTTGCTACATCCTTTTCCATTTTACTTAAATTCTTAAACTTAAAAAAATTACCCTGGTACATAGGAAGGTCAGTCCAGAGCAAATCTATCATGGTAGCCCAGCCTGGAAATGGAAATATGTTGAAACCATGTTCTGGGGCGTCAATGGAAAAACAAATCGAAACAGGATTCTGAGATGCTCGTCAAAATATTTGTCCTGGAGTTGCTGCTCCTGGAGAAATGAGCCCTTCCCTCTGTATGTACAGTCTGTGCCAATCAAAGGTCGGTTCATGCTGAGTAGTTCCAGTACCACGACAACAGCTCAGCTGTGTCTGAGCTACTACATCAGTACTTCTCCCACAACTCTGGTCCTTAAACCTGCCTCTACCAATGCAAGCCTCCCTGTGGAGTGAATTCAAGCCTCTTGCCAGCAGCCTTGCTTTTCCTCCTTGCCTGCCACAGGTTCCTTGGAAGTGGTTTACAGCTCCATGTGATCTGTAGTCTAAATAGGTCTGATTCATTTACATTGCTGGGTTTCTTTATTTGGCAGAGTGGGTACTTACCAGTACCATATTCCCACAATATTAATTTGCTACTGGAATATGGTAGCAAAGTACTCTTGAGAGCTTTTTTCCCTAACCAGAACCAGGCAGAGACCTTCAGTGCTGTAGACATGCTCAGACCTGCCAGAAGGTGAGGTTATTTGCTCCTGCCATGGAAGGAGAAGGGCAGAGGCAGAAGCAGCAATGCAGTGTAGGGGGGGGAGAAAAGCATCCAGATGCCAGGCTGGCTGTTGCTGCATCCTCTGGCAATACTGTGACATGTACCATGGGGTCATGGGGTGGTGGGTGCTGTGGGTAATAGTTGTCTTCCCAGCTGTTGCCCGACTAACAGTTCTGTTGCCTACCACACCAGCAAATGTGGTGGTTCTGGGCTTTCGGACCTTTCTGTTTCAGAAATGGCTGCTGCCTTGGATTTTTGGGGTTTTTTTTTTTGGTTTGCTTTTGTTTGGTTTTTGGGTTTTTTTTTTTGGTAGTTCCTTCTGCCCTTCATCCTCTTCACCATCCACTTCACCAGGCAACAGCTTTCCAGCTGGAAGAAAATTGGAAGAACCCAATTTTGATGATTTTTGATGATTTTTGGACCCCTTGCAGAGAGTAAATCTTACTTTGTGGAATTAGTTGCATTCATTTTTTTAAATCATTGTGGTAAAAAGATTCAGTAACACTTCATGAAGAAGTATCAAGTAAATCTTGGTAGTGAGATTAGATGAAAGTTCTTACCCAATTTCTTTCCTTTTTCATGTGTAATTGGATATATATATATATATTTTTAGACTTCATTTATAAGTCATGATAATTATTAGTGCTGCTTGGTAAACAGGAATCTTGACTATGCTTCTTTTCTCTTGTCCAGGTAGCAGAGGAAAGATTAATCCAGTGTGTTAAAAGATCGTGCAAGTGAATCTGGAATGACCTCTTTGCTTTGCTTGGTTTTTTTCTCTCTTCTTTTAATTTCCCCTCCTCTCTTTCCTTCCCACCTTCAAATCATGGTTATATTGTGTTTAAGGTTACGCTACCCAGAGCTTTAGGTTGTCATAAAATGGTTGGGAATAAAAAAGCAATGAAGGCATGCTTCCTTTCTAGCATCATGAACAGAAGCCATCATTTGCTGACTTGGTCTTTTATACAGTTGAGCTTTTTGCTGAAATGACTCCTTTGCTGTCTTAATGTGTTTTGCTGTTTGTTCCTTTGCCTGTGCTGAATTTCTTAGTCTGGATAAAGGGAACTGCTGATCTGTTGGATGCAACACTGTGTTAGCGTTGGGCAGTGCTCACGTAGAGTGTTTGGATGCTTTTATGCTTCCTCCTTTCAGAAGCTGAACTCGACTTTATGTATTTGGCTTTTAAACTGTTCTAAGCTCTCCCTTCTTCCTTGTTTGCATGTGGTGGCTTTTACGTAGGTCTAACTGAAGAACATAGCCTGCTTTTTTCACTGGTTGCTTTTTCAGTTGTTGATACCTACCACAAAGTTTAGCAAACAGCTGATGATGTTTCTATTCCAGGAAATAACACAAAACACCTATTGAGAGGAGATGTAACGTTGAAACATACTGTTGTTGATATAACTCTGGCTTCACTGGCCAAGTTGAATTCATGATGTGGTATTGGGATATCTGGAGGTAACTATTCCAGCCTATCAGGCATCTAGGCATGGAAACAACATACAGTTATTGCTAAATAAATGCTCATGAAAGCTAGTATAGCTGGTGGTACTTGTGGAACTTCATGCCTCCAAGGCATGGCACTGCTTTTAATTAATAATTGCACCATGGTGTGCATGTGATTAGGATGTGCCATTATTATTTCTTGCGTAAAGATCTAGGGTAAAGCCAGTGACTCTGGTTTCATTAACAAAATTGTTAAAATTTTAGGGTCTCTTTGCTTTTTGTTCTTTCTATCACCTTTTTGGGGTGTTGGCTCCTTGGCTAGCAAAGGTTATGTGCAGTATAAAAGAGCTGCTGTGAGGAAGTAAAAGTGGAGGCGCACCTTCACCCAGCAGTAGCTAGGTGAGACGTGAGCGGCTTAGGAGGATGTGGAGGTGAGGACCACTGACAGCTGAGCAGCGGTCTCTCTGCTTGGTGCTTTTACTGTCAGAAAGTGTCTGTCACTGTGGCAGCGAGGAGGACAAGCCTTTGGAGGCTTGATAGTCTAGGAAGTCCATATTCAATGTAGTATGTTATCGAATGAAGCAGAGACCAACTCTATTGTAACTTTTGCTTAAAAATAAATAATTGATTTTCAGAAATCCTTAGCAAAACTAAAAAAGCTGTTGGATTAAATTTGTTTTGGGTACATGGAGTATTTAAATTTTTTAGTTGTTTTACTCCTGGCCATTTTCATTGGGGAAAATTTTTTTTTTCTCATGACCCATGACAGAACTGTAATTATAGCACTCCTAAGGCATATGTGAGGAGAAGCTAAAATATTTTAAGAAATACCTGTGAGCTGTGAGGCAGTACATTTCACTGGGTTCTTCAGTATATTGTGTTAGAGATGGTTATATGTTTGATACTCGTGTTGTAGCCCATCATTAGAAACAGTAGCATTATTTCTTCACTTTCAGAATAGAGGAAGAAAATCACTGGATTTTGGATCTTCTGCGTTGCTGGAAGCCCAAATTCTGGTTCTGCTCCACACTGGAGTGACCTGAAATTTTTGAAATTCAGGGGCTTGACTGGATATGATCGATGGGTCCTTTTCTTTGCTTGGGTATACTTTTCCCCAAGCCAGAGGATGATAGCAAGCTGATCTGCAAGTCTCCAGCTCCATAGGCTCTGTCTCTGCGTCCTTCAAGCCTACTGTGGGTAGTGGGCTCCATCCATGTTTCCTTGCTTGGGGATCCCTGTACATTTTAAGTCCACCAGCTTGCTTTAAAAGGCTCTTGAGGTTTATTTCTTCAGATGTACCCAGTAAAGTGCCATTATAGCTTGGCAGGTGTCAAGAGAAATGACGGGAAGAGGGGTGAAGGATAGTTGTGCGTTCCCACTAAACCCTTTTGCACCAGCGTGGGTTTATGATACTTCTGTGTGGGATCTACTTAAATCTGTCAGATGTGTGAGGTGAGTTAGAGGCCAAAGTGTTGGACTGAGATAAGATGACCAGTCTCTTCTAGCTCTACAGTTGTTTGGATGGGGAGTGTTTGACAGGTCAGTTTGTTTCTTCATGACCCAGCTTCCTTATCTCTGAAGTTGCTGCAGTACCTTTGGTGTGTTTGTAAAGCATTTTAAAGCGTCTCAGTGAGGCGTCTTTAAGAAAACTATATCACTGTTGGATGCTACCCATTGATTTTTTGCCTTAAATACCTGCAAACTAATGGGAGCCTTATACAAAAGTACTCTGTTTTGAACACACTGGCAAATGTGTAGATGTGTAATGCCATGGAAATCTGTATATACCTACGACTTCCCTGCGTTTTGTGGAGTGAAAATAGAAAAACTGTTGTTAATCAGAAGCTTGAAGGAAAATAGATTAAAAAAAAAAAATTGGTAGTGGTGATTGAAAGCCAGCTAAGAAACTGAGGTCTTTTTTTCCCCTCAGTTCATTTAAAACAAACAAAGGAATGGAAGACTGTTGTACTCCAATTTGCAAAGCCTTTCAAATTGTAATGTAAAAAACGATTTGTGTTTTTCTTTGGTTGCCATACCTATTGGCTTACTTCAGAATCACCTGGTGTTTTCTTCCCTTTGCTATCGATAAACTTCCTAATACTTCCCCCCACCCCCTTTTCAGGGAACAAGGAACAAAATTACCTTCCTGTGGCTCATTACTTGTCCTCTCAGCCTGGGCAGAACTGTGCATCCCAGCTCTGCTATGAAGAACCTGAGTAAGAATGGATGCGACATAAAGCAGAAGTCCTGAAGACTTAGTCACCGATCTGATGGACTTACTGTAAGTAGGAGAAAGACTTTTTCCTTGTTTACAATGCAGATAAGAGTTCAGCAGTGCATTATCGTGATTGTATATTATATATATATATGTATATTATATATATATATATATATATATATATATATATATATATACACACTTTTTTTTTTTTGGCTAGGGCTAATAAGCAAACACCAGAATCAGTCTTCCTAAAGTGTCATCAAGTATTGGCACGCTTGAGGTGCTAAGCTGCTGTTGAAATCTGCCTCTAAGACATTTGCAGTTCAGTTTTTGGTGAGGGGACACCTAGTTACAGGTTCCAAAAGATAAAAATTAAACCTCAGGCTGAATTATACTGTTTCTCAATGCAACGGCTCTTTATGGTCGTGGCTTTCAACAGGGATCGTGCCAATGTGCCTGTGTGGAGAGTACTACTCTGAAAGCCAGAGAACATGATTTCTTAGTGTGTGACTGAGGCACTTCCTTGGCTTTTGTTTTTTCATGTAGAGTAATATTCTGAGAGGGCTCGATGAATTAAATTATTTATTAAAATGATTGTTCATGGAGGTGTGCAACTGCCTATGTTAGAACTACATCAGCAAACAATTTGTGTTTCTTCTGCCTTTGCTAATCTGTGGTTTTACTTAATGTTAATGTTTAACTCTAAAATAAACTGCCGTATGCTTGAAACACTGGATGTAGCTCCCCTCTTACTCTATTTGAAAAAAACCCTTCATACTGCTCCAGCGTATTGTTTCCCTGTCGTGCTTCTCTCCCCGTTTTTGATGTGGTGGCTGCAATACACTACCAAGGAAACAGTTGTTTGGCACGCAGAAGAGTGAAAAAGATGTGGCTTGTGTGGCTGCTAGCCGCAGCGTTACCGAATGAGTCAGCTGAATTTGCATTTCTTGATGCTTTGTTCATGTTCTCGTTTCTGTGTCATAAACCTCAGAGCGATACATGAGTAAGTGTTGAGAGAGGCCCGAGGACCTGAACTTGGTACTGACACCGAGTGGGTTGTTGCCAGGATATTCTTTAACTCTCATTCTGTCAGCGAGAGTGAGCACTAACTTAATCTTCTCGGTTTGTGTGGCGCTCGTGTTAATGAATAGTTGCCACTGTATAATCCTCAAGGTTGTATTGAGAGGCGATTGAGATCCGATTTCATGCTGCACCTTAATTTGTACCCTCTCTCTTGAAATACTTCCGTATTTTCTTTTTTTTCCCCCTCCAGATTTGGCATTTTTCCAAAGGAAAAACCGACAGGAGAGGTGGACAAAGCTTCTGGTTGTGATTGTTGTCTGTTGGCTTTTTTTATATATAGGTTCACGCTTTTCTTCCAAAGACTTGAATTAATTTGGTACTGCTGACAAGGGAAAGATGACCTCTACTGTAGTAGTAAGTAATCAAAATAGTTAAAATATTCCCCTCTGATTTTATTTGGTTTTTTCCTTTTAAATGGGGGTTTATTTCTTTAGCAGTCCTCTGAGTTATGTACTGGTTAGCAATTCTTTTAAAATGTGAATGCATATATTTTCTGTGTTTTCTTTTCTGACAAAAGGGAAAGAGGTAGTGTGAGGCAGGTAGAAGAGGCTTGAATTAACTAGCATTGCAAGTCCTCAGATATTCCTGTGAGAGATTTATGCTTTAAAGCTTATTTTGAAGGGATAGATTGGAATGTCTTCTCACTGGCTCTTAAAGGTCTTCCAGAATAAATATTCCACAACCTGTTGTAGGACAGTGCATTTATCCTAGACCTGGACAGCTAAGTGCACAAAGGCTCTTACTTGTCAGTATTTCTTTCTTGCTGCTTATTTCTGCCCTGTCAGATGCTCCAGCGTGATGGTTTGTGTGGCCAGCTGGAGAGCTGGGCTCAAGAATCCTTTTTAAGTTGAGTTACTTTGGATCAGAAAGCGGGTCTCTTCATATGCCCCACTATCTGTACTACATACTATACAGCCCCACGCTCTTTTGGTTACCTATTATGCACTCTGGGTGTAAATAGGAGTGACTACTGTGTGTACACCTGCACAGTGAATTTTGCTCAGTTGGGTTCTGAATATGGCATCTGAAGCGTCTTTTGTCCCACTTTCATTCTTGTCTCCTGTTTTTCCTTTCGCCCCTGTCGTTTAGCATCCATCGCCATACTATGAAAACCATGGCTTTCAGCCAGAGAACGTCTATGCTGCCAGGCAGCCAGGTGCTAACCCGTACCCGCCGTACTTCTCAGCAAATGCTCCATCAGTGCCAAGCTATACCCCAAGGGTTGCTACACATCAGTCAACTAGGCCAGTAGCACGTTCGTCCGGGAGCACGTGTACGTCAAGTAAGTTTTGTCAGGATTTCTTCCAATTTTAGACTTCAGATAACAAAAGGAATCTTCCCCTCTGGCTCCTGTATTGAGGGAGCCATGTCCCCATAGATGAAGAAGTAATACCTGGCTTGGTGCCAATTCAACTGTACAGGAACCTGGGAGATGTGGAGGCAAGGTGGTAAAATGGAGAAAAATCTGTTTGGCAAAAATGTCTGGTTTTCATATTAAGGAAATAGATAATGCCAGCACTGGAAATCACCTTATTTGGAAACTAATTTTTTCTTTTTTGTCCTTGCTTTCATTTCAGGTATAAAGAAAATCATCATTGTTATATTATCCATTGTAGTTGTCATTTGTTGTGCAATCGCTGCTTTCTTCATCTGGTATTTTGGTAAGATTTTTTTGTTGTTGTTGTTTTCAGAAAGAAAAGATTTATTAAACATATACATTCTTATCTCCTTACCTATTAAGGACAGGAAAGTCTTTTGTTAACTCATCTCCTGAGAGATGAACTAATAATGCTTCCTAAACGCTCAGTTTTGTGTGTGTGTGTTTCTTTCTCTTTAGTGAACAGTGCCGCTGTCACTTTCAGTAGGTGACTGTTTTTGATGTTAAGTGATACCATCAGCTTTTTGACTCTTCTGGAGCAGCGTATTCGGGTGGCTTCTCTGGAGAGCACCAACATATCCAGCAAAAGCTGGTGCAGCACAACAGCGTGATGCCACAGCTGCTGGCGAGGTGTAGTCTGACCTCTTGTGAGGGTTTTTGCATTGGGGGATCGCTGATGTGTGGCTGTGACTGGGCAAACACGTTCTGTGGTGCGTTCCATTAGGGAAGTCAGTGCCATGTGTCCCCTCTGAAACAAATGGAGTGCTGTTCCAAATTTGAACTTCATTTAGTCTGAAGTGAAGGAGGCTGCAGGAAATTTTACACTTTAACTGCCAGAGTGTCTATGGTCAGGATGCATTTTATTTTGGCAAAATGGGATCTTTCTTGGAGCAAAAGTAATTCATGCTTGCTTACTTGTTTCTGTGAGGCTTTTGCTCTGAAAGTGTTATGGTGGTGTGAGCTCAGACTGTCTCAACACTCTTGGCCCTAACACAGATGACACGTTTGCCTTGGAAGTCATCCCTGACCGAGGTGATTGAGCTCTGAAGCTGGGCTTGCTCAGTCCTGTTTGGCTTAGGTGGAGATTGTCTTGTACTAATTTAATTTCCCTTTCAACGAAAGCCACTTCCCAAGGAAATTTAAAAACAATCCACTATTTTTTCAGGAGCCTCTCCTTTATGTCCTGTGCAGGGAAGGAAGAGAGAAAGGAGTTAAATTAAAACTATTATGATGGCACTTTGTGTTCTTTGGGGTTTGTTTTTTTTTTAAATTTGTGTTGATTTTCACAGAGTGAATGTAATCTTGGTTTAAACGGCAGAGAAAGCAAAAGGATGTAATTGGAGTAATCACTTTCTTCCTCCTTTTTTGTTTATGAGTGTTATGTTTTGTCAGTGTAAAGCTGACTCCGCTTAGACAACTTAATGGTGTCTGCTTATTCAGGGGAAGCAGTGGACAAAATCCAATCAGCTGCATCAGTGACTTAATCTGACAAGATGTAAAGGACACGGCAACGCATCTTCTGTTGTGTCGGGCTAGGTCTCCTCCCGCTCTAAGAGCTCTTCCTAATGTTTTGCTCTATCAAAGTGGAATACCTCTAAAAGTGGATGTCCAGGGCTAAGCTGACATGGATGTGTTGCTCTCCTCCCACAGTAGAGAATCGTTGTCTCGGCTCCTTGATAGAGTGTGGATCTTCAGGAGTGTGCATGCCGCCCTCGCAGTGGTGTGACGGAGTGAGCCACTGCCCCAACGGGGAGGATGAAACCCGCTGTGGTGAGTGCTGGCGATCAAGGAGGGGGTCCTCCAGCCAACTGCAGAAGTATTTGAGCAGATTGCCTTGTCCAAAGCTTGTCTAAAGTTACAAAAGGACCATTTTAGCCTAAGTTACATCTCTAAAACAGTTGGGGATGTTTGAGTGCTTTGAAGCCTGTATCTAGGTATCCAGTCTGTTTTCCAATCTGATTGAAAGGCTGAAATAAATAGGACCGACTGAGGGGTTTGAGCTGGCTTAACTTAGAATAATTTTTTAAAATGTTACCTTTTAATTCGAACGGGGTTTATGCAAAACTGAATGTAACATTGTCTGTGGAACGAACAGTTGCCATTGACTTCTGAGTAGAACTTCATGTGATAACACAGATCTGGTGAGTTTTTAAATCAGGTTTGTCTTTCCCCACATATTTCACATTCCTTGTTATCCCAATACTTATTTTCAACTATTTCATAACTCCTTTGTGTAAGAAAGCCTGATCTGATCAGTGCTTCTAACCGAGAAGTTGCCAAGGGAAGATTTAATGCAGAGCTGAAGGTGATTTATCCATGTCACCATTGATTTATCCATTCCAAAGGTGTGGTGTCTTGTTTCTAGTATCTGTGTGGTGTCAGTGCCACTCTGGAAGACTTCTGCCATGCCCTTACTCTCTCTTCAGGAACTTTTATTCTGCGTGGGCCTTGCACAGCGTTAGCGTTTTCTGGCATTTCCTCTAAAGCCGTTCCTCTCCGTTTGGTTGAATAATAGGTTTTGGGAGAAGCTTGTTCAATCTGTTCTTCTGCTTGAACTACTTTATATTAAATTCTTCTGTAAATAAATACATAATGGGGCATGGAATGTCACAAGTAATTGCTCCTTATTACATTCTTGTTCTACAAGTACTTGTCTGAAAGATATTTGGTGGATTAAGATATAGTATATCAAAATAGTAGAATAGTAATGTACCGTGTATATATTAGTAAATGGTATACTAATGAATATACAGTTCTGTAGAAAAAAGATAAGAAAAGATTGGTTCTTGCAGTCTTACTCAGCAGTGGAAAGTGGAAGAGAATTTTGAGCATAAAACCTGAAATGAAAAGATCAACACTATCTTGCATTTTAAAATGGTACATCTTTTGAATTGCCTGACAGAAAAGAATTAAGTCATTGCAGTATTTCTTTCTACTTGACATCTACTTGGAATTTGAATAGAAGACAGCATTAAGTTAATGGCAGTTTACACATACAAGAAAACACTATGTGTAACAATACCTTGAAGTAGAGAGTGAGCAGTTATATTGTGTGTGGTGTTCTTGATTCCTTTTTTTTGTTTGCTTTTCCTTCTTCCTTTTCTGGCAGTTAGACTTTTCGGACCAAACTTTATCCTGCAAGTTTATTCACCTGTCAGCAAAACCTGGTATCCTGTTTGTCAAGATGACTGGAATGACGATTATGGGAAGACTGCGTGTAAAGACATGGGCTACAGTGTGTAAGTCTCACCTTCAAAAGACTTTGGGCATACACAGAAAGATTAAAGTTTCCCTCTTGATGTTTTTAAGAATGTGCATCTGAAACAACAAGCAGTTGGCGCTCTTGTGGTAGATCACTGTGAACGCTCATGGCCTGGACTGCTGCCCCATGTTCTCTCCATGTACCACCGTAGGCTAAATTCTTCTTCAGTTGAAATACCTGATGTTGCCTGTCTTTGATAAAGTTGGTAAACGCTGCCTTCCCTTGTGCGTGGAGTAACGGAGTGGATTTGTTGCCGGTGCAGGCAGAACTTGCGGGTGCCCACGCCGCGTCATGGCACTTGGAGTTGTGGTCTCTGAACCCAGCAGTGGCCCCAGTAGTTCCAGCTCCAGCCAGACATCCCAGCAGCAACTACCCAGAGCTGGTCCTCAGATAGAACGCCTGGCAGAACAGCAGAGCTTGCTGCCCCTGTCGTTGTCCCACAGGACTGTGCCTGTTGTGACTTATCGAGCCTGATCTCTGCTATGCTTTGCAAACGTACCAGCAGAACTCTCTCTTTGTTGTGATGTTCCATGAGACTGAGAATTCCTATTGCACAGGAATATCATGTATATTATATTAAAAATTTGGTATTTTAGTCAAGTAACTGATGGAAAATGGAACTTGATGCATGTTTAAAGAACTCAAGTCTCTGGCACCGTACTATAACACTGGCATTTAACTAAAAAATTGGGGGTTTTTTTTAGTGTTGTTTGTGTCAGAAGCTCTAGCTTGGTAGAGTTTTTGCTTGTTTGAAAGCTGAAACTACTGGGTTTCATAATGGACTTTCTGTTTTGCAGAGACACGTATTACTACAGCCGAGGAGTAGCAACTGAAGTTGGCTTTAAAAGCTACATGAAGCTGAACACAAGTGCTGGGAACATAGACTTGTACAAAAAGCTGTATACCAGGTATCTTCGTTTAATACAAACTTTTCCTTTTATTAGAGGTCCTTTTATCTGGTGCAGGATGTGTAGTTTCTGTCACTAGCATGATGCAAGCACATCTTTCAGTGAGGATTGTTAGAGGGAAAGAGATTTTGGTTTTAATCAAATTGCAGCAACTTCTGTTTAAAAGCACAGCTGTCACTTTTTCATCCTTCCTCTCCTTTCTTATAAGACAAGATCTCCTATCCTGTTCCCTCTGTGCTACCTAGAAGGTTGCCATGTCAAAGATACTTTTCTAAGGCTCTTTGGCCATCGACAGGAGTTTCTGTACGGTGACAACAGTTACCAGCTGAAACACATTCACAGGAGCTGGTACAGCTTTTTTATTCAGTCAAATGCACACACAGCATGCAGGGTGGATCTTTCGCTGTGGAAAGTATACTTTTTTATTCTCATTTAACAACTCTGAATTGTCCAGTTTATAAACTGGTAGAGTGCTGTACCTGCAATTTTCCCATGGCTCACTTATTTGGGTTCTTCTGCAGTTGTTTTGTAAACCAGCCTAACTTTCTCACGCTGTTCTTCATTTTGCTCCTCAATAAGCTGGCAAACCTTTTTTACTAGTGACTGCAGTTTTCTGCATGACAGTTTTGGTGAACGCAAGAAATGGTGGAGGCCAGATGGGTGCTGGCTGGGTAGCTGAACAGAACGAAGGAAGGAGCAAACACTTGGCAGGAAGAGGAGGGGGAGGGTAGGGCACATAGTGGGGAAGGGTGGGCAGCAGCTGGAGGGAGAAATTTGCCCACTGTTTGCTGCACTGTGTGTCTGAAAACCTGTTCGGGTTTTTTTTGTGTTTATTTTTTATTGCAGTGATTTCTGTGCATCAGGAAATGTGGTTTCTCTGCGCTGCATAGGTAGGTGACAGCTTCTCAAGCTTGTTCATGCTTTGAAATGCTCTGGATGGGAAATCCTTTTGAATCTGCATGTCATTGCCATCATTTTGCTGGGCAAATGGTTTAACTGTGGCTTCCAAGTTTCAAGAGGTGTAGTGTGGGAGAGGAGACAAAGAGGATGCTGGATCCACAGGTCTTTGCTGCCACCGCTTCCTTTAAATGACTTGCCTACGGTGAAGCCCTGTAGCCCTCACCCAGCAGCCATGGTGGGACATCTGCAGTGCATGAGCTCTCCAACATGCAACCATTGGGTGGGCAGTGCCTTCCCTGATGGTGATGGCTGTCTTGAAGCAATTCCTGGCTCTTACTGGTTGAGTTGCACAACATGAAGGTGTGTGTCTGTGTGGATTGCCAGGCATGCTTGAATACCACACTCAAAAGTGTAATGAACCATTGGTTTATGCTTTGTGAGCAGCAGCTACCAAACACTCATCTTGATGTTCACAAGGTAACACAAGTATAGGCTTTGGGAGATTTGGGATCTCGGTGTCCAGGGCAGGGTCCTGAGCTGTGACATACTGAACAGCAGCAGTGTGGAGGTGAGGCATGGACTGTACACCCCTCTGCTAGGGAAGCCTGAGCTGCAGAAGCTATCTTTCAGATCAGCTCACCCTTTAACTAACACCTGTGTGTCTAACTGACTCCTTAGAGTGCGGCCTTTCCACTAAAAGCAGGAACATTATGAACAGAATCGTGGGTGGCAGTGGAGCAACGCTGGGGCAGTGGCCGTGGCAGGTCAGCCTCCACGTGCAGGGCACCCATGTCTGCGGGGGCTCCATCATCACCCGCCAGTGGATAGTGACGGCGGCACACTGCGTGGAGGGGTAAGTCTCGCTTGCGTGGGCGCTGGAGCGACTGGCTCACTCGTTTGTCTCTCAAATGGGGATTTTTCTTGCTTCAGGCTGAAATGCACAAATGTACTTGAGTCTCACGACCTTCTGCTGTAAAACTGAGGTAAATACTGTTCCCCGCACCCTCTCGAGTGCAAGTGTTAGGTGCAGTTATTTTGGCTGTATAACGGTATGGTTTTCAAGCATTGAGGAAGAATTTGTTCTGAAGGAGGTCTAGAGGTTCCACAGGTCGTCTGTCTGCTTTCTGTAGGAAGAAAATCTTATTTAACTTATTGAAAGTGGAAATTTAAGTTGAATGGTGGTGTTGGTCACAGATACCCACCCATCTTAAGAGGTAAACTCAGTGTGCTGGACTTATGCCAGACAGCACAGTGTAATCATGAAGTTGTAGACCTACACTTTGAGGAAAAACAAGATAAAATTAATCCTGAACTCTCAAATATCTTGCAACTGTAGAAATGATAAATTGATTGATGATAAAGATTCCTATACCATTTATTTCCTTATATCTTCATGCCACAGGGTAGTAAAACCTCAAGTCAGTGCTAAATGTAGGTTTATACTTATCCAAGGCACACTTTACATAGGCATCAACAAGAAAATGTAGTTTTTAACCTAGGAAAGGAGGACAGCTGAGGATGTTGTACCTTGTGATCAGTGGCAGAACATGTTTAAAAGGTGGCTGCTTCTGTTGGAGGGAAAACCCGCTATGCAAAACCATTTTAATGGTTGGCTGGCTGGCTCATAGTCCGAAGCTAAGCCAAGGAGAAATAACTTCGTCCTTAACCTTGAGAAAGGAATGCAAATGTTTATTTTTATGTGATGATCTTATCCCTCCTTTGTTTTCTGATTTGAGCTCTGTAGTATGCAAAAAGCGTTAGGAACGGCAACCGGGCTGTGGCTGGCACAAAACTGGTTTCAGTCTTGATTTTATTTTTTTTTTTTTTTGGAGGGGGAACAATTTGCAAGCACTGCCCTGGCAGTTCACGTGAAGGGAGTTAACACTTCTAGGAAGTTTTATGTTGAGCATTTGTAAACGGGCTGGAGCACTAGAGACTACTTGAGTTACATCTAGTGAATGTGCTTAACGCTTAAAAAAACCCCCACCAAAAACAAACAAAAAAAGCCCCAGCATTTTCAAGATAGTAAAATTCCTTTACTGGATCATGTTTGTACTAATTCTGTCTTCTTTTGCCCTTGCATGCTTCAGGTAGTGGACGAGAATGATACCACTGACATGTGAGACCTCAGAAATAGCTGCTTGATCCCCTAGCCGTGCAAATCAATAGACTTCAGTGTCACAGCCTCAGACTGTAATTTGCCGTGCTGAGTGACTAAGGGGATACTTAATGCATTTCAAGGATTTTCAAAAATATACTTATGAAATTAGAGTCAAGCTTTCTCAAAGTTAGAAGTTTTTGCCATTTGTTTACTTTGTTCTTCAGAAATGGTAGGGAAATGTGCGTGCATTCTTGGATGCATGTGCATTTGACTCCTGTTTCTGATGACAGGTTTTTGAAGGTCACAATCCGTGACTTGTTACTAGAGAAGCAAACCTTCTATACCTCCTTTTTTCTCTAGACGCTTTTCTGACCCGTACAGCTGGAGGGTTTATGCTGGAATTCTGAACCAGGATGAAATGCTTCTAGGATATGGGTACAGAGTGCAACAGATAATTTCCCACCCGGATTATGATGCAGATTCTAAAGACAACGATGTTGCCCTTATGAAGTTAGACACACCGCTGATTTTTACTGGTATGTATTCTGCTCTTCTGAAGGCAAAAATCCAAATGCAACAAGCACATCTTTTAAAACTTCTCCAAGAAATCCTTGTAGATACTTAAGCAAAGAACACAAAATGTACATACAGAGGTGGAGGCAAAGAGCACATTTCCTCTCTCATTTTCAAAGTTGGATTTACTTAACTCCTAATAATCTCAATAGCGTACATTTACTCCAGAATACTGTATGAAGCATTCATACTGTCACTCCTGCATGTGCAGAATCTGGATGTGGTGATGGTGGAGTAACTGAACTCTAAACCAAGCAATGTCAGATAACAGTTAAGGGAAAAGAAAAACCTCAGACAAAACCACAATAACCCCACCACTTAACCAAAACCCCAAAGCCAAATCATAGAATCACCTATGTTGGAAGAGACCTTCAAGATCATTGAGTTCAACCACAGCCTAACCCTGCCTTGTCCACCTCTAGACCATGTCCACAAGGACAATATCTACACACCTTTTAAATACCTCCAGGGATGGTGACTCTACCATTTCCTGGGCAGCCTGTTCCAGTACTTGATTGCCCTTTCAGTAAAGAAATTCTTCCTGATACGTAACCTAAATCTTCCCTGGTGGAGTTTGAAACCATTTTCTCTCATCCTATCACTTCTTACCTGAGAGAAAAGACAGAGCCCCACCTATCTCCACCCTCCTTGCAGGTAGAGAGTGGTAAGGTCTCCCCTCAGACGCCTTTTCTTAAGACTAAAAAGCCCCAGCTTCCTCATCTGTTCCTCTTAGGACTTGTGCTCTGGACCCTTCACCAGCTTTGTTGCCCTTTTCTGGACATGTTCCAGCATCTCAATGTCCTCCTTGTAGTGAGGGGCCCAAAACTGAACACAGTACTTAAGGTGTGGCCTCACCAGACCAGAGCTGAGCATAATGGGACAATCACTTCCCTGCTCCTGCTGGTTACACTTCCTGATACAGGCCAAGATGCCATTTGCCTTCTTGGCCACCTGGGCACACTGCTGGCTCATGTTCAGCCAGCTATCAACTAACACCCCCAGGTCCTTCTCCTCCAGGGACCTCTCCAGCCAGTTGGGAGTTTTTCTTCTTTGTCCTCCTTTACTGGTCAGAAGAGCTGGAGTTAACTGTTCTAGTTAGCTCAATGACTAGAGCCAGAACCATTATCAGTGCTTGTTCCCCACTTTTTGGTCTAGATTTGCCATGTGGGAAAGGGCAGATGCACAGTGTTCTGCTGCTGCCTGCATTGCAATGTGCTGCTTATCTGCAAGGAAGGCATAGTATGATGAAAACACCTGGCATGTTTGTATTTAAGTGGTGATCATGGTGAGGTATTGCATAGACATTTATTTTGCATTATGGTTGGACATCTGGGATTACAGATGTTGCTGTGTTTGTTTTCTAGACGCTGTGCGGCCAGTTTGTCTGCCCAATCCAGGGATGATGTTCCAGCCCAATCAGCAGTGCTGGATATCTGGATGGGGAGCAGAGTTCCAAGGAGGTAAAGAGTGGCTCTCAAATAGTTTTGTCTTCTATAAAACCAGTCCTCTTCAGTTTTCAGATAACCATTGCATGGGCTGATTGGGCAGTTTGATCCAGATCTGCCCATGTGCTATTTTTTCACCCACTTTACAGCCCCTAGTATTTACAGAAGGCATTTCGGCTCAAAGCAAGCTGTAATGTGTTGAACTTAGCAGACTGCAAAGTAGCCTCTAGTCAGTACTGGGGGCCAGAAATATTCAGAGACCTGTATACCCTCTCATGACCAAGGGTAGCTGTATGTCAAGCAAATCCTCTGAGGACATGGGAAAGGGCTAGAGCCTGTCCCTCAAGCTGAAAGGTTACGATGCAAGAAAATTTCTATACAGTGAGAAGGAAAGGAGGGAGTGTTTCTTTCAGTATGAGAAGGTACTGAGTGTGAAGGGGATGGGAGCAGTGGTGGTGAGGAAGCTAGACCCTGAGTATGGGAACTGTTGACTGCTTGTGCTGGGCCATGAAACTGTCGGGAGGTCCTCTTCACCTCTTGCAGACTTAATGTGCTTTTAATAGCCCCACAGATTGCACAGTTGGTTTGGGGTTGGAGTAGGCAGGCAGGTACTATGTTCTCTTCCTTTACAGTCCACCCACAGCAATGCAGGGTAACTCACTGACCTCTTCGAAGGGAATTCTAATGTGACAGGTGTCTCTCTGTGGTGGCCAGTACAACTTAAACGTCCATCCCTATGATTCCAGTGAGTTTACTTCACCTTGAATGGTGCTAGTTGATGGGATTTGTGCTAGCAATATAATAATGCTGGTTCTAATTTTGTCTTTGTAAGTGTGGTTTTGTGTATTTTTCCACTTTAGGTAAAACATCAAATAATTTGAATTATGCTACGGTGCCCTTAATAGAACGTTCTAGGTGTAATTCTTTCCATGTCTACAGTGGCATGATTTTGCCTACAATGATCTGTGCCGGATATCTAGGAGGAGGAATTGATTCCTGTCAGGTAATTATTCCTAATTAACACCTAATAACAATCTGATTATTTTTGTGGCCTTAGTAGTAGGTGTTTTTCTAATCATATTTAACCAGAAACAGATCATGTGCACCAAAAGAAAAAATTATAAAAATTAAATGAGGAACATTTTAGTCAGGCTTCTAGTTCCTTCTGTGGTGCATCACTTTAAAAGGCAGAGCTCTTATTTAATCTTCTGAAAGACTGCCAGTTTGGAGCTCTCACCACATACCCAAAGAGGGCGAGGCAGTTCTTAATGGTTGGAGGATGTTTTGTTATCTGGTACTTGAAAGTGAACGAGTGCTCTTCATAATCACGGGGATACCCTAGCATTATGCTTGTGCACATGAAAGTCAATAATGCCTGTCTCACTCAGCGCTTTGGGCAATCAATTTTCATCCCTATCACAAGCAGACATCATTTAATACTGTAATTGCCATCGCCTGTTGTTTTAGTGACTGCCGTGGAATGGTGGCTAGCTTTTATGAAACCCAGCCTGTATTTCTGAAATGAAATGGGCTGTGTCTTTCCCAGTGGTCAGGTCACTAATAACGTGCTTGCCTTTCGTGCAGGGTGACAGCGGAGGTCCTCTAGTAACTAACAACAGCTCTGTGTGGTGGCTGGTTGGAGATACCAGCTGGGGAACTGGCTGTGCTAGTCCCAACAGACCTGGAGTGTATGGGAACATGACTGTGTTTACAGATTGGATTTATAAAAATATGCAGGTAAAATATTTGGGTGTGCTTTTTAATAATTTTAAATGTCCCAAATCCTGAAACTAGATTTTATTTACAAAAATAAGTAAATGTGACTTCTGTGATTACAAAGCTGTTCTGTCAAGAAGCATCTAAGCAATTGGGAAGTCCATGAGTAGAACCTGAACCTTTGGCTTCTGTTTTCTTTTTTGAACAGGCAAACAGATGACAACACTGGCACTGCTGATCCATGTTTCTGAAAGCAAGAATAAACGAAGCCATGGGTGCCTGGGATATTTATTCACTTTGGAAATGATTTTTTTTTTTATTATTGTTTTTCCTTTTTGAATTTTATTTTTTAAAATAACATGAAGGATTGCACACTCGGCTCTGTGCTGGCTACAGTGACTGATCTTAATCAGTGAAGGATTATCGCCACGAGCACCTTTCTTCTTGGGGTGCCTGGCAGAAAGTCATTCTGTCAACTGCTTGCTGAAATGCCTCTATTTAGTTGAGCAACTTTAACTTGATGATCAGGTACAGGCTTATAATGACAATTTTAATCACGGTTTGATTTAAGATTTTCATAGCAGGATGCCGAGATGGTTTGGTAGTGTTTTAAATTAAATTGTAAGCAATGTGAACGTTGAATCTCCAAGCTGCTGGTTGGCAATTTAAAAAGAAATTAATGATTTTTGGTATATATGAAGGCAAGTTTTCATGCACTGTGGTAGAAGCACGGAAAAAAAATTTTTACTGTACATTCAGGTAGTTAAAAAAATCCTCAGGATCGCGACGCAGCAGTCATCCAAGTCAGGTTGCTTGAAGTGGCACCAATCTGACGAATCTCAGAAGTGCTGTTTTGCCTTAAGCTGCTCTGAACCCTAAAAAGGGCAAGACCTGCTGTCCCTCTGGATGTAGCCTGCAGAGAGGGATGCTCCGGAGCTGTAGCAGGAAGCGATGAGTTAAGTGTCCCGATGGCGAGGTCCCTGGCTGGGCGCATCGGGATTGACTCTTGAACCTTTCCCGCTCTGAGAGGCAAAGGGCAAAGTTTTGCAGTGAGGCTGTGTTGCAAGAGACAGACCCCTGATTGCAGACAGACAGACAGATGTAGGGAGGCTGGATGTTTTTATACAAAGAAACACAAACCTGTGTTTCTGCGTGAGCAGATGAACTACCTCATTTATTAAATTTTGCTTTTAGTTTCTTAGAGCTCTTCTTTATGTATCTGGATGTATGTTTGTAGCAAAATGTAATTCACATCAGAGTGCCACCTCAACTAGGATTCTGAAAATAACTTATAATCATAGTACAGAGGATCAAAAAGCCATACCAAGTCACTTTTGTTAAGAAGGATAAATCTTTTGAATAAAAGATTGACCCTACTAGACTCGTTTTCTTTTTTGGTACTGAAATGCAAATATCCTGCATGTCAACACTGCACCAAATAAATATTTTTTCCTTTTTTTAATTAATAGCTTTCCTTAGTAGTCATTTGTACCTACTTGCTTGGAATTTTTTTTAATCGGTTGCTGGATACAGTGTCCAAAGTACTTTGAGAATCTGATTTTAAAAAGAAAGAAAGAAAATCTACACAAGAGAGTGACCTGAGCAATTGTTTTAATTCTGGTATTTCAGGTCCTGGATGTCCAGGATTGTTTGATGCCTCTAATGGTTGGGTTTGATGAAATTACTCTGACTTGTGAAATTGAAATAAATAAGGAAATTTAGCTTACAGGCAGTGGGTGGAGGGAGTCGCACCCTGTTTTGTTATTACATCTCTGTGCTGCCTGAAGCAGTGTGTACCTGCCTCTCTTCTCTAGGTGTGAGACAACATGTTTTCAATAGCACATGAGCATCCAATGCACCTTGGGGGATACCCTGAAGTAGTCAACAAGCTTAAAGTACTTTCAAAATAGGAATTAAATAAGTGAAGTTGTTACGGTATCAGGCTTTTTTATGGCTTCTGACCTGCAGCACTCTTAAGTCCATAGCAGTGAAACAGTATAGTGAAACATGGAAAACTGGCTGTAGTGCTGAGCAGTGTTAAGCAAGCTTCTAAGCTCTGCTGGGGCAAGCGCTGTGCCACAGATATCAGATATGTACTGCTGCAGTTGCATGTCAGGGCTCCAACACCTTTTATCACTTCTAGCCTGAAGAGAAGGTTTCTTTTCTAAGGATAGTGGGAATTATTGTATGTCACACTGGTACAGGCACTTTTTTAAAAAAAGTTGAATGGAGACATTACTCTTGTTGCACAAAGCACAGCCTTGCCTGTTGAAATAAATCCTCCATATGAAAGGTGTCAGGAATACAGCGTGCAGGATTATATTTTACACTGGCTTCCGTGATATGAAAGAGCTTTTGGAAAGGTTCTCTGTGCCCTCAGGATGGGAAGGAGAAAGGCAGCAAGCCAGCTGCTGAGGTGCTCTTCTAATGTTTAACATCCTGAGTGATTTAATCCCTTTTGGACATCCAAATCCTGCCATCCTACTGAGTGTCCTGTCAGCCTCTGAATTTCAGGAAGCTCCAGGAATCCAAAAGAAAGAGCCTTTTAGGCTTTCTCTACAAATCTGAGAACTGGAAAAGGAGAAAAAGACCAAACAGCCTCCTGTGGATAGATGTACTTGGATGGATGTATGCATCAGCTGAAGTTAACATTCTCTAGCCTGGAGCTGTTTCATGCCCAGTGTGTGCACCCTCTCTACTGGGATGGGAATGAAAAGCATCAACGCCTTGCTCAGTCACCCTCGAGGCAAAGCTGGAGAGACGACAGGAAAAGGCGAAACCCCAACGGGAAGTGGGGGATTGCTGGGGTTGTACCAGAAGCTTCATCTAGGAAATCCAGATGGTTTGGTTTGTGCAGTTTGTGGGTTATATAGCTGAAAGCCCCCATCATTTAATAAAAACCCCAAGCAAACACCTATGAACCACAACCCACAGTGCTCCAGACTTTTAATAATTCTTTCAGTGTTTGTACAGATTCCATAAAGTAAATATTTAAAAGTGGGATAACACTTGTTTAATCACAACTACACCAGTGAGAATCACAACCTTTAAACAGCGCACGTGTTTGTGTACAGCTGGCTATGGAAAACAAAGATGAACAGAACACTAGAGATGAGTGTTAAAGGTCTATGCTGACACAACAGTTTTAGGGGACTTCTATAAAGTTCTATGACGATGCAAGAAAACAAGAAAATGATGAAATCTACATCGAGCTGAAATCTCTCAGGTGTTGGCAGGCTTTGGTGAGACAATTAACTCGCTGACTGAGGTTGCTCCTACGTCTAGCAGCTTCACTGTCCTCCTGAAGAAGGTGGTCTAACTTGTCTTTTTCTTGCAAAAGATGCAACATTGCTGTCTGCAAGTTATTCCCAAAGTCATGGAGAGCGTAAGACAGGATGATCAGAGGTATCTGATTGGAGAGGCGTTTGCTTGTTCCCTGCGAGAAGGGGAAAAAAGGGCAGAAGATTTGTTTCCCAAGAAACTAATAAAGGAAGGTGCTACAGGTAATCTAGTGACAGAATGTTCTTAAAATAAATTGAGTTACTGTTCAAGAGGTGAGTGTTTCTGGGAACCAAAAATTGTTTGCCAGTAGTCCCTTTTGTTCCTAAAGATCTAAAAATGAAGAGTTATGGAAAGGCCAGCTGTTGCTTTTTCCCCGCAGCAAAATAAACCCAAGGCAGGCCGTTCTCTGCTTCGCTCTGCCAGCTATCCCTGGTAAGGGTTATGTGAGGACAAACCTGACAAACAGTACTTTTGAGCCATTTCTGGCATAAAACTTGTCTTCTCTGAACACTATCGATCTGCTGTGGTGTGGAAAAGCCACCAGCGATTCTTTCCTGAAGGTGGTAAATTCCCGTATTTAGATGGCATTCTAACAACGTGGTTGTCATCTTAAATGTAACTCAGCTTTGGAGTAAGCTTAAGGCAAAATGTCTTCAGCAATAGTGAGATTGGACTGTGCTCACACTACTTCTATTGATATCTCAAGGAGGTGATTTTTCTCCCTGATGTAACAAACTGTCTCGTCTTAGTTACCTGTGCAGACTGAAACAGATTGACCTCAAAGAGCTTGTGGGGCCCTTTCCCCAGAGACATCTGCAAAGTTTGGGGGCTTAACTGAGGTTCTTGGGTGACAGGAGGTTCAAAACCTCTCCAATGCTGGCAGGCAGCAGCCTCCAGCCCTCCTAGTGTCAGGTGAACACTTACACCTAAGAGACTGGCTGCAGTTGAGAGGTGCCATCTTCCTTTCTTTTTGTGGCACCTGACTTGAAAATGGCAGTGGGAAGATGAGCTAAAGGCACATTTGATTTGTAGGTCCTATAGGGTTTAGGCAGCCCATTTCCAGAAATGTTTAAGGTGTTTGTGACTTTAGTACCTCTGGAGCTCAGTGGCTGCAAATATTTCATGTATGAGGATGGGGCTGAGTTCAAGCTGAAAAATAACTGTAGTTTTTCTTTCTGGTTTGCAGAGCATGCAATAGCATGCAGCCCAGTTGAGTCAGCTAAAGCACTTCTTAAGCCTACTTCTTTAGGCACTACTGACCATGGCAGAAAGAGAGCTTAGGTGCCTTAAGTATGGGTGTTTTTCTGGAGCCAAACTCTAACCAGAATCTTGTAAGTTCTACCATCGGCAGCACGGATTCATGCATGCCATTTTCAAAGGCCATGGGCACGTCAGAACTTCCATCTCACTCTAAAGTGTATTTGACCTTGCACCAGTCCCACAGAGATATGATGTCCATGCGCCCCTTACTGCCGAATGTGGAGCTTAGGGCATTTGCAAAACAAGGTAGAACTGGCATCTAAGACATCTGTGTTCTAGCAGACAATACAGCGAGGCGGGAGGGATGAGCTTATGCAGCTCTGCCTTTGTCTCCTGCAGCCTGATTCCTCTCCCGCCAGCCTGAGCTGCCTGAACATTTAAGTGCTGGAATCTGTCAAAACCTCCCTATTGAAATTCAAGGTGAGCTGCGACCTACCTTGCTGCATTATTAATATTGAATTTGCTGCTTGCTGAGGGAGTTTTACGAAACAAAGATCAAAGGCAAATCCTGACACTGTGTGTTCTCTTTGCTGTCTGTCTTTAACGGGATCCTTTGTTAAAACAGCCCGTTTGTCTTCAGAGACTTAGCTTCTACGGAGTTACCTGCAGTACAACGTATGCACTCTGATCTCTACAGCCAGCCAAATCCATCATAACTTGACATGTTATTTATTGCTCCTCCTGCCACATTAGTTTAAGATCTGACTGCAAGGTACTGACACCACTTTCTGCTGCCAGCAGGAATATGCAGAGGGGTTTGAGGCTGACCTGTGCTCTCAGATGCTGTGCCAAATGCAGAAACTCTGCACATGCTGTGCCAGATGCAGAAATGCTGCACATAACGCCGTTAAGCTTGTGCAAACGACTGTTCTTTGAAAACTGTGAGACAAACTTGCTGTGGGGAAAGCAATCCTAGGACTGTTGCTGCCTTAGCTGGAGAGGGGGACTTCCCATTGACTGAGTATCAGGAACTTTCAACTACGGGGCCAAGAGCTCATCACCATCCTATCCCCTCCACACCATGCTGTGGAGCTCCAGCATGTGCTGTGCATGCTCCAGTAACTGTCCTTTCCTTCCCCTGTTACTTTTCCCTGCAGGAAATCCAGCAAGAGAGCATTGTACCGGCGTGGGGCTGTAGAGGCAGCAGGGTGTCACCCTTTTCTCCATGACAGCTGGAGAAGAGTGAGGACTCACTTGCTACTGGTGTGTTCCCTGGGCAAGGGGCAGCTGCAGCAGGGAGCCATGCCAGGCTGGGAGTAGCTAACAAGTGGTTTAGGGGCCAGCTGCCACGTTGGCAGGCTGCAGGCTTTTCTAATTGCCACATCCCGCAGCGTGAAACTGCTTCTCCCCACAGCAGCACTGACACAGCCCGTCAGACAGCTCTGTCCTGGCACTGTCACCACTGGTATGATACTCTGATTAAGGTGTACAGAAGCTGTGTGTGTACCTGGACAAGACACTTAGACCCTGTGGCATGGTAGCTGCATTGCATGAAAGGCTCAGTTGTTGCCTACAGTGAGACCTGCACGAGGGGCACACGCTACAGCATTCGGGGCGCAGAAGAGCTGCTGTATCGCAGTCTGTAAACTCACATTCATATAGGCCTTGGTGTGAATAACGATGTCTTGGACAAAGGAGAGCTCTTGCTTCCCAGGAGATTGAAACTGCAACTCATTCGCATTGCCAGCTTTGGTGGGCTTATCTTCATGTACAGACTTCAGGTTATTAATGTAAAGGTCGTCCTGGCAGTACATGATTCTTTCCATTTTAAACTGGGTCCGGATGTGTCTTTCAGCATCCACTCCTTGTTTCTCTCTAATGTCTTCAATTCTGGCCTGGGAAAGAAAAGAATAAGAAATTCTCACACATTTGCTTCCTTTGCAAAGGTGCTGGTGCTTAGCAATGTCCCCAGGGAACATCTAAGTGGACAGTGTTCAATAGTCTCTGTTGCAGCACTGTCTAATTCCAGACTGGTTCTTGGGCGCATGGAGTAATGCTTCAGAATCTGGTAACTCTGCTGTGAAAAGGTGGGAAAACATGGTTTTGTCCCCTCCTTGAACAGAAGTAGAATCAGTCAAAACCCAGTGCTTGGACTTGGAAGGAAAATACAAGGTTGATGAGAATAAGCAACAATGTCCAGGCATGAGTTCAGCCTGCAGCCTGTCAGTTTTCACATGCATTTCACTTGCACTTCCCCCTCGCAGTGGGCAGTAACAGCAGGCACTGATCTGAACTCCATTGCCCCTCCTGCCCTTCTCAAAACCTGCAGTTGCCTAACTGCTGCCAGCAAACCAACTCCATCTAACCCCTCACTGTCAGCTGCTTTTATTGTAGCAATCTGAGGCTTTCTAGCCTTTTTGATACTTCCACCTAAAAGTCTGTGGGGCAGAAAAGTTCCCTCAGTCATCTTCAAATTCTCTTCAAATGCTTTCCTAGCATCCCTTTTTTTGATCTAGTTAAAGGTGTCCCTGCTTACTGCAGGGGGGGTTGGAGTAGATGACCTTTAAAGGGCCCTTCTAACCTAATGCATTCTATGACTCTGTGATCGTTTTTCTCATCTTCAGTGTCTCCCAGAGCTTCTTACCTCTTAATTTCTCTCACTGTGTTTTGCCTCCCTAAACACCTCTGTGTTTGGCCGAAGTAGCTTATTTTCTTGCTGTCTGGTTGGCCTGGGAACTCAACAAGGATGGCCATGCAAGTCAAATAGCAAACCATCTATTTCACACACATTTGCCTTTGAGTTTCCTTTTAAGCAGTACTCTGCGAGGGAACTCTGCCTCCTAGCTGTCCAGCAATGCTTCTCATCACTTCCTCAAAGCTCATTCTGAGAGGAGGCCTGGAGTGGTGTCCCTGTCATTTAACATGGCAAAACATGCATTCCTCCAAATTGCTAACAGTCGTTTTTTAAGTGTCTTACAGTTGAATGATTTTTGGCCTGTCTGCTGCAGCTCCCCCGGCTTGCCTTTCAGAGAGGGGAAAGTACTGTTTAGCACTCTGAGGCTACCCAAACACTTGCAGATCATTGCAGGACCTGCATTTGAAATTAATTATCACAGAATCACAGAATCACAGAATCTTAGGGGTTGGAAGGGACCTCAAGAGATCATCGGGTCCAACCCCCCTGCCAAAGCAGGTAAGCTCTTCAAGGCATCCACAGCAGGTTTTCATTGTACAATGTGGTATGCATCAAGAATGTCACCAAAATGAACAAAGAACATATGTTTTACATCTTGATAAAGTTGTACTGAAAGGCAAAATGCACTTTAATGAGTGCCCTTACAAACATGCTATCATTTTCGAGCTCTTCCTTATTTTATAAAAAAATGCAGACAAGAAATTTCAAACTCTGTAAGGGTAATGCAATGGGGTAGGTACTGAAGGACAGCTACATTTACAAATGCCATTCTGTTTTTCCCTTCCCATATCAGGTTGTAGGTAGTGTCTCACCTTAACAGTTGTGCTTAGATTGTGAAAATCAGCGAAATGTCTTTCAGTGAGTTTCATAAATTTCTCTTCAACCAGTCCTAAGGAAAGATCAGACAGATAAAATAAAGCCAGGTAAGCATGTGAGGTTTTAAAGATATTGTTAATATGAAAAAAGTCCTCTTTTTCTGTATTCATCCAGAAATAGCTGAGCAGCTGTAATGATGCATTCTGCCTTTAAGACCAATGTAAACAAGGGGGAATTTAGATTTCTAGGTTGAAGACTGTGAGCCCTAAAGACCTCCTGCAGCCACTTCACACACGAGAGATCAAATATTACTGAGATTATTTTGATAAAGTATTTCTGTGCTTACAGCTGTGTTTGAACAGATGTACCATCACTTGTCCAAGTAAGCACATCTGGGTCTCACCCACTGAGTGGCCTCCCCAGGAAGAGGAGTTGGCACATGCAGCACAGCCTGGCACAGATGCTGTAGCTACCTTCTAAGGCAGACACAGGAGAGAGAGAGGGTCATGGCATACTTTTTCCTTGAGTGCTTTTTACCAGACAAACCCTTTCCCCCAGCCCCAGCGGTCACTGTGTAAGACACACAGTGTGATGCAAAAAATTGGCAAAGAAGCTGGGCTCCCAGTTCAGGTTTGTGAATGCCACTCCCCGGGCATGGGAATACCAATCCACTTGGCTGGCACCAGGTACTTTTCTACTATACTATTTCTTTACTCTGTTATTTATTATGGTGGTTTTCTAACTCCCTTTCACCAGCCACTGGGAAAAGTATTAACAAATGCAGGAGATCATGTGCAGAGATTGGAGGCTCTAGAGAAGAATCAAAGAGTGGCAGGAGTTGGAAGGGACCTCTGGATATCAGCTAGTCCAGCCCTCCTGCCAGAGCAGGATCACCTAGAGCAGCCTGCACAGGACAGCAGCCAGGCGGGTTCTGAATGTCTCCAGAGAAGGAGACTCCACAGCCTCTCTGGGCAGCCTGTGCCAGTGCTCAATTGTCCTCACAGTAAAGAAGTTCCTCCTCATGTTTAGGTGGAACTTTCTATATTCAAGTTTGTGCCCATTGCCTCTTGTTCTGTCACTGGCACTACTGAAAAAAGATTGATCTCATCCTTCTGACACCCACCCCTCAAGCATTTATAAGCATTGATAAGGTCTCTCCTCTATCTTCTCTTCTCTAGAATCATAGAATCACAGAACTGTAGGGGTTGGAAGGGATCTCGAGAGACCGTCGGGACCAACCCCCCTGCCAAAGCAGCTCCCTAGGACATATCACTCAGATAGGCGTCCAGACGGGTCTTGAATATCTCCAGAGAAGGAGACTCTGAGAAGCAAGTTCCCAGGTTGAATCAGATTAATTTTCCCACTCTTAAGTATTCTGGTTGGAGCTTTTGCTTACGTGGGCTTATCCTAGAAAAAAAAATGGTCAGGCACACCAACATCTCCCATGTGACAGCTTCATGTTGCCTGTGAGACATACCAATCACGTTGTTCATTATGTCAACAGCCGGCTCCTCCAGTGCTGAGATTTGCTCTTTTATAATGTCTTCAAACATCCTATAATTGGTAAAGCCTGGGAACTCCCGTCCACGATACTGCTTTTCATATTCCAACGCGTTACTGGGTATGTTTTTTTTAACTGCAATATTAAAATATCATTGATTTATACATTTCAGATTGAAGAAGGAAGTCTATGTCTCCTCTTTGAAATGCTCTTTATAGGAACAGCTACTGAGCAATACTCCTGCTGCAGAACTGCGCCAGCACACGTTATTGCTCAGTGAATGAGCCATGTCACACATTGGGTCAAGCATCTAAGTGATGGAAAGGAATCCAAATATTATGATGGGGAACAGAAACGTTGGGTTTTCTTGGAATTGTTACCCTCACAGAAGTGGCCATTACCAGTCACCTTTGAGTTTTAAAAAAACCAGAACAAAACACACCCCTCCCCCCCCTCGCCAAATCACTGAACAGTTCTTATCTTAAAGAAAATAATAGCAAGTCATCACAGTCAATATTTCTTTGTTGACATCCTATGAATTTGCCATCTGAAATTAGGTATATCCCTTTGAATTGGTTTACATGCTCAGGCAAAGATGTGTTTCTAAGCATTGTGTAAGGTTTTGATACTGGCACATTCTGGGGTCAAGTTTGTGAATCATGGATCAAGCACACATGTGGAAGAAGAAGTCAAGCCATGAATGATTCAATTCTAACATTGAGATATATGAGTCCATGGCTGGATAATAACAAAACAAAAGAAGACAGCAGGATATATGGAGTATCTGCTTCAGAGCCTGAAAACAGACCTGTATAGTTAAGGCGGTACAGAGCTGTAATATGGCCACAAGAACATCGTTGCAATAGAAAGTTCAAGGCTTCAAGTATCCAAACCATCCTCTGTTTTTTAATACTTTCATTCATCATAAGAAAGCTGAAGTTAAACAGAATCATCTGACATGCAATGATGTATCTGCAGAAATTCTAGCGGTGGCTGATCACAATGCTTTTCATTGAGGAGGGGCTTGCTAAAGCCACCCCTAGATTTCAAGCTATGTAAGTGACCTTACTCTTCTGCACATGTAAATATTTCACATACATAGGATTTTGGGCAGCATGTCATCAAAAGCTGTGCTGTCATAAGACCTGCTGTGTGATGCTACTCTGATCTTATTGTGAAGTCAGGTGTATTAGTTTAAATCAAGGAGGACAACCTGAAAGTACCTAGAGGATTCCTGACCGTGCTTCAGCTGCCATGTGATGCCTTGTGCATCTTCTGCAGCTCAGCTGCTCCTTGTCCTCTGAAGAAGCTGCATCCTTCTGTTAGTGCTTTCTGTTTTTACATCTATTTCTTCCTGTCTTCATTGTTTTATTCTTTTATTCCTCTCCAAAAAATCATGTCTATTGGCTTGGTACTTCATGGATGGGACATATGAGAGAGACACTGATGTCTGTCTCTCCTCACATTGATGGCTATATATACGTGGATTTGTTTCTGGCTGACAGCACCTTTGCAGCCTATTTGTACCTATCATTTTAGAGTCACTAGCGATGTTGACATAGATGTGCATCAAAGACTAAAAGAACTAGTTTCAAGAGCTGCTGGTTGACTAGGGGCTGGTGCTATTTCGTCTCTAAAAGCAAATTATGTGGTCTCTGGAAGATGTGAGAAAGATGCTGCAAAAGATGTTGAGTGTACAGCAGAGTTCAGTCTGCGTGTATCACCCAACGCCTCAGTTTAGAACCAAGTTCAGTTAAGCAATTAGCAAGGTGGGTGACACACAGAAAGGGGTACTCTTATGAGCTTGTGGTTATTGCAAGCTCAGAATTGCTTTCTCCACATCAGAACTACAGTAGAACAAAAAGGACTCAAATGCTGAAATATTAATAATAATAATTCATAATATAACCAGTAGTAATAACATTATAACAAGTGATGTTATTGCTATTTAGTGTTGGTGTTGGTTTTGTTGCTGTTATTTAGAATAACAGTTCAGAGAATCAGTAAACAATTCTCTGCCAGGGTCCAGAGTCTTGATTTTATTGCTTTGTTGGTAGAAGCGTCATCCACTGATCTCTCCATAGTGACAGCATTTAACATAAGCTGGGTCTTTGTCCTGAGAGACTAAAGCATAACTTGCCTAACGCTAGAACAGAGTTTCTTAGCTTTCACTTTCATGAAAATAATGTCTTGATGATGCTGTGTCTTGATTTAAAAGCAAGGGAATGGGCTCTCAGATTAGCTGCAAGTGATGTTTTTTGATGCTTACCCTTTTCAGTGCACTCTCCGAGAATCGCTCCCCACATCTGAAATTCTCTCCGGATTTTTGAAAACAGTCTTATCTCCTTTCCAAACAGCAGTTCATCCCCATAGAGTGTCTGAGTGATGTTTTGATTAAAGAGTTTGATCAACTGCAATGAATTAAAGAACAAGCAAGCAATGTAGTAAAGTTGTATTGTTTCATTTCAACTAACTTGCATATGTTAAGTAAATCTGCAGTCATTTGATGTTAAAACAGGGACATGCTTCAATGAAAACATCCTTCCTTACATCTTTCATGCTCTTAGCTCCTGGTTTTTTGGTTTGGTTTGTCCTGTTTTCTTTTAAAACCAGAACAGCTAGAGGAGAACAAGCTTCATACTCTTTTTTTTTTTTGCCTTGGTATTTTGTTTTCCTGTGGGCTCTTAGAATCACTTACTAAGTTCTGATTGCCTAGACTTGCATGAAGTCTTCAAAAGCTGATGGGCCTTCATAGGCACCTCTGCTGGTCTGCTGAAAGCCTACTGTGAGGGATTAGCTCCCCAAGATGAGACACTTGGATGGCCTTGCAAACCTGATACCAAGAATGTATTTGATCTTAGGAGTGCTGAAAACAATGGAAACCCTTCAAAATGTTGGTCAGACAGAAGTCTAAGTTTTCTCTCTCTGAGATACTTGATTTTGACCAATCAACTCAGTTGTTCAGTTCTCATGTCACATAATCACAAAAGAATTGCTGGAAGCAGCCATGAGCTCCTGTGGTACATTATTTTTGCAGATATGATGCATTCCTGCCAGAGGTTCTTGGTGGTCCATGCTGGCAGTTTGCTAACTTTAGGTGTTTTCTTTTTCTCCCACATTTGCCTCCTTGCTCTGCTCTGTGACCAAACCAATATTGATACTTACATTTGTGAGGAAAACCAGCTTCTCAGACTCTGTCTCGGGTTTGCCTCTACTACACCTTCGCAGGTCCTGTAATGCTTTTTGGAGCATCTCACGTATTTGGCTCTCTAGCGTTGGCAAAGTTTTCTGGGGTGTAAACAGTAAAGAAGGACATTTAGGTTGAATATGTCTGGTTTTGGAAGGAAAACAAAATCCCTCTGAGCGACCAACTCCTAAGCAGCACATGATCTTTGCTGCTCTTTGGAGTCCAAGAGCTTGCTGGTTTTGTATCCCAGGTGTGACAGTGAGATAGCATGGAAGTGCAAATATGGCCTTCAGTAAGAGAAGGCAGGGTGCTAAGATCTCCCTGAGAAATCATGCTGAGCCCCACGGCAAGGCAGGCAAGAATGTCTGCAGTCTAGGGCAACATTTCACCTACAGTGACTCAAAACCTGTCCTCACAGGCTGCGCCATGGAGGTGGTGATGTGGGGAAGGTACTGACCTCTCCATTCCTGATAAATACCTGATTGAACATGGCTGTTCATTTGCATATTTATATAAGGTTACATAAATACATATTTATTTCTCCTTCAGGACTGAATTTAGAGGTTCCCTGTATTTTAGCATTTTCCTGTAATGAATCAGGATATATTATTCAAAGATGCATGTATATAAAATTTAAACTACTATCTACTTATATAGGTATAGTAATATAATAAAACAGTTAGATCTTACTTGAGATTTTGAAGACATTTTCAGTTAAATAGAAACTTTTGTGTTTCAGTAACACAGCGTAGCAGTAACTTATCACCCAGCCGACAAACAAAAGAAATGCAACGGCTGCCATTGGAAAGGCAGGAGTTAAGAGTCACAGGTAGGTTCACAGATTTGTCTATGTCAATCTTCAGCTTAAAGACAAATCTGAGCACAGAGCACGAGTTTCTTTACCTCTAAGTCTCAGTTTAAGTTTTTCTCAGATTGCCAGACTGAAGGATAATTAAGTACTATCTATGGATATCAAGATGCAATCCAGTTGCGACCAATTGCAGTCTATTGCAATCCAAGGTTGAAGGGCTGAACTCATTTTTAGACAGTAACTGATACAAACAGCTTAGTATGGCAACTCTGTTACTTACAATAATATGTATCACAAGTTCACTGGTCAGCTTCTCTGCGACCACAGGGATAGTAGCCTTTCCTTCTTCCAGAAGAACGCTGCAAAGAGGAGGAAGAGGTGGTTTTGGCTAGACCGTGTGTGGAGGGCGAGGAAGAAGCCCTGATGCTCTCCTGCATTGTCACTAGGTCTACAAAACGAATTGAGGAAAGAAAAGTCCCTCTGGGGAGTCCTACTACAGACATGACAGCAGCGCAGGACTCTCCTCTCCAGGCACCATGGCTTCTTTGTAAGAATTGTTCAACAGCTACTGGCTAAGCAGACGGAAACAGGAGAATCTGGAAACAGCAATTTCTAACAGCAGACTAATGTGCTGCTGTAGTATTTCTGCATGCATGAAATACACAGATTTAAAACCCTTTTCACCTGCCACTATCTGTATTATGACCTATTTTCTTCTGAGTCATCTTTTGGGGAAATCTCTGCTCTCAGCACAGGCAGTACCCTCTCTAATGCTGAGTTTCATCCTGTTTGCCAGTGAACAGAAATACTTCAGTGCTCAGATACTTAACTTGAATTCTCCAGGACTATGAACTTCTGTACTTTACGGCATTTCTCCCAAGGTTAAGGAGAAATAGATAACAAACTTACATCCAAAATGCATTTTTAAAGTTTATTTTGCATGTAAAATTCTTCTGGCTTACTTGAATGCAACACTTCATGGGCAATGAGAAACAGCAAGTACAATACTTGTTTGTAACCCTAATTTAAATCACAGCAAGTCAAGAGGAAGTTTTGAAGTGACTTTAGTATGATTTTTATTAGGTCCTTTCTGCAAGAAGTACCTGAAATGTTTGTGATTCTCGAAGAATTTTCTCTCCTGCTGGATTGCAGTGGCCAAGGGCAATTTGTTGCTGATGTCCTCCTGCCCACGACACTTCACAACCATGTAACCTTTTTTGAGGGGGAAGACCCGATTTCGTATTATGTTAAGGACATACTCTTCAGTTCCTCTGTCCACCAGGTCGGGTTTTGTGAGGATGCCTGTGGAGTTAACCAAAGAAAAGGTTACTCAAGTGCAGCAGTTGAAGGTAGGAGAGGTGCAATAGGACACGCCACCACCAGGGCAGGAATGTGCAGTACCATGTTTTGTAAAGCAACTTCCCTCTGCTTTGGTTTCTCTCTTCTAGAAAGCCCTAATGTCCTGGGCTTTGCACTGTAACATCTGCTCTACAGCTGGCCTTTCACCATGCTTTTTTGCCTTGCAAACTTTTTTTAACAGGCAGCAGCAAAGCTTTTCCACCATTAACTCTGACAACTTCAGTTTCCAATTATTCATAACAGGAATGCCAGCAAGGCTCAAAATTGAGAGACTCTTAGAGCTACTGGATCCTCTCAAGCTTTGTAAATAGTTTATTTAGGCTGGTTTGGTTTTTTCTTTCTTTTTTTTTTTCCCCTCACAGATCTGGTGTGGAGTACACGGACTATCAGGCCGTTATGGAAAAGAAGATTTGTACTTCTTTACAACTTATAGCTTAAAAAAATGCCTCACCTAGTGTCCTTTCTCCACTGGGATCCACCTCTTGAGCCATTTTCAGTGCTTCTGTTGTTGCAATATCCCCATTACATGGCACCACCACTAAATTGATTGTCTCTTTACAGCCAATAATTTTCCTAAGCAGCATTCTGATCTGCAGTGCAATACAGCAGTAAAGAAGTTCAGTGAAATCAGATGTTTACATGTAAAATGGGACCATTTCTAGCAATACAAGTCACTGTCTGATGACATGTACTGAACACAGGATTACACACTAATGGGTTGGTTGGAAATGGGTCAGCAGAAAAATTCAACCTCTTCTTCTATGTCAAGATTAATAGAAACATCTAGAGTGAATGAGACCAGACTGTTGTTATGCCTGTACTGAATGGTATGTAAAATTGAACCTCTGATAAATCTGTCATTATGGTAGTATCAAAGATTTTTCAGAAATAATCACATGTAAGAAAAACAAGTTCTGATGCTGAGTCCTGGTTTCAGCAGGGATAGAGTTAATTTTCTTCCTAGCAGCTGGTATAGTGCTGTGTTTTAGTCATCATGCTATTACAAAATAAGTGATGCAGCACAACTTCTCACTTCCCAGTGCTGAAGCTCGGCTAGCTCCTGAGCACCTATCTCCTGGCCAGCTCCTCCAGTTATATACAGAGCATGATGTCATAGGGTATGGAATATCCCTTTGGCCAGTTTGGGTCACCTGTCCTGGCTGTGTCCCTTCTCGGCTTCTTGGGTGCCCCTCACCTTCTCATTGGTAGGATGGTATAAGAAGCTGAAGAGTCCTTGACTGCTTGGCAATGACTAAAACATCAGTGTGTTACCAACATGATTCTCATCCTAAATCCCAAACACAGGGCTATACCCACTGATAGGAAGAAAATTAACTAAATTAACTCTATCCCAGCTGAAATCAGGACATCTAGGTACACACTTAGAGAAAGCAATCAAGCTAGATTAGGCTGATAAATCACATTTTTGGATCTCTGAAAGGAGTGCAAAGGTATTTGGCTTGTATTTCAGTAGAGGATTTGTAAAAAGAGAAATCTTGCATGACCTCTAGTTGGTCTGTGTTTCAGTGCCAAACCGAGAGAGGTTCTCAGTTTGTGATGTGTTGCAGAAAGTTCACACAGCTCTGTGGTGTTTATACCAAAGTAAGTTAACTCTTTTTTTCCCAGAGTTTTGGTAAAGATGCCTCTCTTTTCTACCTCCCATCCATCCTGATTTCTGGCATGCTACAATCCTACAGCCTCCATCTGTGTAGCGTGCAGTCAGCTGGGCACAACGGAAAAGTGTGGATCATGTCACACCTGTTGCTTTCTTCTGAATACAACAGAAAGATTGTGAAGTGAATTTACTCTTCTCCCAGAGAGGAAAGACCAGTTAAACCAATCTTGTCTCATTTTTGTTGATATGTCTAGTTTAGTTTGTGTGCTACTCTTATTCCAAGTTCCTATTTAAAGGTATTTTAGGAGAAACAATACACCCAGATCCTGCACATCATCCTCACAGCTGCCCTTGTCCAATTTTATTTGCATTCCCCTAGCATTTATTCTGAAAACAGCCAGAGTAAGAATAGAGATCCCCTGCACTTTAATGCATATGCTATTTACTTCAAGAGGGGTCTGCTGGGATCCCTTAAGGGGTGAGAAAGACCAGGATGGGTCTGATTATGATGTTCGCAATAAGTAAGGGATGACAGAGCAATGAACTTGTAATTTGCCACTTTGCTCTGGAAGAGCTTACAAGAACTCATATCCATCTATCTATCTATCTATGATAAAACTAAAACAAAACTAATTTTGTGATATATCTTCCAGACTGCAGTCTAGCCAAGGGACATGGGGCAGCACTGTGTTCAGGGCCTATACGGCTTGGTTATTCCATGTTGCCATGGGTAGGCTGTCTCAAGGCATGAGGTGGCTCCTTCATGCCTAGCATGGGCAGCTCCCTCCTGCACAGAGTGACTGGGCATACAGGAGATCCTGGACATCACTGTTTCTATCTTCAATTAGTTGCCTGAAAAATAGGCCTGTTTGTTAGTGCAGCTCTATTGTTGGCTCAGACACCCCACGTAATAACTCCAGCATCCTACAGCAAAGGCTCACATGCAAGGTAGCTTACAGAAGTGACCCAGTGCACACGTCAGCACGTGAGACAGAGTTTTACCTGCTCCCCGATGTCTTCTGGCTGATCCCCTACAGCCACTCTCACAATTCCAGGAAGATCAATTAGTGTCAGATCTGGGACATCTGGGGACTGGATTTCTAGTGAAATTAGTTCTCCACTAACAGCACCTCCAGTACCAGCCACGAGATCCTGGGCTGCAAGGAGAAAAGAGCAGGGCAATGAATATAAGCTTCAAACAATGCATCCAAGAGAAGCTGAACACAATGACTGAAAAGTATCTACTACCACCTACGGTTCTTTTAGGCTTGTTTTTTTTCACATCCAGACATGCACCTAAATCTATTTATTTGCAAAAATCTAAGGGAATTATTATGCAGTATGTGGATACATCCTTTTGGAATGTGAGTGGTACTATACAAAGCATATGCTTATGAACTCTCATATATGCAGGCAAAATACATGTAAATAAACCACAACGGAATTGATCTGATAAGATACTGGTCAGTTGCAGAAATTCTTCCTCAATATCAAGACATCTTTTAGGTATTAATTTGCTGCATTGAAAGATAAATAGGTGTTATTTTATATTCTTCCCACTTTGATAGTGAGGTTGAGAGACCAAGCAATTCATCCCAAATCTTACAAGGCAATAATGTTAAGGCTGTGAGCAGCACAAAGGAGCAAGGAAACCCCATAGTCATTCTCGTGAGAGATTTTCACCTCTGCAATTAGCTTAATCCATTCACAACACTTGCCTTGCCACTTTTGGAAGGATATATTGAAAATATCCAAATAATATATTGAAAAGCTAATGAAAAAATCAATAGGATGAATAAAAATGTAGATCTGTGCTAGTCATGGAAATAAGGACAATCCAACTTTCACATTTATGGCAAGTGCTTACTACCTTGTGGATGAGAAAACATGCTTTCTTGCACTGCAAGAAATACCCTAAAAGTAAAGCTGTAACACGGGAAGGCTAACACTTGAGGCTGTTGTTACACTAGCTGGCAGAAGCTCTATATACTGTCCATAGAATCATAGAAACATTTGCATTGGAAAAGACCTTTAAGATTGTGCTGCCTTCTTGAAGTTTTCTCCAAAACAGTCAGATTTCCAGCCAGAGACACATCTCTGCTTTTGAACTGATGACAGGAACCAATTAGGTCTTTGCAAGTTTACAACTTGCCAGCCTCTCGAAACGAGGCAGACGGCTAGCTTCTATTGGACATCACAGACCATCTTCACTGCTGAAGTAGTGAGTAGTACTGTATTGAGAGTGCTATTTTATGCTACACTACCACAAATCAAGGCAAATCGGATGGGAATAAGTTCCAGCTCACCTTCACTTATTGCTCTCTCCACCTCAGAGGCATTCTGCAGCTCTCTCTTGGTGTTGCGGTAACAAATTTTCCCTTTCCATGCCTGGGTGGAAGGTATTCTTTTCATTTTCAGTTCCAGGGGGCATCGTGTAACTATACCTGCAGTGGTTTCAAAGACAGAGGTAACTCTTTTAGCACTTGTTAAGCATGATACAGTGACTGAGTACCATACATTGGAATGCCTAATACTTCACAGAGACACAGAAATGTTCCAGGAGACATTGCCAAAGAGCTTCTGTCTGACTTCCTACTCAGTGTAGGAATGTCACCAGCACCAGGTGAGGTCAGCCATGGCTATGTCCAGCCATGTCTTGTCTTGCAGACCTCCAAGGATGGAGATTCGCACCTCTCTGGGGTGAACTGGTCCAGTGCTGCACCTCCATCCTGTTAAAACCTTTTCCTCCAGTCCAGCCTGAAAGACTAGATGGTATTGTCAGCTCACACAGAACTTATTCATGAACACAGACACACAGAGCTGGAAAGTGAATCCTCTTGAGCTGCAGTCTTCCAACATCCAATGGATATGTTTGTAAGTAAAGATCTTTGCCCATTTTTTGAAAAAAAAAAAAAAAAAAAAAAGGAAGAAAAAGATACCTGTAAGAAAACCTTGCTAAAAACCCCACAACAACAAACCACCCCAAAAGCACAGAGTGAGACCTTGCAGTCTGTCCACAGTTTGAGCCAAGCATGCTACACAGTATTCTTCTCTCCACCACCCAGATCATGTGCCTTGTTGGGGTTACCCTGCAGTGTCCCACCTGCACATCCATTTCTTCTACTGGAAACCAGAGCTGAGAAGGCCTCTGGAGTCTCCCAACTTTGACATAGTGTCAGTCATGGAGTTATCCACTCCAAGACCAAAAACAGGACACCCCCCGCCCCCCCCCCCCAAAACGCAATTGAAAACTTGAGAAGGTGATTTCTTACCATTGCCCCTAGGAAGAGAAACACCAGATAGGGCTTCTAGGACGGAGCTTTTCCCAGAGCTCTGGTCTCCAATCACTGTGATGGCAGGCAAAGCCACATGTTTTTCTACTCCAAGACTTCTCAGGCTGTCGACAAGATCAATGCAGGGTCGGATCTTTTTCTCAAAGTGTTTGTACAAACTATGTTCTGCTTCCTGCTAGAATTAAACTTAGAATTAATTTTCCATATTTTTAAAACAAGGTGTTGTCACAAAAGAAAAATATCCCCAAACCCAACAAAAACTTGTAGGCATCTTTTCCAGTTCATCATTCTCTAGTAAACCTTATACATTGGCATCGAGTTGTACTTCATGACACTGTATTCTTGCATCTCTTTATTACACACAGGTGTCTGTGAACACGACAGAATCAATTGAGGCTGGCCCAAAGACCATCCTTAATAAAAATACTAAACTTCGTAAGCTATCCTGAGAAGGTAAAGAGTAAAAGGAGACCTCATTACTAAGTGTACTTTCTTATTTTTTTTTAATAACTGCTATTTTCATTTACTCATGTACAGATGTAATGAAGTATGTGTATGCAAATACGGACTAGTTCCAGTAATAAGAGAATTCAGTACAGAATAGCTTATTGCATTTTTGTTTTCAAGTTTGTAGATCTAGTTTGTGTGTAGGCACCAAAAGTGTTCTGCCATAGTGTCCTTAACAGGGGGCTAAAATATTTTAGATCAACGTGGCTCTTCTTTCGTTGCCTCATTTTAGGCTAGAGTAAGGGAAGAACGTGAGTGATTTGTTTTAAAAGACTGATTATTGCTTCTTGTTTTAATAGATGTGCTAGATGAAAAACATCGGTTTTTCATTTTCATGCAAACAAGCTGAACAGTTTGCAGCTCCTTAGAAAACTGGCCCACCTGCTGTTAAATATACCCAGCTGAAGAGTATAAAGATCAGCTTGGTCTTTTGTCTCAGTTTGTCTCTCCACATTCCAGACTAACTGCTGCATTTAGAAATGCAATTCTGAGACCATCAATAAATTACAGATTCTAACAGGCCAGGTTCAATCATACCTCATTTTTTTGAAGGAAAGTTGAAGTTTCCCACCATCAGCTTTATCTAAGAAAGCCACTCCTGAAAATATGTTTATCAATCAGATGTAATCAAACAGAGCAGATTTTTCTTTCAAGATAAGAAAGACAGGACACACTGTCTACAGGTAGGCATTTTAAAACCTTATTGGCACCTCTCCCTCATCTTCATTACAAAGTTTACTAGCTAGTAAATCCTAACCATTGTCAAGGAACTCCATTAACTATGACACAGACTTAAAAACAATGTCAAATATTCAACATGGGCTATTACTAACCTTTTTAAAAATATTTCTATTGAAGGTAGCAGAGCCTCAAGTAAAAAACCTCAGATTTGGGGATTTCTGTTTAACACTTGCTGTCACCAATGAAACAGATACATGTTGTGCATGAAATTCACTGCAAGGCTGCTACCATCCTATTTTTTACACCTGCATTTTTTTATGCCTACAGGTAAATTATAGGTACCTATCTTCTTAGTTACACAAGTGATTGGTTGGTCCTGATCCCAACAGTACTCCTCTGCTTAGACCTAGCATGTGCAGAGTGCTCAAAGAGGCATGGGAATTAATTTTGGTAATGTGAAGTAAGAGTGGGAGTGGGGAGGATCTCTTCTGGTGTCAGCTTTACCTTGTCCTGTTTTTTGTAATAAGTTTTATTCAACTTTTGCTCATGGTTACGTTTTCTCTCATTTCTGACATTCTCTGACATCAGATCTTCATCATCTTGGTCTGGTGGGAGAGGTACTGCGAAAGGTGTTAAAGATGGTTGTGAGGAAGGTGGTGGTAAAATATTTTTCTTCACAGGAACCTTGTTTCTTTCAGAAGGTTGTTTGAATGTTGCAGCCATATTATCCATGGCCTGATGATTTTTTGGCCTGCTGTGTAGATTGTCTGTAAGTGCTTCACTAAAAAACATTTGCTGTCTGGTCCAACCACTTTTTAGTACAGCTCCTGAAATCAAACATGGGGCAATGAGTGACTCCCTCTTGCCACAGTGATCATAGAAAATAAATTCAAATACTACTTTTATTTACTGCTTCTATCAGTTGCTCCTATACAGAAAAAGCACACATAAACCCCTTAGTTTTCTTAGTAAGAGATGACAATGAACCAGGACCATCACAAGAACAGGAGACAAAAGAAGAATTGGAGATAATCACCTGATCCCTGTCCCTGAGTGAGCTGCAAGACATTTGAAAAGATTTTAGTCACCAACCACGTGAGAACATTGTTAGCTGACTGCTCCAATGCTGGGAGAATGGTGCAAGTAGCCTGGGATTAGAGGGTAGGGAAGCCAAGCAGCTGGGACCCATGTCTAGGGAAGGGACATTGATAAGGTGATTGGGAAAAAGACATGATCCCTCAGCCTCTGAAGTTTACTTCTGTCAAGCGTCAAGGAAAGGTATCACTCCAGTGAAGATGATGTATGTCACCTGGACAGAGGTATCCAGTACCTGAGGGAATTAGCTGTGTGGGCAACACACAGTTATCTACAGATCCAAATGAAGTCTAATGCAGCTGACCCATGCGGTGGAAATTACTACAGATGGCACTATTGTATGTCAACATTGGCAGTAATGGACTGGGAAAGCGAGGAGACACCAGCAGTGAATTAAGTAGCTGGCCAACTCCAGAAAGAAAAAGAAAGTCTCTCTTCCTTCTTTGTCTTGGCTGTGGAGAAAATGTCTCAGAAGGTCTAGCAACTCAAAGAAAAATATGTCCAATTCCCCACCTTTTAAATGTTTTAGTACAAGGGCTGTATTTTACCATATACCTAGAGGTTTCTTTTAGCTAGGTCTGCTGTGGAGACCCCAGCGTGCACACACAGACACACAGGCTCACAAAAACACCTTCAGTAAGTAAATGGGTATGTGTGGATTTCTGGGGCTGCTCAGCTGCTCTTCGCCTGGAACCAGAAAAAGGTAAGTGGGGGCAAGCCTTCACTGTGCTCTGCAGGCATAGCGATTTCTTTGGGTGCTGAGCCTTGACAGCATCAGGTGAAAGAAATACAGGAGGAGAGGAGAAAAAGACCTGCAATTTTTAAGTGCTTTTCTGAAACTGGCCAGAATCCACATGAGAAATGTGACACCTGGATAAGGTGCTGATACTGAACAGCTTATAACACCCTCCTCACCAGAGCTGTGCCAGCCTCTGTTATCGGGAATACGAGTTTCCTAAAACTAGTCCTGAAGTTGGTTGGCTCGTTTTCCTCCAGCGATCCTGGCTTTGCATCTCAAGGAGTAATAAAATCAACTATCAAATGGAAAGCGCAAAGTTGCAGTGCTGAATCCACACAGCTCTCTATTTATTCATTCTGTGCACAGGCCTCTACCTGACGTAATCCATGATTTCAGCCTGTTTGGGTAAACTACACAGTCTCTGGGTTGTACAGTTATTAATTCTAGCTGCCTTCTCAGCAATCAGTGGACAATGCAAAGCTTATGATTAATATTGCCAGCTAGACCGTGTTGCTGAACACTACCCCCTCATGGTTAACAATGATATTCTGATTTAAATGCCATCTCTAAGTCATCTACCTTTAAAGAAGAGATAATATTAATACATTTTCCTTTTCCCCACCCTAGAAAAAAAGCAAATCCTTGTTTAAACACGCTTACTTCAGACCCATGCAGCCTTCTCACATTCTGGCTATTATAAGGAATTAAGACAACAATCAAAAATTGCATGATTATTTTTAAAAGAAGAAAAAGAGAAAATTCTACCTGTGTACTGTCCTGTAGCAAGGAGAAGTAGTGAAACCTTCTCAGCTTCTGCTGCTTTTTAATAACAGGCTCCACCTACACTCTGACAAGATTCAGGAGAAATGAAACCAACTCTGACATGAAATGGGACTTGTTTCATGGCAGATCTGGAAACGAAAAAGCAACACCTTTTTTTTCTTTTCTCCTCCTCTCTATTTCCTTATATGCCAGCTGACTTTCCTCCTGTTGTCCAGCAGAAGGAAGAAATGAAACTTGTCTGGCCATCTCCTCTCTTGACTGAACTGCGTGTGCAATGGGGCAATAGGCGCAAATGGCAGAGTTACTTGGAATAGGTTGCCCATGAGCAACAACCCCCCTTTCCTCACCCCAAAAAAAGCCAGCTCACCCACAGAGCCCGCTTTCTCTCACTGTTACAGTTTTGCGTAGCTGGGTACTGGTAGAGAGCTGGGGGCTGCAGGGGCAGCTTCTGCAAGCAGCAGCCAGAAGCTCTCCACAGGCCCCACAGAGCAAACACCAGCCGGCTCAAGGCTGGACCTGCCGCTGACCAAGGCCGAGCCCATCAGCGATGGTCACAATGCCTCTGGGAATCACATTTAGGAGAAAGAAACCCACAAGCAGCCACTTTTTGCCCCCAGAGAAGGGAGTGAGAAGGTGTGAGAAACTGCAGGCACCAAGGCCAGGGAAGGGGGGAGGAAGTGCCCCAGGTGCTGGAGAGAAAGATGCCCCTGCAACCCATGGAAAAGGCAGAGACCCCACCTGCAGCCCATGGAGAGGACCCACGCTGCAACAGGTGGAGACATACAGGAGATGCTGTGACCCGCGTTGGAGCAAGCCCCTGCCAGCACTTGCAGCCCATGGAGAGAGACAGAGACACAGAGGTGAGCAAGAAATCTGTACTGGAGCAGGTTTGCTGAGAGGAAGCTTGTGATCTTGTGGATGACCAGAGACTGAGAGATATTCTGTGATTTTTGACTGCCCACCATAGCAGTGACCCACGCTGGGGCAGCTGGTGAAAAGCTGAAGCACCATGGGAAAGGACTCATGCTGGAGAAGTTCGTGGAGGACAGTGTCCCGTGGGTGGGACCCCATGGTGCATCAGGGGAAGGGTGTGAGGAATGAATGCCCCCCCTAGCCAAGAAGGAAACCAACTTGCAAGGAACTGACCGTAGCCCCCATTCCCCCAGTCCCTACCCCTCCCTGTTGCACAATGTGGGGGAAGAACGGAGCAAAATCATGACTAAAGGGGAGTCTGCTAAGAAGGGAGGGGTGGGGAGAGGTGCTTTAAGATCTGGCCGCACTTCTCATTATCTGACTCTGGTGTCCCTGGGTGTGCAGTGCAGTGGCATAAATTAGAGAGTTTCTTTCCTTTATTCTGTGTTGAGTCTGTTTTGCCTGTGACGCTGACTGTGGGATGATCTCTCCCTGTCCTTATCTCAACTCCTGAGCCTCTCAATATATATTTTCTCCCCTGTCCAACTGAAAAGGGGAGTGATAGAGAGGCTTTGGTGGACATCTAGCCTCGAGCCAGGCCTAAACCACCACAGACATGTGGGGTGAAACCAGCTAGGTCCAGAGGTGACTGGGGAAGCTGCTGTGCTCCTCTCCCACTGGGGCTGCCCAGTGGGGATGCTGGCCCCGGGCCATCTGGGAGACCTTTCATCCTCCTCATGCAAAAAGTGAGTGGTTGAGGGCTCCCCTCCATGGGAGAGAGAGTCCTTTTTTTCCACCTCAAGGCAAGATTTTCCAGCCAAGCCAGGATGGCAAGGTGTGCCACACCTCACCTGGGCTGCACCTTTGCTGTCTGAGGCTGCAGGACACTGCCTAGTTTGCTAAAAATGTGTGACAAGGAAGCAAAGTGACACGTTGTGATTTATCAGTGCTTTTGTGTGCTGCTTCAGGGCAGCTGAGGTCTCGAGCTGCTTCTTGGGCCCTTGTGTGGATTTCTCGATCTAACTGAGTCAGGATGGTCCCTCTTCTGCTCCTTTTTTTCTTTCCTGTATCCATTTTTGAGTGTTTTTATAAGCTCTAAGTTGTTAAGGAAGAAACAGGTTGCTTGGTTCAGTCAGGGGGTTTGCAAGTCTGATGCAAGATCAGTCCTTATTTCTCACTCTCTCTGGTTTTCACTGCTGCCTCTATCAGCTGCTCTCAGTTCCTGAAAGTTTTTCTGGGTTTCAAACTGCCTTTCTCAGCCTTACTCTGACCAAAGAGCAGTCACAGTGTTCTTTACTCAGCCCTTCCTCCTTCTTCTTCACCTAAGATGATTCCGGGAGGCATCTCATTGTTGAGATGGAACTTCCTGTGTTCCAGTTTGTGCCCACTCGTCCTTGTCCTGTCACTGGATATCCCTGGATAGATTCTGTCTGAAGCTGTTAGGAAAACCACTGCCAAAACCCCAAGCCAAAATCCCTACAAAAGCTATTCCCCACCTAAATAAATAATTAGAAGTCCCACAAACAAACTGGAACAAAAAATAAAACCAGCAGTAAAGGAACAACTACTAGGAATAAGAACATATCCCCCAAAATTCCACACACATCAAAACATTCTGCTGAAATAAAACAACCCCAACAAGTATAAGTTACAAAAAAATACAAGGAAAGAGGAAAAATAAAGAAAAATATCCAGAGTGGTGTAAACCAGGAAGGAAAACCCAGATCCTTAAACTTCTTAAGAACTGCTCAACTTGGGAAGTTAAACATAAATTGTCAAGGGAAAGGTGCTCATTTCCAGTCTCTCTTCTGCTGTCTTGAGCTCCAACAGTGCAGCAGCTGGGTGGAGCAAGTGGTCACGGTGTTTTTATATGCAAAAGAAAAGTTGACTGGGCTGTAATTTCATTGTAGGGCCCAGCCAGTAGGAAAATGAGCACAGTCACCCCACCAGGGTGACTTCAGCACAGTGCAGAGGTGTGCTTGTTGTGTAGTGCCAGCCCCACCTGGCAACTAAGCCCCCCTCAGCCACTCCCTCAGTCCATGCCGGCATGATGGGGGAGTGAATCAGAGAAATGAAAGTGAGAAAACTCCAGGATTAAGATAAAACCAGTTTAAAAGGTAAAGCAAAAGCTGCATGCATAAGCCAAGCAAACCAAGGAATCTGTTCAGCACTGCCCATGGCAGGCAGGTGTTCAGCCATCCCCAGGAGAGCAGGGCTGCAGCAGGACAAATGCCATCTGAATATCCTCTCTTTCCTTCTTCATCCCCCTAGTTTATATGCTGAGCATATGTTATGGGATACAGGGTTGGTTGTCCTGGTTGTGTGTCCCCCCCGACTCCTTGTGCACCCCCAGCCTGCTCACTGGTGGGGTGGGCTGAGAGGCAGAAAAACCCTTGGCTCTGTGTAAGCGCTGCTCAGCAATAGCTGAAACATCCCTGTGTCACCAACTCTGCAGCACAAACCCAAAACAGCCCTGTACCAGCTGCTGAGGAGAAAATGAACTCTGTTCCAGCCAACAACCGGGCAGTGCTGTCAAGGCTGAAGGATCTGTGTTTGGGGTTTGATATCCAGTGCTTTCCTTGTCTGAGCTGTGTCAGCCTGGTGTAGAAAATTCCATCATTCCCCACTGGGTGACATGGGAAATGACTAGATGGTGTATATTCACATTCTTTGAAATCAGAATCAAACACGTGGAAACTTATTTTAGGTTATGGTCTTTGGGGGTGAGCGAGGTGTCCTCAATTTGTATAAAGCAGTATCACTCAGATTTGAAACTGTGTTATCTAGAGTATTAAACCTATTTTTTCAAGGGATATTGAAATCTGTTAATGTTCATTACAGTGACAGTATCTAAACAGCTGGCAAGTAAGAAAGAATCCTGACATCTGAGTATTTACAGGTGGTGGTATTTTTCCCTAAACCTTTTTTCTACTTTCTAGCTTATCAGTGAGAATGGAATAGAAGAGCATTACCTGTTACACCTAAGGCAAGTAAAGTAAATTCCTGACAGCTGTTTATCACTTCAGTGTTACAATTTGGGCTGGGGGATGAGGGGGAAGTTTGAAGCCTCAAATACTGCAGGTCGTGTATATGATTGCCCACAAACTGTTGAGGTGGAACTAGCTTTGCATGTGCTTACTCCACTTCTCTTCCTTTAGCCTTGTTATGTTAAAAATTACAGAGATGAGCTCCTCAATTCTTCTCAATGAGCACTTGCAGCAGGAAACTAAAGGGTAGCAGAGTACCTGGCAGAATCGGTTGGGGAATGTTTATATATACACATTGGTGCTTAAATACAAAAAGATTTAATGAGCAAGAGGTTGGGCAGTGGTTCTACAAAGACTACACAAAGATATGTTGTGGGCCTATTCCTTATACACACTGGCACCTGTACCCATCACGTGAGCGTTGGCACCAGCACCTCAGCCCCATGGTCCAGCCTCCAGCACCAGCTCTGCTCCCCAGGGGTGGTCCCCACTCACTCCTGTTGCACCAGCACTACAAGACAGTGCTGCGGCATTTCATACCACCCAGAGAAACTTCACTCCCTTACAGGAAGCAGTCCTGTCTCCTGCATCCCTGCTCCCAGCCAGGGTAATCCCTTCTTGCCTCACCATGCCCAGTAATTCTTTGGTCACAAATGACCACTATTGGGCAGTTACAATTTGACTTTCCCCTTCTGTGGCATGCTAGCAAAACAGGTTATGAGCTAGATCCGTGCTGTCTCTTTGCTATGAAATATGTCTGCTGTTTCAGTTTCACTCAAGCAAAACAAACAGAGGTGAGGACATGGGCAAAGGACGGGGAAAGCAGGAGGAGCTTTCACCACATCTTTGGAATAAACAGGAATTGCATCCATTGTGTTTTACAAATGGTCAAGTATTTCAGAAACAGCCTTTGTATACATCTCTGACTGAGGTATATAGATTTTGCTGATGTTTTATGGTTAAACTATATGTAAGTGAAACAATACCTTGCCTTGTAAATAACTAAATGCAAATTCCTCTGAGTGGAGCCCTTGGGATATTACACATTAGTTTCAGCAGCATTAGAAAATTACTATTTACTATTACTATTGCTGAGCAGGGTGAGGAAGCCTCTTGTTCCCTAGTTTTTCTGCATCCCTAAAGGAGCTAGAGTCAGGCCTAACTGCTCAGGGATTTGTGGCATCTCTGCTGAGGTGCCCTGCAAGAAAAACTGTGGGAAATTGCATTGTAGAAAACCTTAAGCCCTGGGTTTTAGCCTAGCGCTATAAAAGTGTTTAGAGAATGACAACAAAACAAAGCCTCCCTTTTTGTGTCCATAGCGTTGTTAGCCAAAGGAGGGGAAGACCAGGGTGTACACTGTTCTGGGTTGGGCTCCCATCTCCGGGAAATGCTACACTGTGGTGGTTTGGGCCTGGCTGGAAGCCAGATGCCCACCAAAACCAGTCTATCACTCCCCTTTTCAGTTGGACAGGGGAGAAAATATATATAGAGAGGCTCAGGAGTCGAGATAAGGACAGGGAGAGATCATCCCGCAATCAGTGTCATGGGCACAACAGACCCAACAGTTTGTTGATAAGAGCCATCTGAAGTGTGACTGTCAGTAAAGCAGATCACACTAAAGCAGTTGCTGGGTATGTGCAGCAGAGGAGTCCTCAGGCCAACACTGTAGTCATTGAACAGGGATGTGTGGATCCTTGATGAATTTTGAGGTCCAGACACTTTACATGTCTCTAAAATCATCACTCATTTATTTGTGCAGAAAAAGCTTTGAGTCTAAAGGACTTTTCAGCTGCTGAAATCTCAGTGCATGCCTGACTGAGCATTTGCAACCCTCTTGTGATGGCTATAGAACAGTTTAGCTTGTGCACATGATATGAACAGCTACTTCATGGAGTAGCTCAGGAGGAACTGCTCATTCAACGTAGGTATGACTCCTACAAGAGGTCCTTTCTTTTGCAACAGTGAGCCTTTCAACATACTTGAAAGCTCAATATATTAGTCTTAATTTTGGATCAAACGTGTGCGGTGCCCAGAGAAGTGGCCTACAGAAAAAGCACCCCCCCACACTTTCTTCTTCCTTACACTTCCCCTTTCTTTCTTCATTGGTCTGCAGCTCCAGGTTACGTCTGAATTTACTATATACAGTGCAGTGTGCACATTAGATACCATCTCTTTGCTCTCTTGCCCAGTTTTGTCCAGCTCTAGGTCTGCAGGTTGGTTTGGTTTGGTTGGTTGGTTGTTTTCAAACTGACCATTAGTGAGTTGGCTGGGTATCACATTCCTGTTCACCACTTCTGCTCCGGAGGCAGGTGTACTCAGCAGAGGGTACAGCTGGTGATGGCAGTGGTTATAAACTGTGTGATTCTCAGTGCTTTATTTAAAACTTTGACTATTTGTGAATAACCCAGAAAAAAAAAATTACTGTGTCAATCAGAACAGAGAGAAACGTGAAGAACTGTAGGAAATACCAGGAAAGCTGAAGACATAAAATAAAATACCATAGCTTTTATTATTTTTATTATCTGAGTGGATCCAGATGAATCTTACCTTTTGTATCACTATACCATTTCCTGCAGCAGATGGTGAGGATCAGGGGCTCTAACACTTGTAGCAGCTGGGGCACCAGTGCTTCTCTATGCTTAAGTGGCTTTTCAGATTGAGTACTGTTAGATCTGGTGTATTTCCAATTTTCCCCTCTTTTAAAATGACAAAGCACAATTATAGGCACAAAAAGAAAACAAGAGGAAAGGACTAAAAGGATGATCAATGAATAATTCAAACTAGAAGAGATTATTTACTGCTAGGACAATGCTTACCAAGAACTAGCAAACTAAATGATGGAAAAGCCAGTTATTTTTTGTGTTCTCAAGAACCATGCTTATCCAGGACTGATTAAGGCTCAAGTTCTTCAATAAACTGCAGGGCTAATTGAATGGTGTTGTGGTAAATGCTATTGCTGGGGCCTTTGCTGTGCTGCAATGTCTGAAAGCCACTAGCAGATGAGAAAGTTCAGGGGCTGAGTGCAAGCCAACAACTTTGGCAGCAGCTGAGCTGAGCAGCATGAGGTTCAGCGCTGCCTGCATTAGTCTGCTGAGCTCACTGTTGCTATGGCCAGTTCCTGTGACCTACCCAAAGAGCTAGCTGAAAGCTGAAACTGAATGGATAGCAGCAGTATTTTACCTTTGTTAACCATGTTTTTATGTCTCTGCCCAATGGCTTGAGAAGTTTCTAAGTGGAAGGTAATTTGTGAATTGTAGAATACCTCTTATTATATGGCCCTTTCCTTCCACCTCAAAATTATTGGTTGTGTTTCTAGATTTCCTGCTCAAGCAAATTACCAAGGCAGGCAGTAATTTCCTGCAGAAGTGACCTACCCTTAGGCCTGAAGCTTCCTGTGGAAAGACTGTATCAGTTCAAGCTGCCTTGTGCCTGCAGTGGGCAAGAATACCTCACATTGCACAGAAATCTGCCTTGTGAAGGTGGAGGAGGTGAGAATGGAGGAGGAGTGGTCTTTCTCTTCCAGTTTTGTTAAAAAGACTGCTGACTTGGGACTGTTGAGCTCCTGTTCGCCTGCTGCAAGGAATGCTTGCTTAGCTGGTGAGTGGCAGTGTGGCAACCAGACACTTCAGTAATATAATTAAACAACCAGAGATATGGATCACTGTGATGGACTCAAGTCTCACAGAAATCAATACTTGGTTCCTGGTCTCCAATTCTATCCTGTAAGTGAACAGAAAGAAAATGAGAAGTTAGCTGTACCTGGCACTCTCTGCTATGGCTGCAAAATCCAGAGATATGCAAGGTCTAATTCTTCCACTTCTAGTCCTTGCAGACAATAATATCTAAGATCTGGTAGCACAATGCTATTCAGGAAACCAGGGGCAAAACTGGAATTTATAGGTAGATGTGACCTCGGAGCACTAATAACCCTTTGGAAAATCTTACTTCAAGACTTCACTCCTCGTTTCCAAGTCTAGGTTCTCATAGACCTCCTGGTCTGGGGGAGAAGGTAGAAGTTCAGTCTCATTCCCTAGAACTCAGGTAGGGAATGCTCAGGAGGTAGAAAGCAGCTATACAAAGCATAACCATGCACGATTTATATCAGAAGTACAAGGTTGAAATGTGTATTGCTTTTGGCTGGAATATAACTATTAAAAAAGTATTTTTAAATTTTTAATGAGACCTGCAATGGAGACTGGGCCAGCCTAAAGCATCTATTTATATGCTCTCATCTTTGGAATAGGGAAAAAGTCATTTTAGAGCTGCTAGTGTAAAGTTTGTATTTGAAGGGAGAGAATCTACATTATCTATGCTGCTGGGTATTGCCCCTGGAAAGAAAAAAGAGAAAAAAAAACCACAAAAAACCATCAGAGAAGAGAAATAAAAACTTCAGAGTCCCAGGAAATGAGGAGTTGCTGTTGCTCAAATTTTAATAAAACTGCCCATCTTAATCCCTTGAATTCTAGTAATCGCTCAGTAGTTCGCTTGCAGCCGAGATGCAATCAGAGATATGACACTCATATATTACTTCCCACCAGGCACTATGTGTAAGCAAAAGCATCAGCTTCCCTTTGCTCCTCTGAGTAGATTGCAGTCAGTGGGAGTTTTGCTTTAAGCACAGCCTGCCTGCGAAAGGGCATCTTTCACTGAAGAACTTCTCCTTTCTAGTATTTTTCTTTTAAATATAGTGGAAACTTCCCACTTTGAGGCAGATAGCGTTACACAAAGAACCTCAAGAAACAGTTTCCACTGAGAAGCCGAGAATGTTACTGATTATTTGATCGGTATTTCCTATTGCTGCCATCGAATTGGCCTGCCAGGGATTTTTAAGGGGCACGTGGAGGCCCTGAAATGCTTCTCGTTTTCACAAACGTGGAGACAAAAAAGGGGTGTCTGTCCAGGTTCGTTCTTTATGGGTTTTGTTTTTGAGTTCGCACAGGAGGGAGGATGTGGAATCAACACCTGCTTTTTTCTAATTGCTTCTATCTAAAATGCTACTGAAATGGTCAGGGGGTACGATGGATCCTTCTGTGAGGAACACTGACCAGCAGGCAGGTTCTGATGGGGCTGCATGAAATGGGGAGCCTTTTACTGGTAAAGCTCAGGAGAGGATGTTCTAGTGTGCTGGAGGCCAAGCTGGTGGCTTCCCTCCCAGCCCCGAGCAAAAGGCAGGGTGACCTTCACCTGTGTCTGTGGCTTCCAGCATCTGTCCAGGACAGGTAACAGCAGAGAGGTCGCAGAGATGCAGAGGATCTAGAAAGACATTGCTGCCACCTGCTGTGCCGTTTTGCTTTTAAATATAGAAGCCCAAGCCCTGTGTACTGCTGCTGCCCAAAGCTCACATGTTTTCTCATTGGATTTGCCTACTAGGGTTTCAGAAAAAGATTACTTGCTCAGGAGGTGTTAACTTCATTTTGTGGTGGTGGTCCCCACACACTGTACTAACCACCTGGAAGAATTTCAAGGTGTTGTGAAGACTGCAGCACCTACCCAGCCCAGGAGAGCACATCACATTGCTTACGACCTGCTGCTTGTGGTTGGCAGCATCACCTGCCATCGACAGCACTGACTACCACTGCTCAAGTTTGCCTGTGGTCTCGAGCACACGGCAGAGAAGGTAAGGAAAGAGATCTGCACTAGGGATCCTACACCCTGTGACCTCACCCCCAAGTAAAATGAAATGTTTAACTTGCTGGTCTTTTGATCGTTTTTAAATCCAAAGCTATTTAATGCTTCCTTGGGATAATTTTGCAGAATTACAGGTCCATGAAAAGCTTTTCACTCCCACTCAGAAGGCAGTTAGTTTGAAAGTGCTCAAACTGTGTGTGCAAAGTCAAAAATCCCAATTTTGAGCCAAGTCCCTGTGAGATTGCTTCTATTCTGAAAAGTGATTGAAAAAGTGGCACCTTTTTTGCTCAAGAGACCACTTACTTCTCCATCATTTCTTGAGATGGGAGAATTATCCGAGTCCTTGCGGCTCCTCTGCTGACCACAGTTAAACACTGCGGGCTGAGCAAGGAAAACCAGAGCTGACGGTAGCTACTCAGCGCTGCAGATTATTAACGCTCTTGTCTAGAAGGCTCACCTGCATCTCTGAAACAGTGAAAGCACGATGGAGTTAAAGGACGTTTTGCAGGGACTTGTGCTGTGAAAGCTTATGGGGGGGCGGGGTGTTGGTGTTCTGTGATTCAGATCACAAGTATGCATTCCTAAAGAATGGAGTACTGAGAACTCACAGAATGGAGTGAATGTAAAGAATGTAGAGAAGGGAGTACTTACACACTTCGAGGTAACTGCTAAACAGAAATGGATGGAAAATTTAACTGCAGTTGATGAAAGATTGTGGCCTGGAGTAGAAGGCAACAGCTGTCAGACTGCACAGGCCGACTCAGAGCTTGGCACGCTAAGGACTGACGGCCATTAGTACTGTAATTATGTTATTCTTGTAATTCAGGCAGGTAACAAAAGATGATTACAATGGAAAGGAATAAACATTCTGCCAGTAGTATGAAAACTGCCAGGATAAATTATTAGCAGCATGAAGCTTAAGAAAATTAAAGGTACACAAGCCATACATCTTGGCATTGATCTGCAGGACAGGAATGCCAACATTCAGTTGGTTAGGTCACTTTAGCCAAAGCATAGGAGATGTGTGATCTCACTGCAATGCCGTACCATCCCTAGGAAGCACATACAAGGCACCTGGAACTCACTGCTCCAAAACTCCTGAGGAGTAAGCACTGAAGTATCTTCACAGAAGCTCTGTCCCACCACAGGCTGACAGGAAAGCGAAACACGTGGAGCTCTCCTCTCTCACTAAAACCTATGTGTAAGGAACAGCAGAAGCTGCAGTCAAGTTTTCGTAACTGCAAAGTAGCCTGCAACTGCTAGCAAACGAGATGCTTGGGTTTCAAGAACAAGGCCAAGTTCAGGATGCACTAAAACAGTTCACAGACTTGCAACCAGATGTGTAAACCACCACCCTACAATACTTATAGTACGAACAAGCAAAAGGAAAAAAACCAGAATGACTTATATGTAGAAACATACTGAAACAGCTATTTAAACAATTTGTAACCACCTCATCAGCAGCAAGGTGATAAGGTGCAACCATTGTGAGTCTGCCAAAGTAAAACTGAGACAAACTAATTTAGCTGCTTTCTTTGGCCAGCATCCCTGGGCTATGGGGTTCACAAATTGGTATAGCTTTCGGGACTGGTGGGAGATGATACCAGAAAGCTGCTGGTAACACAGCAGTGACTACAAGTAGATAGTGGCAGCTGCCACAAAGGTAGAGATTTGGAACACCACTGCAAGGGCTTCAGCCAGGCACAAGGGAGAGCAAGGAGAGACTGAATCCCTTGCTGTTGACAGCCATCCCACTTGGGTTACCACTTCTCATTTTCTCCTGCTCAAAGACTAAGAGTGCAGGACACCCCCCAAGTAGCTGCACAGAGTGCTACTGTGAGCCATTTGAGGCACAGTACATTGGACACATCGGTGCTACAAGAATGCTTTCATGTTGAGAAAAGTACAAAGAAAGATTAAAATACTCGAGGTAGGTTCAGTCCAGGGATGAAAGGGTTGATGAGGACAGTCTTCAGACAGATAATAGGCTGGCTTAAAAAGAACAGTGCAGACTTATTCTCCATGCAATTGCCTTGGTCGTTTCAGGTTGATTCAGTATGTTTAGGGAATAACTAGGGCAAAAGTGAAATGCTACAGGAATCAATGTAAGCTCTGGAGTCTGCCATATGGGTGGCTTCTGAACAACACAGAGGGACAAACACCAGTTAAGGAAGGTCCAGCCATATGTGATGTGCCTCAGAAAAAGGGAAATCAAATAGATGGCTTTGTCCATTTCCTTACAATTGTGTGTTTGATTCTACAGTTGGCATGAACAGCACTTAGGCTTGTATGAAGTCATGGTGTACTTTCAAGTAAGTTTAACTTAGAGGAAGAAAAAATAATTAAAACAAGCCATGTCAATTTGTAGCTTAGATGTGATAAAATAAATCAAGTAACTTGATCTTTATAGGTTAAATATGGCTATTCCATGTTGTCAACACCACAAAAAGCTCAGCAAATGCAACTTCCATTTCCATACTTTTTCTGAAGTGGTTACTAATAACCTAACTGTTGAAGTAAAATAGAATTTAGTACAAATAGTATGTTAGAGTTAGTTAATTATTATTATGAAGGAGTAGGATGATACAGTATTTACAGTTATGTAATCACAGGTGTTTTTAAACAGTAAGTTCTAATCATACTAAGATGCCTCAGTGTCCTGTGTACAGCTCTTTCCATGGAAGAGTTAGTCCTCAGCCAGGTTAATTAGTAGATAGTTACAAATGAAGGGCTTGTAGCAATGTACCTTGAGAAGAATGGACATGTGGCCCATCCAGACTCACTATTGCCTTGATATGTCTCGGCTTGCCCCAATATATGGGCCCGAGGGGTGAGCAGAGACATGTAGAGGCAGAGCTGGTGAGCAGTGACAGAATATGCTGAAGCCTGCAAGAACAAGAAGCCAGGAACGAAACTAGAAACAGTAACGATGCAAAGGCAAGGAAAATGAAACTATCTGAGAAAGCTATCCCTGGGAACAAGAAACGAAACTGCAAGGATGCCAAACCCTGCCTGATGAAGGCTAAGGTCATCGTGTAGTTTTAACCAATTATTAACAAGAATAAGATGCATGAGCACAGCATGTAGCCAACAGCAATATAATGTAGTTCATCTACTGATACAGAAAAAATATATAAGCTGTGTGCATGTTTCAATAAATGAGCTCAGCATTGATCACGTTGATCTGAGTTGGGTCCGTCCTTCAACTCCAGCAAGGACTGACTAGGGTAGGTGCACAAATATAATAGAAACGATTGAGTAAAGTATTTCAGTTTAAGAGAAGAATAAGGTATTTTATGGTTAAGTAGAATTCTAAGAATTTAGATATTTAACATAGAATATCAAGACCTTGGGAAAGAAGAGGAGACAGTGACCTTCAAGATGGATCAGTAGAAGCTACGATCCGAAGCAGAACCAAGACTGAATAATCACCGATACCTGAAGAGAAGATGACAAAGGCAAATTATGGACTTTCAGGCAACCAAAACGGAGGACTTTGTTCAAAATGGGGGACTTTTAACACAATTACATAATAGATAAAGAGTATCATAACCATAACATTTGGGTTGCCACTCTCTGAGGTGATGGCCCAACTCTGCGTTGTTGATAAAAGCAAGCCTAGAGTAACCCCAAGTCTAGTGAAATTCTTTAACACTAACATGAAAATAACTTTATTGCTAGTGATTTTATATTACAATTTAGACAAAGTTCTACTCATACAGTAGTCTTTAAATGGAGACAAAAGAAAACACAGGCTAAAACCAAAGAAACAAACAAACCCAAAATGCAAAAATAATTAATAATAATGAAAAAAAAAATCACTTTCAAAAATCGTGGCACTTCAGGACTGACTTCTGGAACACCATAATTCCAAACCAGAGTTTTATTCCCACTTGTCATAAAAATATTTATTTGTTTTCAGATTAAAGCCTCACAGAGGAAAGAAAGGTTAAAAACTGTGCATATGACTTACTTCACAATTACTGTTCAGATGCCTATTGGGTTCTGAAGGCAATTTACAAGGGTCATAAATATAAAAATATAGAATCATCTTAATTAATGAGGTATGCATTTGTTTAGATCAAGTTTCTTGGGATACAGCCTTCTATTTGGATTTCAGCTGGCCAGCCATTATATCTGTTATTCTTCCTGTCAGAGTAGTTTATCTGTTAAAAAAAAATAAAAATAAAAAAAATCAGTATTTGATTCACCACTTACAAACTAGTTTGTCAAACCTCATACAATGCAAGCGGGTGATGTGGTAGGACGGGGAAGCTAAGTAGCACACTGCATGTCCTGCTCAACGTAATGGGTGAAGACTCCACCAGTTTCTCTCGTCCACAGAATGCTTTATTTATTTCCCAGATGGCTGTCATAATCTATACTAAATTGAATACTGTTTTTTTTTCTAGCAGAAGCAGGGTAATGTGAAGAAGGATCACAACAACATTCAAGGAAAAACAAAAAACCCCAAACTATGAAAGTTTCACATGACTTTGGAGGGAGTCAGTATCATCCAGGGAACTGACTTCTGCACTGGGTTTTCTCATTTCTGCCAGCCCCTCTGTCATACAGACAGACACTACTGGGCTTAAAGGAAGAGAATACAAGGTCACACATAGAAACTCGACATAAAAATGGCAACTTCAGTCCTCCTGAAGCCCGAGGAAAGGTTTGTGATGCAAGTATTGCTGTATTTGCACGGCCAGCTTGAGACAGCCCCATTTTCATACAAAAGAAGCCTTAATTTTTACTAAGTCCTTGGGATTTGTCCTTCCAGAAGAAAACTGCAGTCTCTGTACAGCATGTCAGGCTGGACATTTCAAAACAGTCACTCTCTAGAGGCACCAGTCCCTTCTGAAATTTGTCTACAGCTGATTTAGTGCTGGCACAGTGGGAGTCAGCACTGTGTAGCTCAGATCCAAAGCAAAGAATGATGACACATTGGAGGACTTGCTTCATACGACTAAGGCCTGCTGAACAGACTATAGTTTATTACAGCTAACTGATGAAATCTGCACCTGAAGGCTGTAACTGATATACAGACAAATACAAAGTGACAATAAAATGAACCTGACCTTTTCTTTTTGTATATCATCTGGCAGCTTGAAGCCTTTGGCAGCTATAAAAGCCCAGCTTGACCTGAACTTCATATTCCATATTTCTTTACTTCCCAGCTCCTCTACTATTTTTTTGGTGTCATTTTTCAACCTAGGGAAATTTAGTGGGGGGGAAAAAAAAAGCATTAAAAATTCAGGGCATGAAAATGCTGAGAAAGAACACACCTGGTTCATGCTTTACATTAGTAGGTCAGCAGAAGCAACAATGAGAAGTTTAAAAGAAATCCCGAGAGCTGTCTTGGTAGCATGCCATTAAACTCAGAGAACAAAGCTCTTTTTCTTCCTCCTCTCTACATGCCTGATGTTAACACAACCTGTTTGTAACAGCAGAGCGGGAAGAAAAATGTGTCTAAAATACTATTTCAGGTTTCAACCCTTCTTAAGTAAAGACAAGGGCATGAAATGTTTATTAACCAAATGATTAAGTCTTTTCCTTTACTATTACCTCATCATGAATTCAAATACACACCCCCCCCTCCAAGTTCTGAAAGCACTTGAAGAATCAGGGTAAGATGTAAGAAGGAATGCAAACGAGACATTATAATGGAAGGTGTGGGTACCTTCTTAATAGAAGGTTCTGACCCAGGGGTAACAGCAGTGCCCATTATGAGGACAACTGGTGCTTTCAAACAAATACAGCACTATCTGTCCATCTTTGGAAGCATCAGCAGGCATGAGATGGGCAAGTACTGAATGGACATGGAATCAAAACCTTTTAGGCAGGAAATGAGAGAACAACCCTGACCACAGAGTGAAAATTACCATTCCTTTACACCATTAACCAATAGTGATTTTCAAGCTCTTCAGTGCTTTTCCCCAGGCTGTCATGGTTAACTTGCTTACCGGGTGCTTCCATCATCGTGAGTTGTCATCAAAAGGAGGGAGCCTTCTGGGGCGTTTTTAATGAAAGCTATCATCTCTCCAGAGTGCTCTGTTCAATCAATTACAGAATCAATTATCCATTACACGCAATTTTTCTGTTTACAGGCAGAGGGCCTAATCCTGGGAGGTGCAGAAAGCTGGTAGCTTTCCCTGAAGGTGGGGAGAGCACGGACTCATCTGCAGTTCCCAGTAGTATCTGAACTTCTACAAAAGCCATTTACGCTCAGGGTAAGTATATACATGGTTTCTTATATTTACCTCACGTAATACTACACAGGCAAGCAAAGCTTGGAATAGCCCAGGAGCGGCTGTTGCTGTTCTGTGAGCTTCCTACAGCCACGCTAACTGCAGAGCCAAGTTACGCACCCCGCTGTACACCCGCTTTCATTAGGCGTCAGCCTATTTGCAGCACTAAGCCATTTATTGCTTTTGAAACTGCTAAACATTCAAAAGAGTCTTGTTTTGCACACACAGAGAAGAATAAAAGAGGAGCCCTGGAGACATTACATTCTACACACCATATATAAAACTGTAGCCCCGTGATTAGTCTCAGTGAGAGGCCTATCCATGCACATAAGGGCACAAAAGCATTTTTAAGTGGTCAGAGTCTTAACTTCTAGTGCCTCATCACATTCTGCTTCTCCTTACTAATAGGTAAGGAAACCGTTAACGTTCAGTGTTTGGGAAGCATGTTAAAAGGTATTCTTAAAGACTGTCCTTCTAGCTACATGAAGGGATGTTAACAGACAGACTAGCATATTTCCTAGGATGATTTTGTAACTGAAATAGAACAAAATATGTCAGGAAAGGGAATTTTGCTGAGCGAGTTATCAGGTTGTAGTACCTGGTTAAGTGCTACTCCTACCAGACTGAAATAACAGAGGGGAAAAAAAGAAGACAGTTAAATAAAAAAGCAAGAATATATATTAAAAGAAGAGACAATCAAGCATCTCAATCAACAGGAAAAATTCAACTTTTCAGGCAAAATTTGGCATCAGATCTGGCCAGAGCATATTTTATGAAGACAACAGTTACTTGTTTCTAGCAGATTCCCGTCAATAATGCAATCACAGTAATTTGAAAGAGCAGGATAATTATATAAATGCAAGTCCTTTCTTAAAACTGAAACACTAACAAAAGCTCTATTGCACTCTTTTCCCTACCTCCTTCCCACATGTCAAAAAAGTTCACTGATATAACTTTTCCAGTTTTATCTGTAATTAAAAAAAAAGGTGTGTAAATATGAGTAAAAATTACTAATTTCAATCAGCATATATAGTGTTTTCATCTAAAGGTAGGCATCTCTATTTATGCATGTTATTTGGCTTCTGAGTTTTCTTTTGTTTGCAATTTTTGATTGGAAGGAATATGGAATAATGTAAGCTTAAGATTTGGGGAGAATATTTTGTTTCATGTAGTTTCCGAATCATCAGGTGTGACTAAACAGTTTTTATTACTTCATTATTTTAAAGGAGGAATTCGGTTTACTGTGTGCTTCCATGTTTTTATATTTATATATACTATACTAGGTCACGACCATGAATAAGAAAAGTAGCCTAAGCCTATCCGAATGAGCTCAATACCAATCTGTGCAGTGTTTCAGATGTGCAGGCTTTCCTATCATTTGAATCTCAGTGGGCAGAAACACGCTTGTCATTACTGTAGCAGAAATGTGGGGTGTAAACAATTAGCAATCTCAAAGCATTTTGGTTAATATTCATCATTAATTATGCTGTTTAGACAGTTATCTTTGTTGAAACAAGACATGTACAATTGCAAATATTTCTCACATTTCTAAAACTAGGCCGGACTGAGTTAACTGAATTTTGTTATCCAAGACCCTGCTTGGATCCTGGCTTTGTGAGAGGGTCTTTTCCATTTACAGTGCATCAGCTCATTGCTAGTGAGAAGAACCAGCAAACCCTTCTGGCTTATCTTTCATCCATATATGGCAAAATCATGGACGCAAATTCTTCTGAACATAGGACTCTAAATGGCAGGTTTATCATGCTGATGAGGGGAAAAGATGGCAAAAATCTGTCAGTGGTAAAACAGCATCTAGAACTGGGCTCTTCTAAGTGGAAATCAGAAAAAAATGGGAAAGACTGTAGTGTTGACAGCAAAAATCCACAAAATTCTTTCTCTCTCCCTCTGTGTTGTTAGCTTGGGCTTAATAGTTCTATCTTCCTTCCTACAAAAGACCATATTCGTTCAGAGAAGAAAGAGCTAACGTTATGGATTAAAATACAAGTGTGATGCCATAGGAAGATTACTGAGCACAGTCATTAGTTGGACTGATCTAATTAGAGGACATGTAGAAAATGTGTCTTTCTACAAATTGGTTCAAGATAATGGACAGCTTTACCTGCAGATGAAGATGAAAGTGTAGCTAAAGGGTCTAGATGTGTGATGAAGGAAAGAGCTGTTTAAAAATGTGTGAAATTTGATATATTACTTCTTTTTCCTCACTAATGTCATATGCAAAGACAATCATGGCTCCCTACTCCTATTAGCTATAAACTTGCATATGCATTCAAAAGAAGTATTTGCTGTCTTACTCTACAGCTGTAGGCTGAAAACTCATTTGTAACTGTTTACCTATTATAACCAGTAAAGTTTTTATGATTCTTTGTTGGGAAAAAACCCCACAGTAGTTATCTGGTAAAAAAAAAATTAAAATTTTGGAACAGATTGTTATCTGTGGTAATTTAGCCCAGTGACTTCAATAAAATCATGCAGATTCAGACAAGATCAAGATCTTGCTTAGCAATACTGAGACAAAATTAAAAAAAAAGAAGGCACAGAAGTGGTTCATGTTCACAACCAAGCTGACTGTGCATCTGAACTCCCTTTCTTCCCCTCTCCCACACCATTTAGGCCTTCACTTTTCTCATGATCCATTAGTGAATACACCGCACTTCATCATCATTCTTATTCATCTAAATGAAAATGGTGCTTCCGGATCTGGAATAAACTGCACTTTCTGCTCTCCAATAGCTCCTACTGTAAGCAAAGACTTAACGACAGTTTAATATTAATCAAGCTTTGAGTTTATCTTGCTGTTCATGGACCAAGTCTGGAAAAGAAGTTTGTACCTTGGTTGTACCTTGGGGCAGAACTGCAGCTCTCAGTTACAGCTCACCCCTTATCAGTGAAGCAGTAGATAACTTTTATCAAGGACCAAACCTGAAAGTTGAGTCCTACTGCTGATTATTACGTATATTTTTGCTATAATACATAAACAGTGGTTCTTTTATCTAATAAAATACACATATATCATTTATATATACACATTTTTATCGTCTTATGCAAATTATAAAAATGTTTGTTTATCCAGAAGAGTATTTTTAAGACAGATTTATTTTTCTTACATTTATCATTAATCATATTTGCAATTTTTTCCTTTCTTTTCCTTCCATATTAACTAGTAAAAACCCTCCAAAATAACAAGACAACAACAAACCCCTCCCCCCAATAACTGTATATTATTGCAGGACAAAAGTATGTCTCTAACATTGTTTCTCTTACTTACAATTCACAATGGCAATGTTTATACCTCTTCCAACATTACCCTTCTTTTCGCTTATAAGCCTGGAATTGAAATAAATACAGGATCAGTAGAATGCATCTGTCCAGAAACTCTGACCCAAAGTTGTATTTACCAATGCTAAGTCACTTGCTGATGTTCAGGTTCGTCACAGAATGGCTTGGGTTGAAAAGGACCTTAAAGATCAACTAGTTCCACCCCCCTGCCATGGGCAGGGACAATTTAATTTAACCTTGTAGTAAACAAGAGCTATGGCTTAAAAATCTTGCTCATTTTATGTGTCATTTTCCTTCAACAATGCACAATGACTCAAAATGAGACAGGTCAGGAAAGTACTCTCTACAAATGCAGCCAGAAAAAATGAAGTAGAAAAATCCCCACAAGATAAAATGTGGTTTTGTTGTGGTATTCTGTGTGGACTGTATTTACCAGTTTGAAAAGCCATGAAAGAACCTGACTTTCAGAAGGTGTTGACTATTCAATGTGCTGTAAACTGGCCACTCTGGACCATTTAAAAATCACACTTGAAACTAACACTGAACACCTCTTATGTAGAGGAACAAAGAAAATAACCTGAGATTAAGTATTAAACAAAAAATAAAAAGGGGGTGTGTGTGAGAGAGTCAAATGTTGTCTCATATATATTCTGAAGTTTACCACCAGAATAGCGGCCCCCTGGTAGGGGATTACTTGCTGCTCTTGAACCAAAATGCAACGCCCTTCTTTACACTACAAAGCACTCGCTTAAAGTTAGACTACTACTCACAGCTCATCCTCAAAACAAATTTTAGCCAGCCTTTCTCTGCCACCACCGCTAAGAATCCGATAGGCATAGTTCCCAGGTAAGCAGGGAGACCAGTGATCGCACTTCTGCCTTTTTGGGACTGGGGCTGCAACAACAAAGATGAGGAAATGTTTTTCTGGATGCTGCATACACAATTTCTACATGGAAAGAATCTCTTAATGTCAACACGCTGAGCTCAAACATGAATACATAGAAACAAATCCTGCCCATTTTCCAGTATCACAGCAACATTATCGCAGATTTCCCTGGGCTTTAAGTTATCACTGACTTTCAAACAGCTGCTGGGACCAAAAGCAAGCTTACCTAGGGAAAAATGCCCCACATCATATGATCTGATTTAAATCTAGAATAATTATTTTGGCCATTTCATATAACAGAAAACAAGGGCTAGAGGGATGGAGGATTCCTACCAACAGCTTGAAGTTAATAGTTATCGTTCTCATTTTAAGCCCTTTTTCACACAATAATATAGTCACAGAATGAGAATAATGTACATATTAAGATTAGAGGGGAAAAACAATGAGAATTTAATCACAAAGTTTGGCCCATGATTCAACAGTTTACCGTAAATGTGAAATACATGTTCGAGAACCAAAGCTGCAGCTTTGTGCCTATATGCCAGCAAACAAGAATGGTGTTCTTACATTACTATTCAACAAGTAAGGTGTTCTTACATTGCTATTCAATTAGTTATATTTGCATACTAGCAAATACAGGCTGACAATGTGTTTCTTCAAGGGCGGCATCTAAGAAATAGTTCAGACTTGTGCTAATCAATTAAATTCACCCAGCCAACTTAACTCTTACAATAGCACATGCCAAAACATTTATTAGCCAGGAAGCCATTTATCATTTACCAGGTAAATGCACAGCTTTAGATATAGCATAAGGAAAAAAAAAATACAATTACACACCCCTCAACACCGGTTTCTTTCCAATGTCTTGAAGAGTAGCAATAGAGGCTGTTATTGTCCCTTTGGATAGGAGACCAGCAAATCCGTATCCCAAGTACCAAGCAGCCAATGATGTGAACAGGAGCCCTGTTAATTTCACAAGATCTGCCAAGGGGAAAAAAGAAAATAAAAAAAAAACCAAACAGATTATTTTATTTTTGATAATACTGTGTTAAACACAGCCTTCAGAGATGAGGCTAGAGAGTATCGGTTGCCTTTTGATACACTAGGTAAAAATAACTGCAAGCAGCCCAAATAACTTAATTCACACAATGAGCTCTGACCACATTCAAACTTGATTATTGTGTTTCACTCTCTCTGTTGCATCACAGCCTCCACAGACTGTACCAGCAGCACATCTATACCCTATGAAAACAACAGAATTCACAATTTTCCTGATGATCAGGAAATAGAAATCAATTCTGTGTTGGGTATCTCTCCTCTTCCTCCTCATCAGAAAATCTAACGTGTGTTCCTGGTCTAGAAGAAAAGCACTACCTAATTTATGATGATAAACAAGGAAACACTGCACTGCAACTGTGAAACACTGACTTTTGGTGTTGTGAGATACTTCCTTATCTGTAAGGAAATATATCTTTGAACATAATGGTTTGTTAAAGTGAAAATGGAAAAATTTTTTGTTCCCTGGTCCCGAAAATCAAGTTCTACAGAACCAATGCTCCCCTCGCCCCAGCCAAAATATCCAATATGTTCCTTTTGCCAACCTGATGGAAAAATATTGTGTATTATCTAGCCTAAATTTTCCTTGTAAGTGTGCAGTCTAGTAGATCTTCCTTTTCCTTCTCAGAACTGCCTTTTATAAATATTAAGATTTCTGCCCTAGCCCTTCTCTAGAATGAGGCTGAATTGTTCACTTGTTCTCCTCAAGTTGTTTTACAGGCCCCACCACTCTGAATTCTGCTGAATTGATCTGTGTCTTTTACTGCAGAAAGGACACCAAGTTCAATGCATGCATTCTGGGGGTTCTAATTCTGCTTATTCATGCCAGAAGGAAGTCTGACTTTTATTTTTCTCTTAAGAGCAGACTTAATTGACCCAAGTTCTGCTTGCAATCCACCAGTAAACACCAGATCTTTTTTCTCTCTGTAAGGGTATTACCTCTCTAGCCACTCCCTATCATGTATTTATGCACGTGGTTATTCCTACATTCTACCTAATTTTAAAACAAAAAAGCCTAACAAAACACCACAGAAAAAGCAGATTGGCAAAGCAAACACTGAGCTGTACCACCAACTGCACTGCCCCTTCTCTATCATAGCAACAGATGTGCCAAGTGGCTCTCTCTGACCCACGTATCCTTAACTGAAGCAAAGCTGTAGTCCAGCCCTTTAAACTGTGAGGAAGAACGCAGATCATTATGAACAATGAAGGTAAGGTTCTTCTGTAAAAAACAACCCAAATCTCAGTTTCTCATTTCCTGAATCAGAAAAAAGGCAAAAAAGGGGAAAAAAAGGCAAAACTAGGAAAACTGGGTAGAAAAAAGCAAAACCAGAGAAAAGGGAAAAGGAGGGGGAGAAGGGAGAAGGGGGGAAAAGGGAGAAAACCAGGAAAACTGGGGAAAAAAAGGGAAAGAGGGGAAAAAAGGGAAAGGGAGAAAAACCCAGGGGAAACAAGGAGAAAAAAAAAAGGGGGGGGGGGGGAAAGGGAGGACAGTAAACCCTTTTGAGATACTGTATTGAGCTCTTAACATGTTTGTGTCGTTATATTTAGAAGTCATAAGTGTGTCCATTTGTGTGACTAAGAGGAACACAGTGCAAGAAACTTACTGTATTTTTTAGCAAAGGACTAAGACTGAGAATATAATGAATCTTCAGATACAACAAATTTCCCAATAAATTACCTCAGCCTCAGGGAAATCCGTCTCACTCCAGCGCTAGGAATGGTGCAAACCTGCACCAAGATCACGCTGAAAATTGCTCCAACATCTAATTAACGCAGGTGAATGTAAATGTGAGCCCCGGCAAAGTTCACGCTTGCAAAGAAGGAAGCTGCAGGAACCAGGCAGAATGAAACCTACTCGCTTTATCACTTTCTGAATATAAAAATAATACCAGATTTACGCACAAAATGTATTTAAAATGTAAAGGAGACCAAGTCACAAGCTTCAAAGGTAAAACCTGGGGAGCGTTAAATGAAAAGTATAACGAGGTTTTTTGAAGATTTCAGGGACTATTCTTTCAGCAGGGTGGGGTGCATTGTAAAGGTTATGAGACCATCTGTCAGGGTTTGTTTTGCTTTTTCTGTTGTTGGCTTAGCAGGGTTAACCTTACAATGATTTGGCACTAGTTTTCATCGCAGCTATGGAGCAACTCTTGCTGCAGAACAGGCTCAAGAGCACAGACAGCATTTTACCTAAGGGTAAAAGAGCACGTACAGAATGCCTAAATTCTGGTCTTATATTCTGTATTCTGATGGCTGCTTAAACGTTTCTGAAATACCTTTAAGGAGTAAGTTTACCAGCTCTCACACACCGTTTGTATGTAGTTCTCAAAATCGCCTGAAAACGTTTTTACTGTAGAACAACTTCTCGTTTTGCTTTCTTGGATCCGGAAGGCACTGGAGGGCAGGCCTGAAGCTACCTGCTGGGTCCACCCAGATCACTTAGAATTACTGAGGTTACTTATCCTGCACGGGTTTCACTCCTTTTCTGAGTACCCGCCCAGCCATGCACAAGCCCGTACACAACAGCCGCTAAGCCATACGCTCACACAAACTCAAAGCAGTTGAGAGAGCTTAAGATTTTCTGTCCGCAGGTGGGAGTTTTTGCTGATTTTTACAGGCTGCCTCCGCAGCCCATCACTCGGCTCAGCATCGAGGCGCGGTACGGGCACGGGGTGCCGCAGCGGGGCTCGCCGCGCTAAGACCGGAGGCACAAACCTCCTGCTCCCCACTCCTGCCACGGAGAGGTGCTCAGCGTGTCGGGCAGGTAAGGGGGCAGAGAGGAGCGGGGAGGAGGGAACCCTGCGGACAGTCTGGCTGATGGTGCATAAACCAGCAAAGCCGAAGGAAAAGAGGGCGATTCGCCTTCTCACCTCAAGGCAGCTCCCAGTCTCTCAGGTGCTCGGGTGCCCCTCGGCAGCGACTAACGCGCTACATGTAAGCACAATACTGCAATGTTTTTACGCTTAGCTGACTTAAAACGCCCATGGTGCCACCCTCGGGTGACACAGGCCGACCCGTACGCGGCAGACCTTTAACGAGGGGGAGAAAGACTCGGTTTAAGACTCAAGCCTCAATGATTCCAACCTAAAAAGCCGGGCGTCCGTCCATTTGCACATGTTGGCCGGGGTCCGGCGGCAAGGCCCGGCCCCGGCCCCTCCACCCAGGGCTGGGTGCTCAGCCCGCGCTCGCCTCGGGCAACGCCGTCGGTAAGAGCCCTCCCGCCCCTTCCCCGCTGCGAGAGGCTGCAAGGAGGGCGCAAACCGGCAGCGCCGAGAGCACCGGACGGCGGCCCCGCCGCCCTCCGCGCCCCCCCTCCTCACTCAGCCGGGGCTGCTACTCACAGTGCCTGTTCAGCCACATTATTCAGGACGGGGGCAGGCTGCCCAGTCCTCCTCTCGGGACGGGGAGGGCCGACCCCCCGTGCTGTCCTGCAGCCACCGGGACGGTGCGGGAACGGGAGGGGGACAACTGTCAGCACCGCACCGCCCCGGCGCCGCCGGTGGCAGGGCACGGCAGGGCAGGGCCGGGCAGCACTGGCGGAGCTCCGCACCCCACTGGCTGGAGCAATTTCCTCTCACGGGGAAGCCGCGGAAGGCAGCTGGGGGAGGCGGCGGCTGCTGTCACCACCCCAGCGAGCGAGGCGAGGCGGGGCGGGGGGACGGCGGGACGTCTCCGAGGAGCCGACCAGGGGGTCGGCGGACGACCACAGCTACAGTGCAGCGTGCGGCCGGTGGGGAACGACGGCTCCTTCGCCTTCCCGGCCGCTTTGCCCTTTGGTGGCGTCGGGGAGGACCGAGCGGCGAGGCCTCGCGTAATTTCCCTGGCAAAGGCCGTGGAGGACTTGGCGCTTGTAACGACGGCGGCACCGGAGGAGGAGAGGGCATGAGGCATTGGGAGGCTTCCTCTGCCAAACCAGCCCCCGTTTGAGCCAAGGGGGCGCCGGGAGAAAACTGAACAGCTGGACACATAAGAGGCAGTGCTGAAAGTTATCTTCTGCCAAAGGAAGCGCCAACTGGCTAACAGGATCAAAAGGAAGGCTCACACCCCATCCATGGGCCTGGGCAAAAAGCTGTTTCCCCCAAATCTCACATTGAACCAGCTGTTTTTAAGCCTGTTGAACCGAACCCAGGGAGCGAACAGCAAGCAAGGAAGGGCTTTTTTCCCTAGCCCACATCATGGGCTTGCTTTCCCCTTTTTAAAAGTTCCTGTACCCGACATGCTGCGGTTGATGGGTGTACCTGTGTAGGTGCTGAGCCCCACGAGCACCAGTCAGCTCTGACCCTGAACAGAGAACATCACAGCTCACAGCAAAGACAACTTCTGAGAACTGAAATAGCCACTCAAAACATGTTCAGAAAACTGAACTGAAGCCCCCCACCCCCAAGCTGGGCAAAACCCAAGGATGCAAAAGGATGCAAAATCACAAGGATGCTAGTGATTTTATTTGAAAACTGCTCAAACTACTCTGGGAATTAGTATTTGCCTTCAGAACTCATCTGATTTAGTTTCCCTTAAGCTCCTTAGTTCTCTCCGCCTCTAGCGATGCACAGAAATCATGTTTAGTTCATCAAACATGAATAAAATCCTGCAGGAGGACATTTACCAGGATATCAGTCAGACTGGGGCTTTTGTTTTCCTTCCAGGGCACCTACAAAAGCCATAGATGTTTCCAGTCCCCAGAGAAGCGGCATTTCTTGGCCTTGTCCGTGAGCGGGATATTACAGTATCCTATAAAAGGCAGGTTAAACCTGAGGGAGTAATTGTGGCTGGTTACTGTCAGATGTACCATAGCTTGCAAATGAAAAGCAACATCCAATAAAACCTAGGTTGGTGAATAATTAAAGCAGCAGCATGGGACAAATAAGTTTAAAGAAATGAAAAGTATAGGACAAAATGGAAAAGGAGAAATGAGTAGACAAGAGAAAGTTAAGATGCTCTTCGGTGTTGCTTTTCCAAATGTACAGTTCTGCAGGAACTGTTACCCTGCAAGATGGTGGAAACTGCTGTCTTGGCTAATAATTGAAACTAGTGAAGAGTGCATTTCTAGCCTTTAAAGTAAAAAGATTGCGCCTTTAAGTCCAAAATGCTAAGGTTTGTGGTAGCCAAGTGAAAAATTCTGCTGATGCTACTAGGAAAAGTAACTAAAACTCATGACAATTTAAACACCTTTAAACCCTTGGTGGTGGAGCTCTGTGCACCACCTTTACACCTTACTGTGACAAAAAAACCCACCATCAGCCATCAGCATCTATAGAATAACTGCCAGTTTACCACCTGCTTTTACCCTCAAATGTAGCAGGTTTCTGCTTTGTCATTACTGCCTGAACTACATCAAGCCACTCTGAAGCATTTGCTGCAAAACCAGACAACACAGCACAGAATCACAGAATTGGAGGGGTTGGAAGGGACCTCAAGAGAGCATCAGGTCCAACCCCCCTGCCAAAGCAGGCTCCCCAGCTCATATTGCACAGATAGGCATCCAGGTCTTGAATGTCTCTAGGGAAGGAGACTCCACACCCCCCTGGGCAGCCTATTCCAGTGCTCTGTCACCCTCACTGTGAAAAAGCTTTTCTGCATGTTGGTGCGGAACTTACTGTGTTCTAACTTGCAGCCATTGCCCCTTGTCCTGTCTCCACTGACCAAAGAAAAGGGGCTGGCTAATTCCCCCTGCATCCCATGCTTAAGATAATTGTAAACACCAATTAGGTCTCCTGTTAATCTTCTTTTCTCTAGACTGAACAGTCCCAGCTTATTCAGCCTCTCCTCATAGGGGAGATGCTCCAGGCCCTTAATCATCTTCATAGCCCTTCTTTGGACTCTCTCAAGGAGATCCCTGTCCTTTTTACACCAGGGAGCCCAGAACTGGACACAATACTCCAGGTGGGGCCTGACCAGGGCAGAGTAGAGGGGGAGGATCACCTCCTTCGACCTGCTGGCCACACTCCTCCTGATGCACCCCAGGATCCCATTGGCTCTCTTGGCCACCAGGGCACACTGGTAACTCATAGCCAACCTGTCATCCACCAGGACCCCCAGGTCCTTCTCCATAGTGCTATTCTCCAGTAGGACATCCTCCAGCCTATACTGAAATGAACGGTTGTTCCTCTGGTTTGCTTGCCTGCTAAAGCCCTGGGATCCAGTGGTTTCTAGCTGAGGGGATTTTCATACCAGAGGAGACCAGGAAACTTTAGATAATGTTTTACTTCAGGTATCTCAGTTCTGTGACTGCAAAAGAAACACGGTACTGTTTTTTTCTTCAGTAATTAATCAAAGACGTGGTATGCAGAACAGTTTTGGAGTATAATTATTTCTGTTCATTCTGGGAATTTGAAAGCTAGGACGAAAAGCTTCCAAAGCATTAATCTTCACTCTTGATCCTTGTGAGGCTGTAAGGCCCTTTGGTGATAAGCAGCACAGGGAACAAATGACTCTCGCGGACGCTAAACGGAACAGGTGAATGCACGCACACTGTATTTATGTGCTCGCCTTGTCTTATCATCACAAAAGCCTCAGCCCTTGGAGAAAATATATGGGCATTTGTGAACACTGTAAAGTTGCAACAGAGTAAGTTCCTGCTTGCCCTTTGAGCTGCTGCATTTATGCTGCACGTGCCCTCCTTGGCTAACAAATTAGCAAAAGTGTCATTACAGTCCTCATAGCTATGTGACATGTTTTCTGCTCATCCACAAGTGCCCAACAATATATTTTTAATCCTCCCAGGCTGAATTAAAAGAATGTAATGATTTTAAATGGAGGCAGAGTTTGTAAGGCAGAGAAAGAATATTGTACCAAATCTTTGCTTGTGGAGGTCACAAGGACATCAAGGGCTACTAGAAGAACTAGACCACCTACATAAAATATGCAACCAATGTTTAAGTTAACTAATTTTACCTGGGATGTAGGACAGATAAGAACATACACATGAACAAGAAGGGTGGCAATGTGGAAGATCAGTTCTTTAAGCTGCTCTAACTCAGCCATGATTCACCATGTGCCTGTAGTTCAGGTAGAACCTCAGCATCCTGAATTGTGGTAGCATGAGGAGTAAAATGGAGAAATAGGGATTTAAATGTAGATTTTAGGACAATGACCTCTTTTTTTCCCTGATATATGTTGAACATCTTTGTGAGACCCCAGAGCAAGTAACTTAAAACAAGATGATAGCTTTAAGATACTTGATCTGTGAATATATCAAAATCTTTCCCCCCAGATATGCAAAAAGGCATCCCATAACAAAAGGCAATAAGCAAGTAATGATTACTTCCAGCTGCTAAGCTGGAAACCCTGTAAAGCTTGTAAATCCAGCTCCCAGGATGTTGCTGGCCTGTTATGTAACACACAGGTGGGGCATATTGTTGTGTTTTTCTTATGCTCTGTTATTCCAGAGATACACAAGGAAAACGTATTTAATTGCACTTCATCCAGGTAGAAGATGCTGGCCAGCAAAGTCTCCTCAGGATTAGCAGAAGTAGCTTAATACATATGTGCTGAAATCCAGCCATCTTTAATACATAGCAGCCTGAACGTTTTGGAAGAGGAAGTCAAGGGTAGAGAGAAGGGCAAAATGAGATGGAGAGGAAAATCCTTCTATTAAATGCTGGACACTTGGACATGGCTTTGCACAATCCTACAGGATCACCATCATTTGTTTTCTTGAAATGCTGCTGTCAGCACAGTCATTAAGCCTGCAGGTCCCTATCAGCACAGACCCTGTGCAGTTCCACGAAGTCTACAGCCAAGTCTGGATGTAAACAATCCTGCAAGCACACTCAAATCAAGTAGAGATTTACCAGAGGGAGCTAGATGGGCAAGATCCCTGCAGTCAGCAATCCCAAAGCACTTGTAGCCTTGACACCCTGTGGTACATCCTGGAGCTCTTCACTGATCCATTCTGCCAACACCGGGTTTCTCAGCGGGGACCCAGGCTGATGCTGTAGCTCTAAAAGAGGAAAAAAACCCCACAGTAAATGAAGCCCAATTCACATACACTGTGAGGGACATGGATTTCTTTCAGGCCTGTCTTCTAGAGAGGGGAAAGAGAGGAAAAAAGGCATCTCCTTTCCTGTGGGTCACAATGGCAACAGATGTTGGGCAGTCACGGTGGGTCAGTACTGCAGGATGGTGTGGGGAAAAAGGTGGTACAGGTTGGTCAGTGAAAGGGAATGTATGAGTAAACTAGGAAATAGTGTAAAAATGCATCAGCAGTTAAAAATCTGTATGGAACAGCAGCCTGGAGAATATCAAAGACGTCCAACAAGAAAAAAATTAATTACACAGTAACGATATGTAAAAGTTAACGTTCACCTTATGATTAAAAAAATTCAACCACAGGAAAAGGAAGCAGTACTGTGATGTGCAGTACTTCAGAACAAGGCTTGGTGCAGGGAAATAAGTAAGCTGAATAATACAAATACCTCATCTAGTCAGAAAAAGTAGTTTTATCTGTTTCATAGTGAATGCTGGTGAATTTCCTAGAAAAACAAATGACCAGCCAAGGCTTGGGGAGGCATTACTTGTAAGCCTCTGGAGGGGGGAAAAAAGTAAATCCAAATAATTTATTTTAATAAAGAGTTTGCTTTGGTGCAGAAAGGGAAGAACTGTCAATGCTTACAGTTTAAGTGGCCATCACAATTACATGCTGTCCTGACAGATTACACTGAGTACTCTAATTGTAAACCTTCACATATTTGTACCATGCTGTGGTAAACAAACATGTTCTTGCAATAAAGCCTGACTTCTGTGTTTCATACTGATGTTTACAAAGTGTCCTGTCCAGATGGGGCAGCTTTGATGGGGAAAGGTGAGCAAGAGAAGTGTGAACCAACAGTGCAGTACGGTTTTGCGCAAGAACAGGTGGGCTTCACCAAGACAGTAATGAGCAAACCCAGCCAGCTTTCTGAAGGGGGAAATAAATCAACCCACCACAGTAAACAGTTGTTGCTCATCTGTTTTGCTTGACCAGTGCCCCAAGTTTATCAACATGCATGTACCCATGCTACTTTTTATCTTTCAAGGTTAGGGCTTAAAACAACATACTTTAAAGAAAAAAGAGGGGGAAGGAAAAGGGGGTGTTGGGAGACATCCCCCCCACCCCCCTCCTTTCCTCCTTCGAGTTAAGGATCTTTTTAGATAGGATATTTGGGGAGGAGGGAAGAGAGAAAGTTGAAAGCACTTTTTCTAGACTTCAAGCAAGACGTCAGGATTTGCTGGGAAAGGTCGGCAGTCTCCAGTTGGAAAAGCAACCCGTGTGCGCCACCTCCCGGGGTACGGGACACAGGGCGCTGTGACCCCCCCCCCCCCCACCTCCTTCCCCCGAGACCACTGCTCTGAGGGTGGCTGGGAGGCTGGCTGAGGGGCGGTGACATTCAATTTCTATGACTTCTTGTTTCACAGCTTAGGACAGTCGACAGCAACAGTCCAAAATACTACTTGCATCCACTCCAGATGACCCAGAAGCTTCCCCTTCTCAAGGAAATGTTCTCTGTGTCCGGTATCTGTCCAATGCTGAAACGGACCAATGAAAAAAATCCAAGCAAGAACGTCTCAGCAATTTGGGTGTAAGCAGGAAAACCAAAGGTCACCTGGGAGCAAAACTTGCCCGCCTCCTCCCTTTCCCTCAGGGTTCTGAGGAGATCTAGAGCAGTTCTGCTTTTCGGAGCTAAAGCCAGCGGCTAGAATTGAAAGTCCCAAAGTACTGGGAAGAATTTGAGTGGATATAATTGACAGGCCTGGAAAATTCACTTTAACAGGATTTAAAAAGACACAGTGAGTAGGTTGAAAGAATCGATCATTTATTTTAAGCAGCAGAAAATTTGATTGTTTTTACATAGTGTTTATCTGAAAATGGCAAGACCTGGAAGTACAAAATATCAGCTTCTGGAAAATTCAGCAATGAGGCTTGACGGTAAGTGGGGTAAACATCCTAACATCATCCAAAGACTGAATTAGAAAGAGCATACCCCTTTTTTCAAAGCTTTGATCCCATTTTCCTTTCAATGTTACATCTCACCTATCCAAAAAAAAAAAACCAACAAAAAGAACAAATGCCTCTACGAGACGGAGTAATTTCATTAGAGGTGACACTCTTTCCACACTTCCCAAAGAACTATCAAGTAACAGCTGATGTAGTGTTAAAAGTCTTAAAAGATTTCTGCATCGCCATACAAAATTTTTGATAAAAAGTGAACTGCCTGTTTCAGATAAATCTTATTTAAATACCCTACCTTGTATAGTTTATGAATACACAGAGCACTGGCTAGCAAAGCCTTTTTTTGCCAGGACTTATTGCAGTAATCCATGCCTTGGTGCTATGAAGAAACTGTCAGCTGTCTTTTCAGTACCACTTACACCGAAGTACTTACACTTACTTGTTTAGGTAGATTCCCCCATTCTCCCCCCTCCCCGAATTTTCCAAAGGCCAGCTATGTTGTAAATACTGTCACTTAAACATTCAGTTATATAATTCCTCTCTAACAAACACAGGAATAAACATACCCTTTGCAGATTTGACATGACTGTGTGAAAATTTCCCCTCTTCAAAAAGGGATGTGAGAGGAGGATGGTTACAGTGTAGTTCATTCAAGTATTTTGCCTTGGTACGTGCCTCTCTGTAAAATCAGAGCAGAAGGCTGCTCAGCTGGGAAAAGCGCAAGTGTATCAGTGAGGATGAAGAGCTGACAGACAGTAAGGGTCTGCTACAGTTGGTGGTAAGTCAACCCCTCTCCCACCAAAGCCTTCAAGGGGCCATAATCTGCTTAAGGAATGGTACTAGCTCACACAGCTCCTTGTGGTCTCCCCTCCACCCCTGAAATTTGTAAGGACAGAGAAAAAGAAAATGTAAAGGATCATTGAAGAAGACCAAGCAGTTAAGTATGTCCAAGTGGGAAGTGAAAGGTGTCTAGGAAATACAGTCAAATAGAGAAAGGAATTCTTTGCATCCATATGAATTCAGGGACTGCTGACACAGATTAAGTTTTGGCTCTAATTCTCCTTCTGATACTAATGCAAGTATTTTCAACCTTGAGTTACATTTCTGAAGTCTTAAAAACTACTTATAAACCAGACTATGAATGGTCACACCAAGAAAAACATATCTTTTGTGAGGAGGCTTAATTTTGGATATAGAGGTCTTCAGGCTTTTGGGGGTTTTTTGGTGGGGGGAGGGCAGTGAGAGGGCTCAAAGACAATCAGAAAAATCAGAAGACTTACAGCCAATGAATCAGTAGGACAGCAGATAAAATACTAAAATATTTTCAGTGATTATCATAAATAGAAAACAAAAAATGAGAGAAGACTGAAGATTTACTGAGGACTGCTTCCTTTTAAATGCCGAAAATTAGCATCTGTGTCTTAATTTATGGCTAGCTTAAAAGAAATTCTGCATAAGCTTTCATAGTCTCAACTAAGATTTCCAGTATTTCAAAGACTACCTGACCACATCCATCCAGCCAAAGCTTAGATACAGTGAAGAGAAAAAAAGCAAACACAAAACATTCTTGTATTAATACTGCAGCATCACTGATGCCCACGTGTTTTAAAATAACGTTTTCTTGCTTAGAAACAGACCACTGTTAGGGGTGAGACATATCACCATGTGCTTTGTTACATGGTGGGGGGGAATATTCAGTAACTGGCCAGTGATCTTCCTTAAAAATGTTTGTGCCCCTTATTCACCTGGGAGAGGGAATTCCCTGTAGCAGCAACAGGCACCTTAAGAGTACACTGGCTTTCAACACACTCGGACAAGCGAACCCTTACTAAGAAGCCAGGTGAGCAACTGAAGTGACACAGCAGCTTGCCAGCAACTGCAGTTGCCCTCTGCTATACCAAGATGCCTCAGTGTTGATCTGTAGGTATGGTAGAAGACTCAATTATTTAGCATCTCCACATTTCTCAACGCCAGCCAGCTTCAGGTCGCTGTAGCCCCTCTGTCCATTATTGCAAGTTGTAGCAGTGGCTTTTGTGGTACAGCTCCATCTCAACCAAGGGTTTGGCTGAAACCAACAATTATATTTCAGATAACATTCCCAAGAGCTGTTACCAACACTCTGGATTACTCACAAGCCTGGTCTAACATCTAATTAGGCCCCAGAAGCCAGAAAATCTGACTGGCTAAGATTGCTCATATCCCACTACCAATCTGTCTTCACTTCTCTGAACAGCAGCCAGAACTTCCACAGCAGCCAGAACTGAACAATTTATCAATCAGGGACTCAAGTTTGACAGGAACTAATGTCTTGGTAAATTGTACATACCTTTCTTAAAAGGATCAATCTGTTATGCTCTTACAAGGTTTAATGAAGTGAAGGGAAGCTTACTTATTTCATTTTCCGTATTTCCTTGGCTTTCTCCTCCATAGGTCATTGTACTAGCCCCCTTCGTTATGCAGCTCATATTACTCCTTATATGTATGAGTTTCATGTCTTGAGAGCAGATTATGACAGCCAACAAACCAACCTAGTTGTCAGAAGCCTTTACAGAAATCAGAGCAGCTTTCAGCAGTGCAATCATTCTGGATTATCAGGAAATTTAAGGACCACTCTCTCTGAAAACGTGCTGTGTTAAGCAACTCTCAGAAGCAACCTCGCATTTAAAAGGGAAAGGTTAGTATACAGATGGCTTATCCTTCAGTGAAACACAGCGAGTAACCCCACAGAGTGCTCATAGGTCGACTTTAGCCCATAAAGAGTGAGCTGCTGATAAACAACTGATATGTTAACAAGGGACACCATTGTTTAGCAACAGATGCCAAACCAGACAGCTCTGTGATTACCACTAGTTAACCTGCACAGCATCAAAGCTGAGAACTGGAACAGTATGCTGCCTTGGTATATTGTGTATAGATTGATCTAACACACAAATACTAAACACCAGATCTTTCACCTTAAAAACAGAACAATCCCTGCTACCTAACTTCTTTTACAGAACCTGGGGAGAAGAAAAAAACAAAAAACAAACAAAAAAAAAAAAGGCCTATTAGAATTCTTCATATGTTTTCTTCAGCATTTAAATTGAGCCAAAAAGCCCGTGATAATATTTCTAAACCTTGTGAAGGCAGCAGGATAGAACTAACATATTCCCATGCCCGAACTCAGGTTTAACTACTTGAACTCAAATCACACATCTTCAAATCCCTAATGATTGAACTGATAGCATCAATTATCTAAAAGGCTGCATCCAGTGAAACACGGCTTTCTGACATTTTCATGGTACATGATATTGCATTCACATTAGGAAAACACTGGTTTTACAAGAAATACTGGTACATGTACAAGGAATGATTTGGAGTGCTGTGATGTGGAGCATCCTGCCTTCCATGATAAATATTTTCCAGCACCATTTTTACTCAAAGCTCTGGTTTTCACTGGCCCTCCCACCCTGCCCCCCCCTTTTTTTTTTTAGGTATGGTTTAATCTTATCTCTGAAGTTAGTTAACAGGAGTATAAATACCTCACAGCACTCTCCTTTAAAAGAAAATATATCAGGGGAAGAGATCACTAGTAAGACACACTTGCTAACACTGTAGTCTATCACTGTATTTCATCTTTCATAGAAAAATGCTCAAGAGCATTATTTTTCTTAATGTGCTGTAGGCTAAAAATGAACCCTCAAGGGCTTCTATTGCTCTTCTCGTTGCCAGAGCAACAAAGCAATACTCACCTGAATATCTGCCAGTGTAAGTATCAATTTACAAGCTGAGATGAAGTTTGTGCTTCTAGCAGATGTCGCTAACAGCATTTTTACTATAGGCCAAATTTTAGTGGCAAGGGATGACATGAAAACTCCAGAACGTATTACTATCTCATTTATGCTACTTGATTATTGCTCATATAATTCAAGTGCTTCTATTAAAATGTCTTGACCAGTGACATTCAAAGTGAAAGAGTAAAACCAGAAGTTTTTTATATGAAATCTAGCACTTCATTAAGCAGCTCAGAAGAAATCTCACTTGTCATTAGAAAGCAAAGTAGGAAACTTTCCCAATAAATTCCTTCCTAAAACTCTTTGTGGTAAGGGGATAGGAGGAGGCTGGGAGAGGGAAGCAGCTAAGAAATATTTTAAGAGCATACAAGTGTTATTACTTTCTGAATTGAAAAAGGGCTCATTGTTTACCCCTGTATCAATCCAAACATTCACGCTGTGTTTCTGTTTGAAACAGGTGACAGAAGCATTACTTATATTACTATACCATAGAAGGAGGAATACAACTTGGAAATTATTTGTTATGTGTCAAAGCAAACCCAGGAGGACTATATGGAACTGAATCACGGAATTGGAAACATCGTGCTCTCTCTCTTTCAGAGCAGTCTATTGCTGTATGAAAAACTCGAGGGAACTTCTTGTTATAACGTGTACTAAAAATTCTAATTACAAGACACTGAGAGAGACATACAGAAAATAGAATAGAGAGAAAAAAAAAATCTAAGTTCTATAGTTACCTACATTCTTTGTAATGAATATTTTTTTCTCTCCCCTTAAAAACTAAGGGGCAAAGGAACAAAGAAGCAACCTCAAAATTTCTTTCTATTTCCAACTCTTAATTTCAGGAGAAATAATTTTCAGGATGTTGAATCACAACACAAATTATTTCACTCTGTTCAGCCAAGCAATCTGAGAGTGCAAGACTTAAAAAAAGGAAGAAAATCACAGGCACTTCTAGTTATGAAGTGAAATACGCAAGTTAGTTTAAAAGAAACAACAGCACTTTATTTTTACATGTTACGTGCACCTCTGTAAAAGCACCATTTGTGGGGGAGGGGGGGTGGAGGGGGCCAAGAAAAATAGAAAACTTTGCTTATTCTGTGCAGAGTTGGATGCAGAGGCAGTGGGAACCAGAAAGCTCTATGAAGGGATTATAGGCAGAAAATTTCCTAGGCGAGGGATCAGGAGATTCATTGCTAAGCTTCCTTTTTTTGTCTTCTTGTTTCCCACACAAATATGCAAACTGCCCTGCTATCAAAATGCAAAGGAATTTTTTTTTCCTTAAAAAAACCCCAGCAACCACAAACACAACAAAACCCCAGATAAGTACTAGTTACCACTGGACTCCTCGGCCTTGCATTGCTTATCTTTCAAATCCACTACACCAGCGTTACAGAAAAGCAACGGAGGTCCAACACTGACTAGATACAAGAAAAACTGTCCTATCTGCAAAGAAAATTCCATGTTCTGACTTCAGCATCAAGATCTATGCTTGCACAATGGAGGTCTGGTCAAATATATTCTCCCCTACTCTCTTCCACTATTGTTTTCAGTCTTATGACATGTTTTTCAGCTGGTCGTTACACACACTTTTCACCGGATCGACACACTGGTGAAACTAAACACAACACCTCCAGCTGCTGCTCAAGGTGAGAAACAAGCCTGGGTTAAGACTTTCACTTCACAGTCAGATAAGTTTCCTTGAACTTCTAGGTTGTTGAACTCAGCCTAAAAAAAGGGCTTGCTTCTTCTCATTTTGTTGTTTCCTTTTTTAACATGGTCACTAGGAATACCAAAAGAAATGACAGAACATAGGCTTTAGTTCTATTATCTGTCCATATGTATGCAAACCAGCCTTTTCTAAGTATCAGTCATCCTCAACTCAAAAAATAAACCACCCCAACATATCTAACAAACCCTACATGAGCAGGAAAACTGCAAGGCTTTTTTTGTGCACCAAAGGGGAAAGTCATGAGTATTACTTTTTATAAAAGCCACTGCTTTGAAGCCAAGGAGTTGCATTTGATTGTATGGAGCATCTTGTAGTTCAAGACCAGTTCTAAGCCATGCGTGCTTACCAGTGGTAGCATCCTTGTAAATTAAGAGAGGTAGTCTTGTTTTACACTAAGGCTGAACAAGTTTGTTCCCCAGTTTTCGCCTCCTTGAACTGTTTTGTAATGACACTCAGGAAGGGCGACCCTCTCAAGTGGCAGCAGTGATCTTGGGAAAAACCCCACAAACCAATATTTCTTCTTGACTTCACTTGCTTTTCTCTGCTGCTTAAGCCTGACCTTTCTCCCTCCCCCGCACCATAAGCACAGTTTCAAAACGAACTGATGTAAACAGAAAGCAGTATTCATTTAATGCAATTAATAAGAAAGGTTATTAAGTTTTTTCCTCTTTTTCTACAGTCAGGACTTCATTAGTTAGAAAATACTGACAGCTCTTTTTTTTTTTTTTGTGATAGAGGGATGGACAGTTGTTCAGACAGTGGAAGAACATCAGGGTGTGTTTTTGTCTCTTTTCTTTTTTAAAAGGAAGTACTATCAAGAGCCTAAAGGCTCACTGTACTGCAGTAGCAAATCCAGTACCGTAGCACTTAAGAGGTGGTTAGCAGTGCTTTGGTTCAGAATCAGTGTTAGAAAATAAAGCTTAAAAAGTTACGGATGCAGGGTATTTGGCGAGATTTCAAGAGCAATTTGTCATGAACGTAGAAAGGACTGAGGCATTGGCTTCTTCCCCTTGGCAAAGTACTTTGTTCTTCATTCTGTTTAAGTCCCAGGTTTCACAATCAGGCTTCTCATTTCCATCGGTGACGCACTAAGGAGGATTCGTCATTGACCACGTCGTTGTCGGTGTAGCGATGCTGACACCGCGGTGGAACGAGCAGCAGGATGATCAGTACAAGGAGGATAATTCCGCACAGGCTCATGAGAGCATAGGAGGCAATCCACAACACCGGTTCGTGGAATGAAACGCTGGAAACACAGTTGCTCGCAACATCTGCTGTTGTGAAAGGGCCTTCAATCTCAGAGACTGGAGAGCCATCAACTTCTGAGAAATTACAGAAAGAAAAACGTTAAGTCTGTAGACTCCATTTAAAAGCAAATAACAAAAGATCTTGTTTAAATACTTATATACCCCTTTTCCTCCATCATCATACATTTCAGCATGCTCATGGCTTACTGTATCTCATAGCAATAAAAGTACTTGTATTCCATGTTTATAAAATGGCAATCTGAAGCATAAGGAGACCATGATACTCCCACATCTACACAGGCTGTCAACAAGACAGCAGACATTTAAATCAGGTTTCCCACAGTGCAAATTAAACTGCAAGCCACTGGATTACCTTTTGTCTCTGGACTAACCTTTCAGAAATGTCAATTTAACAAAGCTTAATAATCCTTCAACACCTACGCTGGAGTAGGTCAGGGCCTGGGCAGATTCTGTTTGTTCCTGGCATTTACAATGGCTAGAAGAGTACCTCAGGTGATTCTTACATCTTCTGTGTTTGCTGTCTTCTGTGATCTCAGGGAGTAGCATGCAGGATCATTAGCTTTACAGACACCTTAAAGGACCGTACCCAAAACACAAGGTGAAGGGTGGAAAGCAGCATAGATACTCTTGTGAGTGGAGGTAAAATTTCATAAGGAAGAGAAGGTGAGGCAGGAGGGCTGGACAACAGCTGTACAGAAAGGGGAATGGTGGAGAGGAAGGTCAACACCATGAGGAAGGAGCTGGGATGTGAAGGAGCAGGGCTATGGACAGGTAGGGAGATGCTAACCCAGCAGCTCGAAAAACAGAGATAGCAATACTAAGGTGAGAAGCACGAAGGGTTTCCTTGGCAGACCTGTTTTCGATAAGCCAGCCATCTCTCTAACATCAAGACCGTATGACTTGTTTCATTACCATCACAAACCCCTACTTGTTAAACCAGTATTTGCTAAAAAGGGTTATGCTGCCCATGGTTGTCACAGTAACCATGGCAAGCATAGCAAAGTTCCTCTGAGTTGTGGACAGGTCTCCGTGTATGTAAAGGCAGAGCAAGTGAGTTGCCCAGGGCAACAAAATATTCAGAGCACTTGGCATCTGCAGGTGAGTGGCCTGGGAAGGATGGATGGATACCTTTTAGCTTGCTTGGGGCAACTCGGATCTTGCAGTTAGCTCTGCCTCTGCATTATTACAGCTCTTCCAAATGGCTGTAACCCCCCGCTGCAGTCACACACTTCACGACACACATGTGTGTTTCTTATCAAGGCTGTGGTTTTAACTTTCATGCTTAATCTCCTGATCATTTTATATACAGACACAGTCTTAGAATCATAGAATGTTCTGGGTTGGAAGGGACCCCAAGGATCATAGAGCTCCAACCCCCCTGCCACAGGCAGGGTCACCAACCTCCAGGCCTGGATCTACACAAGGTTGCCCAGGGCCCCATCCAACCTGGCCCTGAACACCTCCAGGGATGGAGCATCCACCACTTCTCTGGGCAGCCTGTTCCAGCAGTCTTGCTAAACTACAAGTGGTCCTGCCTACTGAAAATAGTATCTCTTACTGACACAACTTGGGCACAACTCCTGGAAGAACCTTTAAAGAGTTTAGCATGAAATACCCTTTGGAAGGGAGACCCTATGCACTGGAAAGGCAGGAAGGGGGCCTTTGGGATTCTTTGTGGAGAAACAAATGCAGAATAGGTGGGCTGCTTTATCTGTGATTTACTGTGAGAGATTTTAGTTGGTATTCGGTCCCTGGCCTCCCAACCCCTCGTATTATTTTAATGTTTAAGTCTCATTAGACTTAATTCAACTTCATTGCGGGCTGCTGCTGAAAGGAACAGCCCTGCTCGCGCTCACTCCTGTTCCTTGCTGCCACTTTTGTATCGGTGCTGCTGACTGGAAGGCTGGAAGGAGTCAGGGCAACTCACTCATCCAATGGAAAACCAACCCGTCCTAACAAACAAGATGCCCACGTGAGGAATTCTCTGAAGGATCAGCCAACTGAACCAACCTCTTCTCCAACTGCAAGAGTGAGAAGACTCCTTCTGCAGCAATAGCGGCTGGACTGGGTGAAACCTGAGGCTGCACCCACACACGCCTTAACACTGGCAAGGTCCAAACAAGCCATCTCTCAGCTCATCAGATGGTAAGAAACTGGCCTGCCCACCCTTGATCATCAGCGTGTTTTTTTGCCAAGACACTGCTGTTCCGTAGATACGGTCAGGGGACCGCACAGTACCAGACAGACCTAGAAGGTCTGTGGCAGAAATCCATTTTGTTCAGAGACGCAGTATTACACTTTGTCTCCACACAACTGTTTCTTCTGGACATCTCACCCCATTTAATCTGTCTCTATGAAGGCCTGCAGTTTGCAAAACCAAACTAAATCACACTTAATGCTGATGTGAAATACAAGGCATAAGCATTACTACTTAGGAATTTAGTATTTTGAAGAAGTGGGGTAAAAAAAAAGCAGCACAATTTTCCACCTTGGAGATAGCTTTGAAAATAAAGAGTCCCTAATTACTCATTATTTGGCTTCTGTACAGTAATTACTTCTATTAAGAAAGGCAATACAAAACTGTTACCATAGTGGCTGACATTTTAAATTACATTTTGAGAATGCTTGACAGCAGCACAGCCTCTGCTTTCTTCTCTCCAAAAGGAAAAGTTTTCCCTCACCCTCTTCCACCCCCAGAGAAATTGAGAGGAAATCAAGAGAGGAAATTTGCCTAAATTGTTCCACCAAGCCCTTAACAGAAACTAACACACATACACACACACACACAGAGCATATTGCACATTAGCTGAATTAGGATATTTTGGTGGAGTTTTTTTTTAGAATATCTGGTGGTAACTGCCAACAATAAATTCTTGACCTTGAATAAATGAGATTTTCTTTACTGATGCTGTTTACAGAACAAAACCAGCACCTCTGGTAAAACGCTGTTTTAGAGCATTTGTGTAGAACTGACCCACTGGTGGTTTGGAAAGGAAGCAAACCTGAAGTTAGATCAAATCTATAATAAAATTGTAAAGCGCTGTTTGGAATAGGCCCCTGGAAGTCACCCAAGTCCAGCTTCCTACTCAGAGCAGGACTGTCACCATCAATAGATAAGGTCAGCTGCAGCTTCATCCAGCCAAGGTCTCGTAAAAGACTGAGGATGGAGACCCCATGATGCGTCTGGGCAGCCTGTTGCAGTGCTGTACCACCCAACTGGTGAAGAAGAAATTGTTGGTGTCCAACTTCAACCTTCCTGAATGTATCTGGTGGATGTTGCCCTTTCTTACATGGCTTCACTTGCACTGACCCTTGGCTTGCATTCCATTTAGGGACCACCATAATCCCAAGTTCTTTTTCCTGCAGGACTGCTATTTACCTGGTCCCTTCGCAGACTGTACCCATGCACGGTGCTTTTCTGCTCAAGGTGCAGAACTTTGCACTTGTGTTCACTGAAACTTTTGAGGTTTCTGCTGCCCCGTCCTCCAGGTTACCCAGGTCATCCTGAATGAAGCTCTGCTATTCATCATGTCATCCACTCCCCTGATCTTACTGACCTTTGGGCATATTCTGTCTCATCGCAGTTTAGTGTAGAAGTAATTTGCAATTACTGTGCTTGGTGCATTTCTTCCCTAAGAAACACCCAAGCCTTGTTCCTGCGATCTTCTCACTTACTACAAAAATACCAGGGGTATAACTCTGCTCAATGCCAAGGTACCATCAGGTTGTTTCACTGGTACTAACTAAAATCTTAGAGGGTTCCACATACTGAGAAAAAAAGCGAATTTCTTTTTCCTGCTACAATTGAATAGCTTCCTGCAGCCATCTATCTAACTGTTCTCACTCTTGGTACATCCTGGAGAATGGGAATGGTGTGAGTAGTATTGTGGTAAAAGCCAGTTCTCATCTCTAGCCAAGCTTCAACAGAAACCTGGGAGTTCAATGAAGCTGTGTTCCACTCATTTCTGTATTCAGCACATACCCATTTAACATCTTATAAAACCATGGGCATAAGTTTAGTACTAACACTATTGTAAACAAGAAAGCAGAGGTCACTGCAAAGCCACACCAAATGGCCTTTTATATTTCTCTATTTCTGAAGATTTATGCCACCAGTAATTCAATTCAATTTATGCCCACGAGCAGACTAAAAAGCTCCAAATAAATTACATTAATATAGTTGCTATGGAGGACATGGCTGTCCTCCACAGGAAGCCAGTTAGGCAGCTTAATCCCTCACACTGCACTGACTGCAAACCACTCACAGTTGTGTTTTTCTGATTAAAGTAGTGTTAAATATGGAAACCACAAGCTGTGAAGAAGTGAATTCAGAGTAACTGGCACATCCAGCAAAATGTCATCTGCCCCGTGTGAGTGGAGTCTGATAAATCAGTCTATCTTGTCTCAGCCAGTGGCTTGTGTCATCTGATTTCTCAAGAAGCTAAGCTCCCATGATGCTAGGTTAGACATATGCACGAAACATGGGCAAAAACGAGGAGGAAATGCCTTCTGGCACCAGCTGGGTATCATCCTGTGCCTGAGCTCATGAAAATTCAGATTTCATTTCTATGCAGCAAGCTCAGTTCTTCCTCTCTAGATGAGGTTGGCAGAACTACATGAAGCAGCCAAACTCTATGCTTCTATGAACCAATATTAACATTAAGGTGTTATTATGGTTCCCTCATTCTTTTTCTCAACAAAGATGTGCTGTCAAAGCAGTTCTTACGAGCACCAGCTGGCTCACATTCCCTGCTGACCACATGTCGGTCAATATGTTCTGTCAAAATGCCCCCTTGCCTCCCCATTAACTGCTGCAGCGTGGCGGGGACAGGAGGCAGCTCTGCGCTTGCTAAAATTGCAGCCAGGAAGCACAAGGTAGAATGAAAGGCAGGAAACCCTGGTCTGCAGTATTTGTCTAGTTACACTCTCATTCCAGATGCATTCACAATGTGTCTTTCATCACTACATGGTACCTTGTAGAGGTCCTCATTAAGCAGCTCACATCAGTATCCAGATTTTCATTCGTAGCAAGCTCAAAGATGACAATTTTGAACCCATTAACAATGGAGAGATTAAAAAAAAAAAAGCAAGCTTTTCAAATGCCCTGGAGCTACAACTCAGCTAGCTAGGATCTCTTTTTTTCCCCTCAATTACCTGGCTGCATTAAGCACTCAAGTACATACTGCCCTTACCCTCTCCAACATAAATACTGGGGATTAAAGAAGCAGTGTCAGTTTTAGTCCTTATCTCATGCAAATCTCAGATGATACGATGTTTTTCAGGGCATAGAGCCACTTCTGTTTGGGATGGAGACTTACATGTGGATGCAGGTCCTTTCCCTCCTCTTCCACTTGCATGTTCTTGTGGTGCCAAAAGCAATGTCTCAATAACAACAGGAGAAAACCCCAACACTTTTGTTTTTAGCTATCTTTAGTGACATAAACCATGCCAAAGCAAGAAAGTTAACCAGCGCTGTTAAATCAGCCGAAAATTATGAGATTTTTCCCATTTCTTCAGCAGCTAATTTTAATGGCTTTCTACTTACCCTGAGAAAACTATTTGCTTAGAACCAACACAAACCCCAAAAGTCTTAAGAGTCCCATGTTCATCTTAGCTCTTTCTTTGAGTATTTCTGAGAGGCTGAAAAGGCCCAATTTACATTAAAAGAAAAGCATGAGCGAGGTACTTCACCACACACTGCAAAAGTTAGCTAAGAATCTGTTTATCAGCAAACCGGAAGGGGAACCTGACTAAAATGAAGCTGCATTAAAAGTTGGGGGCTCCTCTCACATAACTGCTGGGGAAACCACACGCACAGACAGATGTCTCAGAAGGGAGATCTCTCAGAGGGAAGAACGCAGCTATGATACCCAGAGCTGAGCCTGATTTACTTCACACCAAAAGCCCTGAACATTATTTCTCTTACCTGCACACGGGCTCACTGCAAAGCCCACTCTCCGCTGGGCTCTGTCAAATATTACGTAGAAGCCTTCCATGACTGTAGCACCAATAACTAGAGCGTTGCTGGAGGAAGAGATGCCGAATCGGTAGCACTGTAAATTATCTCCTATTCCAAGGATGGGTTGAATATAAAGCTGTTAAAAAAAAACCCAACAAAGCAAAAAAACCCAGAGTGTAAGAAGCAACACCACACAGTACTTAAAAGTTCAGACCTCTTGATTTTTTGCATTCAAGCATTCAAACTCCACTAGAAATAAGAGAATGAATAGGGGCAAACAGATTTCTGTACATGATTTAAAACTGGTCAAAGCTTCATAAGCAGGTAAGAAGGAAAGTTCTTGGATTCTGAAGCTTGAATTTGCACGGTCAGTCACTATGTGAAGGTCAACAGCAAATTAATGACAGCCCATTTTTATTGTATGTTCCATAAGGTAAGGTTAGCTGAGAAAGAACTTGGGATATGGACTCAACTTAGAGAATAATTTTATTATTAAAAAAATTATCATGATGGAATTGATTCAGAGAGCATTCAGCGTCAGCTTCAAGGCTTTAGATTCTTAAATTCAAGTCACATTTTACCCCTTGTCTCCTCAGGGAAGATGAAAGATTGCCAAGCTACATGATCAATACAGAAAAAGCTTATCATAAGGCTTTACTTTATTTCAAGTTAAAATGTACTTAATAGGTTCGTTCTCCCCTTTGCTCCTGACCATCCCCTGAGGTAAAAGACTGTGTTAGTAATGTTAGAAGACACTAACCTGTATTGCAACTTATATTGGGAGAAGAAGCCAGAGGAGAAAAAATAAAAATGGCACATCATATTCTAAAAGCTGGGATGGAATATTAATAAAGGACAAACCGAGTTACAGAAACTGGTGAGGAGACTGTGTAGGCTCATGGCCAAGACTACCATATTCAGAAGAAGTGCTCCAACTCAGAATGCCGAGAAAAACAAATCCATTTCCTTCCCAAAATGAGAAGATCAAAATGATCAAAGACATTCTGTATTGACATCTAACATGGCTAAAAGCTTGTGGAAACAAAACAAAAGCTTGCCTGCTTTTCCTGACAATTTGAAAAATTCATTCCCAACTACATGAACTGCACTCAGAGGGAAACTGTGTTTTTCTTTTTTGGTTTTAGGTTCAACAAGTTTGTTATTTTCCCTACTTAACATTTGATTTTCCCAATTTCATTAAAGAAAGATTACCCTGCATGCAATAAGCCAGTTCTCTCTTGCTGCTAAAAATAGCTCCTATTTTTTAAGAGCATGTGCTCTATAATAGTAAAATTAAATGCATAGCTGAATAAACAAAGAAGGTTGAGACCTGTGGTAGGATAGAGATCCGAAACGACCTACTGGAGTTTTCATCTCTCAGGTAAATGGAGAGTTTGGGAAATATGGACCAGGGTCTTTCAGTTTTATCCCAGCATGCAAGCTGTGAACCAGTCCAGAAACCAGAAGAGAATTCTTGTATCTATTAAAAAAGAAAAAAAAAAAAAGTTGTATATACAGACTATGTACATTGGGATAGGTTTTTCTAAATGTTCATGATCACTATTTGACGCCTCTTCCATTTCTGTGGAGAAATTCAAGCACTAACACAAGTTTAGCAAAGAGTTTTTTCTTTTAAGGATCAAAGTGAAAACCCAACACACAAAACAAGGTGGCATCATAACCCGTGAGGACGCAGAAGATGGAAGAGGCAAAAGCAAATTTAGCTCTCCCTTCCCTCCCCATCTGCGTTGACTGCATAAGTGGAAGTAATGACTTCCCTGAGCAATCAGCACCGCAAAGCGTGGACAGGCTTTTGCTGCCTACGTACCTCACCTCCTAACAGCTCTGACCAAGCCCCAACATTTTGAAGCAGCAGACTGGGTTTCTTTTAAAGATACAAACCATAACACAAATCACAAAGATACGCAATGGCGTCTTCTCTCTTCCTCACATACCTACAGCTTCTTACGCAACTGTCTGAGTTCTGAAGCCAAGGGCTAAGCCAAAACCTCCTGTGGTCTAAGGGAATCAAGCTCTGCTGCAGTCAGTGGAAAGAAACCTATCCCTCTGTTGCTGCCCTGCCACTCACTACCAATACAACCTGATGTGTTTTTGAAATAAAGTTGATGAGCAGCATTTAATATATCCACGGCACTAAGAAAGCAAAAAACAAAGCCATACAGAGTTTGCTTGCCTAAGACAAACATCTTGCCTAATGGCCATACTTCCTGAAGCACACAAAAATGATCTGCTGCCAGACAAGACAAAAGCCCTTCCTTATTTCAGTGTATTACTTTGCGCTGGTTCTTAGGCCCACGTGAAGCAATGTCCAAGGCAGTATCTTCTGATGCTGCACAGCCAAAGCCTCCGCTTTGGGAGAAGAAAGATGGAATCCAGCTCCCTTACTCCCTTTCATTTGCATAGACTGATTATTTTGTAAACATCAGCTCCTACATTAGTTATCTGGCACTTTACATGTGACAGTTATTCACATATATCTGCCAACAAAGTATTTGTTAAAGCTGCACACGATTAGAGAATTCATAATTCCAGGTGCTCCTCTCTGTTCCTGGGCTGTACGCTCATGGGAACACACAGCGGGACCTCCTGCCCCAGACAGACAGATTTTACCCTTTACTCTCCGTGTGTGCTAAGCACATCTCCTGGCACAGGACAGAAGGCTCTGCTCCTCACAGCCAAGTTCAGACCTACCGAGAGTTCTCCTTTCTTCCCATTTTCTCTTGGAAAGCAGAGCTTGTGATCTGAAGAACAACTGCAAGACAGCACCCAGACCGGACAGCCCAAGCCTATAAAGTGCTCTATTTTAAGCGCCTGCTTTCATTTCCCAGAAAGGCTGCTTATTACATTGCCTTTCTTTGCTTTACTCCTGTATGCTGAAGAAATGCATGGAGGGGGAGGACACAGATTTGGCTGTATGATACCTACTAGGTTATTAAAATAAAGATTTCAGGCTTATTTAAGCCTTCCTTTCTTCAATTTATTAACTCTGCATTATATTAATGCCATGGGTAGACATGCTGTTTTGACTTCAGCACAATGAGGTGCAGTAGCTGCTACCCTTCTGCAGCTCATTTCTGCCCATCTGCCAAAACCTTCCCATTTCAGGACTGCCAACATAAAACTGCGCCTACAGCTGCTCCCTAAAAGACTTCAGTCCACATAAGTAAGGTTTAAAAAAACAATCTGCCCCAAATAAAGAGCATAAAGCTCACAGTCTTGGCTTTTAATGAACCTGGATAAAGGAATGCTTCACATGCAGTTATCCCAGCATATGTGAGTGGGCAATAACATCTCGCTGGGAAGCTCATAACCAGCTGCCAGGAGCAGAAACTTTTTAACCTGCTTCATCTGTGGTCAGAGAAGTATGTCTGACCATGGCAGCTGGTTTTATGTTCCAGTGGCACTCTGTGTTACAGTGCTACGGTTGTGATGCAATGGTACAATGACATGCATTGAAAACATGCATTTTCCTGGCATTGCTCCTACACAGCTGGAATCTGATCCTTATGTCTCATAACTATTTTCTTATTTAATTATCTCCTTTGTTTAGAGCGGCAAAAGTAATTTTTGGCATATGTGGAGGGAAGTGGGTACAGCAGCAAGGCCCCTGAGGTTGTAAAGAAGTTCTTAAAAGAGAAGAGTTAGTTTATGCATTTTTAATAGGAAGAGCAAAGCCCATTAAGCAGAGAATAAGTGGCTCCTCTCTAACACCTTATCGATTGGTTGACTATTTACTTGTCATGTGGCAGGCCCTAGTTCAAATGTACTGACCAACATCAGAGAGGAGTGCAGACCACTGTGACCCACTTCACAGGAGGATGGCCTACCCGCAAGGGGCCATTACGAGAGCTCTTGGGGAGGCTTAATTCAATCCCACCCCCATTGACTGAAATTGTTCCAGTTGGTACTTAAGTGCTTTGCAAAGAGAAGAACTTCTCAACCAGGGAAGCTGAGCTACATAAGACAACTGGCACATTTGATTCAGATACTGGATACCTGCAGGCAGTGAAGAACACTCTCTGCTCTCCATCAGGTAGGAAAAAGATCTCAATCTTGAAGTATCAGCATAAAAATACTCTGTCTTCTGGAAAGCCGATCAATAGTCCAGTTACTGCATTTACTGTGATTTGCAATGACTACCACTGTCTGATTGTGAATCCATGACAAAAATATTACAATTGTTCACATCAAATTATCTGAGATTTATTCTTCATCTTTAACCTTCTTGGCACTGTTCATTCTATTCAATAGAAGTTTATGAATAGCTTTTATTAATCAGAAAATGCTACTCCAGTTACTCTATACCTGGAGAACTCCACCATCCCCCCACCCTACTTCTAAAGCCAACTCTATTTTGAAAGAAAGATGCTTTTAAACATAAATAATTCAATAATGAAGGTCAAAAGCTGCTTTATTGATATGAATAATCCTCAATGAATGGCATCCAGTCTACCCAACAATAAGCATTACATTTGAAAAGGAACTGCTTGCAGTAGCAGGTACTTCTACTTTATAAATGCTGTGCTTTGAATGAAAGGACTGATTTTCGCACTCAATACTTTGAATCAGAGCAACAGGGATTTTGCCTATGCTTATGAAAAGTTTAAAACAAAATGTTCCATCTCTGCACACTTCTTGTCTGTACTTAGACCCCTCCTTTCCCCTCCTCCCTTTCCATTTTCACCTCTTCCTTTCCCTTTCCCATTTCCATCGAAGACTATCAGTCATTTCTCACTTATTAACAGGAGTAGACCAGGAAAGATTCTGCTCCCCTCAGGTTAAAACCCTGTACCTTATGAAGCAGATAGCAAAGATGACGCCTCTTTGAAAAATCATGTGATCATTTAATAGGAATTTAACATTTTAAGCAGATTTAATGACATTAGCTTACCAGGGATGTGTGAGCTATTGCTTGCACGACAGCACTGAAGACTTTCTGAGGCAGACGGAGGAGTGTGGTTCCACTGTCTACTATCGCTTTATCAGCATTATACTGTGGAGGGGGGAGGGAAAAACAGGACAGAAGTTATATGCTGTAGTGAATGTAATGCAGATTCCACTGTTTCATAACACTGACAGAGCTGTTCTTTTTTGGTAGCTGCCTTCCCAAACCTGCCTGTCATACCTGTCAGCAGCTCTGACCAGTTGATAGCTTGAATTCAGTTGAAGTCTGAGAGCAAGAGCAAGGTATGGTCAGCCTAGACACAAGAGTGAGTCTACCGACACCGCTCAAGGAAGGGCTGCATGTCATCACAACCGAAGCAAATGGTCAAACCACTTGTAAAGAGAAGTAAAGACAGGCCCCTCTCAGATGCGAGCTAATCCTTTTTGCCTCCCATGTGCTTTGGGCAAAAGCACTCTTGTAGTCAGTAGAGGCAGACGCTAAGCACACTGATGTAGCTTACATGAACAGCCAAGCCCTGAATCAAGGCCTCCGCTATCACGGAAACAGCTTGCTCTGGTTTAACCACACTACAGCGGCCTACTTGTAACAGCTGTCGCATTAACTCAAGAATAGCGAGGGAACAGTAGGCCTCATGACAAGTCATGTTCAGTACTGACTCAAGAGTACGAATGCCAAATGCCACACCTTTTTCTCTTGACTGCTGAAACCCAGTAACCCACAGGCAAAAACAAAGTACAAAGAAACTTGAAATTTCAATCTCGCTGCCTCAAAATCTGCACTAAAAAAAAAAAAAGCTAATCAAATATTAATTTTCATTATTAAAGCCCCAACCCTCAAACTGGGGGATTTCATTAAACTTCAGACAAGGTAAGAAGAGAATAAGTATTTTAAAAGGTAGATATTTTTTCATGAGCTCCTTAAAAACTGTGATTACTTGTAAAAAAAAAAAAAAGGCAAATAGCAGTGCAGCTGTTTGCATTAATGACTTTTGTTACCAGCTTAGGCAGGGGGATCAATATAACTGAATAGTGACACGTTTATGGCATAATCCTAAGGAGCCAAGGAAACTTCCAGCATAGGCTTTTTAGGATAAGGCCAAACAGCAAGCAAATTTAAAATACAGTGGTTTAGATATTATCATGTCACATGGAGTATCTTTAGCCCAGTGACAAAAGTAAAACCCATTAAAAAGTAAAAAAGTAACTCTTAGTTATTTTCTTTTCGAAAGGGGCTGTAGGCTGCCAAGCAGAGCTGAAAGAAAAGCAAACAGGAAACCATTTATTGCACTCTCAGAAATACTTCTGAAGAGTGGAGACTAACATCATGGTGTTTAGAAGTCCGTTTTTAACAGGTTTGTACCACAAATACGCAAATCGCCAGCATCCTGGAGGGCCAGCCTTGGAAAAAATAAATAAATCAGTAGGAGGTGCAGCCAAAAGGGTCAGCTGCTAACGTTAAACTGGAGGAACAGCATCGCTCAGCCAGGGCCAAAGCACCTGGATTTTCATGCTGTGTACAGTGTACTTTCAGCAGGAAAGAACTTGTAGCCTTCTTGGTCTTCCTGGTTAATGTTTAACAGCACCCACTCTGCAATACCAGCGGGTCAGGAATTCTCCCAGCCCTGCTCTGCTGGGCTCAAGGCCACGGCTGCGGGTGTAACGTGGGACAGGTTCCTGGCACTGAAGCCCAGGAACTACTTTTCCTTTGCAAGGAAAAGGAGTAGTCTCTAGTGACTGCTACAAAAAAATGCTCCGTTTCCTAGAAAACAACTAAGAGGAGAGAGGGCACATAGTTCATCATCCCACGCAGTGAATGATGCATCCTCTGGAAGTCCCAAGCTAGCCAAACTTCAATCATAGTAGTCCTAATTTTTGCGGGAAGATGCCATTTATTGAGAAAGGAAAGATGCCCTCTGTCCCCGTGACTAGCCTACTGTACTAAGAAAATCTAAGAGCAACAATAACAGGAAACTTGTGTAATGCCAGTACATTTTTGAGTGAGTTGTTTTCTAGAAACAGCAGGTATGAAACCATTAGTACAAGGGCTCCTTTTCACAAACATGTTGATCATTTGTTAAGGCACGAGGGAAAAAAGAGCAACACAAACATTTATGCTAGAGAACCAGCAGTTTTGCCTTCTTGACAACATAACAGAGAGACACATTTAAATAGACCTTGGTTTGCTTATTAAGTTGAAAGATTATATGATCAATTTTAAATATTTTATATTTCAACAAATTCCATATTTTATACCGAAATAGTACATGCACATATAATACTTAAATAATAAATTAAACTTATATAAAAACTTCAGATCTATCACATACATCCCAATGATTTCCTACTAAGGGAACAAACAAAATTGAGATGTCTAATGAAAATAGGACATTAAAATTGCAGAACTAAAAGAAAAACATGAATAGCAACAAGCTACAGTAATAAACAAATGAAACACACACATGCCAGAAAAAAAAGAAACTTCTTTGGAATAAAAATGGCAGCAACACAGTCTCATTAGACTGATATAGAGATAGCAGAGAAATATTCCTAGTAAAAACAGAAAACATATCCATCAGCAATAGCAACTAGCAAGGCCAAAGCAAGCAAAACTGGATCATAAAATTTAAAAAAGAAAAAGGAAAAAAAAGGAAGAAAAAAGAAAAAAAAGGAAAAAAAAGAAAAAAAAGGGAAAAAAAGGGAAAAAAAAAGGATGCATAGGATGAGATACCTGGGGAAGCTCCCCAGGATGACACTTGCCCACTGCCATTATGAATTACATGCTTTGACAACTCCATGGGGGTCAACCCAAAAATCTTTCCTTTTTTCCTTTTTTTTTTTTTTGACTAGAATTATCTTAAACCCCTTTAGCTTAACGTTAGGTATGGCACATTACATTTTGCATGGCTTGTTCATCACTTTTCAAAGTCACCGTGCAGCTTGATTCTCAAAGGAAACTACAATACAGATCTGCTTGTAAAGACAAACCTGAACGATTAAGTTTCTTTCTTAACCAAACTTGAGTTTGATACAGACAGAAACACATTATCACAAATACCTCTCTGCAGTCCAATTCGAGGTTCTGTCCTCCGACCTCCAGTTTGAGAATTTCAACCTGGTAATACCACTCCTCTTTGATGGGTGTGTACCAAATATCACCAGTGTACAGGCTTGGTTCAATTCCACCCAGAACCTGAAGGAAAAGAGAAAGGAATTCACATACTTAGAAATCCCAGGTATTTAGTTTGGGGGGTGAGAACAGGAAAAAAAAAGGGGGGAATATTTAATTGTGATATACAGGGCCTCCAATTTTTAATTTAGCACGATTTGTAAGGATTTTGCTGACAAATTCTCTGACAATACTAAAGTAGTATGAAACATCTAGACATTAAGCTGATTGTGCTTCAATCAACCAGAATTCCCATATTGCAACAAATTACCAGGATCCTCAACTACAAGCTCACACTGATTCTCTTATGAAAGCTCCACTGTTTAAAATCAAAACAGCATCTTCAGTGCTTTAATCTAGGCAATGTATAAAAATGGGATGGAATATTAAACCAGCATGGCATGAATTCACTTTATCAGACCAGAAAAGCCTTAATACTGCTGAAGAACAACAAGCGGAAGATCTGGTCTTCAAGACTTTTTCCTTTGATGTGTTGTCTCCAAAAAGTACAAGAGCCTGGATTCCTCTCCCCCTTTTCACATCATGGAAAAAAAAATTTAAAAATTACTGTAGCATTTTGATGAGACTGAGTAAGGGACCACTGAGTTTTGGAAAGGTAGCAGAGTCTGCCCTGAGAAAACACCACAACACTTATGTTTTTCTGTATGAAAATTAAACTTGAAATGCAGATGTTTACTCAAACTTGAGAGAGAGAAAAAGAATGGATAATGAAAAATAGGACACTTGAGTTTTGCCTGAGTGCTTAACTGTTCCTTAAAAAAATATGTATATAACCCACTTCATATATTTAAACACTAAATTTGGAAGAAATAGGATAGCCATAGAAAAGAGGGAGAGAGATTAACAAAGATACATCTTCCCTCTTAGATTGACAGATACCCACAAGACTACCTCCGTTGGTACCACTTCCAGAAACAGGCAGTCCAGCACCACACATCTGCAAGGAGAAAATGTTGGGGATCTTTGCCTGCCTCACAAGGGAGTCAAAGAACGTCTCCACAGAACTTGAAGGCTTGAAGGTGTTGAAAAACAAAACAAAAACCAAAAGAATTGCAGAAGTATTAATTAAAAAGTTTCTTCACAGAAATGAGCCAATCATTCAAACAAGACCACTTTCTACAAGTAAATTGAATTTCTGACAACCAGGTGATGAAAATTCTAGACATAATTAAAACCCCAACAACTGTCATTTTTCCTGTTTCCATTGTTTTTAAATCTGCTTTTACTTTTGACCACTGTCACCAAGTTTTCAAACTCAAATGCTAGGTTCAGTGTCAGGCAGAAGCTGTCACTGGTGTTTCTGTTTGGAAAAGGCTTTGGGATATTACAACAGCCAAACGTAGCTTGCCCTTCCCACCTCTCCACAGTTAAAAGGTACAGTTTTAAAGTGAGGATTTTAAAGATTTAAACATAGTTTAATTCTCCTGAACTGTTAATTCAACAGCCCTTATTTCCTCTTCTTTCTTTCAGAGAACTTTGTATCCAAGCACACTCCCTTCAAGTGATTACTGGCCAAGAGGCCCTTTCCTACCCAGCACATCATACTTGTCAATGCCGTTCTGAGAGTACTGCTGTCTCACTGCGATGCAGGTTTCCATGCAGGTAACGTCTCATGACAGGCAGAGACCCCAGCTAGCTAGTGAGGTGCCAAGTGCCCTTACTACACAAAGCACAGAGCAGCCTCAGAAGCCAACACCACTTCAGTCTTTGGAGGAAGGGAAAAACAAACGCCCTGAATACACTATTTGCTCAAACCAGAGGCTGAGAGGCAGCTCTTCTCTGTCTGTCTGTTGACAGTGTATGACAGCAAGTACAGCAGGAGTCAATACAATGATCACAAAACTCTTGAATAAAGCATTTTAATTCCAGAGTCAGCAGGCAGTATTGAATCGTTGCTTCTAAAGGGATATATCTCAGCTTGTGAATTTCTCAGACAGTAATGTGTAGGTTGAAAGCTATGACTATGTACTGCTCCAATCGTATTTCCAGTTTTAGATTATAAGGTTATAAATTTTAGACTATAAATTTTAGGACTTAATTTAAAATTCGACCTGAATTTCCTGTGTCCATAAGAGCAGGATGTGTTTGGCTGTATGTTCATTAAAAAAAGCTGTAGCTAATATTTCTTCTGAAATTATCCACATATCCCCTCCATCTCAACTTTTCCTTTATGAACGAAAAATCTCTTAAAATGAACTGACAACGGCTTTGCCAAGTAAGTCCATCAGTCCATTGACAAGCCTTGAGAGAAATCATCACAACCTTCATAAATGCCTTACATATGTATACCAGAAGCTTTTACTCCCATCCTCTGGTACTACAAACTCTGTAAAAGCTTATTTGTTCCAGAGGAGCTAAAAGTCAGAGCCTTCATCACCAGAATAGCTTTAAATCTTCATATGGGTCTGTGCTACCATCACAACCCAGTTTAGTCATTCTGGAATTTAACAAACACAAAGGATCCATAGGAAAGAGTGGGTGGAAGGGAGAGGCCTAATACCGACAGATCATCTGCCCTCTTTATTTTAATAGCTGGCGAAAGGGTGACTTACCTTGGCTAAGGCATCGTAGGCAAGACCAAGAATCCCATGCCATTTAACTCCTGTTAAGAAGAAATTCTCTGATTCAAGAATGGTAGCAATGTTGACAGTGTAGCTGCCATAGATTCCTTTTGGGATAGTAATGACATCTGTACCCAGCACTCCAGTCCAGCTTCCTTGACTGTACTTAACTGTGACATCAATCCCTTGAGATTTGTACGTACTTGACCTTTAAAAGGAGAAAATACACCTATGCATGACCTGTTTATTTACAATGCAAGACAACAGAATATATTCAATCTTTTTTCCCAGAGAAGAAAAAAGTGAAGTCTGCAAAGTCAATCAGATACTCACAGAGGAAGGGGGTAGATCGCAGAAGTTACTCAAAAAAAAGGTGGTGGTAAAAAAAGTCTTGAGGCCCTGTTTTCATCCTGAAGCCATCAATGACTAAATCTTACCTTTTTTTTTAATGTTTGTTTTGGGGTTTTTTTAAACCTAAGGCATCATGCTCTCTACTGCAGTACGCCTCTGACTCAGACTGGTCTATCACAATAGCAGCAATACTTTTAACTGGCGACAGAACGTATTAAGTGGTTCTAGGAAATTAAAAGCTTCTGAATTCACATCTAAAATCAAAATGGCAGGCTAATTAAATAGCTGTAGACTAATAACTCATTGATATTATTTAAAAATCCATTTTTGATAAATGGGAATATTATTGTATCAGCAGTAAGAAAGAAGCTTTCTAAATCTGTAGTTTGTTCTACCGGGAACTAAGTAGATTTGTATATTATTAACAAATGATTCACTGACTTGGTGGGAAGAAAGGAAGGAGTTTCTTCTAGACCCAGGCAGCAAAGGAAAAGGTGCAGTTAAGTACAACAAGCAGAGAAAGGAAAAAAAAAATTATTTAGAAGGCTTAACAACAGCATGAGAAAAAACATCAATAGGGTTGGGTTTTTTTTTTTTTCCATTTTAAAATCTTGTAGTATAAACATAGCAATAACTTTCCACTCCCCATCACTACTGGAGAGCTATGGAAATTCTTTACCCTGAGGGACAATTTGGCCGTAGGGACCATGCAACTGATCCTCTTCTTAGCTAAGGACGGGCAGGGAGCAGTAGGGGCCAGGCTCCAACCCTAAGCAGCTCTTGATACTCCCAACACCTAACCCTTCAGGGCTCTTCACAGCCCAGCAGCTTGTAACATCCAAGACAGAAGAAACAAACGAGGTAATAGATCTCTCAGATTCTATTTCAAAAGGGCAAATTCCAGAGATACCGTTACTACCTGTGTCTGGTTACGGCTACTGCTGGTTTACTTCTCTGCGTAATTCCACCTGTGTGTGACACACGGACAAAGGGATCTCTCTGCTCTGGGGGGGTCTTCAGAGCACCACTGTGATGCTGGCAGCACATTTTATAAATCAAAATAGAGTCTGAAGAATTAGTGACATAAGAGAAACTGGGGAAGGGGGACAGGAGAAGGAAGGGAAAATACAGGGCCCAAAGTAGAGAAGTGTCTGGCTGTTCAACAGAAGAGGAAACGTCTGAAATCAGAGAAAAGCGAGTGCTGGAAGAATAAAGCAAGGCCAGTCTGCAAACACAGGCTCCACATGACCAGCAGCAGCACATAGCTCTTGTTCCACAAGCAGCAACAGCCTGATGGACTGAGCTGTGGACCAGGACACAGAAAGACTGTTCACTTTCCAGCACTGCTAGTGAACTTTCCTGTGGAAAGGCCGGAGAAGTCATTTCCTCACCCTCTGAGTCGCAGCTTCCCCACCCGTAGAAACGGGTGAGGATACACATCTCATTTATGAAGTGCACAGATGTTGCATTGAAGAAAAGGCCTAATTTCCTTCAAGGAAAAAAATACCTAGTGTGGGAAGGGATCTCACATGATATTTGTGGCAGTAAGTTATATTCTGTTCTGGAAAACCACTTCCTGCTCCATCTTCTTGGCTGTAATCAGCTGGGGTTTTTCCACTTCACTGATTCAAAGGAAGAAAACTTGAAAGGTGAAAACTATAGACTTGTTCTAATTCACGGTCTGAGTGTTTTAAACAAACACACAGCATAAAAAATTGCAAGCAAGCTGTTGTGTCTACAATGAAAATGTAAGAAACTCTGGCAGGATGGAATGTATCTTTGCCAGAGGAAAGGAAAAAGGTCTCCTAGATTATAGTGCTGTAGTGCCGCCAATCCCTTCTCCTTTCTGCTTACTGTCTTCTCTCCACAATAGCCAACAGAAACACAGTCCTCAAACCTCAGCTTAGAATACTAGTAACAGGTTCATTTTCTCCCACAGTTACTCCTCATTACCAGCCTACAGTAGTGAACAAACCAGTGACAAAACATTGTATCTAACATGCTAGCCACAGATCTACTCTGCAGAAAGCCCTGCTTGACACCAACCTCACCCAACACATCAATTCTTTCTTAATTCCATCTGAGCCAAGAGTTATTTTCCTACTTATTCATCCGCTTTTTCCTAAGCACAAATCAACGTCCCTATAAAGAGCAATGGCAAAGATGGGACAGAAAACAGCAACAGACTGAGGGAAAAAAATCTAAACAGAAGCTTTGATCCTTTCTGTGGTGAAGATGGGTGGCATAAGAGAAGGGATTCAGGGCCACTGACTTAAGACAAAGCAAACATGAAAACCCAACAACTAACCTAGTTGTCTAAAGACTATTCCACAACATAAATTGTTGATTTTTAATGAAGAAGCACCTAATTTGCAGGGGTTCTGGAACAAGTTTATAAATTCCCCTCAAACCAGAGACTACAGTGTCCACAAGCAAACTCACAGGATCATACAGCAAGGCAGCAGCTTACTTTTGCTTGCTGGTATGCAACTTATTGTACTACCTCAATTTATTGCCCACAATTTTCTTACCTCCCTATCTCTTGGAACGATCAAGTCTTGAGCAGTTTGCTCTTGAAACTTCAGATGGTGAGGCGGTAGTACTCATACTGAAAAAAATCCTGAATAGTGTTGCTGAATACTGACAGCCCCGAATAATTTGTCACTCTTCCACGTAGTGCTACAAGGCCACCACTGATAATTTAATTTGTAAAAAGCCCCTTTATACATCTGTTTAGGTAATTCTTTTATCATAAGTAGCATACTCAACAAAAACGACTTGTTATTTTGAACAGCATGAGGAAAAAAACCAAACCCACTGTGATTTCTTTTCAGTTTGGGATGCATTAAGCCATTTCCCAAAACCTTACACACCACAGTGACTCAAACAACACGATCGCCACGGCAGACTCAGAACTTTTCATGGCAAAGTTCTGCCAGAGCCACTCAAAAGCCCAAGCTGTGAAAGACTTCATGGTAACAGTTCTACTCGTTTCATACAGAAAGAAACAGATAATTAAACAGGAGATTTATACAGCACGCATTGCATGACATACAACATCATTTAATGAGCTAGTTCTAAAATTGCTCAAGAAGGGCTTTTCCTGAACAACACACCCTCTGGGCCCTTTGAAACAAAGATAATGCCTTTCCTATGCACTCTCCTCAATTTTAGTTAAAAAATAATCATGCATTTAATTTCAGAATTTGATCATTCAAATAAAATTAAACTAAGAGCGTGGCAATCGGGAAATTCAGACACCACACTCTCTCCAACACGGTATTAATATTCTAATAAGCACACATCTGGAACTCAGTCCCATTAACTTAATAAATTACTGATCCTTCTTTCCCCTCGTCTTCAATTTGACTTTGATATGGAAGCACTTCATGACAACGTAGGGGAAAACTGCAGGAATGATTACCAGAGGAGAGAGAACCTCTTTATCTAATTTTGAAGTGTTCCACCTAGTGTGGAAGAAAAGTGCCATGGGTCATTTGTCTCATTTACACATGGGTAAAGGTCACTCTTAGGCAATTTTACAGATCCAGCTGATTGATAGCAAAGCCTCTGACTCCCATCTATGCAAAAGCATGACAACCAGGGAAGGTGACCTGACCACTGTCAGGTCATGGAAAAGGCTGTAAGGCCAGTCTCAAAAAGAGCCGAGCATCAGGGCGCAAGGAAGTATAGGCCACTGGACTTCATGTCCAGTCAGGAGAAGTCTCAGAGAAAAACCTCCTGGAATCTGTTCCCAAGCACATGAAGGACAAGAAGGTAATTTGGGACACTCAATGAGCAATTTCACAGATGTATCATTCCTGTCCAACCTCACTGCCTTCTACAACAAGTTGACTGGCGAGTTGTAGATGAGGCGAGTGCAGCGATGGTATCACATCTCAACTTCAGACAGGGTTTTGACACCATTTCCCATGGCATTCCTATTTGGAAGTTGAGGACACAGGACTGAACCAAGAGATCACTTTGTGGGCTGAAGGCATGCTGGGCCACTACACCCAAAGGGCAGCAAACATTGGGTCAACATCAGGCTTATGACAATCATAGTGCCCCAGTCAACGCCTTCATCAAGAACTTACATGATGGACAGACTGCACCATCAGCAGATTTGCACAGGATACTACCTTAAGGGGCGTAGTTGACATGGTGAGTATCAGAGTTTGAATCCAAAGGAACCTTGAAGACAGCCAACAGAAACCTCATGGCATTCAACAGTTTGTAGCTGAGAGGAAACAACTCCATACATCAGGACCGACTAGACACATTCAGGACAACTGAAAAAGGATTTGGGGTGATGGTGGATGCTGGACTAAGAGACAACAGCATACTTGCCCTCTGCATAGAGCAGGGTCCACACTGCGCCACATTTGAAGGGTCACCAAAGATCTGGTTGTCCCTTTGGTCAGCACTGGTGAGACCACACATGGAACAGACTATGGCCAGCTATGTTGAACTCAGTTCAACAGGGAAATGAAGAAAGAGAGGGGGACTGAGAGAGGGCTGCCAGATAGGTCAGGGTCCACAAACACAGGACCTGTGACAAAAGGCTGTGGGGAGGGGGGCTTGTTTTGCAAACAAAAGACTGAGGCAAGATCTCACAGCATCTTACCACAACTTGAAAGACAGTTACAAAGATGGCACAGCCCACCCCTTCTCTGAGGTGCCAAACAACAAGGGGCAACATCCGTGAGTTACATTTTGTGAGGCTCAGGTTGGACATTTGGAAATATTTCCTCCAAAGGAGAGTGTATCTCAGCACTGAAACACACTGTCCAGAGAGAGCATGGATTCCCCATCCTCGGAGATTTACAGGATGGCTGGACTCAGCCATGGCTGATCTGAACTGGTGACAGCCCTGCCTCACTTGGGACAGGTACTACAGAGGTTTTCTAGCAAACAACATTTTTGAAACATCTAGAGGATTTTAGTAGAGCCAGGATCCCTCCCAGATGACATTTATTTACATATATTTAATGGACTTAAAATGAAAGAAGCATGGCATAGCCGGGTTCAAGCATACTAATGGTTGTACTTTATCCTGAATATATTGCAGTACTCCATCAATCCAATCCAAACCAGAAATCACTATTGCAATTGGTCTGAACCATGATGATTTGAGTTTGAATCACTTTACAAAGCGCCCTCAACCTTTCAGGGCCTAAATTTCAAGACTTCAGTATTAACTTTATATCAAAGTTCTCAAAACACAGCGTATACTGAGAACACTGATAAGAGACTGTAACCTTCAAAAGATGTCACAGCCTTTCCCAAGACACAACCTCTGCCCTTGTTGCTGTTTCTAATGATTTATGGTTCTTGTGTGAGAGGCCTTCCCCCTCCAGACAAAATAACATCACTTAAGAGAAAAGGGGGAAGGAATGCTTATGCTTTTAATGTCTTGCAATTAAGCATCCTCTAGCCATGAACAATGGAAGGGGATAGCTGGCATGTAAAACTACAGTAGTGCAGAAATGGCTTTCAGGTGCGAATTCTGGATTTTCCAGACTAGTGTCATATCAGAATAAGATGTGAATTATCTCCATTAGCATCTGAATGTGACAGGAGGTAAGGTTATTTTAATAAGCAGCATAAAAACGATGGCTTTCCCTCCATTATCAGTGCATCTTACTGGAAGGATGGGGCAAAACCCCATGTTAAAATACATAAAGAAGTAATGAGAATGGTGATATTCTCTAGCCTTCCCATCTCATAAGAATTTTTATCCATATGCCTCAGCTAAAGATAGACATTTGTGTTTTGGAGCAGCTTACCTGAAATAATTGAAACTAGAGAAGAGCACAAAGGCAAGAGGAAAGGAGGGAGAGTGATTCAGACAAAACTGTGCTTGGCTGTGACTAATGTCAGCTCATACTAAATAGAGCAAATTTAGCATATTACGAACACCAAAACCACCAAGTTGTATCTTATAAACAACCAGATTCAGTAGGGTCTGTCTAGATCACTGACTGATCGAGGCCCTTCACCAAGCTAAACACAAAATCAGTTTTTCATAACTACTTTTGGTTTTGGATGAAATGTCAAGTGACAGATACAAGTACTGGGTTTAAAATTTGGGTTTTAAACGAAGAGAAAGTATTATTTAAACTTTTAATAAATTAAGACTATTCAGATAAAAAAAAATGGCTGTTATTGATGCGATTTTGCAAATTATCTTTATCCAGTAATTGTCTTCCCTTTCCTAGTCAGTGCTGTGCTCAGAGCTCAGTAGTGCTGCCATCAGTGGGTTCATGGTGTCTTGCAGGACTTGGCATCAGGCAAGGCCAATCTTCCCACTCAGGCAACAAACACCCCACTCTCATGGGGTGTCACAGGAGCCCCATGAACTGCCTGATCAACCTCTTTTGCATGGAGGAGTCATAAAAGACATCCTAACCCATCACAGCGTGCAGAACAGGTACTTACAGCTCGGTATTGAAGTAGGAGGTGACATCAGGATCAGGCACACCTGCTACAGCAAAATTACTGCTCCCAGTGTCAACCAGAATATTTAACTGCCGAAACAGAAGAAAGGAGAGGTGGTTTTCATATCCAACTAAACAAACAAACAAATCAATCATTAAAGTTTTTGTCTTAACTACCTCCAGTTGTAAAATTACGATGAAAGTTGCCCTGAAAAATAAACACAAAGCATCACTTCTGGGAAGGATATGCTGCTGCATCCCTGTCAGAGGAGGTGATCATGCTGAAGTGCTTTAAAAGAAGTCATGTTCCTGGAAGGGGCAAAACCTGCCCAGCTCGTATTTGCACAGTGGATGAATTCATGACCACCTGAAATTTCTTTCTGGCCCAACCCAGGTGCCTCAGCAACACAGCTCGCCCAGGACAGAGGTAGAATTGTGTACTGTTTGAACTGCTGTTTGCCTTAGAGCTTATGAGGTTTATACATAGGGGCTGAGCACAAGCCTGAGCAGAAATAAGCAGAAACATGACACTGCCTCGCGGCTCGGAGGGCACAGGATTCGTTGCCCCATTCGTCCCAAGAAGCAGCAACCCACCACAGCTTTCTCTGCCTTTAAATAGGAGGATGGCAGATTTACAAACACTGTGGATGGATTGAAAGGTGGCCCAAGAGTGGACCACTAGATCAGTTAATTGGGAGGATATTTTAGGCCAAAATTTGCCTAGCAAAACCACAGGGACAAAACAAGATGCCTCCTCTCCCCATTTGGCTCACGTTAGCAGGTTGGTTCACCACAGCTGTGTGGCAGCTTGCGCTAGCACAAATCAGAAGGCAACAGCATGGGACCCAGCAGCTGGATGCAGGATCACCTCTTTCAGCAAGACCTCAAAACCACGTGTGTCATTAAATGATAAATTATGTCAGTCAGAGGCTGTACTACTACCAAAAGGGGTCACACTTTTTCCCTGCTCTTAGCTGGGTGGGTCTGATGGCTTCTTGGTATAAGCACTAGCACCTGTGGGGATGTGTTGCAAATCAGGTCAGGGTCCTCATCCAGTTACCGAAAAAGAATTAGCCATCCTCCACATCAGACAGCTACTTGACAAGAGATGGTACGGCAGACACCAGAAAAGGGCGATTGCCTCTTTTGGTGACAGTGTGGTATCAAATTTGCCCTAAAATGATTGTGAAGTTATGCCCTAGGCAATAGGAGACACCTGCTCCCCAGAAAAATATTAAAAATATTAAGGTTCCTGTAGGAGGTAGTCATCGGGACCAGGCTGCCCGTGGTTTGACTGCAGCTTGAACCAGTCACTTTGGTTGTCCTTAAGATGTGAGGTAACTAGAGATCTAGTGCTTAAAGTGCATGAGGGAAGGGTATGAGAGAATGGTAAGGGAAACAAGCTTAGTGTTGACAAAGGAAGTGGAGATAAGTCTGAGCTAAGAAAGGAAAGACAAAGGGGGATAAAGAATTTGGAGAAGATATGCTGAATCCTTCTTTTACAGGTTTAGGAGTGAACACAGACAAAAAAGCATGAGTCAACGTCCAGAAACACATTTGGTTTGCACATGGAGGGGCAGGGAAGAGACGTTTGCCCCTGTTTTACCCAGTTAATTTAGTATGGGACTGAGGACCTCTGAAATTTAAACATGAACACAACACCAACTAGTGAACAGTAGGACTGTCTTTTGAATTGCACACACACTGTTATTGGTATTCCCAGTCCTAGTCATGAAAAAAAATGTAAGACCAGCAGGAAACAAACTCACACTCTTAGTCAAGTTATTTACCTGCCTCTCTGCATTCGAGATTTTAGATTAAGTAGAGACAATATATTAAAATTTATTTTGCAAGCACATGAGCTAGAGACAGACGTTTGCAAACAAAAGGACAGCTACAAGTTCATCTGATTCCAGGAGCTGAGGCTTTAAAAGTAAATAGGAAACTCTTGAGGCATGTCTTGCAAGAAAATCCAAATTGTGCTACACAGTTTGTACCAGCGATATCAAAAGCCCAACATTTTGTCAACTCACCTCACAAAGTCAGAACTATGCATTCTGCCTTCCCCTCCCCCCTCCCCCCCCCAATAAAAATCATATTAAAAATAAATAACAAAGAGCAGCTACAATGCGTGCATCTAACAGGACTAACAAAAGTTGCCTCAAAGGGGTGCTACAGGGCTTAAATTAATTAGCCTTTCTGAGGCAGCCTGTGATCCGTGAGTAATCGGCACTACACATCAGCTGCATAAATGCATGTAGGTGTTGCCCTACCTTCAGTAATATGCACGGCACCGTACACGGAGGAGGACTCGGGAAAAAAAAACCAACCCAACCCGACACAAAATAACCCAAACAAAACCCCAATCACTAAATATGACATATATGAAAGATATTTTACCCCCCCCCCCCACCTTAAATACAATGTTATCATCGCAGAATTCACAAATCACTAAGAAAAGGGCAAATTTACTACCCACAGCACAGAGCAAATCAACATTTCCAAAAGAAAATAGATATCGCCCACAAACAAAAAAAAAGAAAATACAAAGCCAGCTAAGCATGCAAGTGCCAGCCCACTCGGACACAGCAGCATTCACATGACAGATCACTATTGAGGCTGACATTCTCCATCCCCATGTTTGTGCATAATGAGATGCAGGCGGCCAGGGCAGACACTGATTTATTGTAGTCCTCACAATAGCGCCAGTGATCAGCAGCTCATTTTGGGGTGGGTATAAGTTACTGAGTTCTCCTTCTCTTCTGGCTACCCTTTTTATCTGAATTTTCTGTAGTGCCTTCACATCTCATTAAGAACCACTCTCATGTTGTCACTGCTGGAGCCTACTTTATTCCCTACTGCCTGCTGCCGGTTTAATGGTGCTGCTGGGGGAGCTTCAGGCAAGCTCTGGTGAGTCACAGGGTGGCAACCAAAGGAGTTATGGCCTGCCCTACCCCATGTCCAGAGGTCAGCCCTGCCCTCTCCCAAAAGATGAAGCCAAACACACCATGCGCTCAACTCCTCAGCCACTGTGTTTCAGCATCCAGCTTACAAAATCAACGGCACCTTAACCTGACTCACTGAACTATGTGCTATGACAGCTGGAGGGCGGTCACACCTCTCTGCACCTTCACCTTTCCACCACAGGGATGGAAGGCCCTGACGGGGAGGCAGAGCCAACAGCAGTGGTAGCATCCTCTCCAGCTGCCTCCTCACAAAGCCCCAGAGAAGGTGAATCAGAGCTCTTTGGGCAGGCGGAGCAGGTTCCTTTGGGTTCTTAAAGCCACCTCGAGTGAATTGCTTCCTGTCACCGACAGCTGATTATTTCGTGATTAGCCTGTGTTGTCAGAGATTGTCAAATGAAGTCAGATTTTGCGAAAGCCAGGGTCGGAAGGACACGTCCAAATGAGGCTATGAAAGAAAAGCTGCCCAAGGCCTGCTGACTGATCATGTGCCCAGCAGTAAAACAATGAAAGACTAGAATCATAGAATCCGTTGGGTTGGAAGGGACCATTAAAGGCCATCTAGTCCAACCCCCCTGCAGTAAGCAGGGACACCTGACTAGGTAAGGCTGTTCAGAGCTTCATCAAGCCTGACCTTGCATGTCTCCAGGGATGGGGCCTCCACCACCTCTCTGGGCAACGTGTGCCAGTGTCGCACCACCATCATGGTGAAGAACTTCTTCCTAACACATAATCTAAACCTACCCTGCTCTAGTTTAAAAGCACTGCCCCTTGTCCGGCCGCTACATGCCCTTACAAACAGTCCTTTCCCAGCTTTCCTGTACTTTCCATTCACTTCTGAAGGTACAGAAGGAAAGACTTGGGCTTTTTTAGACAGTGATTTTTCCAAGTTCATTTTCAGCCCTATAGAGCAGAAAGCAGACAGCAAATGCAAAAGGCTGTTTTTTGGTGTGTGTGTCCCTGAAGGTCACCTTTACCACAGCTGTGGGACATAAATTCTGCACCTAGTATTCTATCTAGAGATTATTTTACTGGATACATTCCCTATAGGGAAATAGTGTTATTATTAATAAAATGTTCATAAAGATTCCTATTGGCAGAGCAAGCAAGATAGTAACATCCACCTCTACCATGAAAAACTTATAGATAGGATGTCAACTTTCCTCTGTGTGTCATTAAGTTGTGCTTATAAAAAGAAACAAATCCAAACCTGTTTACTGAAAGTCATGAACATTAAAAGCAGGAGCCTCCTCAGGCCATGCATTTTATAAATTTTCTGCTGTGAAGGGGGAGAGACACTGAAGAACCCAGTTGTAATGATTTTTTCAACTGGAAGTCAAAGCCCATTGTCAATACTTCAAGGTCCCTCAAACTTTCCAGTGCTCAATCTAGCGCCAACAATAAAAGGCACTTACTGTTTGCTATCCTCCTTCAATAATTTAACTTACCACTATATGTCTTTCATATTTTTAAGCCTTCCATTGGTGAATATTGGTGCATTTTGGTATCAGGGGAAAAAAAAAATTGCCTATTGATCTGTCATCTTTTTTCATTCAGTGAAGCTTCATCTGCCTGTGGTTCCGGCACCTGCCCTATTTATTACAGCAAGTGGCGTCAATACGACGTCATCAACACTATGCATTATCTATGCCTCATTTAACTGCCTGGTGAATGGTGATTTGCAGTTACCCCACCACACATTCAGAAAGTGACCTCCTTCACATTTTCAAGAGAAAGTAATAAAACGTGGCAGTCGTTCAATTTTTGTTGCGTGGAGGGTACTAGTATCCTTTAGCAGGGACAGACACTGATTGCCTCTACACTTACGTCCTGCTCAGACTTCCTGTGAGTTTCTCTTCCCTGATTTCATTTGAGGTTGGGATTTTGGGTAACTTTCAGAAAAAAAACCCCACAAAACAAATCCCCCCAGGCTACAAACGCAGAATGCATTTCTTTGAAGCAGCTCTCTGCATGATTTAGCATACACAGCCTTTTCCAGGTGCGGAATCCTAGGGCTTGCATGCAACCCTGTCGCGCTGTTGCTTTTGATGCGATTCCCTGGGTATCACTGAGCTAGTGATAATCTCCATCCCCATTAAAAGACTGGCACATGGAAAAATCCACTCTAGTTTTTCTCTCAGGTTACCAGGTCTGATCCTTTTAGGTCAAGCAATAAAGTTTGACCACTGGACAGAAGCAACTAGACTGCAAAAACATATCTGGCTTTTCACCCTGCTTCACCCGAAGCATGGAGCAGGGGAAGGAATAAGATTTGCACAGATAGAGACATAAATATAATAATCAGTCTATCTCACTCAGCCTACATTTACTTACACTTACTCTGGGAGATTCAGTCAAAGTCTTAATGATAGGCAACTGATAGTTTCCACTGCTCAAGTCAGCAGACCAAAGAAGTTGGCTCTGTAGGAGCTGATGAAAATGTAAGTGATTATGCCTTCACTGAGATTTTAACTTGACCCAAGGGTGCCCCTTTCCTTTCCCATCTCTCCTGTCCCCAGTTAAGACAGGGACCATTCCCCGCTAGTAACATTCATATGCCGTTCAAAAATCCTGTCCCTCTGTGCTTTCATCATTTCTCCCACGCACACACTTAAAATAGGGCTTATAGTCCTACTCTGCTTGATGGAGTATGCCACACAGTGAACTATCACAAAGTAAAAATGTGGGTTTGTCCACGTGTAGGGACTATAAATAGGAAGCATCCCATTCTAGGCTTGTGAGCTGTTACCACACATCACAATGTAGTGGCTTAGTAGAGGTGCACCTCATCTAACAACCCTTGAGCCTGCAACATCTCTTAATTCCCTGGTTCTTATTTTGTCCCACAGGTAAGAAACCTGACAAAATCATTTGCTAGACAGTGCTTAAAAAAAAAAAAAGGTGCAAAGTGGTACATTTCTTGTTAGGGATTAGCAGCTAGAAATCATTTGGGTAATAGCTCTTCTTTTTCAAGCTGGTTAATAGATAGGAAAATTAGTTGCCAATTTAAATACTGCCTCATTTAACACAACGATTTCTAATTACATTATCAGCCCATCTGGCAAGAATTGCTTACAACCATCACTCGAAACAGAAAACACACTAGCAACTGTGTTTGCCCACAGTTATTACGTGTTATTATTGGCACAGACTGTCAGTCAGGTTATTTCAGCAATTTGTTTCCACAAATTAATAATCTTGCAATATACAGAGGTTTTTTTAAGCACAGAGATACTGTACACTTTTTTTATGTTTTACTTGAAATTAGCATTTACAGCCCACCTTCTAATAAACAAATTCAGAAGGCTAGGTTTTCATATAGATTCTTCATCTATTCCTCTTAAGATACAGAAATAAAACCTAATTAAAAGGTGAGTTGGAGGAATCTGTGGAGGTGTTTCTAGATCTACAGGCTCACAAGGTTAGACGTAAGCTGAAAAAGCCTCCACAATAACACATTTCTGCTTGCAGAACAATCTGTATTTTGCTGAACAGGTGAGAAAAACTAAAAAGGTTAAGACTGTCAATACGTACAGCAGACGGGCAACACTGTGCCTGAACTCTGGGGCAGCCATGGGACTCTCCCATTTTTCGTTGCTGCTGAAGCAGCCCAGTCCTCATCGCTCTGTAGCACTTTCACAGAACGGCTGAGGTTGGAAAGAACCTCTGGAGGTCATCTGGTCCAACCCCTTTGCTCAAACAGGGCCACTACAGCCATACCCAGAGGCTTCTGAATATCTCCAAGGACGGAGACTCTACAAACATCCTGGGTAACCTGTGCCACCCTCCCAATAAAAAAGGGACTCCATATGTTTCATTTTGTACCCTCTCTGCAGTCTCCTTTCAGGTGTTTACATACATTGATGAGATTTCACCCTCCTCTCACCCAGACTTCTTCACTCTGAGCAGTCCCAGCTCCCTCAGGCCTTCCTCATGTGAGAGATGTTCTAGTCCCTTAAATGTCTTCATTAGCCTTTGCTGGACTCTCTCCAGTATGTCCAAAAGTCTCTTATACTGGGGACCCCAAAGCTGGATGTGGCATACCAGCTGTGGCCTCACCACTGCCAAATGGAAGACTTTAGAAAAACAAACTCAGCTTTTCGACTGGCTACTGCATGGCCACTGGTGAGACAGAGAAACACTCCACCCAGAGCAAAATGATTCTCTGCAGCTTGGACAGTATCCTGCTTCACAGAGGAGGAGAAGGAGGAGGAGGAAGAAGAAAAGAAGGAGGAGGAAGGGGGCAAGCCCATATGTTACACTGAAGGCAGGAGAAGTGTTTTCTGTGCTGCCCTGAGGGAGGTCACGTCCCCTGAGAAAACAGGCCTATCTGCCACTACCTCCAAAATAAAAAATTCCTTCCATAGTTGTAAGAAAGGTTTAACCACGCAGCCAAGATAAGAGAGGCGTTGTGAGAAAGAAAAATGGAGAGGAGATTAATGATTTTCTAATGTCGTTTGTTCAGCAGGTGGTGCCCACATTTCGCTGCAACGTCACACCAGGGACGCAGAAGAAGGTGATTTATTGCAGCATGAAAACTTGGTAAAACCAGGAGGCAAAGTGTATCACCAAAGATAATTCCTGCTTTTGTAATGGCAGAAGTTTGTCACAGCAGGTTGTGGAATAAGCAGGAGAAGTAGCAGCACATGGAGGCTTTGCAAGGCAGCAGCAGACTAAGCCCATCAGAGTATGTTTGGCATTTGCCATCATTCTCCTCTCCCACCACATTTGGGACCTAGGATCTGACTCCACATCCATATTACCTTTACACTGACTCTCTCCCCCAGCCACCTAAATCACCCAGCTATCTCTAGACACTCACCCCTGCACTAAGCCCAGCAGAAGACCAAGAGTCTTTTGCCCCCAATCTTTTCATGATCTGCACTGCTAGACTGGGAAGAATCCTTCCTTCCACCCTCCCTCCCTCTCTCTGAAAAGCAATAATCTCTTTCTTTGCTGGAAGATTACAAAGCACTATCTGGATTAGCCAATCTATTGGTCCTTAAGAGCACTGTGTGCTTCCGTGGGTGAGATTTGTATTAAAACCACAAATGCTAAAATGACTGATTGCTCTGAAGTATAAACTTGCTAAACTAAATTGTGAGTTGAAATATGAGCATCTGACTTGGGGACTGATGAATAGTCATTTTGAAGAGAAATATTACAGGAAGTGCTTTATATATATTATCATTTTGACAATAAGGGAAGGCTATTATGGTTTAAAGACAAAAAAACCAGTCAGCCAATCAATCCTGGTAACAAAACAAAATATCTCTTCTTCATTTCTGCACTCTCCTTTCAGCCAATGCATTTGGTTCCCTAAACATTAGCATTCTCTCTGCACATGCTGTCTCATGTGGTATCTTATTTTTCAGGCTGAAATTTATTTGCTGTGTCCAGATTTATCATACAACACATCCATCCTATTCATGCTATATGAACATGCTTTGCTGTTGAACATGAGCTATTACTTGCTTATCTTAGAGCTGTGTGAATCGTAGCAATTTTGTCTCATCGCCTTTTCAGAAAAGATTAACCTTTTTTTCCCCCCCTCTTCTTCCCTCTCCCACCCCCCCAGACAGAAGTCCCTCTGCCATATCACACCCTACAGCTGACGAAAGACTAGGTGAGCGAAGCAACCCCCTGGCTCATGTAATCCAGCTCTAGCTGGTTAAGGAAAATCAGGACTAGCTAGAGAGAGTTCAGTACCTATAATCCAAAGGCGTAGAAAAACCTCACCCAACCACTGAAAGGCTTGAAGAGGTTAGAGAAGATTTAGGAGAACTCTTGACCATCTTTTAACAGATGTATGGTTGCCGCAGAGACCCCTTGGGAGCTGCACCTTCCAGAGATAAGGGACTGTACATGAGCCAACCAGTATCTTCCCCAGCCTTTCCCAGTGCAGCCAGCACACTAACATCAAGGGGCCTGTTCATTCTTACTAGCAGTAAGGCACCCAAGTGCTTATAAATTTGAGTGAGGGAAAAAATCTCTATATTTTCTATATTTATACTAAACACGTTCTTGAATTGAAAGATTAATGAGCGCTTAGATAAATGGAAGATTAAACCCCTCCGACACACCCTGAAATTCAGGAATAAAATGCAGGAGACATCAGCTATTTGCACTTAAGTACACACAGAGCTCTTGTTAAATCTGAAAACGTGTTTCCACCTGTTAGTAGGTGTATATGAATTAAATTCATCAGTTTTCTGTTAATTACAGTACAGCACTGATGAGACAGGGAGACTGTAAGCTGAATGCCTCTGGGACCAACTCTCATGCCTAACTGCAAGTCTCACGAGGAATCCCAGTGCCCACGCAGCCTTGGTTTAAAGATGGGCTACATCCAGTATCTGTGCCACACCTAAATTAGTAAGTACCTCATCCAGAACTCACTCCTCCCTCCCCAGAGAACGGGGTGGCCAAAGGAGAAGGAGACACAGCTATTCATTCAATAACTCAACAGCTAAAAAGACACTGAAGAGATGCCTGAGGTCTGTCTCTACCACCAGCCCGACTCCTGGAGATACACTTGTGAATGACATTTCTAATTTCATGGTCACCTTTTCAACCCAAACCTCTTTCTCACTTTCAAACCACATAGCATAGACACCACAGAGCAGACCTGCTGGGCACTGCTCAGCAGCAGTCTGAACTCCTTGGAGTAATGACCAACCATAGCAGATGGCTAACCAGTCCATGAGTGCTGCAGCAGGACCAGAGTAGAGGGACAGCTTCTAATTCCACAGTAAATAGGAGGGTGATGGAGGTGGGTGAAGAGCTGCACGACTGTATTTCACAATACAGAGGCACAGACACTGTGGAGTAGCGAAGAAGGGTTTCACTGTCCCCAGGCAGCTCCCTCAACAAGCCTCTACGCACTTGCACCCTTGCACTTAACCACAGCCTGTCTTGCTTCATTCCTGAAGAAAACCACCGTAGGGATATTTCAGCTGACCTGAAACTAGACTTTGTTTGGAAAAAAAAAAAAAAAAAGAGATAAATACCTCACTGGAAAACAACAAACCATCCACTTCGAGTATATTAGGTTAAATATCTGCTGTCTCTTCTGTTTTTCAGTTCTACTTAGGGCACGATACTTCTAAAAAACGTAAGTCTTATGTTAAACAACTTTAGAGGTTTGGTTTTTTAAGGGTGAAAAAAAAAAAAAGAGACAGGGACTCATCATGCTAATAACATCACCTTTCCAAATACAGTATCGAAGGAGGACTTTTTGTCTTTTTTTTTTTTTTAAAGGAAATGAAATCAGTAAGCCTACATTAATGTATTATATCCAGTGAATGATTACAGTTCGAAGCTGCATACATTTCAGAATTTCAATTTTCTGAGGCTTTTGCTCTCCAAAATTAGCTTCCAATTTATTTTGTCAGGTCACCCTTTTCTTTACCTCTATTGTTCATTAGACTCAGAGAAACTGCTGTCTGAATAAAAAGGCATTTTTAGTGCTTCTCTACCTAGCTTCAGAAGTCCTACACTGTATACAAAAAAAAAAAAAAAGTTTGTTTTGAAACTAAAGCAACAACCCTCCAGCCACAGTATCTGTAAGACTGAAATGGTTTTACATGTTTTCACAGAGCCAAACTATACTAAGTAAACTCAAGGCTTGAACTGACTAATCTTTAAACCTTCTTCGTGTCATGCAAGCTTCTACCCCATGACTCACTGCCCATGTTTACTGTGCCACTTGAAAATAACAGAACTAATCAAGGGCCATGTTTCATACTTAAACATAGTTTATGAGGCCCATTCATCCAAACTCATGGGACTCTGGACAACCTGGTCTAGCAGAGAGCGTCCCTACCCATGGCAGGGGGGTTGGAACTCGATGGCCTTCAAGATCCCTTCTAACCCCAACCATTCAATGACTCTTAACACTCTTGAGTGCAGCCTAGGATGTACCTCTAACCTCACCAATGCTGCTACTTAAAAAAAAAAATCTCCTTTTGTCAAAGACACCACAGTACCCTTGCCCTTCAGTAGCAGGCAGCAGCCTCTCAGGAGAGATTCAGTGCTGCTCCTGTATTTCTACCTCCATTAAAAGGTCTCTTCCTCACACCAAATATCTGAAATATCTCAAATTTAAATAAACCCCTGGATTTCAAATTGCACTCAAGATGTGAAACCAAGTGCCAAAGCTGCTCCTGTAATATTTAAGAAGCTCTTGAAGGCAGTGATTAACTTTGAAAAGGGCTGTATTTTGGAGACAGGTAGGAAGAAAAAGGAGCTTGCAGGACAGCAGTGTGAAAAAAAAAAACCCAGTAGTTTGAGAAGGCTGCATGCTGGGTCAGATCTTTTCCTTCTCCTTTCTCCCCCTTCTACTCACTCTCATAGCGACATGATTCTTTTCAGGTTTTTTCCCCTCCTCTGTCAAGATGTTAGTTTTGGAGACGGGTGTTTGTTAGCAAAGGTTTTTCAAAGCCTGGAGAGCTGCAAGGAGGAGAGGTGAAGGCAGGACACGCCTGACACATCAGGTCTATCCAATCTCCCCAGAACCGGCTGTTCCCAGCAGCGCTGCTGTACCCACACAGTGGGGCCGCTCATTAGAATGTCCTTCTCTGTCTAGCTGCACTTGCTGCCTGCTTCCAGGAAGGGCTTGCTCATGTTTTTTCAGTGCTTTTCTTCAAGAAGGCAACTGAATGCTTCTATGGTATTTTCCAGCTGTTCCCCTAAACGCTGTAACAAAACGAAAATGAATATGCATAATTTTTCTTGGGTTTTCCTATCCATACACTGCAATGGTGAAGTGACCAACCTTCCCAAAACATGAAAGCAAACAGACATGATTACATGAGAACTCCCACCTTGCTGCTTAAGTCAAGTACATAGCTGTGAAAACAGCATCTCCCTCCTGGAGGCCAGGAACCTTAATGACAATCCCAAATTCACACCCTGGGATCCCTGGATTGGCCAGACTGTTGGATGTGGAGCAATAAATAAATTAGCACACACCTTGGAAAACCAGCTATGAACTCCCTGTACTTCAAGGCATGACCTCTGCTATAAAAATGCCACAACTCGTTCTTCAGGACTGGACTTGCAGCGCAGCCAGGTTTTGCTTAATAGATGAGAACTGCTACAGTATTTCATGTCATCAAACCGGGATGTTTCAGCCTGGGGAGTTGAAAAGACTGATCCCATCTTCTAATTCCCTTGAACTACCTCTTCCCACCAGCCACAGCAGTTCCCACCTCCTTTCCACCATTTCTGCCCAGAAACATCCACCATCACATGTTGTCATGCAGCTACCGGTATGCTCCTGTATGGTTGGCAAATGAACACGACTGGATCTGCTGCTGCAGGCAAGGGGAGGGAGGCAGGGAAGAGATCAGGGGAAAAAAAACAACAACCCCACCACAAAACCTAACAAGTTCACCTATATTAAACACAAGCCACAGGAATTTGGTTGCTCTGATCATATCTCCCCTGCTTGAGAAGCTGTGCCACGTCTCTAGGGAAAGGGGTAGGGTCAGGCAGCTGCTCGCTGGTCCATGCTGTGTTAAAACGGCTGCAGGAATGTATGCAGGTGGCCCCAGGTCTCAGAGCACAAACAAAGTGATGCAACTCCTGTGTTTTTATTTCCCTGGTAATTAATAAAGGGAATACAACAGACAGAAGTCTTTTGCTCCCCATTCCTCCTGACCTATTTAGGATATTACCTAAGCACAGAGTTTGATTGCCATCACGGGTATTTCTCGGCATTATACAGGGGAGTTCAAAGGCACGCACACACAGAAAGCAGCATTTAACTCCATAATACAAGGCTATTTGATGGGGGGGAGCGCAAAAAAACCCAAAACATGCCCAAAGCTGTTAAGCAATGTCACAATAATGTGTTTGAATTATTAAAAATAACAACAATGTTTGTCATTCATATTTATTCTAACATTTTAACTTAAAAATTTAGCAGGGCAATTTCTTACTTCTCAAGTGAAATAAGATATGATTTTTAATTTTTTTTTTTTAAAGCAACAGTATTCCTCCCCCTGCTATCAAACTCATTTATTTCTCTCTCTCCTTCTCAAACATGCACACTTTACTCTTTACCCTGGCTAATACTGTAGAGGCAGCAGCTCTGGGAAATGAACTAGCTCTGCCTGTGGCTCATACATCATTACAATTGTTAACCAAGTTCCACTATAAAAATCTTTATTACACAGGAGAATACAGAGGCATGCAGGAACATAGGTTTATTTCCAGATACCAGGTTGAGTTTGTAGGGCAGGAACTTAAAAGACTTTTTTTATGCTCTCAGGTTGACGAAGTCTGCTACCACGCGCTGCACCATCACACAGAGGACCGCTTTCCCACTACCCATTCCTCCAAACATCAACCTGTATGCAGGAGCAAGACACTTTCTACTTTGGCCAGGGGTTACAATCTACCATGTGAAGATGGTACCTCTGCTCCTACAACAGCCCAGGGCTCTAATGTTTTCCACACTAGAAGGAAGGCAGCGACTGCAGACAGGTTGCGGCCTACACGCCAGATCTGGTGGTGCTCAGGCCACTGGAATCGCGGAAGTTCACCCATCGGTGAAGGCAAATGTCACGCATGCCTGCTGTGGAGAAAGCTTCCAAACCTGAATGCGAACACACAGATAGCATCACCCGTATTCGGCCACTTGCCAAGGAAAGGTGAACCCGAAAGCTCAGTAGAGCGCAAGTGGAAGTTAACTTTAGCTGAGACATGTAACACATGCCAGCATTCATGACTACAGCTGCTGAGAAACATTCTGAACCTTTTTTTTTTCTTCCCCTTCCCATACATTATTTATTTTGGCAGTCCAAATGCAAAAATCTGGCATGTTGGATCACGCGAAATGTTTGTGTTATTCCCTGAAGGACTCTGCATCCCTGAAGTAATGAGAAGATTATTCTGCAACAGATAAACTGAAGCACTGTGACTGCCTCAGATGTTATCTTGCTACAGCACTTCTCAGACTTTTTGAAAGTATGACCACCTTTGGACTCATCTGTCTTATTTGCAACCGCAGAGTCACCAAGAAGAAAAAGGAATGTATTAAATAAAAATCTCTTTAGTCACAGAAAAGCAACAGTAGGACTGATGAATCATTTTCTGCCATGCCTCACATTTCACTCTTACCCATAGCAGATATCTAGTAGACAGCGCAGTGGATGAAAGTGCAGATCCTTCCAAACCACACTTAAGCAGCATGGCAATATTGCCCTGAAGACCCTTCAATCTGGTATAGTGTGCTCTGTCTTGAAAAGAAGCTACAACTGCTAATTTCATATGCCACAAACACTGTTAGTCAAAGTTTCTGTATCAACAGGTACCATAACGGAATTTTGAAAGCAAAGTTTCCAGATAGGCAGAAAGAAAGAAAAAAAAAATGAGTGGAAAAAACCTCCCTCAAGATTTCACAAATTCGCAATTTTGAAAATAGATCTGAAGCCTACAGTTGAAATAGACACCCTAGTACATTATTTTCTGTGCCAAAACTATTGCTGCCAATCTTCAAAATTTTCCTTTCTGCTGACCTGATGTATTGTTTTCATTCCCCAATACCACAGTAAAGTTTGCAAGGTGGGACATGCAGGACCCAACCTTCCATACGACAGCTCAGCAGGTGAGCCTTTGGTTCTTGTAGGAGCCCCAGATGGCTGGTGTTCTGTGGTACGAAGCTTCCCATGCTAGCAAAGTAAGAAATACAGTGAGCCTGGGATAGTGTGATTGGGGGGGGGGAAAAGAGGGGTGAGAAAATTCTCACATCTGTCTCTGCCTGAGCATAAGCTGCAACACCGCAGCAGTCTCCAGGGCACTCATCCACACGCCACTCTGGCAGGCAGATCCACAAATAAATATCAAGGAGTTATTTGAGAGACAGACGCCAAAAGGAGGCGATTACTTTTTCCCCCTGTCAAATGGCAGGAGCTGGCCTTTAATGCAGAAGGCTTACACTCCCTCCCTCAAGCAAAGGGGTGACTCTTGGGTTTTGGGTTGTCCTTTTTTTTGGTTTTTTCTTTCTTACTTTAAAAAAGCCAAACATGCCAATGGGCAAAGCTAGCCCTACCATTTGTGTCTTTAAGGAGGAGAAGCTTACCAAGTGTTACGGCAGCATTAATACCTTCCTTCTTTTAAAATAAAATGGGACTTTGAGACATGCATTTTCCCATAACACATGCAGTCTAGCTTAACAGCAGTTTTTGCTAGTAAGTAGGTACAAAAATAAACCAACCATAAAGCTAAATAAGATCAACTAATTTTAGTACTCACAAGCTGAGCAGAGAGGACAGAAATCTACAAGCAATTTAGTTTTCACAATTTCAAATTATTAGTAAGCAGTGGTAAGGGGAAAAAAGGATTGTAGAGTGCAGTTACTGTCTTAACAGAGTCTCTTCAAAAAAAGACTTAATTATGACACATTGCGATTAATCAAATAATTCTTTTTCCTTCCCATCTAACTTGTTTTCCTTAAATTCCCCCTCTGCTGTATCCCACAGGTTTCATCTGTACAAGGAGGACCCTTACAAAACCAAAAACATAGCTCCAGAATATGCCCCTCACCACCCTCCCCATAAAATAATCTTAGAAATAAAAAGGCAGCAAGAGCAGAAGTAGGAGAGACAGACAAAAGGAAGAATGAGGGAACTACAACTCTGCCGGAGGAGAGAACAGAGGGAAAGAAAAAGAGAAGTATTATTTTATCAACCTTTGGCAAAAGAGGGAACAAACACTGCCTCTGGCCTAAGGCTTTCTGAAGGCACAAGAGCTGACTTTGCTGCATGACCACCCTTGGACAAGCACAGCCAGAAGCAGCCCATCACACAGCCATGCTGGGAAGAAGCCTTCTAAAAGAACTGGGCATGTGGGCAGCAGCAGGTTCAGCAGTCAAAATTTCATCCCAAGAGGAGCAAGCTGACCAAGCTCTTCAGGTTCTCAGGCGGTTCAGGGCTGCTGCAGCCTCTGCTGTGCAGACAGCACATTGCTGCTGCCGTAACAAAACCAAAACACACAGTAGATGAGGACATGCTCAAGCTACCTCAGGTGCTGCTGGTGGTAACGGAGCTCGCTGCACGCTGCAGAGGCACCCGGAAAAGCATGGTAGATTACTAACGCGGGAATCCCCATTGTCACAATTAGACTGCGACCAACCCAAGTTAGCTGGTTTCTACTGGCTCAGTTCTTTAACACCACAATCCCATCACATGGGTGGCTGCAATACAGGCATCTGCAGAGAAAAGATGACAAGATATTGAACTAACATGTTATTTTAAAACTAAGGGAGTTCATGTGCAAAAAATTGCAAATAAAATCTATTTTAGGCCAGGGCTATTTCAAGTGCTTTGAAGGACACTGAACTAAGATATGAATTCATATCTAAAGCTCCCAACAGCATCCTGGTATCTGTAGAACATGTATGGCATTTGATTCGCTTGCAAAATCGGGGTGAAAAGCAGCAAGATATATACACCAGTCTCGTCCATGTTGGAAAAACCACTTCCTTTTTTTCTGAGACAGCTGCCTCCTTTACTTTGGAGAATCTCAAATCCTAATCTGGGCAGACATAGGAGCAACAAGCTCCTTCCTTTGCTTACACAAATTATGATTAAACCTGTATTTTACAGCCAGTGAGAAAAGGGAAAGAGCTGTGTCTGATTCCTACTGGAGATGCACACGTGCAACAGTGATGCCATTGTATCAGCCCCGCTATACTTGACAATGACCAGATAACATTTCAGGTCAGACTCGCTTCACCTACAGTAAGTGAGACATTTTCAGAGATAGTAAAATATGGAGGCAATGCAATAGCTAATGCATCCTCACTGACTCGAAGTCGTAATTGCCCTTCACAAAAGTAAAGGCCCTTGCAGGGTGTAGAAGTTTTAAATCTCTCCTGCCAGCCACTATCTCTAGAGCTTACTGCCCTCTGGTTAAAGGAAGGAGGGAGAGGAGAAAGGAAAAAAAAAAAAAGTCTCCTTCCTTAATAATCTCAAACATACAGGAATTCCTCATAGGCTTTCATTTGCCCATGGGTTTGTTTTAATCTTATTTCTACTCCAAATCTGAACTAATTTACTCCTTAATAACAGGCAAAATAGTTATTTGTTCTCCCTCTATTTCACTCTTTCCAAATTTAACTGATACCAGTTTTAGCAAACAAGGCTAAAGTAAGAAGTGTGAACCTGACACCAATTGCCACCACCACTGTTTCTCACAACAGATCTTCTGCCCTGACCCACCAGGATCCAAATGCACCGCAACCATCGGCAATGCCGGATGAGAAAGCTTCCACCATTTGACTTGGTGGGGCTCTAATCCAACTGACCCTAGGAGAGAAGCACATCCTGAGGAACAAATACGATGAGCCTCTTCCCTTCAGCATCACCCTGCACAGAGACACCACGGGCCACTGCGGCTCACTTAGCTCTGCCTTGCTGTGTTTTTAACTGTGCTATACTTAGGGCAACTGCATTGTAATTAATACTTGTGTTTTGCGTTATTTTTATAGCACAGGATCCACAAACCCCATGCAGGGACTTTTACGAGGGCTAATTTTGTGTGGAAGGAGGTGCCATAATGCTAATTTTTAAGTGCAGGCACCTTTCTGACAACCCAAACCTGGCATATTTGTTTGCTTTGTCTTTGGGCAAAAATACATTGCACCCCACCACACCACAGTACATCACTATATTAGTCCTGTCTCTTGTGACTTTCAGGTCCTTGTCCTTATTCAACAACAACCACCAAAATCTACCCAATTCATCATTTAACAACAAGAATACTTTGCATTTCAATAACACTTCCATTAGAGGGATCTGGAGGGGTTTTCACACTGCAACCTCAAAATGCTCAAGTATGCCACAGGACTCATCTTTGCTGTGGAAGGGTTGAGGATTCCTTTTTTTTTTTTTTTTTAAAGCCTTCATAAAGAGCTCAAAAATAAATACTAAAGACCCATGTAATTATTATTTTAAAAAAGAGAGAGACCAAGACTCAAGGTGGAACATGCCCTCTGGTATTTTAACCTGGATGGATCCCATTTTCAAAACTTCTTGTGTCTAGAAAGGCAGTAAACTCCCTTTCATCAAAATTAAGAAAGCAGAGCTTAGCTTCCCAGGGAATAAGACAGCTCCGGAAATCAGGCCCTTATCACCTAATATAGCAAGACTAGTGAAGCGATGAAATTACAAGAGCAGTCCAATCTTTCCTCACAATCTTCATTCCTTCCAGCACTCAGTAATAAGAGCTATCAAAAATTAAGGAAGAATGGCTGCACGTTCACAAGTTGCTAACATGCGTGTTCATCACCTTCAAAACACCAAGCTATAAATTTTAAGAGACCGTAACATAGTCGAGGTGTGTAATATATATCATTCTACCTCCTTTCCTTTAATAGCTGGGAGGAATGGAAGGAAAGGGAGCCTTCCATCCCAGCTACTGGGAACTGGCAGTTTGTGTTTCATGGTGAAGGCCCTCAGACCCAACATTCACACTGACCTTAAAACTTCAAGTTTACAGGACAGGTTTTCATTTGCCCCCTGCACAGAACAAGCTGCCCTCAGGACAAACAATAGACACAACCTCTTCATGCACAGAATGGAAAATTGAGGCTGAAATATCAAAGGGAGCTGTAGCATTCAGAGCACAAGTCAGATCCTACTGTGGTTTCGATACACGCTAATCAGACCACAGCTATGTGACTCAGAGCTCTCAGGGGGCACGTGCCCAGCCTCTCTTCACAATGAAGTTGTGGGAGTAACATTTACCTGGTGTCAATACAAACCCAATTTGGAGATGCAAGACTACCACTACCTCATACAATGAAGACTAGTACGAGAGGCAAGATGAGACAACAGCATTTTATTTGCTAACATTTCATGCAGTCCAGATGGACTTGAAGAAAACTGTGAAGAACATGGGGTGCTTTACAAGTTTGACTATTCTGTTGGTCAGAGGCTCGTAAGAGAGACAAAATTAATATGAAGAGAACTGCGGTGAAGATAGTGGAAAAACCCCTAAATGATCTTTGATTCAATTCCCCTCTGTGCTTATGATCTCAGTGCAGGCAAAACTAGAAAAGACAGAGCAGTGGAATTCCATCAGATTATTTAAAGAAATATGAAATAATAACAGCACACACAATTCATATTGTGATTCTAGCATCTCTTACTCAAACTGGGAATTGGAAGAAGTGCATCTGTACAGACAGGTGTAAAGCACATAATCCGTCTGAAGTAGGACACATAAGTACATCCATGAAATAAGAGACAAATGTATCACACTCTTGAACACAATAGACCTTCTTTTTGGGCCTTTCACACAATACTCCAGTAGACCTGCATGTGAATGCATGAGAATTAATGGGGGTAAGGACAGCTGACACTGACCTGGTAGCTCGTCTGGAGATCTGATACGATGAGGAAGGATACTGTACTCCAAAACTGGAAATGATCAGAAACACTTTGGCTGCAAACACTTTGCAAAACTAGATTGACTGCACTGAAGTTTCCTCCCTTGAAAGTAAAATAAATTTGTCTTCACACAGCTGCTCTATTTTTATATCGCCAGAACAAGTATTTCAGAACTGCCATTGTGAAACTCAGCTCTGTGCTGTGTTTATCTGCTATATGACAAATCGGAGCTGGAACGAAAGCCAAACAGTGTGCCTTAAATGACCTGAAAATTATTTCATAGTAACTTCCTTCCAAGAACAAAAATTTAAAAAAGGAAAATTTCTAAAAATGCAGTTGAGCAGTAAAGCAAGCTCCGTAGTGCTGAAGTCTTCCACAAATGCTCATTCCCCATACTGGCACAGTAGCTTTCAACACTTAACGCACACACTTCCAAAGTTACCAGGCACCAACGCTACCGTAACTGTGACATCAAGTCTTGTACTCCTTCTCAAAACATGCAGTTTGCTCTTGGTCCATTACGGCCTTGTTTGCATTTACCCATCCCCTCTCTGACTGGAGCAGCACCTCTGCCATCCACCCCTCTGCTCTGACAGCACAAAAGCGAAGCTGTGCTGCTCTGAGGCTCTTCTTCATTGCCAGTATCCTTCTTCCTCCTTGGCAAAACCTCAGGGCAGTGCTACCCCCTGCATGGGCTCACCAGTGCTGGGAGAGGCCTGGGTGAGGAAGGGAGTTAGCCTGGAGGAAAGTCCCTGGCTGGAGGAGCATAAAGAGTAAAGGGAGGTGCCCATGCACCACTCTACACCACAGCTTCTAACATGAGGCAAGGTCAGGTTGGGAGGAATATTAAGATCAGTTTGAGAGACATCTCCCCTGTTGCACCTGATCATGGCCCACTCTAGCTCCAGCCACTACTTGCCCCAAGAGTTTAATGCGCTTGGCAGTATCAGTATACTCGCTTTTAGTATCGGCACTTGGAGGATCCAAGTAGCACTAGCCTGTAGCAGCTTTGCAGCTTTACACTATTCATTGCTAAGCAAAAAAACAGCTACATTTGTGATCTTTAAGTCTTCCAGTTTCAGGCAGGGAACAAGATAACAAATTCGTCTCTATCAAAAGTAAAGAATAAATTTTAACTGTACTCTACTGAGTCACTACACACTGAGATCTGATTTTGGAAACACAAGCAGATTCACAATCCTCCTTACAACCTCGGTGGGCCTACTCGTGAATAAAACTTCACATGTGCTAAACACCAGTGGTGGTCTTTTAAATAATTAACTTTGTGGGAACTCAAGAACTAGTTCAAAATAGTAAAAACTCTAGCAACCAGATTTGGAGCTTTTCTTTTTTTCAGACTAAAAAAATCACTGAGGCAAGTTTATCTGAAGCCTTACATCATACGCAGTGCAAGTAATACTAGCTGTTAAGCGTAAGTGAAGCCTCCAGGTGCACTGAGGGCAGCACATTCCTTCCTCTTAGACCTCCAGTCGCATTATCAAAAGCCTGTCATATTTCTCCTTCTCCATTTCTTCCAATTTCAGAATCCCCCTAGACATGCAAGAAGATTATATGCTTGATAGTCACTTTTTCTACCTGGTTTTTTTTTTCCTTTCCATTTAAGACGCGCTGGATTGGATTATTAGCCCAATCAAATCCACTACCTTGATTCTGGCAGAAACCAATACTGGATGCTCCCTGGAGTAATGAAACACACACAATGCCACACTAATAGAACCAGTCAAACATGCAGCACACAACAAGGAGGGAAAATTATTTCACGGCCTCCCGTGGCTATCGGGACACACCTTGATACATCAGACCTGGCTGGCTTTAAAAAAAAATACTTAAAAATCCACAAACCCTCCATTTATTGATCATAACACATCACCACCCTTTCTTGATACATGTTATTGATCCTACTGCCATACATTTCAATTTGAGTGACGATGTGACCAATCTTCCCACATCCAAGTTGCAATGAGAGAGCTCACAGAAGTCCAAAACTGTAAGGACAGCTGAACACTCCCTGTGGGCTAGGCAATCTGGCATTCATTGGCTTTTCATTTCAGAGAGGAGCTAAAGCAGAAGAATAAAGATTTTTGTGTACTCTGGGAACGCCAGGATCTCAACTCCCGGAGCAGACATGAAGTTCTGAGGGAAAGCCCCGCGGGCTCTCAGGAAATTAATCCCCACTCAGCTGACTAGTCATCCCCACAAGCAGCCCAGCACGGCTCCTCCTGGGATCTCATGACACAGATGAAAGAAACTACATTGCAAAAAAAAAAAAGAAAAAAAGAAAAAACCAACAAAAAAACCCGAACCAACTTAAGCAATGCCGGTGAAGGCAGATGGGGAAGACTTAAGGAAACATGGTCTATTTGGAAACAATATTAAAAACGCACACGCTCTTGGTGTTATTAGTGAACAGCGCATCAATTCCCGAAAGAGGAGGCAGGTTTTGCCTCGCCATCACTTAGTTCAGCAGGCAGATTTCGAGGGATTCTCCCGGGGACACCGGGAAGATCTATCAAGACACAGTGACAAGCGGCTTAAAAAAAATAAATAAATAAAAAAGCACCCCTGTGACTCTAAAACCACGGTCGCTTCGAGTTAAGAGAACGCCTCGCCTCAAAGTGCCGTGAGACAGCCTGAAGCCGGGGACCAGCTCCGCTGGATTCTGCGAGCAGCCAGCGGGCCGGGGCAGGGCTTCTCCCGGCGCAGACAGCGGCTGCCCTCCGCCGCTCCCCGCACGCCGCCGCCGGGGCTCCGAGGCGCGGGGAAAGGGGAGGGCGAGCAGGCGGGGACGCACCTCCCTCCCGGCCCGCGGAAACTCCCGGCTGCTGCTGCTGGGGCTGCCGGCGCTCCTCCCGCGCCGGGCACCGGCATCGTCTTTCGCGGTGTGTAGTGGGGGGGTGGGGGGAGAAGGGGGAGAAGGTGGGGGGCAGGGGGAGGCGCCAGCACTGAGGAGCAGCCGGAGAAAGTTGCGTTTGGGCTGGGGGCAGACTCCCGTCCACGGAGAAGTTGGCACCCACCTCCCCCCTCCGTCCACCCTCCCCCAAGCCCGCAGACCCCGGCCCTCTCCTACCGCCTGCGGCGGGGTCCCGATCAACATCTCCAGGTAGTAGCCGCGGCCGGAGTCCCCCTGCAGATTCTCCACCATGGCTAAAAAGTTGAGGGTGCCCCCGGGATCCGAGGCCAAGGCCAAGCCGTCCGCTTCACCGAGGTTATCCTGCTGCCGAGTGCCGCTCCCCGGCCGCAGCACCACCGGGGCGGGCGGCGACCCGCCGGAGGCGGCCGGGTGGGACACACGGAGCGGGAGGGAGAAGAATGCCCGGCAGAGCCCCGCGGTGCCAGCGAGGAGGAGCAGGAGGCCGGGAGCCGCCAGCGGCGTCCCCATCCCGGCAGCCGCACGGGAGCTGGGGGCCGCTTCCCAACTGCGAAGGCTCCGGCCGGAGGCAGCGGCCGCCTGGCTGCCAGACTGGAGCAGACGGGGGAGGGGGGGGAGGAGGGAGGAGGAGGAGGAGGAAGAAGGGAGCGGCTTCCCCACGCCCTGACTACATCTCCCCCTCCCCCGAACCGAGCTCCTCCTCACATTTTCCTCGTACGGCCCCTCAAGCAGCCGGAGCCCCGGCTGCCCGGGGGCCCTACGAGAAAGTTGCTCCGGCCCGGTGCTCGTGGGAGAAACTTCCCGGCTCGGCCCGGCCCAGCCCGTAGCCCCGCTAACGGAGCGTGGCGGCGCGGTGGGGAGAAAGTTTCTGAGAGCTTTAGAGAGAAAGCGTCGCGGGGGGGAGGGTGAGCAGGCATCCGCGCCGGGGGCGACTGGGGCTCCAGTTCCCTCCCGGCGCGGTGGCGGCTCGACCCTCACTGCCCGGGGCGGGGGAGGACACTAAGACACACACACACACACACACACGGGCTCCGGCAGCTTCTTTGGGGTACCGCTCGCCTCAGGACCCCGCGGGAGCGGAGGCGATGGCTGGGCAGGCGGTGGAGGATGAGGAGGAGGATGATAACAACGAGGAGGAGGTGGGGGCTGCGGGTGCGCCTCCCGCACGGGTGGCCGTGGCAGCGTGTGGCGGCGGCGCGGGTGGCAGCTGCCTCGGCAGCGCCTGGCGTGAGGAGCGAGTGTGTGCGTGTGCGTGCGGAAATTCATCTGCCGCACTAATAAGAGCGAGACGTGGAAGACGTCCGCTTGTTAGAAAGCCTGTGAGGCTTTAAATGTCTTCATCATGCACGGAATTAATAACAGCAGTCAAGTGTGGCCTTTTGAAGGATGGGAACGCTTAGGATGGAATTAGTCTGTACACCTCTGGAGTAATGACAGTGCCAGATAGATCATGAGATGGAGCAGACAGTCCAGAAGCCTTGAAAAATAACACTGGACAAGTCTAAGCAGAGTAATTTTCTGTTTGGTTGTTCCTGACCCTCACCCCCCCAATCCTCTGTAGTAGATAAAGTGAAAAATGTCCAGCTTAAGCCATGCATACTCTCAGGATCCCCTGACCAATTTGCAGTCCTAGGCAACCACCTGGTCTGTCCTTCTGAGTAAGTCCCCAAGCTGCATGGACTGAGATGCCTCCCTTGCCGTAGTAAACAGTGAGCGTTCCTTCCCTCCCTTCCTTGAGAGGGAAAAAATAATCTGAAAGATTTCCAGGTGTTTCACACTTACGGGGTAGACAGTGCTAGTTTACACCAGCAGGAAGGCTGGGCAGGCAATTTGCTGGGAGAACACTCGGGTGAGGCTGTTATTCGTAGCCATTGCCAGAGTTGCTTGCAGAGGATAATTCTGTATGAGAAATTGGAACCCACCTGCCCTCGCTGAAGGGGGAAAAAAAATTAAAAAGAGGTGTTTTCACTTTTTTCACTGACATTTTCAGTACTCCGGCTCTTTATCACTTAAAATCTGTAGCACTTGCCCTCCCTTGGTAGTTCCTCCCTTAGATCAGTTCAGCGCCTTTGGTGCAGTTCAGCTCCCTTCCTCTGCATCCACAGCAGGAGGTGGATGTGATCCCCGTCCCTGCTGCCCAGAGAGCTCCCTGCGCGCAGAAGGAAAAGGTCTGTAGCGCTCTTAACCTCGCTGTGCGCAGCCGGGGTGGTAGGAAGCCTGCAAGGGGCTTGGCCTGGCCTGGCTGAGGGCTCAGGTAGGGGGGACATAGATGAAGCTTGCACTCAGGAGGTTATTTTACTTGTGGGAAAGTACACATCTTCGTAAAAGGTAAAATTGTGCAAATTTCCCCAGCTGCAGGAAGCTTTGTATTTGCCTGACAAGTAGGGATGTGAATTGCTGCAGTCCTGGTATGTCTAGTCTCTCACCGGCTCTAGGCAGAACTGGGAAGCGCTGCTCCAGGCTGATGGCAGCTCAGCACCTGAGGGAGCGGCAGCGTGCCTCACTCGAAGGGGTTATCTCCAGGGTGCTACAGTAATGGCTTTTTCTAATGTGGTTGGGACAGTGACAGGCCTGTCTAGTCGGAGCTGAAGCTGAAGGGGAATTAAAATACTTAGGTTTCTTCATGGGTGAGCTGAAAAGTAGAGAAATGCCCTCACCCCTTTGAAAAAGGAAATGCGAAAGTAATCAGGAGTATAATTGAACACCCCCTCAGAGTGGTAGGGATGTATTTATAACAGTCAGCGGGTATATACATTTTGTTTTAATTCTTTTACAGTACAGTAAGTCTTCCCCCTTGCCACTGTTGCTAAGATACGTTACCATACTTCTGGATAAAGCAATCCCAGTCAAAAGTGTGTAGTTTCCGAGTATAGAAGATATAGCATAGCCTTCGAGTGTTCAAGAGCAAACTTGTCTTTTTTCACACTGTTTGTTAAAAGTTCTTCTTGGCCTGTTTCCCACAGACCTCGATAGGTCTTGCAGTAAATGTGTATTGGACAGCCGCCGCCTACGAAGCGGGATGTGCGTAACCTTTCTGTCCTCCCATCGCATCGTCACAGCAGGGCTGGCGTTCGTGCAACAGCGTGTTGTGCGGTTTCTGCCTTGCCTCATCTGTTCCTTTATTTACCTACGCATCTGATAAGGCTCAGACTGTGCCATGTGCAGGTGAGTAGTCCCGATGCGTTTATAAACAGTGGCAGGAATGGGCATTAAGAGAGCAGTGTAAACAACTGCCTTTGAAAGAAGGCATTGTGAAGTCCTCCCAGAGAGCTGAACGGAACTATATCCAAAATGTTCCTCGGAGGGGAAATCATCTGTATGCAATGAGCGCCGCTGCAGACAATATGCACATTTATTTCTTTGTGTATCACATACAGAAAATAAATGACACGCTAGAAATAGACATGAGTTTAAGTGTCTGTACTCCTTGTTTTGTAGAATATTTGGAGAATCTTGTTTTCTGTAGTTTTAATATTCCAAAAATATATTCTTTGAATAAATAATTTTAAGAAAACCTTTACATATCAGCAGCCTCCGTGAGTAGGCCTTTTTTTAAAAAAAAAGATTCCCCGTTTATCCACAAATAAATCTGCAGGTGTGTCTTGACTTTGATCCAACTTTGCATTAATTTAACTTGATGGTATCGAGGTGCGTGAAACCTAGAGCCACTGTGAGTTAATATATGTCTCTGTAACATAACCTTCCACCAGTATTTGCAGGATACAGCACACCATAAAAATGCAACTGCTCTGTGTAGCGGACAAGGTAGATTAGCTAAGTCAGAAGGGCAGTGGTTGTACGGAGATGTTAAGTCAGGGCTGTTGGGAAAACAAGTAGGAATGGAGAAGGCGTCTGAAGGTACAGAGAAAGCACTGGTGCTGATCTGAGCAGAGGAGCTCTGTGTGGCTGAAAAGAGATCCTCTTCTTCCAAATGAGGAAGCTATTATGGGACTGCTCAGACCGAAGTGGTTCTCTGCTGTGCCTCTGAAGAAGTCAGGCTGACCTTGCTCCATTGTTATGCAATGATGAGGGAGGATGGACACAAAATAAAGACTTTTATTCTAAAATTGCTTTGTCTACTTTCTGTGTTCTTACTGTTAGCATAATCAATACTTCAGTTTTTAGAAGACTGATTGCTCTTTACCGCTGGTAGCAGAATGGCCCTGAAAGAAACCCAGCTGGACCTGCAGCATACAAACAGTTAATGCACCAAGTATGGTAGATCTAGGAGAAGGGAGATTTTGTTCTTCCAGGGCCTGACTGGGAAACATCTTCTTGTGGTCATCTCACAATCAGCTTTTTCATGTTTTGGGCCTGATCCTGTGAAATGTTGCTGGTAAATGACAGAACAGTGAACAGCCAAGCAGCAACAGAGACCACAAGATGTATCCCTGTTGCCTGTCTGCCAGGCAGTTATGTCTTCTAAGGCAACGAATGGACCAGCTGCCCTGTGGGATGAGATGTGCCACCTGGGAAAGCTATTCCAGTTGTACTGCTAGGGCTATAGTAACATCTCTTGTGCCAAAGTGAGGCATGGGCAGTTCTGGGGGTTGTTGAATCATATGCATTTCATACACAGCTCATCCAAAATGAATCTTGTGGCTGGAAAATACATGGGTGAGGATATAGGTGCAAATACTTAGCACCCTTTTCCTCTTTGCTGTGCGTAGAGTATCTCAGTAGGAGTGTCTTTTTTGATCACTGTCTGTGCAATGATGATACAGTTTAACATGTGAGATGCTGAAGGTACATATGTCTTCTGTCAAACTTCCATTAAAAAATAAGCAAAACATCATCCTTAGTTGGTGCTGAAGGCATGTTACTGAAGGCTCACTGGTGGAGCTGAAGGCATGTTACTGAAGGTTCAGTAGTGGAGCCTGGCTGAAATGATCTCAAAAGTCATCCCAAGGCTTTGTTTTGTGGTAGAGGCTGTCACCCAGTAGGGTACTGAGGGTCCTATTTTGCATCTTCTTTGGAGCAAGATTTCACAGGATGTGACCTTCTCTCCATTTGGAGCATGAAGCCCTTTTTCCTATAAAAATCTCTATGCTACAGAATGTTTTGTTTATCCTCTGGATCAAGTCCACATACACAACACCCTATCTTCTGTCCCACCTAATCTCCTTTTCTCTGATAAAGTGGTGTATCACCAATCAAAGGGAAGAGATGCAAAACCAGGTTGTTTTCTGCTTGTCCCAATACTAGAGCAGAGGGGCTGTTCAGAAGCCACCATCCCTCCTTTATGGAAAGGGGTAGGAGCAAAGCAAGGGGAGGCAGAAACACAGCGGAGAGTCCAGGTGGCTCAAAATAAGGCTCGCTCAGCCTCCATAGGCTCATAGGGCAGCGCAGAGCAGATGTCCAGAGTGGGGTCATGGGCATCCTGATGCTACAGTACTACCAATATGCTTGGTATTGTGTTTTTGTCTGGGTTTTTTTTATAACCTTTACTTGAATCTTGCTAGTGGTGGCCCTAAATTAAATCTTGCTGTCTGGGAGAGTGGCTGTTTGAGCTTCAGCCCCACATCTGAGGCAGCTTGCAGAATTCCTGGTGAACGTATTGGTCACTCATAGAAAAGCGTTATTTCTCCTCAGAAAGCTTTGCAGGCTTCCTCAACTCTACTCTCTAGCTGGCACCACGGAAGAAATAATTTGTGGGTTAGACAGCAAAATGATCTTATATCGACCTTCTGATTCCAGACCTTCCTACACCACCAACAGCAATGGTTATAAATTTATAAACTATGAAAAATTAAACATGCAGCGAACTATAACAGCACTTTAGAAACAACACATTGAGGGCTGGCACACACTGCTGAGATTACTCAGGTATTTTCATCAGCGTACGGGCCTGCAATCAGCTCGCCAGCACTGGCAGGCTATTAATTTATTGTTAATAGTAGGGGTAGAAGGATTTGCTTGTTAGTGAATGTTCAGGAAACTAGTCAGCTTGGTCAAGACTTTTCAGAAGGGCTTATACCTCCCTTATACATAGTTTACTGGAAAGTGGAGGACTGGGATAAAGAGTTCTCACAGAAGCCTGGCACTAGTTGCTTTTGGGGGGTTAAATGCATGGAATATCCTTTTGTTCCAGTCTGCCTGTGTGCCAGCCATATGTTCAATGAGGAGATTACAGGTGTGCTCCTGGCTGTGCCTGTAGGAGAACAGAGTTCTAAGGTGGTTTGGACACCCATTCCCTTCTGTCCTTTTCACTGCTGTCACAAGAACTGCTTGACTAGGTACACATTCCCTAAATATGTGGAAGCTAAAAGAGGAACTTGGTTGTGCTTCTGAGATGAAGGTCCCCAGAGTGAACTAAATATGTCCTAAACATCTGCAAAACTGGAAGATAAGGGCTTGCTTAAGCACTAACTTGGCAAACCGCATGATAACTGGGTGAAAGGTAAAGGTGGCAGGGGGAGACCAAGACCATTGACCCATAGATCACCGATTCAAGAAACCCACCAACTGAAAATGTCCCTTTTTGAGCATGCATGCTAATTTATATAAGAAATGGAGTTTATGCAAATAAAGAAAGGAATGATGAGCACAAAAGAACAAGGCATGGACTAGAGGGTGGGTATTTTACACCAAACACCATGGTTGTCAGGATCGATGCTGAATCGAGGACTGGTGATGTATCAGTCCTTTCCTCTTCTTCTCTCTTATCTCTCCTTCTCTCACTTTTCCCTCAAAGGTACTAAGTAACAAAAGCTGCTAAATAACGTGAGACTTACCTTGTTTCCTACCAAAAGTGGTATCGCTTGGCTAGATATAATTGCCAAGGGGCTGGCATCCTTAAAATGTTCCTTCTGTGGAGGTTTCTAATTAAAGTTAACGTGTGTATGGACCTCAAGTGTTGTCTCACTTCAATTTCAACGAAGGGTAGCAGTGAATCTGAGTCACCTGTCCCTCCTTTTTAGAGCGTAATGGTACAGCACCCCACTAAAAAGCTGCAATCAGGCATGTTTTTTTAAGTAAGTTTGTCATTTCATAGAGCTGTGAGTCTATGTTTATGTCCATTCTTGAAGAGGCTGAGGAATTTTGTGATGTGCCATGCTGTAACCAGCTACTGTTATGTTGGGAAGTTGCTACTTGTCTTTGTTTTCCTTGTGGTAGTCTGCATAACCACTTCAGTCTGGAGAGTTCAAGAACTACTTTATCTCACGCATGGCAAAATCAGTTCCTGCAGCCTTTGTAACTTGCCTTTTTTTTTTCTTTTTTTGGTCCACCTTCCTTTGTTATCCAATAATAGAGGGGCAATGCGTCCTTGTGGCCAAGATGGCCAATGGTATCCTGGGGTGTATTAAGAAGAGCATGGCCAGGAAGTCAAGGGAGGTTATCCTCCTGCCCTACTCTGCCCCAGTGAGGCCACATCTGGAGTGCAGTGTCCAGTTCTGGGCTCTGCAGTTCAAAAAAGACAAAGAACTACTAGAGAGAGCCCAGTGGAGGACTACCAGGATGATTAGAAGACTGGAGCATCCTTTGTATGAGGAAAGGCAGAGAGAGCTGGGTCTGTTTAGCCTGGAGAAGAGAAGACTGAGAGGGGATCTTATCAAGGCTTATAAAAATCTAAAGGGTGGGTATCAAGAAGATGGGGCGAGACTCTTCCCAGTGGTGCCCAGTGACAGCACAAGGGGCAAACGGCACAAACTGGAACACGGGAAGTTCTGTCTCAACATGAGGAAAAATTTCTTCCCTGTGAGGGTGGCAGAGCACTGGCACAGGCTGCCCAGAGAGGCTGTGGAGTCTCCTTCTCTGGAGACATTCAGAACCTGTCTGGATGCTGTCCTGTGCAGCCTGCTCTAGGTGATCCTGCTCTGGCAGGGGGATTGGACTAGCTGATCTCCAGAGGTCCCTTCCAATCCCCACTGTGACCGTGGTAGAGCCTCTGACGACTGAATGCAGCAAGTATGTTTTACATTAATCTATAAAGACCTGCAGTTTCTTTAATTTGGGTTCCTCAACTCAGTGACTGTCTGCTGGACATAGAGCTTCCTTCCTTTCCCCTCCTTCCAGACCAGTAATTTTCTGGATTCTAGCTCACACGTGCTGCTGTAGTAAATAAAATCTGAAATACTGGAGGCTTAGTAGGAATCACAGACTTCAGACCAAGTGTTTGAGAGACACTTGGAGGAAAGAAAATGACAACCTAGGTACATGTAATTAGTAGGATTAAAGATTTTTTTAAAAATCTGGTTTTGATGAGATTATTTGCAGTCTGAAAACGAGCTCTTTATTTTTGCCCTTTTATCCTTGAAGTAATACTTTGTTTATAAACTTTACCTTTTTTGTGTTCAAAATATTAACAGAGATGTGAGTCAAGTCTGCATCCCACTGGAAACAAAATTATTACACTGGTCTCTGTGACCTTGATCTAAATAACCTATTCTGTATCCCATTTCTTTCTATTGAGAAACAACCAAAAAAACTTGAGCTCTGTTTTTCCAAAATTCTTAGAAAGATTAAAGTTTTTCTGTTCGTGCACACAAAGATAAACATGTGCATGAAAAATGAATATGTTACTAGCGAAGTAGTCCACAGGCACTGAAATATTCTTGGCATCTAAGCCATGGGGAAAACCCAATGCGTCTAAGAGAGGTTTGCAGCTATCAGCTTTATGAAATAAGGTCTTCTGTTATCCTGCTGAGCCTCTGGAGACCCCTGGAATGCTTTATTGGGGCTACAGGAAGGTGAAATAGAATCATGTTTTACAGAATGAACTCCAGTGGCAACTGTAATGCTAGTTCATGATATACCAGGGTATATTTAGCCTTTTGAGTGTCTGTGCTAATGATAGGCCCTGAATGCTGCTTAAAAACCCACATATACTTAAAAAAAAACAACCTGTAGTGAACTGTTTTCAGCTGTGAATGTTGGACTTTCTGTGGGATAGAGCTAAAGAGTGGTTTAGGTGCTTTAAGGTTAAATAAGTCAATTAGTAAAAGGACTGATATCATACAGTTACCTGGTAATGACAGCAGATGAAGCGGTCCAGATAAAATATGTCCTAAGGCAAAACACTCTGATCCCTTTCTAAAAACCCGAGAAAGATCTCTGATCTTAGAAAGTTTGATTACATTATTAATGTGTAGAATGCTCCATGCCTTTGCACTTCAATTTTTCTCTGTCTTTACAACAGCTCATTATTCCTCATCAGATGCAGGTTTATAGGTCTTCTCATAATTTATGTCTCCTGCCGTTTGTTTCAAGCATCCAGCAATGAGAATAATTACGCTTGCCTTTTGGTACTCATTGTTTTCAGGAAACAGTGCATCAGGGAGGCTGGTTCAGAGACGCAGACTCTCGCGGGCAGCCAGCCAAAAGAGGCAGAAGTCGGAAAAACTGACAAACTTCTGTGATTCTTCCCTCATTTGTAACTGTAGAGCCTGCTGAAGTAAGCTGGATTGATTTGCTGCTCGCAAGGGTGAGATCTGGCCGTTTTACTTCAATTTTTCTTTCCTTCTTAGTGGTTTATACTATTTCTTATGTCGGGCGTCAGAAATATATTACTTGGAGGTCATTGCATGGCTTCTGTTTGACGATGCCCAGAGCCTCAAATTAGGACTGAAGCTTATAACTTTGCTAAACTTAGGGGCTGAAGTTTTTTAGGCCGCAGGTCTGCCAGAGACTCATCCTGTTTTCTGCAATTTGGTTCCTGGCCTTTCTGAGAAATGCACTGGAGAAAAGCATATTGTTCTGCAACTTAAAAAAAAAAAAAAAGTAAATTTCGGAGTATTTCTGTGTGAGAAGCAGATCTGGAATGACCAGGTATGAGAAGAGAAAACTCAAAGGAGAGTTACCTGTCTATGAGGTATGTCTCTTCTCTTGTTTTCATAAAACCCAATCTGAGCATGGTCATTGTCCTATTACAAAATCAGTTTGTGTGTGCTCAGTAGCAACTCATCTAGCAGCAAATTTCTTCCAAGCACCCCTTTTTCACCCAGCACATTCCAGCTTTTTGTTGGTCTTCATCTTCAGGCTGGGGAGCACTGTTTGGTGTCGGCGTGGGGCTGAGTAAGACTTGCTTTGGAGCTACTGGCTCTTGGACACTGCAGTGCTGGATACAGGGACAGAGATCTGAGAAGTGATGACTCTCAGCAGAGTGCAGGAGGAGAAGACAGCCTCCACATTGAAATGGAGCAGGGCTTGGCCTGACGTGCACAAGGGTGTGAATAGAAGAGCTGTGAGGACCCGAAGAGAAATGGACCTGCTCAGTGGCACGACTTGGAGGGGAAAATATCTAAGTATGTTGGAATGTCAGGAAAAGGTTGTTGGCACAGAGCAGAAGAGAGCATGGTAACTTTAAAACACTTCTTACCAAATGAGGACACAAGTGAATCCAGGATGCCTCATATGAAGTGGTTTGTGAACTAATTAAGGTTTCACAAAAAGGAATCTGTTCTATCTTTTCTTTTTCTTTTTTTTGTTGTTTATGAGAGCAACTAGACCTTCTGGATTCTTACAGGCGTGTCATTGCTTTTTCCTTCATACTCTCTCTCTCTGCTGGATGAGTTTATTGACTGCATTTTAATACCTTCTGAAGAACCACACACAAAAAAAACCCTTCACGGTACTCTGGTCTCCATGGCAAAGGTTCAGCTGCTATTGCTTTTGAATATGAATTTCAGGATATAGTACTGATAATCCTATTAGTCTGTCTAGGAAACAAACAAAAAAAAGAAGTAGAAGTTGACTCAATGATGGAGGTAATCTCTTTTATTAGACTTTTATGAGAATACATGTTTCAAAGAGAAAAACCACTCAGTAATGGTGTTTCATCTTTCTAAGGTCTTACATAGGCTGAAGTGGCATATTTTGACCATACAAAAGGACCGAGTAAGTTTTTGGTTGCCTTGTGTTAGCAATAGCTGTTTCTGTGTCCTGTACTCTATTAACACCTGGGTAAATGGTATCCATTTACAACAAAAGAGAGCTATAACATGCAGTTTGGGTTCAGTGCACCACGTATAAGCAAGCTCTGCTTTAAATAGTTCATAATAACCATTTGGATTTGTAGGAAAGCTGGCAGGAATGCCTTCTGCTAGGTGACCTTTGCAAATGTGCCTGCTACTGCTACATGTAGTACCTAAGAAGATGGTGTTTACTGTACTGGTTCTCTCCTGGGAGCTGGGAAAGAGGACACAGCAGCTCTTTGAGGCTTGGCAGAAGATAATCAGAAATGTCACTACCCGCTCCATTCCTGCCAAATGCAATTAGAACTTTAGCTGGGGAGAAGATCATTTAGGTGTTGCACTTAAATCTGAGAAGGGAATTTAAGACACATATGAGATGCTGCGTTTTCTGCAGGTGAAGCTGTAAACAGAATGTAGTTGCTAGTAATAGAATAGAATTTTTCTTGCAATGAATACAAGGTATAAAGTGTTTATTGACTTAAAAAGAAAAACTGAACAAACAGAATAAAGAAGAAAGCATGCATGGCTGCTTTGAAGGAAAGACTGGTTTTATTTCATACTTTGAAGAAATTGTTCGAATAGTTCAGCCGTGTAAAATTGTGACCCCTCTAATGCTGCCAAGGGCAGTGAGATCAGGGATAATCTGCTGAGGAAATGCAGCTCACGCAAGCCAAAAGGGGAGTTTTAAACTTACAGCACCAGTTTTTCCAAGAGTGAAGCATGTGTGGAAGGGGAGACTTGTACTATTCTTGCTCGCTGAAGAATCCCATTACCTGCTTTGAGAAATGTTCTCTCTGCTCTTCGCTATAGATGCATGTGGATGTGGGGAACAATCTGACATATATCTTCTCCCTCCATACTCCCTTTCCTTCCCAGTTAAAAGCTCCATCTAAGAGTAAAGTGGCTTTAGGAAAACTATATAAAAGTTACATTTCATCTTGCACTATACTTCTTCCAACAGAATTGCAGGATAACCGCCAGAAAAAAAGCATGGACCAAATTGGTACATTGCAGCATCACTACATGGTGATACAGAAATCAATGGTCTCATCATGGCTGTGGTAATGGGTGATGTGCACATGCCAGCCTTATCATGATTCTGAGGGTGTGCGAGTCATTCATATTAGCCTGGTGCTGTTGTGCCCTTGTATCCTGCTGCATATACCCTCTGACTGCCAGCTGCCGTGGTAAAATTTAGGCAGTGCTTCCTGTATTTAATAGAAGAGAGGAGAAAGAAGAATAGATGACGACCATTTCCCCCTTACCAGTCCCTTGCAGATCAGTGCTGCCAGGCCCATGTGGCTCTGTGAATAACCTTGTGTTGCACAGATAGTCCTGGGGGCCTCCTGTCAACTTGAGATAGTTGAAGTCTCATAGAGCAAGTCATTCTAATTAGAGACACATGCCCACCCCCCCAACACACTGCTCCTTCTAAAATGTCATTGATTTCTTGTCCTTGGAATATTGTAATACCTCTTTTTTCCCCTGATGTGAAAAGCTCCAGTGAAATTTCTCAGTACGTCCCTTGCAGGTCCTATTTAAAACATTTTGCTTCAGAAGCAAACCACCCTCCAAGTGGTTTTCTGTGCAAGGTACCCTCTGGCCATGCCTAGGTTTGCTCTTCCAGGCTTGCTGTCTGGATGGAGAGTGAACCTGGTCTTCTGAATGGCTTTTCCTAGGATGGTGTGGGCATAGATATTAAGTTATAGAGAGTATTAAAGGACTTTTTGTCTAAGCCCTTCAAGTGATAAGATGTAATACCAGTTAGTCACATGAGGAGCCTGGTGAAAATGTATTTACTACTGTTTGTGAAGAGCTAGTATACTACAGTAAGGGCAACATAGAAAAGCTCAAAGGCAGGATTTGAGTGATGGGCTAATTAGCTCACGGAGCACCCACTGGATGTTGAGGACAAAAGGTAATCTTGAATAGCCACTCATTTAGTGACTGCTGCCCACCTTGTGAGCTCAATGAGGAAGAGGTCCTACAGAAAAAACAGAAGGCAATAGCAGTGCTAAATAATAATTAGTAAAAAGGGAGGGTGCCTGAGAGAAAGTTATACTGACAGCTTAATTCTGATTTTAACTTAGTGCATCTATCCTCAATGTGCTTTTGAAGTAGTTCTGACATATGCATGCCCATGCTTATCTCTGTACACACACCCACCTTGCAAAACCCTGTAGTCCAAAGAATAGTTCTCAAGTTTTAAGGGGGAAGGGTGGGTAGGAGAGGGGGTTGGGTTAGAGCAGGGGGCAGGGGGAAGCTCCCTTTGTACTTAGGAGCAAAGTTCCTTAGTTATTCTGTCAGTTTTCTCCCCCTGGGGAGGTGTGAGTCAGTGAAAACATGGTATTATAGTAGAATCTCTCATCTGTGTAGTTTTGACTCTTACAAGTATTGCCGTACTGGAATCACTACTGAATAAAGAGCAACCACTTCTGAGTGACTGCTGAACAATGTCCAGGGGCCCTATAGGTCAGCTTAAAACAGAAATAAAGAATACTTCATTTATGTAAAGCTGCAGCAGAACCAGATTTGTCGCTAAACTGAAAATATCAGGGTACCTATGGTACAATTACCTGTTATTTTTGTTCATCTACAGGGATTATTCCTCTAAGACATGTACAAGAATATAACTAATGTTATTCATATATTCATTATGCTTTCTTCAGTCTCACAGTGAGTTTACCAGTGCCATCTTTTCCTTAGTTCTGATTCCTCTTTCTTCATATGTTTCTTTTTAAGTTTAAAATGGTTTCATAGAATCACAGAATGGTTTGGGTTGGAAGGGACCTCAAAGATCCTCTAGTTCCAACCCCTCTGACATGGGCAAGGGACACTTTCCACTAGCCCAGGTTTCCCAAAGCCCCATCCAACCTGGCTTTAAACACTGCCAGGTTTGGGGCTTCCACAACGTCTCTGGGCAGCCTGCTCCAGGGACTCACCACCCTCGTTTTTGGTTTCCTACCATATGAGATGGCCTCAATATTTTGTTTTTTCTGTTGTTGTAAAGGCAATAGCATCACTTTCTAAAGCATCTTTCTATTCTGCAGATAATAGACTAGAGGAGTCTTTATGTCTTGGTCCCTTCCTTGCCCTGTAACTGTAATGACTCAGCACTTCCATTCTTTTGTTTTCCAAGTCTTCCCTGGAGCTGTTTGTGCTACAGCTGAAGTGTATAAGGTCAAAATATCTATTTTCTTGAGTGGGCAGTGATGGGATCGCCATTGTAGCAGAGAAAAGCAGTGGTGGTGTACTTCTTTGCACCTCAGACTTTATGCCTTCACCTTGATGCATGACTTCCTTGGCCCTTCTGGGAAAGAGAAACCCCAGACATAAGTTAGTGGAATTCACCAAGTTAGGAACTCTATCAAGTTAGAAAGAGATTCTGCAAGAAAGAAATGTAACCTTAATCCTCAGGAATCAAGGGATGAGCCTCTTTGTAGCACTTTGCCCTTCAGTGTTCTTGCTCCCTGTCATTCTACCACCAGACATCCTTGCATTGCTCAGGAATCAAATTGCCAGAGCCGTGTTTGGCATAGAGGCTTGTTTCCTTTTTCTCCGTTAACATGGTACTGGGGTTTCAGCTTGCCTTTCTTCCAACCTGACTGACTGGCTCAAGTTTTTAGCAGTTTTGAGGCACTTCTCTTAGCAGTGTGCCCAGGATATTGTTTTTTGGTCTCTATGTTATCTTTATATTTACCCTATCAGCAGCACTTTTGCTCCTGGCCAGTGATATTGGTATGCTCGTAGCACCCAGGTATATTCCTTCTTTCTTGTCTGCTCACGTACTCATCAATAATTCTGTTTCTACCTTCCTTATCTCTCTCTTAGAGAGATGTGACTGCTTTAAAGATAACAAAAACAGAAATTCTTTTCTTCCCCTCTGATTCTCACTATTCATCTTCCTTTTTTCACTAGCCACATTTATGTCATTTCTGCTGTTATTGCCTTTTGAAAAACCAGCGGTGCCCTGCTCTGGACCCTTCTCACCCTGACTATCATAACAGGCACGTATATTTTTAAGCACAGTTCACTGCAGTCCTTAATTTTGGTTCCATGGCTCAGCCCTTCCATATATCTCTTGTTCCGTGCCTCAACATTGACATATTATCCATGCCTATTTCTTCATTTCCCTACCTACCCTCTGCAGTCCTTTGATTTTTCACTTTTCTCTGTTCCTCACGATCCCCATCTTTTCTGAAGATGACCTCTTGTTAGTCTAATATTCTTACCTTATCCTTATTATGGCGATTCTGCTTATTCTTCTTAGCTCTCTCACTGCCTGCCAATTCAAATTTTTCATTTCACCACACTTTCCTCATTTCTAGCTTTTCTACATCACGCTTTTCTCATCTTGTGCTTTGGAATTTTTTCATTAGCTTCTTCACTTCTTGTTTGTTTCCGCAGTTTAAATCTCTTCTTTAAAGGAGTTTCTCTGCTTTGCTACTTAATCCCAAGCATATTGACTCCTCTGGATCAGCGCTGCTTGTTTTCTTTACTGAGCTATACTGCCCTGGAAGGTATTGAGCTTGCCTGATGTTTTTATGGTTTTGTTGTCCTTTGTTTCTTCATGTAATCCTCCTCCAAGTGTCATATCGGAAACCATTACAAGGGGTATGGGCATCATTTTTTTCCCCCCCAGATTCATTTTTATTCTGTTTCTGCTCAGAAACAGGGTAATTTTAGGATTATATTTCTCAGAAAGACAAAAATAAAATAAGGCTTCTTTTGAAATGGATCAAAGATTTTGAAACGCACAAGCATCTTCTTTAGTGCCTGAAAAAAAGTACTGCGTTGGGCAATCCAACTGTGGAAGGCAGAGGAAAACGTTGGAGAGGGTTCAAGGCCCAGATAAATGTAACACCTTGGGCTGCAGACAGTTTCTTGGCCTTTTTTTATTCTATGCATTTTCATCCCATGTGCCAACTACAGTTGGTTGCAGATTTCAGAAGCGCCGAATGAGACACAAGGAGAAAGAAAAAGACTACAAAACTGTGTTTCACGGGTGCCTGGAAGCCTGGAGGCAGAACCCAACTGTGAGAGTCAAAGTAAAATACTTCTGGTTTGGGAATTCACCATATTGTTTAGGGTCCTGATTTCCTCTCCAGTCTTTCTGTATTTTGTGTAACACTCCACTCCTGCAGACAGACACTTTTGGTGCAAGACTCCCCTTCCGCTACCCCCCCCCCCATCCTTCTACTCTTTACATCCCTAGAGGAAAGAATGTTTGATGTGACTATGCCTAAAAGCTTCATAAACCAGAATGGGATTACTGTATGAGGTCTTAAAACTTCTAACATCTTAAGAAAAATCATATTTTGATTTCTAAATCTATCTTCTTTATTTGCAGGATGTACAGTTTGTCATTTGCTGTCACAGAGTTGGACAGTGCTAAATGCAAATACCTCTCATTCCTACTAGAGGTGGGAAGCGTACAGAAGGATTGCTTCTTTTGGCAGGCCTTTGTGACAGGAGGGACAGTGGGGGAGAGGAGTCTTTCCATGGGAAAATGACTGACCAAGCTGAATTTGTATGGTATAATTACTGGGGGAAAGTCCTCGTCATGTGCAAACTGAGGAAACTGGGAGAGTGTTATGAGCAACTGTTTCATGTGGAGGCATGCCTGGGAGGATAAGGACCTCTTAAAATGCTCTTAGCTGTAGCTAAGTCTGGAGTGGGCTTATGCCTCTGGTTCAGAGGTGTCAAGCTTGGAGACCTGTAGCAGGACACACAGGTTCTTTAAAGACCTGGAAGGATGGCTGGCTCCCCCATGCAATTCATGCACAGCTACAGGGATTTTGACCAAGCATTTGATTTCCTGCCTGGCATAGAAAGAGGGGAGAGAATGATAGTGCTTCTGAGGAAGGGGCAGGATATGCTTTGGGTAAGGGCAGCCTGAAGGGTCCTAGTTTTCATCGTATAAAGCTGCCCAAAGGCTTTTTATGGGGGGGTGGGTGGGTGGGGGTGGGGGGCTATTAAGGGACAGAGATGGGAGTTGACTAATAAGGGCTGGTCAGGAGATTTCTCTCTGAGGTGTCATGATGCTCATTATCCTGGAAGGTGAGACCGGCCTGTGGCCACTTTCATTATGTTATTAAAAGAGTGGGCCTAGTTCAGGGGCTCTGAGAGCCAATTTACTGCTGCTTCCTTGACACCTCAGGAGGCCACCTAGATGCAGAAGTAGTTCAGCCCATGTAGGGGAATACTTTACTTTGAACGTCAGATCACAGAACACAGCTATAGCACTTTTGGACGTCAACCAGTATGTGTGGGTGCTGCTATGCTGAACAGGGCAGACTTGTTGGCCTGGAGATCTGCCTAGTGATCCCCTGAAAGATGTAGACAGATCTGAAACTATGAGATGGATGTAGACATATGAAATTGGTCTGTATTCTGGACTCAGCATGTGGACTTTTTTCTGTCTCCTGCACTGCAGGATGTTGTATTGTCTGTGCTCCCAAAATAGCTCTGAGAGGAATTGTTTTCCAGGAGGAAAAATCTCTCTGAAGTATAGTTTCTTCCATGCCCTGAAAAAATGTTCATGCAATCTCATAGCTCAGTTGTAATAGCAATAAATTTTAGGAGCTGCCAGGTGGTCTAGTTGGATTAGTTTGGGATTAAGGGTTGGGAGGGAAGAGATTTGCATGGGCTTCCCACCTAGCTGCAATAGCAAGGGAATATTTGTTTCAGGATGCCTCAGCAAAAGTCATAACGTGGTGCACTGTCTTGTCAGCAGTGGATTTTTATTTTCCTTGTCTTCTTGCACAGACATTCAAAAGCCATGAAACTGTAGGCATTTCAGACCAAACTATGATCTTGAGGACCTTGCATTTGTTACCACCTAAACTTGGAGACAGCCAAGTTCTTTTGCTGTCTCTCCTCTCCTCTGGCATTTTGGTCCCCTGAAATATATTGAAATGAGTATGTTTCTGCATACATAGAGACACAATCACTTCAATATCATAGAATCATGGAAAAGATGGTTGGAAAGGATTTCTGGGGGCTACAGAGATCAGCCTCTCACCTGCAGTCATAATATTCTGGACACTAGGTCAACTGTGGCTCTGCCAAGTCAGCTCCTCCTATAAATCTCCGAGGATGGGGAATCCATGCTCTCTCTGGAGAGTGTGTTTCAGTGCTGAGATACACTCTCCTTTGGAGGAAATATTTCCAAATGTCCAACCTGAGCCTCACAAAATGTAACTCACGGATGTTGCCCCTTGTTGTTTGGCACCTCAGAGAAGGGGTGGGCTGTGCCATCTTTGTAACTGTCTTTCAAGTTGTGGTAAGATGCTGTGAGATCTCCCCTCAGCCTTTTGTTTGCAAAACCGAAACCCAGGTCCCCACAGCCTCTTGTCACAGGTCCTGTGTTTGTGGTCCTTGACCTATCTGGCAGCCCTCTCTCAGTCCCTCTCTCTTCGTTTCTCTGTTGAACTGGGTTCAACATAGCTGGCCATAGTCTGTTCCATGTGTGGTTTCACCAATGCTGACCAAAGGGACAACCAGGTCTTTGGTGACCCTCCAAATGTGGCCTGGTGTGGACCTTGCTCTATGCACAGGACAAGCATGCTCTTGTCACTTACTGAGCCTAGTGTCCACCATTACCCCAAATCCTTTTTCAGTTGCTTCCTGGTCTGTCCTGATGCATGGAGTTTTTTCCTCTCAGCTACAAAAGTTTGGACTTCTTTTTGAATGCCTTGAGGTTCCTGTTGTCCCAGTCCTTCTGTTCTACAAGGTTCCTCTGGGTTCAAACTCTGACATTCAGCACAGCAACTACCCCCATTTTTCTGGTAGCCAGGTCACCTTCCCTGATTGTCATGATTTTGCATAGGTGGTAGACAGCCACCCTGCTGTCACATCAGGCAGGCCTTTCAGCTTTGTTTGGCAAATTCTGCAGATTTGGGTTAGTTTTTCTGCACCATCTGCAACTAGTTGCTCTCCCACTGCTGGCTGTCCTCCTTCTTGAACTCTGTGGTCAGCACAAAGGAATCAGACAAGGCTGTAACTTTGAAAACTAAGGGGGAAAAAAAACATTGAATATATTGCCATGTTTTGCATTGTCCATCTCTGCCTGCACTGTGCTTGTACTGTTGTGATGCTCTCAGAGAGCAGTTAGTGTAAACTGCCGATGCCGATTTAAGAAATAACAGCTTTGCATTGTGGCAGATTGGCTCTGCTTGTAGTTCTCAAAATTGTGTCTTAGCTGAGGTGCAGCGTGTTCTGTCTGAAAATGTCCATTGTAAATATCTCAGGCAACCTTCATTTCAATGAAAGAATCATGCTCTACAACTGGATCTAATGCAAAAGAGTGAGCATCAGTGTTAAATGTTTTCCTTGAGGTTTCGGAGCACAGCAATGCTAATATAAGGACCATGGCTCAGCTAGCACAAGTTAATTTGTTAAGTTGCAACACAGGCTGCCCAGAGAGGTGGTGGATGCCCCGTCCCTGGAAGTGTTCAAGGCCAGGTTGGATGGGGCCCTGGGCAACCTTGTGTAGATCCAGGCCTGAGGTTGGTGGCCCTGCCTGTGGCAGGAGGTTGTAACTCTATGATCCTTGGGGTCCCTTCCAACCCATGCCATTCTATGATTCTATGATGTAATCCTCTGAGTGCTTTGGAGAGGGCTGCACAAAAGTAATGTGGAGTGAGGCAGACTTGTTTTCATACTCAGGAAATGTGTTATATTTAGGGTATTTGTGTTCCTACTAGAGCAAGTGCAACAGAACCGTGTGAGACTGACATCCTCCCTTATTTGACTTCTACTGATAGGCAATGATCCAAAGAAAAGTTGACTGGGCCAGCCTCCTCTCATTTGAAACAAGAGATAATCAAATTATCTGAGCGATCAGAAGAAGTTGATGAAATTGGGCCAGAACTGCAGTACGAAAGCGTGCTCCTGCACAATGGGAACCTTAAACAGGAACCTTAAACAGGGCACTCGTGTAACTTGATGAAGAGCTCAGATTAAAAGATTGTGAAACAAGCCTTTCTTTTTCCCCAAATCTGTTACCCACTTCAAAGGACAAGAAGTTTCCTTAGAAGAATGAAAGGCAGTGAGTTCATAACACGTAAGTCAAACCACAAGTGCTTTGTCTAAGAGTGACCTGCTGTAGGCAACAGAAATGAAGGGCTCATTTCCTCATAGCATAGGAACTGGGCACTGCTGGGGAAGCTGCTCCAGTCCGTGCACCTTCTGAGCTCAGAGCCTGGCAAACATCCGCCCAGTACCTGGTGTAGGTTGGGGCGATTAGTTACCGTCTAGGAGGGTTTAGTGACCTGCTAAGTCCCTGGGCCCCTTGTGTGAAGGAGAAAGAGGCTGAATCTACAAGCCACACGGATCCCTTTTGTGTCCCACGTGCCAGCATCATCTCAATGGACCTTCCTTCAGTGGGGATCTGGAGAAATGCCAACAAAAGGCCATTGTGTTAGCTTTTCCTGGTGGAAAATGAGCCTTGTGTAAAGCCTCATGTTGCCTTGTGCTATTTCTGCCCTTTCACAACATCAAAAGGTAAGGTTTGTATCAGTGCTAAAAATACAGCTAGGAATATAGCTAATGTTTCAGGACAGAAGTTTAACATGCAGAAGAGTACTCACATGGAGTACTCTCAGCCACAGAACTTCACTAACTAAGCCAGGTATGCTATGGATTTCATTTTTTCCTCAGGAATACATGGAGCTTAGCAGTTGTCATGAATGCTGGACCCTGAGTCTCAACTCACCTCTTTTTTTCTATATGAGACTAGTGTGTGACAGCTGCAGACCACATCAGTTTCTTTAATAATTAAAACTTCCCTGACAAAATCATTGTCCAGCAAGTTCCATATGAGGTAACTAGTGTGCTGGGGTATGTTCTCTGAGGCAATGTTGTGCTGATTTGCAGTGCCAAATGTATCTGCTGTTGAGAAATGAAGCAGGCTTTCATTATTCATTGTCATCAATGCACATTAAAAAAAAAAAGCACTCGAATACCTGGCAGTTTTCATTCCTTTAATCAAAAAGTAGTAAGGAATAATCGTCCAAAAAGTGAAAATACTGATTACTATGAAAATACTTCTTGCTGTTCGTGAACTGTTTATAAACTGCATCAGGATTGTGCAAATCTGAAGTGGATCATATAGATGAACAATTCCCAATTTACACGTGCAAACCAGTTTGACTGTTTGCCCCCTTGAATGCATGGCTGGTTGTGTGACAACTATAGTTCTTTCTGGACCAAAGGACAAGATTTTTAGGCAGTCGAATACTGAATAGTAAATATTTGTGCTGTTGCATTGAAAAACTCAATTATGTGCAGGCATTTTAGAGAGAATAGATATTTTTCAAGCATTCACATGAATCAAAAAGCTATTCACTGGAATGTTTATGAACTTCAAAGCAGGGGTATATGAACAGAAAAGAGCATAAGAGTGCTTCAGAATTCAAAGAGACATTCTTAAACATCACTTGCCTCTGCCAGCCTTAGGCCAAGTGTCAATGCTGTCTCTCTGCCTGCTATTTAATATTCTGGTGATATATGCACTGAACATTTAGGATGGCAAAGTGGTCTAAGTTGCTGTTTTTCTTAAAATATTTATGTCAGCTAGGGGGTGTAATCAAGGGGACTGCTCGGAATTGCAGGCAACTAGGAAAGGGAGTCAAGACATCAAAAATGACTGTCATCCTTCATAGGAGACAACATTTTTTTCTTATTCTGTCTTCAGAAAACCTATCTTGAAAATGTTGGGTGAGTGATCTTGGGATCCCAGAGTTTGAAAAATTTGCCACCTGCTGAGGGACTCCAAAAGAAGGCTGGGGGAGATGTATGATTTTTGGTTTGCTTACGTGGAATTTCCCAAGTTGCACCAGAGCGCCGTGGGGAGACTGAGAAGAATAGAAAGTAACTTGAAGATGACCACTGGCCAGACTGGGTAGTTTGGATTGTAAATGTCATACTTTGATCATGGTGTAGTTTGATTAAGAAATTACATGCAGACTTACCACACATCTCATGATTCTTCAGTGATGAGGGAAATGCTGGAACTGGGAAGGAATATCCCATGCAGGAGAGAGGTTCGGTACTGGAACAGGTGCTTGGAGAGTGTTGTGATATCTCCCATCTTTTTCAAAACTTTCTTGGATGGGTCTTGGAGCAACCTGACCTCACTGTGAAGTTGGCCGTGCCCTGAGGAGTTGTGTGGACCAGAAATTCCATCTAATCTGAATCTTTCTATGATTCCAAGTGCTGAAAGAGGTGTCCCCAGGGAAAAAGCAGAGGCCATAAGTCATGAGATTAATAGTGGTTTCCTATATGGGCTGCAGGGCAGAATTCCAAAGAGCATAATAGCTGGAGTCTCATCTCTGCCTTGCAGAGTTTCTTTATTCAGCCTTGATTTTTCTTCTCATAGACTTCATGTCATCTCTAAAGTAATGGGAACTGGAGTTTTATGCTACATTTTTTCTCCTCTTATCAGAGAAACAGGGCTTTGTGTTATGTTATCTGTCTCATCTAAAAACACTTTAAGCATATTTTTAAACAACATAAATATCAGGCTAGGAAGATTACACAATTATTGTGTAATTAGATATAACAGTATGAAATGAAGAGGAAGGTTTAGGACAGATAACAGGGAAGTTTTTCATTGCAAGACTTCAAGGGATGTAGTGGAATTAAGTAATTTAAAACTAGTCTAAGCAACTTCTCAAGACTAACACTGTACAAGCCCTTGTCTACAAACTACTAAGCTCTTGTAAGTTCAGTTAGGGAGGACAGAGCGTATATTAGATTTAAGTCTTTTTACATCCCAATGATTTTCACATTAACACACCACACGTACTTTATATACATTTGATTTTGAATGTGCTGGCCTAAGCTGTAAGCTTTTTTAACAGAAAGCACTCCTGGATATCTAAATGTGTATGTTACATGTGGATACACAGGGGGAAACCTTTGATAGTGTTTGTTTCCATTTGAGTTCAAAATAGGCAAATGAGTTTAAAAGTTTCTTTTTTGGGGATTAGGCTGTAATAGCTACACTTAACCTAAGTATGTTTAGCATGTTTGGAGTACATGGCTGGCTACATTCTTACCTAAGTGAACAGGGTTACTAGGTGAAAAGACCCAGTGGTTACCTAAGTGATGACTGGACAGCTGTAACTGTTACAGAGAGAGAACTAGGGGATGGTGGGCCGTGATTTCCTTCGGCTCCTGTGAACACGAAGCCAGGAGAGGAGAGCCCTGGTGTAACCTCTGGTCACCCTGGGGCAGTGAAGTCATCTGACCAGAGAGTGGTCAGTACCCCACATCCAGCAAGATATTCATTTGGGTGATGGTGGTTCATGACTGTCCAGGTCATGTGCTCACTCAACTTTATAAATTCTTTGCTGTGGCAGGCCAGGTGTCACCAGGTCACTCTGAAAGCTGAAAGGGTAGTATTTAGACTCCTGGTTGGGGCTAGCATATAAAGGCATAGCATTTCCTTGTAGAGCCATTGCCATTAAAGAATAAATCAAATGCAAGGTAGTGTTATCTCTAGCTTCTGCCTTGAACATTTGTACCAACTTTATTTAGAGAACAACTGGGAAAACTGAGGATCTTTGTTTTGCAACATCATTACCCAAATGCATAGATCACTACAGGTTTAAAGCAAGGAGGGTCTGCTTTGAGAGGACAAGCATAAATTGTAGAGCTAGGGCAGCTGAGAGCTGCAGAACACTGGGCTTGAACTTGTACAGGGGTGACTCTATGAGAGAGGGTCCCTCAGTCAGACAGTTTCTCCATGCTTGTGCAAAGTATGCTGATGAAATTTCAGGGGGTTATCAGTCATGTATGATGCACAGTTTACAGATATTTCTAATACTGAGTGAATCAGATCTGAAAACAAAGTGAAAGATAGCTGTTGTAGTCACTGAAATGACTAATGATGAAAGGAATGAAGGACTTTGCATTTTAAAGCATTCTCGGTGAAAAATGTTGTAGGAAACATAGGCTCCTTGCATGCTGATGTATGGAGTTACCCACCTCAGTCTCTCATTCAAATCATGAAACTACTTACAACAGTTCCTTTCCTTTGATGAAGATAATATTACAAGGTGAGATTTCATTTCTGTACTGTCTGGAGTATTTTCCAGCTAGCATTTTGTCACACGCTGTGATTTGGGGAGAAAGATTTTGTTTAAGCCAAATGAGCTGTCAATGTGTTGATACAGAACCTCATGAAAATGCCGTTGTAGCAGAGGGGAAGAAGGCCAGATCATTATTTGTCTCTCTCATAAAAATCCCGGACCAGCAACAGTATCAAGATCTAGTAGCAACTGTAAGGGACAACTGGTCACATACAGTCTTTGCTTTTGAAGTGGGAAAAGCTTTTATTTTTCTTTTGAGGCTAGTTGAGTTGAGGTCTTGCAAAATTGGAGATGGTGTTGGTAACAGGTCAAGTGAGGAACCTGATATTCTTGTTATGGTCAGCTGTTCACAGGTTATAGTCAAGGTGGGGAAGTGTCTGTGGCAGTGAAAGCAGGCGTCCTACTGCCAAGCACCTTAAATACAAGAGCTTGCAATGCAGGAAAGTTACTGTGATGTTGCTTATTGAGAAGATTATATCTCTGATCTTGACTGCCTTTACATTCAGGAGTTCAGTCTGCAAATGCTGAGACCTCTCTTCTCCTTGGTAATGCTGACTTCTCCAAGTTCTGGTCTTTCTGACCATTAATTACTATCTAGTTGAACAGCATTGTCCTAAGACATGTAAATGAGATAACTGGGACACCTGCTGAAGAGCTCAGGCGCTCACTGTATGATCTTGTCCTTGTAATTTGAGAGCTTTTTCTTTCAGAAGAGAATTCTTTAAAGTATTGTGAATTTTTGTGGTTATATTCCGTATACGTTATGAAAGAAAGGTGCAGTTTATCTGTATGGCAGCTTCATTCTCTTTACACATTAGAACAAGCCAATGAGGTAGGAACGCCTGTCGTTAAGCTCATTTCCAGTCTTTGATTTTGCAAAAGTGGGAGCATGAGCTCAGTGGGGAAAAGTGTTTGTACTTTGGCATTGGTTCATCGTAAAAAATACCAAATCACGTGCATTATTGTATTTGAGTAATAACCACGCATCCTGTATCAGCTGTGCACATTCAATTTCTAGCTACTCATATTTTGTTACCAAACCTGGAAAAAAAAGAGTCTTTCATAGATTTGTCAAAGGAAGCTGCAGTTTCAGGTCTTCACATTGTTAAAAAGAAGCCTGATTATGAATAATTTCTGCCTCCTGCTCCTCATGTAGTTCCAGGACGCGTCCTTACCTCCCGTTGCGTTAGCGCAGGAGCAGCCCGAGTTGCCGTAAGACAATTCGTGCCCATCCCCACCAGATGTCAGTATGACATAGATAAAAAGAGCCACCCACAAAAGAAGAAACATCCCAGCTCCGCAAAGCTCTTCTGCCAGGATTTATTAGTCACGGCAGCCTTGTAAGGCACCTTCATCTCTCTTCGGGCCCAGGGTATTGGAGTCTATAAGGAACAGCCCTTACCCTGGTGGTGTTGGCACTCACCCAGGATGCCAAAATGCCAAGGTCGAGTCTCTAGTTTTGAACGCAGGGCTGAGTCTGAAGTGCAGAGATGTTGGGTAATTAAGGCAAGTGGCAGGAAGGACACAATTTGTTTATGAGCATCTTGGGTTTTCTGGTTTTACTGTTTTTCATGATACATTCCTCTAGACATAATGTAAGAAAAAAACCCTTCGCTTCTTCATCTCTCCTGCACCATAGAATCATAGAATGGTCAGGGTTGGAAGGGAACCCAAGGATCATGGAGTTACAACCCCCCTGCCACAGGCAGGGCCACCAACCTCCAGGCCTGGATCTATACAAGGTTGCCCATCTTGAAGCTTGTATTCTAGAGCAGTATTGATTGTTAATTGGAACCCTTTGTTCTCACCAAGCTCCCACTTTCCAGTTTTTCCTGTATTATTCCGACATCTCTTCCCCCACCTTATCTCTGAAATTTGCCTTTAAATATGAAAGAAAATCTGAAGATATGGCTACGTGAAAGGCATTAATTCCATGTAGAAGCTGTGCTGCTTTGAACACTGGGACAAGGAAATAGGAAATTGTCTTGTGGAATTGCTTGTTTGTTCCTTTGTTTGCTTGTTTTTCAGACACCTTGTCTCATTCTTGGCGAATTGAGTCGCTGAAGACTCCTGAATTCTGCCTGCATGGGTGACAGCAATGCAATTAAAGGAAGGTGCTACTGCAAATAGCAGGCCTAATTTTTTCTCCATGGGACGAGATTCCTGTCCAGAGATGCCTGTGCCTGGGATTGGTTGGTTGAACATTTACTGTGGGAGATAAGGGAACTTTTTTTACCATTTTCACCATTTTGTTTGTCCCTCGTGTGATCTGGGAGTACGTGCCTACTCTTTCCCAGCCTCTTTGGCTTCTCCTTCAGCTTCATACTTTGGGCTCCTCCCTACCTTGTAATAGGAGACTGGTCATGGACAGAGGTGGAGATTGGTCACCTCCTTCACAGCAATCTCCGTTTGTCCTTGTTTTAGCAAGATAGGCTTGGAGAGGACCAGACAGGATCATAGAATTATAGAGTCATAGGGGTTGGAAGGGACCTTGAGAGATCATCGGGTCCAACCTCCCTGCCAAAGCAAGCTCCCTAGCTCATACTGCACAGATAGGCATCCAGATGGGTCTTGAATATCTCCAGAGAAGGAGACTCCACCACCTCCCTGGGCAGCCTGTCCCAGGGCTCTGTCACCCTCACTGGGAAAAAGTTCCTCTGCATGTTGGTGTGGAACTTCCCATGCTCCAACTTGCAGCCATTGCCCCTTGTCCTGTCCCCACAGATCACTGAAAAGGGGCTGGCCAATTCCCCCTGCATCCAGTGCTTAACATATTTATAAACATTAATAAGGTCCCCCCTCAGTCTTCTTTTCTCTAGACTGAACAGTCCCAGCTCACTCAGCCTTTCCTCATAGGGGAGATGCTCCAGGCCCTTAATCATCTTTGTAGCCCTTCTTTGGACTCGCTCTAGGAGATCCCTGTCTTTTTTATACCAGGGAGCTCAGAACTGGACACAATACTCCAGGTGGGGCCTGACCAGGGCAGAGTAGATGGGGAGGATCACCTCCTTCGACCTGCTGGCCACACTCCTCCTGATGCACCCCAGGATCCCATTGGCTCTCTTGGCCACCAGGGCACACTGCTGACTCATAGCCAACCTGACACCCACCAGGACCCCCAGGTCCTTCTCCACAGAACTCTTCTCCAGCAGGTCACCCCCAGCCTGTACTGAATAACATTATAGAAGGATCTCAAGGTCAGCATCTTAAACAACTGGCTAACAGCAAATGACACAAAACCTTTGAGACTCCAGAAAAAAGATCGTAAGAGAAAACTGCCTATATCCTGATCCTAGGGAAGAGTTCAGGACACATGGTCTACTTGGAGCCTATCTAACCTTAAAGGAAGCACTTCCATCTCTTCTCTTTTGTGGGGACGAGGAAAATCCAGAGATGTGAACTGAGTCAGATCAGCCTTGGTACTACAGAGTCTGCATCTTCCATAATCCTAACCAGAGCTCGATCCAGCTCCCATAGCCAGACTGGGTAAGACAGGAACAGGATGGTATCTCTTGTATTGTGCAAACTCTGACATTCATTTTTCAAAATTACCAAGGAGTGTTGTGCAGCAGACTTTTTTTATATGCCTCATTATACTTTTTTTGGCTAGTGTATTGCAGGCTGCCATATGGCTCAATATAAAAATCTTTATGGGTATCTGCTGTCTCTCATAATACATAAAGATATGTTAATTAACACTAATTAAATCAATCTAAAACATATATGAGACATAGCCCTACAAATTAGATAATTGAAGTATGTTGGCCAAGTCCTTGGCTTTTGGCTAAATGCTCACTGTTCAAAGTTGGTGCCTGATGAAAGCACCAATAGCTCTCTCCTACTCTGTGTGCACTTACGCTGCGCAGACATTCCTAGTGCTGGTCAGTTTTCCTACTCGTTGGAGGTACAGGAGCAGGAACCTAAGTGCATGTTGTCATTTTGAGCACAGCTGGAAAAACTACTTGCAATACAAGTAGCATTTCTTGCTGATGCTCTGAATGGGTGTAGTTTTTCTTAAATGTCCTTCAGACAATTTGGATTGGCAAGCCAATTTGGATTGGCAAGCCAAAACCTGGCCTATGTTGTAGCAGGGCTGAATTTAAAACCTGAGTTAGAAAGTAGGAAACTGAAGGAGGATTTGCTTACATGACTGTATCTGGAAAGTTTTATTCAGAATGTTGAGAAAAAGCCAAAGTATTGTCACAGGTAAAATGCCTCTACTCAAGCAACTTCACTTTATTGCCGTGTAATATAAGCCATTCTTTACAAATTCAGACATTGAGAAAAGACGGAAAGGCAAATAATTAAAAAAACACTTAGGAAAACACTTTTGCTTCCCTTCTCCAGGATAAACTTCAGTACATCACCCCTCCTCCCTTTTCCTAGTCCCTATGCCCCTTGTTCCTGTGTGCTACGTAAGTCCCCACTGACCCCTTTGGGATGGCAACGGGTAGCACAGGAGGTTTGGTCAGGGTGTTACGGTTTCTTTCTGCCAACATTTGCTTCTTGCTCTTTTCCTTTAGTGCTCCATGCTTCTCTCTGCTCTGGCCTGGAATCCTCCATGAGCAGTTCCTTTGGGGATGCCCTTCCTCTGGCACGACTTACCTGCAGGCTGCCATGCATTGGGTCTGTCTCTGCCACAACATGCATTGCTCACAGGCTGCAGCCCGAAAGGGTTGTCACTACCCTGGTGTGGGTATTGACAGAGGATACCCAGCTGCAGGCCTCTTCAGTGTCCTCAGTCATGTGAATCACAGCCACAGACTCTTTGGAGCATCACTGCTCCAGCATGGCTTACCCATAGCCACTCACAGCGTGTCCCTGCCCCACTGTGGGTCATCCAAGGGCTGCAATGAAACTTCCTCTGGGAGGGAGCTCCTTCTTCCAAGACTGTGTCTCCAGCCATGTCCCCAGCAGCATCTTCCATGTGTCCTCTCCCCTTCCATTCCTCCAAATTTGCCTCTTTACTTCCTCTTCATGGGTCTTCTTTGGTGTGTCCTGTGCCTCCTGCCCCCAGCGCTTGCCAACATATCTTAAATATGTTTGAGCAGAAGAGTCATGTGCTTCTCTGACTGGTTGAAATTTTGAAGTATGGGTTGTTTTCCTGCTTTTGAGATGTCTGGATGTGTCTGTGATCAGTCCAGGGCAGTTCGGGGCTCCCTCCCACACAGGTCACCCCTGCAGTTCTCTGCTACCCAAACATTGACAGCTATGCCCACTACAGGTATTCTTAGTGGGGCATGAAGAATGTCCTAGCTTACGCCCCAGGTGCCTATAAAACACATAAACTTTATACAGCTCTGTTATCCAGAAAGAAATAGTCAATGCAGCACTTAAAAATAAGAAAGAAAAAGTTTTTTCCAGAAGATTTCTCCAGCTTGTGTATTTTCTTTCAGCTTACTTATTTATTTTAAGGAACTGAAGTGTTTGCTGACAGAGGCATAAGACCTTTTATAGGCTAAAATAACAGCAATCTATCTCCTGCTGTAACTCTCTGGCAGCTACTAAATCAATGACAATAAAACATCAATGGTTAACACTGTACAGTTTAGGCTGAAAAAACCCCAAACTATGGGGGTGTTCACTGTGATTCTATAGTTATGCACAAAAGGGAACTCAGTCTAAAACTGGGCATTTGGCTTCTTTATTATGTAGCAAAAAACATGGCATCTCAAATCAACAGTGTTAGAGCCAGACCCATAAAGAAGTGTAGGGGCTGAAGGGCAAAATGACTTTGGCACCGATTTCCTGTTTGACCTTGAGAAATCACTTTCAATCTTTGATGAAGGGAGGGCTCCTGGTATTTTTCCATTGGTAAAGTGAGAATAGCATCAGGTTTTGATCAGTTATTTGAGGAAAGATGGAAGGCACTAAACAAGTATTGATTATAGCAGTTGAGTTATGAATGTTGGCTGGAGTCGAATTGAGTTCATACTTTTCCCACAGGAAGAGGAGAGTCAGCATTGTGAGAGAACTTGCACACGATGTAAAGTAACTTGGTTTTCTAGCTCGATTGATTTAGGTTTCTTACACATAAATCCTTCTTTAGAATGAAATGACACAGCATTTTCTTGGTGGTTTGTTGGTTTTTTTCCCCATTAAATTTACTTCGTAGTAAATTTTGGTCTTTGTGGTGTTCCTTAAAAGGACAAAAAGTACTAGTAAAATATTACATCTGCTTGGAATGCATTTTAAACAGGACTGTTTCTTGTTTAATAGAGAAGTATGTATACAGTTTCTGAAACAAGACTATTTAAACACAAGATAGAACTTTGCCAGTAATGGAAGGAGAAGTGATTAAAAAAGGACTCAGAATTCAAAATCAGCAATGCTGCTTACTTAGAAGAAGGAGCCATAAAAGGTGCTACACAATTTGTTTATGTTCAGAGAACACATTGGTGATGAGGTAGGGAGTGATGTGCCATAGGCAGAGCAAGATCAGTCATTAAAATTAGGGTTCGTTTGCTCTGGTCATCTTATACAATGTAAATGACACAGTTGTCAACTGAAAGATGGTCACAGAGTTGGAAGGGACTTCCAGAGGTCATCTAGTCCATTCCCCTAAAGAGAATCAAGTAAACTGATATGATTTCTGACAGATGTTTCTCTAACATATTACTAGACCTCTAGTGATGGAGACACAGTCTCAGCAGGAAATCTACTTCACTGCTTCACTAGGCTTTCCAGTAAAATGTTTTTCCTACTGTCTAATCCAGTTCTTTCTTGCTGCAAATTAAACCTTCTCTCCTAGCTACTATTTCCATGAAGAACAGATTATTCCCTTCCTCTTTCTGACAGCTTTCTATTTTTTTGAAGATAGCTACCCTGTATGTCTTTACTCCTTATTTTCAGCTGAATATGTCAGCTATTTGAGTGCTTCGTCCCCTCTGGACTCTTTTCTTCTAGTCCACACTTTCCTGGAGTGCAGAGCCCCAGCCCAGCTGTGTTCTTGCCAGTGCCGAGCGGACTAGAAGGATCAATTTATGTCTCAAAAAGCTTATTTCTGTTTCTGTATCTCAGTATGACACTTGCTATTTTCACAACAATGTGATGCTGCTGACTCATGCTCGGTTTGTCATTGACTGTAACACCTACATCCTTCTTTACAGAGCTGTTACCTAACCTGTTTCTCCCCATCCTGTATTTGCACTGTCTGTTGACTGTAGGATATTGCAATTGCATCTGTTGAACTATTTTTTTCCCACATTTTGGTAGTTCACAAATGTAATTTACATTCTTTTCCTAAGAGTGTATAGTTTCTTCTAGCCCTATTCCATGGTTGCAGTTATTAATGAAAAAACTGAATCCAGGTTATCCATATGTAGATGGTTCTTTCTAGATTGGGTGTTACAACTTGCTCATCTAAAATGGTAAGTCAGGCCATATAAAAAGTCTTATTAAAGATACAACATCTTCTGCTTCTTCTTCATTAATAAGATCCCTAATTCTTTTATAGATATAAATTAAACTGATTTAAAATAAAAATCTTTTGGAAGCTTGCGAGTATGTTCATTTGCTCCAGGAGTGGTAGTCTATTGTATTTCCCATTTTTTCTGTTTTTTAATGTTGTGCACTGGTTTGTATCATTGCAATCTTCTACTACAACCTCACCTGCCCTCCTCCTGTCCTCAGAGATGACTGCTAGTGCTTTTGAAGATGCTTGTGACAGTTCTGTAGAAATCCTAGAATAAAGTCCACCAGGCCAAGCAAATTATTGTCATCTTTCCTCTATAAGGGAAGGATCTTTGGTTCTCTTTTATTATGTCCTTTTGTTACTAGTAGTAACAGATTAGTTTACAGGGTACATTTTTCTGGGGAAGACTTGATGCAAAAGGGGCATTAACCATCATGGTCTTCTCAGCATCATCTGTTAGTCACTTTCCCTGCCTGTTAAATAGCAGAGTAACACTTTTTTTATCATGAACAAAGCTTTTCTCAGTTTTTCTCTATTAATGTTCTTACAGAAAGATTCTTGTTACTCTCAATGTCTCTTGCTCATGCCTTTCTCCTTTACCCTTATGCGCGTATGTTACTCTTTTATACTTGTCCTTGTCAGTCTGATTTAGTTTTCCTCTATTGTGTTCCTCTGTTTTATCTCTGACATCAATGAGCAGCTCATGATGTAGCTGAATAGTCTGTTATGCATGGTAGTTTGCCTAAATTACTACCATGCAATAAGTGTTAGTTACTGAGAACCTTTATCATTCATAATTTGGGGAAATTCCGCAAGGTGAATGTTCAAGACTCAACTTTTCTTCCCTCACATTCATAATAATGGATGTCTGTATGAAAAAGCTCCTTGGTATGTTCAGAAGTAGGACAACCTATGGTTTCATCTACTCTTCTGCAGAGATAGACCCCTAGCGCTCCTTTGTTCCAGAGAGAGACCAAATGTGCTATTGGTACTGCGTATCTTACGATTCAGTAGTTCATAATTAAGACAATGCAAATGACTAATAGTAACACTAATACATTCCCAGAGCTGACTTCAGTCAGCAGTTCAGTTTCAGATCCATATTTGAACTGCCGAGGTTCAGTGTGGTAAGATAATCTTCAGTGGTTTTACGCTAATGACAATCATCTGCAACTCCCACTGAGCTGAGCATAGGGGCTTATATTAAGTGCTGTAATTCAGCATCTGTTTGTATATGTAAATGAAAGAGATTAATGCGTTTGTACTGAACATACTTGCACATCAGTAAAGTGAAGGCACAGTGACAAGACAACCCTAAATCCAGTTAGCTAAAGTGATTCCCAAAGATCTAGTTTTATCTTGTTTGAGAAACGTCACCTGACACTGTAACGTGTTACCAGGAAACATGCTGTTTGATCCTGTCAAGAGCCTTCAAGGAACCAATGCTCAGATAACCTGGAGACACTCTGCCAGAAGACATTTGCAGGGAAATGCAAGGCAAGTTAGGAGAACTCATTTGTAGAGTTTTAAATGAATGCAACTCACCAAAATCATCCTAGAAAAATTCCTTTAAAATGAAAATAAAAAGAATATGACGGTAGATGTCTAATTTCATTAGTTTGACTAATGTTAGTTGAGGATTTTTAAGATTTAAAGCACCATATGAGGCAAAGCATTCTTTTAGACTGCTGCAGGGTTGGATAAATGATCTCACATTTCTCACCTGCCTACACTCTACGTATCCACCCCCTCTGCTCACAATCTGGGTTTTGCTACTCTCCCTGGCCTAATGTCTCAGTATGTTCTGACTCCTCCTTCTCAGTGCGAAGATGTACTGAAGAACAGGCTAGAAATAAAGGCAGAGACAGATTCATGTTTACTTTGTACACATACTCAGACGTTATGTAATTTCTATGGATCCTTATATATACACGAAATGACACATTTGTGGGGAAATGGAAATACATATTGATTTTCAAGTTCAGCGCACATGATATGGAGCTGGAACCCGTGCTTTGAAATTGCCTTGGAAGATTTTTAGGGCCCAAAGCAAAGACCGAAACAGCACTTCGTACAGAAGGGGAGATTCGTAGCAGGGGTTTCCTGGCTTTCCTGCATATTGTTGTTAAATGAGCAGGAGTGTGCTGCTTGATACCTCTTAGTAAGTCCTCATTCCTGCAGAAAAAAAAAATAATCCTGCAAGGCCCCATAATTTGGCTAACTACTCAGGCCTAACATTGAATCCTTGGAGACATCATGAAGAGGCCTTCATTCTGCAGCAAACAGATTGGCACTGCAGTGATGATAATTGTAATTATCATGAGCATAATAAATAAATGGCAATGCATTTTGCTAGCTTTAGGAGCTTGAGTAATCTGGCAAACAGCTTGCTGCACTCTATCACACAATAATGATATTCTCTGCCAGCCCAGGAAGTTTACCTAGGGGCTGTGACTCATGTTTGTTTTGAAAGGCACAGCACTAAAGGCCTGTGAATTATGTCTGTTGAGAAGAACACTGCATTTAAGTAATTGCAAATGCAAAACTAAAACAAATCCACAAGGCAAAAAAATGCTAATTGATCACACGGTTCCACAGATTTTAAGTCTTTATTTTTCTTTATAAAAGTTTATGCCATTGGTGTGGATTTCTTGGGACTCTAATTTCTGGTGTGTTAGTACTGTACATGTACTGGCACACATATGTGACTCCCTGCCCTTATTAGAGCACCTGGATGTCTCCCTTTCACTACCTTCCCTGCTAGAACATGGTAGGGGATGAAAGTGCTCAGGGAACCCAGGGAAGCGTGGAACACTTGGCAGAAAAATCATGGTCAACACTAGGAGCAAAAGGTGTTTTGACCCTGGCTGGAAGCCAGACGTCCATCAAAGTCACTCTGTTACTCCCATTTTCAGCTGGACAGGGGAGAAAATATATATTGAGAGGCTAAGGAGTCGAGATAAGGACAGGGAGAGATCGTTCTGCAATCAGCATCATGGGTAAAACAGACCCAACACAGAATAAAGGAAAGAAACTCTCTAACTTATGCCACTGCACTGCACACCCAGGGACACCAGAGACGGGTAATGAGAAGTGCGACCAGATCTTAAAGCACCTCCCCCCACCCCTCCCTTCTTAGCAGGCTTCACTGTAGTCATGATTTCGTGCCCTTCTTCCCCACCCCATTGTGGCATGGGGAGAGATAAGGAATAGGGGAATGGGGGTTTCAGTCATTTCCTCATGAATTGTTTTCCATGTTAGTGGTGGGGGCTGTTCCTCACACCCTTCCCCTTCTGCACCGTAGGGTCCCATCCATGGGAGACAGTCCTCCACGAACTTCTCCAATGTAAGTCCTTTCCCATGGGGCTTCAGCTCTTCACCAGCTGCCCCAGTGTGGGTCACTGCTATGGGGTGCAATCATAAATCATAGAATGTCTCTCAGTCTCTTAGGCTAAGACTGCTCCAGCCTGGTCCTCCATGGAGTCACAACCTCTCCCCCCAGCAAACCTGCTCCAGCGTGGGTCTCTCTCTCTCACTCATCTCTGTGTCTCTGTCTCTTTCCATGGGCTGCAAGTGCTGGCAGAGGCTTGCTCCAACGCAGGTCACAGCACCTCCTGTATGTCTCCCCCTGCTCCAGCGTGGGACCTCTCCACGAGCTGCAGGTGGGGTCTCCACCTTTTTCATGGACTGCAGGGGGGCACCCACTCCACCATGGGTTTCTCCATGGTCTGTAGGGGCATCTTTTTCTCCAGCACCTGGGGCGTCTCCTCCTCACCTTCCCTGGCCTTGGTACTTGCACAGCTCCTTACTTCTTCTCACTCCCTTCTCTGGGGGCAAAAAGTGTCTGCTTGTGGATTTTTTCTCCTAAATGTGATTCCCAGAGGCACTGTGACTGACACTGATGGGCTTGGCCTTGGTCAGTGGCAGGTCCCAGCCTTTGAGCCGGCTGGTGTTTGCTCTGTGGGGCCTGCAGAGAGCTTCTGGCCACTGCTCGCAGAAGCTGCCCTTGCAATCCCCCTCCTCCCCCAGAACCCCGCCATGCAAAACTACAACAGTCTCTTGTCTTGCCATCCATTAAAAACCCAATTTAACAGCCTTCAGGATTCATAGAATAACAGAACACTTTGGTTTGAAAGGGACCTTAACAATCATGTAGTTCCAACTTCCCCTGCAATGGGCAGGGACACCCTCCACCAGACCAGGCTGCCCAAGGCCCCATCCAACCTGGCCTTGAACATTGTCAGGGAGGGGGCAGACACAGCTTCTCTGGGCAGCCTGTGCCAGGGCCTCACCACCCTCACAGAGAAGATTAATTAATTAATTAATCCTTGTCCATCACTACATCTCCGGTTAAAAGTCCCTCTCCAGCTTTCTTGTAGGCCCTCTGTAGGTATTGGAAGGCTGCAATAAAGTGACCCTGGAGCCTTCTGTTCTCCAGGCTGAACAACCCAACTGTCTCAGACAGTCTCCATAGGAGAGGTGCTCCAGCCATCTGCTCATCTTCATGGCCCTCCTCTGGACTTGTTCCAACAGCTCCCTGTTCTTCTTATGCTAGGTACCCCAGAGCTGGATGCAGTACTCTAGATGGGGTATATACCAGTTCATTTGTGAAAAACTCCATGGTTTTAGTCACAGTCACAAGCAAATTTTCATTGCCTCCTCACCAACGTGGCTGTGGCAGCAGCCATCCTACAGCCTGGCAGAGGGGGCTTTCTCTAAAATCAAGTTTGTGCTACAAGTGAAGCTCAGTTTGCCAGGTCTGATCACTGCTCATCAGGGGCAGTGGTTCAGGTTTCTGAAGTGCAGACCTTTCACTGCTGTGACAGTCCTCAGTTTTTCCAGGCTTACCTGTTTAGTGTAAAGGAACTCAGGTACAAAACCGTGTTGTTTTGAAAATATACAGTCTCTTTTCTGTGAAGTCCTAGTGCTTTAAAATGAACAACAAGAGGAAAACTGTCAAGGGACTCGAACATGTTTCATATGAGGAGAAATTGAGAGACTTGGGACTGGAGATGTCAGTGAGAAGAGGTTTGGGGGGAATCTTATCAATCAATAAATACCTAATGGGAGGGGATGCAGAAGATCAATCCAGCCTCTTCTTGGTTCTGGCCAGTGATGGGACAAGAGGCAATGGTCACAAACAAAAAAATGAAATTCCATCTCAACACAATAAACCAGTTTTTTCTGTGAGGGTAGTCAAACAGTGGCACAGATTGCCCAGAGACACTATCAAACCTCTTTGTGGGTAGACTGATTGGACACAGTCCTGGATAATCTTCTCTAGTTGACACTGCTTGCATAGGAAGGTTGGACTATCAAGATGTCCCTTAGAATCATAGAATCATAGAATGGCAAGGGTTGGAAGGGACCCCGAGGATCATAAAGCTCCAACCCCCCTGCCACAGGCAGGGCCACCAACCTCAGGCCTGGATCTACCCAAGGTTGCCCAGGGCCCCATCCAACCTGGCCTTGAACACTTCCAGGGATGGGGCATCCACCACCTCTCTGGGCAGCCTGTTCCAGGACCTCACCACTTTTTCTGTAAAAAACTTCCCCCTAATATTCAATCTAAACCTTCCCTCCTTCAGCTTTAAACCATTCCCCCTTGTCCTGCCATTATCTGCCCTTTTAAATAGTTTATTCCCCTCCTGTTTGTATGGTCCCTTCAGGTACTGGCAGGCTGCAATGAGGTCCCCCCGCAGCCTTCTCTTCTCCAGGCTGAACAAGCCCAGCTCCCTCAACCTCTCCTTGTAGGGCAGGTGCTCCAGCCCTCTAATCATCCTTGTGGTCCTCCTCTCTCCAACAGTTCTACATCCTTCTTGTATTGGGGGCCCCAGATCTGGACACAGTACTCCAGATGGGGCCTCACGAGGGCAGAGTAGAGAGGGACAATCACCTCCCTGTCCCTGCTGGCCACCCCTCTTCTGATGGAGGCCAGGATACCACTGGCCTTGTGAGCTGCAAGAGCACACTGCTGGCTCATGTTAAGTTTCTCATGTCCCTTCTAACCTAAATCACAGAATCCCAGAATCACAGAATCACAGAATTGTAGGGGTTGGAAGGGACCTTGAGAGATCATCGGGTCCAACCCCCCTGCCAAAGCAGGCTCCCTAGCTCATACTGCACAAAATGATGCAATGAGTCTGTGAAAGTAATAATAATTACCTAAAATCCTCTAGAATGACTCATAATTCTGTAAGTGATTTCATGAGCAACTCAAGCCAACCTAAGTCCAGGCTGCTAACAGTCCTGTCCCTCTACCTGTACCTGGTCCTGGGTACCTGTTTCTAGCAGTCTTTAAAGGCTACAGGAATTAGGCCTTTTTGGATCACTGTGCATTGGCTTGTTTCCACCATAGCATCGTGGTTGCTCTGACTCTCAGAGCTAGCCGTGGGGTGAACCTGGATCTGGGGAATGCTGAAGCTTGCCCTGACCTGCTACTTGGGCAAATAAAATGTATCATGGAAGGTAAGCTAATTGCTGGGGGTGTAGTGAGGAGAAGATGTTAAGGAGATATTAAATATACATTTGTTCTTGTCTGAGTAATTACAGATGTTTATGCTTTTCTCTAAAGAGGTATGTTATTATATCTCCTGTTGTTTTTCTTACCTGTAGGCAACTTCATCAGCTACTAGCAAACAAAAGGTCACTTTTGTGCTGGGAGGACATCCAGTGCCAGTGTTCTGCTATTTTCATGCTGTAACAGGTACATGAAGAACTGCTAAAATAAAGTGCACAACCTGAAAACACATTCATACCACAGATGGCTAGTTAGTCAAATGTTATGAATGGTGCCTGAAGAGGAATGCTTTAGAACAGGCTCTGATAATGAAGAGAAAAAATGTAATTATTACTCTTTTTTTTTTTCCCTTTAAAAATTGCTCCCTGCAACATGTAGTATATAGACCGTGGAAAAAAAAAAGAATTTCTCTTTTGCTTCTGTTTCTGCAAACAATTGGGCAGCTGCTTAGCAGCTCTGTGAAACTGGGGCCAGAGCAAAGAATAAATTACAGCTCCAGTCACTTCTTCTGTGCTGAACTGGAGGTTTTTGTGGTGTGCTCTCTGGAGCTGTGGTGGGTGAGCTGTCATGGCAATGTGATGCCTGATGCATGAGCTCACTTCAGCAGCTTCTCTTCCTTGCTCTGTGCCCCTCCACCCCATGCCATGCCATTCATCCTGTTTGGGGTTCAAGTGGTGAGGCTACTACGTACATGACTTTACAGATAAACTGGGAGATTTATTTTTTATCAGCAAGCCCTGTTACCTCTGCCAACGTTCTAGTTTCTCACTCAAGTGTTGTTTAGAGTTACTGGCAACCTTTGCTATTGCCAAGCTTTTAGTCAAGATGAGTCAGGCTAAAATAGGCATCGAAGAGTAATGCATAAGACTTGGGAAAATAAGTTAAAAATCTTTCACATTTGCCTTTGAGCTTCTGAGTTATTCACAGCACATTTGTTACGCTCTTCTCTGTGAACTTGGAGGGTAAAAATCATTTTGGAAAAACAAGTAAGTTAATGTCATGATATGGGTGCTTGCCTCCAGGACTTGAGATACCATGGAAAACACCAAGGCTAACCAGGACAAACTGAAAATTGCTGATGCTGGGTGCCCCAGAGGTTAGTTGCAGCTTTAGGGAGTAGCTCTGGCATTGTCTACAGCCTTCTAATGAGGAGGGCAGCCCATGGCCAGGCACAAGAGCACCGTTTCAGCTGTGTCACCTCCTCTTCTGGGACTTCTCTGTAGTTTCTTGAGGTCTGAGATGGTTTATTTTCTTCCTGAATGAAGAAAAATACAAAAAAATTTTCTTGCTATTTTTTTTTTTTCATTGTGGTGGGTTGACTCTGGCTGGAGGCCAGATGCCCACCAAAGCCACTCTATCAGTCCCCTCCTCAGCTGGACAGGGGAGAAAATATGAGAGGCTTATCAGTCAAGATAAGGACAGAAGAGATCAGTCAGCAACTAATGTCATGGGTAAAATGGACTCAACATGGAATAAAATGCATCTAATTTATTACCCAGTGAAAAGAGAGTAGGATAATGAGAAATAAAACCCAATCTTACAACACTTTCCCCCACCTTCCCTTCTTCCCAGACTCAACTTTATTCATGATTTCTCTCTCTCCTCCCCCCTTAAGCAACACAGGGGGAGTCAGGGAATGGGAGTTGGAGTTGGTTCATCACAAGCTGTCTCTGCTGGTCCTTCCTTCTTAGGGGGAGGATTCCTCACACTCTTCCCCTGTTCCCATGTGGGGTTCCATTCATGGGACTCAGTCCTCCACAAACTTCTCCAATGTGAGTTCTTCCAATGGGGCCTCAGCTCTTCACGAACTGCCCCAGTATTCATTGGGGTGCAGACCTTCAGGAACAGACTGCTCCAGCTTGGTCCCCCATAGGGTCACAAATCCGCCCAGCAAACTTGCTCTGGCATGGGGCCTTCTATCCGCAGGCTATGGGTCCAGCCAGGAGCATTCTCCAGAGCAGGCTTCCCACAGGTCAGAGCATCCTTCAGGTGCCTCCATCTCCTCCAGCATGGGGTCCTCTATGGGCTGCAGGTGGGACATCTACTCCCCATCATCTTCCATGGGCTTCAGGGGGACAGCCTACTTCACCAGGGTCTTCTCCACAGGCTGCAGGGGTATGTCTCCCCTGGCACCTGGAGCACCTCCTCCTCCCTCCCTTCTTCAGTGATCTTGGTGTCTGCACAGTTTCTTACATGTTCTCACTCCCTTCTCTGGAGGCAAAAAGTGGCTGCTTCCATGTTTTCTTCCTTCTTAAATATGTTATCACATACCATTGTCACTGATTGGCTTGGTAGTGGTCAGCAGTGGGTCCTTCTTGGAATGACTGGTATTGGCTCTGTCAGATGTGGTGGAAGCATCTGGCAGCTTCTTGGAGAAGCCACTCCCCCCAAAAAAAACCCAGCAACCTTGCCACACAAGCCAAAAACTTTCATTCATACTGTTACTGTAATTGTTTTTCTACTACATTTAGAACAATTAACTTGGTGTCATGTCTTCAGTCAGTATTAATTAGAAGATGCCCAGTATTTAGTATGTGTACCCATTCCATCTGCCAGAAAGGCTGGCATGAAAATATAGGAATGCTTTCAGGAGCATGATATGTTATTGTTGTGCATCATTCATGAGTGATATTACTTATGCATATTGCATTACCTATATAATAAATCCTATTCATTTTGACTGTAGGCATTTAATATAACATATTTAGAAAGTTTTAAAGTTGCATATGTTAAGTATTGCAGTAACAGTAGCCATTGAGATTTCACACAGCAATAATGAATCGCCTCTTGTAACCGAGGAATGCTCTGGGCTTAAGTATAGTGAATATGAAGTAATAGGTACTAAAAGCAACCGTTCAAAAATACATTTCCAGTTTATAGGATGGTAGCTCAATAATAATCCCACCCACCATCAATGGGATATGTTTTGATTCACAGTTCCATTATGGAAACTGCCTATTTCTCTGTCAAAGACTTGGCTCAGAAGATTCATGGTTGATCCCCGTGAAAAACAGGTGATTGGATTTTACTCTCATTATCCTGCCTCTAGTTGTATTGAAGTGTGCTTGAAAAATATGATACTGGAAAAGGAGAAGAGAGAAAGTATGAAGTTTAAAACAACCCTCAAGCATCAGAAATCAGAAAGATACTCCCTTGGCATCAGGCTAGCCAATACCTGCCTCTGAAGCAATTGACTCTTGCCAGTGTCAGAGCCAAGAGGCTGAAGCAGGAGGCCTTTGTATCTCATCAAATATGGCAGTTACTGCTTGCAAAAGGAAAAATACCCAACAACTCAACAAACCAACTCTAAGGCATTTGGGTAAATAAAATTTGGAGTGGGAAGAGTGCAGACTGGAGGAGACGCCAGAGGATGAATGAATGTTGGGGAGGGATTTAAAGAGGACAGCTTTTCATAACTTGTTTGTGTAGAAAAAAAACAAACAACCCTCTCCCCCACCCCCCTCAAATTCATGAAGAGAGAAAGCAGACAGCTAGTAAATATGATGTATGCTACTGTTTTCTGCTTTGTTGGCAAAATAAGAACTGGCTGAGACTTTTGATGAACATTCACTATTGACTCTTAGCAAGGAGGTTGCACACTACTGGAAGGAGCAAATTATATGCCAAGTTTTAGAAACAGTAGTTGGTTTAACCCTAGAAGCTTTAAACTGGCTCATTTCACACTGATTCCAAGAAGACTCCTGGAATACCTTTTGCATTACTTTGGGTGGGGCAAAAATTAAAATATGATTGTGTGATGATGTCATTCAACACTATTTCCAGGTAGAATAAGTATTCTCCAGATTCACAGTTTTTAATAAAGCAAAAAGTCAATGATGATGTGATTTTACTCTGATTTCTTAGAGGTATCTGTATGGCTTCCCCCTACCTCTTTGATGAAAGAAAAACTTGCAGTAAGGTGGGTTAAAGTTGGCCTTGCCCAGGGACTGCAGGAGCAGTGTAGGTAATGGGAGTGTTAAGATAGGGTTTCACCAGGAATCAGGGTTTTTTCTGGTGCTACTTAGCATCTTCAGAGCTAATCACAGTGAATCTCAGGTGATGATACATACATAAATAAACAGGAAAGAGAACCGGCTGCTGATACAGACGTGCCTTGATCTCTTGAGGAGTTGGGTTCATCTGAGCAACATGTATTTTACTAATGTGACATGCCAGGGCAGACATCCAGGGACAAAGAAAGGAGGTCTCACTTGTAAGATGGGGCATTGCGTCCCGGAGGCAGTAGGTCTGCGAAGGAGGCAGAGGCAATAGCAGGTAATGAATCAAGCATGAACTGTGGGGCAGCAGCACGGCTAAACAGCAGTGGAAAAAGGAGGCAGGGGGCAGTACTGCTGATTATTGGCGAGATCACTCTGGGAATACCATCTGTTCAGGTGTCACACTTTAACAGAACAGTGTTGACAAGTTAGAGGTGATGCACCCTGTGAGGCCTGCACAGTTTCCATAGTGGAGAGTAAGGTCTCAAATTGAGTTTTGCAGGTCTCAAATATTAGTCAAAATGGTAATTAAAAAATTGCATATAAAATACTAAATGTTGCAGTTTGTTCAAAGGTGGCTATGTAAAATGACCTGAAGTTTCAAAGATACAGAATTCCTGCAGCTCCTGTTAGCATAAATGAGATTTGCATATGCTCCGTGTCTCTCATGGCATTCAGACTTAGGAGCTTAGACACAAAGCTAGGAACATGAATTTTATGGACTGTTTTATGTCTTGTTTGCAATCAGGGACTATCAACAGCAAGCTGGTTTTGTCTCACACCTTGAAGCCATCTCTCCCTCCCAACACAGAAAGAATCTCCTTCTGTTCTTCCGCTAAGAGGAAGGCATTTTCCTAGGCACGGTGCATCCTGCAAGCCATTCTTGACTTAGCTGTGTGAACCTTAAAGCCCTGTTAGACAGAAGAACTTGTTTTCAAAAGCCAAGTGCCAGTTCCATCAGAGCAACCTGCTTCCAACCTGCTTCCAACCTGATCTGACTGATGCTATTGAAAACTTTTCTCTCTACTCTGCCCAAGTCTGGAGTTTTCGTCTGAATATTCCTTGGTTTTGGGAAAAGATTATTTGGCTATGATTCCCAAGTTAACATCTCTGAGATATATTTTGTTGGAATATTAAATTATTTTTCTTAATGGCAAAATAGCAAATAAGTGCATGCTTCCTCCCCTCCTAGCACTAAGCAACCAGGCAAGGAAAAATGTCAAGTTTTTGGCTGTATTTGACACAGGAGTTCAGTACAGCTTTAAAATCTTTCCTTCAGATGCATATACCAGTATCTATTCAAGGAGCTGCACAGAAATACTGTGGGTACATTGCCATGTTCTCTTGGAAGCCTAGCACTGCTCTTTGAGGAAAATACATCACAGAAATATTTCAGGTACCGTGCCACCCATGAATCATGCATAATGATCTCACTCCAGTAACGTTTTCTTTTGAGCAGTGGGGTTTTTTTTCCTACAATCTGGGACCCAAAGTGTTTTTCAGAGTTCCTGGTAACAGAGTGTCTGCTCTTAAAATAGAGCATCTGGCAGCAGAATCATGCACCGAGCTCTCCCATGCAACTGGCACACAGGTGAGCTGTGGCACCTGAGCTACAGACATCTGGGCTTGGTGGCAGGACCTTGGGCAGGCAGATAGGGACAGTGACAGGGCCAGGACCATCCCCCAGGGAGAAGCATATTTTCCCACTCCATGTAGCAGGGGTTATAAGAAAAGCAAGCACCAAAGAAGATAAGTCTCTTCTCTGCTGCTTTTTCACCAGAAGTGGAGTTGTGTCTGGGGTTATCACGCATGAGGGAATTAAACCACAGGATGCAGAAGACGCTGTAGGGTATGCCACCCACTAGGGCCTCTGTCACTGCAATGTCAAATCTGATGCCTGACACATCCCCCAGTTGAGACACACTAAGGAAAACCAATAAAAATGAAGGGAGATTGCTAATGAACCACATGAAGGCAGTGAAGAGAATTGCTAGTGAATGAATGAATGTTTAGTGTCAGATCTGTAAAAAGGAAAAAGAAGTCTTAGCAGATCTAAAATAAAATGTGATCCCAGGTTAGATAGTAATTTTGGAGGGTTTTAATGTTTTTCTTAAGTCCTTTTTGGGAGAAGGTGACTTGTTTTCATGCAGATTTTTAATTCCTTCAAGAAGCTGTTGTTTTTTCCTAGAACTCCAATTAAAGTTTTCTCTCCAAAGCTTTCCATTTTCAGCATGAAAAGCTTTCCTTGTTGAGTGAGGAGGGAGAACATAAGATAAAGAAAAGCCCAACTCCCTTAGAAATTTTCTGTGTCAAACTGTATCCACAAACCAACTATTAATTCCAGGCAATTACAAAAGGAAATCCTGTGCTCCTTCCTTTCCCTTTCCCAATTCCCAGCTGCAAACCAGTACCACCATGGGATGAACTGTGTGGGTAGCATGAATGTGACAAAGCTACAGATGGATACTGCAGGAACACTCTCCAGGGAAAGGGGGCAAGGAGAGTAGTGAGGGAGAGGAAGGCTGATCATCATCATCCACCACTATTGAGGAGAGGGAAATAGAGTTGCTTAGGAAGGGTGACAGCAAGGTGGGGGGGGCTGTAGCGTGGGAGAAGAGAACAAGTCAAAAGGAAGGATGGGGGTTGTATCACAGTGGGAGTAGATGTTTCAGCTTTGGGTAGTTTCCTTCCTTCCTTCCTTCCTTTCCTTCCTTCCTTCCTTCCTTCCTTCCTTCCTTCCTTCCTTCCTTCCTTCCTTCCTTCCTTCCTTCCTTCCTCCTTCCTTCCTTCCTTCCTTCCTTCCTTCCTTCCTTCCTTCCTTCCTTCCTTCCTTCCTTCCTTCCTTCCTTCCTTCCTTCCTTCCCTTCCTTCCTTCCTTCCTTCCTTCCTTCCTTCCTTCCTTCCTTCCTTCCTTCCTTCCTTCCTTCCTTCCTTCCTTCCTTCCTTCCTTCCTTCCTTCCTTCCTTCCTTCCTTCCTTCCTTCCTTCCTTCCTTCCTTCCTTCCTTCCTTCCTTCCTTCCTTCCTTCCTTCCTTCCTTCCTTCCTTCCTTCCTTCCTTCCTTCCTTCCTTCCTTCCTTCCTTCCTTCCTTCCTTCCTTCCTTCCTTCCTTCCTTCCTTCCTTCCTTCCTTCCTTCCTCCTTCCTTCCTTCCTTCCTTCCTTCCTTCCTTCCTTCCTTCCTTCCTTCCTTCCTTCCTCCTTCCTTCCTTCCTTCCTTCCTTCCTCCTTCCTTCCTTCCTTCCTTCCTTCCTTCCTTCCTTCCTTCCTTCCTTCCTTCCTTCCTTCCTTCCTTCCTTCCTTCCTTCCTTCCTTCCTTCCTTCCTTCCTTCCTTCCTTCCTTCCTTCCTTCCTTCCTTCCTTCCTTCCTTCCTTCCTTCCTTCCTTCCCTCTCCTCTCCCTCTCTCCCTCTCTCCCTCTCTCCCCTCTCTCCCTCTCTCCCCTCTCCCTCTCCTCCCTCTCTCCCTCTCTCCCTCTCTCCCTCTCTCCCCTCTCTCCCTCTCTCCCTCTCTCCCTCTCTCCCTCTCTCCCTCTCTCCCTCTCTCCCTCTCTCCCTCTCTCCCTCTCTCCCCTCTCTCCCTCTCTCCCTCTCTTATTTTTTAAGTAAAAATTCAAATATCACTTTGGTTTAGCTGAGCTCCACAGTGAGACACTTTCTATTTTTTTAAATTTTTACTATTTTTATTTTGTGAATAAATATCCTTTCAGAACTGATGTTTTTAAATCTCCTTCAGATCCAGTGGTTGTTCTCCAATCCCTCCAGGAAATCCTGCCAGCAGCCAAGTAACACATTTTTCAGGCGAGGAGCGATCACCGGGATATTGCCAGGTAAAGGTGAGAGGTTCAGGCAATCGCTAGGAAGACTTGTGAAACTACCGATTCAGCACTGTAATGTTTAGGTAAACGCTACAACAGCTATTTAAAAAAGAAAGGCGAGACACTTCTTATGTGTGACTCACTAATCACTGTCTGTGCTGTAGAGCCTGGAGTACAAATTCCTTTTGTCATGAAAATGCTTGCTCCTTTGATCCCCACAACATCATTAAACAGTTCTAAAGAGTAAGTAAATCTTTTGGCACACTCCTTGCAAAATAAGCATTTCAGGATTCAGACGCATGTGGGTGTGTTTGTGATGCTGAGGAGATTGATACTGATACAATTTTTAGCAGCGGGTGCAGACTGCATCTTGCTTTGTTGAAGGAAAGAGAGAGAGGTTTTCCACCTCCTTTTCCAAAGCAATTATGTAGAAAATTGAAATGCACATGGTAGCCACGCAGGATTGATGCACAGAGGCAAATTAGACCTCTTTTGCCTGTCTGTAGGATGACTACAGATGTAAGCCTGCCTATTGACATATGACATGTCCATCCGTGTGCTTCCCAAAGTAAAATTTCATCTTTATTCTTATAGTTCAGGTAAAATACATAGATGGTCGTTCCAGAGAGCCTGATGCTGTTGAAGATGTTATCAGCTCTTTCCCACAAAAAAACAAGGCTACGTTTGGAGAATGTGGTTCAAATTGTGTCCTGTCTCCTTGGGGACCCAGTGCAGGGTGAAAGCACGTGTAGCTCACTTTGTCAGAGTGTACGTGCACTGGGGTCTGTGGGTCACTTTCTCAGCTGCTTTGATACCTGGCAATGATGGGTTTTTTTTCTGGCCCTATGCACATCAGCCCAGTGTGTGGGTCAGCCGCCCTGCTGTCCCTTCCTCGCTCTGCAGCTGGGAAATTCAAAGCACGGGGTGATGGTGGAAGTTATCCATAGCAATTTCACCAAAGGTTCCGTGGTATTTATCTGGTAACTTCACAAGGCTTTAGTGAAAATGGGAAGAGCTTATGAGCTTACTGAAAGAATAATGTAAATCTCAACCGTTCAAAGAAGCACAACTGTTTAGAAGTGTATGAACAGCATTCTCATGCCACATAGCACTCTGTGTGAAATAAGTTTATACCCTTCCAACACGCCATCTGGCAGCAAACACTATATTGGTTTGCATCCCAGCCTGTTATCTTGCAAGAAAAATTAAATCATATGTAATAAAAGGCACTTTTAAAAGACAACGCTTTCAGTAATGTTCAGTGGAACTAATGGACTTAAAAGTGTTTCCAGTTATCTGTCAGAGAATGTTTTGGTAAACAAGTGTCTGCTCTCAATTGCGATGTGCATATGAGTAAAGGGATTTATGTCACACTCAGACACGCTGTTGTTTGCGCGCTTACGCACCCTCCAAGCACTCAGAACATTCAGATCTGCGTTTGTGCCTGAGCCACTGCAGTGGGAGGAATCGGATTATGGGGTTTGAACTGGTACCCAAAGTAAGGGAGCAAGGAGTTGCATGTTTGGGAGAAAATAGAGCAAGTCTGATGTTTTAGGAAGTTGGAGACTGACTGCAGTGAGATACAATCTGCAGAAGTTCACATGCCTGAGGTCCCTTAGAACTGCTTTCTCCCTCTGATTTTTGATACCCTTAATTTTAGGGATGACTGACTCATGCCTACGTTGGGTAAGGCATCTCTCAAATTTAAAGCATCTTCTTTCCTAGTACTGTCATAATTCAAGGACATGAAAATCCGGTGAAAGCAAATAGTAACTATTTGTTCAGAATTCTCAGCAAATCAGGCAAAAATCTTTTATGTAGTTTGATTATGGGCAAGTGCATATCTCAAGGAAAAGAAACAAGATAGAATATATGCTGGTAGATCTGTTCTTATTAGGTTTAATACGAGGAAATTAGTCTGCCCATTGAATGCATAATGAAAAGACTAGGTAGAACCTTCTATCTATCTGCATGCACAGGGTTGCAGAGGCTTAATTAAGTTATGTAAAAAGTAACAGCGGAGGCTCAGCTTTATAGGGATGAGGATGAGTTAAAATAATTCATAGAGAAACTGCTGTAATTAATAATACTCTAACTAGTGTCCAGAGTCTGTCTGTCTCCTTCTATTAAGGGTCCATCTTAAAGTTTGCATTAATATTCTTTGTACCTCACCCATGTTTAGGAACCCTTTCATTCGCCACTCCATGTAAATTTAAATTCTAGCCTCCCAATCAGTGTTTTGAATCACTGGGATATTGAGTAAGTATGTAATTCTTAGCTTAGACGCTGAACATCTGTTGCCATTTGTGTCCAATATGTAATTACAGCAGGGGGAGCTGGACAATCAGAGATTAAAAAGATGCTGCTTAATCTTCCACCACATGTTTCCACTTAAAAAGAATAATACACCAGAGAAATCTCATAGCAGCTTGTGGTATATCTGCTTCTCCCCTGTCTTTGCTCAATAGATAAGGCCTCATTTGGTATCTATCTAAAATTACTGTAGTCCTTGTGTTTGGAGCTGGGAGTGTATTCACTTAGACCTTGTGTGTCCCATATGGTAGGGCATGCTCTGAAGGACTCCTTTCCTCTTTTCCCCCAATTAAAATATTGTACCTTGTGCTCTTCCCTTTGCCTGTGATAATACATGTATTTATATGGAGGAATTTTTACCAAGAGAACACATGCTGTTTGGAGAGAGCGGGTGGTAGCATCAGCACAGCTAGGCAGAGCCTCTTGAGATGGATAACTCAACCCTCCCTCTAGCTTTCTGGCTGAGCTATGGAGCACGCCAGATGTCAGACCAGCAAGGAGAATGTTATATGTTTTCCCCACTTCTCAAGGTGAAACTGTAGAGTTTCCAGTGGTGCAATGAATCACAGAATCACAAAGTGGTTTGGGTTGGAAGTGACCTCAAAGCCCACCTAGTTCCAATCTCCTGCCATGGGCTGGGACACTCTCCACTAGACCAGGCATCTCAAATGGCATAAAGCCAGTGGTTGTGCAGACATAAAAACAGCACAGTATGCTTTGTCTTGCTGCAAAGTAATGTTGCCAGTGTCCTTTGCAACTGTCTTTACACAAATGTGTACCTAAGAGCTGATTCCTCACATTGACCTTTGAGAAGGGACTGGAAAGAAAAACTGGGTGCTATATGGAGCAAGTGGAGTTTACCTTGAGTATTCAAAGATGATTGCAAGTAATGTTTACCCTTTTCAGTCTAACTGCATTTTAGCCCCTCTACCAATGAATTTATAATGCTGGAAAAAAACAAATTAAGCTAGGAGAGACCTGGGCCCAGACTCAAGGCTTGCTGAAATAATTTGGAAGGAGTCTCCTTGACTTTGGTGTGACCCAAAGCTGTCACTGCCAGCTTTGTAAACCCTCTTGTGTGTGTACCCTCTGTGCCTGCCATTCTCACCCTGGGCAGGGTTCGGCACCTTTGCTTAGAGACAGCTACCTCTGCAGCTGCTCACAGTACTGTCAGCAAACGGCAAAGCCAACAACAGAGACTAAGCTCCATCTGCAGCAAGTGTGAGATGGAGCAAGTATGATGGGTAACTACAATGACAGGACTTCCCACAGGCCTTGGCGGTGTGTGCTGCTTGACCTGTGGGTTGTAAAGTTTCTGTCTTATCCTTTTCTTTTGTCAGCTTTCACAGTGTACTGCCTGCTCAGGCCACAGAGGCTTTTCTGGTCCCTTCCCTCTTTCTCCAGGCTTGGACATAGCACAGAAGACCTGCACAACCACCTCCAGTAGTGCCTTACCCTGGGGTGGTCCCCTTGGAAGGCTTCATGGGGCTGAAATGGAGAAATAACAGTGTACATGGAGTTCAGATACGTGTCTTTAACTGCTTTAGTGAGGGGCACATCAGGATAGCTGCTCCACGTCAGCTAAACATTTTGCTTCTTCCTTCCAAGGTAAACACCAAAACATGAATTTGAGGCCCCGGCCAGATGGACTAATGCCCATGGAGCAATTCTTGCTCATTCCAATGAGACAGTATGTGGAGCAGCAAAATGCAGACACTGAACTTGAAGACGAGAGATTATTTGCAGAAGATGTGCGAGTGTGTGGATGTGCCTGTTTGTCTGCAGTTTTTGTGCTGCCAAAATGCCAGTGGGCATTTAGTGTCATTTCCCCACACCTATAAACTTTGCAGAGCTTTCAAACCATTCATGGGAAGAGGCGGGAAGATTTAAGAGGCAGCAGATTCTTTACCTGCATGGTTCTCTGTGCAGTTGGCATAGCTCATTCCCAGCCAACATTAAATTTTCATCAGCAGTCAATACTGAAATAAATATTCTTTTAGTGCAACACTACTGTTTTCATGTTTATTTGGATATTCACTTTTGGGGTCCTTTTTTCTTTCTAGTGTCTGTTTTTCCTCCAGATCTCCAAACCACCTAAATTCCACAGAACTTCCATTGCCTCAAATATACTTCAAGACTTTTTCCTCTAAGTGTGCTTTTTTAAGGGCATTATATAATACATTTTTTCCATCTTCTGTGATGTCCTTGGCAAATCATGTCAGAAGAAACATGTTTAGCAGAGTAGAATTTAATTATGCATTAAAGTGCTTCAGAATCCATGTTAGTCTTTGGACCAGAATAATGGTACAAGCATCTATGCAAAGTTTGCTAGATCTTGCCAAAATGTGTTTCTTAGAGTAGCCTGGGCTATTCCTTTATTTTGGATTTGCATGAGACCTTTTTTTAATGTGATTTCTTGAATCACATTAACTCTCTGTAAGGAAACAAATGATAGCACCCAAACAATATGATTTAATGCATTTACCTGAAAACTCTGAAGAAAAATGATGACTGAAATACACAAACCTACTTAAAGAACAACAGGCATTATTGTTGCTTGATTGCATTTTCTTCTTCTCCCTGCTTTAGAGACCTGCATCTTTCAGTGATTTGTGATTTTTTGTTTTCGTGGTAGTGATTGGTATTACCAGTCATTTACTGTCAGTAACAGATATATAGGTGGGTATATATAGGAGGGCATATATATGCTTTGGATAATTCTAAGTTGAAGAAGTCCTTCCAGTGGAAGATAATAAGGAAAAATCAAATTTGTCTTAATCTGGCAGCACATTAAATATGAAGTTTTACTTTTTGATTAACACATCTGCCCTCACTAGGCGATGGCCTGAGTTTGATTTATTTTATATTGTGTGGTGAGTTTGTGGCCAAAACTAGGCTGGAACCCAGAATTTCATTTTTCCACTCTGCCTACACCACAAGATTGTCCTATGGAGGGGTCTAAAGGTTGTGTAGGTGTGCTATTTCACACATGGGGCAGGCTGTTTTAACAAGCAAACGTGCTTTATTTTGATGATGGTTCAGGCTGAGTTTCTTAAGCACAGAATATATTGCCTGCCCTTCTTTCCTCCTAAACATGCTTTTAGAAAATGATTGCAAATTCTTGCAGAACGATTATAGTGACAACTGCGGGGAGCCTCCAGCTCTGCAAGGAAATGATTGATGGTCAGTGGTGTTCACCTGCATATTGCATCCCTGTTGAAATGCATTCATTTAATCTCAGGGGCATTCATTCAATCTAAACTGCATTTTGCAAACTTGAGCACACTGCTCAGGTTGAAGGGAAGTAGGTTTTTTTGACAGTATCCATTTGCGAGGAATAGCTTATAACATGGTGTGTGTATTACTAAACCTGTCTCCAAGTAGAAAGATCTGGGAATTTGCTGAAGATGAGTTATACTTCTCAAGTCCCGTTCCTTAAAATGCAGGTAAAAATAGCCAAACTCTTCCCTCACAAACATCACTTAATTTGCTCTCCCTCGGCGAAAGCCATTCAGTATTTCAGGGGCTCCAGAAACTGCAACTTGGATCTCTCAGGAGAAGAGAATTTTATCTTCTGTCTCATTAACTTCCTTCTAAGTTTATGTTTTTTCCCCGTGCCAGGCAATGTTTTCAAAGCTTCCAATCTCAGAAACTCCTTAAAACTTTTACAGTTCTGTAGCTGCTTTAGTGTGTTTTTGCATTGACTCCACCAGGCTCCGCATCAGGCCAATAATGGCTATTTGTTAGCCTATCTGCAAGTTTTATTGACCTGTATCATGCCAAATGTCACCAGTGTGTTTGTAGTTCCTAAGCTCTTTTGCACAGTAAGCATGTTGTATCATTGGCACCGCTTGGAAATTGCACAGCTTTGTAGTGCTAGGCAAATAATATACTATTTTCTATCTGCTAATGGAAGACATGGAATTCTTTTAATGAATCTATATGCTGCAGTTCTGCTGGGGGCGTTCATCTCTTCCTCCCCACCCACACCCCCCCCAAACCAAAATGGATTTTCTGACATTTCTGTGACCTCTTAGAGAAAGAATTAGGTGCACAGTTACCAAGCAACAGAAAGTCAGGCAACACACTTTCAAAGCCCTCTAATTGCCCATAATGGTAAGAGCAGCATCCATGTTCACAAAAGCTTCATATACTTGATACTTACTCTGCTGCGGGAACTCATTTGCCTTTTATTATCAGTGTGGTGTTAAGCTGTAACCACCAAAGGAGGAGATGGAAGTCTGAAGGGTCTGGGAGACTTGGAGCTGCTCTGCATAGAGAGGGCCATAAGGAACAATTGTCATTTTCACAATTCATGCCTCACATTTCGTTTATCTAGAAAATTTTAAGTGCTTAACTCACAAGAGAGAAGGCACATTCATCTCTACAGTATTAAAAGCAAAGTGAATGCGAAAAAATAACTTAGAAAGTCTTTCAAAGATTTAAATGAGAGACCAAAGAAAGGCTTTAAAGCACAATATATTCTGACAACTTATCCTCTAAGGTTTTAAAATGACATATTTCATGAGTCACACAATGAAATCTCTATTGGGACTGGGGGGGGAAATACATTAATAAATGTTTGAGGATTTGAAGGATTTTTTTTTTCCTCAACTTGTACCTGACTGCATGTGAGGAGTCAAACTATTCTCTCTTTGCGTGGCATATCTGGGACATGGCATGCCACTCTTTCCTGAAGCTTTTCCCTTGTCCTCAGAGGTTGTAGCAGACTCCATCTACTCTTCACAACCCACTTTCCTCAGGGGAAATTTAGGAATTGTTTTGCTTCAGGCACTGCATGGCTCCTTATGGAGACCATCATGAAGGGACAGGCCTATTCTTAGCCACAGGGCCTTTTGCCTTCACATCGTTGCTTACTGTGGAAGACAGTGTTGGCCATGGGTTGGGACCAGTGACAGTGACTAGCTCCACTCTCCCACTGCTGTCTGTCAGGGGACACTTTGCAATGCTGAGAGGGAGAGGTGCTGTGTCTGTGCTCCTGGTATCGATGATCTGCTTTTTCCACCCTGGCAAGGGGTAGTTTTAGTATTCAAAAAGGGCTGCTCAGTATTTCTGTATATACTTGCATTTATTTTCAAGCATATAGCCCTGTTTCTTTAGGAACAAATAAAGCTCTAGAGCTTCCTTCTCATGTCATTTACACTGGGCTTAACTCTGGTGAAGTTAATAGACATTATATTGATGTAAGAAGTGAAGGCATGGATCAGAAGCCAAGTTTTTGGCCCAAGACCCAAAGCAAAGCATACTCTAAAGTTGGCATTGCGTTCTGAGCAAGAAAGCACTTTCCAAATGGGTGCAATACTTTTTCCTTTTTTTTTTTAAACTCCTTTTTTTTTCCCTTTTGGCTGTGTTTCTGTCCTCTAGCCAGAAATGTGGTTTAATGCAGTGGTATCATACAGTGGAGGTGAAATGGCCAAGGGCTCAGTCATGCACTCTGTCAAATGCTATAGCTCCAGTCCCACAAAGCCCTTAGGCATTTGACTGCTTTCAGAGAGTCTCACAAAATGATACAGTACTTCAAACTGAGCCATGAATTGCCAAGAACTATGCGCTCAGGGTAGGTGTGTACTCAGTATTTTGATCTCAGAGGGAAAAAAAAGAAGCTGAGGTTAAAGTACCTACATGTACATAGACATTTGAGTTGTGTTTTTCTATTTAGGACCTTTTTACTTCAATGACTGTGTAATTACCATCATTTCCAGTGGAGTTACTTTGAAATTACTGTGTAGTTTATTGTATCTGTCTAATTAACTTGTCTCACAACTGTAAGCGGAATGTACCATCATTTCCAATCTGGAAAGCACTTTTTTGGAACCATATTCTGGCAATTCAAGAATATCACTGCTATGTTTTCAGTTCTATGAGTAGGTATTTTTTTATGACATATGGTCTGGAGGCCTGAGAGGAAAGGGAGAAATATTGTGTTTGCCTAGTGCCTAAAATGAAGCTATTTTTCCCATGTTTGGTTAGCCTATTTTTAACAGGAATTGATCATACTGTGAATTAGAAGTTCCATTAGGAACTACATGTTAGAAAAGCACAAGTAGTCCTGGCTGAATTTAGATTTTCATTGCTGTAGGGTGCCTGAGAGCTTATTTATGCTGACTCTTGCAGTTAATGTGGAAATTTAAGTGGTATCCTCTTACAGTTATACTATCCCCTTAAATCTTGCCCACCTTCCTATTATTATAAATTCAAATATTAACTGTGTAATCAGCACTGCTGTTGGTAGATTCATCTACACATAAATTTCAAGAGTCCTCTATATGAGCCAGGTATACAATTGGGAATAAGATGGGGAAAGCAAAGTTGTAGTGGAAGATTGCAGAAAGGTTCCCATCCTAATGTGTGCTTTATTTTTCCTCATTATTGCCACGGCTGTGGAAGCAAACCTCAATTCTAGCACATCGTTACTGTGCTTTGTCTAATGTGCTGCTATCAACAATAGTTATCTCAGGCTTTGAGAGCAGAAAGCTGTACAGATGTTGTTATCTAAATACGAGAAGCCTTTGTGGGTAGTTTGGTTGAAAAAAAGAAAGGTTCATGTCCACACACATGTCTTGCAATATACTAATGAAGGCTTATGCAAACTCCTGGCCATAAATTTGCCTTTGACTTCAATGAGGGCAGTGAGAGAAAGAAAAATATAATATGTAGGTGCCATCACGATATAGGTACCCCCTGGAGAAAGATGTGGCGGCTCTCAGAGTAATTGTACCTAGTTCAGGTTTTGTGCTGGTGTAAAGATACGGACCAGAAAAGTAACTATTGTAACTAAAGGGAAGCACAAGATTGCAATGTTCAGTGCTCATTCTTCTCCCCAGTCCAAAGGACACACATCCATATGTGTATCTGTACGTGTTCTCTCCAAACTGTTTGCATGTGTAGGGGCTTTCTAAGTTGAAACCACTATTTTCTCTCTTTCTTTAGGCAGGTTGCAAGGAGGAAGACCAATATATATTTAGTTCTGTTTTACTGTTTTTTCAGTGCTTAGCATACAGTGCACAGCGGAGTAGTAACAACCTGCCACGAATTCTCTTCCTTATTATTCCAGCTGTGATAAAGTCTCTGAAAGATTTTAATTTGAACTTTAATCACCCCCAAATTATGTCCCTGGGCATTCATATGTAGGTTACTTACACCTGACACTGAAATGAACCGTGTTGCAACTAGGTCCTAATTGAAGAGTTGTACTCTTACACCACTTACATACAGCGAATTGCTTGTGCACCCATCAGTCAATCACCTTAGAAACAAGCTGGAGGAAGTGATCTCTATGGAGAAGTTCCCTTTTCTGGTGCACGTGAGGGAAACAAGAGCTCATGTTCCTCCATACTGAAATGTCTCAGAAAGCCGGGAGCCATGTGCTCCCAGAGCACTTGGCAAATTAGCTGGGTCTGTACGCAAAACCTTCCAGGGACTGAAAATGAGTTGAAGAAAACTGAGATCTCTTTTACATCCCTTACATAATTACATATGTTCACCTTCTGAAAAATTCAAAAAAGTCTCCTTCTGGAGTAAAGAGGGTGGGGAAACCTAACTTCCAGTCCCTTCCTCCATTTTCTTCATCTAGTTATCAGCAGAGTTAAAGAATTCCTTTTCAGGGGCAGGGAGAACAGTGGTGCCTTATGTCCTCACATTATTTTCCAATAAAAGCATGCCAGCCACACATCTCCCTTGCAGCAGAAACTTATCTGTAAGCTTTCTAACTCTGTCTCCTACCTTGAGGATCTTCAGCTATTGCCCTGACCTGGACACCCCATCTTTTCCATGTGCAGGGGGAAAACTAGAGCTGTCTGTAGAATGAAAGTATCTGTCATTCTCAAATTCCCATCGCCTGTCCTTTCTATTGATGGCACTTCTGGATTCTGAGCTAGCAGCTCTCAGCATCTCACCCTCTGCAGACTTCTTCTATAGCTCTCAGAAATAGAAAATTGCTCTGGGATTTTTTCCTGGAAGGCACTAGGAGTTTGAGAAAATGATTGCTACAGAGGACCAACAATTGAATAGCAACCCTTGTGAGTGTTGCTGCTCAAGAAAAACACCTTCAAAACTGTTGTGGAGTGTAACCATGACTGTATTTCCTTTATTTCATAAATGCCATGCAATATTACAGGCATAGATTAGAAAGCAAAGTCAGATGTGGTTGCTGGCTGGGGCTTTGGTTGCTTGTTTGCTACGCAAATAGCAAATGCCAGTAGTAACTCACTCCTAAAGTTAATGGCAATGTGTATCTGCCTCCTTGTTTTGTGTGCTCACTCTACTTCTTGGAGCTGTCTTCACCTTGGGGCTAGTGTCAGTGGAAAACCTACGGGTTCCTGCCATTTATATGTAATATTAAAAAAACAGGAATCTATAAATGGCATCTCTCCCTTCACTGTCCATCTGACCTTCCTCTTGAACACAGTAAGTACCATTTCACAGCAAGAAAGAACCTTGTAATCTAGGTCGAAGTGTGGCAGTGATAAAGCTGTGACTGATTGCTCTTTGGTTTTTCTGTTTGACCCAGAAATTGTTCACACTTTTGGCCATCTGAAGGCTCGGCTGTACCACAGTTCATCCTGTATCTGATCCTAATTTTCTTGAGGACACAGCTCACATGACTAACTTCAGTGCCTGGCCCATACAGACCCATTCCTGAAGGTGTTCTCTCAGGCAAGAGGGTTTGAACACTGATTCAAAGAGGCTGCAATAGTAGGGGACAGGTTAGGTTGTGGTCCTCACAGATGCTTCACTAACTGCTCAAGTGTGAAAATCGGAGCTTGTCCCTGGAGCTAGTTGTTGTTAGTCCCATAGAGCTGGGATGGCTCTGCGGAGCCAGGATGTGTGCTGACTACAGTACTGGGCTCTGGGAGTTGTCTGGTCCATTCCTCCAGGAAGGGTAGCTTTAATGTGAAATTCTCATACTTCCTTTGGTTTCAGTCACCCCAGGGGATTGGGTGATGTAGAGGGTGAGGGATGATGAGGTGGGGATGTAGAGTACCACAGTGATAAAGGAAAAACTGGCCTTTAAAAGCTAACTGGCACTATCTCATGAAAACATTTTTGTTTTAAAAAAGGAAAACTGTCACTTGAGCCAGGATGAATGAATGTAGAGGGAAAGGTTTTTGTCTCGGAAGGCATCTTTCTATGAAATCTCCATGCCCAAATTATTTTCAGTTTTCACAGCTAAGAAGATGGCTTTTCAGAGTCTAGCCTTTTGGAACAGAGATAAAATGGGGGAAAATCTCAAACTGAGGAGCCCTTTCTTTTCCCTTCTGATCTTCCCCTATCCAGGCAGATGTGGGTCTGTTTGGCTTTTTCTTTTTTCTGAAAAACTCTACATTGAAAGGAGTCAAGGAACCAGCTTTTTGACTTTGACTTGATTTGTCTTCCTCATTACAGAGAAGCTTTTACACTCTCACCTCAAATCCATACCAGTCACCTGTGTGTATTCCCTGCATGGGATCAGCATCCCTGTCTCTCAAAATGGATTTTCTGGGCATTTGCTGCAGGTCAAACTTCAGGCCTTGCAGATCGGTTCCTCACACACAGGTTCCAAGCTCACCTGGGAAGCAGAGCGGCTGATCCTGCAAGTAGGGCAGGTTGACCCACTTCTACTACACTATTTTTTCTGAGGAGAGCTTCTCCATACCCTCCTGGGTAACAGCTTGATGTTCCACAGAGATGACCTTCAATGCAGGCTAGGCTCAGGGAGACCATTTTTGTGCACAAGCTCTCGCAGAGTGCAAGCTGTCACGGAGAGGCCAGGTTGCAAACTCCTGGGTGCTACAAATTAGTTTTTAGCACTTCAGACAGACTCTTCTGGTGTTTTAATTCATCTGTTATCTCCATCTCCAAGGTTTTTCTGGAACACTTTGCCAACAGAAAGCAAGATGCTCTATATAACCTTTCCCCTGTCTTCTGAAAGTCCCTCTAAATAAGAGTCTGGCTGTGAAATCATCCTTTTCAATGGAAATAGGTTCACTTTGTGTAAAACCCTTTTACAGATTTGATACATCTTACTGTCATATTCACTCACAAATGAGAATGAGGACAAATCTGATCCTCTTCAGGATCCTCTTCCTTTTTCAGGGTTGCAGTGACCTGAAATTCTCAGACTCAATAGAAGCAGGGAGCATCTCATAGAAAAGAAGTTCTAGGACAGCTCTTTCTCCTGAAGGAAGGGGTATGGTCTTTTTGGAAGTGTGGTCCATCTCCCGACGAACCATTTCATGCTAACCAAGAAATATATGTAATGTTTACTCATTTTGGTTCTCCCTACAATGGGGGACCTTAGTGCACTGCCACATGTTGCAGTGGATAAGAGAAAGGATACTGTGAGAACAGGAGCAGGCATAGTCTTTTTTAGCAGATTCCAAACCTACTACAGTCCAGTGCAAGCACATCATCTTACCTCAAAGGAGAACCAGGGCTGGAAAAGTCTGACTAAAGGCAGCTCTTGCAACCTGCTTTCATCATAGCTTATAGATCAGAGTATGTGATTACATTATAAAAGCTGCGCATGAATAAGGAGCTAGACAGATTTATAGTTAGTTTCACGAGACTCTTTTGTTCTGATTATTTTTTTCTTTATTTTCATAAGTGTTTGGTTGAGCAATGCAACTTTTTGAATGTAATTCTTTAAAAAAAAACTCTTGAAGGTTGAAATCACATTGCATGAAGACTTACTGAATCCTTTGTACCCATATTTATTTAGATCCCCAGTTTATGTCTAAACTACATACCAGGAGAAGGAACTGCCTTTTCTTCTGTTTATTATCCATGAAAAAAGACTGGGATACAGATATTGTTGGGTAGGAGGTGAGTGTGGGGGGAGTGGGGTGGTCATGATGTAGTGATTGCTAGCTACTGGTATTTGAAGGATATTTCTCAGATTTTACTTCTGACTTTGAGGACCATGGTTACTTAGAGGTGTCACTGACAAGCACATAAACTTTGTATATTAATGCAGAAAGACAATATGAATAATTGGTGGAGACCTGAGTCTGAAGTCATAATTTCCCATCTTCGGCAAGTGAAATATGCAACTGGCAAGTGATCCCATATCTAAAATAGGTAAAAGATTATACTGGTCTACTGCTTTCAGAAAGAATGAGGTTAGAGCACAGTCTGTGCTTTGATTGGAAATCATACAGAAGGAACAAGGAATTCCTGTGTTTGTATGGGATTTCTAGTCAGTAATACCCTTTTCTGGGTATCCCTTGGGTTTTGAGGGGCCAGTGAATCTGCACATGTCCTGTACAGTGACATGGCATGGTGAAACTTTCATCAGAGGCTACTGTACCTTCAGACAGCTTTGCAAGCCTGATGCGACTGTGTAATCTATATGCTTCATTGGGACTTTCGAAGAGCATTGCCATGTCTTTTTCTCATTCTAGACATGTGCACAAACTGTGAGGTTTTCCAGGAGCTGATTGCATGACACAGCCTAGGCCATGCGTGTACACTGTGTCTAACCAGGCTATTCCAGACTAGCAGAGGGACAGATAATTCACCTCCTGTCAGACTTCTGATTTTGCATTGATTCTACAGAAAGGTCTGTGGAGCAAATGCATGTGCTCCATGAGGCTGATGTTTACCAGGCTTTTGAGGGTGAAAGTCTGATGAACTTGGCCATGCACAAGCAAATGATGGTGTGGATGCTTCTAGACCAGGCTGGAAGCATTAGTTGGTTATCAGTGGTTGGCAACCCCTCTGCTTTGGCCCTGTATCCAAAGCAGCCTAGTCTGGGTATGAGATTCCTCCCCCTTGACAAGAGCAAATATCTACTTCCTGTGTCATATTATAGATACAATAAAAACCCAACAGTGCAGTAGCAATTTGTTCCTGTTCTACAGAAATGGATGCTAGTTTTGGTCTCTATAATAGTTTATTGGCTGAAAATGCACTAACAACAGGTGAATCGACAGCAAGTATGGGAAGAGAAATTCAAGGCAGTGTAAAAAAAAATCACACTGTGATGCAATTCATAGGTATTCACATGAGAAAGAAACCAGATTGTGAGGTCTGTGGAAAAACAGGGTGCAGGTGCTGCACAGACTTCTGTCTCACCCACTGGCACAACTTGGGATGTGTGGTATTTGGTCCAGTGCTTTAAAGGTCTAACGAAATCTCCTGCTGCACCACATAATAAACAGAGAGGTGTTGACTGACTGTGTACTGATTGCAGTTTATGAAATGAACAGCAGGTGGGAGAGAAGCAATATGCATCCTCTGGTAGACCTCCAGCTAACAAGGCTACATCTGAAAATATGTAGCACGCTAGTACTGAAATCAAACCTTTTATATTGTGCTGCTTGGAAATGAGGAGAGGTGGGAAGGAGCAGAGTGGTGGGGTAGAGGAAGGGGGAATATGAAATAATGGGATTTGTGTATGATTTTTTTTTTCTCTTTGGTCTCTTTGGTCCTTCTTTTTCCATTTCATACCCATATTTCTCTGTTGCCTGACAGTTTTGTCATTCGTCAGCCTTTTCCAAGCAGTCTGCCTCCAGATCATATCTGGCTACCTTGGTGGCAGGCACCTCCCTGACTATTCATCTGTCTCTTGCCTCCTGCCTTTATGTTTTGTCAATCTGTTTATTTCAAATCAGTGTTCTGTGCCCCATCTTGCTCCTGTCCTTATACCTACCCATCTATCTCCATTGAAATCTAAATATTGAATATCAATAAAAACAACACAGTCTGTTTGGGGAGGAGGTCATTTGCGTGACGCTTTATGACTGACTGTTGATTTGTGGTCAAATGTAACGGTCATAAAAGGGCTGTGAATCAGGCAGATGACATAAAATGCACACATCAGCAATTAAAATCAGCTGTATTATCTGGGCACCCAGCAGGGCTGCTTAGTTAAGGCCCTGCCAATGTTTTGATTATTACAACTCTTTACAAGAATACATGCTGTTTCTCTCTCCTCTTCCCCACATCTTATATATGACCCTTCCTCTCTTTCCGTATGACTTTGCTGCTCACCCTGTTTTGATTCTCCCCTGCAAGATACAGCTTCCTCGATCTTCCTTCCCCTCCCTCCGAGTCATTGCAACGCAATGCAAAATTCTCTCTCTCTCTCCCCTCCCTAAACGTGGACTGCATTTCTCTGCTCTGGGATTCCTGCCAGCAATGTTTTTCTACCTGCCCTGTCCATCTCAAACACCTTGACCTAGTGAGACCCCACCTGCCTCTATTTCTGGCCTCTCATTTCCCGACCCCTCCCTTGCTCCCCCGTTGCAGAGGAAGGCATTCTCATCACCTGAGCGCTGCAGGCTGCTTGCAGCCAGTGGGAGGACCTCAGGGTTTGTGCAGAGCTTATGGACTGCAGTGCCACTTTGCAGGAGCACCGGGTTTGGCCGCAGCTGCTTGCAGAGAGGCTGCATGGGGATGGTGTCTTTCTCTGTTACCTTCACGCTCACTGCACTCACTCGCATCCCTCCTCTCAACGTGCCTCACATTTCTCCCCTCTGTATATGAGTTTATCCCACGGGCCCTTCTCCCATGCTGTTTTAGTCTCTCCAGCTATTGAGCTCCACCATGAAAATGTTCCCTGAGGCACGTGTGCATCCCGCTGTGGGGCTGTCCTCTCCAGGCTGCAGTGTATTTTTGAAGCCAGCGTGCCATCTACCACACAACTACCTCTTGCAGTATATGTTGAAAAGGCTGTGTGATGCAAAAATGCTGAGAAGACTATATGGCTGTATATGAGTACTCATGGGTATTCTTGTCACTATAATATTCCTTCATTGTAAACACTAAAGCTGCTTTTAATGATATAAGAGTGGAAACTGGTCTCTGGTAGTATTTCAGTTAGTGTAGTGGGGCTTTTTAGTTTCTGACTGGTAGCCAATCTTTAAAGAAATTTTGTGCTTCCCACTTTGTGATGTAGATTTCCTTTTAGTAGAGAAGTTGCAAAAAGGGCCTGGAGGAAAGCTTTTCCTGAGCTCTCTTTGTGGCCATCTCTGGCCAAGGTGTGAATGATGGGCACATACTGTCATCTGAGGGTCTCCAGGGTATCCAAAACACCAGCCAAGAGCTGCTAGATGTGAAGCAGGCCCTAGAAGAGGCACACAGCTTGCTGGTGAGGCAGCTGCAGGGGGAGTGACTAAATGATCTCTACTCCCCCACGACACTGAATCCTGAAGTGAGTGTCAAAACCAGACTGTGCTGAGAACATACCCAGATTCCATGCCACCACCTTCCCACCTGGTAAGAAACTCACTTGCAAGGTGCAGGCATGGGCTATTTTAGGTTTTTCAGCCGCTCTCTTTCCCCATACTTTTTGGAGCCCACAGTTACCATCCATGGAGGCTCAGAACAGCAGCTACTGGTTTAGTAGCCAAGGACATGAGAAGGAGGGAACTGCTGAGATTTTTTGAGAAACTTTGGATGGATTTGGAGGAACTCTGACTACCTGACTACCAGTAAAACTTTTGCGATCTATGGGATTTGAGCCTACGCTTCAGTAACACTTACAAACCTCTGCTAAATGCAGGCCATTCCCACTGGCAGATCTGGTGGTGTGCTGCCTTCATAGTGTGTAACAAAGAGGTTTTTATTTTGTGTTTTGCATGAAACATGGGGTTTTTTTTTCACGAAAGGGTACATTTTAAATGGTGAGTTCCAAATTTTCAACTTCTGATCTGTCTTGCTTAGGCATATATCTTACTTAACACATGATTACTATTATCTGTTATGTGTTTTAGAATTATCCAAAGTGATTAAAGAGGAACACCAAGGGGAAGAATATTTATTTATTTATTTTATTCTCTCTTCCCTCTCCTATCATCTAGCATGCAAAGAAATAAAAACACCCAGCCAGCTGCGCACCCCTAACCTCACAGTTGCTGGAAGTGAGTTCTGTCGCTTACCCAGTGCTGTGCTTCTGTTTCCAAACACTTGTGGTGGCATATGATTCCTGGCCTCTTTGAAATCAGTGGCAAAATCCTAACTAGCTACAGTGCTGCTGGATCAAATATCGATGACAAATACTATATTTCCAGATGATTAGGAAGATTTCCATTTTCCATGTGTATTATTTCCATATTTTGTAGACTCACAAATGTATTTTGCTTTAATCTGCGGTATTTACCCTGAGCAAGTTTGCTGATGATACAAAAATGGGAGAAGTGGCTGACACATCAGAAGGTTGTGCTGCCATCCAGTGAGATCTACACAGGTTGGAGAGTTGGGCAGAGAGTAATCTTATGAGATTCAACAAGGGAAAGTATAGGGTCCTGCACCTAGGAAGGAATATCCCCAAACACCAGTACAAGTTAGGGGCTCACCTGCTCGAAAGCAGCTCTGTGGGAAAAGACCTGGGAGTCCTGGTGGATGACAGGTTAACCATCAGCCAGCAGTCTGCCCTCATGGCCAAGAAAGCCAGTGGCATCCTGGAGTCTATTAAGAAAAGCGTGGCCTGAGGGTCAAGGAAGGTTCTCCTCTCCCTCCACTCTGCAAGCTGAGGGACTCGGGGCTTTTAGGCCTAGAGAAGACTGAGGAGGGCTCTTATCAATGCTTATAAATACTTGAGGGGTGAGTGTCAGGAGGATGGAGCCAGACTCTTCTCAGTGGTTCCCAGTGACAGTACAAGAGGCAATGGGCATAAACCTGAATATAAGAAGTTCCTTCTGGACATGAGGAAAAACTTTTCTACTCTGAGGGTGGCAGGGCATTGGCACAGAGTGCCCAGAGAGGCTGTGGAGTCTCCTTCTCTGGAGACATTCAGAGCCTGCCTGGACATGATCCTGTGCATGCTGCTCTAGGTGATCCTGCTTTAGTTGGGTGGTTGGACTAGCTGATCTCCAGCAGTCCCTTCCAATCCCTACTGATCTGTGATTCTATGCTTTGGTTTGTTGTTATAGCAGACAGTAAATTATGCCTTGAAACTGACGTTTTCATAGCCCTGAGATCAGCTTTAGAAATGTTTCAGAAATTTTCCTGTATGCTTGCTCAGTGTTTGCTCAGCTTTAAAGCTACTAATATGCACTCAGTATTGTGTCAGGTAGGGTCGGGAGGGTTAGGTTGCTTCCTACATTGCCACTAAATGGACAGACAGGGGCCTTCCTTAATTAATACCACATCAAACTATATTTCTGTAATTTACTTTGATGTCTGCTTCAGTCCTTTGGTAAATGAATAGACCCTGTTGATACAGCAGCCCAAATGAGGCATATTTCACTTGAAGGAAAGAGGTCGGTTACCCTGGGTGTGTGATACAAACTTGAACAAACATTTTTCCATATGCTCCTTGGGAAAGTTAACTCAGCACCTGAATACAAAGGGGACATGTTAAACAGTACTAGTTGATATTAGGAAAGCAGCTGCAAGACACACCTGGCCAAATGTGGTTTCGGCTCCTTGTGAGCCTATGAGATGAACGCGGCCTCATACTTGGGGATGCTGGCAGGGTGAGGCACCTGGGGCTGGAAGTTCTGCAGTTCTGCTACTGTAAAATGAAGGAGGAGGCTGGGGCAAAGATGGGGGAAGAGCACTGCCACAGAGGGAGGGACGCCAGCCAATAACAAGAAGAACAATTCTGGAGCTTAATTGAAGTGTCGAGTCCAGGAAGATGATGAGATGATGCCATGGAGGGCCTGTGGCTCTTAATTTGCGAAAGCCTCTATTCCATGAGCTAGAAGGGTACCTGTCTGGGGGGGGAGGTGAGGAAATGACACTTGACACGTGGTATCATCAGCATGCCAGTCATGAGGCAGGGAGTCAGCAGCAGGGTGCTTTCAAGAAACTTGCCTCTCTTTGCAACCTTTAGCAGCCTCATCTATGCACCGCTGCAGAGATTGGAGGTACGTGACCGCCGTGCTGATGAGGTGATGGTTACGCTGATTGGGAGGTTCAGTGGTGAGATGCTTTGTGTCAGTGTGCAGGTGGTTGTTGATGCTCCTGGCTGTTGTTTGGGAAGAGGTGCTTTGCTTCCTTTTTAGTTTAAAGAGGTGGCCAAATACAAAAGAAATTAAACATCAAAAATGCATGTCAAGAGAATCCTAGATAAGCTAACAAAAGCCAGGAAATTCAGGGCTCCTTTCAGCTAATACTATGATTTTTACCAGCCTGGGGAGAACAGGGGAAAAAAGGTAGTCCCAAGGTCACTTCAAATCACAGGACTTTGTGAAGCATTGCTACTGCTAGCAGAAGAGTTGAGTCTGCAGAGGAGAGTTGCAGAGGTACAGGCCTATAAAAATACATTATTAAAGAAAATCTGAATGAAATGGCAACCAGAATGGAAAATAGCAAATAATACAGCATTAGAAATTCATTTCAGTTTTATGGAATATAGCTTGGGTATAAATATGAAGCATTACATTAAAATTAATAATAACAGATTATATTCTTCTCCCATATCTGTACCACTGCAGTCAGTGTGCTTGCAAGAGAGCTAAACTGAGCAATTTAGGGACAAGATTGATAATTCCTGTGGCAGTTACTGGCGACTTCCTCCATTCACCACTTCAAAAGTAACCAAGGAGTAGCGCCACCATCCCCAGCAACACCCATCCGGACAACTCATCCTGACGTCTGGAACTGAAATCCTGTGGGTGCTGAGCAAAGGCTGAGAGGAGCTGTGTCGGTGCATGATAGTAGAGGGAGACACACACTTGCTGCAACCTGAGTTTCATCTGTCACTGCCAGCTTTTTGATCTTCTTCAATGTTAATGGCTTGTTTTCTACAACTGCAATGTATTCTAATGTCTCTTTAAGATTACTCCAGCTGAAATGGACATATATCTACATAAAACAGAAATAGCAACAGCACAGCTAAGGTTTTGTGGCAATTTTCCTTTTAATAGAGCTTTACTAATCTTCTTGCTCAGTTGCTACCGGAGATTTTTGGCACTGTCCCCTGTTTGAGCGATAAGGATTGCTTTCTATTTCCAGAATTTCCTGGAGAGCATCATTAAAATTGGAGGGGAATGGATGAAGTTACCTTCCATGTGGAGGATAGTGATGAATGTAGATATGGCTTGTTGCGGCTTTTCCTGTGGCTCTGAGTTTGAGAAACAATTACTATTCCTAAGGTGCAATGATGACAGGGGTAACATTTTCAGCAGCCTCTCTGATGGGACATAATTTTTTAGTCAGTTGACAGATTTGAAAAACTTGTCTGAGGTACTTATTATATTAGAACAATATTGTAAAATACATTTTATATTCAAACTTCATGATTACTGGCCTGAGCTCTGAGCTCATTTGATGTTTCTTGTGAAGCTAATATGCAACACAGAGCTGTTTTGTATTAGAATACTCTTTGATTTACTAGCATGAGCAAAGTGCTGCTGTAGGGAATACCTGGGCTGCAGTTATCTGAGTTTTCTTTCTCAAAAAAAGGTAACAGTGTTCTTTAAAAGATGAGGGACATTTTGCAGGGAAGATTTTATAAGACATGAATGATATAAGCATAGTGATCTGGAAGGTGAGGGAAAACTCACGGCTCTGATTGTCGTGGGTTAAGGCATGGACGTTTTCACTGGAGAAGGGAGTCACAGCAAGGAAATACCATCATTGCCCCTGTGAATAAGTGGGGGCATTTGTGTATCCTGTTAAATGCACCAGAACACAGAAGACATATTTGATTTCATCAGCCACAGCAAAAGGTGCTGCTCAGAACAGGTACAGCAAGTTTATATTCAAAGTTAGTTGCTGTTGCTCTTCTGAGGTGAGGAATGAGGATCTCGAAGGGAATTCACACAGGGACCTCCCAACTTGATCATTCATGATGGTTTCTCATGAGGTCTGAGATAAGTTTCACCAATTTCTTGTCAGTGTGCACTGACTGAGTACTGTGGTTGTAGATGTTAGCAGTGGAGGATGGAGTTTTCATGCTGAGTGAGATAATGCTGGGTTCCCACCTCAAGCTGCGAGCTGCCTCTGACTGTGCCTTTACACTTCCAGTTTCCCACCCAGATTCATCATCACTCAGTAGATGTCAGCCCAAGGGGGCTCCAAAGAGTTATTTAGTTTCTTGCTAACAGGCCACTGAGGGTCTCTGGAAAGCAAGGGGACTGTCTCCTGTCTATGTATGATGTGCCTGCATGAGGCTTTGTGTCTCTGCATTAGTGTTTGATATAATAAATTCGTATTGATCTATGCCAGTTCATGCATTTTACTTGCTATATTCAATGACCAAACCTCTAATGGTCGTTGGTTTTTGTGAGGATGTATTTAATATAATAAATAAAAGCAGTTGTTACTGCTAATCAGTAGTCATAACCTTGGGATGAACTGCCTAGAGGGTCCACACTTCAAATGGGTGGACAGCCCTGTGTCGAGGAAGAGCACGTGCAAGTCAAAATGTTAGCATTGGCTCCATCGCTGGCTGTGCAGCTGGGTACATTTTATACTGGACAATGGTCCTTTCTGGGAGAGGGAAAAGGAGCTAGTTCATCATTCAGGGGTTGCATTCAGCAGCACACAATCCACAGTGAGTCACTGCCGAGATGTATGGCAGGGCAGGAAATCGCAGCTGTCAGGAGTGATTGCCTCCTGTGCGGTTATGAAATATTCCCCCCCTCCCCCCGCTGCCAGAAACAGCCACCCCTGAGATGAGCAAGAGGCAATTTTTACCATCTACTTTGTCTAGGTCTACATGGCTGAATCAAGCTTGGTATTTCTAGCCCCTGTCACTGTACAGAGAGCTTTTAAACAGAAAAAAACCCCAACATGAACAATGTCTGACCTGTGTGGTCACAGCTTCTGTGGGCAGTGTTCAGACAGCGGCAGTAGCAGTAGATCTGAGAGGTATGAATTGCCCAAATTAATCTTTCTGGGTCAGTTTGAAACCTAAAGTTGGGAAAGGCTAATGTAGCTAATTTCACTGTTAATAAATTTAGCAGAATTGTCCAGTTAATACAGTTATGTCTTAATCCTAAATCATTTCTCCGAACTTTCCCAAAGGCCTCCAATATTCTGTACTTTGATGCTGAAAGCTCTGGTTTTCTCCCTCTCACTTTCAACTCTGAATGTGCAGTTCTGCATTTTCACAGCAAAACTTGGCAGCATGCAGAACACTGAGAATATAAAGCAGGGTAAAAGAAACTGAATTTAATGGAGTAGAGGTAGTGCAGTGGATACTGCATTACCTGATTTCTTTTCATATTCAGTCCTAAAAAGATCCCCCCACTGAGATTATTCGATTCTTCTCTAGGTGGCATTTTGCAGTCTTTAGATTTCTTGTCTACTTTGCTGAGTGTATATAGTTGCAGGAGAGGCTTGATTATTGTCTTGTAAATTAAGTAAATATATTTGAGTACTGCAGTGGGGGGGTTAGATTCGATGATCTGTATACCTACTTGTGTGATCTGTCCTAGGGAACCTGCTTTGGCAGGGGGATTGGACCCAATGATCTCTTGAAGTCCCTTCCAACCCCTACAATTCTGTGATTCTGTGATAAATTCATCAATAAAGGAAAGTCTACATGAGGGGCGGTGCTTGGATGCATTGTCTGTGGATGTGAAGGGGCAGCTGGAAGAATATGAGCCTCTTGCCACCCTTTATATAGGAAAACGTATAGATCCTCTTATCTGACGTGCTGGGTGAGTGGGGCTGCCCAACTGATAGACAAATGCAAGTAATGTGGGTATGACCTCCAGACCTTCTCTTTCTCTGAAGCTCCCCAGCAGAAGCTGGATTAAGAATAAGTTGTTCTGGACTAAGCTGTCTGTCCACTGTGGGGGTGACTGTACCCACTGGCTAAGTTCCGTAGTGTAGAACTGACTGTTTCATGGTTTACGCTGCAGCTCCCAGAGCAGTTACAGCAACTGTCAGAAAGGCAGAGACTCATAGCTCAGGAGTGAGGATGAACACGTGACCTTTAGGATCCACCATTAGTGAGAAACAGAGGAATTTTTTAACCATCATCCTAGGAAATTTTGACATTCCTTTGGGGGAAGAGCAAAACTATGAGCATGTGCGGATTTGTTATCTTCCATATGCTTTTTAGTATTATTCAGGAATGAGTAGGGAAGAGAAATTAATTTGCTAGATGTTTCTTTTGTAGGAATTGAAATCACCATCCTGTCAGCTTGATAAAATAGCTTATGAATCAAGATGGGAACATTAAAGAGGAGAAACAAGTATAGCGTCCTCCCATATTCCAGAGGTGGACTAAACACACAGAAAGAGGAAAGCTAAAGAACGCAATGTGGCATGAAGCAAGTGTTGCAAAGATTGCAGCCTGGGAGTTTTCTCTTCGGATGATCAGAGAGGAACAGGACAGGATTGTATGCACACACACTCTGAGCCTTAAATCCTCTCTTTTAATCTCTATCAGACACAACTGTTTCTGGGGAATGAAGGCACTTTGTACAAAGAGAAGGGTGACATGACATGAACTACCTGTAAGCAGAAGCTGTCATGTGGTTTTGATCTTTCTTCTGCTGTAAAAATATCCTGATATGTCTCGTCTTTCAAGAAATAACCATAGTTGTGTCTCTCATTCTGTCTAGTTAATTGTTAATGTTCATTTCTCCCGACCTTTGCGTTTTCCAGCTGCTACAGATGGGGTAAACAGTGGTGTCAGGCCATCTTACCATGTTCTGAGCTTTCCTATGTGGAGCAAAACAATATATTGAACTATAAATGGAAACACAACATGGTGGTATGTGGGAGACAATAGGGTGGGATCATGGGGATATTGGAGGAGGTGTGGTTCTTTACTAAGTTGCTTTGCAGAAGTAAACCATGCCTTTTCAATTTCTTTTATTACCCCATAGTTTTGGAGTCTTTAAGAAAACCAACAGAAATCAGTGGGTTCACCAATCCAGCCAGCGGTTTTTAAAAACATGTCAGATGGTGACCAAATTGTGTGCATTTGTGAATACACCCGAGGAAGCAAGAACACACCTACTATAAAAACCACAGGCACTGCCTGTCTTTAGGAAGTGCAGCCTTCCCACTTCTTTCCCTTCCCTTTACACTCCCCTCCTCCTCAAATGACTTCCAACTATCATGCTGTCCTTGTATAAAGCTCCCTTGCTCCGTCAACAGATTTCAGTACATCACAAAAAACACCTTAAATTTTCATCCCTTATTATGGTTTATGTGGAGTTATTCAGCAACTGAAATGTAATGTCTACTATTCTTGTGCTGTAAATTCCCTTTTTACTGATAGGGAATGAGTTGGGGGAGACACAGATCACAGCCAATATTGCTTAGAACACTTTTTATTCATTAAGCTGTTATTAGTGATAAAAACAAGCTGTTATCATTAATGGCAAATAGCTATTCACACAGCACATTCACTCTAACAGTTGATTCACACAACCACTTATCACACAGTTTCCAGTTGGAGCAGCAGCTTTGAGGCCATTTGCTCAGAAGCAGAGGGTTGTACTGATGTCCTGGTGACTTCTAGGTAGTTTTTTGAGGGAAGTTACTGAGAGGGTCTTTTCTCTCATCAGGCATGTACATGATTTTTTAGTCTTTGCATATAGCAACTGCCACAGTCTTGGATGTGTTCTGACTTACACAACCCTCTATTTGACACTGATTCAACCTTGAACAAATGCAGCAAACACTCTGTCCTGGATTTATCAGTTCTTGCAGGTTCAAGAGGACCATTAGTCTCCAGGGCTTATCAGTTCTTGGGAAACTTTCATTACATTCTCAGCATGTATTCTTTTTGGCGTGGTGTTTTCTTGCAACGTGTTTTTTCCATCCAAGCTTATAGGTGACAACCATACCTACTCACGCAGAAAAGGCCTTTATGATGCTGAAGCATTATATTGTAAAGATCAGTGCATATTTTATAAACAGTAAGAAGCACCACATTAATGACATGGAAGTAAAAAGAAACAGTAGTAGTTATTACATTCATCCATCACTTATGCCAAAGACTGTGCTGCAATAAGGAGCATAAGCTGACAAAACATTTCTTCAAGCTGTGTTATGTCAGTTAAGTTTCTGCAGGTTAGCACTACAGGATCATCCCTTGACTGCTTTCTGCAAGGGACTGTAATTAGTCTCGGATGAAATGGCCAGATCAAAGAGATTCTCCATTCTCTCAACTCTTTTATCCTTCCTCGAAAGTGAATCGAAGCCAGTACCTTACTAAAGGCTAAAATATAAGAATTAATGTGAAAAGCCAGACATAAACAAAAACATCTGCCTTCACCTTGATGCTTCTCAAAAGTTTGGAAAAATTGTGACTAGAAAGAAAAATGTTATATTTATCCTCTGTGAATTATGAAGCGAGGACTGGTGCCACATCTCTTCCCACCTCAGGGAAAATGAATGTCTCAATTTCACTTGTAAAGCTCCTTCCCGCGTGAAACCACTTTTCCAAACGTCTTTGTCTTGGGGGTACTCCCTCAACAAGAACAACAGGAAAACTAGGGTGGTGCTAATGTTTAAAACAATAAAGAGTGAGAGGAAACTATCAAGGTGAATTTCCATAGCAGAAACACTACACAAGGTCAGAGAAAGCTGACTGCAGGATGGATTGACTTTGATCTAGTCAGGAGAGCAATCCTAGATGACACTAACTGTACCCCAAGCCGTCCTCTAGATTAATGTGGAAAGTGAGGGCAGGGAAAGCATTGGGGTGCTTAGCTGGTTTGTCTTGATATCTATGGTAAAGGACACATGCTAGAAATCCCTGCGCAGTACATACATCATGTGTGTTCTCTGAGAGGTTCCTTGAAAGATGAACTTTGTGCCAGAGAGTACTTTAGATTGCATTACCAGTGAAAGGTGTGCATGTTTCCATGTTGCTGAGGTCCGCACACACCTTGGTAGATGACAGCAGTCTTGTTCCTGTGAGTCTTTGTCTAGGAAGAAAACTAGAGAAACTAAATGAGGAGACACTGCTGGAGTGTTACCGGAAAAGGAGAAAGAGAAGTCATCTGCCAAACAGGTTAGCCTAGTAGTGGGTTAGCAGAAGGCTGAAGAACCTGGTGTTAGAGAAAAACCACTTATTTAAGAACGGTAAAACATGTCACCATGGCACAGCTGCTGTGTTTTGTGAATCCTGAAAGACAAGACTTGTGTCATATATTTTCCCTGAGGTTTGAGTGACTACTCAAACAACATACGTTTCACTTTCCTTGTCCTTCACCAGAACATCCTGACAGAATGACAGTCTTTAAATCAGTCAGTCCTTTCCTCTCTTACTTTGTTTTGTGGGGTATGTTCTCTGCAGTTTTAGAGTCAAAACCTAGCAAGTGAATACACTCACCTTTTAAATGTTTCTTCCCTATAATCTACTTGCATACCCATGGCTCAGAAGAAGAGGTTAGGCCTGTACATATACATCATGATGCATACATATTATCTTCCTGCATCTTTGTTAGAACACCCACAGCTTTCATTCTGCATTTGTCATCTCCTTGGTAGGTTGGGAACAGAGAAAAAGACAGAAATAAAAAGGAAATGTTTTCTCTTTTTAAAAAAAAATATTTTCTCGTAATCAAAAACGGTGTGTGTGTGTGTGTGTGTGCCTTTTCCCAGGACCTTTTCCAATACATCTGCATGAGAGTTGAATGTGCTCTTACTTCCTTGTGGCATCCAGCAGATAGCAACATGCAATTCGATATGAATTTTAGGTGAAGCCATTTTATTGGGTGAAATCACACAGATTATATACCTTTATTACTACAAACGTGGCAAGCTAAAAAACTGCTAATTGGTTACACATATTGTTCACACTATATTGATTGGTTAGTAATTATAATGAGTTCTGATAAGCATATCTTATAGCTAAATATGGTTAGTTTACCTTTAATGCCTAAAAGTATCCGCACACCTGCTGTTTTGACCATCTTGTTATGGTTGGTTCTTAACATGTTCCGTTACTCCCAAATACCTTCACACAATTGCTTCTTGGTTTAGGGTAGCCTGTACACCCATCAACAAGGCTACTGTGTTTTGAGAATGTAATTATTAGGATCCTCTTAGCATGAGTAACTTTTCCTCTCTCATGGGAATCGAAGAATATTGTCAGGGAGAAGAGAATCATGGGAGAAGAGAGCTAGGCCACCAGCAGGCTTGCTGTCTTCCCCGACACTTCCTGAGACGTACTGCTTTACAATAATTTACCTGCTCCTCCAACAATCCATTTCACTGTAAATCTTGTGGACATCTCTCTTGCTTATGAGCAAGTCTTGTGTTTATTGACTTTCAGCTTGTGAAACTGATTCTGTTATTCTGCTAAACTGGTTCTTGTCCATTGTTTTTTCTTCTGAGCAAAGTTCTTTGGCTTTGCCAGATTCAATAATTTCCTCCGTCTTTGTCTGTCTTCTCAGTTTGAGACCTCCACTCTTCACAGGTCTTTCAAAAGTCTCCCAGAGTTCTGCCTTCTTCAAGGGAGATCTTGGCATGCTTACACTGTTTCCCCAGCCAGCTCTTCATCTGTAGCTAAGACCAGTGTTGTCAGGCATGACTATTCTTTCAGGAACACAAATTTCATCTGCAAATGTTCTAGCACAAGTCCCTCCTCAAAGGACCAGTTACTTTGTGACAGGACCCCATCCTAGTCTGTTGTTCATCCAGTTTCTGTCTCAAAAATCCTTTTTCCCTTAATGCAGTCCCACTGTCTCCCAGTGTTACCAAAACACAGAGACACAAAGTCTCTGAAATGTAACTTTCTTTGTCTGGAAAATAACTGCACCATATAATTTAAATTTTTATACCTTCTTGGTTCCTAGAAGATGAAACTAGACCACAGAGCTGTAGAAGCATTTCTTGGAAGGGACCTCAGGAGGTTGCCTAATAAGCAGAATGATCTCTCACATTGGGTCAGAGCTACTGTGGTTTTGTGCAGCCAAGTCCTTATGAAGAATCCACACCCTCTCTGTGTGACCCATTACAGTGTTGCACTACCTTTCTGGTGAGAAGATTTTGGTTATATAATCTTTGTCAAATTGCTGAGCAAGTAGTCATTGACTACTACTGGGTCACTCCAGATTGTCCCTTCAACAAAGGAAGCAAGCTCAGCTTTCTCAGATGCTGTAGACCCTAGTCCACTCTTCTGACCTCCACTGGGCTCCCTGTAGTTTCTCCACATCCTTTCAGAACTGGGGTGCCCAAATCTGAACACAGCAATTCAGGTGTGATCTGTACACTGCTGAGCAGAAGAGTCATAACGTTATTTGATCTGCCAACTATACTCCTCTAATGCACCCAGGTACATGTTTTGTTTTATTTGGGATGAGGCTAAACTGCTGCCTAATAGTCTAGTATCCACCACAGAGCATAATATTCAACCCAGTTGCTTCATAGCCTGTACCAATGCACAGGGTTATTCCACCCCAACCACAGAGCTTTGTCCTGTTGAACTCCGTAAGGTTCCTGTTCACCATAACCTCAAGTTCCTCCAGGCACCTTTCATTTCTGTCCTACCCACAGTACCCTATGGATAGGATTGGCAGGGAAGGGAAAGAGGGGGTGTTCCACATCTGATGGATTTCCCTCAGGAAACCATGCTGCTTTGGACCAGACTGTTGAAGGTATTTCTATGCCTGAGAGTTTGGCACTGTGGGCTCATGTTATCCTCCTCCTCTGCTTTGGGGAGCTCAGGGCTCCTTGGTATCCAGATCAGGGATGTGTTAGCCCTGCATGCTATGTATGCGCTGAGGAAGCAGATGGCCTTACCAACCATGTCCTCTGTCCTCATCAGCTAAGATGTAAGTACTATTGGTAGTAGCTACTAGGAAATTAGACTGGTAGTGAGCGAAATCTGGCTTCTCCATTTTATTGTGGGCAATAAACTCCATTGGCCAGATTTCTTCACTAAAGCATTGGTAAAATGTCAAAAGGTATGTCTGAAAGAAGGGTGCTTGGTGCCTGTAGACCTTCCTACATTGGACTGAAATGCTCTCTACAGTCAGAAAATTTAAAACACTTGTGATGGCTGAACACAGTCTGTAGCAGCAGTTTTTGGGGTGTGTATCTTTCTACAATTCTACAAAAAAATCACGAGCAGCTTTTTTAATGAGCTCTTTGTTTTGGATGCAGCATGTTGTATAATAAAGCTGAAAATAGTTGGGCTTTTTTTTTTTTTTTTTCTGGGTCAGTTGTCTGTCATTTCTGCTGGTTTCCATATTACTGCTGATTCCTGTGAGAATATGAAAATTACAGAAAGCAAGCTATATGAATAAACAGATCAGTCAGGTTGTTTTCATGAAAGATTTAAGGGGCTGACTTACCACAGGGAGTGCAACTTTTCCTGATGCTGTATTCTGTGATTCCCTGCTCTTGATCCATCTTTTTCTTTAGCTATTCTGGGCGAATTATCCCCTCCACTTGCTCGTCTTCCTCTACTATTGGAACTCTACTTTCTCACCGCTCTGCTGATCCATAGACACCCATCCACTGTGTCTCTCAAACCAACCGATCTAGAAATTTTCCTCTCAGTTTAAAGCTCTCAGTTTCTGTACAAAATCCTTCCCCATCTCAGCTCTTTTCTCTGTATCTCCATTTCCGGGCACAGAGTTCTCATGTAAACAAACGATTCTGGCTTCCTTGGTTTGTGGAGTGAAAGTCATATACATCTACAAAACTGTACTCTGAGGTATAAATCCTGCACAGTAGTCTCTGTACAAGGGCCTGTGCAAAGCTTTTATGAAAAAAGCAGCACTGGGATAGAAATGTGTTTTATCCTATTGCAAAACCTCCTGAGTGAATGGAAATGAAAGAACAAATGCCAAAGACAAGGAATACAAAGCTATGTGCTTAAGATATTGTTAAAAAGATAGATGAGGGTAAAGTAAAATATGTGTTTGTCTGTTTTGTATATAATCATTCTACATAGAGAACCTGAAATGCTGGGCAGCAATGTCATGGTTCAACACAGAAGAAAACGGAGGTTGTTTTTTTAACAGCACTTCCTCACGATCCATTTCTAGTAATCTGTAAGGTCCTGCACTAAGAATAACCCCAAGCACCGGTACAGGTTAGAGGCTGTCCTGCTGGGAAGCAGCACTGCAGAGAAGGACCTGGGAGTCCTTGTGAACAGCAAGTTGTCCACGAGCCAGCTATGTGGCTTCATGGCCAAAAAGGCCAATGGTACCCTGGGGTGCATTAAGGTTGAGAGAAGTTATCCACCTGCTCTGCTCTGCCCTAGTGAGGCCACATTTGGAGTTACTGAGTCCAGTTCTGGGCTCTCCAGTTCAGGACAGAAAAAGAACTACTGGAAAGTCCAGTGGAGGGTTATGAGGATGAGGGGACTGGACCGTCTCTTGAATGAGGAAAGGCAGAGAGAGCTGAGTCTGTTTAGCCTGAAGAAAACTGAGGGGGGATCTCATCAGCACTTATAAAAATTTAAAGGGTGGGTGTCAAGAGGTTGGGGATAGACTCTTCTCTGATGCCCAGCGAAAACACAAGGGGCAATGGGCACAAACTGGAACACGGGAAGTTCTGTCTCCACATGAGGAAAAACTTCTTCACTGTGAGGGTGGCAGAGCACTGGCACAGGCTGCCCAGAGAGGCTGTGGAGTCTCCTTTCCTGGAGACATTCAGAACCTGCCTGAACATGATCCTGCACAGCCTGCTCTAGGTGATCCTGCTTTAGTAGGGGGGTTGGACTAGATGATCTCCAGAGGTCCCTTCCAACCCCTGCCCTTCTGTGATTCTTTGTTAATGTCAGAACATCTGAGAGGGTTGCAAATCCATGTGGTGATGAATAACCTAGGAAAACTGTGCTGGTGTCTATTCTGAAGCAGGAATGGACACAAGTGTCTATTTGGAAACACTGTGCTTGTGTAGTGCCTTTCAAGTTGCTGTGCCTGCTCCCAGGGAAGATATCCTCAAGCCCCATTTGAGAAGAGGATTCATACTGCCATAGAAGAAATGCAAGCTGATAAAAGAAGGTCATATGATGGCAGTTTGTTAATTCACAACTGCTACTGCACTAGGCCTTGATCCTGTAATTGCTATTAGGCAGTAACTGCTGGTGAAAGCAAAGGATTTCTTCACCAATAAGAACTAGTTGATCTGGTCCAGAGTAAAACTGATTTGTCTGATTTAAGAGGTACCATGAAGACTATGTAGATAATATTGGAGAAATTTATGCCTGGCATGATTTCTTAAAATACTAGTTTTAGGGAAACAAGGGCTGTAAAAGAGAGGGTGAAGATACCTGTGAAGGTTTCTTAAGTGAAACAGAACAGAATCTGTACGATTGATTTTATAGGACATTTATGCATAAAATATAAAATAGCATATTTTGTTCCAAATGCAAGCGTAGCACAGCAGTCAGTATGCTAACCCTCATTAGGACTCTCATTCTTTTGCATCTGCCCTTTGCTGTTTCGATGGATTGCTTAGACTGAAATTTCAATCAGACCAATCTGAAAGAGCTTAAAAAAAAAGATTGAGTCATTTAGTTGTGTCTAAGAAGAGGACTCCAAATTTCAAAATACTTTATGTATTTACATGCAGATATCAACAGTTTTCCTGAGATTCCCACTCAGTATCATAGAGAAACCGGTGCATTTATTCTTCTTCTTATAATCATCGTGTCCTGAGGATAGTGGTGTTTGTGAAATAGTGTTCAAGAGTCTTAATTAACATCGTGACTGCATTTTGATGATTGTGAAGATGATGTCTTCTTTGCTCTATTTTCAAATCAGCTGTATTATGCTCTTCCAAGCCATGAGGTCCTTAAAAGGAAAAGACAGAATCTTTTTTTTTCTTTTACATATGGGGACAAGTTCTTTCTAACTAAGTCTTGGTTATATCTCTGTTCCTCCTTATGAAGACATTGTTCACATCTTCTTTTGACATACTTGAGCTTTCAATACTTAACTCCTAGAACTCCTTCTATTACTTTCAAGTTTAAGTGTATTTCAGTAGATGCATTCATTCAATGATACAGCCACTACGCTTAACTGAAATGGCTGCAGTTTTCAGGATTAGTGTGAAGTACAAAAATTTTAAATAATAAAAAACCCTAGAGCATTTTCTATTTTTTGGTGAGCATTTCTGTCCATTACCCTGTCCCTCTAGGGGATAGTTTTGAATTCCTTACAATTTTGCTTGGAAAAGAAACAAAAAAAGTAACTTAGGCTGTAGATATTATTTTAAGTGACAGCATTTTCTATCTTTCTAACAACCCTCCTATTTGCAATTCAGTGATGGTACGGATCATCAGCTTTCACTTTTTGCACAGTAGACTGAAAAACAGCTATTCTGTGTATTGAACACTGAAAATTCAAGCTGGTAATTGTTTTTACAGAGGACTTCATTTTGAGATGCTGTGCCTACCCACCAGAAATTTCTAGTTCCCCTAATAGTTCACAATTCTACTATTTTCCTATTATGTATCCAGTGGCTACAGATTACATTTACCATTCACTTCTGCAAACACAAAAAAACTCCATCATACTCTCCCCCATTCATGTATCTAAGGCTTTGTTTTGATTCTTTTCTTAACTTTCTCTGGAGTTACAGCAAAGATCTCAGTGTTCTCATTAGTATACTTCTAATTTATAAAAATAACTTGCATTCACTGAGTGAAAAGTTTTTAAAACATTCACCTGAAAACATTAAATGTATTTCAGAGGAATATAGGAATCCAGGAAATTAGGAAGAAAACAATAAATCAAATTCTTACAACCTTCATCCCACCTTATCAATCACTGCTGTGTTTTCTTTTGTTAATATAAGTGACTCTGTACACACACACATACAAAATGGCAGGGAGGAGCAAGGGACGGAGGAAAGTAACTTTACCTCAGTCCTATTCATTCAAAACCAGACGTAAATGTTTGTCAGTGGCAGGAACAAAGTCAAGGTCAAAGGCAGTGGCCACCATATGGGCCTGAGATAGGGCTCCATCACCATTTGCCACCTGTGCTCATTTCTAAGTTCTTGCACCATAATGATTATAGAAAGTAACAGCTTTGTGTAAGCAGGGGGTCAGAGATAATATTATTACTAAAATCATAGCTGTTGTTTGTTCATCTTCCCATGGCTGGGCAGAAGCTGGAGGCAGAAGGTGGGTCTAGGTGTTGACAGATTAACAAGGTAGATTGTTTCTGGGAGGAGTGCCTGGCACTCCTCTCCAGTACTTCTGGCTCCTCCAGTTCCTTCCTTGTGCCAACGGCGAGGAGAGGATGGCATTGTCTCCTGCTACCCCTGCCTAGTGTCCACTGCTAGAACCAGTTGCTGGAAGGTGACCTGGGTCACACTGTGTTTTGGTCACCTTTCTCCCAGGCTCAGCCATGGCAGGGAAGTGGCAGTGCAAGCTGTCTGGGCACCTCCAGGCTAGAGTGCTTCTGAGGTGCTTGTAGGGAGGCAGAGGAATTTAGTGAGAAATGGAAAGCAGAAGATGATAGGCACAGCCCTTGGACACCTCAATAGCTCCCCCTCTTTCCTTGCCCCCAACTTCTACCCTATCACCCAAAACCCCTCTTTCCCCTGTATGTCTCCACTCTATTGGATCTTTCTCTGCAATCATTACAAAAATGGAGTCTTGTCAACACGAGCGAAATGGACAAAATCAATTGCTTGTTCCATGCTTTCATGATGGCATGTATCAATACTGCATATATTACAGAGAAGACAGGAGTCTGGTCTGGCAGGGTTACATGACCTCTATAAATATCACCCAGATGAAAGACTCAAGGAACCATTTCTAATGAGTCTTGTTGACACCTTATTTTACCCAGATCACCTAACCCTATTTTAAGCCACTTTTAATCACTTTCATTAATACACTAGAGTAGGATTCCTATAGAGTATACTGATTATTTTTCTTTTTTGCAAGTGCCTATCAGCTCTTATTACTGTATCAGAATTTGCATGTTATCTTATTCTTGTAACTTTAACTTGTGCACTAATCAAATACACCTCAGTGCCAATCAAATGCAGTCCTAGTAAGCAACCCACACATGTAAATGGAACAAATGCATCCAGTCTTTATGCCTGTTCCAAAGAAAGCAAATGAATGCCTACAACCAAGAAGTTGGCTAAACTTTGTAGCATTATTTTTACATTCATCGTCTTCTTTTCACTTACATTTACCTTTAAATTAAAGAGAGGTGCATTGAACAAAGTAGTTCAAAGCTAACTCAAATATTGGAAGCCTGCTGTGTCTGTTCTTTTCCTCAAATTACAGATAAAGTAGCTTTCCAAACAGCTCTACTCGCTGCAGAAATTGAAATCAGATATCCCTACAATGTGTTTCACTTGATAATGAGCATATCCCATCTGAAGGACAACGCTTGTTCACATTCATATTTTCCCAGTTTATATTGCTTCATACTATTTTTTTCTTATGCCATATACAGTGTAGATAAAATGTAAGTGTAACTGGTTTAAAAGCCTTTTTGTTAGAAGAACACCTGAGAAGGCAGGGTTTTCAATATGCACCAGATTCTGCTGCTCTATTAATTGGCTGCTTATTTCAAGGTTAGACATCAGGGTCCTGAGCGCACTAAAGGGCCTGAATGGCCCCTCTGTCCATGGGCATGGAAATAAAAATTTAGAGCTACAATGAGGAAAAAAACCTTTTCACAGTACCCAGCAAAAATCTTGTCATTTGCTGATGGTAATGCATGCTAATTTTATAGCCATCATGAAGTAGTGCAAACTGCTCTGGTTAAAATATTACCTGTTATTAATGGTATAGCACTCAGAGTTTTACCTTTTGGGGTACTGCTTGCTGTGTGAACAAGCAGTAGAAGACCAACTCTGGCTCTGAGACATTATACGCCAAGTAATGAAAGGTCGAGGAAAGGGATTATCATCACCTTTGCAGGGAAGGAGCACCAAGATATACAAGGTCAGACTGCTGCCAATCAGAATTATACAGCCTGAGCTGATCCAGCATTGACATGAGGAAGCAGATGAGATGAACTTTTCATTCCCTTTCAGCTCTCTTTGTAAGAGTGAGGCTTTTTGTTTCAGGATATTTTTGTGTCTGCTTTGTTGGGGTTTCTTTTATTTTTTTAAATTTTTAAAAAAATTTTTAAGGTTCATATCTCTAGTTCTTTCTGTTAGGGAGCTGGTTGGAGTGTGAAAATGGAGATGTGGGAGGAAATGAGAGAGGCTGGAATATGATGGAGTCCTCCCTCATTCAGGGTGTCTGTACGGCTGGAGGACTCGAGTGCTGCTGGGAGCAAAGGAGTGATTATACATCCACAAGCTTAAAGAAAGCCATTGAGTGAACACAGGAGATTTGCTGCATTTATTCTGGTTATTTTTTCCTACTCTAAGCAGATTTGGGTTAAGACAGTGTTTGTTTGTGATTTGGCAGAAAACCTAGGCTGACTCTGTCGGCTTTTTCATGAACGTGGTAAGGCCTGTCTGTGACACAGTATATCAGCACTGAAATGGCAGTAACCTGTGTCACTGGGAGGCTTGAAACATTTGCTTTCTTTACATGTTTTGGTTGTAAAGTTGTGGCGAATAATACCTGCATTGATTCTTCTGGCAGACTCACATAACGCAGAAAAACATGCTGCTCAGATCCTTTCACTCTTAAAAAAAATTTCCACAAAACTCTCAGTGGTGTACACACAAGTATCTCTGAATGATGCCCACCTACCATATTTTAAGAAGTTTCACGTGCCCATCACTGAACCAGTAAATTGTTAAATTAGCTTGAGCTTTCTCCTAAAACTTTACTGTTCGTAAAGTTTCCCCTCGAGGTCTTCCATTGCTTTGGATCTACTCTGCCCTCGTGAGGCCCCATCTGGAGTACTGTGTCCAGATCTGGGGCCCCCAATGCAAGAAAGATGTGGAACTGTTGGAGAGGGTTCAGAGGAGGCCACAAAGATGATTAGAGGGCTGAAGCACCTGCCCTACAAAGACAGGCTGAGGGAGCTGGGCTTGTTCAGCCTGGAGAAGAGAAGGCTGCGGGGGGACCTCATTGCAGCCTGCCAGTACCTGAAGGGAGCTTATAAGCAGGAGGGGATTAAAACTAAAGGAAGGAAGGTTTAGATTAGATATTAGGGGGAAGTTTTTTACAGAAAGAGTGCTGAGATGCTGGAACAGGCTGCCCAGAGAAGTAGTGGACGCCCCATCCCTGGAAGTGTTCAAGGCCGGGTTGGATGGGGCCCTGGGCAACCTTGTGTAGATCCAGGCCTGAGGTTGGTGGCCCTGCCTGTGGCAGGGGGATTGGAGCTTTATGATCCTTGGGGTCCCTTCCAACCCTTGCCATTCTATGATTCTACGATTCTATGATCCCTTCCCTGCACTGCCTGGGAAGGTACATCCATCACTCCTGCCCTGCCTCAGATCAGTGATCACCTGCTAGGGCAAGTCAGGCAATGACTTGTCTTTCTGGGTAGGGGTAACAGCTAGTGGTTGTTAGTGCTAGAGCACAGGGAATTCGTGTTCCTACAGGTGAACCTAGAAAATTGTCTGCTGCTGCAGTAGAATAGCATTTGGTCGTGGTTTACAAGGTTGTTGTGAACTTAAAATACTTCTGTTCCACATGAAGAACATTCTTTTTTTGCATGGAAAGCAGAAGTAAAAGTAGTTTAAGCAGCAATGCCTGCTTATGTGCAGGATACACTTTCCCTTCCCAAAACAGAAGGAAAATAAATGCAAGTAACTCACTTTGTAACAGATTTCTGAAGACAGAGCTCTATTTCTCACCTCTGCACGATGAGTCAAGCTGAGCTCTGGAGCAAGGACAGGGAGGTTGGGGGCAGAGCCCTACGCTGACCTTCCCAAGCCCTGTCACAGTCAAGCTGATCCTACTGGGACTCTGCAAGACATGATGAATGCCTGCCTGGCTGCATGTCCTCCTGCTGCCCCATCACTACTCTTGCCACTGAGAGTGGCCTTGGAAAGGGTTCTGGTTGATGGAGGAAAGATCATTTGATAGGTTTTGAGGAGGAACTGCTTTGCCTGGGCTGGAACTGGCTGGCAAGAAGTGAGGTATAACTGTCTGCTGCCATCAGTCCCACATTATTGCTTTGGAGAAATGAAAAGGAAGGAATATGTGGGGGCCAGAGCCAAGAGCTGATGCTCTTGAGGCTGCCTTTAGCTTTTGTAAGGCCTCCAGGCAGCACCCTGGCTGCCTGACATCATTCACCAGGGCTTTGATGGTTGTTTTCAGCAATGTGTCTCCTTCCCTCAGGTCTCTCCTGACCCACAACCCGGTCACTGCTCAGTTTGTGACCCTTGGGCTTTTAGTCTTTTTTTAGGACTCCTGCCTTTTCTAATGAGAAGAGAAAGCTCTGTTGGCTTGGTGGACTCACAGCTTGAGTTTCTGCCACCACGTTGTCCTGTGCACTAAATTCACTTTAAAAAGAGCCAAAGAATTTAATGAGAAAAGCCAATCTTTTCATAGGTGCTCCAATATGTGGAAATGGTTATTTCATATCTGGGATCTCTCTGTATGGAAGGTATACATAATTTTATAACTCATCAACTTTAAAAGGTGCCAAAGAATGCTGAAAATAGAACCATAAATTTGTAGGAGATAAAACATTTTCATAGAAAAAGAAAATTCCTACAAAATAAGCAAGGTCTGCAGTGTTCTGGCATCTATTACAAAAAGATATTAAAAAGCCAATCCCGCCTTTTATTTTATGACTGTGTATAAGAAAGCTGAAAAATTCCCAACTTCCAGTAAAAGATAAAAGATTAAAACTACACTTCTCCTCATTTCATAGAAAACTGCTCTGTTAAATCTAAAATTTAAATCATAGTGTTTGATTATCAGTGCTCACCAAGAGGATTACAGAACAGTCATTAAATCTTATTACAAAGAGAAGTGTAGAAAGTAATTGCACATATTTGTAAGTAGCTTAGAATTGATTAAAAATGCATAAAGAAAAACTGCAAAATTTTCTACAGGCTCAAGGCTGCTAACCCCTCTGGGTAAACACACATCAGCTCATCCCTCCAGTAACCTTCTCTCTTTCTTCCTGGTGTGGCAAGAGAAGGATTTCTCCCTGTTTTAAGGACAGTGATGCTGTACGTGTGAGCATTTGAATCGCTATGAGCTGTAGGAGATAGGGAAGGCCTGCATTCATGTTAAAGTTAGGAAGCTTTAGGAGAAGTTTAATTTAAGCTGTTCCTCGGGCTAAGCCTTTCCTTTCCCACCCCCATCCTCCACCGAAGGCTGCTTTAAGGCTGCATTTTCAAAGCGATGTATGGGGAATTAAGTGCTCTGGTTCCATGGATGCTAATGTGATTTTGTGAGCAAATATCCTCCACTCCAGCACTGTGCTGAAGCTGTGCTCGCTGTGAGGTTTTATATATTCCTTTCACGCAAAGGAGCTGTGCCAAAGCAAGGGAACTTTAGAAGCGTATTAACTCTGGGCAAGTGACAGGCACAAGGGGCTTTTTGCTGTTTGTTTGTTTGGGCCAGTGAGTGAGGCCGACTTTCCTTGCAGAGGCTGAGCAAAAGTAAGACCGGGTGAGGTGAGTGTGCTTGCCCTTTGGATGCCACCCGATGCACTGATTTAAATAACCTTTCACACTCCCTTTTGCTTGGCTATGTAATTATGTGCCCCCAACAAGTCATCCTTTGCTTAAGCCATGACAAGTTTGGTGCGTAGCACAACTCAAGGAGTAGTCTGATCCTGTGCAATCTGGGTCTCAGCATGCGACCTGTTATTTTTAACTTTGCATTTAAGCTACTCACACCTCTCTTCTGGCAGCTTTCAGAATATTCCCAAAATGCTGCATTGTGTCATGGTTTCCATTTCTTCTTGGATTCATTTTTCTCTCTCCACAGGAGTAGTAGGTGATCCAAGGATGGAGGAGATGGAGGTTTTCCTTACTTTCCTTGCTTTCTGCTTTTTTCCTTTTATAAGAAGTGTTTTCTCTCATGTAAGTCATACAAACCTCCTTTTTTTTTTTTTTCCTTTCATTTTGGGACAAGACTTTTCAGGGAGACAGCAGGAGCTGTGCAGAGGAAGAGCTCTCTTACTATCACAGACAGGGCTGGGACTGGTGTCTTTGACCTCTGGGAATGAGACAGATAGAGCCATGACCTTGAACCTGGTGTGCAACCACAAGGCATCCTGCAGTGCAATTTCTCTACGGCCACCTTTTTGATCTAAAATCCCAGAGCCAACAGAGTTTGGTTATGCTCTGTTGTGTCCATTTCTGGGGGCGTGGTAAGGAGGGCATATCAGGTTTCCAATTACCATTCCCATATTGACAAATTTACCACATTTAATCTTATATCCCTGTCTCAACTCTGACAATCATGTGAGAACAGAACTGGAGAGATTACAAAAGATTTTGCTGTTCTATATGGGCTTTTGAATAATCTTTATTTGTAGCTAGGAAAAAAATGCACATTTTGTCAACTTTCAACTTATCTTCAACTCACTGCATGGGAGTAGACCTGGGTAGCTGTCCTTCAAATTAATACAAATTTAAGAACTAAAGCACTACATAATGACTTGAGAACATATCTCTCAAAGTTTACTATTGATTTACTGTCCTAACATTTCTGAGAATTACCCACTGCATAATCTATAGAACTAAATGATTTCTGAGCAAGGTTGCTGCTATCTCTTAAGGTTTTATCTAAAGCCTTGAGAACTGGTATTTTTTTCTCAAAGTCACTTAAGAATCCTAGTTTTCTTTCTCTAGCAAGTAAATTTCTTGCTACAACAAGTGTGAAGAAAAGATCACAGATGTAAATGTCAGGAAGCAGTGAGGGTGTAAGGACCAGGCAGCTGGGCATGGAGACAACCCTGGCACTGGTCATGACCAAACCAACTTGCACTGTCCTGAAGGATCTGAGCATAGCAGGCAGACCCAGGAGGTGATGAGGTCTATCAGCAGCCCCTGACAGGCTGAGTGGGGTTTGTCAGGGACAGGAACCATCCAAGGGGTCCAGGAGCTTAAGGAGATGGGTCTGGGCAAGGCCATGGCATGAAGCCAAGGGATCAACCCAGGGGTACAGGACCAAAGGCAGACACAGGAGACAGGCTACAGTGTATGTTTGAAGGGTCCATCCAGAGGATGAGCTAGTGCAGTGTAGAGCTTTAGGTCCATCCAGGAGGCAGGGCCAGCGGCAGGGCTGGGGATCTCCTATGTTGTAGCTGGGGCAGGGACTCATGATCCTGGGATGAGCTGAACCTAACCCGGGCCAGTGGGTGGTGATGGGCATCCTCAGTGAATCTGGTGAGGGACATTAAGGACTATTACTGCATTTAGGTTTCTGACACTGAATCCACCAAAGGCAACAACAATCAGAATGCAAACAGAATGCAAAGGTGATTTTTTTAAACTTGTGAATTTTAAGCAAGTTTCATTGGTGGGGAAAAGACAAGGTTACTGATCCACAGTCTGTCGAAGACCAGAGGCTGTACCAGAAAAGGCTCACTGTATGCTTTGCCCTTTTTGTCTACAGTAGGCTTCGATATTGGTGACTTCTGAAGCCAGGTTACTGTGCTAGGCAAGCCTTTGGTCTGATCCTGTGTCGATTCATATATCCTTATGTCCCTCTGAGGGAATATTTACAAGTGACCTAAAAATAATGAATGCATTTAAACCAAGGAAAAATCATCCACTGAATTTCCTTTCCAGACTATTTACACCAAGCAGCAGCAGGATCAGTAATTTTCTACTGATCTTTCACCACCTCTCCAAGTCCCCTGTGAAAAATGGGAAATGGAGTTCATTCCACAGAGCTCTTCTGCCCCAGAGGCTGAGAGGACACCCTCATTGTCCTGAAGTCTTTCTTGTTCCCTTTCTGCCCAAGTTGTTACAGCAGTAGCTGGGCAATGCAGGAAATCACTGTTCTTTGGGGAGAGTATACCAGTGGAAGCAACCCAGTAAAGCAGACAGAACTGCTGGCTCTGATTTCACTCATCTGGCTTCATGTTTGCTATTGATTACATGCATCTATGTACACACTTATGCAATATGCACGCAACATGCAATCTCTCCAGTTGCAGGCACCCCAGACTCAGGGGGCCTTATGACTGTGATCTGTCTCTGCTTGACAGCACTCACAAATATACAGTAGACCTTCACCCACGAAAACAGTCAGGAAAGGAGAGAAAAGAAAACAGAACAGATTGCACTGACCGGAAGCAGGGTATGGCTAGGAAAGTGTACTGATCAGTAACAGTCATGTGATTGACCATTTTATCACCTTATCCCTCAGTTTTCCTATGATTTTCCTGCATCAAACATCACTGATCCCTCCCTTCCCCTTCTTTTGCTTTCTCCCCTAAACTCCCCATAAGCCTGGTGCAATAGCAAGATACTCTTCCATTGCATCACATAATAGATCCCATACTCGTCTATAAGGTAGACTCACTCTCATGGGTGTCAACCCTGAGACCAGAGGTCTGATGGCTGTCCAGTGATATCTCAGGCCAGGTAAGGTCAGGGGACTCTGTTGGCTCTGGTGAGGTTACTGAGATTCATGCAGCTTGCCTCCTTCCTTGGTACTCCTTTTGGTTTGTAGAGAAGAGCCTTTAATCATATAACTTAATATCACAGAGCAGAGATCTACTCTCCTATATCCCCCGTCTCCCCTCGCAAAGGTTTGAAATAATTATTCTTGTCCTGAAAAAAGCTGACTAAACGACTCTCCATTTTCCTAGTTTCTCAATGTAGAAAACAACGTGGAATGTTTAAATCAGCAGCAGACCACTGCATCACTGGAGTGAGTGTGCAATTTCAGTTACATTCAGTATTAACATATTTTACTTTTCTTGGAAAACAACAACAAAAAATGTTTAGTTCATCCTGTCATTGGGGGATTGTGCTTTGTGGTGATGCCATTAAATACATTGCTATTACACAAGGGAATGATTGGATCCCTTTTACTCGTTTATTTTCCAGTTGAGAGCCTGTTGACTCTCAACAGCCTGTTGAACCAAGTTATGAAGATGCTCTTGTTGAGCTTAATAATGGAATATTAACCTTATTCTTGGGTTTAAGCACTAAGTCAAGATATAAATAATCTTCAACTGTGGGCCAGGAACTGTAATTTAGGACTGGTCAATGTAACCACACAAATAATGGTACAAGAGAGAGGTGAAGGTTTTCCTAGGAACTGTGTCTTTGTAAATGAAGAGCGTAATATTCAGCTCAAATATGTATCATGCACAGAATGTAGGGAGGTTTTGTCATTTTTTAAAGCCATGTCAGAATAACTCCCGAGCCTGGGACTTACTCAGATCATTGACCAAAAGCCTCACAGAAAGCTTAACCCCTTTATAGCAGCCCAGGTATAGCAGCCTCTGATCCAGTCTGTGCCATCCCATCACAAATCCTATCCTTCTGCAAAGGTGTTGACTCTTACTGTCTCCTTCTTTTGGGACATCTTGTTTTTAAAAAGTGAAGGTCTTCTCTTCCAGAGGTGGAGGAACTGCACCTGCCTGAGTGAGTTTCTAAGTATTGACTAGCAGCTGCCACCCTGACTCTGAGATGTGTTGTCAAGGTCAGGTAGCAGAGGACTCCTGGTATAATCACACAGAAAGCTGTAAACCAAATGTCTGAATTGCCTGATGTCTCAAAAATTCCCAAACCAATGCTCATAAAACTGTAAAAAATCACCCCCAAAGGGGTCACTGCCTACTGAATTAAAAAAAAACCAACACCACATTATCTTTACAGTACTTATTGACTTGCCAGGTATAGCAGAACCTTGAGGAAAACCTGAATGCCAGTTCCAACAGACACAGCATAAAAGACCTGTCTAAGAGGAAGGCAAATCAGAAAGGGCTGACTATGAGCAGGTTGATTTCTGTGATTACAACATAGTAAATTCCTGAGTGAGTTCCCAACAGCAGCCTGTAGGCCCCTCTTAGACCTGCGTGTTTCTTACAGTGCAGTCTGTAATGTCAGCAATCAGAAGTCAACCTACATCTCTTGCTCAAATGAAGCAAGGTTACCATGTTACAGGTTTCCCTGACTGTCTTGAAATGCACTTGGGAAAAATGGGCTTTTCCTTGGAATTCTCCCAAGTTCTTGCAATACTCCCTTTTATGACTCTGAAATGGGAACTTCTGTAACGGTATAGTGTGTTTCTAAATACATTACTTAGAAAACATCTGGGTATTGTATTTAAAACTGTCAATCAATTTGTCCCTATTCACATGGCTCCTGCTTGGTTTACCATATTTTGTGGGAGGTCAGAGATTTCAGAGGTCCTTTAGCACTTTCAGATTGTCGTTCAGCAACATTTCAGATGTATTTACCTTTCCTTCCAGTCATAAAGCAATGAAAGGACTTCCATGTAACCCCAAAAATTGAACTTGGCTTTGACACATAGCTGTGAGAAACTCGAAGTCAGTTGTTACTATTAAAATGGATATTTTTATGCTTTTGGTCCTGCTTTAGGAACCCTTTTCTATCCAGGAATCTCACTTCAGCATGTGTTTTAAGTGTGTGGTGACAGGCCGTGCAAGTCAAGCACTTCTGTGCATGTTTTTCAGTGGGATCCCAAATCTAGTCCTTTGCTGATAAGTGGCATTCCTTATTATTGTTTCCACTGCTCTGCAGTTTTCTTTACTCACGCTATCATTTGTTTATCAACAATCAAGGAGAATGGAGGAAAACTGCAGTTTATTTAATCGCTGCCTGGAGAAAACTGTAAGCTGATCCTGGTATAAATGAGCAGGCATAAGAATTTGCTTTAATAGTTTTCAGTCCCTTTGGTAATGCAGAAATTTTGTTTGATTTTTGCCAAGTGTTTTTTACTTAGTGTTTTTAGGTAATCACAATTTAGATGGCTTATGTTCTTGGATTTTCCTTTTTTTTCTCCTTCCCAGGAGATTAAAACAGTTAAATCCTCCCCTATTGAAGTCGGTGGCAAAATTCCCACTGAATTCAAGATTTTACTCAGCCAAAGAGTTTATTGCAAATAAGGTATTTAGATACTGCACTCTGGGTGATATTAATAAATTTAATGCTGTTTCCTCAAAATAAAAAATCTTATTTATTAGCGAGCCTCTGTGTGGCTCTGACTGAAACGCTTCTTGAAAACTGATTCACTGTTCTGGAACTTAATGCTCTCACCAAAACCCGTAAGACTGCAGTGAACTCAGCTGCCCTTACTGCTTTACACAGTGCCAATAATACCATCAGTGGTTTGAAAAGGAAAATACACAAAAAAGAGTCGAATGAGAGGGCATGCCTTCCTGTCTGGACAAATTGGACCAATTCAGCTATGTTACACTCGTTAAATCTCAGCCAGACAGTGGTTCCAGATGTAAACTTGTGAATCTGTGGGAGCTTTTCAGGTCCCTTAATTAGGTATTGACTGTTCATCAGGGAGTGTAGGAGGTGTAGTGATAGCACAAGGAGCAATGGTTTCAAGCTGAAAGAGGGTAGGTTTAGATTAGACTTTAGGAAGAAATTCTTTACTATGAGGGTGGTGAGGCGCTGGCACAGGCCTCCCAGAGAGGCCATGGAAGCCCCATCCCTGGAAGTGTTCAAGGCCAGGTTGGATGGGGCTTTGGGTGATCTGGTCTAGTGAAGATGTCCCTGACCATGGTGGGGGGGGTTGAAACTAGATGATCTTGGAGGTCCCTTCTGGCCCAAACCATTCAGTGATTCTGTGATACTATGACCTTGGAGTCACATTTGCATGGGAAGATGAAGACTTTCCAATGCTGGGCTCACTGTGCTTCTTCAGACCTTTTGGCTTGCTTTATGGCCCCAGGCTGAAGATTCCTCAGGTCACATAAGGCTACTCCTGCATGAGTTTGCCTGACAGGACATGACTTGTCCCCTGGCAGTGGAAAGTTCAGGTGACAGGGTACAATAGTGCCCATCCTTTATAGCAAGACTCCTTTTGGGGGCAAACCCTCATGTATTGGTTCAGGGCAAGTTTACCTGAATTGGAATAAGTTATTTAAGTAGGGAGTAGAGTTACTTTGTGCTTAAGAGAACCCCCAGGAGCCTCCACTTCCATGGTGATTGCTATTTCTGAGCTATCTGGGTGAAATTATACAGCTAGGGCTGCATGGATTATGGTGATGCTGATTAAAAGGACCCTCTTTAAATTTGAAGAGATTAGGCACGTTTCAGCTTTGTATGTTTGACTTTAAAGCAGACTAGTTACTATACACAGGGAGATGAACAATGAGAGAGAAAGATACACAGAGATATCTATGATATGACCTAACCTTTAAAAAATGGCTATTGGGTTTGAGTATCTCTGTGGCTGCATGCCTCTGTGGACGACACTCAATACATCCTGAAAATTATTCCTCTTTAAGGTGTCTCTGGGTAGACATTCAGAAGAAAAAGGCACACAGAATCATAGGTCATATATCTGAGATAAGAATCGGGAACTGCAATTATAGAGATGTGCATTTTCACGTATGCCTATATACACCTATATAGATCTGACTGCTGATCTAACTGTAAAGCAAACAGGTAAATTTGAGCTCTTGTTAGACTATTTGCCAAACCTACATAAAATGTGCCTAATTATGCTACATGTGCTCTAAAAATAAAATATTAAGGTAAAATAATACTGTACTCTTTATACAAGTACTTCAAATGGAATACATAATACAAAATATTGATTCAAGAGGGTTGCAGTATTGAAAATCAAATGAGTTTTTGCCATTGCTGAGAGCACACAAGCCCAGTGTAATCAGCCTGTTCAACTAATCATTACAGCACTGCTGTTTGTGGCACTCTACTTAACAGTCTGTCAGCAATTCCATTAAAAAACTTATTTTTCTGGGATTTATATTTTGGCTGTAGAAAGTTGCTCCGATGTGAAATTAGAAAAATGTATACAGATGTGAAGGGAGAGAACTCCGCCTTCATCCAAGTTGCTTTTGAAAGGTCTGATCCTGGGTCACTCAAGACAGCAAGGATTTTGCCTTTTATGTCAGTAGGAGTAGAACTGGGATGAAAAGGTCTTCTGGTGATTAATTGCAGTTAACAGGAACTTTGCTTTTGACCTCAGCTGAGATTAGGTTCTCTGATATGTTTTAATCACCAGTGTGTGAGGAACTCTGAGGTGCTCTCAGATTTTTTTTTTTGCCTCAAATCGTAGGTTCCTCTCTGGTACAGCCACTAGAAAAAGCTTTTCTGTTGTGACACTTGAGTAACTGAAGGCCAATGCTGCAGCCCAGATTTCAAGTCCAGTACAAGCTGTTTCCTTCTGTGCCAAAATAGATCTTTCCTACTATAAAGCTTATGCTGAAAGCTGGTGCCAGAGGCTGTAGACTTCAGAGCTATACAGTAATGCATTATTTTGAACACTCCTGACTACGTGCAATGTAACATTTATAAGATTTGACACTCAGCTGGACCAGATCCTGAGCAACCTGACCTGATATTGAAGCTGGACTTGCCTTGCAGGGGTGGAGGTTGGACTAGGTACCTCCTGAGGTCCCTTCCCACTTCCATTATTCTGTTTCTCTTCGGAGTTATGTCCGACTGTGTATCACCTGCTGACACAGAGACCTGGTCAGATGCCAGTTTAAGGTCATCCATAAGAATGAAGGTTTCTGTTGCTTTAGGACATTTAGAGTCAGTTTCATTTGGTCAATTGCAGATACCTTGATTAGGCTGGCTGGAAAAATGGCTTGGATTGCTCTCCCATATCCAAAGTGAGTGATCTGACAAGCTGTGGATTCAAATGATTCATTTCCCCTCTATTTTGGGACAACTTAAGATTTTATTTACACAAAAATGAGTTTGAATTACCATGTGGAAGTGCTTCTGAAAAGTTTGCCCAGTGGAGTTACACTGGCGGTAGCAGGAGAACTCTGCTTACTTTCCTTTTCGCTGTAACACCCAGATGTTAAAGTTGCAATGATGTGACTGAGGTTGTTCAAAGGTACTTTTTGGATTTCTTGGACAGAGACTAAGAAATGGTATGGCAGTTACAAGAGAGTAATAAAAATTAAGGGACATGTGAACAAAGCACACCAAAATGCCATAAACCATGCTAGAACTTAATGAGATGATAATTTACTATTTGCAGTCATAGAATATAAATCATACCAGTCTCTTTTTTCAAAGGAAAGTAAAACTATCAATGTGATGAAAGAAATATCAGTTGCCAAGTAAAAGTAATGGATTTTTTTTTTTTGCAAGCTCTCTGAGACAGAGAAGGGAGACTATGACCCTGGAGAAAATTTGAGGTATGATAACTTGGTGAACACTATGACTTTACTTCCATTCCTAAAATGAGACAGTAATCTTGTACTCAAGTTATGACAGAAATTATACTTCATACTGAGAAGATAAAAATGAACATACATAAAGCAGTAGCACTTTGCAATATGAAATATATTAACAAGTTTAGTTATTTTTTTAAACTCGTTTTTTTTAAAAGAGGATGCATTCACCTTTATGAAACCCATTTTTAGATCTTTCGCTTTTACACTTAATTGTTTGCTGTCTCAGGAAGTTTCCAGCATACAAATATGTAGAGGAGAAGCCTTTCTTAAATTTAACATGACCCTTCACTCCTTGTCTACTTACCTTCAGGCATGTCTGATCCCTCAGTTACTGCTAGCTCCTAGACATCTTACCTGCCTTTAAAATATTATTTGCTGCCATCTTTGCTGCAGTCGTTTCTGTGACTGCTGCATGCCTTTGTTGGATTATGTGCTGTCTTTTGGTCAGTGATGAGGTAATTTCTAATTTTGGGAAAAGTGGTTGCTTATAATGCAAAAAATGTGTTTCCATTGTGTGGATTTAAAAAATAAATAAATAAACAAACAAACAGTAGCTTCTGTGCTCAGCCACTTTGCAGTCTTACACCTTCCTCCTGAGTCAGCTACTGTGCTTGTTTGCTCCATCATTATCCTGGCTGAAAAATGTCAGAGTGATGGAGTACCTATGAGCAGCTTCCCAGAGAAAAAATAAAGGGATTTGCTGAGCGAGCATGAGATGTGTTCCGCAGAGAATCCTAACATCTGATGGCAAATCCAGGACAGAAGCAGGTCCACTTGCAAAGAGGCTAACCACTGATGGACCATAGAAGCTAAGGAGCAGGATTGCTTCCTAGAATTTTTAATTTTCTGGTGGCTGTGGCAGGGACCATATATATATTTAGTGTATATATATGTATATATTTATAAGAAAAGAATATATTTACACACATATATATTTATAGGAAAACCCTATTCCCAAAACATTAGAAAAAATTATAAGGCTCTGAAGTCAAGCCCACAAAACTCAGGGGATGCCAGAATTAAGATCTAGTGTTTTAAATAATGCTCCCTTCTGTATATGGAATGATATAATCTTCAATTGCATGACTGCATACCCGTTTTTCCATAGACAGGGTTTGCCCTTCGGCACCTGAAAGAAGCAGAGTCCTTGGAATGAGGTGAAAATATTTCCTATTTAGTAGGGTTTCCTAGCTAGCTGTATTGCTGAACACTTGGCACTAAAAAATGACCAAGAAACCCTTACAAAATAATATTTCCCATTCTTCAGCAACCCCCTCTCTGCCCTTTCCACCCATAAGTGAGTCAGCAGTAAGTTTGGGTTATAATGCAACAGTGCAGTCTTCTTTCAGCCGAGGCAGCTACATGTAGCTGGTGTGAGGAGAGCCTGGAGACAACACTTTGCCAGAGGTATTGAGTGAACAAGAAAGAGAGGTGGAGATCTGCAGGTCTCTGCCAGGAAATGTGCCGTAGTGGCCACCATCTTCTGGGCTTGTCCTAAACAGCATCTCTACACTCTTCTTCCCTTCCACAGCCTGACTCCCATCTGCCTATTTCTTCCTCATGTCTTTATTCCTACTCTCCTGAGAAGCCTCATCCCCTGACATTGAATTTGACATGCTTCCCTTTTCTCAAGCCCTTGGCATCCTACTCAAGTGATGTTTTAAGAACAGGAGAGAGATATTCCCCCTGTCTTCTGTTCATATTTCTGGCATCTCAGTAGTAGGTCTAGTAATTTTTGAAGGAAATGCCTTTCAGCACCTCCATTGCTGCAGTGATATTTGTTCAGTGGCAAGGCAAGCATTTATTTTTCTTGGCAAAGAGATGGAGCAGGCTCAGCTCACATGTGGTAGCCACCCAAACGTGACACAAAACATGTCACTATGCATTAGAGACTGGAATTTTCATTTTTCTCCTGAGGTTAGCCCGTAGCCAAACTCAACCGCACAGCACATCACTAGGGGTAGAGCAGGTTTACTTTCCTCTACCACATCATCATATTTCAGGTTTCTAAGTTTCAATACAAGAATACTTAGAATTTCCAAAATAGATGATTCTGAGTTTTTTTCTAGATAGTCAGTTGCACTTAGCTGAGAAATGTCCAGAATGCTTTAGCTAAAACCTCTTGATAGAGGCTGTGAAGGCTGTAGCTTGGTCATTGTGGTTCAGTAACAGCAAAAGCTACTGCAAGTGGGGGGTTTAGAATGGAAAGTGCCAGGAAATCTTCATTCCCACTAATGCTGTATTACCAGCCTGCATCCACGATGTGTTGTGCAGTTGAAACCAGGAGCTCAAACCTTGGGTGGCAATGAAGGGAGAGAGGAGGCTTTAACCACATATACTCCTGGTAGATGCAGATCCTGAGCTACCTATATGTCATCAGACCCAAACCATCACAGCCACGGAGGAGCATTTGTCACTTCCTCTTATGTGCCAAAAAGAGGCAATACTCAGATTAGGAATCCCTGAAGCTTTCTAACCCATCTGTAAAACAAGGGGACCTGGCCCGTAATTCACACTGCGTAGAGCAGGAGTGTGCTCACGTCCTCAAACATCCCTTTCAATGATCAGGAGGAAAGTTCAGATTTGTCCCCTGCATTCCTTCAAAAAGTAAAACAAAATGGTTCCCTGTCCCCAAGCTGATTTGAAACGAAGAAGAGACAGTGTTCTCATGTGTGCTGCTTCATTTTTTGCATATCAGTTTCTCTGTGGAAATTGGCTCTTTTTACTGACAATTATTGTGTTCCACCCATGGCAAAACTGCCAAAATCCTTTGTGGAGGTGGAGAAATTAATTATTTTTGCTCAGGTCTGAGAGCATCGAAAAGGGAAACTTGAAACCTTTGTTCTGTGCAGTTTTATTTCACCCAGCTCTGAAGAATACAGAATGATGCCATTCACTGGAGAGAGATGTACTGTTTTATTTCAGAGGTTTATTGTTACCAGTATAATTTGGGAATGTGCTTTGCTCCCTATGGAAAAAGAACTGTTTCACGATGTACTGTACTTTCTCTACTTTCTCTTCTGATGTTCTTGGTCCTGCTGGATGCAAGCGGTTTGGATAGGACATTCATTCTCCTACAAAGTAGATAAAAATTACTCAGTGGATGTCTCCTGGTCACACACTGATCTTGTTTCTCCCACAGTGTAACCCACAAATAGCTACAGCAATGCCTGCTGTCTTCTGTTTCTGCCTACTTTCCACGACACTAGGAATCATTCAGGTGAAGGGGAGGTGGCTAGCAAGAATGACATTGAAAGGTTACACAAAGCAGGGGGCTAAAACTGTCCGTTTCCATCCTAAACCCTTCACAGCACAAAATGGCATAACAAACGTTATTTCCATTGGTCTTCTGTGTTTGGAAGTGCCTAGGGTATGTGTCAGTAACATCAGATGGCATAAGGGAACATGGAATGTGCTGGAGCAAATATAAACCCTGCAGAGGCCAGCCTGGCTTCCAGGGACAATTGGTTCGAGGAGGACACCCAAAGATCTGACTACTGGTCCCACCTTTGATCAGGAACTACAACAGGGTGATTGTCCCTGAGTACCACGACACTACTTTCACAGCTGTCCTTCCAGCTGCAATGAGATGCTCCATGAAATGATAGGGGTGGATGGGGGTTCTGGAGGAAATTTTCACACTTCTGGCGATATAGAGGGGATTTTGGTTTGTTTTTAGTCACATTTCAGAGAGCAATAATGGATTTATTTCTGATTATACTAGCTTAAAGAGATGTTAAATATCACGTACAATAACATGTTTAATATGAATAAAAGAAAGGTTCGGGTGCTGTTCTTCTACCTGTTTTTCAACAGGAATTCAAAAGGACTTTTTTTTGAGGAAATCTTGCTTTTAGCCACCTCTAAATAAAGTCATCCCACCATCCTATGGCTGCGCAGCAGCACTTCTATTGTCTTCTACCCATCAACTGTCCTTCACTCCCTCTTATATTATGCCCCAGGCCTTGCTGTTCAGAAGTTCACTTCAACTGACGACAGCAATATGAATGTACTGCTGTTGCCCAGCTGCAAAGAAAGGCCCACCACTTAGCAGTTGGCAGGGATCTGATTTTTGTGCCTTTTAGTCACATCACAGTGGTGTTGCACACTGTAATGACCACAGAGCCTTAATGAGGAAACCCTCTCTTTGCTGACAATGAGACTTTGACAACTAGAAGATCAATATCCAGAGAGGTCAGATGTCCTACCCAAGACTTTCCTTTCTGATGTATTAAAACATATAGACCTGGGGTGGTGGGACAGAAGGAAGACTCTTCTTTTTGCTCTGGGTTAGGTGGGCTTTCTGTATTAAAGCTGAGAATGGCAGTCTCTCCCCATTAGCTATTCCTCTGGAATGCAACTAATGTGATGTGGTTTGTTTGGAATGGAGTTGTTTGTCAGGGGAAGTTACCCCCCCAAAATGCTTCTAATTGAATATTGCTTTCATTAAGGTGGACAAATTCTCATAGCCCAAATACATTTTTTAAATGATTGAAGCAAAGCTTCAGTCTAGTTTTCTTAAGCTAAAGGATTACCCATGTTCTCCTTTATTAAGTTTTAGTATAACAAATTCTTTACATTTAAGACAACTCTTCTTTACAATTTAGAATAAAGATAGTGATGAAATACGTCATACCACCCTAAAAGGAGAAAAATCATGCTCCCCTAAAACCTGAATAGTGAAAGTCAAAATTAAAGAGAGTTTTTAGTGCAATAGGTGCACAAACCAGGAAGGGAAAGTAATTTATCAGAATTTTTAGTTTCAATTGGAAATTTTATCACATAGAAAAAAACATCATCCTTTGCCTTACATAAAGAACTTTGCCAGGAAACTTTGCAGAAGCAAAATTTTATGCCCTGCTCATGTCATGAAAGGATCTCAATCTCTTGCAACCTTAATAGTAAAGGTTACATAAGGATTGTTCAAAATTCAGTTTTCATAAGGAAAATCCCTGGAGAACAAATGATCTTAGTCCCGAGGAAATTACTTTTACTGCATCTATGTGACTGTAACAGACTGAGAACAAAAATCGATGGCTTATCCGCACGCCAAGTACCCTTGAGATTATGAAAAAGCAAGGCCTGAATAACTTATTTTACTTTCTGAAAGAGCACTGGGACAAACATAAAACAAAACCAACAAAAAAAAAATCAACCCAGTCTGTCTGCAACGTTCAGTGCTTGCTGCAGCCTTATTTTCCCAATGTATATTGCAATGCTGCAGAGTACCTGTGCCTAAGGGAACACTAACCTTTTCCTTCAGTGGAGAGCAAGAACACGAGAAATGCAAGTTTTTACTTCACTGCAGATTTCCTGAGTGATCTTCAGAACTTCATTTAATCTTACCATGTATTGATTCCATGCTATAAAAGAGGGTTGTTATTTTCCCTTTTTTTCACCAAGGTATAGGTAACTGTATGGATATATAATTCTTTTTTCTCCCCCTTTTCTGCTTCCTTTTAGATACTTTTATTTGTGATTTTAGTAGAAAGCAATGATCTAGAGGCCTGTACTACTCCATATTTTCTTGAGAACCAAGTGCATTTGAGGTTTTTCTTCCTATGAAAGGAAATTGGGTTTGTCTTTTAGGCTAGAAGCAGTAAGGAGACAGTGAAAGCTTCCCTAGAAAGCACATAGGCTGGGGTTGGTCAATGTACTATTCTGTTGTCATTTGAGAGGGGAATGTTGATTTGCAAACTTTAGTCAGTTTCTGACACAAATGATTTGTTTACCAGCTGGTCTGTACAACTTATTAACATTAGTTGTGAGTTTCCTTACAGATGACTCAGCTTTGCCAAAGTAATTTGCAGGGGCCTGTATATTCTGGATTTCTGTTAAGTCCAGGGGGTGATTTTAGGGGTTTTCTTCTGCCCAGATCCATTCACAAAGAAAATCCTGGCAACTGCTATTGTTCCATAACATTGCTAAGTCAGGATTACTCACTCAACCTACAACTGCTTTTGCCATCAGCAAGCACATGAGAAACAATGTGTACAAACAAGTTAGTGACTCCTCAGATTTGACTCATGTAGGTCCAATGGACATTCTGGGTTTTTTTTTCACTGGAAGCTGCTTTGGTGCTGGGGGTCAGCAGAAGGCTTCTGAGACCTATTTGAGTTTATTTAAGCATTCAAGATAAGTTGGTCATCAGGCCCTCACAAAATAATTCGATGACTTTATTCAAGCACCCCAAACTCATATTCAGTTCGTAGCTGTCTAGAAGCACCCGGCATTTGGCCAAGTGAAATCATGGCTTGACAGGGTGACTGGCAGCTTTAGTCATTGGAGGTGATGAGTGCGTGTCAGCCTGTCACAGCACACGCCATCGCTGGGCTGGCACTGAGTTGATAGCCCCGTTTTCCTCTCTATTTCAGCTGTTCCCTTTTAATCGCAGGTTTCCTCTTTTGTCTTTCCCAGGCGGTGTTGCCATGGCAACAGTGTCTCTTGACCATCCTGCCTTCCTCCCTTAAGGGCTACCCCTCTCAGCCTCCCATCAGAGAGGTTTCACCCACCCCAAAGGCTCTCCCTTAAAGCTGCTTGCTTGGAGCACACACACGAAAAGTTGGTGTACCCTCCCACTGAGGTGTCCCTGAATATGGCTGGTCTGGCACCCTGTGTTATGTTGCACGCTGGCACAATTTTCTCTGTGAGGTGTCTGCAACAAGCCGCTGTTGGACAGTTCGCTTAAAACTACAGCTGTCTGTCAGCAGTTTAGGTAGTGGTACAGCATGGCAGGCACAAAACTCTGGTTCCTCCAGTGTTTGCATCTGTGTCCTTTTAATAAACCAAGAGATTTTGCTTTCTGAAGTGACTTACTTATGAGATTGGCTTGTGTTGTACTTATCTCTTGAAAAAAACATAGCTTCTCAATATTTGTTAGGTAGATCAAATAGAAACAACCACTTCCCCCTGCATGAATAATCCCTTCTTCATATTTAGACTTGATCTAAACCTGATACTCTCCATACTCTTTTCACCAAAGCTAAACCTGGAACTTCAAACCCACTTCATATTCACAGAAGAGAGTTTTTGCCAAACAAATCATACAAAAAAGTCATAGTGGGATATATAAAAAAAGTTACTGGTTGTCCCTCAAGCATCTTCCGAAAACCTTTTTTGATTTATTGCACTTTTGAAACAGATTCATTTGGCAGTTATAAATTTCTCAATAAGATCCCAGTGGGTAGAAGAACCTTTTATAGGGTTTGATGAATGTATTGAAAAGATTAATTAAAAAAGGTTTCCATAAATATCTAAACGCATAAATGAATATATTTTTAATGAATTATGCAACAGCCTGTCACAACAGGCTATTTATACGAGAGATTTCCATTTGACACAAAGTATTGCATCTGTTTATTAAAATAAGAATTAATCTCATGTGTGTTACATGTGGCTTTTCACAATGAACAGAAAGTTCAAATTTCCATATGAGGTGCAGCTAGTGAACAGGTAAGTGGGTCTGATGTGGGCGGAAAAGAGTAATGTATATAAAGAAGTTATTTGGGAAGACATGATATATTCTGTTCTAGAAATCCTGCTGTTGAGTAATAATATACCTGAATCTAGGCTGAAACATCTTCAAAGGACAGAATTAAGACTTTAATAGAAACTTGTATGCGCAGTAAAACGCGTTAGCAAAGGGAATTTCCTGTGTATGCAATGTAGTCGCTGAATATATGGGTCATGGGTGCTGTCTGCCATTGCCAAAAGTACCATCCCAAGGTACTGCTGTGTCTTGTTGTCAAGTAATCCAGTAGATAGTAAATGTAAAAGTAGTAATAAACCTAGCTAGAGTGGTAACCTATTACTGTAAATGGTAGAGTGGGTAGTATTGTACCCAATATATCTAATTTTATATGTAGAAACATAATGACAGACTCTAAATTAGTTGGTACGAAGGAGTCCTTAGGGAAGTCACTGTGAATAATCCTCTGAAAGTGTCATCTCATTGCTTATAGTGTTCAAAAAAGCAACTTGGATCAGGAAAAAAGGGGAAAAAGAAAACTGGAAAAGAACACCTTTATCTGTACTAAACCCCATATATCTCAAACATTTTACAGTCTGATTATGGTATCTCAGAAAGAACTTCAGTGAATAAAAACAGTGTGGAGAAGGGAAAAGAAAGATGGCAAAGGACACAGAATAGCTTGCCTACTGAGTGAGAACAGTCAAAGTACACTATGTTTTATTTTGGAAAAGAAAGAAATACTAACAAGGGTAACAGAACATGAATGCTGTGAACAGTGTGAATAGCAAGTAAGTTTTGCTGTTATAATACCCAAACTAGGGGATGCTCAAGAAGATGATTAGGTAGTACATTTAAGACAAGAAACAAAAAATAAAGCAGCAGATTTTCACTTATCACTCAATTGAAGTTATAGAATTCTTTGCCACAACATGTAGTGGAGTTTAAAATACAAATGGTTTTGAAAGGCATATCTGGATTTGAAACAGGATTCAGCAAATTAATGGAGACACTTTTATCAAGGGCTACTGAATAAGAAGTTCCTGTGCAGCTATGACTGAGGACCTGCTTGTTTTGGTGGGACAGTACACTAGGGGAGGATTTCTCTGTGTTCTTTCCTGAGGTATCCCTCACCTTGAGTGAGAGATCTTTCATGCTGCATGGTCCCATACAGGTATTCTAACACAGCTTCTGATGGGATGAGATGGAGACAGTGTTGCCCTGTATAGGCAAACATCCTTTTCTTAACAGGGCTAAACAGACTGGGGAAAATATTCCACTAACACAGCTCTAATACTCCATTTCTATAGAACTAGCCTCAAGTTCTATGCTGCTGGTTTTCTGTGGACACACCCAGTGTCCAAAATATGTATCCCATTGTTCCTGGGTTGGTTTCCCCACTAGAGAAAAAAACCTATGTTTTAATTCATTTCGGGTTTTATTTAACAATTGACTTTTAAAAAAAAAATCAGTACTTCTTAAAATTTAAAAATATTTTAAAAATAAATTATTTAAATAATTTTATTTAAGTGAGAGCACATAAGGTTTATAGTTATCATAACTTAGGAATGTCCCTGACCTATCAAGTAGTGGTAATAAAATGAAATAGAACAGGTCAAATTCCTGTAGAACTATATAGAGGTTGAATTTGATTTTAAATAATGCTTTACATCTTTTCCATCAAAGCTCTCAAAGTACTTTGGACTTATGTGCTTAAATCTCAGTTGGATTTTGGAAGCTTTTTTTCCTAAAATGTATCACCATAAAATGGCATTTTTTCAAGTTCATTTTTATAGACTTTTTTTTCCCTCTGTTGCTTTGGGCATGAATTACTTTTCCATTCCTGGCAACTAAAGTCCTGGGTGGCACTCACTGTCTGGAAGTAGCTACAGGAAATAGAAAAATTACAGTTTATTCTGTTACAGTGGGGTACCTATGAAAACGTCCGTACACACTGAAGTCCTGTCGAGACTTTCAGTGAACTGTTACACTGTTCATTAATTACAGGAGAAAATCAGGTCAAGAAATGGATTCCAGTCCCTAAGTTTATTAGATTCCTATTACAGCCACGTTGTGCTGAGAAATACCATACCCTGTCTCTCCACTTCAGATAAATTTCAGTTTGCCTTGTCAAATACCAGTATGTGGTGCGGAAGATACTAACTTAAGCCAGCCTGTGGATAGAATTTCTCTGGTTAGACACAAAATTATACCAGGAACAAATTCCCTTCAAATATATTTCTCTCCAGAGCTAGTAAGAATTTTGTTGTTGTTTGGAATAATAATAACATCACTTTAGCATTGATACCACTTAAACATGTGGATATTCTTGCTTTCTAATATAATTGTTCTCTGAATGAAGATGTGAATGACTTCGGTTTTCATTTTGCTTTCAGTTTTGGGGGAGTAAAGCGAGCAAGGCAGATGGGAGCTCTTATTATGTTTCAACTGTTTATGCTGGAGAACTGTAAGTGGGATGTCACATCCTACTTCATCCGTCATAATGAGTCAATGTATGTGAAGAGTTCAAGATGTTCCCTTCAGCAAAGCAAGGCAGTGTGTGCCTGGGAGAACAACTCCGTGGTTTTGTGTTCACAAATAACACTAACTACTTAAGGAAACGACAGAAGTACAAACCTGAACAACATAATGCTCTTCCAAGGTCAGATAGCAGTGTTCAGCGAATAATAATGAAGGGCACAATGTGCTAACCTCAACTACTGCTCAGTTTTACTTGTCTCACCTCAGCAAGGAGAAAGAAGTAGGAAAGACCCAGAGGTGACAATGAAAATGATTTGCAGAATGCAAAGAGTTTTTTGAGAGAGAAGATTAACAAAGATAAAAGTAGCTCATTAATTGAATGCATAACAGAAAGATGATAGGAACTTAAGAAATGGGTCTATAAGACAAAGTCTGACAAAGACAATAGTTTGGATTCTTCTGTCTAGTTTATTATTATACACTAATGCACTGGGTAGCTATTGAGTACTGTGTAAATATCAACTTACAAAACTTCTATTGGGTTCTTTTCCCCTCTACTATTCAGCACACACACAAGCTGATGGAACTTGCTGCTACAAGTTGTTATTAAAGCAACATGCTAATTGGAATGAAAAGAACTGCAGAACTGTATGAAGAGTGAAAGCATTTACTTATTTTCCAAAGGATACAGTTTTATGGGGGAGATCAACCCTTGCATTTCAGCATATAAATTAAGACCTAATTAAGTAGAAGCACAAATTAACTTTCATTTTAGTCATAAGGGTATTTATTGCTTGTGTTTTGTAGCTCTTTTTAAAGTCTTGTCAGGCACTGGCCAGCACTGGTGGTGACACCATCCAACACTGGACTGATCTGATACAGCAATTTTCATAAAAACTAAAGAGCAGTGGAGTTTGATTGTTCCTATCATATTTTATATAATATGCTTGTCAACCACAAAATGAATAAAGTATGAAGAGGTTATGTTTTAGGAATCTTCATGTACTCAGCTGAGACTGAAATACATAGTAAGGCTCAGAAGGAAAATTCCTAGGGTCTGAAGTTTAAGTTTAAAAAATGAAAAAAAGTAGTAGATTGGATCTGAGCCCAGTTGTCTGATCCATTCTGCATTACATGGAGTTATTCTCAGTAAAGTATTCTCTGAAGTGTTATCTAATATTGTCACTGGCCGGAAAGGGCCAGTTGTTCAATGTAAATACACCAGGACTGCTATCCACAAACAAGTGAGCTTGGGTCTGGTACTGCACAGCTGACTTCACACCTCCATCTTTTCACTGTTTAAAAATGTGAGCATTTATCAGGTTTGTGGGCAGGCTCTGCAGACTGCACCAAGCAACATGTTACTGCAGCAACATTGCCATGATCTATGGAAAGCAAAACAGTCTTGAAGCCAGCTCAGGGTTTCTCAGCGGTATTGGCAAAACTGAATGAGCATATCCTCGGGGAGAAGATAATCAATTTTGATGGAAGTAAAGAGTGGAGGAAGGGTGAGATGAACTACTGAAGAGAACTGGGTGACGAAGGAGAGAAAAGGTCCACAGCTTCAGGACTTGCAGATAAAAGAGGGAGACATAGATGGGTTCTTGGGGTTTCTGTGGCACTGGGAGAGGCCTATGGGCTTTGTGGCAGCTCATACTGGAGGGTAGGAAGGTCCTCCAGAGCAACCCCGACAGGTTGGGTTGATGGGCAGAGGCCAGTGGGATGAAGTTCAACATGACTAAGTGCCAGGTCCTGCACTTTGGTCATAATAACTCCCAGGCAATGCTACAGGCTTGGGGAAGGATGGCTGGAAAGCTGTATAGAGGAGAAGGATCCAGGAGTGTTGGTTGATACATACTTGAACATGAGCCAGCAATGTGCCCAGGTGGCCAAGGCCAATGGCATCCTAGCTTGTATCAGGAATAGCGTAACCAGCAGGACCAGGGAGGTGATCATCTCCCTGTACCAGCTCTGGTAAGGCCACACCTTAAATACTGTATTCAATTTTGGGCCCCTCACTACCAGAAAGACATCAAGGCCCTGGAGCGTGTCCAGAGAAGGGCAGCAGAGCTGGTGAATGGGCTGGAACACAAGTCTGATGAGGAGTGGCTGAGGGAACTGGGACTGTTTTGTCTGGAGAAGAGAAGGCTCAGAGGAGAACATATTGCTCTCTACAGCTACCTGAAAGGAGCTTGTGGTGAGCTGGAGGTCAACCTCTTCTTTCAGATAACTAGTGATGGAACAAGAGGGAATGGCTGCAAGTTGCCCCAGGGGTGGTTCAGGTTAGAAATTAGGAGAAATTTCTTCTCAGAAGGAGTGGTTGGGCATTGGAACAGGTCACCCAGGGAGGTGGTGCAGTCACTGTCCCTCAGTGTGTTTGAGGAAAAGTTGAATGATGTACTTAGGGCCTTGGTTTAGTAAGTAATACAGGTGGTAGGGGGACAGTTGGACTAGATGATCTTGGATGTCTTTTCCAAACTTAATTATTCTGTGATTCTACTCATGCTTTGGAAAGCTGTCGTGCTCATTGAAGTATTTTTCTCTATTATACCTCAGATATCCCTTATCCTTTCATTTTCTAGATGGAAACATGTTTTTTTACCTGTGACCGCTTCCTGTCTGCTGTTGGAGCTTCCTCCCCTTGCCTCAGGTGACCATGTTACCTGTGCATCTTTGCCAAAAGCCCCCTTTCCCTTCTCCTGCGGAAGAGAAAGCATGAACACAAGTGGGTGGGAAGAATCTAGACAGGAGAGCAGTGGTGGAGGACTTTAGAGGTTGAATTTGGAGGGTTAGTACAATGTGTATACCGTCCTTTCTTTCTCCTCCGTTTCTCCAAAGCAGGGACGCTGGTGTGGTCAGCAGTCAGCCGACTTAGGCAAATGATGATTTTGTCTATACACAAATCCAGTCCTGATTTGGCTACATTTGTGTGAGCTACAGACACCTCATGGCTTACAGCAATAGTCTAAGCTTCCCTTACACTGTCCTGGCACTTTTTTTTGGGGTGGGTGATGGGGTTGCAGGGAGTGAAATTAAGAGGAAGGATAACTGCTACACCCGCAGAGAGCTTCTGCACATTGCTGAAGTTGTTTGTCTGAGACTTTGACAAACGTCTTGGAAAAATCCAGCCTCCGTACTTGTGTACGTCCCACAGTCAAAGCACAGGCATGTATTTATCAGAATCCTATCATGTACCAGATGGTAGAATAAAGTGGTTGTTTAAACACACTGTGACTTAGGGTAACCTGGCATAGCACATTCTCAAAATATGCCGCATGTGTTTCTTCACAGATGTCAACTAAAGTATAGCAATGAATAACTTCTGAAAAATTCTGGTACAACAACATGCCTTTTGTTTCTTACATATTATCTAAGACTTGCTGCAGCAAACACAAGGAAGGAATTAGATCGGGAATCAAGCTTCACAGAATGCAATGATGAAAGAAGAGTTTTCTTTTAAAGCATTAGGCCTACACATCTACAGTGGGTGAAGTTCTGAGAGACTTGCATGCTAGAATCTACCCAAGTCACTAAATCGCCATCAGGTTATCTGGCTGCTCTCTGCTGCAGGCCAGATCTGTTCCCTTCACAATATTCAGTCACAGAATGTGCATATAAGCTCTGCCTATACGGCATCTTGGTCAGACATGGAGAGAGGCTGCTTCTGGCAGAACAACTGGGAGCTCTAGTGTGTTCACATTGCCCCATTTTGGGGTTCTGTGAGGAAGCCATGCAGTTACAGTACACTTTGCCTTGCACCTGTATGTGAAGAACAGCCTGTGCTCCCTACCTTACCCAGCTGTGTTGGGCCTGCTTCCATTCACGGGTTATAGAATAATCTCAGGAGCTTCACAAGGCTATGATTGTAGCAGTTCTTTTTAATAATCAAAGCAAAATATACTGGAGAAAAGGCAACTTGCTCTCTGCAGCATACCACTGCCTTGTCTTGATGGGTCAATCTCCTGTGATTCAGAGACCTTGATGAACTTCCCAAAGTTTAATCATTGAGCATCTGCAATGTATTAGGCACCAGCTTCCTTAGGGGTGAACTTGTTAGAGATTTTTATCAAGCCAAGTACTCCATAAGAAAGTATTTTTTATTGAATTTTGACATGTATACTTCCATAGTTTCTTAATTACTTTTCTCTGTTCTCATATCTTCGAGTAAAAAGAAATTACATTGCACATGAATATTTGGTACAGGTTGATTGTTTTCACTTTTCTCTCCATTACATAACTGCTTTTCCCTTCACTAGAAGGAAGTGTTATTACTCACATGTGATTCATAATCCTCTCTCCTACCTCCCATCTCTGCTTTCCCCCTGAGCATGATCTACTAAATTTTCTGACAATATTTTTTGAATTACTTTTCAGGTCTGCTAATGCTGTGGAAGGAATAAAGGTAGCAGAGAGCAAACGGGTCTTTATTCTCACTTGCCTGTTATCTGAAGAATTATGAACTAAAAATCTTACTTGCAGAATCTCCACATCAAATAATGTCCAGAGACTTTTACACCTCAGCTGGTCTTCCTTATAACAAATTTTTCTTGCCAGATTTATTGGTGTGATGCCCATGCTAGAATCTGCAGACTTGGCTCTCAGAATCCGTTGGGTGACAGTCAGTACAAACCTCTCTGTAAACTGAGTGGGCTGGATCTGAACACGACTGCAAGACAATAAACACGCAACTCTCAGTGCAGTTACTTGCACTGAGAGTCTCTCTCTAGAGAAGAAAAAAAAATCAACTTTAAAATCTGTCAACAATAGTTTTATCGGTAGTCAAGATTTCTTGTGAGTAGTATCCCATTCTGTCAAGCATATGGTCAACAACTTGTTGTGTCAAAGGAGCAATAGCACATGTCTGTGAAATGCAAAACACCACGAGATCAATCAAAGCAGAAGAAAACAACTGAAACCATATTGGAATGTTGTCTTCTGCCAATGCATGGTCTGGAATAAAATCTGAATTTTCTTTATTCCATTTAGTCTTTTAACCTACTAGATTACCCAGCTTTCATTAAAACCACTAAATCTTTGCCTTGTTACTTGTATTGCTTTGTAGAATTCTTTTTTCTTAATCTGTATGTCAACACTGCTTTTTCTAGGTAACCTGTCCCATGCAGTGTAAAATGGCTTGCCACTGTCTGAAGGTTGTTTCGTTTTGTTTTGTTTTTTCCCTGGCTCTGAGAATTTGAAATAAAGATACCTCCTTCAGGTGTCTGCCAGAACTGCAGTAAATACAATGGTTTGGAACCAGAAGACAGAATGGCATCTTTACAGTCTCTCAAGGTTTGTATTCTGTGACCCATGTGATTTCACTTTTCTTCATCTGTAACTACAGGGTCGGTGAGGAAAACATGCACAAACCCCAGCATTTTTGCATTTAGGTTTGAAAGTGGTGATGACTGGGTACTGCAGACTTTTCTCAGGTCTGAGCTCCATAGAACAGGGGCTGAGAAAGCTATGGGAAGCAAAAGCCTAACAGCCATCATGTTAGGGACCTCGGTAGGCTTAGAGACGCCTGTGGTCTGATGTCATCATCTCTACAAAGTGGAAATCACAGGGAAGAGAGTAATTTGTGGAAGTGCTGTTTAGTAGTTATTTTTCATGCTAATTATAGCAGACAGAAAAGAAGTCATATTATCAAGATCAAGAGTAAAATGGGATTAACTGCTTGTTTCTCACTAACCTAATTCACAGACAAATGTTACACATGGAATTACTGAAAAACTATACTCCATTGTTATCCCATTTTGGGTACTAAATGAGGTTGCTGAAGTAAAAAAATAGAATTAAGCTTTGAAATAATGCAATGTTTAATAAAGTAAGTGGAAAGAAAAACCAAACCACTTAAAAAATACACAGGCTGTCAAGGTTTAACCCCAACTTAACCCACCACACAGCTGCTCACTCATCCCTCCCTCCCCAACATGATGGGGAGGAGAATAGAAAAGGAAAACATTTGGGTTGAAATAGTGATAGTTTAATAGGATAACAGAGGGAAAGAATAGCATTGATAATAGTAATAACTATAATAATAGGAGAAATAATGCACAAATGCAATTGCTCACCACAGGCAGAGAAAAAAAATAATCTGATGCCTGGTCTGTTTCTGAGCAGCAAATCTCCCTCCTGTCTCACTTCCCCAGTTATATATGGAGCATGAGGTTATATGGTTGAGAATATCGCTTCAGCCAGCCTGGGCCAGCTGCCCTGACTGAGATCTTCCAGCTTCTTGTGCACCTGCCATGGCCTGACAAGCTGAGAAGTTCTTGGCTTGGTGTAGGCATTGCAACTGTCTGGTAACAACTGAAATATCAGTGTGTTATCAACATTATTCTCATACTAAATCTAAAAGACAGCACTACACTGGCTACCAGAAAGAAAATTTACCCTATCTCAGCTGAAACCAGGACACAGATGAATAAGCCTTCATGAAATGAAAGGTGAGTGAAAGCACACATATTATTGAAACACGGCTGCCACTAGTTTTAAAAGTATTTCCATTTTTGTCTGAAAGAATAAACTATTGTTTGTTCAATATTCATATAGTGCAAAAAATTCTGGTCTATAACTGGTTTCTTGGGCACTGCAGTAATTATTTATGAATTAGTAAAAGAAATAATGAGGAATGTAGAAGCCAATGTCTTCAAGAAGAAATAGGACTCCATTATGGCATTATTTAATCTACTAAGAACACAGAAAACTTCAAAGGATATTTTTATTCCAGTGTTGCAAAACAAGATTAGATCATTATTAACATAATTTAGTATCCAGACTTAAAAGGATAATTCAATAATATATGTTTATTTAGTGAAGAACACCTGTCTCAAATAGTGCTATTGTCTAATGAATATCAAAGGTCCGTAAAAATAAAGAAACAAAATATAAAGAAGTAGATTGGATAGTACAATATAGTTAAATTAGAAAATAGTTTCTCTTAAGAAAAGTTCTTTATAAATCAAATTACAGGATTTAGCAGGAATGTTCAAGGTCATTTGCAGTTACTGTGCAAGGTCACACAGCACCCTTATGTGCATATACCAGAGAAGGTAGAATATTTTTCAAGAGGGCTGAGTTACAGTAACTCTGTGTTGTAAGAATGACAAAATGGCTAGAGGAGCTCAAATTTAACACAGGATTAGTGTTAAAAATAATGGAAGGTAGCAAATCAGTCCAGTTAAGTATCATATAAAGAGAAAATTTAAATTAAAGTCAAGATTGATTAAGTATTTGCAGTAATTGCAGTGAGGTGTTTGTACTGTGCATTTTATTTTGGAGATTAGAGATGCTCTCCCAAGATGCTGTCAAATGCAAAGCATGTGTGGCAAAAAGGGATAAATACTCAACTTTTTAAAGTACACAAAATAAAAAAAACCCCAACAACCACAAAAGAAAACTATGAGCTTTTGATATTTAGTTAGGGTAATCACTATCTGTTTTAATTACCGAGCCAGAATGGAAATATAGCAGAATTCAAAAGAATGTGGTATTTGCACACATTGAATGGCTTCCATAAATAGAAACACATTGAAAATGAATGTAAAAATGGATTCTACTTTTTATTCAATGCAAGCACGAGATTTAAACAAGAGTAGGAATTATGAGAAAATTATTTTGCCCCTCAAACACACAGATGATAGCTATTATAAAAGGGAGAGTGCTAGTTTTTTTGTTTTGCCCGTTACTTGATATGCAAACACAGGACAGAAGAGGAGTTGAGAACAGGAGAAGCTGAGCTTGTAGGAAGGGAATGGCAATGATAGTGCTACTAAAGCCTCAGCTACATTGAAGCTATAGTAATTAGTTTTAGTAAGGATAATTGTCATAACAGTGTAACCATACTATGTATTATGGATTCAGTATGGCTAATTGTCAGGACACCCTCAGTATCCTGACAGTTCTGTGGCCTTCAGAATGATAGGTAATGTTAAGACAATAAACTCGGAATGATACGACATAATACATACTACTCAAAGGTTCATACACTGCCCAATATTGTCAGGCAAATATATTGAAAGAATTATGACCTCTTCATACTTTAGCAGTAATAAGACCAGTGAGCAAGGTAACTTAGTAAATTAGGTGATGATTAAATTCAGCTTAGAAAAATAAGTGCAAATCGTATCTTCTTATAGTTGCAATACATTCCGTGTATATTGTATGTGTAACACAGACAATTAAATTAGTTACCAAGGCAAATTTGTCTCAGATATTAGATGTAAATCCTATAAAACACCCCAATTATTGTTTCAGAAGAACAATTTAGAAATCTGGAGACTACTTTGGAGCAGTGTCTTTTCCCTTCTGCTTCTGGCATAGCCTTCTCAATTAATACATGGAATGAGAATTCTGTGCAGAAATCTGTGGAGGCATGCTAGGGGTATTGATTTTGGATATTCCTGAAAACAGAGCTTGGCAGAAGTCTGAACTTTGGAACAAGGATTTGGATTCTAGTCAGGTCACTGTTCTTGAAAAACATGTTTTTTCACTCTTCAAGGACAATTTTTGACTTCCTTTGAAGTGCAGAAATTCCCAACTGAGTCTTTTAGTAATAAATATTGATTCATCTTCTCTCTATCCTTTAGAGTAAATTGCCATTTTGTGATGGTTATGCCCAAGGCATTATCCAACCATCATATCACCACAAGTCCTTCTCTGTTAGCATACACCAGGTCCAGCAAGGTGCCCTCCCTAATTGGCTCACTCACCAACTGTGTCAGGAAGTTATCTTCCACATACTCCAGGAACCTCCTAGACTGTTTCCTTTCTGCTGTATTGTATTTCCAGCAGACATCTAGTAATGAAATCCCCTATGCGAACAAGATTGTGAGACTACTCCCAGCTACTTACAGAACAGTAGTCTCATCTTCCATCTCTTTATCCTGGATGGGTGGCCTATAACAGATTCCTACCTTGATATCTGCCTTGTTGGCCTTTGCCCTGATTCTTGCCCATAAACACTCAACTCTTCTACCACCATCATCAAACTCTAGACAGTCAAAATGTTCCCTAACATAAAGGGCTACCTCACTGCCTCTCTTTCCTTGCTTATGCCTTCTGAAGAGTTTGTAGCCATCCACTGCAGCACTCCAGCTGTGAGACTCATTACCATTTTTCTGTTATTGCAACTTTATCATAGTTCTCCAGCTGCACAACAGTTTCCAATTCCTCCTATTTGTTGCCCATGCTGTGTAATTTGGTTTAGTTGTATTTCAGTTGGGCTACTGATTCCAAGACCTATTTTGAGGGGGAAGCCCTAGTTCATATATGACCATTCTCAGGTGTTTCTGTGCTGTCTAACACACCAATAACCCTGTGTCTTTGCTGCTATGTGGATGTCTATCCCTTACATCCACAGACATGACAGACCAAAGGACCTCACTGGCACACTGCCCCTCAAACATTGACATGCCACTACCAGCATTCTCTCTAGTAAGCCTAGCTTTATTCCCTTCTCCCTTCAAATCTAGTTTAAAGTTCTTTCAATGAGCCCTCGTAAGTCCTGCACAAAGATCCTTTTCCCCCTCTGTGGTGTACCCCATCTGCTGCTAGCAGACCTGGTGTTGTGTGGACTAACCCATGATCAAAGAAACAAAAATTCTGCCTCTGACACCAGGCTAGAGACAGGTATTGATGTGCTGGCTGTTCCTTTGTCTTCCATTATCACCTACAACTGGAAGGATAGAGAACACTACTTGCATTCTCTTAACTAGTTGTCCCAAGGCCCTTAAGTCTATCTTGATTGCCTTTGGACTTCTTATTGCAACATCAGCACTGCCCACATGAAAAATCAATAATAGGTAATAATCCAGGGGCTGCACCAGGGTGGGAAACTTTCTCTTCACATCTTTAACCCTCGCCCCAAGGAGGCAGCAGACTTCTCTAATACGTGAGTCTAGTATGTATATTGGGCTTTCTGTTTCCCTCAGGAGAGAGTCTCCTATGACAAAGACATGGGGTTTTTATTTTGTGGAAGTGGCTTTGATGCAGGGCATAGGCCAACTTAACCTCGGTGACTCCTTCAACCTAGATGAACCATTGTCCTTATCATTGATCAGTTCCACTTGCATTGGAATCTCTTTGTATTGTATAATACTCTCTGCATTATGCTAGATAACTTTGAAAATACCTGCATCAATATTGTTTTTTTGATAATAATATCTCCTAACTCAAATTCTCAGGTTTTTGTCCTCATTTCATAAACATTCCTATATTAAGCAGTAAATTGTTCATGCTTAAATCCATATTCATCACTTCACAGAGAAGACCCATGTTTACTGCAGTCTATGGGGCACATCTTGCTGAGGATGTAGAAACATACAGCTTTCTATTGCCAAAAGCACACAAGGGAGTGCTGTAACTGCTCTCATAACTAGTGCTCTTAACTCCTCATCCTGAAGGACAGGCATCTACTTGTGGCAGGACTGACAGGGATATAAAAACGAGCTGGATATAAAAATGAGTCGCTATCCATAGCAAGATGTCTTCATGCTCTAAGTCTGTATCCCCTGCTTAATCACATAAGCATTGTAAAATTGGTAAGAATAATGTGTACAGCCTGCAGAACTTCTAGAAATATTACATCATGGAACTCTGCATGTATTATAGGATTAGAATTTGGTAGTGTTGGCTGGTCTCAATAGAAAAAAACATTTGTGCTTCTACAGTTGTGTGACTGTAGAACAAAAAAACCACTTCAGTGTTTACCATACTAATTTCAAAATCTGGGAACTTCTGTGGAAATAACACTTCCTTGCACGTGTTTTGGATCACAGGGACAGTGGCAGAGTGGTTGATCAGTTCATAAAGAGGAAAACTTTTCCCTAAATAAAATAGAATGACTGTTTTAGTAATTCCTAGCAGCTTGGAGACGTGCCTGTAGCCGGTCACGTCATTTGTGGCTTCCTGGGTGCATTTGTAAGCATTCGTCATAAAAGGTCTCATTCATTTTGATACACAGAAGCTTGAATCAAAGCATTCTTTATACAACTCTTGAAAAGATACTGTTGAAGTTGTGCTTTAAGAATAATTATGTTTGAATCTTTGGTCCATTATATCTTATTAGAATCTTAATGAAGCAACACAACCACCAAAACAGCCAAAGTTGAAATTTAAGCATAAGAAGTGAAGTGAAAGAGTGAAAGACAGTCCTTTCTTTTCTGTCTTCTGGAATAAGTTAAAGAGATTATTTGTGATCAACAACAGTGATACATTTTTCTCCAGAAAAGAAGATTTGCAGAGGTCTAAGGGCTTTAGCTTAAGTTGAAAAAACCCCAAAGTAATAAAAAAAATGTAACGTTACCATTCATGTGAAAAGGACAGTTATGTATGAGACTCGATTTAGTAGAGGTGTACATGATCCTATTGTTTGCTGATTCATTCTTTTTTCTAACTTGGAGAATGGAAAAGTTTCATAAATTGTCAAAAGCTTCTGTGCATCGTAGTAACATTTGTGTACATCATCATAGGAACCTGTTTCATAGCAATTTCACAGCACTTGACATGTGTTACTACAATGACTTCATGGGCCATACCTATTCTGCAACCTGGGCATTGGGTAGACTGAAATCTCTGCACATGGAGATATCATAAGAATAAGGCATGATGCAGACAGGTGACTGAGCTCATGGATTTCAAGCAAAGCTGCCTTCAGGTAAGATTCCATCACATACTCGCAATAAAATACCATGTATCTGCAGGGCATTTGGGGTTGAAATAAGCCTAATGAGCTGGTTACCCCACCACAGCGGGGTAACAAGACCCACCACTGTGGTGTGCCCACCACAGTCTGTGGATTGTCACTGTCTCAAGAAGCTAGGGAACTTTTATTGGTGCATTAAATTCAAAGAGTCTTTGAAGCTGCAAATCAACCAATATCTGAACAAGCACCCTCAATAACAGCACATGTAGAAGCAAATCCTTTGCTATGTCTATCTTCTCTGTGCAGAATATTAGCTTTGTTTGTACTATGACTTGAGCAGTTACTCGTTTTTCACATATTGCATCTGGGGTGACTCCAAGGAAACTGGGAGATGGTCTCATTGACATCTGGTGGCTGACATATTAACAAGGACTTTGGTTTCTATTTCTCACTTTCCTTCCTGAGATCTTTGTATTGTTGAATATTACCATCACGAGGATCAACAAAACTTTCAATGTTCCTGCGAAATCAGGAACTATAATAGCTAATCACAATTCACAGAGCGTTTCTACTCCATTACATGATAAAATAGACTCATCTCCTCATATTTTTTTGAGCAAATGTTGGTAGAAATAGAGCTTGCAATTTGATTCCTTCAAGTGTTTGTGTTGGGAGAGCTCTTGTCGCATATGTTCACAGAGAGTGAACATGAAAGGGGCCTGAGGATAGACAAAAAATATGTTTGACTATCTGACAAATAGTTACAGAAACATTTTGCATATTTACTCATCTTCTAAAAGAAACATATTGCTGTGCAAAAAAAAGTGTTTACTGTAAAATGACATAGACAGTAGCGCTTAGAACATACTTGAAAGAGTTGGATTTTGTAAGCAGCTCATTTGCATAGAAGCACAAGAACATTTGAAGGCTAAGAGACAGCATCAAGGGATAAAACACATCCATTGGGACCAGTCTCCTTTAACCTTAGGTTTGTATGGATTTCTTTTCCTCTCAGGACTGAATATTTGTTTAGCTATTAAATCAGTAAAGTAACTGCCTTGCCACTAGATCAGTCTAAATTCCTGTTAAACTGATATTGCTAAATTTATATAGCTTTGTTATATACTGGCAACTTATATTTCTATCGCTTCATGCAAAATAAATTCACTCTCACTTATGGGCTAGTACTGCTTCTCAGTTACAGCCTGAAACCCAATGATTTTTTACATAGTTATCCCAATAGATGATTTGCATTCATATTCATTTTTTCTCTCTTCTCAGCCAGGCTGTGCCCCAGTGAGGCACCAAACCGAAGCGAAATTGATGTAACACATTCAGATTTCAACCTTGTTACTGAAGAGAATGCCAAGAGTTTAAAAAGTGTCAGGACTTTCAGACTGAAGAGTAAGATGCTGGAAAAGAAAACTTCCAAACTCAGCAAGATGATGACTTTTAACCCTGGGAGTTCTACGTAAAAATCTCTAAGTAGCTAAATGAAAGATGTCCTCAAGCATTAATGATAATAAAATGGTAAAGGTAGCTATTATAATCATACAAAACCTGAAATTAATTCCATTACATAAATAAGGGACTAAAATTCTTCTTCCCAATACAATACTCCAAACTACTACATGATAAAAGAGTCTTTGGAAATCCAGCCAACATAAAAAGCTTCAGTTACTTTTAGTTAACAAGAGATTAAATACATTTTGCTCAGGGATTTGTTTGTGGAAAAGAGAGCTTTTTACCTCTGCATAGCTACGTTAGATCATTCCTGGGTTTACAGTTGAAACTGGTTACCCTTTTTATGTAGCTCTGTAGCAGTTTCTCTAATTTCCTGTAGGTTTTTGAGGAAAATGCAAGTTGCTGCTTCTGGTTGCAGTGCAAGAGGTTAAGATTTCCTGCTGTATTTGATTGTACAGCTCATGGACTTGGAAATTGGAATTTAAAGGTAAAACCAGAAATCTCTCTGAGGTATTATGCTTCCAGAAAGCATCTAGATTCTTCATTGGTATTTATTGAGTCTTGTGCTATCCCTACCTGAGACCTTACAAAGTGACGCTAGTGCTATTTGGGGCTAAATGAGAGATTGCATGCCAACCACCTCAGCAGGCATAGTACTGAAATGGTATATAGTGGATGTCCACACTCAATATGGTAAGAAACAGCAAGTTAAAATTGTCACAAGTAACATTCATGTTGGCATGCATGGTAGGGGCACAATATTCTGATGACACACAGAAATGGAATGGCTGCAAAAGTTACAGCATCCCTGTCTATGGAGGCAGTAAGAACAAATTAAACTGCTGTCTTATTAGTAGTGATGAGATATTAACAGCGACCCTATATTGGAATAGAGACAATCTATTGGATTACTTTTCATGTTCCTTTAAAGTTGTGTTTTCATATGTTCATCTACGTCCAGAGGAGTGCTTTCTTAATCCCTAATATTCACACAACAGTTAAAAAGATGTCCAGTATACCTGATAATAATTGATCAAACTAAGATTATGGTGACAGTTTAAAACATGAGGTAAGAATACATGTTAATAATAGCAAAGATGAAACGTAAGTGGACTAAAATTAGGCCATGGAAGATAATTATCACCTTTGCTACTAGTAGCACCAGTGTCCCACAGGGTTTTCTTTTTCCTTTTAAGGGGTACATCTTGTCTGCACCAGCACTACCACATGAAATGGAGTTCTAGCTGAGAGACATTTAATTTAGAGCAAATATTGAAACTTTACAGATGCTTGCCTGCAGCTGTACAGAAAAGACAGCCTCCAGACAAGCCAGCCCCACAGAGCCTTTTTTCCTGCTTAGTTTTACCAATATATATGAATATCTACACAGATGGGGAAACGAGAGCTAGGATGAGACATTAATAGCACCCAGTGGGAATCGGGGTCCTGATGTTGCCAGAAGTGAAGTCTCTTCAACTCTCTGTGTAGCAGGGGAGGCATGAGGGTGCACAATGATTTACTGAAATGGGCCATGGAGAACAAGATCTGTCAAAGCCCCATCTCAGCAGAGTCACAGGCTGGAAGAAAACAAGAGGGTTGTGCAAGTACCTGTAGAAATAATATGTGGAAAGAAAACAGGAAGGAAAGCCTACTCTGTCACAAATGCTCCTTGGTATATGCTACAGATGAAATATTGTTTCTGTGGACAGTAATGCATTTGTATTGCAGAACATGCCCTGGAATAGTCCAGTTGAATTTTCCTGGTGTGGACAGACAGTAGACTTAGCCTAATGCAGTGAGCCTGGTCCTCAGCTTTATTTCATTTCCACTGTCTGGGTTCAGTGTAAGGTTCATATGGGGTTCCTCGTTCCCTGGAGGCTTGGCTGCTGCCGTGGTGCAGGGCCAGTTTACACACAGTGCAGCTGACTGCTGAATCCCTGGGCTCCAAGAGCACTGTCTGCTCCCCGTGGTGGGTGGTAGATCAGGCCCTGGCATGCAGGGCTCATCCCACCACCCAAGCCAGGAGCAAGGTAGCCAGGAGACACTAGGGGACAGCCTCAGCACCTCTCTGGAGATGGGAAAGGATGTTTGTCCCATGGGTGGGATCAGGATCAACCTGATCAGGGTCAACCCCAGATCCTGCCTCATCACCACAGACATAGCCAATGACCAGGTGCTAGGCCCAGCCCTGCTGCCCATGGTACACCTGCAGTCCTGAGCCATGCTGCACCTGCAGTCCTGAGCCATGCTGCATCCTGAAACTCAGCCTCTTTTCCTTATGGTAATGAAGTTAGAGTGGTTGCACAGGTTTAGTCTCATCCAACTGGTGTTTAAAATGAGTAAGTCATGACTTGAAATTCCTCCGCTCTCTTCCTTTGTAACCATGGTTGCTTATCTGACCACTGCTGCTGTGTCCAGCTGTGACACTTGCCTCTGCATCTTTTCTTTCTTCTGAGGACATGCTTCAGGCAAAAGCATCCTCCAAAGTACTCATTGAAAGGTGATGAACTAACTTCAGCTTCTGCCTGCCTTTGTCTTTAATGATAGTGCCATTCTTCAAAACCACCTCAGCCCACGCTGCAGCAGCCTCCTCTTTCCTTGAGATCCCTAAAGAAAAAAGTTACCCTTCTCCTCTCTGTTGGCTGCCCCGAGTGTGGGCTGACGAAAATTTAACCCTCTAATCTGGTGTGGGAGTTTGATCGACAGGCTCTAGCACTGACACAGGAGGCCAAAAGCCTTTGAGGGATATTGAGGAAGTCTTTCTTATTAAGCTTGTCCAATTCCAACCAACGAGTACTCAAACTAATCTCTGGTAACAGCTACATAAAGGGTCACTGCTTGAAAGAAACTACATGATCAAGTGTTCCCTTGTGTTCCACTTTTCCACTCTCTTTTTTCCCTTTGAACTAGAAGACCATGAGCAATAGTATTTCTTTGTGTATGTGGAAAATGCCTTACTAAGAAAATTAATTTATTCAGATAGAAACATCTTCTTTTTTCTATATATGCAGAAAATCAAATGCTTGGTGGAGCAGCAAGTGGAAAAGGAGGATTTTCCTTGGTTTCCATTTATTGCAGTGAAATTCACTGCTGTGCCAGAAGTAATGTCACAGTAATGAGTAATGTCATAAAGGTCCCAGGTAAATGCAAATTTTGGGTGAATATCATGCCATACTGTGAAACTGAATTGCTCTTCTTAAAGAGGTTGAAAATGAGCTCTTCTACAAAACAGTGTATTTTTCCTCCCTTGAAAGCATCACACATTTCGACATGTCAAAAGTTGAAAAGAAGAAAAAAGACTTGTACATCAGGAATCTTATAACTTCATTATATCGTTTCTGCCAAAGAACATTCTGTATGTCAAGAACATGTTATATACCTCTTGAGTGGCAAGAGAAGGACTTCTCAGTTGTGTAGGAAACTATCTATTGGAGATTTCTTCACAGAAGTTGTAGTCAAACAAAGGTATTTTGGTTTTGGAGACAATGTAGTGAAACAAGGCAGATTTTGAAGTTGTTATTTTTCTGCAGTGCTCCATAATATTATGCAATATGCATGGAGCGAGCTTTTGGCTCGCCTTTATAATCATGCCTGGAAGATCAGGATTTTTTGCAATCCCAGATCACTTCCTCTGTGATTGGGGATTTTTAGGGGTTATATGATTCTAGTACAGGTCATTGACCTAAGTGCAGAGGCTTATTCCTCTCTTATGGATAATTTAAAAATTGTTCAATATGAAACAAAATCTGTTCTTGAAACTGTTGAAAGTATTTACTACCCATTCAACATCTTAAAAATGTTGTTTGCTGTTTCCCTCTGGTGCTATCATTTGTTCAGCAACAGGCTCAGTGGTCCAACCTAATAGATACCGGGATGAGTTGGTTTTCAATGCGCCTTCAAGCTGCTCTGTGTCTGTGAGTGTGTAAGCACATGCATGCACGTGTGTGTGTGTGTGTGTGTGTATAAGCATGTGGGTGTACACTTACTTGAAAATATCAAGGCGTTTCATGTGTGAGAGCATCAGCAGAACTGTAATTCATTCTGTCACCTATGTGAGAAGCTGCAGTAAAGTATGTGTAAAAACCTATTGGATAAATACATTTTCTGCCATAAAATTCTATCACCTGCAAAGGTAGGTGTTAATGCTTCAGGAATACTCACATACCATAGGCAGTGTTGCAGGCTGCAGACACCTGCAGTGTTTGTGTTCCTGTAGCTATTCCTTCAGCATTTGATTATTTGTTCAGGGCCAGTGTGCTGCTGCTTATCTATATATTGACGCGATCAGTTCCATGTAGAGCATTTGCTTGCATCTAACTTTGTTTGCAAAGTCTATTTCGAGATGATGCCAGTGGGGGTGGGGGCGTGAGAGGAAGAGAGAGAGAGAGAATATTTTTAATTAGTTTTGTGTAGGCAGGAGGGAGAGGACAGCTGTACATTGTAAATGTATCATTTTTTAAAACATTTTTCTTGTGATATCAAGCAGCAAATAGAGCAATCACAACAGTCCAGTAGCTTTATTTGTGCTGGTTTTGGAAGACTTGGCACTGCTAAGCACCCTTATGATGCCTTATTGTTGTTCCTGCTTGACATTCCCTGTCCTTGACATCTCCCTTCCCTTGAATCGATGATGACTGCCATCTTAGCCCTCAGGCTTCTCCACGGCTGCTTTCAACTGAGCTAGCCTTGTCCGTTATTTCTTGCTGCCCTACTTTTGCCCTTCACCACCCCCTCTTTTAAAGTCTATGGCAACTTTAATTCAGCTTGCAAGCGTGGCTGTAGTGGAGAGCTTTTTTGAAAGGCAGGAGGTTTGCGCACCCGGCTGAATGTCTGGTGGAAATTTCCTTGCCATTGTGCGTGGCCTTGGCAAGACGTTGAGAGGGCTGGCTGCAAACAGCTCACACCACTTCTGTGTGGTCTGGCACAAAATGGCAGCTTGAGACGAGCGCGGCCACTTGCTTGGATAGTACATTTAAATATAAAAGCAAACAGCTCACGGTAGCAATGTAGTTTCTCAGTGGATATGGCTATCGGGAGGTAATCACACCCATGAGGGATTAGAAACGCTCGTTTATTCTTGGTGCTTGATCACACCCCAAGGACATCATTATCCCTTGCCAGTAGCCATGTTCCTCGTCGTATCTTATTGCTTAATTGCAACATGATACCAAAAAAGAAGTTTTTAAAAAAAAAAAGAAGAAAAAAATAGAGATCAGGTGAGATATTGCTGAAATTATCGCAAGAGAATATGATAGTTTCTGAGCTGCTACCTATGTATATTAATTAACCCTTCTCAGAGAAAACCCACAGAGGCATACTTTCAAGCAAGATTCCCCCCGCTTCTCACACAAACAGATATGTGGTATAGTCTCTCTCTTGGTATCTCATGCACTGCTTCAGGCTCTTGATGTCAAAATATACCAGCTGAGAATGTAGGATAAGAACAGCCGTAGGCTTTCCTCTGGTCCTCAAGACATTTCAAATCTATACTTTCCTGATTAGTATAATACCCTGTTTCATCAGCAGCACAAATATTTTTTCTCCCAGTCTCCAAACGGGCAACTTTTACAGCAGTATGTGAAAAACCTTAACATAAAGAGAACAGAAAAACATAGAAAATTCACCTGGGAGTCTGAAGCTCTAACCTATATTTACTTTTTCCACTGTGAGAAACATTTAAACAATTCCTTAACATTTATAACTGCACATCTATTTGAAATAATTGAAACAGAAACGTTAAAAGAAATTACATTTTGCTAATCCATTTACAATGGTATAAATTGCTTCTCATAGCCAACTGCCAGGCTAGCTGTTTTATTTAATAACTTTAATGCTGAGGTTCCCTGAGGCAAGGAGACAGTTATCCCACCAACTGCAGAAGGTTTTACTGAAGTGTCCCCTGGCTATTGTCCAGGGACTGTGAAGGAGCTTGGCTAACAGGTTCACTTGCATTCCCTGTCTTTGACAAATATAGCTGTTATATGTTTTAATGCAAACTAATTCATAGTGAAAGAGAAAAAGGCATAAACAATGCATCCTAGCAAATCAGACAACATACTACTGTGTCTGGGTGGCTAATAATTTATCATTATTTTTATTACATTTTGAGAGCCTGGGACTGTGCAATTATGACCTCACTCCCCAGCAGAATCACAGATACATCCTGAATTTAAAGGACTCTCAGAAATAAGTAGTGTCTAGAAGGATAACTCATAAGCATAGTTATTTGATAGTCGATGGTCTATACAACTGAATCTGTAACATTTATTCCCATATTCAGCAGCATCATGGAAGATAATTCTTTCTCCCCTGACTCCATGAGAGCTGCATAAGGCTGACTTTCTTTTCAAGCTATGAGTATACATGTTTTCCTGGCTATGATCCCATTGTTTGGGGTGTTGGTTTAGGTGGAATCACTCAGCATGGGAGGGATGAGGACCCAGCTCATTTTCCCTGCTGTAAATTCTTCAGTACTCTCAGTCTCTTTTGGTTGTCATATGAAGGTTAGTGTTAGATTCAGGTTTGGCCCCTCTCAATTCAAAACACTATTAATAATTGCTTCAGTATGAGATATGTTAGAAGACCCTCACGCTTCTCCAAACACTGAAAAGTTGCTAACACAAATGAATCATCTTTTCAGTAGTAAGGAGGCTGTACTGCTCTGCATGGCCAAATGCTGCAAAATGTTTTTTCTGAGGCTTAAAAGAACATGCACTTTCTTGTAATGGGGAAGACTGTAGAAAAATATATCAAGTTAATTTTTTTCATAAGTCTTAGAAATAGGACACAAAGAAATTAGCTAGGTGTGTTAAAATACGTGGAATACTTTTTTTAAAAAATAAAATTAAAAATAATGAATCATTATTGGAAAAGCAGAGACGTTTCCAGCTATGTTTGTATTTTCAAATTGTATCGATCATAACTGCTAACCATCTATGAATTATATAAGATCATGACTGCTTTTTATTATTATTCCTCTCAAAGAAATAAATTTTTATTTTCAGGAAAGTTGCCCTAAGGCAAAGACTTGAAATTGTTCTCAAGCAGATAGTATAATTAAGGATTGATCTGCACAGTGGGGAGAAATTGGATGAATCAGACACTGACATTTCTTTCTTTTCACTTTTTCCTTATGACTGAAAGTCTGGATTCCTCCCAACTAACATAAGACACTTAACTATGTAGAAGATGTAGAGCTAGGAGTTTAGATATCCTTGATTGTCAAGAATTGTCAAAGACAGATAGGTTCTTCCAGCTGGCAATTTATCGTGTATCTCATCATTGACGCTAGCAGGAGCCTAGGGCAAATATTCTCCTGACTTAGACACCTCAAGTAGGTGCCTGAGGTTGAAGTGGGATGAAAGCAGCTTGAAAATTTTAGTTTAGTTTAGCAGAGACTACCTGTTCTCAATTACCTGACTTAGAAATAGTGATAAATATTCACATAGCAAAACCTGTAGTCACAGGGGAAAGTCTTTGGCTTGTCTTCAATACCTTGATTCCCTTCTTTAAACATATTTTTGGATTAAGAATTGCTCAGCAGTATGTCAGGAGCTGGGCTTGGGATCCCCTTTGAAGGCATGAAATCTTTCATTTAAAAGTCCCTAGTTTGATCCTAGCTCTAAATCAAATTTCATGCAGAAATTTGTGCCTTGTGTGGTCAACCTCTGGGCCCTGAGGTCATAGTATTTCTACGTATATAGGGATATATAGGGAGATGGATATCTTGCGCTTTGTTCCTTCATGGTACAGTAGAAAATAGCAGCTGAAGAAATTAATCCGGTTTTCCATGAAAAAATATTTGCTTTGTTGAAAAACTATGCCCATAATAAATCATTTCAAGCATATATTTAATGAGCCACATGCATAGAGGAAAATACCTTAAGTTTTTCAAAATAGTACCTGGTTGAGATGTCTTGAAAGATACACACCAAAGAAAAATCATTTGGGTTATGTGTCGCTTATCAAGCTCTTTCTATGCAATATGAAACTATCTATCAATTATATATAATCATGCTGTCACATATAACAATAGAATACTAAAGGCCATAAAATAACAGCACAGACTATCATAAATAACACTTGTGCTGCTTATCTGACCCAAGACTGAGATGATCAACAGACAGATACAGGTCATTATCTACAAATGCTTATGAAATTCATTCTGGTTACAATGAAGAGGAAACAAGAAGATAAGTCTCAAAATAAACTGGAATTTAATCCAGGAGTATTCGGTAGATTAACCTGACTCAAGACAGTAAACATCTTGTGCTCAATGAAGCCTCAAACGCCATTACTTGACCTGAAACAGCTGGAGATGTTCTTGAGTAATATAACTAATTATTGGGCTTTACAAAATATTTTTGCCTTTTCATCAGTGAAACTAAATAAACATTTCCCTGTAATAATTACTGCTTTTTTTTTTTTTTTAAATGCTATGGAATTGATCATATAAAAATATACTGAATCTGCTGAGAAAGCAGATTCATGAAGAACAGCCTTTCCCCTGGATGAAATGTCATCCCTTATGGGTTCTTAACAGGAAATTGAGGAAGGGGCTCAGTTTATAACTCTGCAGATCAAATAAATCAAGGTACCCAGAATTCCCTGTTGTGAACAGAAGCCCAAAGGTCATTACCTGTTAGTCTTGAGGAAAATGCAGTTTTATGAACCTGGTTTAGCAATACTTTTAGGCGCCCCTGATTTTAAGTTCTGAGCCTTCTGTTTAAGACAGGCCAAATAAATTCCACCTATAAAAGCAGAGAATTTACTTAAGAGACTAAAATTATGATTGAGAAAGCTGAAATCATCATTGGTTGATTGATAAGCTTATTCAGGTAGCAGTTCTCTGCAGTGGATGGCCAAGCCCTCAGTTGTATCTTGACTACAGAGTTTTCCTCTGGCAATACGAAGTCCTTTGCACTTCCCAGTTACAGTTGGGGCTGCTGTGCAGCGCAGGCTGCCAGGTAGACACTCCACCAGAATCTGCTGCTTTAGTGTCATGGCAGGTGCCTTGCCCTGCCTTACTTCCTTTGTTCAGTTTGGTAAGTTGCTTGGTTAGACAAAGACTAAAACCCCTCTCACCCCTGAACCCAAAAGAAAACCCCCTTTGTTATAATTTTGTTTCACACTCTGGCACAAGCCACATCTCTGCTATTTCCCCATTTTACATATACAATAATTCTTGTGACACCAATTAATGTCCAAGTTCCTTTAAGCCTACAAGGTGAAATCAGATCCCCAATGAAGCACGTGTGTATCACTGCAGGAAAAAAATTGTCCTTTCACCTGATAGACAATTGGTTCATTTAACTTATGAATCAATAGGAAAAATCAGTTATGTGAAAACGATACAAGTAGAGGACAACCTTCTATTCTGTGCAGGAAGGAGGTGGTAGGGGTGAACTTGCAAGCAGAAAGGTAAGAAACAGACCCAGAGACTGGTGTTTGGTGGGTGACTCTTTGCCACTAACACTCGCTAGCTTGTGAAGATGTTCGTTCTTGAGAAAATAAACAGAGGTGGGCTTGAAAATCCCTGAGTCCCCATTTGTATGTATTTTTGGCTTTATTGCCAGAAGAAATATTTAGCAACTTTCCTTCATTTTACTGAAGACAAACAGTTCTTACATGCTAATTTTGATAATTTTGTTATTTTATACCTCTTTCATGTTCTTCAATCTGTGAAAAGACTTTGTAAGTGCATCTGTATGACTGCTTTGAATGCAGGGCCATACCTACTTATTAAATCTTGTGGAAGAAAGAGACCAGGAGAGCCCTGATCCATTATGAATAGAGATGTTCTGAGCCATTAAACCCACAGACAAGAGGAAATCTGAGTCTAGTGCAGAATGAAAGCCTTGTCACAAATTTTGGGAATGAATTGATTAAGTGGGAAGCTTTACTAAAATTCTTTGATGAAGGGGAGTTACAAGTAATATAACTTTGAACTGCCTTTCAGGCAGTCAAGGGGAGTGGTCTGCTGTCAGGGTGTGCTATGGCTTTAGGATGTGGTCCTGCACTGAACAAGTACACCATGGGGTTGGCAGCAGGAACAGTCTGAGACACATCTTTTTGGAATCCAAATCTCAAATATCTCATAGGAGACATTTTCTTTCAGAACACACTTCTTGCTGCCTGATATAGAAGCTAGAGCCAGAGATCAGAAAACTGCTATTTAGCAGGTTGTTTACTGAACTGTCAACTTTTTGGTGTAATGGAAGGGACCAGAGGTGATTTCCAGTGCAGGAAGTCTTTCAGTTGTCGAGGTAGGCTGTGGTGTACAGGGAGTCTTGGCTTGATGCGTGGTTTGCTCTCTGAATCTGCTGCAGGTCGCTTTCCTAGACAGGACTTCTGGTTCCATCCAGGGACATGGTCTTACTAAGTAGCACTTCCTGTAATGTGAGGACTAAAGAGTGACATAGGCTGTGCCATGACCATCCTGAGATCTCACAAAAAGGTCAAAAGAAGATCCTTCTGGGTTTAATTACTACACCATCTTTCACAATCAGAATTTTTTTATTACTGCAAAAAAACCAAACTTCTACTCAACCTATTCATAGTCAGCATCTATAGGTTGTAGCCCTTTAACTAACCTGCAGATAAATCCAGATGCAAGGGACTATGTTCTCCACAATGCCCTTTTGTTATCTGTGGCAAGAGCAGAAAAAGGTTAGATAGAACTAATGGGAAGGTCTGTGCCATAAGAGCCTATAAATGTCTTTGAACATTTTGCTGTGGAACAAGCACATTATGCAGGCTAGGTTATCAGTGGGGTTTGGATATCAGGTGTGTTGGATGTAAAAGCTTGAGATTCTAGAAGATCAGAATAACTTAAAAGTGGCAGCAAGTTCATAATTAGTGATGGTGAGAGGAGTTCTGATGGTTTAGCTTCCTACCCAGACTTTTGTAGAAATTGTTATAGGAAACTTCATTTCTGGAGTAAAAACTAAGAAGGTTCCTTTGCTAACACCAGGACCATTTGTCCGAAGCACATATTCATCTTTCCGTAGAGGTTAGGATAGAAAAATCTTTCATCTTAAATATTGGTTATCATTCTAGTGTCTTATTTTATTACATGTGGATCAGCCTCAACCAATATATTTTCTAATCTTGATCTTGGTCCACAGGGCAATTTCCTTTTTTTTTTCTTTTTTCATTTTTTTTTTCTTTCTTTTTTTTTTTTTTTTTAAATAATAAATGGGAAAAGGAAGACAAAGTTTTGGCATTCCCTATGAATAAATAAATCTTCAATTTCCTTTTAGCTAATCCATCCTGAAAAGCAGGAAAATTCAACCTATTCTGCATGAACATCAGATTTCCTTGAAAGCTACTTATAGTGAGCAAAGGTATGGTGGTGTGGAAATGGCACTTGAACCAAGGACTTTTTTGAAGTTGTTCTATCATCAAGGGACAGAACACAGGTATGCTGGGTGATTTCGGAGAACACTCTTTGGAAGGCCCTTTGGAGCATCTGGGTGCTGAAGTTTCTTTCCCAATTTGCAGGGAGAAAACTAATGGAGGAAAGGTTCTGAATCACAACATGCTTAGGGGGAAGCATAAATTTACTGTACACCTCAAAAGTGAAAGCCTTTGGCTTTTGAGGCCTTAAGTAGGCAATATCAAATCTGTACTCAGTCACATGAGAACATGCAGCTATATCCAACTGGTAGGAGAAATTATGATCATTTTAGCTAACAGATTCTGACATAGTTAATAACAGCAATGAAAGCAGACCCAAGGTGACTTACTCACTGTGCATTGTAGCACACAAAATATTAAGAAGAAAAGCTCTGATTGTGGAGCAGATTGTAATTCATCATTATGCTGGACCCAGCAACCTCAATGTCCTGGGGAAAAAAAAAAAAGGAATGTTTAGGAATAGGTGAAAGATCTTGCTTGAATTTTGATAAACATAGAATGGTTTGGGTTGGAAGAGACACAAAGCCCATCTAGTTCCAACCCCCCTGCTGTGGGCAGTGGCACCTTTATTAGACCAGGTTGCCCAAAGCCCCATCCAACCTGGCCTTGGACACTGCCAGGCTTGGGGCTTCCACAACCTCTCCAGGGAGCTGTGCCAACGCCTCAACAACCTCCTAGTAAAGAATTTCTTCCTAACGTCTAATCAAAATCCACCCTCTTTCAGATTGAAGTCATTGCCCCTTGTCCTATCACTATACTCCCTAGTGAACAGTCCCTCTCCTAATTTCCTGTATGACCCCTTTGATTACTGGTAGGCCATAATTGGGCCATCCCAGAGCCTTCTCTTCTCCAGGCGAAAAAATCCCAACTACCTCAGGCTGTCTTCATAGGAGAGGTGCTCCAGCTCCTTGATCATCTTTGTGTCCCTTCTCTGGACTCACTCCAACAGCAATATGTCTGTCCTGTACTGGAGACCCCAGAGCTGGATGCAGTACTCCAGATGGGGTCGCACAAGAGCAAAGTAAAGGGGCAGAATCATTTCCCTTGACCTGCTGGCCACACTGTTCTTGATGCAGCCCAGAACATGGTTGGCCTTCTGAGCTGCTAGCACACACTGCCAGCTCATGTTGGGCTTGTCATCAATCAGCAATCTCAAGTCCTTGTCCTCAGGGATGCTCTCAAACTATTCTCTGCCCAGCCTGTAGTTGTGCTTGGGATTGCACTGACCTTGCACTTGGCCTTGTAGAAATCCATGCAGTTTGCTTGGGTCCATCTCTCCAGCTTGTCAACGTCCCTCTGGATGGCATCCCTTCCCTTCAGCATGTCAACCTCACCACACAGCTTGGTGTCATCACTGCTGAGGGTGCACTCTATCCTACTGTCCATGTTACCAACAAAGATGTTGAACAGTGGTGGTCCCAGTACTGACCCCTGAGGAACACGACTTATCACAGACCTCTGTGTGGACATTGAGCTGTCGACCATAACCCTATGAGTGCGACCATCCAGCCAGTTCCTTATCCACCAAGTGGTCCATCCCCTGAATCCACATCTCTCCAATTTAGAGACAAGGATGTCACGCTGGACAGTGTCAGATGCCTTGCACAAGTCCAGGAGGATGATGTCAGTCCTCCTTCCCTTGTCCATCATCTCTATTACTCCATTATAGAAGGCCACCAGATTTGTCTGGCATGATTTGCCCTTAGTGAAGCCATGTTGGCAGTCACCAACTACCTCCTTATTCTCCATGTGCCTGAACATAGTCTGCTGGAGTATCTGCTCCATGATCTTGCCAGGCACAGAGGTGAGACTGACTGACCTATAGTTCCCCGGGTCTTCCTTTTTCCCCTTTTTAAAAATGGGTGTTATGTTTCCCCTTTTCCAGTCAGTGGGAACTTCACTGGACTGCCAAGACCTCTCAAATATGATGGAGAGTGGCTTGGCCACCTCATCCACTAGTTCCTACAGGACAGGCAGACGCACCTCATCAGGTCCCATGAACTTGTGCACCTTCATGTTCCTAGGTGTTCTCAAACCTGATCTTCTACTACAATGGACACTTCCTCATACTCCCAGTCCCTGCCTTTGCCCTCTGTGACTTGGGTGGTGTGGCTAGAGCTTTTGCCAGTGAAGACTGGGGCAAAAAAGTCATTGAGTACCTCAGTCTTCTCCATATCCCAGTAATCAGATTACCTGTTCCATTGTAGAGAAGGCCCACATTTTCCCTCATCATCCTTTTCGCATTGATACAATGAAAAAAGCTTTTCTTGTTGCTCTTAACATCCCTAGCCAGATTTAGTTCTATCAGGGCTTTAGCTTTTCTAACTTGATCCCTGGCTGCTCGGATATTTTCCCTGTACTCAGAGAATGCAAATCCATTTTTATTTACTGCAATGTGGAAATGAGCAAAATTAATATCCCACTTCCACTGGTGTGAATGCCATGAAAGCAAGGGCAGCCAAAACGCAGAGAAGGAAAGTGTAGAAAAAGAATGGGACAATCGTTCTCTTGGTCCTCTCTATGACATTGGGTGGTATGAGGTCACTCAAGTATTACCCATAGAACTTGGCAAGTGTCATGGGGAAAATGTGAAAAACTGTGTGCAATCAGCTGGTAAGCTCTGATGTTTTGTGGCTACTAAACACTGTCTCAGTTTTGGGGTTTTTTTGTTTTTTGAGGACTTATAATAACTGTTGAAGTCAGCCAGCATTTTAGCTCTTTGGTCAGAAGCAGGATTCTTTCTTCCGATATCCTAGTTATTACACAAAAAAAGGTGCTACAGGAAATCAGGCTGGATCTGGGCTTTTCTTTTTTGGGGGGGGGGGAGGGGAAGGTTGTTGAGGTGTTTTTGGTGGGGGTTTTTTTGGTGGGATTTGAGTGCAGTTATATGAATTAAAATTTTCAAAAAAAATTATATTTCCAAGTGATGACTAAAATTTCGATCATTAAATAGAAACATGTGCACTGTAAAACGTTGCTGACTTAACCTGTTGCCTAAAACTGTGATTTCAAGATCTACTCTTCTTTCGCTTTCCCGAATATAGGAGTTCTTGTTATTTTTCACAGTGTTTCCTCAGCTACTTGAAAGGTTGAGTTTCAAGTTAGTGAAGTTGGCATCTCTAAGAAGAAAGAAACCATCTTAAATTGGGTGAGGGCAGATAAATATAAAATAAAATATATTTTAAACACTTTTGTATGAAATGTGTTTGCTCTAATAGAAAATCTGAGTCTCAGTGCAGACTGTAGGGTGTGGTTTTAACTCACTCTGAGATTGGGCCAAACTTTGTTGCCCTTTAAGGAAACGAGACTTTTCCCTGTACCCTCATTGGAAGCAGGGTTTAATCCACTGCTTAGCAGTCCTAGGTTATCAGCTAGAAATCCATTTCCATGGTCTTGAAAGAAACTCAAGAAAAATTGTACTTTTGATATATTGATATTCTTGGCTAAAATATGAACATCACTGGGTCTGCTTATGGCTCTCTGCAGGACACTGGTGTACAAATATGGAGCAGATCACTCTGCCTTGTTATCATCTAGCTAGAGAGCTTCTGTCTCCTGAGATGTAAGGCTGCAAGATTTCAAAAGCACTAAAAATACATTAATGCACAATTTTAGGGCAACTCGTGCAGCCTCCTCACTATCCTGGCACCTCAAGAGTGCTTGTTTGTCAGAGCTTTGCAGCCGACCTTCAGGAATCTCTTGAGTATATAAATGGAGCTCTAATGTGCAAGAGCTTCCTTCCTTAGATGTTGTCTTGGCATAACTTGATCCCGAGCAGCTTTTTTTGAGAATGTTTCAGGATTAACAAAACGACCGATTTGGACGTTGCTAATATTGAAATTGTCTTGGCAATAATAAATCAATTAATTGGAATATAAAGCATGCTACTTGAGGAAGCAATTTTCCATGGTTCAAGGTAAAAAAGGGTAACAACATCCTGTAATTTATATTTAAGGTAAATAAAATCGCTGACCTGCTTCTAACATAGGTTCAAATTTACATAAGAGATAATTTTCTAAAACCTATAGTAAAATTTTTGAGACTTCAAATCCTTAAGGACAGTTGTTTCAAAATCCTTAAAGAAAGTTATTTCATACAATATAAGAGAAGTTCAGGTTTTTCCTACCATTGTAAAATTTTATTTAAGGAAAATAAGACCATGAATGAATGTTCTTAAATGATAAGTGTAGCACTCAGGGTAGGACAGAAACAAACAGAAACAAATTGTCCTTAAACAAGGCACGATAGAGATGAGGCACATCTCTGTACTGGTTTGCTAACAGGTTTATATATTGTTGGTTTATTTCACACTGTGCATCAGGCAGATAAAAAGATGTGTGGGGTTTTTTTTTTCTGAAAAAAGGGTCATCAACATTTTGTTGTGGTTCTATCAACAATTTTCCACAACTGTATGGTTGTAAAGTTATTGAAAAAAATGTGCTATTTTAAATATGTTTCTTTTACTTTGTCCATCATTTACTTACCTTGTTTTGATTATTTGTGTGTTGTTTAGTAAAGCCTGTAATTGCTGGCCTTTGCTAAGTACTGTGAAAATAATAAAAGTGCTATTACTTCAGAAATCAGATCTGCATAGAAATTAATTATTTGGATGGTAAAAATATGCTTATCAACAAAAACAGCAAAAAAGGATTATCTCAGTGGTAGATCGGTGAGCTTTCATACAAATTCTTTACAGTATATACATATATATATTAATATTGCCATGTGAATACTGCAGCCCATTACCCAGAGTTTTTCACACATATCCTTTCATCTCTGGGGTCTGAGTTTCCTCTGAATTACTGGAAGTTTATGCCAGAGTGAGTCGATTTACTTAGTTCCTCATGGAGTCATACAGATTTGCAGAAGTTTAAAGTAAAATCAGTAGACCACCTGGGGAATTCTGGTGGAAATGTACCTTGCAACAGTGAAAAGTGCTTGACCTGTCTGTGGCAATTTTGTTTTGTGTGGCTGGTAAATTTCAAAATGAGTTTTTATAGAAAAAATCTCTTACAAAATGTGTGATTATAAAAATAATTAACCTAATATTTTTTCTGAGTTTTTTAATCTCTCCTCTCCTTTGTCATGTTTGGTTGCTGTCTTGCTGCACTTCTGGCACTTCTTTTATTTCCTTTCACTCTGGTATGTACAATTAAGCGCGCATGTGTTTGTGTGTGTGCTTGTGTGTGTACGCATTCAAGGTATCAAGAATGGACTTGCATATCAGGCAACAGAGGAGAGACTGTGTAGTTTTTCCTGTCACTAAGATAATGACTATTTCCATCCTTATTGTCAAATATTCTTCTTTGGTATATTCAGTATAAACATATATTGCTGTCTATTCATATTTTTCCTTGTCATTCCTTGAAGAAGCATTAGACTGTTCCCTTCCAGGAAAGCAGCTATTTTATTTTGTAAAGACACACATCTTTCTGATCTTGCTTTAGTACTTTCTTTTGTATGCTACGTTTCTTTCAGTGAAATTATATCCTTTTAGTGAAAGGGTTTTAGAGTATTTTTGCATGTGAAATTAAAAATATATGGAACAAATAAAATGCTAAAAAATTGCCAAGCAGTTACTTAATGACTTTGCACTAAGCAATATTGGTTTTGCTGAAGTTCATATATCTTCTTCTTGCCATCTCTTTACAGATTTCTAATTCAAGCAGACTCTTGATCTCAAGTGGGAATTTTGTCAAAATAAGATAAATTTCAATTATCTTAATGCCTATAGTATGAAAATTGAGCTTTTCAGATGATATCAAGATGGAAGTGTAAATGATCAGGTAATTGTGAGCTAATTTTCAAATTCTCTGGTAGTTTTGGTGTCCATCATGTTCAAAATGTGGTGTTGACATTTTGAAAAACCCTACCTCAATGTTTCAACTTTTTTCTCTTAGATTAGCAATGAAAAATTCTCTACCTGATTTCACATACTATTATGAAAGAATCCCCATGCAGTATTTTAGTTCATGCAAGATTATTGTTAATAAGGAAAAAAAAATTGAAACTACAACAAGAGGGTTTTTTATAAGAAGGCGTAAACAACAAAACACAGGTCCTAGATCAATTAACCTGTACTAGTTTAATTAAAAAATGTTACAATACACTGAAGTAGAAATAGCTATTCTTTCTTAAGAATCTATTTAAGTACAACAAAATTAGAAATTTTTTTTTAGAACATAGATCTAAATCACAGTTGTACAGCTGTAGAGACTTCAAACTTTAATCCCAAATCTCAACAGGGCTCGAGACTTCAGCAAGACTTACTAACTTACATTTGTTTCTACTCTTGTTTGGATGAATATAAGGATGTGGCCAGGGCCTGTAGGGATGCAACTAGGAGGGCTAAGGCCTGCTTAGAAATTAAGCTGGCAAGGGACATAAAGGACAACAAAAAGAGCTTTTTCAGGTATGTAAATAGTAAAAGGATGACCAGGGATAATGTAGGTCCCTTGTTGAATGAGGCGGGTGTCTTGGTGACGGGAGATGATGAGAAGGTGGAGATACTTAATGCCTTCTTTGCCTCGGTCTTTACTCCGAAGGCTTCTCAGGACTCACATATCCCAGATGTAAGTAGGAGTGGTTGGGGAACGAGTGGTTGGGGAACGAATGGCTCCCCTCTAGTAGAGGTAGGGGTGGTCCAGGAGCGACTCAAAGGAATGGATGCACACAAATCCATGGGCCCGGATGGGATACACCCACGTGTGCTGAGAGAGCTGGCGGAGGTGATTGCGGAGCCGCTCTCTATCATCTTTGACAGATCCTGGACTACAGGAGAAGTGCCTGAAGATTGGAGGATAGCCAATGTCACTCCAGTCTTTAAAAAAGGCAAGAAGGAGGATCCCAGTAACTATAGGCCAGTCAGCCTCACCTCTGTCCCTGGAAAGGTGATGGAACAGCTTGTTTTGGATGCCATCTCCAAACAACTGGAAGAGAAGAAGGTCATGAGGAATAGTCAGCATGGATTCACCAAGGGGAGATCGTGCTCGACCAATCTCATAGCCTTCTATGATGTTATTACCAACTGGGTGGATGGAGGGAGAGCAGTGGATGTCATCTACCTCGACTTTAGCAAGGCTTTCGATACTGTCTCCCACAACATCCTGATAGAGAAGCTGAGGAAACAAGGGATAGACGAGTGGACAGTGAGGTGGGTTGAGAACTGGCTGTCAGACCGGGCTCAGAGGGTCGTGATCAGTGGAGTAGAATCTGAATGGAGGCCTGTGACTAGCGGTGTTCCCCAGGGCTCAGTGTTGGGTCCAGTCCTGTTTAATATCTTCATTGACGACCTTGATGAGGGAATAGCATCCACCCTCAGCAAGTATGCCGATGATACAAAACTGGGAGGAGTGGCTGACACGCAGGAACACTGCGCTGCCATCCAGCGAGACCTGGACAGACTGGAGAGCTGGGCAGGGAGAAATCTAATGAAATTCAACAAAAGCAAGTGTAAAGTCTTGCACCTGGGGAGGAATAACCGACTGTATCAGTACAGGCTGGGGGATGACCTGTTGGAGAAGAGCTCTATGGAGAAGGACCTAGGGGTCCTGGTTGATGACAGGTTGGCTATGAGCCAGCAGTGTGCCCTGGTGGCCAAGAGAGCCAATGGGATCCTGGGATGCATCAGGAAGAGTGTGTCCAGCAGGTCGAAGGAGGTGATCCTCCCCCTCTACTCTGCATTGGTCAGGCCCCACCTGGAATACTGTGTCCAGTTCTGGGCTCCCTGGTATAGAAAAGACAGGGACCTTCTGGAGAGAGTCCAGAGAAGGGCGACAAAGATGATTAGGGGTCTGGAACATCTCCCCTATGAGGAAAGGTTGAGTGAGCTGGGTCTGTTCAGCCTGGAAAAAAGAAGACTTAGGGGGGACCTAATTAGTGTTTACAAGTATCTTAGACATGGGTGGCAGGGGGAATTGGCCAGCCCCTTTTCAGTGGTCAGTGGGGACAGGACTAGGGGCAATGGCTGTAAGCTGGAGCACAGGAAGTTCCGCACCAACATGCGGAAGAACTTTTTCACAGTGAGGGTGACGGAGCAGTGGAATAGGCTGCCCAGGGAGGTGGTGGAGTCTCCTTCTCTGGAGATATTCAAGTCTCGTCTGGACGCCTATCTATGTAATATGAGATAGGGAGCCTGCTTTGGCAGGGGGGTTGGACCCGAAGATCTCTTGAGGTCCCTTCCAACCCCTAAGATTCTGTGATTCTGTGATTCTCTTTCTTCTACTGTGATAATATCACTACTGTCTGTGTACCGCTGGAGGTTGTGGGTTTTAAAACACAAGTAGTAAGTAATGCGATGTAGAACTGTTGGAGAGGGTTCAGAGGAGGGCCACAAAGATGATCAGAGGGCTGGAGCACCTCCCCTACAAAGAGAGGCTGAGGGAGCTGGGCTTGTTCAGCCTGGAGAAGAGAAGGCTGAACTGCACCTCATTGCAGCCTGCCAGTACCTGAAGGGTGCATACAAACAGGAGGGGAATCAACATTTTAAAAGGGCAGATAATGGCAGGACAAGGGGGAATGTACTGAAGTTAAAGGAGGGAAGGTTTAGATTAGATATTAGGGGGACGTTTTTTACAGAGAGAGTAGTGAGGTGCTGGAACATGCTGTTCAAAGAGGTGGTGGATGCCCCGTCCCTGGAAGTGTTCAAGGCCAGGTTGATTGGGCCATGGGCAACCTTGTGTAGATCCAGGCCTGAGGTTGGTGGCCCTGCCTGTAGCAGGGGGATTGGAGCTCTATGATCCTTGGGGTCCCTTCCAACCCAGAACATTCTATGATTCTATGATCGATGCCAATGCACAAAGCTCATGTACAGTCTTCCTAAGTTTATGTCCTGACCATGAACTTCTTGTGTCACCGGTAATTTCTCTACAGACTACCATAAAGACCTTCCCATCTGCCGCTCACTGACACTTGTGGAGGCTGACCAAACAGAAAATATCCAACCTAACTCACATTTCCTATGAACAATACTATAGACTGAACACAGATTTTTAAGATTTCCTTTTCAGCAAGGGAAACATTTGTGTCATTTTTCACTGTTTCCATAGGAGACTCAGGTTTGAGCTTCACTGCTACATTTGGACCCTCTAAAAGGAAAGATGTTCCAAGTGCAGCGAGTGATTATAGCATAGGTAACACAACTGACACCCTTGGAAATGGATTTCTGTAGTTCACAGGTCAGAGACTGCTACAGTCCCTCCTTTATGCCTGACCACAGAACCTGTGAGTCTAATCTCATGTTCAGCTGTAGCTTTAGTTAACTTTTAGTATGATACTCATAATTCAGTCTTTGAAACACTTGGGTTGCCTGGACTCCTTGGAAGAACATAAAGCCACACATGGCAGGGCAAGCACATTTTGGCTTCTATTCACAGGCTCTTCAGATACACAATAAACTCAGGAGGGAGATCTAACATATATTGGGAAGATAGGAAGCACCGTGTTTGTCAATACCTGCTTTGATAGGTAGGATCAACCTTAATCTCACATCTTAATCCCACCTTCCACCTCAGATCCAATGAAGAAAATGTAGCTCATTTTACTGGGGATGGCTAAGAGCAGCTGCAAGATTAACTTCAAATATCAACGTGGATGTATCTTGTTTGTCTCCTCGAACAGAGATACATGTCCTGATTTTCAGCTAAGAATGTATCTAAATAGGAACTATGATGTATATGGAGAATCTTCTGGGATTTCAATGGCAGTTTATCTCAGATCTCAGAGGAAGATTTTATTTTAGTTGACATATGCAACCTCTGGTCAGTGTTTTGTGTTGTACAATCAGAGAAAACATGGAGCTGTCATAGACCTCAATTTGAGGGTCTGGTTCATCAGCCGAAGCTGCAAATACTGATGCTGTTAGTTTTGGAGTTTTTTCTATTAGTTCCTGACCTTGATATAAGTGGTGGTCCTTGAATATCAGACCACACATTCTGCTTATTAGATGTTTGTGTAAGATTTTGACTTGTGCCTAGAAAAGACCACAAAACACAAAGCATCTTTGTGGTTTTTTTGTACTGTCCAGGCAAAACATGTGAGCTTGAATCAACTTTTTAGGCTAACCTTTTAGGCTTTTCAATGGGTAAAAAGCCATTGCTGCTTTCTCTGAGCTGCTACAACTCCTCTGAAGTCAAGACATGGTCTGATCTCTCTAGACTGAAGCAACAGTGCAAAAATTATAACTTAAAATGGCACTTCCAATTCTTGTATCCTGCCTATGAACATGTGAAATCTGGTGGCCCAGATCCTTTAAAATTTGTATGCATGTGTAATATTACTCAACTGATTTAAGCACAATGGTAAGGAGAAGAACCTTGATATTACTGGGAGAAAAGAAAGAGTTAAGAGTAGCCAAGCAGTTCAGCAGTTATTGGTGTATTGATTTTAGTGTGTAAAAAAAAAAAAAAAGAAAAGAAATTAAATAAGAGAGAGCATAAATACATGGAGATATAGGCATGGTTTTCCTTTGTCTGATTTCTAGATTATACATTCTTGGTTTTAGCTTGTTCATCTTTGCCTTCTCCCACATCATATCCTCCCCCCCAAAAAAAAAAGTCCAGTTAAAACACCAGGCATTTTGGAGACTGCATGATTGTGTCAGTCAACTGTGCTTTCTGATGGAGTGATTACCAATAAATATTCCTGTCACAAGTACTGACTTGAATTTTCTGGAAAGTAATTAATTGCACAAGCAGTCAACAAACAGTTGCAGCTGCAAGACACAACTTAGCGGTTTTTCTCCTCTAATAACAGTGCTATACTTAAACAAAACAGTTCTGAACGCCACTGACATATTTTGTATGCCTGAGAATAATATTCTTCCCCCACCCCCCCAAGTTAATGTTGGCAATTTCTACAAGCATCTTATTATGCTGTGAGGAAAGTGGGAGAAACGGTGGGGGAAGGAACAATGTGAAAGGGGGGAAATGTAAGTATATGTTGCCATTCTTCTTTCCATGGCAATCTGCACTTATTTTGCAGTTGTTCTGCAGATTGCTATGAAAAGAAGAATAGCTTTCAGCTACCAGCTTTGATCTTGGTGTACTCCACTACGTAGGACAGGAGGAATGGAAAGACAAGTTTATTTGGGAACTAGTAGAGAAATATGTAATTGTGCCAGTTCCTAAACAACAAATGCTTCTTTTTTTGTGTGAAACCCACGAATATATTCTCAGTCTATTAATTTCCCCTATTGTATGAACAATACCCTTCAACAGTATTACCAAAAATAATCCTATGTAGTACCTGCTTCTCACACAACACTTCATGTATAGCTCTCCTAAAGTAATTCACAAATCAAGTGGAGGTTCTCAATTTCTTGAGTAAAATGTGAGATATTATTCTTGAAAAAAGAATATTGTTGCATGTCTTTTCAGTATGTGAATATGGTAAATCCATTTATATATAGTATATTTAAATTAACATTGTAAATTTTATTTCCAGTCTCTGAGAGACCATAAAGACCTGAGAGATTATATATTCCTGTTCTCTACAATAGTAGCATCAATTCCTACATAGATTTAAGGAAGTTATTGCTAAAAATCAAGCTAAAAATTTAATTCAGGCCCCTTATTAGAAGTTGTTCTTCCATCAGTCATTACTGATGTAACCACAATTCTTTTCTCTACTCCATCCTTACACAAAGGAATTGTAGCTGCTAATCAAACATTCACTTAAGTCTTAAACTAAATAGCTGAGGAGAACTACAAGAGTTAGCGTGTTTCATCCTAGAGGTTAACTCAATATAGCTTTCAAGACAGACTGACATTTTTACATTTCTAGGGAAAGAAAAATGAAAAAAATCATTGGGGAAAAAAATCACCTTCTTAAATCATCCTCAATAAACCTGAGCATAACTAACTATTCACTAAATATACCCTAAAACTATGAGTTTATTCTGCTTGCTTTATTGACCCGATAATGACTTTCAAATAGACAGCAAGACAATTCAAATTGACAGTCTGAACAGCATGTGCAAGGGGAGAGAAAATAACTGAAATATAGAAAAAATGAATTAATCTTTCAGTTTATGTCTGAAAATACTTCTAGGAAAAGAGGAATCTAATTTATGCTCTGATTTCTTTATTCTGGAAAGCTGAAACCAAAAAAGGGGGAAATTAAAAAAGAAAAAAAATTATGAAGTTGAATGGAGAATGGTCATGAAAGAGAAGATTAACAACCCATGCAGATCACTGCCAGTCATCTGCAAGAAAAGGTTTGAGAAGTTGTATGACACATCGGTATGACAAGGTGCTGGAGGCATAGTATACAGGTGACCACTGCTGGATCCTGCATAGCTCTCCATTCCTGAAGGCCACAGAAGGCAACAGAAAGTGTAGTCTTTAGAAAGTGAAAAACAGCCCTTTCTCATTTCAGTAGTTTAACCCCAGAAAGGCAAAGGCTACCTGTTTAAATAACTAGCAATAAGTAGAGGCACCTTGTGAGGGAAGGACCAAGTTGCCTTTGAAAACAGTTCTGCAAGTTCCACTTGCTCAAATGACTCACATAACAGGTGGATGCAGGTTCTGTCACAGTTGTGAGAAGAAACAAGTTGAAATTGTGTCACAAGTGAGAATGTGCTGACCAGATGAATTGAAATCTGTAGCAAAGGAATAAGACCTAAAAGATGGTCGTTCCATCATTAGTTCTTCTTCCATTGAAGTCACCAGGTAAAGATTGCTTTCATTTTGGTAGTACTGAACTAAGGTGCATTGATCATTGTCAATCCATTTTTAATTCTTTAACACGCCCAACACATAGCTGCATGCTTCGTGTAAAGCTGGCAGCAGTGGGGAACAAACTGCTGTTACTCTTTTCTGCCTATTGAAATGACAGAGGATTGAGCAGACTGGAGGAGAAGGTGCCTGCACTTTCATGATTGCTACATTTCAATCTTTGGGTTTCAAAATTGGCATCCCCTCCATTGTGCAGCAAGTCCCTGAGGGAGAGCCACAGGCTTTTCTTCCATGTCTAGTTCTGTCCCGCTCTGTGTTATAAATGGACTCCAAAGCAGACTCTCTCCTTTACACTCTGTTCTTTGAATCCTGTGACTTATGTTCATAAAAGCTGTCTTGGCCTTGCAGTAAAATTGCTCCTCAACTCTCACTTTTTTACCACTGAGCAGCCAAGAGGAAAGGAAAGATATGCAGCTCTGCAACCCTGCTCTACCCATACACTGTCAAAACCTGCCAACGGTTCTTCACGCAAATGAGTTTCCAGCTGACAATGTATGTTTTTAATTTAACTCACATGGTTATACATGGGCAGGTGAGAAGGGCCCATTTCCCTTTTTCATTTCTTTTTTTTCCCCTGCACTGGTAAATGTATTTCATCTTGTAACTCTTGCTTTGGATTAAAAAGCTGTTGCCTTTGGCACTAAAGCTGCACAGCAGGCTGAAGAAAGTAAAGCTTCCTTTCATTGCCATGTTTGAAACTAGAGGAAGTCATCATATTACTTTAACAAGCAGAAATGAATGAAAATGTTTAATACGATTATGCAAGCACGAGTAGCTGTATAGCTGTGTTCTAACTGCCACAGATTCTGCTCTGTGTGATTCCTCATGCTTGTGAATAATGTGATCATCTGTTTTCCACTAACAGTAAAGTTAGGATTTTGTTGTGAAGAGTCTTGCAAGGTGAGCTCTCCAGTGATCTGTTCCCCTCCTTACAGAACATCAGGTCCTTAAATGCAGGGCTGAGTGGTAGATCTGGCATTAAGTTTTGTTGTCACTGAGCCTTTCATACCTCACAGTAAGATATCGCTAAGTCTTTGCACACAAGTAGGAATACCAATCTTCTAGTTTAGCTTCCGTTGTGGTAATGTGCAGAATGAAAATCAGCTCCTGGTTTGTGTCAGGCCAGAGCAAACCACTCAGAACATTGCCACTTGGGAAAAACCCTGCCCCAGAGACAGACCTGAGTTAGCCTGGGTCTCAGAAGCAATGTCATCTCATTAGCATGGTGTTTCTCCGAGTGGATATATGGTGCTGTTTAATTTCTGTGCATTTCACTCCATGTCAGCAGTGTGGATGTTGATTATGATTTGGTGAAGAAGGCTGGAATTCATCTAGTCTAATTTTGGATGTTGAAGTGAGAGCTGACTGAACTTTCTTTGTACTGGAGAGAAAAGGGGCACCTAATGTTATCAGCCTCGTTCCTGTCTTAGAATAGAATGTATTTTCCTCTGGTGTTTACTGTTTTTCTCCAGTGACTAAAATTTTTCTATACATTATTTTTAGTTTTCAGGCTAGAAAGGAACTCTTGAGATTTTTGAGTCCAGTCCTTCTGTTCAAAAGAAGGGATAACTACAGCAGATTTCTTAGGACCATGTCCAGTCAGGTCTTAAGTATCTCAACAGATGAAGACTCAACAGCCCTTCTGGCAAACATGTTCCCAGTGCTTGATCACCCTTACAGCAGAAAAAAAATTATGTTTAAAAGGAATTTAATGTATTTTAGCCAGTTCATATTTTCTCTTGCCCTTTCACTGGGCAGCACTGAGAAGAGTGCTTCTGTCTTCTTAATGCCTCCTTTCAAATGTTTTTACACATTGATAAGATCTCCCCTTGAACCTTCTCTTCTCCAGGCTAAATAGTCCCAGGTCTCTCAAGTTTTCTTCATATTATACCTTCCATTAGTTGTCTCTGTGGCCCTTCGCTGGACCCTCTCCATGTCTGGTACCAGAGAGCCCAAAACAAGTCACAGCACTCCAGGTCTGTCTCAACCAGTCCTGAGCAGAGACTAACAGTGGTCTTCCTATGTAGCCCAGGCTGCCTTGCCCTACAACTCAAAACTCTTCTGTATTTTGCCGTAAGTGAATGCTTTCTGTGATATTTCCATATTTATTATTATGTCCTTTTTCTTCAAAGAACCAGTTCCAACAAAAAGCATGCTTAGTCCCAGTAGGATTAGTAGTGTTTCTCATACCTCTATTCTGATACAGACAGGTCTAACTTTACCCAGACTCAAAGCTTGCCAGAGTGAATCAGGGCTTGGCCTTGATTGTGCAGTAATTAGCCCATGGTGATAAGACCTATCTCTCAGTGCCTCATTAATGGGGCTTTATTGGTTTTGGACTTGAGCTGACTCATACCTGGCAAGCTCAGAGGACATGTAGAATTAACACAAAACTGACTGCCTGCGGACACATAGGTAGGTCTTTCTCCTTAGGTTGTGAATAAATTAGGAAAAGGATGATTGGTTACTGTGATATTGGGCCATTGATTATAAATTAGTTTTTTATATGTTGCTCCTTGCCGGCTACCACACATATATAGTCTAGATAATTAATAAAAATAAAATGTCCCAAAACCATCTTCATCTATCGAGAAGAGATGGTGATTTTGTTAATTCATAAGGATTTTTTTAAAGCATAAGGATACACATGACTTAGTGTTCTTATTTTAACTAGTAGTGTATCTCTGAATGATCAATTCGTATGCTAGGATTTAGTCTTGTGAGTTTACCTAACCCTCCACCTTGCTTTTTACTCCTTTAAGTTACTCTGTGTGCTGGTTTTGGCTGAAATAGAGTTAATTCCTGTCTACTAGCAGGTATAGTGCTGTGTTTTGAATTTAATATGGGAATCACGTTGATAAGACACTGATGTTTCAGTTGTTACCAGACAGTTGCAGAGCCTACACCAAGCCAAGGACATTTCAGCTTCCCAAGCCCTGCCAGATGCACAAGCAGCTGGGAGAGTGCAGCCAGGGCAGATGGCCGAGGCTGGACAAGTGGATATTCTTGATCATACAACATCATGCTCTGGATATAACTGGGGAAGCAAACCGGGGTGTAGAACTGTTACTCAGAAACAGACTGGTCATCAGGTTGTTTTCGCATGTGGTGAGCAATTGCATTTGTGCAGCACTTTGTTATAGTGGTGGTTACTTTATTGTTATTATTATTAATTACTTATTAATTTGCTGTCCTATTGAACTCTCTTTATCACAACATCATGATTTTTCCTTTTCCATTCTCCTCTGTTATGGTTTTGCGTGGTGCGGTTCTGGTGGAGGAGGAGGGGCTGCAGGGGTAACTTCTGCAAGGAGCAGTTAGAAACTTTGCAGGCCCGACAGAGCAAACATCAGCTGGCTCAAGGCCAGACCCATGGTGGACTAAGGCTGAACCCATCAGTGACGGTCACAGTGCCTTTGGGAATCACACTTAGGAGCAAAAAAACCTGCAAGCAGTTGCTTTTTGCCACAAGAGACGGGAGTAAGAAGATGTAAGGGGCTATGCAGACACCAAGGTCAGTGAAGGGGGGGGCAGGAGGAGCCCCAGATGTCGGAGAGAAACATGCCCCTGCAGCCTGTGGTGAAACCTATGGTGGAGTGGGTGTCCCCCCACAGCCCATGGAAAAGGCTGAGACCCCACCTGCAGCCTGTGGAGAGGCCTCATGGTGGAGCAGGTGGACACATGCAGGATATGCTATGACCCATGTTGGAGCAAGCCTCTGCCAGCACTTGCAGCCCGTGGAGAGAGACAGAAACACAGAGATGAGCAAGGGAGAGAGATCCACACAAGAACAGGTTTTCTGGGGTGAGGGGGGCTTGTGACTCCATGGAGCACCAGGCTGGAGCAGTCTGGACCTAAGAGACTGAGAGATATGACTAAGAGACTGATTTATGACTGCACCCCATAGCAGTGACCCACGCTGGCGCAGGTAGTGAAGAGCTGAAGCCCCGTGGGAACTGGCTCACGTGGGAGAAGATTGTGAAGGACATGCTGGAGCAGGGGAAGGGTGTGAGGAATGCTCCCCTCAGAAGGAAAACAACTTGTGAGGAACTGAGCAAAACACCCATTTCCCTACTCCCCCATACCACCCTGGGTAGAGAAGAAGGAAGCAAAATCATGACTAAAGTGAAGTCTGCTAAGAAGGGAGGGGTGGGGGGACGTGTTTTAAGATCAGGTTTTACTTCTCATTATCCGGCTGGGTGTGCAGTGCAACATCATAAATTGGCTTCTTTCTTTTATACTGTGGTGGGTCTGTTGTGCCCGTGATGCTAATTGCAGAATGATGTCTCCCCGTCCTTATCTCAACTCCTAAGTCTCTCAATATATATTTATTCCCCTGTCTAGCTCAAAAGGGGAGTGAGAGAGCAACTTTGGTGGGCATCTAGCCTCCAGCCAGGGTCAAATCACCACAGATCTTTGTGAGGACTGTTGTGGTTTTGCCCCCAGCCAGGAGCTGAGCACCATGCAGCTGGTCTGTCAGGGGGGAGGGAGAAGAGGGAGAGAGGAAAGGAAAAAAAGCCCAAAAGCAAACCTCATGGACTGGAATAAGGATGGTTTACTGGGACAGCAGAGAGAGAAATAACAATAATAAGACCTTTATAGCAAAATATAGAAAACTGGTGATACACAATGCAGGTCTTTACTGAATTGCACAACTTGGGCTGTACAGCTCAGAGCCATCCTGGAGCTGAACTATCTGCAAAATTGTGTGTCCTGGAGCCTAGTGCTCCTCCTCCCCACTATTGCCCCTTTATGCTGAGCATGATGTAATTGGCATTGAATACCCTCTTTGGCCAGTTTGTGTCACCTGTCCTGGCTGTATCCCCTCCCAGCCTTCTCGTTAGCAGGACAGTATGAACAACTGAAAAGTCCTTGACTGCTTGGCAACAACTGAAAATATGAGTGCGTTAGCAGCACTGCTCTCATCCTAACTCACTGCACTACACCAGCTGCTAGAAACAAAATTAACTCAATCCTAGCGGAAACCAGGACATCTCTCCATCCCCTTGAGGGATAAGGGCTCAGAATGCTGCATGGTGCTCAGTTACAGGATGGGGTTAAGCCATGACATCTGAAGAGATAGTTACTGAATGTATAGAGCTGGGTTTTGTCCTCTCGTCTTCCACCTTCAGCCTCTTTTCAGAACAATAAAAAAATGGTTAGTGTGCACATTACTTCAGAGAAAATAACCTATACAAGAAGCAAAGTAGTGAAGAATTATCCCCATATGATTAGATTGGTGGCACTGGGCTAAATCAAGTTTACCGTACATGTACAATGTAATGCGGTCAATGAAAGGGTCTCACCTAATGCACTCTTGCTGTGTAAGAGTAGCTATTAGTGTAGGCTTTTCCTGTTAATCACTCATTCCCACTTTTTTCCATAATTACCAGAATAATTTAAAGTCACATATGTGTGTGACTTTGGTAGGCTCCTGTAGGCTTGTAATCATTTACTGTATCATTTGAGCCCTAACTACGAAACAGGTACATGTTGTACTAGGCTTATTAGAGAAAACTTAATAAAAAAAGAAAAAGAAAAAGATATTCTTAGTTGCAGAGAGCACACAATGTGCTTCAGACAATGAAGAGTTGGTAGGCACAAGAAATTAAGTAGATGAGGGTGTTTTGTAATGGCAAGGGAATGTATAGAAGAGAATTCAGTAAAAGTTACAGGCTCTTTCCTAACTAGTAAATTACATCATCATGACATCATTGAGGTATTGTGATAGGGGACTTGAGAACAGGTTCAGCAGAGGATGGATTTAATAAATTTTTGTAGGATGTGTTTTCCTTCCATAGAAAGGTGTGCTTGAGCATAAGAATACAGGCATATGGTATCATGTAAGGATGAACAAGATTTGGGGGACATGAAAATTAGTGGCTGATGGCTTGCTGACTAGAAGAAAAAAGCCATAGTCAGGGTTCTTACTGGAAATGTAAAGGAAGGGTACTGGTGGTTTTGGGTTTTTTTTGTTGTTGTTTCTTTGGGGACTTTTTTTCTTTGTTTGATTTTGGGGTATCTTCTTGCACTAGAAAGTTATGAATGGATGTTAATGAAGTGGGGTTCTGCGACCTACCTTTGATGGAGCATGGTACTGAAATGCTCACTTGAGGGTTATTTTCTGTTGTGAATCTCGGCATTTTTCCTGCATCTCTTTTGACACCTTATTTCGCAGTCAAGTGCATTCATAGGTTTGGGGTTTTTCTAAATTTCCTTAATATATTGGATTGTAATCCAGCTTTGTTAGAAGTGGTCTTAAGCTCATGTTTGCAGAATTTTTTTCAAGCCTTTAGATCCTGGACACCTCTGTCGAGGAAGAAATCATAGAATCATAAAATATGCTGAGTTGGAAGGGACCCAGAAGGATCATCAAGTCCAACTCCTGTCAGAGCACCTATCTTGCGAAGCTCAAAGGTATTTCTAATGATGAAACATGAATCTTCCTAGTTTAAAGGATTCATTTGGATCTGGAAAACTGTGACTTTTATCTCTAGAAATGTATTGGTTTATATAAAAGTCATTGCATATAAATCTAGCAGTTGTATGCACTACACTTTCACTTTTGTTGTTGTAGATACATTTTTTTACAAAGGTATAGTGCATTTGGAGAACATACATTCAGCTAACTAGCAGTTTCTAAAAAAAAAGCAGTGCAGCTCCTGTTATAGAAGTTATAATTAATCAGGCACAAACCCAGACTATTCATGAATCAGTATTCAGTTACAGAAACCTCAGTGGGAAAAGGTGCTTTAGGGATAGCAGTGAAGTTTCTTTTTAATATACAAGAACATTTCACAGATGATTTCTCAAAAAGGGGAAGTCATGAAGTTTTATCATCAGATATCATTCACAAGCTTGTTGTTTCTCTGTTTTTCCCCGAGAGATATAAATTAAGACATTATCACTGCGCTACTCATAGATGAATCTCTGCAGCATTGCCTTGCAGAGATGAAATAAATCCAGGCCATTTGGAGAAAACTTGGCATTCATAAATAATATCCGCTTATCCACAGATAACAATACAGGATGTAATTTGAACCATTTAGTACCGGGTTACAAATCTTTAGCAGCCTGTAAATCAGTTTTATTTTTTGCAGCAGTGTAAATTACTGTGGTTTGATGGCTCGATTTGTTTGGGTTCACATAAACTGGCTGTGAATATAATCTGCTAATTTTTGCTACAATATAATTTTTAAACATATAATATTGAAGGAATCTGAATGTTCATTACTTATTGATGCCAACAGCCTGCATTCATTCACTGTCCGACCTACAGGAGTGACTGAAAGTCTTTGAAAAGTTGACTGCAGTCAAAAAAGCTCAGTTGTCGTGGGGCACTTAGTTGAGGCACGTGCTCATGTGTGACTGTCTTCATTTGTGGGAGTATAAGGCTTATGATTCCTGAAATCCATATAAAGTTTGAACTTTACGGTGAACCTTGGTATGGTCTTGGCCCTGGTGACTTCTAGTGGCAATGAGTTCAGTTATGTGTTGTGTGAGGCAGTATTTCCTCTCAATGGTTTTAATCATGGTGACAGACCCAAGTTTTTAAGCTGTTTTTGATATGAAAGCTAAAAAACCTATTCTTTTAAAAAGAAGAATACTTTCACACATTCACATCTCTTTCATGCATAGCCACTTGCTCCATGAGAAGGGAGCTATAAAGGCAAAACCTATTATTTTAAAGAACGGAACTAAACTGAGTGACACAATTAGGTGTTTGGCAAATGTTTCTACCTTTGAAACAATATCAGTGGAAGCCTCTGGAAGACAAAGTTTCAGAACTTTAGAACCACAAACTTTCTTTTTAATAATACATGAAGTTGCCTTAATAAATCCTTATGGAAACTGTAACGGCAGTACTTAATGACTGGTTTTAGTTAATGACCCATTAACATGTTAGGAAAGCAGCCGCTAACAGTGATATTTGGTGAGAATCAGTTTCAAAGGGATGATTAATATTAAAATATGATGTTGATTTATTAACCAATACATTTTTAAGGCATTACTTTCTACCTGAGGCAATGAACGCACGCTGCAGTGGCATTGTTGGTAAATCAGTAATTCCAGGAGGGTTAATAATCTGTTTTGCTCCAATCAGGCAACAGAAAAGGAAGAAATAGCTGTCCCTCCCCATGGATGTTATTGCTGAGGTAAATTTCAGTATTGGATGATGCTTTAAGACAATGTTCCTACTGTGGGTCTTAACAGGACACCTAAAATCTGAGCCATGCAAAAGCAGCAGAAATGAAGACCTAGTTTTGCTTAGTTAGGTCAGGAATAAGTACCTTCCATCAGTTCTTTACTGAGGAAGCCAATAAATCAAATAACATACACAAAGCATGGCTGTCTTGCAGCCAAGAAACTACATCAACTAGGATAACTATTGTGCATTTCTTTAATGTAGTGTCGCAGTTTTGCATGGTTGGGTGCTGGGAAAAGAACAGGGGTACAGAAAATGGCTGTTGTGATGAACTGCTGGGATTCTCTGCAGCTCCAAAAGTGTAAACAATCCAAGGCCAGAATCATTGTTGACCATACACATACAGGAGAAAACAACCCAGAAGCAGCTGTATTTGGCCACCGGAGAAGGGAGTGAGAAGATATAACGAGCTGTACAGACACCGAGGGGAGGGCAGAGGAGGAGGCGCCCCAGGTGCCGGAGAGAAAGATGCCCCTGCAGCCCCATGGAAAAGGCTGAGACCCCACCTGCAGCCCATGGAGGGGCTCCACGCTGGATGGAGCAGATGGAGACGTAGAGAAGACACTGTGACCCTCATTTTGAAGCAAGCCTCTGTCAGCACTTGCAACCTACAGAGATGAGCAAGAGAGAGAATTGCGCTAGAACAGGTTTGCTGGGGGGAGGCTGGTGACCCTGTGGATGACTGGGCCTGAGAGACATTGTGAGTTATTGCTGCCCTCGATAGCAGGAATCCAGGTGGGATAGCTGATGAAGAGATAAAACCCTGGGGAAAGAGACTCACGTTGGAGAAAGTTCATGGAGGACTGTCTCTCGTGGGTGGGACCCCACGGCGCAGCAGGGGGAGGGTGCGTGGAATGAATTCCACCTCCGCCCCGGCCGAGAAGGAAACCAACTTGCAAGGAACTGACCGAAGCCCCCATCTCCCAGTCCCTGCCCCCCTGTGCTGTGATTGGGGGGAGGAAGGGAGTGAAATCATGACTAGAATGAAGTCTGCTAAGAAGGGAGCGGGGGATGGGGACGGAGGTTGAGATGTTTTAGGAACTGGAAAAGGAAAACAGCTCATGAAGAAGTAACCAAGAACTCCATTATTTTTTTTCCTAATCCCTTCCCCCCCCGTACTGCGAGTGTGGGAGGAAGAAGGGAGTAAAATCATGGCTAGAGGGAAGTCTGCTTAGAATGGAGGGGCGAGGGGAAGGCGCTACTGAGAACCCCATTTTCCCCAGTCCCTGACCCCCCTGTATTGTGAACGGGAGGGGAGAAGGGAGCAAAATTCTGACTAAAGTCTGCTAAGAAGGGAGTGGTGAGGGGAACGTGTTTTAAGATCTGGTTGCATTTGTTTTAAGATTTGGTCTACTCCCGACTCCAGTTTTTCACTGTTCTTTTTAGTGTAGTGTAATAAATTAGAATAGTTCTTTCCTTCACTGTGTTGAGTCTGTTTCATTCATATCGTTGCTGATGAGATGATCTCTCCTTGTCCTTATCTTGACTCCTAAGCCTCTTAATATATATTTTCTCCCCTGTCCAACTTAGAAGGGGAGTAATAGACGGGCTTTGGTGGGCATCTGGCCTCCAGCCAGGGCTAAAGCACCACACCTAGTTTCAGCTGAGATAGAGTTAATTTTTATTTCCAGTAGCAGGCATAGTGCTGTGGTTTGGATTCAGTATGAGAATAATGCTGATAACACACTGATGTTGTCAGTTGTTACCAGGTAGTTGTAGTGTCTACTGCAAGCCAAGGACTTTTCCGCTTCCCTCCCCCTACCAGGTGCACAAGAAGCTGGGAGATGCCAGCCAGAGCAGCTGGCCCAGGCTAGCCACAGCAATATTATTGCCCATATAACCTCATGCTCCTGATATAGTTGGGAAGCAAGATGGGAAGTGGAATTGCTGCTCAGAAACAGACTGGGCATCGGATTATTTTATTTTCCTTTTGCATGTAGTGAGCAACTGAAGTTTTCCATCCCATTATCATATCATCATAATCGTTACTGTTTGTTGTTATTATTTTCATCATTATCATTATCTTCCTATGTTATCATATTAAACTGTCTTTATCTCAATTCACAAGTTTTCTTTTACTCTCTCCTCCCAATCCCCTTTTGTGGGGAGGGATGAGTGAGCAGCTGTAGGGTGCTCAGTTACCGACTGGGGTTAAACTATGACATTTTAGTACTTCATAATAAAATTTTGTGCGTGTTTCACAGGCTAAACCCTCCAATTCTGTAGTTTATACCTGTGCTCCTGCACAACAGGAGACTCTGAGTCTGCATCTTTGTGGCCATGCCCATTGTTGGAGTCAGTTCTGTTTTGGCATGTCTAGTATCTGTTCCGTGCTGTTAATTCTCTTTCCATAAGCATTATAAGCTTGTATCATGCATATATCTGCTTATTGTATTGTTTTCATCTCAGACAAAGAAATGAGTAAAAGAAATGCATCTTGCCATCTCCATGATAGCAAGGGTCCATCAAGGGTAACCATTAGTTGGGAAGATAAGCACCATCACTCTGAATGTCTCCCCCTTCCTTCTTTTCCACCCAGCTTTGTATCGCTGATCATGATGTCATATAGTATGAAATATCCCTTTGGTCAGTTGGGATCAACTGACTCAGCTGTGTCCCCTCCTAACTCCTTGTGCACCCCCAGCCTACTTGCTGGTAGGGTGAGGTGAGAGGCAAAAAAAGCCTCAGCTCTGTGCAAGCACTGCTCAGCAAAAATGAAACATTTCTGTATTATCAACTCTGTTTCCAGCACAAATACAAACACAGATCCGTACTAGCTGCTGTGAAGAAAATCAACTCTATCCCAGCCAAAATCAGCATGGAAGGAAAGGTGTCAAAGTCTGTGTTGGTACTTCTTGAGGAACAAGGGAGGAGCCTTCATGAAATTTCTGTATTTTGCACATAATTTTTATGTTTTACAAAACTCCAGAATTATTGATCATGACCTTCATCTTCATTGCTTGTCAGAACTGAAGGCTATAAATTCCCCAGAGAAACCTTTTCTTGAATTCATACAAAACTGAAAGACAAGCACATTCTTGGCACGTTCATTAGCAAGCCTTGCCTGCCTGAGCAATCACCTGATCTCAGCAGGCTTCCTTCCCTCATTCCTCTTTTCAGTGCTTGTCAGCCTGTGCCATGTCCCAGAGCCCCATGGCCTTTCTATCAGGAGAGCTCCCCTGTTTTGCAAAGAATGAAATGCCTTTCTGCTTCAGTTCTGCAAGTGAACTCACTGAGGTAGAGACATGAAATGTGTAGCAGAGGGCTACTTGTTCCAACCTCTCCTAGGGCTTTGGTTCCATGCTATTCACTCAAGTGGTTTTATTTGATAGTTAGATCTCTTTCCCTTGTTAGTAAATAAATAGCATTGCGGTAGGGTTCAGGTGCTCAAACATTTCTCTGTGGGGTACATAGTGGCTGAAATTACAGTATCAGTTACATCACTGGAACCAAATAGGAGGCAAGGTCTGTCACATCCATCATGGGGTGACAGATGGTAAAGACATGCCAATAGGTACTTTCCTGTTTGGGCATGTTCAGGCACAATAAAACATTATGAAGTGGTCATGCAACAGCCATTATAAGCTAGCTAACGTTCTGACTGGAGTCCTGCCAGCAATATTTTGGCCAGTCAACTATAGAGAGTATTCATCTGATGTAGACCCATAGCATTGTTCTGCTTTGTGGTTTGTGTGTGTTCATATGTTGTATTTCTGTTTTTGAACACTTGGACTATTTGCTAAACAGCTTGAGATGCCTACCTACTGAACTGTTTACTTCTTCTAAAGCCTCCTGAACCAGAGCCAGTCTGCTCACAGGCCCTCTTAGCTCTAGGGCACTACCAGGACAGTGAGTGTAGCTGAAGCTGAAATAGAAGCTGAAAAGCTGTTTGTCCATGGAGAAATACATACTCTTGACTAATCCAAAATCTTCTGTATTCCCCTGAAAAACATTGTACGCTAAACAGCATCACTGTGGAAAGGTAATAACAGCAGATCTTATCGATGAGTCAGTTACTGATCCACCAACAATTTATTACTGAGGTATTGTTAAGTAGAGTCTTTATGTGTTGTTTTTTTCAATATGAAACCAGAACATGAAGCAACTGACCCTGATGAAGGGTTCCCCACATGCAGTACAGTCTTGAGATGTGTCTCTTTGAAGAGAAATCACATTTATTTGGGGTTATAGCCATGTCAAAGGAAATTAGAAGTTCAGTCATGCTGTTTCCTTATCAGTACCACCCACTGTTTCCAGTTGTTGAGAATCACTGTAAAACACTCTGGATCTGCTATTAGTTGATACAGATAGGGTTTTATTTCAGGAGAATGAGGCCTGTCTTTTTATTTAAACATCTGCTCAAGAACCAAACTTCTGCCCAAAATGTCTCACCCTGTTTTTGAGTCTTTCTTTCTCTTCCTCACACAGTTCTAAAAAGCTGAGGAGTTCTCTGAGATGATAAAGGAAAGTGGAGCTGAGGCATGCTCCAAAAGTCATCTCTGCACTTTAATTTATAGCAGAAATAGCACCTCAGCAGCAGTTTGTTGTGACAAAACACCTGATGCTGCCTGGGCTGAGATAACCTTCCTGTGACAGTGACAGCACTATGAAACACACCGGTCACTCTGTTTCAGGCTTGGGTAAAGCCTGAAGTATGAATATCAGCAGTGGTCAGGTAGAGATGATAGTGAGGGATTTTTGTTTGGTTTTGGGGTTTTTTAGACTTCTTGGCCCAGCTTGGCATAGCCAATACAGCCTTATTTGTTTGTTTGTTTGTTTGTTTACTTATTTATTTAGGAAGTTCCAGCAAAAATCATATTACTGCTTTGTGGCATCACAGGGAACTGTACTATGCAGTTCCTCACCCATCCTGAGGGTCTGCTTGAGGAGAATTTACCGGTCTGAAGTGATCTCTCCACCCTGTATGTTTAATGTGCAGCTGAAGCAGCTGAGGTAGTGAGTAAAAAACAAAACAAAACGGACAGGCTGTACTACCTTAAGCTTACTTACAGCACCTAGCTTTGATGTTCATCTAATCCTTCTCTGATACTTAGAATGAACAGTCTGGTTGGAGCCTAAGTGAGGCTGGGGCTTGGATAAATGCCAGCTTGCTGATCCTCTGTCTGATGAAGACTAAGGAAAACAACTGGAAGTTTTGGCAGAAATTATATCAGCATCCCTGATTGAGAGTGTGCACCTGCCACTTGCTGTTCAGGTCTGTAACTCCGGTCTTTCTAAAATTACACCTGCTCCTTTTGCATGTTTAGTTAGAAGCTGTTGACAATATTGTGTTTTATCATCTGTGTGACCATTTTCTTTTCTGAATGTGAGACTGCAGGGCTCAACATGAGACAGTTCGGAACTTCAGCTGGCCTGGATTTGAGAAGACACCCTGGCATAACCTGTCACATGCTCAGACACATTTAACTAGACTCAAATGCTCTAGGGAGAAGGGGAAGGTTGACAGCCTTGTGCCTGAACATGGCTGCTGAAAATACACTCATTTAGATAGGGGAAGGGCCCTTTTTCACCACTGAATTAGCTTTCATTCCAGCTGGCTACAGGTTTCAGATGTTCCTGTACCTCTGAAAAGGACTTGAATGCAGGAAGTATGGCGTAAATCTCTGCATGAAAGGATCCTGGGGAATAACTGTAAGAAGGCAACTAAAATGTGTGGTAGACAGGCAGACACTGGGAGGAGTTAGCTGGGTTTGGACTACCCTTCCTTCTCTATTGTCATCTTTCTACCCCTCCTCCCTGCTCCTCACATTTCTTTCTTTTAACATGTATAGATTTAGAACCAAGAATATCTGAGGTAACAGTAGTGCATGTTGTTCATCCAGCGTGAGAGAAGGTTGAGGTAATTTTAGGTAATTACAGAGGGCAAAACTGATCCCCAGTTACCTTTGGTAAGGTATTAAAATAGCTTTTATATGAAGATAAGATCTTTCATAAGATCCTTCATAATGTTACCTCTTAGAACTATCTCCATAACAATGTATATAGTATTAGTGAGATATATATAGTTGTACTTGCATCTATAATGACTTGGATACTTCCAGAAAAAAGAAAGTTCTAGGCAGATGACACAAGGACTTGAGAACAAATTATGAGAAAGTTTTCATTAATTAGAAATTGAAAATTATGCTTAGAAAATCACAGGAATGTCAGAGAATCTCTATAAATTCTCAGGTTTTTACATATCTTGCTCTATGTTTTGTTGCCAAAAAAATTTCAGTGGCAGAGTATCACTGCAGGACTAAATATGCCTTCAGTCACCTCGTGGCTCTTCCTGCCCCAGAACATACATGAAGATGCCCATGTCTTGAGGATGTTGGAGACGTGAAAGCCCTGACTCAGTCCCCACCATATGCTACTCTGCTGCACTTCTGCCGATGGAAGTATGGAAATGGAATAGAGGAAGGGTCCTTCCTCTTGCCCCTATTCATCACCCCATACCTGATTACTGAGAGCAATGCTTTGGAAGTGGGAGATCATGTTCCAGTGCATTGCTGCTTGCTTTGGAGGACTCCAACTCTTTTGCCTCGGAGAAGATGAGGTTTCTATAAGACATCTCCTGTGAGGTTACTGTATGTTATATGACATCTTCTAAGAGAAGTCTTGCTACGTGAATATGGAAAAGTATTACTTTGGGAAAAAAAAAAGGAGTAGGGTGTAAGGCTCCTGGGGAAGTGAACTACCAGGACAGTTTAACTAGGGTCAACCTTTTATTTAATATTTGTCAGAGAATAATTTGAATCCAGATCACTCTCTGCTGCATACAGAATAAGCACAGAAGTCAACTGTCCACTCTCCTATTTCTCCTAAGAGAGGACTGACATGGTGTCAGCACTCAGCCACTAAGTACCTCTGGGCTATGGTCCAGTGAATGCCAGAACACCTCTCTTGTCTCCCATCTGTTGACATGCCTTGCCACTTATTTTCCTTGAATCTCATTCTGCACTACCAAACTCTTCTATATGAAGTACCAGAATACTGAGTACTACCTAAGGTTCTGAGTTCCAATATATATGAACACACTTAAAATTTGGCCTTTGCAATACTATTTCAATACCTGAATCCCTTAGTGGGTTAGCCCTTGGCTTCTCTGTGCGTCAGTTCTTCTTCTTTGATATAGGAATAACAAGATTCAAACTCACAGGTGTGGTGTGGAAGATAAATCCGGAAGAAAAAGGTTGTCAAGAGTTGAGACATGGTTCTAGGAAGACAATAGTAAGTAGTTAAGGTAAGTCATGAGGAAGCTTCTTGATTTGTAATGGACGTATGACTATTGTTTATTCACTCTGAGGAAGCCCAAAGCGCTGCCTGTGCAGTTGGGTTACACACATGCAGATGTTATTCAGTCATACAAGGTTTTTGAGAATGCTAATTTGAAGGGTCAGACTGTCCATCAGCAAGGACACTGGGAAGTCTCTCCCAAGAAAAATGGCAGGCATGAAGGTAGTGAGAACTTCCAAAGAACATTTCCTCATTAAAAAAACCCCACATCTCTGGAGAATAATTGTGTTTTAGCTCTAAGATAGGTTCCTAGATATTCACTACGTGTCCCCATTAAAATGTTTCCAGTAGAACTTCCAGGTTATACAATTAGGAAATCAATAGCAGAAGTGTTTAATATAAGAACCGACAATGAAACCATCTGCCAAGTTTGGTTTTGGTGGCGCCCCTCACTAGTTTAACAAGACATTTTCATAGTTTAAAAATCAAGAATATTTGATCTGTGAGATCAGTGGTGAGCAATTGTCTCACAACTGATCATTATTTTGTTTTGAGGAAAGTATGTGTAAAATACCGAGGAAAATGTTTCTGGAGACAAGATCCCTACTATCCATCCTATAATTAGGAAAATGGTATTGTTCTATAGAAGGCTTGCTGATATTTTTTATTTAATTTATGTATGTAGCAAGGGGAAGCCAAGTCCGTGTTTAGAATCTTACAAATGATTAATTCAGTGTTCTTACAGTTTGCCTTAATTTGACAATTTATGCTTTTTCTTTTCCTTTTCTTCTTTTTTTCCCCCCAACAGTTCTTTAACAAGTATTATGAGATGTTACATTTGATTTTCGGCTACTAATATATTATCAGAGGAAGACCTGACTTAGAAAATTCTGCTTAATGTAATTTATGGCCAATGAAAATAAATTTTAGATTAGTGATTTGGGCATTGAGGAACAAAGAAGACAAACAATTAAACAAACACTTAGGGAAACACCTTTCCTTCCCTTCCCAAGGCTCATGCTCAGTCCATATACCTCCCTCATTTTCCCTTCCTAGTCTCCCCTCCCCTTGTTCTGCTGCAGTTTATTCTCAGTCCCCTCAGCGATGCAACGAGCAGCACAGGAGGTCGGGGTCAGTGTGTATTGGGGGATTTATTGACCCTCCTTGTTTCTTAGTTTTTTTCTTTCATGCCTCCTTCCTTCTTACTCATTTCCTCTGCTCCTGCGTGAATTCCTCCATGGGCTGCAGTCCCCTCAGGGGTGCCCCTGCCTTGGTGTGTCTTATTCACTGTCCACAGCCCCCTCAGAGTCATACCTCCTCTTGTGTGTCCTTTTGTGTGCTCTGCATCTTCTTTTTTTGCATGTCCTGCCCCAGCTGTTACCACCCATTCTTAATCCTGCCCAAAGAGACCGACCCATAAGCTGCTCTGACTGGCTGCAGTATTAGTGCACAATGGGTCGGTGCTGCCCATTTCTGAGCTGGCTGCACCCAGCTGGCACCAGCACTGGGCAATTGTGGTCTCCTCTTACACGGGGTACCCTGCAGCCCTCTGCTACCCAAATCCTGGCAGATATGCCCACAACATGTATAAAGAGTGTATAGAAATCATTTAGCTGCATCTCTAAATATCTTGCTAAGGAGCTAATCATATTGACAACTCGACCACATCTATCTTTCCAGTTGTCTCTAATTTTCCTCCCCTTTCTCTGTCCCTGCCAACAGCATTTGCATCCTTACAGCTACCCTGAGACACACTTTGGAGTTTGTTTTAGACAACGTGCACATCACATACCCAGAACTTGCTGCTTTTTACTCAGCATAAGCATGATTTGCTATTTTCCTACCCGCAACAACTACACTACTGCAGATACTTCTATCATTGCAAGAGCTTAGTCTCTGGCCATCCAAGTATGCATATACTGACCTTGCAAAATGTATCCCAGAAGGTAATTTTCCTTGTCAGTCCAGAAGTTAAAACTATTTCCATACTTGAAAAGCTTCAGGAACTTTGCATCTACTATATTGTCTTATTGTTACAAGTATTACATCTTGGATCATTTTGGTGATAGGCTTTTTTCTTCTGCTCTGTCTTATTGTGGAGTTTTATGCCTTTAACACAGTCTCTTGTTCAGCTCCACTTCATGTTTTCTTTCATATAGCCTCTCCTGAGTATCACGATGTGGCCAAGACCTATCCCCATTTTACCTCTGAGTCCACTTCAAAGGCCTGTTCCTGCTTTGCTGCCAGTGTGACGACAGTTCCCTTCTAGGGAAAAGAGTTTTTAATATCCCTTTACCTTAACCTGGCACTCAGCTGTGTGACCACCTAAAGGGAAGATGTTTCACTTTCCCCGTGCACAAAATGAACTAAACATCTGCAGGATCTGTGTTTAGGATCTGTGGTCTGGATCTCAAGCCAAGTTAGTGCTATTTCTGAGAAAATCCTACATTCTGGAGAGCTCTAACACTCTCCCATTGACTCCAGTACAACTGGGGAACCAAGCTACTCCATTCACGGAAAGATTTACAACTTGGCATGGCCATTGCAAGTAAGAAAGGTCAATAATCAGGACACTTCCCTTAAAAATACGTACAATTTTGTGTGGCTGATCAGATCTGCTCATAGACAAGCAAGCACTGTCCTGCAGACAGTCCAAATTAATAGGTTTCCCCGCTGGTCCCTGCGGAGTGCCGCCTCGAATGCGCTGATCACGATGATGTGATGCACTATCTCTGCACGTACAGTTGCACTACTGATACCGCGGTACATTACTGCAAAGCAGGGCACGGTTACTTTTTTCCTTTGGCCTCGCTTTCTCTCCCTCCGTGGAGACTTGGTGGTGGTTTAAGACTGCGGAGGGCTGGGGTTAGCGCTCCCCTCCGCCGCGCCGGGAGGCAGGGGAGGTTAGCGGCGGGATCGATGTGATTAGAGCCGCAGGAGAGGGAAGGAAGATGTGCCCGCCCGCTCGCCCGCCCGCCGCCGGGCCGAAGGGAGGTGTGTGAGGAGCCGGCTGGCCGCGGCTCGGGGCTGGCCGCTGCCGGGGATGCTCCTGTGCTGGCGCCGGAGGATTTTGTCACCTGTGGCCCTGCCTCCGCCAACCTGCGGGCGCCTCCCTGAGCCAAGGACACACCTGGGCGCCGCGCTCCCGCCTCCCGCCCCCGCCGCCGGCTGCCTCTTCCCCCGCCCGAGAGCCGGGCGGCGAGTGTCGGCGGAGCCGCGGGGCTGCAGGCGGGGCTGAGCTCTCGCTGGGCGGACGAGCGGCCCCGCAGGCTCCGAGCAGCCACCAGCCGAGGGAGGCGGCGGCCGGACCCGGTGCGCGCTGCCTGGCAGCTCCGGCCCGGCCGTGGGCGCGGCGGGCGAGGGCGAGCCCGGAGCGGGGAGCGGGGGAGCGGCGGGGGCATGTGGATGTTGGCCGTCGCCTTGCTCCACAGCATCTCGCATGGTGAGCGCTGCCGGCCCCCGCCTCGGGGCTCCTTCCTTCCTTCCCTCCCTCCCTTTCGCCTCCTCGGGAAGGGGAGCGGGTCGCGGTTGTGCCTTTTGTGTTGGACGCGTCGCGCTGGCTGTCGGCAGCCGCGAGGAGACGGGCGAAATTGCTCTGTAATCGTTTAAACTCGCTTACCTAGCAAAGTGACAGCCCGGAACTTAGCAGCATCACTACAAGCGTTAGAACAACCTTCGCGGGGGGTTAGCGTTAAGGATGTTGCCTTCCCTCGGCGTCCGCCCGTGTGTCCTGTCACTGTCCTCCGCCTGTGTCCTGTCCTCCACCCCCCTCTCCTCGCCCCGAATTTGGCAAAATAACATGCTCTTCTGAAACAGAAGCGGTAGTTACCTCTGTGTCGTTTGTCACCGTGCATGGGAAAGAAAACTAGCATGTATGGTATTCGGAAGGTCTTAGTTTGTGCTCTCCTGCCGCCAAGGTTCTGTGTGCTGTGTGTGTCATTTCTGGTGGCTTCCATCTAACAGCTCCCTCTTAATCCTCACATAAACCTCTCTTATAAGAAGCTGAATTTAGAAATAGGTTTAAAAATATTTATTGCATTCGTGGAAGTATATTGGGTACAAAATATGATTGGGGCAGGCTTCCAAAGCGTGGAGGAAAAATCTGCTTCGTGATTAAAAAGTATTGACTTATTGAGACTTGTCTTTCATTATTAACTACTGAAGACTAATGAGGTCTCCCTCGTTTCTGTTCCTTTCCTCCCCCCACCTTCCCCATGTCTTACAAAGCTCCTTTGGAGGAATCTGATTATTATTTAAGTGAAATGTCTGTGACACTTCAGCTGGATGTATACATATAGGCATTTTGCCATTTTCCCAGAAAGCTTTGCCAACTCCCATCAGTTATGACCTGAAGCAGCTGCTGGTCACTTTTGAAAACTCTGAATGTGGAGATTTGAGTGTGTGTCATGGTCCATGATAATTATCTTTTAGGGCTTGAAGTGAGATCACCAGATTTCTTTGTGTACATATCCAGAAGAAAATCTAAATACAAGAATGAAAACTTAGAAAACTCATCCTTACAGTATTAGACTAAGATCTTGCATGTGAATGAAAACTATTTGAAAACCAGAAATTGAATTTAATATTAAATTAAATTCAATATTAATTGAATTTAATATTAAATTAAATTCAATGCTATGAATTTCTTCAGTTCCAAACTGACAGTAAACACAAACTTTATATGGAAAAAAAATATTGGTGAGTTATTGTAGTTTGAATATGCTAGTGAAGAAACTTCTGACATTTCGAGTTTATGCCGAAGAATGTTTCAAATGTACTGAATTCAACTTTTCCCAACAAGGAGATATTAAGCCAATTAGCTTTTGGATCTCATACCCGAATATGAAAGTCAATGAAATTCAGTGAATCAGCTTTGAAACATCTTCACAACAGTAACTGAAATGAGGACTAGCAGATCAGGAATACAATACAGTATTCAGTCAAGTGAAATCAAATACTTGTTTTATATCATATCATATGGAGAACCAATGCATGCATTGCCCCCAGTGAATGTTTTCTTGCCTCAGCATCTAGAATTTCCTTTGGGTTATTTTTTAAAAATAAACTTATTTTGGTAGAAAATCTTCTCGTTCTGTTTATTGACTTGTAACTAATTAAGCATAACTTTTTTTTTAATGTCTGTGTCTTGGGTGAAAGCAGGGAGACCAAAATAGTAAGAAGTTGCTCTTTGAACCTTGCTGTGTAAGAAAGGAGGGAGATGTTATGCAAGACAGGTGTATCTTTTAAAGGTTTCTAGCTTTAATATTCAGTTAAAAAAATGCCTAAAGCCCATTGTGTTCTGGGCATATCATTTCAAAGAAAGAGATAGCAGAAACAGACAGGATCCAGATATATGTGACACGAGTGACAGAAGCAGGAAGGAATTCAGTGTGAGAGGAATATAAGGTGGGGAGAGAGGAAATAGTATTCTTAAGGAAGAGATGAATCAGCAAGGATGCGATAACTGTGTATAAAACAGGATGTACAAAACAGGCATCCCTATTTGTTCTGGAGACAAACCTTGGCGTTCTGTGCTGTACGTCAAACGCCAAACCTCCCTATGGCGGTGGCCTGCATGCTGCCTCTCTTTCCCCAGGTGTGGGGATGGCACGTGGGGAATTTTTTGTCTATAGTTATGGAAGAGCTGTTCCAGAGTAATGGAAAAAATGTGTTTTCAACCTACTGAAACTAAACTGCAGCCTTTTCCAGGTAAGGCAGGCATTTTACTTGTCCATTTAGTTGTTTGCAAAGATTATATTTATGCTGTTTATTCAGTGGCAGTCACTTTATAAGCACTTAAACTTAGAGAAAACCCAACTGTGGTAACTGTTAGTAAATGTAGGCTTTTTAAAAGAACCACCATTATCTTAAAAATAAGTGGTGATTAAGAGACCACTTTTGACAGGTGTCTGTACTTAAAAACCAAACCCAAGCAACAAAAAACCCCCCCAACAAACCACTAACATCACCACAACACACACTGAAACAACCCACAAAACATCTGCCAAAGAAAATTAACCAGAAGTACAACATCACCAGTCTGCATTGGACCCAGATCAGGTAACAATCTGACTGTTCTCTGTGGAAAATAGAGTCAGGAGTTTTGCTATATTGTCCAGGAAGCTGACCTCGGGTGATCTAACCCTGCTGCCCAAAGGAGAGTTAACCACTGTAGCAGGTTGCTCAAGACTGTCCCATGTGATGTTCTGAATAACTCCAAGCATGGAGACCTCACAAACTCTGTGCTAGTGTTAGACCACCCTCACTGTAAAAATAAATAAGTTATATATGCGTATATATAAAATATGATGTTTAAAGGGAGCTTCTTGTTTTCTGTTTGTGTCTTATGCCTGCTCACTGGAAATTATTGAGAAGAGTCAGGCTATGTCTTATTTATACCACCCCATCAGGTATTTTTACACATTATTAAGATCCCCCTGAGTCTTTTCTAGGCTAGAGGGTCCCAGCTGTAAGCATTTCATCATGTACCAGATTCTCTGATCCCTTAATCATCTTTGTGGTACTTCACTAGACTCGCACCAATATGTCTATGACTTTATTGGACTGATGATCCCAGAACTGGTACACAGTACTACAATTCTGTTGTCACATGACAATTGCTATTTTTTTTCCTTTTAAAAGTTCCAGTTTGTCACTCATAATTACCAGCCTTTCATTTTTACTCTGAAACCCTTCACTGGACTGGATATTCCATTGCTTCTCTGTCACATGTTGCTATCCTCTTCTGCCATCCAGAGAGACCGTGACTGGATTGAGAAATAGGCACATGCAAATGACATGAAGTTCAACATGACCAGTGCAAGGTCATGCACAGGGGTCAGAGCAATCCCAAGCACAACTACAGGCTGGACAGAGAACAAGTTGAAAGCAACCCTCAAGAGAAAGACTTGGGGGTATTGACAGACATGACCTGGCAATGTGTGATTGCAGAAAGCCAACCACAACCTGGACCTCATGAAAAGAAGTGTGACCAGCAGGTTGAGGGAGACTATTCTGCCCCTCTGCTCTGCTCTGGTGAGACCCCTCCTGGAGTACCGCATACAGCTCTGGGGTCTCCAACATAAGGGGATGGAGCTGTTGGAACGTGTCCAGAGGAGGGTCATGAAGGTGATCAGAGTGTTGGAGCACTCCTATGAAGACAGGCTGAGAGTTGGGCTTGTTCAGCCTGGAGAAGGCTCCAGGAAGATCTTGCTGCAATATTCCAGTACTTGAAGGGGGCATATAGGAAAGATGGAGAAGGCTTGATTACAAGGGCATGGAGTAGCAGGACAAGGGGTAATGTTTTTAAATTGAAGGAGGGTAGATAATGAAGAAATTCTTTACTGTGAGGGTGGTGAGGCCCTGGCACAGGCTGCCCAGAGAAGCTGTGGCTGCCCTCTGCCTGGCAGTGCTCAAGGCCAGGTTGGATGGGACTTTGGGTAACCTTGTCTGGTGGAGGGTGTCCCTGTCCATGGCAGGGGAGTTGGAACTATGTGATCTTTAAGGACCCTTCCAACCCAAACCATTCTATGATTCTAAAGTTTTTCATAGCATTGCCCTACCAAACTTTTCTCATAAAGTACCTGGAGTAATTTTCTGTCTCCATTCGGTGTATCAATTTCCACTTGTTTAGCAGACCTACAGTCAAGTACTTTTCTTCTCTTGTCTGAGAATTTCCTCACCAAAAGACAAGATCTCCATTAACTGCCTTCAAATCCTGCTTGTGGGCTTGCTGCTATTTAAAAACTCGGCAACAGTTGGCTGCTATGGACATTGCTCATCTCGCTTTATTTAAAGTGTTTATGGTGCAAGTCCCTGTGGCTTCTCCATATAATAAATGGAAAGAGAAGAGCAGGGTCTGCCAGGGTGCAATTTCTGTTCCACTTTAGACAACCACTTTAAGACAGGAAAAATCATCTCTTAAATATACTTACTCCTCTGTCTTTATTATTATAGGGGACCTAGATACATGGCTGAGAGTGAGAACTGTCTGCTTTATAACCTTTTGTGTTTCTCTGAGTGACTTAATGACTTGAAAGGCATGAAGAATGTACCTACCTTATCCGCCAACAATTTGCATTAGTAAAAATGTAGTTTCCTTCCTATTTTTCTGTTTCCTTCATCCATAAATAGAAAAATGATGTATTGTAGAAAATGCAGAGTCAAAATTGTGTACAGTGGTGTGTAAACACGCAGTTTCTTGGTGATCTGTGGTAATGTGTGTAAAAGGTGGACAAGCAGGAATGGGTTAACAAAAGAGAAAGATCACAACTAATTTTTGTGACTACACCTGAAAACATCAAGCTGCAGCAGGGAAAAGGCAAAGCACTGCATGGCTTTGCAATTGGAACCAGTTGCCAGATTTGGCGAGAGCTGGAATGTCATGCAAGGCCATGAGGCTTAGCAGTGGATTGTCCTTGCAGAGAGGGGCTTGGGATCAATGTGGTCAACCTCCATAAAAGCCTTGCCAGTATATGTGGCCTGGACCCACGAGATGTTGGGAAATTTTATTTTTGTATATTCCATCCCCTCACCAGACTACCTCTTGCCTAAAGCTTTTGTGAAGCTCTCCTCTGATGCCTTACCATGCCATGAAATGTTTATGGCCTCAAAGAGTAGAATAAAAGAACTTTATATAGAAATAATACATAGGTTTCATTTGTCACAAAGTGAGGCTATATGGCATGAAGGAGAAAAAGGTGTTCTATATGTTGTACATGTTTCTCTCTAAGGCAAACGATGGTGTACCAGAAGGAACATAACTGATGTAGATGTGTGAATGGGGAAGGTCTGGTTCTACTTGTATTCCTGAGTCTTGGGGCAGGCTGTCTGGAGAACCTATGATAGCCTGCTGCTGTTCTTGCTGTATTATCCATGACAACAAGTTGGCAAAGAAATTATTCCTTATGGTTTTCCCTGTTGCAACCTCCTTGAGGAGCTGACTGGAGCTCATGATGCAAGAAACGCTTGTGGCCAAATCCTCTCACGAAATCTACACCCGTAACTCAATGGCAGCAGGAAGAAAAACAAATGGAAGGGCTACCACTGCCCCACAGGAGCAAATGCAATTTATATCTGTTTTCTTTCCCCGTTTTAACACACACGCACACCCCCCTCGGTAGGCTGTTGCTTGGCAACCCTGCCTCCTTGCTCCACCGCTGCTCTGCGGTTCTGCTGCTCACCCCCTGGCCCCCTCCTTCGCACGGACGTTGGGAAGGGCCACGCTCGCCCGTGCTCCCAGCCATCTGCAAGCAGAGATACTGCCTCATCGTCAGATGGGAGCCACGCAAAGAAGATGAGAATACAGAGGACACTGTGCGTTGCCTTCTGTATACTGACTCTGGTTAGGGGGGTATTGGCTCCCAATAGTTCAATTCTTCTTTTGTTTATGTGGTTGCTATTCTCTGTAAGCCACTGGCATCCTGGGCAGGTAATAGAGAGCAGAATTTGGCTCAGGACCAGAGATAACCTTCTTCCCACATAATTACAGCACTTAATAGATTGCACTGTAACAATTATTAAAGAGAGGTCTACAGAGCTTTGAAACCATCATTCATTTTTCAAAAAAAAGCCTTGTTGAAGCTGCAATGTTCCTTTGAATTTCCTTTTTTCCCACCACTTCTTTTTAATAAGAAGTAGCTATGTGTATATATATATGTGTATATATATATGTATACATATATATATATACATGCCCATATCCAAACCACGAGTAGTCCTAGATATCTTGTTTAAAGGCTCTGACTCCTAATCCAAGTAATGGAAAATCAGATTTTAGAAATGAAATAGTACTCTTGAGTCAGCCTTTTCATGACACAACGTTATGATATGTACTGTGTGGCATAGCTGTGCCTCTGATTTCAATATATGTAATTCATTCCATCGTATCTTGGCATTAAAATAATTTGATGCTGTGGTCTTTAATGTCTTGTCTTTATACATCCATCAGACACACAAAGGGGTTTAGTTCATCTTTATTTGGAGACTTTTAAATGGATATCTTCAGTGCGATAATGCTCGTATGTCACGCTAGGATACTTTGTCTTATGAGAACCAATTAGCACCAAGAGAAGCCTTTCTGTTCTCCTGTGAGCCTGGATTTTCACCCAAGAGAGTTGTCTGAGATGCTGCCCACTGTGTTCCTGGCCTTCATCTTTAGGTATTTTAAATGCCCCCTCCCAATCTTTTCTATGGTAAGAACACACTTGACTGTATGAAGATGTGAAAATAAATAAATAAATGAAAAAATTCTCCTGACTTCTCTCTGAAATAGTTTTTCCTTCACTTTATTGTTAGCTCTTTAAACAGAGAAGAATCTTACCTTTTCTGTTTGGTTGCAATGTGCAATGTGGAAAGAAGTCCACAACACTGGGAAAGGAAAAAAAAAAAGCAGTGCCCTGTGTTTTGATGATGGTGATTTAAATAGAAAAATCTGGTATTCTCTCAAGAACACATGAATCATACACAGGGTTTTAGAATCCTTCCCACAGAGTGGATTTTTCCATGCTTTACACTAGTACGGTTTTCTAGGAAATGTATTTATCAGCTCCTCTCCTCATTCTCTCTAATATTTTTTGAACCTGCTGGTGAGTTTCAATCAATTTTTTAGGTGGGTGTAAGTAGAATATAGTTAAGTCACTGCATTTATGTGTGTATAAGTGTATAAACATTCACCTGGGCAAGGGACAGAGAGACTGATTCCATTCCAAGTTCTTGAAAGACTGGAAAAAAGTAATAGGCACCGGAGAATCTACTTAGGTCTTCAGTCTTCCGACTCAATATCCAAAGGAAATTCTTTTTTGCTACTGATTCTGTGCTCACAGAGCCACCTGCTAGGGTAAGCTTGCTTGTTCATGTCTTTTAGGTGCCACAGAAACCCCAAGAATGAGCTGCAGAAAAAATTAGTAACTTCAGGCATCAGGGTGGGAGGGAAATAAAAATCTCCATTTTATGCTTTCAAGCTTGGTGTACATTGAGCCATCTACAGCTTTGAAAGCTGCTGCTTTAATCCATGAGCATATCCAGACTGAATGGTTAATTGTGTGTATACTGTACAGACAGGTCATGCGAGAGAGCACATTTTTGGCCAGATAAGAATTTACTTGCACATTATCAGCTTGGAGTAGTCAATGGAGTCATATGAAGTATAGGAAGCAAATTGCACTTATTCCCTTGTATTCTGGGGGTGGGTTAGATAGGTATCAGTAGTATAGATGCTTTTACAAGTAATTGCATGCAGATGTTTAGGTTTTGTTTGTCCATCTCAAGTATTCCCTGCTTCATAGTAATAAACAGTGCTTTTCAACTCACATCTTCATAATGGCACTTGCAGAACTAGAGATCACTTTTAAATTCTTAAGTATCTCATGGAAAATATTTAATTTTTGCAGCTTGCCCTGATAAAAATGGCTGACTGTGAGCTTATAGATATAAGCATTAAGCTTGGTAGCCAGTGAATATCAGAAGGTTTAGCGATTGGTTTTGACAAGCATTCAACATTTATCTGAATCTTTCCAGTATCAAATCAGGCATGAAGTCTTGTAAGGAAAACCTGTTCTCACAAGGCTTTTGATTCTCCTTTTTCCAGACTGACGGAAACTACTGCAAAGCTTTTTCACTTCTGCTCCTCTTCCCTTCTTGACCCCTGGTCCCTTTATCACTCTTTCAGTTTATCTTCCTTCATCACAGGTACAGTGGCAAGGCTTTAATTTACCTGAACATTTTTGGAAGAGTTGTTTAAACTTGTTATCTTCAGCTTTATAATTGATTTAAATCAGAAATAAGATTGAAAATACTTGATTCAGAAGACTAAGGTCTGGATATTTTGTGCTGGTATTTATTTCAGCCAAAAATTCACAAACCCTTTGCATGAAACCTCTCTTCACATTTTCATTAAAAGGAGGAAAAACCAATTGCTTACTGAAAAGTTTCAGGTTGTGTTTCTGTACTGTTGCTTTCTCCTGGTGGTATGCTTCTTCTTTGGTTTTGCTTTTAAGCTAACTAGGGCTGAACTGTTTTCTCAGTAGAACTGAAAACATTTTTCAATCTTGTTAAAATGAAAATCATAACTAAATTTACAAACAAAGTTAGTTTACTTAGATGATAGCCTCTAGCAGTTATGTTTACCTACTTTGCAAACTAATAACCAGTATTTTTCTTTCAAATAATTTCACTGGAAGAATATTGTCAGGAAGACTACAGTTGGAGAAAGAGGTCAATAAAGAGGAGACACGGGCAGATTTAGAAATTGAGGGATGATTGAGCTGAGGTATCATCTCTTCCAGAAACTGGGCTGATCAGACATTTAGATTTTGGTTTCACCCATGTTCATTTTTTATTACTTTTTACCCCGCGGTCTTCTGACTGTTGAGAACTTCCTCTCTCACCATGCTTTCTCTTCACTTCCTCTCTGCTTCCCTCCCATTCTTTCTTCCCTCAGGTACTTTTTAAACCATTTTCAAAGCTGAAATTGCAAATGAGATTTTTGCGTCCTGAATGCCAATGAAGGGCTCTGTTTGAATAGTTGAATGCTTCAATGGCAGATATTTGACTGAGTTCCCTAAAGCCCAAAGCCTATGAAACCATCCATGATGTGAATAGAACCAATTACGGCTGCTGCTCCCAGCCCAGTCTCTCCTTGGAAGATGCCTTTGTTTTTGAAAAGTCCAAATCAATGCAGACTTATTGTAGACAGGCCATTTTATCTTTTTCTTAGGAAAAAAAAAAAAAAGAATTTTCCTGCAAGACTGGTTACAGAAGTTATAGACCAGGCACATAATCTTCCAATACGGGAATGTGAAATATTCAGCCAGTTTGATGCCTGTAACCTACTTAATTTTCACAAAGGTACCTTGTGTCCATCTTTTATTGGGTGTATCGGTCTGCTGCGTCATTTCTTGTGCGTCTGCTCCCTTCCTATGAGGATATGATGTACACGCATTGCAAAAGCAGTTTGCAGACCTTGCCAGTTAACATTTTCTGTGTGTGCTCAACTGAAAATCAGTGGCTGGGTGGATCACTGTTGGACTGATTGCACCAGTGGTATTTCTGTATGTACCTCATGCTGGTGGCTCAAGGGACAGCTTGAATGTGTGTAGCCAGAATTGCCAGAAAATATACCAATGTTCTGGAATTGGAATAGGATGGCTCAAATGAATTGTGGCTTCATTGAAGTCCTAATACAGAAGTCTTCTCATCGTTCTTCCTGCAGTATAATGTAATCTGAAATGCTAAGTTTCTGAGATAAATTTAAGGTGGCCATTGGCTGATGTGTACTGTTGCCATATCTCTGCTAACTTCAAGGTATCATCTTCCTCATAGAGTTTGTGTGGTAGCTGCAGAAAGCAAGGATGATCAACCTGATAGAGTCAACCAGTACAAGATCTAAACCCCATTTAAGAAATTAATTTAAGCCTGTTTTAAGATTTTTGGCCCTTAATCCCAGTTACAACAGAAGTTGCGTAGGATTTTTAGGATTTTTTTTTTCCTGGCGAAGATATAACTATATATAAATGCTAGTTAATATATTTTGCTGGAAAATAATTGAGGTCTTTTTAAGAAGAATGAAAGAATTTCCAGCCACATAATCTCGAACGTTCTATTTTAATAAAACGAACAAAAATGCATAAAAGGGGATTCTCCCTGGTTGATGACCTTAACTAGCCTTGATTGCAGTTGAAGTGTGGTCATGCTTGATTTTTCAGACTTGAAACGTAGCATTCTGACTGATTTCATGTACTCTGTGTGGAAGTTGCCATATAGTCTTGTTTCTCCACTTTGACAGATTGTTTAATTTAGCTTTCAGTCAAGTTGCTCCCTGATCAGCAGAACCAGTGAACCCCGCTCTCATACAAAATTGTGTCCTGCCTTCCCCTCCCTTCCTTTAACCCATCTCAGGACTATGATCATGCTGCCTAGCTGGCTGGCTGTTGCTAAAATAGGTTGTATACCTGCTGAAAGTTGGTCCCTTACCTTTCAGTGCCACGGAAGAATGAATTAAATGCTTACTCTTTTAGTCCACAGCGGCTGCTGTTGTTTGAAATAAACAGAAATATACAGAAACTTGCTTGAGACTGCTTTAAATGAATTGGAAATTTGTCAAGGGCTACCAGAGTTATGCAGTTGAGTAGAAGAGGTAGAAAGGTATAAGGAGATGGTAGATTTATTCTATCTGCTATAGCATCGAATACCTTAAGCCCCAAACATGTTTTGGGCTTCAAAATGGGAAACAAAGCAATTCTGAATGAACTGCCTGAACAAATCTGTCACGAACTTCTCCAAAATGCTCTCAAATGAATACTTACACATTCCTGCTAGTCACTAGCTCTCTTGCAAACAAAGATATTAAAGTATTGTCATTTTAAACAGTATTTCACTCCAAATAAAAGCGAACTTCCTTCTTTTTTACTACCCCCCCCGAGACATTTGTACTTCTCTTAAATTTTTCTCTAACAGCATCAGATGCTATTTTTCTCTGAACAGCTTCTTTTTTTCTTAAGGGCAGCCATGAGCAGCTAGTCCTTGCCCAATATTGGTCTCATCCCTCCTACTTTCACTTCAGGGCTTTGGTCTCTTCTGGCTGACATCCCAGTCAAAATGGGATGCAGGGAACTAAGCCCTTGCGTAATGGCTTTCACTGTGCTTGAGTTGCAGCTTTGGTTTTCTCAAGAATTGGAAGAAAAGGCCTTTTACAGTGGTATAAGGAGTGCGGTTTTGGTCTGTTCTGTATGGCTTTAGAAACATCTCCAGGCAGATGCTCTTCCTAGCCCAGCTGCATTGCTGAGCTTTCTGCACATGTTCATCTCAATGCCTTTTTGGGGGACATCCTTCTTTGGGTTTCATTGCAGCGCACAAGGCTGTGTTGACAGCATGGCAATGTCTGCTTCTTTAAAACAACTATTTTTAAAAAAAGTATTGTCCTGTGAAGATCCCCATATGTGAAGCTATCCTGTTTGGTAACACGCTGGGAGTTTTGCAGGTTGAGATTCCTTATCGCTTGGTTGTGTTTGCTTTTCATCTTATAGCTTAAAATCAGAGATGCCCTAATGCTGTTTTGTATTTCAAGATATTGATTTTTTTTTTAAGCTGTCTTCATTTAATACTTTTTTTTTCCCTTTTCCTTTTCAGACCAACCTTCACATCATCGATGTGAAGAGAGAATAGATGCAGAAATTGCTTTTAGTTAGAGAGACTGTAATTTACTCTTGCTACAGGGGGAAAAAATTTGTTACCACAGGAAAAAGAAACATGTGAAAAGCCAAACAGTATCTGGAGCTGTGTGAGCACTGGGAAACGTAGATACGCATTTTTTTTTCTTCTTCTTCCCTTTCCTAGTCAATTATTTGATGCACTCGCCTGTCTAGGCTGTGACCTTCCAGAAAGGCCCCCTCCTCCAGTCCCCCCACACGACTTGTCAACACATTAGTCATATACAACTCAGCTGATGCCAAACGGACGCAGTTCAGCCAACTATTGAGAGGCAGGATATTCTGCTGCCTTCTTCTATTGGTCTCGGTTTTTTCCACCGCGGAGACTTGGTGGTGCTTTAAGACTGCGGAGGGCTGGGGTTAGCGCTCCCCTCCGCCGCGCCGGGAGGCAGGGGAGGTTAGCGGCGGGATCGATGTGATTAGAGCCGCAGGAGAGGGAAGGAAGATGTGCCCGCCCGCTCGCCCGCCCGCCGCCGGGCCGAAGGGAGGTGTGTGAGGAGCCGGCTGGCCGCGGCTCGGGGCTGGCCGCTGCCGGGGATGCTCCTGTGCTGGCGCCGGAGGATTTTGTCACCTGTGGCCCTGCCTCCGCCAACCTGCGGGCGCCTCCCTGAGCCAAGGACACACCTGGGCGCCGCGCTCCCGCCTCCCGCCCCCGCCGCCGGCTGCCTCTTCCCCCGCCCGAGAGCCGGGCGGCGAGTGTCGGCGGAGCCGCGGGGCTGCAGGCGGGGCTGAGCTCTCGCTGGGCGGACGAGCGGCCCCGCAGGCTCCGAGCAGCCACCAGCCGAGGGAGGCGGCGGCCGGACCCGGTGCGCGCTGCCTGGCAGCTCCGGCCCGGCCGTGGGCGCGGCGGGCGAGGGCGAGCCCGGAGCGGGGAGCGGGGGAGCGGCGGGGGCATGTGGATGTTGGCCGTCGCCTTGCTCCACAGCATCTCGCATGGTGAGCGCTGCCGGCCCCCGCCTCGGGGCTCCTTCCTTCCTTCCCTCCCTCCCTTTCGCCTCCTCGGGAAGGGGAGCGGGTCGCGGTTGTGCCTTTTGTGTTGGACGCGTCGCGCTGGCTGTCGGCAGCCGCGAGGAGACGGGCGAAATTGCTCTGTAATCGTTTAAACTCGCTTACCTAGCAAAGTGACAGCCCGGAACCTAGCCACGTTACTGTATGTCTGCCTCGCTCGGAATAAGACGGTGCTCGGAGGGGCAGGGATAGGGGTGCTCTTTCTTTCTCTCCTAGCTGGAAAAGTACAGAATTTTTTGCCAAGTGCCGTAGAAATCCGTCTGAGTACACGGGGATAATTTGAAGGGCTTTCGTCCGGAGCGTTTGCGTTGAGATATTGCTTCCTTCTACGTGTTTTGGGTTCATTTATTTATTTATTTATTCGCCCTGTGCTTTCACCTAGCGAATTTATATATCTATTTAAGAAGTAATAGGTTCAAATTATTCCCCTTTCATCTGCTCACTAAGAGGTACCTGTTCCGTATTTTTTTTTTTCCCCCCTCTCACTCATTTATGTAAAAATATGCACGGGTAAGCATTACATCATCTGAAAATGTTGAAGACTCTTTCAGTCAATTATAAAGTTAGGAAGGGGGAATTAGACTGGAGATAGAATAAGGGTAAATCTGTTTGGGGTTCTTTTTTCCTCTTCTTTCTGCCAACTCTTTAACTGACAAACATTTATCATAGCTTCTGGGTTTTTTATTATTATTATTATTAAATAGTGGATGGGGCTATTTTGGAACATTTAGATGTATGTGATTGAAAACCATGTCATACGTAGAAGCATTTTAAAATTGCTTAACTCTTACTAAAAGGCGTATTAGCATTGCATTTTTAAGGCAGAAAACAAATGATGCTGTAGTCCGGGATTCCAGCTATTCTGTTTCATTGCCACCTCCTTCCCAGGTCTGAGAACGCAGCATCGCCTGTAATGCATTACATCCTGACAGTTAAGTCAGAAAGATTAAACACACGATTCTCAAAATAGGCAAGGTAGGTAGAATAGGGAAATGGTCTCCTATTGAATGAATGGGAGAGAAGCACAGGGCAAAGCGTAAGATTTTCCTGGAAGATACAAATAATTGAATCCCTAGCAGAGGGCGAGGGATGAATGCTGGATGAGGGTGCCTTCACATCTACTTAAGTATATGCTGGATGAGAAAATACATTGACAGGCATGGGCAGTCCAGTGTGAATAGCCGGATAGATCATAAATTAGATGTGGATCGTAAGTGTGTGTTTAGGGCTGTCTTAAAATGCTTTCATCTTCCAGCTCCCACAGAACACAAAATTATTGAAATCCCCCAAACAGTAAACTTCTAAAAAATGTTGCATTTCTTCTAGCAGTAAGACAACTGCAACAAGTTCTAACAATAAGAATTTCTTTATATCTGTATGTGTTCTTGATAGGCAGCTTTCTGCTTTTCTCTCCATCCTCTTCAGCCACATACCTTGGAGGGAGAGAGATGCTGTTCATAAGACAGACAGAATCAGCCTGAAAGTACATGCTCTTGCCAGTGCTACTCATTTAAAACAAGATTTGCATAGGAAAGACACCGTTTCTGTCCAGAAATCTTATATCTTTTAAGAAAAGCCGAAAAGATGTATATTTTTGTCGGCTGTGCTGGTGCTATGAATTTCATATTGCAAGTTAGTTAGTCCCCCTTCCAAGGGGTTTCTGAAGAACAGACTCATTTTTTGCTTCATGAGATTGAAATATTTTGAAAACCTCTTTCATTCATTCCCTGATCTATTAAGTCAGTAGCAATTTCACTTCCAGTATCCATGCGTTTTTGGATCACAGTCAGACATGAATGTGTATCCCAAAGATTTTTTTTGTATTTTTGATGGTATAAAACGTTAATGATAGATGCATCTGCATAGGTTCTATACTGCCATGCAGCAACTTTTGTGTGTTTGTGACTCTAGATTACTAAAAATGGTTTTGTGTGATGAGTCTAAAATGAAAGCATTGTAGAAATATGATAGATGGATCAACGATTCTTTGCAACTTCAGAAGTGTGTTTGTTTTGACATCACACTTGATGTCGAAATGCATATGCATTTAGGATCTTTTTTTTTTAAAGGATTTTTTTGAAAATGGCACCTATCTTCATGTTAAGATCAAACAACTTGGTTCTGCTTATTAATAATGGTTATTTGGACTATCACATCAGAGCCAGGAGTCAGAGTATAATAATTTTAAAGGACTTGAGATTTGAATGCAGTGTCGTATCAGATATGTATCTCTTTGGAGGAAATGACTGCATATATAAATAGATATGTCACGTACACATTTATTTTCATTATTCTGTCTATAACTCCATTGTGCAAGAGGCAGTATTCTTTTATGAGTCTATGGGGGGGGAGAGCGGGCTGGGGGAGGAGGTGAACAGCCTACTGAAGGTTGTTTGGCCTCTGCTGTTGCCTTCTCTGAACCCCTTATGGAACCAGACTGCACTTACTTAAAGCATGAGCACATGTATGACTAGTTTTCAATTAGGTGTTACGTCTCATTCCAATTCTAAACTTAAAATGGGTAAGATTGTTCATGTTTATGTTATATTTGTTGTTGTTGTGGGTTTTGGGTGTGGTGGTTTGATCCTCCTCCTGCCCCCCCCCCCCCCCCTTAAGGGGACAAGTAGCTTAAAACCATAATGTGTGGCTTTATTTTTTTAACCCTGTAGTTGTCACCTTGGTCTACATATCTGTTGAAGATAATGGAAACCATCTGAATAACAATAGCAAGGTTGGCCCCCATATTTCCCTACAGTCACTCAGCACAAGTGCATTTTGTCAAATTGGATAGGAGTGGTGTCACTGGGTAGCCTTTGTGTTCGTGAAATAGCTTCCTTTTGGGGACAATAAAATACTGACGTGCTGTTATATCCAATTCGTATTTCTGAAGCCTGAAACAAAAACCTTCCCAAATACCTGGTTGGAAGTGTTTGGATTTTGCAAAGGCTTTAAGCTCTCATTGCTGTGAGTTTCATAAAAATAAAGGTAACTATTAGCCACAAATGCATTGCAGCCTTAGTAAGTGTGTGGGATGATGCAGACACCGGTGGGAGCTGTGCAGCTAAATTTGCCACTTTGAAAGCCTGAGTCATGCAGTTACAACCCTGAGCAATACTTCTGGTTACCTTCAGGGTTACTATATGTGTGTTACCCTCCATGTTACTATACCCAAGTGCTCCAGAGGCGAGTGCATAAAATTAACAGCGAAGGTCTGCTGTAGCCTGGGTGTAATTAGTTAGGGGGCACTTGACCAATTAGAGAGAGCAGGAGGGAGAAGTCAGTGGACAGCCTGAGAGGAGAACGGCCTCATGGAAAACACTGACACTTTATTGTGATGGCTTCAATAGAGTTAGTTCAGAATTAGGATGCTGTTACATCAACTAGTACCTTTCGGTATCATTTAATCCCTGGCTCAGGAACGCTGAACCCATATGCAGGCTTCTCTCTGACTGCATTTCTTAGATGCCTGTTGTCCATCGATGTTGTGCTGAAATCAATGGAGCATCAGGAGGCACCCAGTACAGTACAGATGACACTAAAAATAAATTTCCATTAAAATTATCTCCTGTTTGGGTCCTTTCCCTGCCTGATGCCTATCGATGCGGGCTTCAGCAGCACGCTAGATGGCTGGGAAGGATCACGCTGAACTGAGAGCAGGGGCTGGGCTGGAGAACGAGTAGTGAAGGCAAAGGTGGTAGTCATGATGCTCTCCCACAGGAAATGGTGACTCTGGGTGTTGGGGATGGAACATTGAGGAGAAGCACGAGTGGCTCCTCCGTGTGCGTTACGGCGTGTTTCTGCGCCCCTCGTCTAGAATCCTTACCTTGGAAAGTTCAGCGCAGGAGGCGTTTTGCCTTGTTATGTGTTTGTGGGTGGAAACGCAGAGCCGATCGTGTTTGTAATCTGGTGTGACCCGAGCTGCGAATCGATGGCCACGAATCCACCTCCAAACGCCAGGGAAACGCGGTCAGAGCCAGCCAGGCCGTCCGAGGGCAGCGGGCACCTCCGCGCCCGTTTCAGAAGAGGCAGCGTTGCTCCTCTGCTCGGGGTGTACCGACACCCCCAACCCCCGCCCCCTCTCCCCCATTCGCCCGTGTGTCTCCCCCACCACCCCTTCCCACGCTGTCGGGCTCCCGGGCGGTGTTCCTTCCCGCGCCGGAGCGGGCAGTGACGCGCTGCCTGCGCGGCGGCGGCCGGGGACACCCGACACTAGTGGGCAGCAAACCACGCGAGTCTGGCTGCGCGTCCCCGAGCCCCGCGGGCGGGGGGGGGGAGGCGTTTTGGGGCTCGGGCTGTGAGGTTTGGGGTTTTGTTTGTTTTCTATCCAGGGCCACTAAACTTTTTTTAACTGGCGGACTTTTTTAACTGCCGCCTTTCCGCAGCGCTGGGTAGCGGGGGGGTGTGTGTGTGACAGCCGGGGCACTTCTGGTCGTGGCTTAAAGCGAAGCTGGTTTCCACAGACGGCAGGAAAAATGAAACCTCACGGATCCTGCTGAACTCCGTGATTTCACGGGCAGCGCTGCCGTAGCCAGCAACGCTCAGAAAAGTTGTTTTTTAGTTTTGGTTGCTCTTGAGTAAACACTTGTCATTTAATATGCAGATAAATTGAGTTATTCAGGGAGGGGGGAAAAAAAAATAATCTTGTGGGGCCTCGATGAGCCCGGAAAGTTCCTCCAGCTCGTGAGCTGTGCAAGGCTCTGGTTGCTGGAGCAGCTGGGCTCAGGTTGGACCTAACTTGTTGTGTCTTTGCCTGCATCCCTCAAGTGTCTTAACAGATACGCTGCTCTCTCTCGGGTGTGGGGGTTGTTTGGGGTGGGGAAATAATAGCCTTTACATTCTTAATCAACATCAAAGTGACAAAAAAAAAAAAGGCAAAAAGCAATGAAATTATATATCTCGGGCAGGGGGAGGGGGGGGCTGGGGTAGTGGACTGAGGGCAAAATAGATGGGCATCTTTTATTTCACCTTAAAGTTTACTCTGATAAAATAGTTAAGGTGTGCATAGGATCAAGGCCTGTCCTTAGCCTTTGGTTTCAATTGGAACACGCCCTTTATCAGTCTCTGTCTATGACCCTTCCAGACTTCCAGTGGGAAAGACACTAATTCCAGCTTTCACTTTAAAAGCTGGAGAAGGCAGAGAAACATTATATTCAATCTAATTATTCTAAGGTACAATTATTGGCCTTTAAAAAAATGGTTGTTGGTTTTTTTTTTTTGAGTCATTGAAACTCTAAAAGTGCTAAAAAAATCAATTTAAGCAATATAGGTCTGTAGATCAGAATAATTATTTCAAGGTGAATGTGTAGGTGTATGCAGTTAAATCACTTGTTTCACAATATGGTTTGAGATGTTACACAATCCTTTACAATCAGCACTTCCTTTTCCTTTAACCTGTTCTGAATTCAATGAAATTAAGATTTCAAATTGTGTTGATTTTCAAAAGAAACCCTATCTTCTCAGTCTTCACCTCCTTGTCTCTTAAAATAATTTCTTCAAAAAATTGCTGTTTTCAAAAATAAATTCCCATTAAACTGGAGGTTTTTCACAGGAGCCTTTCACAACACAGTATTTTAAAGCACTGAAGAGAACCTCTTTAAGAACAAGCCACTGATTCCTCAGGCTACTTGCTTCACCTGTAGGCTTTTCTTGCCATTGCTTTTTTTTTTTTTAATACTGCCATTCAAAAAAATATCTTATTACCTCATAAGTATTTTTTTTCCCATTAGAGCATTGGATTACTCATTCAGAAAAAGAGAAAATAGGGTCCATCAATATGTATCTTTCATAGTGGAGTGGGCAACAAACGTTACGACACATACTGAAGAAAGAAAGGCAAACGGGTGGCAGATAGGATGGCAGAGATGAACCAGTCTTACCAGCATCTCTATTTAAGCTATTTTTACTTAGAAGGCAGGGAGTAAGATTTAAGAGTGAGCCAGCAATCCTATTTATAGAAAGCCATTTTTAAATGCAAAGGCTTCGAGAAAGAGAGTCACCTCCATACTAAACACCAGCCTCCCTGGAGCTTCCTAGTAATTGAGGGAGAGAGCAGCCCAGCGACCCGAACTGAATGACTGATGTGCCTCTGCCGAAGCTTCCAGAAGGACAGACCCTGTGTGAGAGTGGGAGTGCAGGCCACAAGGCAGCCTGAGAGCACGTCTGGAAGATTGCACCTAGCTTATGTGTATGTGCCTTTATATCTGCCACATTAACAAGGACCACCTGAGAAATTTGAAATTCAAAACCTCTATGTGTGTGCTGCCATGCTAGTTGATGACCAGCCCTCCGGGCTCTTAATCTAGTATATCAGGGATATACTTGCTTCTGAGGTTTTCTTTTTTTGTTTAATATATATTTATACACACATGCATGTATGTATGTATATACATATAGCTTGCAATTGCTTTAAAGGTACTGGGTATGGAAAATCTGGCACTTGCTTTGCTGTCCAAGCATACTGATGCTATTTTCATCCAATTAATTACACAGTAATCTCATGCAGAAAATTTATGGCTTAAGATTTGTGTTTGTATTGGGCTAAAAATGATTCTTGGTAACTTTCTGTCATCTAAAGTAATTTTTTTGAGTAAATTTTGGGGAGCTTTCCAATGTTTTTAGAATATGATTGGGATCTTCCTTGAAAGGACAAGGGATCTTTGGAAGATAATTACCTAGCACTATAGCTGGGAATAGTTGCCTATCTACATAATCTACTCACAGGGATTCTATAGCTAAGACTGTAGGGTTATTCTGTCTAAGTAAATATCTGTTGGCATGAAATACTCCCGTGTGGTTTTGCAAATGAGTGGCTTAGGCTAAGCCTGTGCCCTAAGGGTGTTTGCCTCTCAGCTTGTTAGTGTGACAGCCCTCCATGGCCTCAGTTTATAGGTGCCACAGAATTAAGAGACTCAATGGAAGCTGCCTTGGAAGAAAGGGTTTAAAACCCCCTGAGTGCCTTCCATTCTGGTCTTCAGAAGCATGTCGTGTTGTTCAGTGGAATTTCCTAGATGTTTAGTGGTTACTATGGAATTCAGATACCAAAATGAAGTATTTAACATGTGGATCTGGTTTGAGCTGACAGAGAAAGCTAGCCAGGGTATGGATGGATATGGAGGAACTCATATATTGTAGCTACAGTGGACACCAGACTGTGCAAATGGTGCAGATGATGTAAGTGCACCAAAATGTTTGTTGGTTGCTCTTTTCCAGGCCACAGAAAGGTGATACATAAAACTTGGTGATACATAAAACTTGCTCTGGCTTTTGCTAAATCATCCTCCATGACTGTCTTTTCTGTCAGAAATCATTATGGTCGGTTGCTTGTGTTGGTTTTAATAGTGTTATCTTCTGGAGTCCTTGGGTTTTTCTGTAGGAATGTTGTTTGGAATTTTGCCCCTGAAAATATTGTGAATGGATGAACCAGTCTTGAAGTCAAAAGCGAGCATGTGATGTGCTACCAGTTCTGGCTTGAGCTAAAGACAGAAGCCATACTTTATGAAGTCCTCTTTGTTATGAAAAGCAGATTCTGATGTCCCTTGAGTGGTATCTTGGTGTCATTCAAGCAAATCAGGTTTTAGGTGGACTCCAGTTCAAACAGAAAAGGCCTCTTGTGTTCACCATCCAGAAGGTCCTGCAGGCACTGCCCATTCTCCAGCTGACTCTTTAAACTCATTAGGTAGCTTTTCTGTGGGGCAGTTGAAGAGCCATTTGACTCATTTCTTTTTTTTAGATAGGTCAATCGTATCTTGGGTTGCAACTGCAGCTGTGAATCAAAGCAAGGCATTTGCTATTTCGTGATATGAAGGAGGTGATTTGGGACACTGTCACTGAAGTAAAAGTTCTCTAGATGTGCCAATAGACATTCAATGTTTTTTGGCATATTAAAGAGATTCCCAAATGTCTAGATTAATGATTTGTGTTATTCTAGTTCAAGCTTTAAGCTGTATGTATGTAGGAATCTTTCTTTTGTATGTTTTGTCCTCATTTTGTTGTGTGACTTGAAAATTTATCTTCCACAATGACAGACTTTTCCACAGCCCTGTTCTGTAGAGGTTCTAGACTTTTATCACTGTAAAGAAAAAAAGGAGAAGCATAGAGTGTAAAGTTCATCTCACTATGGGACCTGAGTGATGGTTGAGGCTTGCCAATGCTTTTTGTTGTGTCAACTGTATCTGAAACTTTTTGTTCTCAGGTTTTTGTAAACAGAGGCTTCAAAAACTACAAAATGATTGCTTAAGGGAATGGGAGGGAACAGGATTTTTGGTGGGAAGGGTATGACAGGAAGATGTGAGTTCTAAATTATACAGGTATCTAGACGGCATTGCAAGGCATGATAAGAAGAGGAAGGGCACTCAGAGCATGAAGCCCTGTGGGATAGTAGGAGGGCAGTCTCTGAAGGCCAAGTCTGACCTAGAGAGCTTATGTTGGGAGGCTCTGAGGTCTCTTGGCTTCATCGTTTGCAGTGTCAAAGCCAAGGCTGAACCTGTTCCCGTGTGAGCAGAAGCTGTGGATGTGGAACAAAAAATCATGTAGCTTTGGGATTCCCCAGTGTTGGTCCCTGTGATGCCATCTTCACAGCTGGTCTGTACTGGGGAGGAAGCTGGGTTTTGAATGGACCACACTGTGCCTAATGAGGGGATAGCTCAAACTCCCACTGCCCTTGTCCTCACCTGCATACGTTCAGCTTTTCCCTTGTGTCTGATAATGCTATTTCATCTGTGATATAGGTTTAATCTGAGGCCTACAACCATTCCCCTCTCCACCTTGTCCTTACAATTGCTCATATTTATTTTGGTAGCAACAGTATTTATTCTGTCCCTAAAAGCTTTTTCCCCTGAGGCAACAAATGGATTTGGGGAAGCGAGAGGGGGACCAAGGGCAGAAAGTACTCCAACAAATGTCAGTGCGGCAGTAGGGTAGGATGCATGAGTCCCTTGTCTGAGTAAAGGAAGGAGCTGAGCTTCTTTATTGGGCAGGAGGGAGATAATTAATCCTCAGAAAAAGAGGCTGAGCTGTCAGATTTTCGGAGAAGCACTGGCAGCTGTAATTTGCTGTTCCACTGTTGGGAGTTGGAACCAGCAAGTTTGGTGCAGTGGGGCCAGCTCAGCGCATGTGCCTGAACCTCTGGCCTTGCTGCCAGGGCTCTCTCTGGGTGCAGTCTCCCAAGAGCACTGCTAGGCAGAAGAGGACATCTCCAACTCACCAGGTTGCTACCCTGTTGGAGAGCAGCTCTTTGTAATTGGAGAGCTGCTTGCTCAGCAAGCCCTAAGGAAGACTGTACAGATATGGTGGGAACACAGCCTGGAGCAGGGAATGTGGATTTATTTTATTTTAACTTTTTTTTTTTTTTTCTGGGGAAGAAAGGAAGATCTAGGTTTTAGCTTTTCTATCCTGGTCTAGAGTAAAAATCCTGTCCAAACTCCTTTTCTCCACTGTTTTTTGCCTTTAGCTAGTGTGTTCATGCTTGAGGAGGAGCAGTGCAACTTCAGAGAGTGTGACTGTCCTGCTAAACCACTACATGCGCTCAAGCTGCATTTGCTTCACTAGCAACAGAGCTAGAGGCCTTTTTGAATGTTTAACTGGTGGCACACATAAAGGCAGCACAGAGGGAAAGAAACGCCTGTCTGAAGATGTTGTAGCTGTAGCAGTTCAGTGCATATTTACTATGTTCAAAAGTTAGTCCCTGGTGGATAAAACCATTTACAGTATTCATATCACATCTCAAAATGCATTTCTGTAGACAAAAAGAATGCTGATTTTCAGTAATTAAAAAAGGAGTTAATGAGTTTCTGAAAACATTTTTCCACAGCTAAATAATAGCAGTCTGACAGCTACCTAATTTCAAGAAGTTCTGAGAACCTTTTTGGATCAGTATGTTGTGTTTGTGTCAGACACTTTCAAAGTTAAGTCTTGTTTGCCCTGTATGTAAAGCAGTTATGCTTCTTCCCCACATCATCTCTGCTATTTTCAGTCCCTGTTGTGGATGCACATTGGAGTAATTGGAGTGGGGATTAAGGCTGGCTGAGCACCTTAGCTCTGGCATTTCCTAAGGCATGTGCGTTTGGCCTTGTGCTCAGAGAACTTTATTTAAAATAAGTAGCATGTATTAAATACCTAGCAAGTGGAAAATGAAGGTGTTATGGCATGGCATTGTGCTGGTACTCTTATGGGGTTAGAAAGTGGAGGATACGGGGAGCTGCACTTCTGATACCAGCAAGAGATGATGCTGTTTGGCTGATGTCTGCTGCTCTCTCAAAGGACAGAAAGAGAAGAGAGATTTGGGCATGGGTTTTTGATGGTGGTGGTTGTCTTGTGTCCCAGTTTATCTCTGACAGTGATGTAGTCTCAAGTAGCGTTACCAACTCTACATTGCTCCCCTCTTATTTTGCCATGATGTTATCTTCGTGAGGTGATGCAAAATTTACTGGTTTTGCTTTTAAGTTTTTGCTTGGAAAGAAGCAAGCAAGAATTTAAAGCTAAATAGTAAAATAACTTGATCACTTGAGAGAGATTTTAACTGACAAGTAATTTCATTAAAAAGTTATGTTGTTTTTTTTTAAAGTGGAATCCATGTATGTTGGTAGCAATCTCTCACTTAGAGCCAGGAATGCACACAGTACAGTGACTCTACCTTTATGTCAGTGAGAAACTAATTTATTGCCTTTTATTGGTGCATCTATCAGTCACTTTTCTTATTAAAAGTGTGACAACGTTTTAAAGTGATATACAGCTCTTTGTTGCTCGATGTTTTCTGAAATCGCCACCTGCAATAGAGAGTTGCATGCTATGCTTGTAAAAGCTTCCAGACAGTGCATACTGATTGCACATTGGGTTTCTTTCCAGTATGGAGAGATCCTGGGCTAAATTTGCCCTATGCTGTAACTGGTAACTTTATTTTATTAATGTACAGTTATTCAAAGAAGCCAAAAAGATTATTAGTAATAGCTCTGGAAGAGGAATGTAATCAATTTCAATTAGCTCACAGTTGAGTCCTTATGATCTGGTGTCTTTAAACTGTAGGTAAGCAGCTCATCATTTTGCTTCCTTACATAATGCTGCAGAAAACTTTTTCCAAGTCCAATCTTCCCTTTAAGTGTTGCAGTTCGATAGATTTAAATGTTTATAATGTCCAGAAGAGTTATTGGAGAAGATAAACACTTATTAAGAATAATTCAATTACATTATTTTGTGTAAAAAGTCAAACAAAAGAGATCTCTTAAGATCCTCCCATTTGACACCCTGTTTCTCATCTTCCCCCTTCCCATGCAATCTTCTAGGTCTCTTTCTGTCTGTATATCTCTTCCTGCCCACTCTCCAGGCACAAGTGTAATTTGATTGTATGGGTAAACACTGGGGATGATTTTTCTCGTCTCTCTAGACTTTTGCTTTTCCAAAGTGGCATGATTTTACCAAGAAAGCTAGACAATATTATGCAGAAAATGTCCCTTAATATCTCTTGTTTTCCCCTTCTTCCCCTCCCGGAGCCAAAAAAACCCTAGCTGATCAAGACTAATTATTTCAAATGCAGTTTGTAAAAGGACGCTAATACTTTGCTGTGTCCCTGAAGGTCATCTAAACGATCTATAGTTAAACATTCATGTGGGAGACTCCCGGGGAAACAGTAAGGGGTGATGATAATGGAAGCACTGTGGGCTACCATGTGTGCTCATGCTCAGGTCTTCGTAGGGCAAACCAGAGTAGTGCAGTGCTCCTGTGGTTTTACAGCCCTCCCTTAAATCTGAATAAACTATGCTTTGCCAGCCCACCTTCAACATCTCCCATGCTGGAGAACTGCATATAATCTAGGACTGGAATATTTAAACTGCTTCTTCAGCACTGCTGCCCTCAATCTCTGTTGTATTTTATTAGGAAAGGGGGAAAAAAAAATAAGTATCTGTGCACAGTCTTGCGTCATTAAAATGTGCTGGGTGCCCAAGGTGTTTCTTCGTCTGTTCCTCTAGCAGCTTTTCCCCTCAAGTGATTATGCTAATTAGTGTTTGATCAGATGATTAAATTATAATTCGATTAATCCTATGTGCTAAACGCTCTGAATGCATTTCCATCGCCTGAATGCCTTGTGCTTAAACGTTCCTGTCGGCAGCTTGATACGAGGCTCTTGCCTTTTCCCATACCTAATGGATTTTCTGTATGAAAAACACTATGGTTCCTTTTGAGTTTGGGAAATGGAGGAAAAAGGATTTTTGTTTTCCTACTGTATTATATAGAACAAGAAATACCTAGGTTCACCCTAGATGATCTGAATGTTCCTAGAGATTAAAAAATAAAAGGGTGATGGTGGAGAAAAGGGTCCAAGCTTTTTTTTTTTTCCTGTTAACATATGCACATCTCATGTCTCATTCGCAGCTTGCCAGGGCAGAAAAACTGTGGTACAGCTAAATCCTCTGTCTGTTTCCATTCTGGGCTGTATTTTCCCATTTTCAAAGCTGAATATATTTTTGTTCAGAAGACTCCTTTGCAGAACAAATTGTTCTGCGTGTGTGTGAGAGGGAGGGAGAGAAGGTTGTTTTTCCTCCTGCTACCTGTTTTGCCCTCCCTTTTCATCCAGGTTTATTTTTGTGTGTTGTTTGTAGGAGATAATCTCCAGCAAGCGTGGAGAATGGAGAACACACTAAATGTATAACCTTGGTGCCACTAAGCAGTTAACGTTTAGCTGTAGCATTACTTTGTTTTGGGGGTCCTGCATTTTTAGGTTATCTAGTTTCATGTGATGAGGTTTTACATATTGGAGAAAAAGAAAAACAGGAGCAACTTTTGAAGAGGGGGGTACATTAGCTTTGAATAATAAATATAAATAGGTGTTACATGGCTAAATGTGTTAACTGACTTCTCAATTTTTGTGAAGGTAGGATGTTATCCCTGACTGCTACTGGCTTCCTCTGTCGGAGGCTATTTGATAGCAATGAGTGCCCCGAGTTGAGAGAGAAGATGCTAAATTTAAATCCTTTAGTTTGTTTCCATTCTACAGTGAAAAGAAAAAAAGAACCAGCATGGAGCAACCTACCGCCCTCTCTTCCTCTCCTGAATTTATCTCTGGGGAAGTGTGAAACAGATTGAAAACAGGGTTGCCAAGACCTGTCTAGGGGGATTTTGCTTTGCTGTACCCCAGGTGTGGGAAGGTAGAGCGAGGGAATAGAGATGTAAAGGATGGTTTTTCTTCCCTTTGTTTGCTTTAAAAGGTGTCGGAGATTCATAGAGCTCCTATAACATCTTATTTCTCTTCTTTCAGACTATTTAGGATACAATTTTACCTATGAGGTGACTGGCATTTTACAATTTATTACCAGCTATAAAACAACATGGGGTAAATGAGTCTCCATAATTAAGGTCCTAGAGACCAAAAGCGCCTTCACACTGTTGGTCTTTAAAGTGCAGTTGTGTAGCAGTGATTGAATAGTGGGATCTCATCAAGTTTATAGTTTAAGAAAAATCTCTGCCTTGTCAACAAATTCATCCCAGTCCTGTGCCAGGGACCTCACCCTGTGAGTGTCACAGTCACCCCCAGCTCACCAAGGTACACTTCTGCCTTGGTTAGTTGGGTGAGTATCCCAGGCAGTTATCCCATGTTCTTACTCCCTCCAACCAGACTGTGGGCAGATGTTTGTTCTGTAAACATCTGTGCAGATTTAAGAAGTTACAACCTATGTCTGTCTACTGCTATGTGGCTGGAAGGGGTTGTTGCCCCTGCAAGTTCCCCCAAGAGTAGTGGTTTGCATGATCCCTTTCAGTAGGAGGCCAGATGAGTATGAGCCTCCTGTTTTAAGTTACAGCTGATATAGTTGTCTGAAAGGAGGATGCCTCATGTGCATCACTCTCCTGTCATAGTTGTGTGGGGCAGAAACCTCCATTTGTAAAGCAGTGATGACTAGCTGGAAGCAGTAATGACTCCAACCAACTCAGATAAATAGATCTGGAAGTAGGCTTGTGTCAAGGTCCCCATTTTAGAACTGAAAGAATTAGGCTAAGCTGAATTAAGGCTCTAATTCTAAATGAAAGTGCTAGCTTAGGATGCTGCTTAGCGCATTCTTTTTTAATGTTTAATTTCAGAGTCATTTCCTGAGTATCCCCATGTGGACAGGTCCTCAGACTCTGCCTAGCCTTGGGTAAGCTACTTAAGCTTGTGACCTGAGTACATTACTGCAAAATAAGCTAAAATGTGTGTGGGGAGTGTGTTAGATATTTCACGTGAGCTAATTGTACCCCTACTTTTGTCTTTGTGGTAAATATCTGCTTTGTGGTGTTCCACAGTAGACAGAGGTCATCTTTCTAAAGGTGATCTTGGAGTAACAGAAGGCTATCCAGGTAGGAAACTGTCAAAATGGCTATTTGAGGTACTGTAACTCACTTCCCTGTCTGTCTAGTGGGGACACTTTCTGTGGCCACCTGGTAAGTGCTCTTTTGGATGAATATAAATACCTTTAAAGCTTCAAGCTTCTAGATTTAGAGGAATTCATATTCTGCTGCATGAATACCCTTTTGAAAATGCCATCTTTGTGTTATTGCGTAGTCCTTGCTCTTTCCCTAGTAAGGACACATGCTGATAATCTAGCAGCAGAGGTCAGTACTGATTTGCATTGAAGAAACAAACCTAAACTAAGGAGGAGATGACAACCTCTCCAAATCTACTGTATACAAAAATACAACACCCTTCTTTGCTGCTGGCATTGTCTGCTGCAGTAATGTTTTCCTGGGATGTCTTCATAGAAAAATTAGTAACAGCGGGTAGGCTATTTCAGGCATATAACCTCTTCCTAAATTCATTTGAAGCAGAGCTCCCTATTTCTGGACTGTAGTTAGTCTGACTTCCCACTTTCATGTAGCTACAAACATAAAGAGAGATTCTGAAGAAGGTCTGTCTTTGTCAGGGGGACGCACGAGACTGCACATGGTTCTGACCTCAGTTCAAGTCTCCTAAGTCTTGTGTAGAAACGTGATGAACTTTCTTATCCTTTTAAAACTTAGCATTGAAGGTTTCTATGTTGCAGGCATGTGCCGAAACAACCCTTAGTAGCAGCGAATTTGTCAGACGGTTGGTGTTCTGCCTGATGCACGTATTGCACATATTGTCCTTTCTGGGAAACAGTCACACTTCCTTGACTAGTTTTAATGGATGTAAGCCTTTCAGTCTCTCCACTTCTCTCCCTGACCTTTAGACTTTCTCAGTGTATTTGGGCTTGGTTGGTTTGTTCGATTACGGTTGAATGTGCTGATTTAAAGTTTAGTATGAGCTCGGTTGCTTCAGATCAGGTTGTTCTTCACAGTTGCTGGGGTTTTGGTAGGTTGGTCAGGGCTGTGCACTGTTGTACCTGATTGGGGGGAGAAGAGAGAGAAAAGTCTGCCAGCTGGGCCAGCCCTTTCTCTCTCTCACGAGACTGGAAGCCTGTACCAACACTGGGGAGGCCATCATCCCAATGTTTGTTCTTAACCTTACCCTGCTAGCCTGTGTATCTTGTTTGCCTCATTGACTGCAAAAAACTTAACCTGCAATTACTGCTGTTTGTGGAAAGCAAGGGATTTATCTCCCCTTTCCTTGTCTTGTTTTTGCTTACAAGTCTGGCTTGTATGAGGTGGAGCTTGAGGCTACTCCCAGCTCCTGTGAATGCATAGTCTGGAAGAAGTACAAGCAGTCTGAGTCCTGTCCAGTCATACTCTGAAAACCTCCTGTACCTTGTAGATGTCTCAGTTCTCTGCTGTTTGTAATAACTATTCCCTATATCTCCAGAGAGAGAGAAGGACAGAAGGGTGTTACAAAGAGGAAATAGTTCTCTGGATGTTTTCTTAAAAAAAAAAAAAGCTAGGCCTGCAGCTAATTCTTGGATTTGAGTCCACGAGCAGCTGACTACATTTACCGTGAATGACAATTAGTAATGCCTAGAAACAACTAAACAGAGCAGAAGTAAGATTGTCTGGGGAGAGGGGAAAAAAAACCAACCCAACAAATACCGCTGGATAACCCAACCCATATGCTATATTTTCTAAGTGGAATTAGTGAATCAAAACTATTCAGCTACTGTATGCACTTAAAATCTGGACCACACTTGTGTTGAACATTTTCTTGTAGGGCACAGAAATTTAAATTTTCCTCCTGCATTAACAACAGCTAGTACAGTACTAGCTCTGACCCCAGGAGAAAAGCCTACTTCCTCCTGCTGTCTTCCCCTCTCCTGCCTAGGGCTGTCTCTGGTGCCATATCATTGCACTTGTCAGCCTCAACAAATTGGTTTGAAAGTTAGGACAGCAATTTATCTGTGTTCTAACTTATTTTTCTCCTACTGTTCCCCTTTCTGTCCTTCCCCAGTCACACCAGAAATGTAAATATTCAGGGATGATCCATTCTCAGAGATGACTAAAATTGAATAAGAAATTTTCCTTTAGCTCTGCCAGAAAGAAGCTTGGATTCAAACACCTGGAGTGACTTACTTTTATTCCCTCTTGGAAAAGCTGACTTAATGAAAATAAATGTGCTTCTACAAAGTCAATATTTCTTTCAAGTTCTGCCTGTGCTTTCATCAGCTTGGGGTATGTATGTGGGAGAATGGTTAGAAAGAATATTCAGAAAAATGCTTTCTGGCAAAGAAAGAGATCACAGATCAGATCAATGAAATTTCCACAGAAAAGACAATTGAAGTGATTTAATTTTATCAACTAGAAATCTTACATCTGGGACCAGTTATGTTTTATTGGCAACTCTAGCAAATAAACTTCTTTGAGAAAATATCATAGAAGCATAATTTTGTAAAACCTCAAAACCAAAGTCTGGCATGCAATTTCAAAATGAACATACGTACTTCTGTAAAACCATTAACATGAATGACTTTTGATCATGACAGGCTATAACAAATGTGGAGGCCTTAGCAAAGTGGTGTTTAATTAGTTATGCTGCGGTACATGATCATAATGTGCAGATGTTTGACAAAACATGCTCTTTCACCACTGACGTTCTCAAGGGACAAGTCATGTCAACTGTGGTGCATCAGCAAAATAGTGAAAATGTATGTCTGTCTTCAGTTACTTTTCTTGTGGGTGTACCCAAACCACTTTAATCCTTGCATTTGAAACCCCAGACAGCTTATTGCATCTAAGTGGCTGCATTACCCCTCAACCCATGCACGCTTTGACCTAAACCACACAAGGAATTGGCTTCTAAAAGAGCCTGTTAGTCCTGTCCTCATGTGTTGTAGCCATTCAGGCTCAAGAATGCTGCTTTGTTTGTGTTTGGTGCAAGCAGTTGGTGGTAGTCTAGTGTATGGGGTTTTTAAGCTTTTGGGATTTATTCTAGGATAAGAATGTTATAACCACAGTTAATGAACTCTAAGTACTGTGACAAAATCGAGATTCCTTTCTGGATGATGCTTTGGCAAATGTTAACGCCTGAAGGATGTGTGTTTGTGTTTTGGGAAGTGGTCTCTATATATACACTTTTTTTGCCTAAACAATAAATGCAGCTGGAAATGCTTTTCAAGTCCTCTTTGTATGTGAATTTGAATTGCTGGCCTGTCCTAAGCCAAAATTCCTTCTGCCTGGAATAGGTAATACATGGCTTGTTCCGTGTTATAGAAAGCTCTGGAAATAAGGAATTGTGGCATCATTCTATACTCCTGAGGTTTTCCTAAGCAATAAACTTTAATAGAGGTACTTGATTTTGTGTACTTCTGTTGTCTTCCAGAAAAGTCCTAAATATTGTAGTTCACATAAGAGCAATGTGCTTGTTGACTGTTTCTCCTTGCTTTTGGGTCTGGCTGGCAACTGTATTTGTCATTACACAGTTGCCCAATTCATTAAGAAACTGATTAGAATAGGAAGCACCACATAATATAGGTTTAAATAATGGCTCACATCTGTGAGCCTGCTCTTACCTTCATTAAAAAAAAAAATAAATCTTTAAGTCATCACATTTGCTCAATAAACAAAAAACTTGTTATATGGCCACTTCATAGAACTATTAAGAAAGAAAGCATATAAGATTTTGGAATTTTGTGCTCATAGTCTGCGGTCTAGTTTGTGACTGAAGAAAAACAGCAAACCACCACTCTACAGAGTACCAATATACTTCTAGACACGCTGATTGACAAGTCATAAGTAGTGCTCCCAGCAACATTTTAGTTCTGTGGATTTACAGCTCATTATCACTTAGACTGTCTGGTAAAGATTTAAAACTGGTGCATTTTTAGAACCTGAAATAGGAAAAAATGTGACTAAAATAATTACCTCCGAAATGTGTATTGCTAGCATTATCAAATCCTTATTTTTGCAGAAGTGTGTGTATTGGTGTTTTAAAATGGAGTAACAGTTGACATAAAGTTTCAGTGGAAATATTTCTGCATTGGTTTTGAAACTACATTTGATCTTAATAGCTCTGTGACGAGGTAGAACAGTGCTAGGTGGCTTGGCAGTGGAGCTTAGAAGACCTAAGCTCAAATCCCTGCTTTGCAATGTATTTTCAGATGTGATGTCAGGGAAATGTACTTGTTTGGACAGGTGCTAGTTCCTCAGCACTTAACAAAGAAGGTGTTCTTCCTCAAAAGATGTTAGTATAATTGTGTTCAGGAACATGACATGTGTACTCCATACAGGTGGTTGCTGTATGGAAGTCCAAAAGAAAAACAATTTACTGTTGAGTGGATCATTACTAAAGAAAACAGCCTGCAGAAATGCTTATTTTAAGCAGCATTAGCATTGTTCAGCAGGCACTTTGGAAACCTTGGAGGTGAATGAAGAACGAGTCATAGGGATGCAATTAACTAAATTTCCCCTGTGTAGTTTAGTCAGAAAAACCTCCTAAAATCGGAACTAGAGTATGTGCACACCTAACAGCAATACAGTTCATGGTTTAGAAGGAACTGTGTTTTATTCAGGTTAGAAATAAGCTCCCAGGTATCAATTTTATTTTTTCTTCCCTGGATCAAGGGAGCTCTTTCAAGGTAATCTGATTTCAGCATTAACTGTGAATTCTGCTGGCTGCCTCTGGAAAGCTGTGCTCTCTGCGCCAGGCAGTAATTGCGTTAATCATCCATTTTTAAATAACTGCATTTGAAGTTAAGTTGAGAATTGCTTTTCAGATCTTTAATTTGCTTTGGAAAAGCGAAATAATTCCCACAAGGGTTGTGCTAATCAATATTCCAAAGGCAAGTAACCTTTGCTAATACTGGAACACGGGATACTTTATATTCTTCTGCTTAAAAGAATTTTGGGGGAAAAAATATGCCAATTCCATCTGTAATTTGGCAGGTTAATAACTTTTCTGACTGCCAGGCATAGGGGTTTTTAGTCAACAGGAGATTCATCAAGTGCAGAATTGCATTGTATTATCTTCCTTTCGTTGTTGTGGTGGTTTTTTTCCTTTATTTTAAACCTTCTTGCTAATATAAATGATGACAAATTGCATAGCTGTAAATTTGAAAGTCCCTAAATGGCATTTTTGTCAAAGCCTTTACGCTGAAATGCTTACTTGGAAAGATTTTTAAACCTCAGGAGCCGGGGGAGGGGTTTTAATTATTATGCATCATGACACAATGCATTATGCATCATGGTTGTTTTTCTGCTTTTTAAACACTTGTTATGGATGATGAGGCTAATATAAATTGACATAGAGGGAGAGCTTCTGCAAAACCCTCTTATGATGTCATACTCTGTTTCTAAGGTATTTCAGTACTGCCTTACTTGGAAATGAGAGGATAAGCAAACTTAAAAAGGCACTTGGAAGCACACTAATAATTAGCTGTCAGGTAGTCATCAAGGAAAAGGCACCTTTCTTTCCAAACGTGCTGTCCTGGTAAACTGGATAAAACTTGTGTGCTAAAAGCTAAGGGTGATAAAACACGGGTGTTACATTTAACCCTCCTTCCTTTGAAACCACCTACAAATTACTGCTGACGCTCAAATTTGCCTTCTTGTCCTTGTTTTTCCACCCAGACACACATATTACTGATAAATACACTGGTAGTGGGACTGATTAAATAGCTGATGGGATACAACAGATTCAGTGCTAGAGCTGTCTTTCCTTCTTCCCTCTCCCTGCCAAGCAAACGTTTGCTTTTCCCTTGAAACCAACTTGATATTTAGGTTTTGTGCAGGAAGAACATGAATGGAGGGGAGAATTGTGAATTCATTTCTTTAATAAAGCCTATTTTTTTAATAGTCGTAGAGATTGCCTACACTGTAAAAATTAAGAGAGAGAGAGAAAGGCTGAATGGCTATTTAAGGAGTCACAGCAGGCAGTGGATTTGAGAGGGGGGGAGAGAAAATTACCCTACTTCCCCAGAAGGCAAGTAGAATACAATATTTCATATTTGAGGGTTGGGAAAATGAAATTTCAGTGTCATTGTGGGCATTAAAGATGATACTAGTCGCTGACCCACAGGCAATTGGCAACTACATTTGTTTCCTGAGATGCTTATCAGGAAAGTCTCAAATCTCTGTTCCCTTGCTGTCCACACAGGCAGAATTAATTGACTGGTAGTTGCACCCTGCTTTTATTTATTTATTTTAAAGGGAGATCCTCTTTTCCTTCTCCCTCTGCTCATACTGTTCTAAAGGTTAGTTTGGTACCACATAGGCCGCCACTAGCTGATGCGTGATGTTGGTGGGAGGATGGTATCATCTTCAAGGAAGCTTGAGCTGTGAAGCTGAGTGTCCCTATCTGAGGGAGAGCTGCAGCTCAGCCTGGGGCAGTTGTGCCTCACCCTTTGCAACTGGGAACAGAAATCTTATCTCTAGGCTGAAACAGGTACAGTGTGGGGGTTTCCCATGAGATAGTAAAGGGAATTTACATAGTTTGGGGTTGGTTTTTTTTTTTTTTTGTTAAATTCCCCTTTTCTGGATTTTTTTCCAGCTTGTGGTTATAGGATGACAATTATGTCTCCTCTCTTCCTCCCCATACTGCCTGAATTTAATGAGAGAGTAAAAATATCTTTGGTGTTATGTTTTAGTGCTGTTGCTCTGCAGTGACTTTGGAAATAAAACCCTACTGTTTGCTTCCTTGCAGGAACCCTGCCTAACTTTCTGTAAAGAATGTAGAAAGAAATGCTCATGCTGTCCCTTCGCTTTGCTGCTAGGACTGCAAGTGAAAACCCAAGCCTGAAAGCAGGACACCCACATGTTTACACCTGGTCTCACCTATGCTGGGCTAGCAAAAAAGTCAACTCTAAAATCCTATTATGAATTACTTAGAGACTTTGGGTACTTTTTTCCTTCCATGTATATCATCAACAGGAAACAGCTCTCTTCTGCACCAAGGAGGTTTGGAAGGGCCTTGTCATGTCAACTTGTGTGTTGAACTCTTTGGAACTTCTACCTCACTGTTTGGTCATGAATGATGATGCTTGCTTTTCCATCTCTGTTTATTTTGCTAAATACAAGCCTTTGAAGCCCTCATTTATATTACTTCTCTACATCCACCATCTCCTTTGTTGTCCTACTGAAATCCCTTACAATGTCCTGCAGGTACTGCTGTTTGTTCTGTCCTTGCCTTCCTTTGTGTTGAAATGCCCTCAATTTCACAGGAGATCTTTGCTTAAGCTTCCAATTGCTCTACAGTCTTCTCACTGGAACCCCTGCATACCCAGGGAAAAGAAAATGAAATAGGAGCAGAGAATATGTTATAAGCAACAGGATGTAGAATTATTGCTTTGCTTTGTTTTATTCAAGTCAACTGCTCTTCCCCTCTCGCTTCCCCGCCCTCCCCACCCCCGCCGTCCCCCCTCCCCCGCCGTCCCCACCTGTCTGTGTTGAAATGCCACGGTTTCTCAGAGATATCTTCAAAAAGAAAGAAGGTTCATAGTTGGAGGAGAAAAAAAATGAAACAAGATTTTTAACTGTTACATTTCTTCTGGTCCTTCCTACACTGTTTCTTTGCTGTTCAAAACCAGTGTACTGTCAGAAGGCACAGGTAATATTTCAGGCTGTTCACAAAACCCTCACGCGTCCTAGGATGGGCAGTCATTTCTGTCTCCTGATCAACTTGGAGAGGTGTATTTGGTTTAGCTGAGAGGGATGTGATACCTCTTGGTCTAGTGGACATACCCAGGAAATGTTCCTCTTCCTTGGAAGACCAGAAACACTAGAGCAGGAGTAACAAAACCATTCTTTCTGAGAATGCCAGAGGATATTTTGTGATGTCTAAAAAGAGGACAAGCTACTCCACTCCCTATCACAGGAGCTTGGCATGTCTTCCTCTGTGTGAGAAAGGGGACCCTGTGACCATTGATCTCTATCTGAGTGAAGGACAGGAAGACTTCCTGGGGTGAAGAGAGCGCTAGAGACCCATCGCATGGGAAGGCTAGGCTGATGGTATGGCTGCATAATCCAGTTTCAGTTTCTTATCCCTAACTTTGGGAGGCGTTAGTTGTCCTGCTCCAGTCTTGCAATCCCATTGCTTTTGAATACAGGTGTGGAAGCAACTGAATGGTACTAGCTTGACCTAAGGAAAGACAGAAACCTGTCCATGTTTTCCTCCTCCTTGTAGGAGCTGCTGAAGAGTTTTATTCTCCTTACTTGTCTTTTCCACATCTTCTCATTCTGAAACACAGATCGTGATTTTTGATCATCGTCCACCTTTTTCTAATAAGAAAAGAACATTTTAATGCACTGACACTTCATCTTGAGCTTTATGAGTAGCCAGGTTTTCTGACGCATCTGTACCCTCAGCTCAAAACCTGTCTCTGAGTCCAAATGTTGTACTATTAATAGACAGGAAGTTTCTGGACAGTGTTGTAATCTAAAATGCCTGCTATCGCCAGGATGGATTCTGTTCCACCTCTCATTTTAACGGGAGTGGTGTTTATTACCTTTTAGCAGCTTGCATGAAGGGTTGTTCATTTCTGACATACTTTGTTTAACCTGAAGTTTCCAAATATGTCCTGGTCAAAACTTAAATCCTTGTTGTTTTCAGGCACTACCAGGTGAATCAAAGGAAACTTAGATACTATGGAGAAGATCATCTTGCTAGTGTACAGGTAGATTGTTCCCTCTTCATTGTGCCCCTGCAGTTTAAATATGATTTTTAGACTCTGAGGAGATTTGACAAGAAACTACTAGGAGGATGTGGGATGCATCACTATGCTGATTATTCAAGTTTGAGATATTCAGCACATATGTCTTGTTAGTTTGGTCTCGGTCCCATTGAACTCATGGGATTCTTTCAGTCAACTTCTACAGAAGTTGGAGAAAGCTGATTCTAGTAAATAGCTTTATAAAGAGCTATACTGTTTTTATTTGTCCTTATAAATACTTTTATGGCAACATGGATCTGTATAAGTGCTGTAATTTTGTATAATACATCTAAATAACAATAAGTCTATGCAAGATTTTTTTTTTCCCTCTGTGCATCAAAAGAGAAGAGAGTTTTAAAATGCATAATGAGGCACAGCATGTTTCTAATGCTGGGTGACCCATATTGTTGTTATAAGATTTAGTAGAAATGTATACTAGAAAAAAACCCTACCCTTCCATAGTGTTTAGCCTTAATGCTAACACGGAATATTAAGTTATTATCTATGTGATATACAGGCTGGCAAAGGAAAGAGCTGTGAATAGGAGCCAAAGAGTAAATGATGTATCAAGACTCAGATTCCTTTTTAACCCTAATAACTTTCTCAACTTGGTAAACTACTCTCTTCCATGTAAAAATTGAGTGAGACTATTTGTGTTTTTTTCTATGGATTGCTTACAACTTTTTGTCTTTGCCTGTTTGGTGGTGGTTTTTGGGTGGTACTTTGTGTGGCTTTTTTTTAAAACCAGCCAGGGAAAAATTAAGTTCCAGTGAATTCTGAATCCCTGATTACAACAAATGGCTTCTGCTCAATACAGGCAGATTCTGAAACAAACGGGGGAGCGTGTGACTAGAAGCAAGGATGGAAGAAAAGCTCTATCCATTCCTTTTGGTTAAACAAATATGTTTACAGAGCATACTTTAAAAAAAAAAAAAAAGACAAACCCTATTTTGGACAATTTCAGGTACTTTTTGTTTTGATTTGATCTGAATTTTTTTCTTTGGTGTGTCCAAAATAAAGTCTCCAGCTATTACTAATTCGCGACAGAACAATCTCTCTCCATTTTAAGAATACTTCCTAAAAGTTTTAGTCAGATGAAAATGGCATACTGAGCATAAGCATTAAATAGGTTTTTACATAATTAAGAAATGAGCAGCAGTCTGTGACTTTGAATGTTTGCAGCACAGAATGAGGATTCTCCCTTTGCTGAGATTCTATTAAATTTGACAATGAGAGAATTCATGGTTGACTTGTGCTTGGTGGTCTGTCAAGTCGGAAGCCAGCGCCATTTATTGCGGTTTATAAGCTCTTTACAGAAGCTGTATCTTCCTTCTCACAGAAAAAATGTTTGGTACTAAGATTTACTCCTTTTCTGAGTTATCATCTGTGTAGTTAATATGTATGTATTTTTAATATTGTTAATTTGGTAACAATGGCTTATGAGCACAGTAGCCTCTGATACACCAACATAGCTCCCTAGTTTATTTAATTGAAAAGGTAGAAAACTTTAGGAGATGGAAAATGAGTACCTTTGCCAAATGTATCTGATCATGTCCAGTTTTCAAGTCACATGAAACATTTTTAACATGGGGGAATAAAGGAGGGGAAGCCATTTTTTCAGAGTATAAAATATCTGGAAGCACTACTTGTGCAGACAGATGTTGTGACAGAGTAGAGGAGAAATTGATATTTTCAAATAGATTCAGAAATCTATTTCTTGCTGGAATATTTTCTCTTAAAAAAAAGAGACTAATCCTCATTCTTTATTTATTTGCATTGAAGTCTTTAGGTGCTCTGCGCTGTATGCAAAGGTAAAGCTATTTTATCTGTTACTGAAATTTTGCTTGTTTTTCAGCTGTTGTAAACAATTATAATCGAGCTGACAGCTATGATACTTAAAGTTTTGGTTTCAGGACATACATTTCCAATAAATCTAGGTTTTATTCTTTATAATACAGTTCTCATGAGTTCTGTTCTGTATCAAAAGAACTATTTTTCTTTGCTTTCCTTGCACTCCCTTTCTTTTGACTTCTTCCCTGGAGGAAAAGAAATAAAATCTTTGAAGATGAAGTTGGGGACACTCATGTGGAATTCAAGGCTACTAAATGAGCTGTAAAGCAAACAAGATGAAAGCATTGTTTATGACGGTAGAAATGGGCAAAAGCAGTCTTTAGAATTATAAAGGTTCCATCAGGAACTTGAAGCTGTGAAACTTGTTGGTACCTAGAGGCCAAGAAGTGATGGTTCACCAGCCTTAACAGGCACAGACCCAGACAGTACTGTTGCTTTGAATCCTTACTTCTGTCCTCCCCTGCATCTACAGCTGTCTGAGCCTATCATCAATTTTGACCTACAGCCCCAAGATAACCTGCACCCAAGCACTTGTCATTGAAGCAGCAAACGTAGAACTGACCCACTTACCTATTCTGGGAAGTGGGAGTCATGCAAACAGTTGCTCTGATGCTCACTGGTTGTCTGTCCAGTCTTATTGGTGGTTACTAGGTTAGTCAGTGATGATCCAGCTCCAGCACACAGGCTGGTGCTGCCATGAGGGAGGAGGCAAGTGGTGCCAGCAAGCCACTTGCTGCTCTTCTGAGATGCAAAAAACCACAGCGTGACTGCTCCCAGCTAGACAGGATGTAGCAGCCTTGGCTAAGACCAGGAGAAACCTGTGCTATTGCTTACGTGTAACGTCATCTTCTAACATTTCATCTGCTTGGTATTAAAACAGACACATCTAAATCATTCTGCACATCTTTAAAATATGCTTTTGCTTTAATGTGGATGTTTCAGCAATACACACTGCCTCTGGAGGCATGTTCCTGTGTATGATGCTGGTTTCTGATGAGTATTTTGGTAGTATTGAAAAAATGATTTGAAGTATTTGTATCCTTAAGCAAAATTATATGTTTTTCAAAAATTGCTGGTCTTCCTATGCATTTAAAAAAACCCCAAAACACTGTTGTGTATACCAGTAAAATTTCTTTGCAGCTTCCTAGTTTCAAAATGTGGCAAAAGGATAGCTGCATAGAGAAGAGGAAGATGGAGTAAAGCTAAAGTGTACTTTTGATTCACAGTAGCTCTTCTGTTGGCTAATCCAAATTATATGTATTCTGTAATTATGTTGCCTGGAGTTCCTGTTGATGTTGATGAGCTCAGTATATTTATCAGTGGAAGAATAGGCTGTGTTTCATACATCTGAATAGTTTAATGTTTTAAATGTACGTTTCATGATTTGTAGAGGCAGTATCATGTCAAGGTGACAGGGTGGGTGAAGGATGGATGACTTTTCCAGAACCTGCAATATGCTACCAACTAAATCTTTCTAAGGATGACTCTTAGTAACCTGAAGTTGTTACTGCGTGATGGAAAAATCACTTCTATACATCCTTATTTGTGGCCTTTGCCTAGTATGTAGGTTGTGTGCCTTCGTGGGTTCATCCTAAAAGGCAGGACAAGTGGAAGCTGCCCCTCATGATAAAAAAATTCCCACCCTCTTTTCACCAAGTAAACTCGCTCTGGACTAGATTGGGGAAGCCTAAGGTATCATTTGTATGATTGCACCATAGGTATTTGTAAATGCATCATCTTTCTGAAGAAAGTTTCACTTGTTACTTTATTGTTGTTGGGCTTCAAAACAATGGAGATTTGAGCACTTAAGTAGAAGTAAGGAAAAGGAGTGTTAGAAGTGTTTTGTTATTTTGAATATGCTTAGAGGGACGGATCTGAGGAGATACTGACTTTTGCTGGGGAGGGGATTCCCTTCCTATCTTCCCCTGATGCTTTCCATTCCTTTTCCTTATAACCACAGAAGTTGAGGGATCTCCTTTTATTCAGCACTTAAAAATCAGTTAGAAGACTTATAAAATGCCAGTTGTGGACCCATCTGTATCTATTTGGACTGCAGGTCAACTGTATGATCTAATTAAAACAAACCCAAACCACTAACAAAATGCTTTTTCCTCTAAACTTCTCCAGTGAAGGTGTCTAGTTGTAAGGAAGCAGTCCCTTCCTTTCTACTGGTAATTTTGAGTTTAACACCAGACTGTGTTCTGCAAATTTTGTTCTATAAACAGACAAAGTAATGATGATATTAAGCCTTTCTCTTCTGACAAAAAGGATGATGACTTCTGACCCTGTTCACACTCCCCTTACTCAAAGAAAATGTAATTTATTTATTTATTTATTTTAAAAACAGGAGATTTGTCTCTGAGACCCGGCAAATCAATTCCACAACATAATCTTCAAATCTGTTAATAATTTGATCTAGAGATTTGAATTTTAACTCTGTTATGCAAGGTTTAAATTCTTTCTGATTTTATTTTTGTTATCTATTTATTTATATTATTTATTTACTTTTGTTAATCTATTTCTATTTGAAAATGTCTTTTAAAAGCCAAAAAGTGTAATATGGTACAGATTGAAGTCAGGTACCAAAAGCACTAGACAGTTCCCTTCCCTGCTCCCTCCTTCTGTCTCCTTTCCCTTTTCCCTTCTCTTTAAAAAAACCATAAAATATCTCAGGCCAAATATGGTGACTGATCACCTTGAGTTGTCCCCTTGTAACCAACAGGATTATACATATTGCGTACAAATCAATGTAAAACCTTAATCCACAATACAGGGAGTCACAGTAAGAGAGGGAAATATAAGACTTCTCCCCCAATCGGGGCTCCCTTCAATGTTTAAGGGTGTCTCCCGCAGCTGCTGGTAGAATGAGGGGCTCAGAATCAAACTCTAAATCTGTGACAACAAAAATACCTGCAAGTGATAGGAGAGCACTTGAAATCCCTCCAGCACTGTACACCATCTCCAGGCAGACTGCCAAAACCACAGCTTTTTAACTAAACAAATAAACAAAAGAAGCCCTTAGGCCATGGAACAAGAAAGTTTGTGCTTCTAACAAAGAAAAACAAAAATTGTTTTTGGAAAGGTAGGGTTTGTGTAACCAACCGAATTAAAACATTGTAGTACCTGCGGGCAGAGGAATCCCGATGGGTTGTTTGCTTCAAGCCTTATTTACATGAGGATCTGTAAAACTATTCTTGACCTACATAAAACATCAGCCATAATAAGCCTTTATTTTAGGAGGAAGATTCAATAGGAGATTGTCTGTTTTGAAAACATTTCCAGTATGGTGAGGGAAACATCAAACAAGATTACATCAAAAGGTGAAATAGAGCCCCCCTAAGGGGAGGAAGAACCGTGTGCAATTCTATAGAACTTTCACATTAGAAATGAAGAGTGCAAAATAGCAGCTTTGCATAGCAGGGCTGAAATATTTATTTTTTTTATCATTGTGTTTTTTAGAAGAATTGAATTATTCTTGCATTTCAGGTATGGCAATATGGCTTATTGTTCGCCTTGGGTATGGATTTAGTGGTGTCCAAGGCTGGTGAAGGCTGGCGATGTGTGGTATCATGGAGCTAAGGCAGAAGTGATGCGTGTGCGTGTAGCTAATGCTTGAATCCAGCAGACAAGAAAGGAGAGGCTTTCTCAGAGCAGAGAGGGAACCATGAGGGGATCACAGGATGGCAGGGGGGATGCTCAGGTTATCATGGCTGTTTGCCAGGTTTGTACTGCCAGGATCCCTCTGGGTTTGCTGCCAGCTGGGCAAACGTGAAGCGGAACCCCCAGATCCAAACCCTGTTTGTGAAGTGCTGTCCTCCAGAACTGTTTGGGCCCATGAAAGACACCTTCCAGCTGCACCGAGATGCTGGCCTCGAGTGAGAGGCAGAGCTGGTGGTGCATGGGAACACTGCTGCTTTCCCCTCTGCTCAGCTGATATAGGCTCAGGAAGCTCAATCACAATCTCCCTGTCCTTGCAGAGGTACAACCAGCACTCTGAATACCACAGTTGTGTTTGCTGGCTGGGGACATACAGCCAGTGTTCCAGTCTAATGTTTCACCACGTGTTTACAGCAGAAGGTATTGCACCTTCCATTGCAGTCTGTGCATTAATTTTGCATTAGTCCTATGTGGCCAACAGTGGATTTCCTCAGAGTGCATGGTTCACCTCCTGGGGCAAAGAAGGAAATAGCAGGTGCCAGCCCAGCAAGTATCGTTGGGCCTGCACTGCTTCGCTGCACCTCTCTACTCCTCCTCCTGTTTTCATTGTAGCCAGAACTCCTCGTCCCGTTGTGTAAAACTCTGTATTTCTTGAGATTTACACTTCTCTAGCTCATAGTTATCTAGTTATCTTTGTTACGGTTCTTTAATGCTTACAATAAAATCTTGATTCCTCACCCCACTGGCACCTGAAAGTCAGTGGGGCAGATTTTAATGCACCTTTCCATTATTCTTCACATTAAAATCTTACTGGTTTTAAGTGAATTGTAAATTTTAGACATGATATTTTAAGTGTTAGGGAATCTTGAAGTATCTCTATGAAAACTAGGGTGTTACTGCATGCTGAGATCTTACCAGTTTTGCAGCATTAGCCACTGCCTTGAAACCTCACATCCTGAGCTTAGGGATTTACAGGAGAAATGCAGCCTTTGTTGTACTGTTACTAGGTGCCTTGAGAGAAAAATGAGGTTTAACAGTTTCTAAACCCTTCTTTAAAAATAATACTTTTATGAAAATTATCTAGTCTTAATTTTTTCTTGTGTGATTATTTCTTCAAGTTTGCCTTGTTCCATGAGTGCAGCACCTTTGCATTTGTCTCTTAACAAAAATCAAACCACAACACAACCTTTCTATGCTGCCTTAGAATTTATTGCACATCATATTACCTTTTCTTTTCCTTGAAAAGGCCTACTTGTGTGTGTGGGTGCTGTGATTACATACACCCTGCAGCCTTTCTTTAAAAAGAGGGATGTTTCTGACCTTTCAGACCAGGGCACAGGTGCACAGGGCACTTAAACATGTGATATTCTTGGTTTTTAAGTATAAACAATAATCATAATTTTCTAAATGTAGCTAATTTTTTTAACTGGGGGCAAAAAGTAAAACTGGAGCACTTATAATGTATTTATTTATTTATTAAAGATGGCCCTCCTGGGATTGCATTCCCCATCTTGTCAGTTATCCTCTCAACACTGGTATGCAAGAAGCCCCCTCCTCTCTACTACTTTTCAGTTAGGATGAACGCTGTAAGTGCAGTGCTTTGTGCTCAGATTGTGCTGAGGGTGGTTTGATGTAGACAGCTGTGAGGAGCATCTCCATGTGCCTCCTGCTTGGGCTGGTATGTGCCTTGTGGGGACATTCTGCTGCTCCTTGCACTGTGTGCAGGGTGGGAAGTAGCAGCCCCCAGAGACCTGTTTTGGGAGAAAGGTCTGGAAGACCTTTTTTTTTTTTTTTTTTTTCTATTTTCCTTCAGAATTTCTTGCCTCCCATGCTTTTTTTAAGCTGTTGCCCCTCTTTTTCCTTTATTGTCGCATTGCTCACCTCCTTTAAAATCAGAAGTGTCCTGGGGACAACTTTCTCCTCTCCTCCTTTGGTGGAGAAGAGGAAATGTTTGTGTTTAACTGGGAGTGATACCAACTCAACTCTCACCTCTTCTCCACCTGGATCAGCTCTTGTATGTGCGGTCTGGCACATAGCTCTGCCTAACACCTCTCGCTGAAATGGGTCTAGGTGTTGTTTGGGACTTGAGAGGGTTAATGCATTAAAGTCAACCAAGATGTGAATGGGAGTTGTCTGAATCTCTAGAGCAAGCTAAAACAACAGTGACATGAGAAAAGCAGTCATCCATTGTTGCCTGATGATAGAGAAGGTTTTAAAAATCAAACACTCTAGTCTAGCCTGACTGTGCACAGAGAAAAACCTAATTAATTATAAATAACATGAATAAATAATTTAAATGTATCACTTATTTCTCCTTTATAGTTTAACTCTTGAAAAATCATTTCAATTAGAAATTTCAACTCAATCTGAAATGCAGAGAGGCATGATGTTTCAAGATGGATGTGAAGTCCTTTATGATTTTTCTTCAAAAATATGAGCTTTTACTTTTCTTCCCTTTTTTTTTTTTAACCACTTGGATACTAAGCAAAAGAAAAAAATTGAGACAGACAAAACCAAGCAAAGTTTCCTTTGGTAGGGCAACAGGATATATTTTTAATTTATGAATTAATAAGTATGTTGTGTGCGATATCCAATTTGTCAAAAATGTCTTGGTTCCGTTAGCATTCATGTTATATGCATGAAATAGATGCAGTTTTTCCCATTAATTATAATATCCCATTTCCTCAAGAGTAACGAAAGATGATTCATTCCTCTCCTCTGGCCCTAACTGGCTTCTTGGTATTACTGATGAGGGGTTTTTCCATTAATTTTTGACCTTGTGAAACTATTTATGTTGGACTTGGTCATGATGAATGAAGTGGGAACTGGGTGGATTAAGGGTGAGAGTGTAGAACTAGCAGGCTCCTGTCCCCTCTACTCAGTGATACCACCTTGCATACTGCTCTTAATACCCAAACCTACCGAAGCCCTCTTGCCTCTCCTGGAAGATCTTGTAACTTGAAAAACATGTCTGTTGTCTATAAGTATAAAAAAATTAATGATGCTGATATCCCTGATGCTGATTTTTTTTTTTTATACCCCCTCTACTCCTATACTATTTTTTCTTAATTTCAAGAGTGCTACAGTTAAGAATATATTTATTTCTCCATATATCTATGCCTTTCTATATATTTTCCTTAAGTTTAAAAAGATATTTGCAGTGTCTGTGTGCTGACGACTCTCTTCTCAAGCACAAAATGTGGACTAATTGCTTCAAATTACTGCTTTTCCTTTCAGTAAATAGTCTCCTGTTTTTGATCTTGATTTCCGCTCTGCAATTTTCCTGTTCACTGGGAGCTATCTCTATAGTGTATGCAGAATACATATTGGCTTGCATCTGCGGATGGTTGCAAGTGGGGTATAGTGAATGTGGTGTAAAACAAATATTTATTAAACTTGATTGGAGTAATGCCAAGAGGAGGCCAAAATTAACAGATATGGAATCAGATCATCAGCATCTGGTGACTGTTACTGAACAGGAAGGCATGCATGACTATGATACCTAGGAAAGCAAGATGAGGTTATTTATATGACTGTCTTAAGGGCAGTGAGGGGTTAGCATATGGATGTGTACTTCAGTTGAAATTTTAGTGCCAGATAAATAGGCAGTATTTTTTTTTTTATTGCTTTCCAGAGAGGTGGACTCTTCTGAAGTTTTCTATAGAGTGATTTGTTTTAACACTTTCATCTGTATCTTTAAATATGTGACGTTAAATAAAAAAGTTTAGGTAATGGGTTCTGTAGACCATTTAGTCAAATGATGGTTTGAATAAATGAAACCTAGAGTAAGGAAGGGGTGTGAGGGTCAATGCAAGATCAAAATTAAGAGACAATTAGATGGTTGTCTATCTATGACTGTCCATTTGCTAGGCAGGTGACAAGATCTGATGTGTAGTCTGTGGACAGACAGGGACTGTGGCCAGTGGGGGCCAGAGAGCTACCCAGTCCATTCTGAGGTAGATCTTATGTTGGGAATTAGTTGCCTATACCTAGATGGTTAATGTGTTCTTTGAGTTCTATGCCATATTACACTTGGCCATGAGCAGCTGTCCTGGAGGGGCTGAGGCGTCCTGCGTCTTCTGTACTTACCTGTCAGCTCTGTGTGGGTGCCTTATAGCACACTTGATGGTGACCTTTAGGCAGCTGAGTTCTTTTCCAATGTCTCCTTCTCTCTTTCCCCCATCTTGAAGAGATCAGCTGTATCTTTCCATACCTGCACTGAAAAGTTAATTCCAGTTTCCATTTGAATTAAGTTTTGTACTGTCTCTTTATGGTACATCAAAGTCTTCATGCCCAACAGGCCGGATGTGCACATCTATATTTAATGATTTGATAAGACTCTTCTACCTTCCTCTATTCTGAATTTCCTGAGAACAACTTGTGAGTATGCATTTCTGATGAAGCATTTGATGGAAAAGTATTGTGATTTTTTTTTTTTTTTCTTTCCTCATTCAAAGTACATTTTTGTGTAGATCTGGAAAGCCTACTTTTCAGTTTATAAAAGAATCAGACAGGGAATGGGGGGGAACAAGGTTTTAGAATTAAATTGTGGCTAAAAGTCTACTGCAGGAGAAGTGCTAAACAAAAGCTCTTTGCTCTTAGGCTTTCTTCAGCTCTTACCTGACCTGTTGAGGCTTTTAACTCCACAGGTTTATTTTGTTACTTGGAGGTCTGAGATTTTAGCATTTTCCTGAAGCTGCATTACAGATTCATGGATCATGTGTTAATGATACAAACATTTTGTTTTGTGGCTGATAATAATAAAGAAGACACTTGTTACATCACCCTGTATGTTTATCTAGTTTAACAGTTGCTTTAATGTCCTCTGACATGTTAACCCCTATTACTAATACTAGCTAGTGCCTAAGAAGTTGCAAATGCATCTCTTGAGAGATAGTACCACTTCAGGTCATCTGTTCAAGGGCCCATGTTATCAACAGGCTGCACTGTGATGCTGGTTTTATTGTGTGATAAACTGCCCAGGGAATGGTTTTCCCTTCACATAATAATTCTCCTGATTGCATAATGGCAAGGGTTGGTTGGTTGGCTGGTTTTGGGGTGGGTTTTGTTTTCTTTTTAGATGGACTTGTTTAATGAGGAAAAATGCAGGAGAAAGAAATTAAAATTTGAAACATAATCTGTGAAAGATAAAGTCATGTAGTTAAAATTATTTTTGTTATGAATTTGAACTGACTGGAGTTTTTTGCAGTCCTCATGAGAAGCCCATTACTTAGCCTGTTTCTTCACTTTTGGGTTCAATAATAATTTCCAATTAGCTTGAATTAAAAATGGGTAGTTTGCACAAACTAATGCTCATCAGTCTTGCAAATCTAGTCAAGTAGATCTAAGATGGTGAGTCTCCAAGTGGTATATTTTCAAAATGTGATGTAACTAGTGATTTGTATCTGTATGTTGAAATCTTGCCATTAATAGGAAACACTGCTAAATTTCATAAGAGGATCTTCCAGCATAATGAAAGACAAACAGCAGTGCTGTTTACACTGGGATAGACTGGCAGATCAGGACAGAAATCAGAACAATCTCCTGGGGATTTTTTTCTTCCCTCTACTGTACTTGAACCAGCAACTTCAAAGCAAGGATGGAAAAAGAAAAAGCAGATCCAAAAAAAAGTTCTTAGGAACATGACTACTCAGTTCATACTAGGCCAAAATCTTTTCCATAAGAAACATTAAATGGAATGGATAAAAAAAAAGGAATGGCTGAAGATTTGACCAAATTAAATCTAAAGCATTTGAGAAGCTGAAGATAGGTAAAGGAATAAATAGAATGATGCGAAGATTTCAGAAGTTCAGAAAAAAAATCATAACAAAAATGACGTACCTTTTTATTTTCTCACCTTCTCTGTTTAGTGTAGTTCAAACGGTATAAAGAAAGCCTTGAATGTCTTTGGAGATACTGGAGAGCTTTGTTAAAATCTGTGACCAAGCTTCTAATCACTGCTATAACTTCCATCCCTATTATGTTTTTCTTTTCTTAAAACCATGTTCTGTTTATGGAGAGGTAAGATGACCTCAGAGTACTATGGTAAAACTGTATTGAATTGGACTTTTTTCTAAGGGGTGAAGGTGAGTATTCTCTGTAGTGGCTGCATCCACAGGAGCTGGTGGACTAAATGGAGGGAGTTAATTGCTAATAGGAAGGCAGATAGTATTACTGCATGGGAGAAAATCTCTAAATTATTGCCAAGACTTCTGCTTCATGCTCTATTGAAAAATAGATGCTTATCTGCTAAATGCTAAATACCACCTACAGTTAGCACGTTTGTCCTTCTGTGCTTGACCTCAGGCCCTGCAGCAGCTTAAATGCTTCGAGAGGTTATTTTTGCTGCTCTGGCTTGGCACTTTTCCATAGGCAGTGAACATTGCTCCTAATGCCTCTCAAGTAGTTTTCTTCACGGCTTTGCTACAAGGCTGTTACGTATCAGATAGATTCCCTACAAGAGGTTGTGCAGGTTCTAGCTACAGCCTTGGAGGTCACTGTATATTGATCGCATGCTATTGCATGTTCAGCATAGGCCAGGCCCCATTAACCTTTTGGGATCTTGGAGATGACATGCATCCACTGCCTGTTTCCTTTTGTCTGTTTGCTTTGTTTTCTTTCAGAGCAGTATGTCAGCGTATTCATGGTTTTTGTTACAGTATTGAAATGGCTCTCTGAGGATAGCTTATGTGGTGCATAGAGTAGCATTGACTATGTCCCTGCCTGCAAAATGTTTCCTTCTTGAGCTTACTGAATTTTAAAAAGGAACCCTTAGTTTGAATAAAGCATAAAGGTTAGCTTTTATGTGATTGTTTCACTTGTGGCTATGGTGTCCTATTCTTGTCTGATATTTCTGAGAATATGAAACTAAAGATAATTTTTGTTTCTTCAGCCCCATCCTTCTGTGATAGCTGGCAATAGTATCATCACGACAATGTAATCTTCCTCTTGAATTTATTGATTGGGTTGTTTGTCCCTCTTGGTTGTGTGGAGAGAACTTTATTTTTGGCTTTGAAACAACCTTCAAATTTCTACCCCAAATATTTTCACAGCCAGCTTTGTTCTTCTACAAATACTATGCTTCAACATAAACATCTCTCCTACTTCTTAAGTGTGCTTCTCTTTGATTAATTATACTTGGAGGAGGACAGTATTTATATCTCTCCTCTGACTTCTGTGTATTAGAAATTGGATGCAAACATAGTTGATCGAAATTAGATGCATATTCTTCCAAAGAGTATCACAGAGTAAAAAAAACAAAATAAAAATATTGAGTATTTTATTTCCATGTTGGATTTGCCTGGCACCCTCTGACACTTAATTTTTTAAATACAACTTTGAAATATGCACAAAAACACTTTGATAAAAAGCTGTTCTCTGCTTGATCTCAACCTTACCTTTTAGAAGAATTAAGTCTCATCTGTTTATAAAAATATCTCTTTTTAAACAGCTGTTTCAAAATGCAAGGGCAAATGCTAATTTAATTTTGTGGTATGTAAATAACTTTGTAAAACAAAGCAGTATATCTGCCAGTGCCCTTACAACGATTCCAATGCTTATTCCAGCATTGGGGCTCACCTTTTTAGTGCAAGAATGAATATATAACCTCAGGAAATAGGGTGGAAAATTTGCCTGTATCGTCTGACATTCTAATCACATAAGCAGTTCATCAGTGCGTGTTAAGGCAGTGATTGATTTTTACCCTAAAATATTCCCGGTTTTACAGCTGCACCGGTTCCCTTATCAGCCCTCTACTGTTTTGTCATTGCACTGTTCCTGATACAGCCATTCGTTGTGCACCAGGAGAACCTACAGCAGCCTCTGTCTGCTTTCCCCTTACTCCCTGTAAAGGGCACAGATGCTGCAGGCATCTGTGGAAATGCTCTTGAAGATAAAAATTTACGTCTTAAAATTATGTCATAAAATTATCACTCAAAATCTGTCCTGTTAAGATCATTTTACATCTTGGAAACATGCCCCCATCCTTCTCTGTTCTCCCATGTCTCAACTTCGGTTTTAAAATAGCTGTAAATGTTATGTTAATATCTCCCTTAAAATCAATCCTTAATATATGTGTTCATCTGGGTGAAATACAGAACCCTGATACATTGCTAGCACTGAGCATTAACATCAAGAAAAAATGTGTAAGTTCTACTTAAATGAATATTAAAAAGTTGTAATATTCTTTTTAAATAAGCCACTTGTGTATATTCTTTCCCAGTGCCTTGTAGCTCCAGCAATTTTTGTCCACATCCTGCATTAAGCTGAAGTTAATTTTTTGTTAGATTTTGCTGTTAATACTGTTAGTCAAAAGAAATTGGTATGTTCAATGTAGTGGGCAAGCTTAAAGTTCTCTGTTAAGGTGTCGGGCACAACGTTACATCATAGTGTAACACTTATCTCGCCTTCCTAATGCAACAGCATAGCAGTATTGTAATATTTTGTAAGTCATAATAAGGTGTTGAACATCTCTTCTAACATCTATACGTAAACTGAATAACAAATAGATGCTTCTTTCTTTCATTCAGATACTATACAAGATTCTAGTTGACCTATATACATGTCCTCCTCCCTGTTAATCAAATTCCTGTCACTGTACATCTGCCATGTTCATTCATGGGTCTGTACTTTGCTGGGATCGCCTGTGGAGTTTGAAGGCACTAATAAAGCATATATTTTTAAGGTTGCGCAGTTTTCTGGTTTAGATAGGTACCTAGTATTTCAAGTCTGAGTACCCTCAGTGGCAAGAATTCATGTGGAATAAAAGGTCTGGAATGAAAGCTTTTAAAATAAACATCTCTTAGTAGTTTTATACTTCTAAATCATTGTCTCTGCACTAGAAATAACCTAAAAGCATTTATTAATATTTGATGGTGTGGTGAAAGCTCTAGGTATGCAGGCTTATGGAATCTACAAATGGTTCATCTGGACTTAAACATCCTTGGTCCCTATTCTTTAGGAAAGCTTGGGAGGTGCAAAGGCGGGGGTGATGACACAAAGGTGTCCCTTAGAAGGGAGCTGCCTGGAAGTGGACCCAACCTGATGGAAATATACTCCACTGAATACTTATTCTGATAACTTGTAGGCAATGTTGGTATGATGAAAGCCCTGGAATTTCATTTTGTGAAGGATAGAGGAAAAAGTCAGGTTGTTGTGAAGTGGTTGGTGGGGTTTTTTGTATAGTTTGACAAAACTTTGTAAGAATCTCTAGAGATGTCAGCTTGTTGCCTGAATCTGCATGCTGAAGAAGGGTTATAGTTTTTAACAGCTAGCAGTCAAATCTATTAGTATTTTTTATGGGAATGCACTCTGATTTTTCTAAGGTAATGATTTGTGAGAAATTAGATTTGAGATCTGGAAAATTTGGGTTAAGGAAAGGTCAAGGAATTAAATGATTATTATAGGCAATAAAAACCAGATGGAATAGGATATTATGCAGTGAAGAGGAATTCCTGTCAGGGCAGGACATAGGAAAGGCAACATGCCCAGGGTTCAAATAAATCAGGGTGGGTTTTGGAGTTAAAAAGCCAAGGCCAGCAAAGCAACTGGTTTACACAAAGCAAGCATGAGATGCCTTCAGTCTTTGTTTCTGCTGTGCTGTGTAATAGCTGATCCCATGGACTACAGGTGTCAGCCTGTTACTGTTATGTGCTGGCACCAGCCATACCACTTTGCTACTATTTTCCCATCCTGGTGAGCAACTGAATTTACGTACATAAACCCAAAGATGAGGTGATAACCTCTGCAGCACTGCGGTGCAGGACCCTGACCTCGCTTACCTGTGGGCGCACGTGCCAAGCAACCATGCTAGCCTGTTGCCTACCCCTTTCCTCCCCATAACCTCTGGTGTATGGGGCTGTGGGACTGAGCAACGCAGTAATGCTGTGATGCATATTTTTCTATATGTCCAGAGGTGTCAGCAACTGGGTGGGATGTGACAGGGCTGAGCTGTGAGATGTGTCAGTGCTGGTCACGTGTCTCTGCTGTACGCTCCTCTGGGAGACGAGGGAAGTTGGGGTGCTGGGTGAGTGGACACCCCTGTGGACCAGCACTCACATGCAGACAGCACCAAGAAGCCAGGCACCCTGTAGACAGACTTGTTAATCTGCTCAGCCTTGCTGCCTGTCAAAGATGAAAAACTTTCTGTGGGAGTGCTGCCAGGCGCAGGTCATCCTTGTGCATGAGGAGCTTGCACTAGAGAAGATTGCTGCTTGCCCTGGGAAGATTAGGCAAGAATGACACAATTATATTTTTGTTCTGGCTGTGCTACACAAAATATTGCCAATTACACATTTGTCCTTCTATTTAATTTGCTCTGATGATGAGATGATGTGTGTTGCTCATTCTTAATGGGTATGTTGCCTTGGTGCTTCTGCAGGAAATTATTAGGACAGTATCTGTCTGATTATGTAATGCAGGTTACTTAAGTCTATGTATGTGTTGTTGGCTATAATGAGACCAGGGATTAGAAGCAGCATGTGTTCCAGGATAAAGAAAAAGCTTTGGACTGACCCAGAAATAGTTTCTGGTGACCTTATACAGCTATTGGAGAATTTAGATAAAGGTGAACTTTGGCTGGTGTTAACCTGAAATGTTTCCACTGACTTACTTGTAAAAAGAGACTTTGCTTTAATCAGTAAGAGGACAAACTCTCTGGAGCACAATCGCTTGTTGCTAAAACCCCCCACCTGGCTGAACCCAGGACAAAAATCTATAGGCTGAAACAAAAAATATTATCAATTTGTATAGCTGCTTACTGTAATACAGAGAGGAGGCAATGCAAGCTGTAACAGTGCCTATAGCATGTGTCCTTTGATTAGGGTAAAGGTGCCAAAGTGGGGCATGTACCCCACTCGTGTACACAGTGGTATAGGTTGACAGCTCCTTGCCCTGTACCATACAGGTAAGGGTGTGTGAGTTGGCAATGCGGAGACCCAAATGTGATGTTGAGCACAGCCTCCCCATGGGATCTTTGAGGCTCAGATGCACACCCCTGGCCTACGGCATGTGTCCTGGTTCTGTCCAGCCAGAGTCAGCCTCCCCAAGCAGCCAGCCCAGGTGAGCCGAGTTAGCTGTCAGTGGGTGTTTCCCACACCAACTGACATCACTCCCATAAAAAGGGCTGGTTGGGGCTTGGCCCTCCTGGGTGCTTTCAGGGCAGTTTGAGTGTGGCTGAGGTGTTGGTTTGGTTGGTCAGTCAGTCAGTCTGTCTGTCCATCTATCCTTCCATCCATCCATCCATCCTTGCTGTTGGGCAGCACTCTATAATTATTGGATCGATAAGGTATTCTGTTATCACCAGGTGTGAGTGTAATTGGCTGTTATTGTTGTACTTTCACAGTGCTTTTGTGACTAAACTGTCTTTATCCCAACCCATGGAGGCTCTGTCTCTTTCCCCTCTGGGAGTGAGTGGTGTGTGGTGCTCAGCCACTGTTTCAGTCTGAACCACCACAGTATGACAGCAGAGCTGGCTGTAAGGGTTGAAGCTGTATAGATGGGGGTGATGGATGAGGAGAGGTGCCTGCATGTCCACCCTCCATGTTCAGAGGCTGATGATGAAAGTAGCATCCTAAATCAGAGTGGCATAGTGGACAATGATATGTATGTAGAGATCTCTTGGGTGTCTGTGGAGCAGTTGGATTGGGTTCGGTTACTCTTCTGAGGGCTTAAGGACATGGGCTTGTATTGTGAGGAGAAGGGATGAGAACTCCCTCCACCCCACTTATTTGTGTGGAAGCTAGTGCTGATGTTGAAGTTGTCCTTCCCATGGTTTGTGATAGTCAAGCAGACAGAGTTTGGACTTGCCTCCTCAAAACTCAGTAATGAACCTTGCAGCAGCACCTTGGTGTGGTTACTTTTGTGATGTGAGGTGGCTTGTGGTTTTGGCAAGGGTTTGGTTTAGTTCTTGGGGTTTCTTTTCAGTGTTTGTTTTCATTTGTTTGTTTGGGTTTTTTAAGTTTAATAACTGCAAAAGTTGAGATAAAAGAAAACCCTGTTCTCGTTGCAGCAAACCCAAAATGTCCTTTTTCCTCCTTGCTAGTACACAAGCTCCTATTTTCCTAACTATAGTTGCTATTGAGATTTGCTTCAGGTGTAACTTGTCAAAACTTTGTCAAAATATTTTTTACATTAAAAACATAGTTCTAATGAAACAATATATTCATTAAAGTTGCATTTTTTTATTTCACTTATTTTAAAAGGGGAAAATATAATGAGCACAAATAAACTTAGATATGCTTTCAGAATAAAGTTAGATTCCTTTGTGATGTCTTGTATAAAAACACCCTTTATCTTTATTTCTTTTTTTAGTTCAGATGAAAAAGGTTCTATATGTTGTTTTTTTTTTGCTTGTGAGCAAAATAAAATTTTTCCTTTACATCCTTTTTTGGGGAGAAGAAGAGGTCATTTTAAAAAATGTTATTGCTTCTTCCATTATTTAATAATGCAGAAGACTTATTTCCTGAGCAGCTCCAGGTGTCCTGGCCATTTTTTATAACTTCCACCCTCCCCCTCCCCTTCCCTTCCTGAAGATTGATTATTCTTCCAACCCCCCCAGTGCTTGATTATTAGTGGCCCAGCTTATATAGGCAGCTGGTTTTGATTTAAAGACACCAAGTGATTAACAGTTCAGTAACCCTTTTGGTGCACTGTCACGATGGCTAATGATGCTCAATTTTTGTTTCTTTGCTTTAAATATTTCTTGCATGAATTTTGCTGACTTGCACTTTCAGTGCTATGGCTGGAATGACTAGCATCTCCTTTGCTTGAAATCCTACAGGTAGAAAACATACATTGCAGCAGCCAGATCTCCATCACAACTTAGCACTGAATGTCTCCATATTTGTTGCTTGAGCAGTCTCTTGGGTAGAGATGACAAACTAAGAGTAAAAGTGATATCTAACATATTTTTGCTGTTCATTTTCACAGCAAAGCAGTAAGGCTGTGCTTGGTGGAGGTCTTGTTTTTCAGATGCCCTTTTTAGTGCTCTCAGGTCCATGCTTGAGAAATGTCAGTGAGGTAAAGGTTTTGGATTTAGTTCAGTTGGCCTAAGTCTGGAATTCTGATCTTCTAGAATCAAAATCTGATAAAATGCTGTATGCATCTATATTCTTTTCATTTTCACTCCCCTTCCCTTTTTTCAATCCTTTCCTTCTTCTTCCTCTTATCTCTTTCACCTTTTTCCCTGTCTCCTTCTGCTTGTTACACCCCTGCTGAATTCTGAGTTCTTTATAGAAAATGAAACATTAGAAATGAGAAAGAAAAGTTTATTTAGTTTTTGTAGATGAACTTCTGGGTTAAGAAAAAGGTGAAATTAACTTAGAGATGAAACATAAAAATCTAATTTAATTTGCATAGTGTCTTAAGCTTGGAGCAAAAAAGCTTGAACTTATGGAGGGATAAGTTTGGGGTTTTTTTAAGTCTAAACTTTTTATAATACTTAAGCTTGTTGAATTCCCCCACTGCTGTCTGCTTCTCACAAAAGGAGGCCCTGGAATGGTATGTAGTGAAGGCATAAAGCCTATTTTCAGTTGGGCAACCCCACCATGTACTGGTACCTGGACCTGTTCCTCTCCAGTGCGGGCCTTGGTGCTTCCCTTTGTTTGAACTGCATGAGATTACTGTCAGATCATTTCTCCAGCTTGGCAAGGTCTCTCTGGGTGGCAGCATCACCCTCTGGTGTCATCCGTTCCTCCCAGTTTTGTCATCTGCAGACTTGCAGACTGTGCCCCACCATTGGGATCCATACTGAAGGTCTTGAACAGGACTAGATCTAGTATTGACTTGTAGGGTACACAAGTTAGTGGCCTCCAACTAGACCTTATTCCCCTGACAACCACTCTGGGTACAGTTGTTCAGCCAGTTTTCAACCAACCTCACTGTTTATCCAGCCCATCAGCTTCTCTATGAGAATCTTGTGGGAGAGAGAGTATTAAAAGTCTTACTAAAATCTAAACAGGCAATATCCACTGTTCTCATCTACCAGACCAGTCATCTCACTGTAGAAGGTTATCAGGTTTGTCAAGCATGACTTTCTCCTCAGCAAATCCATGCTGACTATTCCTGGTCATCTTCTTGTCCTCCATGTCTGGAAACGGTTTCCAGCATTAGCTGCTCCATTGCCTTATCAGGGACAGAGATAAGGGTAAGTGGCCTGTAGTTCCCAGTGTCCTTCCTGTCCTTTCTAAGGACAGGAGTTGCATTTGCTTTTCTCTAGTTATGTTTCCTAATTGCCATGACCTGTCAAAGATTACCAAGTGTGGCTGCCAGCCACCCACCTCAGCACTCGTGTACACCCCATTGGGTCCCATGGGTTTCTATAGATCAGCTTTGCTTCAGTATTCCCTGATCCAATCTCCTTCCTCCAAGGGTATGTCTTCCTTGCTTCAGCCTTTCCCTGTAGTCTCTGGGGCTTGAGAGACCTGAAGCCTGGTCTTGCTAGGGAACACTGAGGCAAAGAAAGCATTCAGTACCTCAGCCTTTTCTAATGAAGATGCCCAAATATATGACAGTATGGGTTTTTTGTCAACACTGAACTTTACTTTAAAAGTAAACATTTTCAGGCAAATATCTTTTCCTGAAAGAGATATCTGTGTTTAGAGATTCCGCTGAGGACACAGCAAGAGGTGGTCCTGATGGCAGATTCTTTCTTGCAAAATAAAAGCATCTGCTCTGCTGTGCGTTTGTTTTCGTTTTGGGTGTTTCTTTTTTTGCTTTGTTTTCAGTTCCCTCCTGCAGGATTTTGCACTATACTGGAAGACTCTAATGTGTGACACAGCCCAGATTTGGGACCTTTCTGCCTTTTCTAATCCTTTTTTCTCTCAAGTTGAAAGCAGCACCATTCTTTGCAGAGTGAAAAAAGAATCAATTTGTTCACAGATAATGGCTTTTTGTTTCCACTACTAGTAAAATGAGGACACATGCACTAAGGGGCATTTTTGGCCAAAGGAGAAGCATAGCTCTAACAATGTGGCACTATTATTCTACTGCGGTGTTTATTTCCTATTAAGCATGTTCATTCTATTTTCTCCTATTTATTTCTACTTACCTCTTTCTCATAATTCTGCTTTCCTTGTAAAATCTCTATCTTTTAAAACTTTTTCTGTACTGGCAAAAGCATAAATATTTGGTTTTCTGGGACATTTGGCCTCTAAATCAGTCCCTCTGCTTTTTATATTTATTCTGAAAGGAGAGCTGCTGGCTTACACCTGTGAGGTAGTGTGCTATAAATATGATCAATAGCCCTTTGCATTCTATTATTTTTATTCTGGCTGTATTCCTATGGACAGGATGTCAGATTCAGTGTAATGTAGTATGTTGTCTAATCAATAATAATAACGATAATACAGCTTTTTATCCTGATGGCAGCTTCATGGAGGAATTTGGAAACCATTTGTTATCTCAATAGTGATACAAAACCTTTACATTAACACCAACTATGCTGCATGTTCCCTTCAAGATTTTAGCGTGCTGTGTGTCACATTCCATTAAGTTTAAACATGTAATGGAGCCGCACTTTAAAGCGCTTTACTTGTTCCTGTGTTAAAAATTTGAGGCAGGAGACTATGTTTCAGTTCTCCCGTGCTGCCAGTGGATTGCAGGAAGAACCCAACTTTCCTTGGAGTTGCGATCTAATTGCTACTTATTAAAAATAATGAACTATTTTACTAGTTGTACTTTTCTGCTGCAGATTTAATTAGTGCTCACCTTCTTCCCGCCTCCCACCCCCCCCCCCGCCCCAACTCCTTTGCTAGGCTGACAGAGCTGAGAGGAGGGAAACTGAAGCAATTTGAAACCTTGTTAGAAATTTATGAAGTGCTAAAATGTTTTATTCCCAGAGGCTGGTTTGCCAGCTGTCACTGGTAAGCCATTCGCTGCCTGCCTCAGAGTGAGTATGCCCGTGATATCAGGGGGAGGCAGCAGGCCACAGCCAACATGAGCGTGTACATCGTTTGGCAGATTATACACTCTGTAATTAGCAGGAAGTAGAGTGAAACTAATTATTTTTTTCCTCAATTGGGCCAATGACATTTCAGAGGAGAACGGATGTGGTGCTGGATGGGCAAGTTGTGGAGAGGCAGCAGTGGTCCTCCATCTCCTCAGCCACTGCCCTGGCACCCTCTGTGCTGGTGGTGATCCCACCGCTGACTGGAAAGGCACCCGTATATCTCTCTTGTGCACAGTCTGTAGACAGCAGAAGAAAAGCTGCATGCCTGCTCTATGTGGGTTTTTTGTGCTGTGTGTTGCTAGCTCTGGTCTGTGGAATTGACTTCTCTTAACCATGGAGAGCTTGGCCTAGGCATTGCAGTAGGCAGCTCCTTGAGTGATGCTGTGTAGAACAGGGAGCAGGACTGAGGAGAGAAGGTACATTTGCTCTCCTCTCCTTAAGTCTGCGATGGCTTTGCATGTGAATGCAAAGTAACTACTTTGGCTGTAAAGTGCATTTCCAGGGGACTGCTTAGGAATGTCTGTGGCAAAGGGATGAGGAGTCTATTAGGACTTTTCCTTTAGTTTTCCTTAGCTAAAATAAAAATGGGTCTGCTTCCATTTTATAGTTCTCATTTGCAAGCAGTGCAGTCACCCCCTTACCTGCACATAGAAACTGCAGCTTGGAAAACAGATTTTTTTTTTCTTCCCTATAAGGTTGACCTTTAAAGTTCATTTCTATCTGTGCATTTCTAAGGGAAGGCTTTTACAAGGTCAGTTCAAAGACCTTATTATTTAAGTGGAGTCACTTGAAGTACAGTGTATGAAAAGCATACTGTTAGAAGATGAACCACTAGAAAATGCATTAAGGGGTTTAGAAACACAAAAATAGCTGCTGCTTTCTGCCTTTAACACCAGGTGAGCTTCGGTGTGGGGTTTTTTTTAAAGTTACTGGTTTCTGGCTTTGTATTTGTTTCTTTCCTGCTGCTAGATAAAAATGCTATTTTATATTTTTATGTTCTGGGCCTAAATTCAGTTCTCCACCTCCTGGGTCATTTTGCCTGCCCTTTAAATGGGGTATGAGATGTATGGTGCTTTTTCCTCCCTTTTTTTTTTTCTGCCCCTCTCCTCCCCCCCATCTTGCGTTGGTCCCTCAAGTATTGTATTGATTATATTCTTAATGTTTCTAATGGCAGTACCTCAATTCCCTCCCTAGGCAGATAATTTCTTTGCCTAATTGCCGTTAAAGTTAGTAAAAGCATAATGTGTGTAGCCTTATTATTTCCTTTCCCTCATTTGGTTTCAAAGCATTTTCTCCTCGCTATGCCAAATAAGACTGTGGAAGGCCTATCCGATGAGATATTAAAACCAGGGAAAAGTGTGTGTTGGTGTGTACTCAGTGAGGGAAGTCAACAATAACAAGGCATTTAAGTGTCAGCTGTATGTAAGTTAAAATGCAACGTGGCCAACACGCATCCTTTACAAACGATTCCTTTGTAAAAATAGACTTTTTGAACTAGTGTGTCTGTCTTTAAAGCATTAGGCATTTATTCTTTTGTGTGAAAAATGTTAGTTTTTGTTGACTCCACTTCGTAAAATCACAAAGGAATCTGAGCTTCTGAGGCTTTAGTCTTGAATGCATCAAAGAGGCAATGTTGTGTTTATGTTAGACCAGCATTTACTGGGCCTTCAAAAGTCAGAAACATTAAGTGTGTTTAAGACCCTTGACTTCCCCTTCTTTACCTACCAGCTATGAAGTGCTCTTGCCTACCTTTCAGCAACTGATGTTTGTGTTACAACTTCTCAGCATGGTCTGTAGAGGAACCTTGATGGTCCTCAGCAGTGTGGGCAAAACTCAAGTGTGGTAAACCCTGGTTCTTCAGGCACCAAAATTCAGTTTTGCATCACAGTGTGTCTCATCTTTTAAGCAGCTCAGGGTGCTGCTGGGTGATCTCCCTATCCTTGTAAATGTTCAGCCTCACAGCATTCTGCTCTGCTAGCAGAGATGGAGCTATGATGACCAAGCAGAGGGGAGTATGTGATGGGTATGGACTCACCTGTATCTTTTGTGAGCCCTCAAGGCTGCAAGGAGAGGGCAGGCAAGCTTGGCACTGCTTTGTAAACCAGTGTGGGTCAGGCAAGAAATCCTGCTGCAAAACGGAGCATGTGTCGCTTTCCTACTTAATGGCATGCATTTGCTGTACTAGTTGTTCTGGGCAGTTGGCTGAAGCTTGCACGGGAAATATACAGTGTTGGCACTTGCTCTCTGTGCACACAGGGCTTCATCATCACCTTACTGATGTTAGGTTGGTGCAGTTTGAGGGACAGTGGAGAAAGGAAGGGATTGTCAAAATGGTGGTTCTAGGCCGTGGGTGTCCTGGTAGCTTTTGGAAAAGTCAGTGCCACTGAGTAGGATCACTGGCTATATATGGTCTGCTATGTATAACAGCTCTTGCCTGTTCTCCTCTGCTCAGGAAAATGGAGCAGCCTACGGGTGTTGACAGGACAGGAATTAAAAAACCCAAAACTTCCTGGTCTGGATCATGAACTAGGTTCCAAGTAGAGAAACCCTAGTGAAGGTGTCCCTGCCAATGTCAGGGGGGTTGGAACTAGATGATCTTTGAGGTCCCTTCCAATCCAAAGCATTATACGATTCTATGAAACACAAAGTGTGTACAAAGAGGGATAGTACTGCAAGCAAAGGAGACCAAATAGATGTTGAGAGCAGAAGGAAGGCCTTCCTCAGAAAAGGAAATATTATGTATATTCAAAAGGTGTGGGAGTGAATTGCGAGAAGAAATGAGTCTGTAAATACTGAATGATATCCTAGCACTATTGAAATCAATGGCAGAATTCCCACTTGACTTCACTGAGCCATGAATTCATCTAGTAGTGAGTTTTGTTCACCCCATCTCTAAAAGAAGTCCAGAGACACAATACAAATGACTGAAAATGAAAGGATGCTTCCAAGTGATAGGGAGAGACAATAGTATGATTACAGTTCTTTAGTTGAAGGGGTGACATGACCAAGGTGAAAACCAGAAAATGTATAGCATAGAGAAGAAAAAAGTGGATTGCCTTTTCTTAAGAGCCAGGAACAATAGGACAGTGAATGAAATGGGGGGAGAAAAAAAAAGAACCTCTTTCCTCAGTATATAGCCTGCTCAGCTCATGACCACAAAATATTGTAGAGTGAGAGGTTAGCAGAAACAGGAAAAAGACAAGCTGTTTTTATAAGTTTAAGAGCTGGTTGAAGTATTTCTGTCAAAAATGAAGAATGAGGTAAGGTTATGAAATCCCTTTCTTCGTTTTCTGAGGCAATGGAGGGCAAATCTTCTAATCATCCTGACTGGGAAGATCCCAGAAATAGAAAACAACATCAACAAAAAGAATTAAACCTAGATATGGATAGGAAAAAAGGCAAGTGTAAAGAAAGGAAAGAAATACATCTTGTAGTTATTTTAATAACAAAATTATGCTTTGCATTTGTTTGAGGGAGATCTCTGGTCTTTAAATCCAAGTAAAGACTCAAGATGTTATCTCATACTCATCTTGTATAGGAAAGTTCCACCAAAATGTGAGTGTGGTATGAAGTATCCATCTTCATACACATGACTCTGGTGAACTGTTGTGTTCATAACAAGGTGCAGCTCCTGACTCCCAAGGGTTTTTCTTCAGGAACCAAGGAATCCTTCCTGGATTTGCTGTGTTACTGAGAGCCGTCAAGGTGATGTCTGCAGAGGATGTATGAGGAAACAGTTCTTAGCTCTGTTTGATTGACTAATCAAAATACACGCTTTCCTGCTGAGGACTGAAGCTATTTGGAGCTTGCTCTTAGCTCTAGCATACCCATTTATTCACACATGTGTACAGGCCTCTCATTCAAATCAGAAAGTGGTCTCTAAAGAATCCTTCTGCCTAAAATGCTGGGCTAGTGTTTGTGAGAATGGGAGCTGACTCTGATGTTCTGTCACTTTCAATCTCCAGGATGTTTGTTTTGTGCCTCTTTTGCTGTGCTTGCCCTTGCTTTTACTTTTCTCTCTTCCTCTGCTTTGAGCCATCCCCATGTTCTATCCTGCAGTATTACTTGCAATATTGCTTTTGCATAATGCTCTTTGTGCAAAGGTCTAAGTGCTGTACAGCTAAAATCCCAGTCTAACTTTAAAGATTAAATGTAGTTTAGATGATGCCTTAGGTGACCATGCTAATAAATAAAGTACACTTAGCAATCAAATTTTGTGAGAATTTTGTTAATTGAGGTGCTGAAGGTGTAGTAATGTAACGAGGCAAAATGGCTTTTTTATTAGCGCAGAATGCAAATAAGGGTCTCACTCCATTGCTTGCTCAGCAGGACAGATCTTGTATGATTTGCCACCAGAAGGGTGGCACGGGTGGCTGGATCATAGGAGGGTTGCCACCAGTGGCTGAGCTTCCTGGAGCAAAGGTATGCCTGAAGTTCAAAAATAATTCAGTGTAGGCATTTCAAAGTAAACCTTTGAGTAGTTTACTTGGTAGCAGAATGGCTCAGGGGTTGTAGAAGAGCACCAAGCAGCAGCTTGAGCATCAAAGCATGTTGCATGCATGGTTGTGCTACAGCAAAACTGCTGTTGCTATGTGAGATGGCTTAAAATGAGGTGTGATCAGGGCTGTGCAAAGCTCCAGGGACTGCAGTGTAGGCAGGCAGCTGTACTGCTCCTCTGCTTAGCAAAGGCTGGTGCTGCCCGGATCTAGGGAGTGTGGAGCTGTGTCTTGTTATCCTTCTGCATGACTAGAGGTGCTTGCCTGTGTCAGACTGGGCAGCGCTCTTGGTGGAATTTGCAGCTGCCTTAATCTTTACAGTAATTCCTCATACAATTTGTATTTTTTTTTGCTTGTCTGCCACCATTCCCTTCCTTTACACCAATTCCAGAGTCTTTATGTAAATCTGAAAACACTGTTCTTTTCTGAATTTTTCTCCTTTCTACATGGTTGCTCTTACTACTGCTTCATGTGAAGGAATGCTAGGATTCTGCTGTCTACTGTAGAATGTTGTGATGACTGAGTAGGCCTTCATCCTCCATAGGGAAGTCTTCTGCTTATGTGATCGAAACATACAGTTTCAAATGTAATAAATACTGTGCTGTAATAAAAAGTTGCTGTGTAAAGATATGCTTCCTTTAATAATGAGGTCTATAGCAAACCAAATGAGATGAAAACTTCTTTATATATATATATATGCATATCTCTAATTTTTTCCCCTGGGTTTTAACAACAAATATATTCTTGTCTTTTACATGGTTAATGAATCATTCTACAATCCTACTGAAAATTAACACACATACATACACACTTTGCAGAAAGTCCATATAAAACTCTAGCATTTACAGAGGGTTGGCAGAATGTAAATGCTAAATCTGCTGTCTTATTAATGGTCCAAACACTACATGAGCCCTATAGGTATACCCTTCCTTTCTGTTATGAATGGTACCTGTGCTTGCCAGCAGAATAAAACCAAACTTCAGCCATAAAAGCAGTATGAATGGTCATTATTACGTAATGTAAAATGGTACTTGCATTTCAGCAAAATATAGATGACTTTAGCTTTTCCTGCTTGCAGAGGTCTCACTGGAAAATTCAGGACACTTTCTGTTCATTTTTAGTTAATTACATCTCAGATCTATTCTGCAAGTTCAACATCTCAGGTGAAGAGATACTGTTTGAGGATATGTTGCTGGGAACTATAAATGGGAGCTCACATACCATCTCCAAAGTAGTTCTTGTCATCTGATATTTTATTTGTGCATTTTAAAAAGAGAGGAACTGATCATGCTTTTAACGGCATTCTGTTAAAGTATCAGTTTACTATAGTGCTTGTTAGATGTGTAGCATGATTTGCTTGCTTATTCTCCCCATCAGATCAATCACATTTGTTTGTTGGTGAGATATAAACACAAAGGATAAAGATCCCAAGGGCTAGAATCTAGAAGAAAGAAGTTATTTCCAAGTTTCTTATCCTTAAGAAATACAGAATTTAAGACTCTTAAAATCCCTTTTGGAACTGTCATATCCACATAACGATCAGGTTTCTCTGTGTAGAATATCTGCATGATATGATACATCCTACTATTCTGTTGTTGGTTTAGATAATGTGGAAAATACTTCTTATGTTTGTGTGTGTGCATCTTGTTCAGGGTGGGGAGGTACCGTGCTGGTCCATCATTGACTAGAAAAGCCTAAAAATACCTGCTTGCCCTTGTTCTACCCTTCTTCAGTCAACTGCCTTCTCAAATTTTTATTCTTTTAACTGGATAATAATATCCTAAAGAAAATCATATGCAAAAGTAAGATCATTCTCCAGGATGGCCTTTTGTTTAATTCAAACATAGAATCATTTTGTTTCCCTGCTTTCAGGGTTAACATTCTAGGAGGCCAAAAAGGACACCTAAGCTCATGAAAACTGATACAAAGGTCAATTTATCCTCTTCCTCCCCACTGAGTCCTTCATGTAATTAAATGTGCAGTACTTCAAGCTTACCCTACTTGCTACTCTTTTTTTTTTTTTTCTCTTCTTGATTAAACATGACAACAGATCAATGGGAGAGTAAAAACAGGCCATTAAAAATGGGTACAGGCTTAAGCCAAGTGTTCAGTTTCACTATGGAATAATAAAGCAACCCAAAATGTTCAGAGTTTTGCTGGAAAGATTGTTAAATGCTGTTTATGTGCTCTAGTGCCTGACAATTTAGCTGAGAATGTTTAATTGAGAGTAGTTTTGATTAGACGAATCTGGATGTGAAATACTTAGTGTATGGGATGGATGGTTTGGTTGGGGGGCATTTTATTTTTTTATTTTAGAGCTGGGACCCTTAGAGCAACCAAAGAGGGAGTGTAATCCTCTATTCATAGCCAGAATATTGGGGCTAATGCAAACAAATTATGGAGGGAATATAAACCATCAATTCTCCTGTGGTTTAACTACAGAGAAGAAAATAGGGTTAAGGCCTTTGTGGGGGGTGATGATTATGCACCTCTATGTCTGTGGTTTCTTGCACTGTTATCTTCAGCCATGCAGCACTGCAGGTGGGACATTAGTTTGATCTAGCAAAATAATAATCCTTAGGTTACCAGGCGTTGTACATTTGGTCATTAACTTGATGGTTTTAGTGTAACAGGCATTTGAAGTGAAGACCTTTGTGGGTCTATTTGGACTCTGTTCTCTTTTTTTTTTTTTTTTAAACTCTTTCCTGTACACCTCTGTTACTAAAAGAGAATGTTATGATTTCTTCCTTTCTTAATTAAACAATCAGCTCATTTTATCTGTGTGTTCAGTTCATGCAAGGAAATGGCTTCAAGTAATCATAACCAATAATGCCAGATACCTTCCCACTATTCCTGGAACAGTGGAATAGAGACAGCACTCTTTTTGTTCTGTCCCCATCATGACAAGTTTTGGGGGAAATAACAGCTTGGAAGTCAGTGGTTTTCATCATTGTGTTTTCCCAGCCTTCTCATTTACTTCTCATGCTGTATGGAGATATTAGTAACAATGCTTTCAGGACTTGTTTCCCTAAGAAATACTAGTCATAGGAATACTTGCTATCAGGAAGCCTGAATAAGTCAATGAATATATGGAAAGTTGGAAAGCTACTGTTTGCTGAGGTTGTGATGCTGGACAAAATGGATTTCTATTTTAACTACATTTTGAACTGGCCATAAAATAAAAGCATTTAAAAAAGCACAGGAAATTTGAAAGTAGGTAGAATTTCTCCTTTGCTTTTTTCCTACTCTGTCATGATTTGCTGCTTACCAACTCCATGTGAGCAAAGGAGTTGTCGTCTTCCTTCATCTGCCTCCCCTCTACTCGGGGTTTGCGTGTTGCTGTGTCACATCTACTTCTGGTTACACATACATGTTATGTGTGGATTTGTTTGTGTGATGGGATAGCAGATTCCTGCTGTGGTTTTCCATTCTTAATCTCGCTACTCACAGGTGCAGCAAGTTTAAAAAGATAAATATTAGTCTTTGTCAGGACATGGTTTCCTTGCATCTCATGTCCATTGCCACTGCAGTTGGCTTGCATATTGTGTTTGCACCAGACTGACCTGCTGAAGATATAAGTGAAGACTGATGTTTTGTTAACCAGTTGGGATGAACATATGCAGGGAAAAAAAATAAAAAAAGAAAAAATATATTAAGCACTTTAATTCCTGTTCATATTCCCGTTCCAGCACAAAATGTCATTAAGTTGTGATAGTGATTACACATAATGACTACTTGATACTTTGATTTTGCTCAAAAGATCTCTTTTATCTCATCATTATTTACACTTTAAACTCTGCTTCAGAATCTACATTACTGTCAATTTATATGATGCAGATACTTAATTAGCACTGATTAGGAGCAGGAGTGTGTGTGGGAGAAGCTATTTTGCCACATACAGTCATTTTATTAAGCCTTAAATATTACGATTTAATGTGACCGATGAATGAAAAGGTGTATCTGTAGCTTGTTAGGGTTAGCTTTGTTGTGACAATTTGAATGCTGTCCATGAAGCTGATGGGTGAAAGGTGTAAATGCTGTGGTTGGGAACTTCCAGAGAAGGTGCTTCTCATGCTTTTGCCCTAGTCTGGTGGAGGATGTAGGAGCTACATTATAAGAAATACCACCAACACAGGAAACAATAGGAAAAGTCTTCCTGGAAGTAGGCCACTTCACTAAAAGGCTGAACTGTAGGATCTCAGCCTTTTCTTGTAAGCTCTTGTGTCTTTTGCCCAGCCTCAATAGCTGAACTGGAAAAAAAAAAAAACAAGCACAAATGGTGTTGAAAGGATAGAGTAAGATTTGTGGGAAGAAAGGGAAATATCTAAAGGTAAATTGGGGCATGATACAAACCAAACCAGGACAAGGAAATGGATGATTAGAAACTTTCAGATGGGGGATTTGACAAGCGTAGAAAAACACGTAGTGGGTGAGAGCTTGTCTTTCAGGGCTGAAATCTTGGACAAATGGTGATGAAGTCAAGTTGAAATATAGCGAACCTAAAAAATTCCCAAATAACCCAAGCATTTGAAAATTAGTATCTGGGACAAAATAGCTCCATCCTTAAGGAACTGACACTAGAAAATTAATTTAAAAAAAACACCTTAAAAAAATATAATAAGGCCAGAAATTGTGTTCTTTTCTGTACACCCCACCTGAATGTGGTTAAGCTGGAGAGAATATGGAATTATTAGAAGCACCTTCTCAATGTTTGTTGTATTTCAACATGTAGGGGGGAAAAAAAACCTATTAAACCTTACCAAGTGCAATGTCTGTTCATAGAGATGCAGATCAGAATGGATCTTGAGAAGTAGCTTACCTTATGCATAAAAGATTAGGTGAACCTGAAAGGAGCAAAGGAAGTATTTAGGGAGGTAAAGCTGTTGCAAAACAGCCACATGATTTCTCTGGACTAACCTTCTCCTTGACTTTCTTGGTTGTGATACTCCTATCAGCAGAGATGTTTTAAGGTTGGAGTTATCAGCCTCTGGTTGCTCTGTGGTCCCAGATGTAGTCTACAGAAGACTCCAGACTAGACCCGTCAGACCTACTGCACGCGAATTGCAAGATCTGTCTGCACTGGTAGTTCCCAAGACCTAAACTGCCTCGAAATACATAGGCTTCACAGGAGCAGTTTTTTCCATTCTATTGCTGGGATAATCTATGCAGCAAAACCTAGTACACTTACCTAGGAAACACAATCACTCTCTTCACCTTGTGTCTCAAGGGTCCTTGCAAGTTGAAGCAAACCTAGAAGGAATTACTCCAATGAATTGCCAGCTGGGGATGTGATTCCTTGAAGAGTTATAAATAAAACCAGATCTGTAGTTACCTGGAGAAGTGATGACTGCTGTAATGTTGTGCTTATATTGACTTATGATAGCTATTTTTCTTTGGGTATTTTATGAGGGATGGTGGCATTGTTTTAAAGGAACAAGGTAGAGGACTTTAGAGGGTCTTAAGAACAGTTTTTAGAAAACAGGTAACTGCAGCACACTGGGGACAGAAGTCGAACACAGCCTTAGTGAATGAAAGCCATGGTTTGCCAATTATTACACTGGAATTCTGGGGGGGGAATCAAAGCAGCTGGGCAAGGATAATATAGTCACTATAGCGTAACTAGATCACAGAATCACAGAATCCTAGGGGATGGAAGGGACCTCAAGAGATCTTCGGGTCCAACCCCCCTGCCAAAGCAGGCTCCCTATCTCATATTACATAGATAGGTGTCCAGACGAGACTTGAATATCTCCAGAGAAGGAGACTCCACCACCTCCCTGGGCAGCCTATTTCTCTGCTCCATCACCCTCACTGTGAAAAAGTTCTTCCGCATGTTGGTGAGGAACTTCCTGTGCTCCAGCTTACAGCCATTGCCCCTAGTCCTGTCCCCACAGAGCACTGAAAAGGGGCTGGCCAATTCCCCCTGCAAGATATTTATAAACACTAATTAGGTCCCCCCTAAGTCTTCTTTTTTCCAGGCTGAACAGACCCAGCTCACTCAGCCTTTCCTCATAGGGGAGATGTTCCATACCCCTAATCAACTTTGTCGCCCTTCTCTGCACTCTCTCCAGAAGGTCCCTGTCTTTTTTATACCAGGGAGCCCAGAACTGGACACAGTATTCCAGGTGGGGCCTGACCAACGCAGAGTAGAGGAGGAGGATCACTTCCTTCGACCTGCTGGACATACTCTTCCTGATGCATCCCAGGATCCCATTGGCTCTCTTGGCCACCAGGGCACACTGCTGGCTCATAGCCAACCTGTCATCAACTAGGACCCCCCGGTCCTTCTCCACAGAGCTCTTTTCCAACAGGTCATCCCCCAGCCTGTACTGATACAGTCGGTTATTCCTCCCCAGGTGCAAGACTTTACACTTGCACTTGTTGAATTACATTAGATTTCTCCCAGCCCAGCTCTCCAGCCTGTCCAGGTCTCGCTGAATGGCAGCGCAGTGTTCCTGCGTGTCAGCAACTCCTCCCAGCTTTGTATCATCGGTGTACTTGCTGAGGGTGGATGCTATTCCCTCATCAAGGTCGTCAATGAAGATATTAAACAGGACTGGACCCAACACCGAGCCCTGGGGAACACCACTAGTCACAGGCCTCCATTCAGATTCTACTCCACTGATCACGACCCTCTGAGCCCGGTCTGACAGCCAGTTCTCAACCCACCTCACTGTCCACTCATCTATCCCTTGTTCCCTCAGCTTCTCTATCAGGATGTTGTGGGAGACAGTATCAAAAGCTTTGCTAAAGTCAAGGTAGATGACATCCACTGCTCTCCCTCCATCCACCCAGTTGGTAATGACATCATAGAAGGCTATGAGATTGGTCGAGCACAATCTCCCCTTGGTGAATCCATGCTGACTACTACTCATGACCTTCTTCTCTTCCAGTTGTTTGGAGATGGCATCCAAAACAAGCTGTTCCATCACCTTTCCAGGGACAGAAGTGAGGCTGACTGGCCTATAGTTACTGGGATCCTCCTTCTTGCCTTTTTTAAAGACTGGAGTGACATTGGCTATCCTCCAATCTTCAGGCACTTCTCCTGTAGTCCAGGATTTATTGAAGATGATAGAGAGTGGCTCTGCAATCACCTCCGCCAGCTCTCTCAGCACACGTGGGTGTATCCCATCCGGGCCCATGGATTTGTGTGCATCCATTCCTTTGAGTCGCTCCTGGACCACCCCTACCTCAACTAGAGGCCGCCATTCGTTCCCCAACTACTCCTACTTTCATCTGGGATCTGTGAGTCCCGAGAAGCCTTCGTAGTAAAGACCGAGGCAAAGAAGGCATTACGTATCTCCACCTTCTCATTATCTCCCGTTACCAAGACACCCGCCTCATTCAACAAGGGACCTACATTATCCCTGGTCATCCTTTTACTATTCACATACCTGAAAAAACTCTTTTTATTGTCCTTTATGTCCCTTGCCAGCTTAATTTCTAAGCAGGCCTTAGCCCTCCTAGTTGCATCCCTACAGGCCCTGGCAACATCCTTATATTCATCCCATGATCTCAGACCCTGTTTCCACAGTTTATAGGTCTTCTGCTTCCCTTCGAGTTTACTCATAAGCTCCCTGCTTATCCATGCAGGTCTTCTGCCTCTCTTTCCCGATTTCTTACTCAAAGGGATGCACCTATTCTGTGCTTGTAAGAAGTGCTGTTTGAATGTTAGCCAGCACTCACAGGCTCCCATTCCTTCAAACAGAGCAGCCCATGGGATAGCCCCTATTTGATTTTGGAGGAGATCAAAGTTAGCTCTTCCAAAATTCAGGGTAGCTATCCTACTTTTTGGCTTGCCTCTTCCACTCAGGATCTTGAACTTGACCATTTCATGGTCACTTTGTCCTAAGCTGCCCCCGACCTTCACTTCACTAACGAGCCCTTCCTTGTTAGTAAAAACAAGGTCAAGCACCCGCCCTCCCCTTGTAGGTTCCTGCACTATGTGTATCAGGAAGTTGTCTTCCATATACCGCAAAAATTGCCCGGACTGCATCTGACTGGCCGTATTGCTTGCCCAGCAAATATCTGGGTAATTGAAGTCCCCCATAAGGACCAGCGCCTGCGATCTTGAGGCTACTTCCAATTGCTTATAAAATGCATTATCAACCCGCTCCTCTTGATCAGGGGGCCTGTAGTACACACCCACGACTATGTCACCCAAACTGGCCTGCCTTTTAATTCTTACCCACAAGCTCTCGACAAACGGTTCATCCCTACCCAGGTGGAGCTCAATACATTCTAGGTGCTCTCTAACATAAAGAGCAACTCCTCCACCTCGTCTCCCTAGCCTATCTTTCCTAAAAAGCACGTAGCCATCCATCGTAGCGTGCCAGTCATCCAGGCTGTCCCACCACGTCTCAGTGATTGCAATGAGATCGTGGCCCTGTGACCGCACAAAGATCTCTAATTCTTCTTGTTTGTTCCCCATGCTACGTGCGTTTGTATAAAGGCATTTTAGTGGGGCAGCAGATCCAGATATCCCCAACAGCTCACTGCGAGATTTTCGATAGGGGATGGGCAAAAGCAGCTCCACTGAGGAGTTCATGGGGTAATCCACAGTTATCCCTACTCTCGTGTGGAGCAACATCCCCAAGTCTGCCATTGTGCTGTTGGCATTTATCTGTTTCCCCCAGGAACCTGTGCTGTGACTCCCAAAGTACCTGCCTTACCACAGCAGCCTTTGTAATATCCCCTTCCCCCTCCTAACTAGTTTAAAGCCTTATCAATGAGCCCTGCCATCTCCTGAGCAAGGATCCGCTTTCCTCTATGGGACAGGTATGCCTCATTAGCAGTATTCATGTCCGGAGCAGAGTACACCATCCCTTGGTCAAAAACCCCAAATTTCTTGTGCAGGCACCAGCCTTTCAACTACTGATTCAATTCATGGGTTCTCCTGACCTGCTCTGAACCCCACCTCCCACAAGTGGGAATAGAAGAAAATATTATTTGGGCTCCCGCCCCCCCAACGAAGCACCCTAGGTCAGGAAATTCACTCTTGATAGTGCACAGGCTACACTTCGTGATTGCATCTTTACCTGCTTGAACTATCAATAGTGGGTAATAATCAGAGGGACTAACCAGCCCTGGGAGCCTTCTGGTAATATCCCTGACCCTGGCTCCAGGAAGGCAGCACACCTCCCTGCGTGTAGGGTCTGGTCTACATATGGGGCCCTCCATCCCACTGAGGAGGGAATCCCCAACCACAACTACTCTTCTTTCTCGCTTTGCTGAGGCCGTCTCGAGGTGTGCAGACACTCTCCTCGCTCTGGGCTTACGCTTTCTCTGAGGTAGAGGGACTGTATTCATCTCCTCATATACCTCCCCTTCAACTTCCAAGGCCAGCCAGATCTTCAAAAAGAGTTCATCAAAATATCATATCAAATAGTATGAAAGAAAGATTCCAAGAGGTAAGAGAAGTCTTCATATTGATTAATGATAGGCTAGGAAAGAAATCAGAAACAAGCAATTGCATTTCATGCGGGACAGAAAACGCTGCAAGGGAATCTGCTGGTTTATGGGTTGTTCAACATATGCATAAATAAACTGAGGAAGATTATAAAAGTCTTCTGACTAAATGCTGTTCAAGAGAGCCTTACTTGCATGTAAGTAGAGGTGGAAAAAGAGATCATACAATAATGGGGAATAAAATGGTATGTGGGGGAAGAAAATGAGTGCAGAACACTTCAAACAGAAAAGGTAATTCTAGTTAGTTGTGTAATATTGGACTTTTAAATTAGCTGTCACCACTAGGAAAGGATTGTGACAGACTCTTCCCTAAACATTCTTTATCAGCCATTGTTGGAGCACAGATGATGGGTATGTGGACATCTGGTGTAACATCCTGTTCTACTGTTGTGCGAAAAATGGTATTGATTTTTTTTAAGGAACTGAAAACTTAAGAATTCTTTTCCTTGTGCTAACATTTATGTAGAACGTTGTCATCCTACTGCCAAAAGTGATACCAAAATAAATGAGTCCATGCAGCTATTCTCAAGGCATATTCTTTATAAAGAATTCTGCTAGGGAAGCTGGAAGGGAACAGATTTGTTTAGACTGAACTTGCAACAAAGTAGATAGATACACATATTGCTGTTACTTTAATGGTGTAAGTATTAAACAATATTTCATTTGGGTCAGTCCCTCATTGTAGATTGTTGATGCTACTTACTATAACTTTGGATACATTTATCAATAAGCTTTTGTAGACCAGCTGTCAGAGGAATACATATCGAAGCTGAGTTTGCAATGTAAAGATAGCGTTCTGTACCGGATTGGTAGATATTTATATATTCAGCTATGGTGCATATTACTTGGTCTAATGGTGTTATAAAACTGAAGAGGCTTGCTGCAAAGAAGGTGCAAGGACTTTTTTTTTTCCCTCACACTTGAATGAGGAAGTGATATGTTATTATTTATATTTTAAATCACTGGAAAACACAGGAAAGGCCAAAGCACAGATTATTATCAATATTTAAGAGTTCACATTTCACTGAAGTTCCAAGAAAGTTTGGTTTTGCTCTTATTGGGCTGTGAGGCTTAAGATTGTCTTGATGTGATGCAGGAAGCCTGGTAGGGATGCTAAAACAGAACCCAGCAATTTCTGAGTCACAGGTCAGCAATTCATCCTTTTAAGGTAAGCAAAGAGGTCTTCAAGGCAAACTAGTATTGTGGCAAGAGCATCTAAAATGTAAACACGTGTTGCATGCTCATTCTGTAGCTGCCTTCTTGATATTTTGATATATATTTCTATTTCTCAGCTGAGTAACATGTTATACTTGCCATTTCCAAACTCTGAATGTTTTCTTGGGATAACAATTCACAATGTTAAAACACTCCTAGAGAATTTATTTTTATGTTGGTGGTATCTCTTCTCCATTTTAGATGCCATATAAAAATGGTGAGATACCGTCATTTTAATTTATTTTACATATATTTAATTTCTTCTTCTTAAAACCTTTTCTCCTCCAGCAAAACCCAGCTTCCTGAGATTTTACTTCTCATTGAGTGAAAGAAATATAATGGATTGTGTGCATTTTGAAATACTAATATTTTCTGTGCATGCTATATTGCTAGAATTACATTGTAAACCCATGAAAGAGTACTAGACTGAAGTTGTTCAAATACTGAACATTTCATGAGTTATAGTTCATTTGGTTTTGTGAAGAAACAAAACTAAATCCTGAAAACTTGTTGTAGATCTGCATTTATTTTCTTTTTCTTTCTTCTTTTTCTCCAAGCAATAAGTAGAGTGAAGATCGAGTTTTGGTGCTTTTGTTGCTAAGGTTGCAGTAATTTGTCATAGCTCTAATCTTCTCTAGCAGTAGTCATGAATACCTCTACGTTTTTCTTTCTTTTCATTTAGAGTTCTAAACAAAAATTAGTCCATCACCGTGATCTCAGCAGCGGTTTAGGAAAAATGTGAGCAATAACCAAATGCTAATGATGCTTCTCTTCATTATGCCTTGTTGTGTTGTAGTGTTTGAGCTACTTAGTGCCTACGTAAGTACTGGTTTTATTTTGATGCTTACTAGAGCCAAATCACTTCAGAAGCCTTTCAGTAATTTCATTATTCAAATAGTCAGTACTATGTGCAACTTCTGCTTGCTTTGCAGAGTGAGACTACCTGCTTAGATCTGTGGTACTGGCTGCCTGTGCTGACCCCAGGAGTAATTTTTATGTTGTTTATTTGTGTTCCCCCTCCCCATCTTTTTCTTTCCTCCCCTTTTTTTGAACTCCGCCTTACTTGAGAGCCACCCCTCAAACCAGGCAAGCAGCTGTGCCCTGTTCATTCCATGTTCCTCTGCTGGTGTTCTGTGTGGTGTATGGAGAAGGGCTGCTGTGTCTTGCAGTTGGGCTGTGACTCAGCCCAAGACAGCATTGTCTAATATGACAGGCAAACTGTCAGGAAGAATACAGTCAAATTGAAAATTTGTCCCCATGGGTGGAAAAATGTCGCACGGCTGTGAAGCAGCATTAGTGCTGCAAAACACTTAAGATGTGCTAAATGTTCTATAGCAGTTTGAAAACATGCAGCAGGCTGAGAAATCCAAATGTTGAGCAGCCCTGCTCTTGAAAGGGTTTCTAATTCAGGTAAGGGTTTGCTCCACAGAGCCATTTCTAGAGTGCAAGCGTTTGCTCCCTCCAGAGTCATTCACAAGGGTATGCGTTGTCTTGCCTGTGACTGAGGAATTTTTTCCATTTGGGCATTTTCAGGTGCACTGACCCATTCTGCTTCTGTGGGCTTGTGGAATATGGACACTTTCTTGGCTAAATGGCTTGCAGTTAAGCTTGATATGAAATGGAGAGCATCCTGTAGGGAGGTGGGGAGCAATAAACTTATGCTTCCCAAAGGAAATACTCTTATACCGCAGTATTGTATGGAGTGTGATGCAAATGATGTACCACACTAATACTACATCTTGTCCTTGATCTGCTCACAGTGATGGTGGTGACTTGGGATGACTAAAAGACTACAGATTTTGTTCAACATTTTCTAATTCTGAAATACAGTAAAGCTAAGTGGTTGTGGTCCCTTTAGTAGCAGCTGGAAGAACTCTCTTTTTCAGGCAGCACTGCAGAGGCTGCTCATGGACCTGCTGGGCAGATTCTGCACTTTCTTTTATCAGGAACTAATAAGTGACCAAAACAATGTCTGTCTTTGAAACTGTACCACCTCATCCTTTCTGTATTATCTTTTAATGCCAAGGTACTTAACAATGTTTCTCTAAATTCTTACAGTAGAACCTTGTGCTTCCTATGCTGATGGCTGTCATCACGTGTTTCAGATTCTCATGATTGTATTTCTGGATGAGCTCTGGATGGTTCCTGCACAGAAGCTGTGCAGGCTCAGCCAAACCCCAAATATTTGAGGAGAATATACTTTTATCCCAAGTGGCTGAGCATGGAGCAGGACGTAGCTGCTCATCATCCAGATCTTCCCCTTTGTTTTCTTTCTTTCTCTCCTCCCATAGTTTTTGAATAAAGCTTTCCATGGTACATGTTCAGCCCTGCTTTGGATTGACAGAAACTTCTAACAGAGTCAACCTCCAGCCATGATAACAAATAGTACTTCCAGCTTGTAGATCCTCACTGAACTGTGTAACTTTTATTACTGAGAACTTCCAAAGGCCTCCTGAGGGCATGAGAAGAATTAGTTGACTTAGGTTTTGTGGGCTACTTTTGAGGATACTTGGTAGTTACTGTAGTTGAATAACAGAACTGAGAAGCTAGGGTTAACCAGCCTGGGTTATCTGATATTTTGGGTTTTTTCCGTTTTCAAGTTTCCTGTAGCTTGGTCATTGGAAGGCTTGCTTAGTTTCATGGGTGACCAATGCTGGCTGTAGGGAAAAGAACGTTACCTACACATCTTGCTCTGGTAGTTTATACCCAGAACTGGTATGCCAATCCCATGTGAATGTTTGCCCTTTAATTCAATCCGTTATTGAACACACAATTAAAAGTAACCATTTAAATCACAAACGGATTATTCTATTTTAGCCAATTAAAGGTCCTCATCACTTGCATTCATTGCATTTGCCACTCAGTATTTGCCTGTGCACTCAGATCTCTACAATATCCTCCACCAAAACAACTCGTTTGTGAATTCTGCTTTTTATGGTTTCACCTGAGGACCTTCTCTTTTAATTGTGCAAGCCTGCTCTGATTTAATGGAAGTTTCTGTCCTGTGAGAATGATAATGTAACACAATGCTTTTTTTTGTAGTGATAATTTTTTGTAGGCAAAAACAATTGCAAACTTAATTATACTCATTAGTGGATCTGATTTTTGAAACTGATTCTAATGAATACCCCTTTGGAATAAAAGGTTGAGCACTGGCATATTGAATCTTCATAGTAATTTAAAAATGCATAACTTTTTTGTTCCTTTTGCTGGACACATTGTAATTTTTTACTGCTTAGCCCTGAAATACTGGCTACCATAACACAACACACTAAATGGGAAGCATTTCTGCATTGGGAGATTATGCACTGTTGAAAGAATGTTGACTTTCTGAATGATACTAATCATGCAATCGTATACATTAAAACAGAGCAGAACCAAACCAGCTCATTTGTACTTGTTCTGGACTATATTCTTTTTTTTTTCTTATGCAGTAGCAATTGTAGCAATTTACAAGTATGCTTTGACATCAATAAGTCAAACTTCTAACATGCTTTTTACTTCAAATTTGTATATTACTGTATGTTAAGCCAAGTCTTTGGTATAACCATTCAAAGTAGGGACCTGCTAGAGTGAAGTTAGTGAATAACTCAGTTTCCTTGTGTAGAACAATTTTGGAATGTTACATTTTGCAAATTCATGCTCTTCTGATTCCCTTAGAACCTTTCTTTATACAAGGATAAAACTGATAACAGGCCCTATCCTCAGCTTCCTTCAGGGTCTCCATCCCAGCTATATCGCCAACCCTTTGTTGTTGCCTTATGCTCTCACCTCAGGAGAGAGATGGAAGGAGGAGGTCCATGTGCAGCAGCAAGGCCTTTGCCTGCAACTGCTCCACATCTCCTTATTCCTGGGTACCTCCTTTCCCATCACCTCTCTCCCGGGGCATCTTCTGCCACTATGCCTGGATAACAAGTCTGAGAAGAGTACCTGGCAGGGAACATTTGGGATTCACTTTGTAACCTGGCCTCTTCAGAGTCTCTGATAGCCACCACAAAGAAAAAAACAAGGAGAGTTTGGTCAAATTCAGGGATTTCGGGTTTCAAAGTTGCCACTCTGAGGTGCATTGGTTCTCTGCACCTTTTCCTGCAGGTGCTGGGGATCACTTGAAGCCCAACAGGTCAGCCTGGAAAGCTCATGTTTGGACAAGTTAGTGTTATCTAATTGAAAATATCAGTAAAATAAATGCTTCATAGTTTTGGTTTTCAATGTTTAGAAGCCTTGATAAGAAGTATAAGAAAAATGTGTTTTGTCAAGCAATGGATGCCTCAGCATTCACTGCTGGGAGATATATTTTTCTGGGGGAAACAAAACAAAACACAAAAGTTTTTTCTGCTCCTTGTTCATGAACACCTGTGATCTGACCAGTGCATAGTTATCTTCCTTTCTGTAGCAGATGACAACTGCAGACAAGAAAGAAAAAAGGGCCCTTTTTTTTCCGCTTTTCTCTGCGGTTTACAAGAAAATAACACTGATCAAGGAGATGAGACTGGCTGATAGCAAACAAATACTTTTTCCTTGACTCCATTGTTGACTTAAAACTGTTATGGATACTGGTGTTTAACTGGCACTTTTGAATGTATTTTTACTAGTGTAGTAGTTTATACTCTTTCTTAATTGTATTTGTAGTCTGCAATCAGTTTGTGCAAGTGATTTAATTTTGTTTTCTATATTAAAGCTATTTTGTGTTGATTTTGACATGATCTAATTTTTTCTTCAGTGCTGTTTTCTCTTTTCTTGATTCTTTCAGTTTCTTTTAGTAAGATTTACTTTGGAGTCTCGTCAGAGCATATTCATCCAGTGCTGTTTCCTGTTCTCTGAATATTCAATCTTTATCAATTAAGAGTGGCATATGTAATTTCTGTATGGAGTCAGAATCAAAGCCAAAATTGTAAAAGGGCATTCATTTTACTCTTACTCTAATAAATTTTATAATATTTAGCAGCCTTGTATGTTAGTCATTAGATAAAACCCCTAGAGGGAGACATGATCACAGATGGATTATTATAATGTCTCATCACTCTGATCTTTTCACAATAGCTGAAGTAATTTCTGTAGGTCACTTTGCATAGTCTGTTGCTTGATAATTGAGCAGTTATAAAAAGTTGTTTGTAGGTGCTTAATCAGGTTTTTTCTTCTTTTAAAATTAGGGCCTTTTAAAATTTGTCCTTTCCTCCAATATGCCTTCCCTTGAGAAAAGGCCTATTTAACTTCCCCTTTTTAAATTTCAAAATGATTTGAGATACAGTATAGAATCTTGGAGGAAAGAAAATCATCCTAAATAGTGACATAGCTTGCTAGCATTACACAGTTCCGCCCACCCAGACTGTCCTTCTGTGGCTGTGTTCTGCACCAAGTGATTTGCAAACTTGTAATGGCATTTGTAATGCTTCTATTACTGGTTTGAAAAGCACAGCAATTCAGCTTTCTTTATCAGTTCTCTCTGTATCCTTATGCAAAAAAGATTATTCTAGGCTACTTTATCGCTTGAATTTTGACAGGGTAATTAACTTGTAGGATGATACAGTAAATTCACTTTCCTTAAACATAATTAATTATTTAGAGGTTTTCAGCCATTTTCTTAAAAATGTTTTGGGGTTTGGTTGTTTTTTAATTGTTTTTTACATTAATTCTTACAAAATACCTTTTATCTTACAGTAAATATTTTATTTTTCTCTGGTAGTGAGGATTTCAAAATTTTTCAGTGACCATGTGGAAAATGAGACTTAAATTTCTTTGAATTTATCAATTGTTTAGTTATATTTGGGTTCCAAAACTTCATAGAGAAATTCAACATCTAAAAAGCAAACGCAGATTTTAGCAATAGCAAGTGCAATATTCTCCTGTAGAAGTGCATGCTGTTTTCTTAACTTTAAATAAAACAAGATGCAAAGTCATTCAAAGGAAGGATAAACTACATAATAGCTGTGTGTTTTTAAGGGTTATGATCAAGACATTTTCTTGCCTGCTTCCTACTCTGATTTTAGGTCAGTGAAAAAGGAGCTGTCTTGCTGATACCATATCTCGTGAAATCTGGGATCCTGAGAAGTTCCTTTTAAAATCTTTTCTTTTAAAACCCCTATTTGCTTGTTAGCATCCTTCTGACTTCCACCTGTTCTATTAGCTTTTTTCTCCTTTTCCCTCCATTTTGGGTGATAATCTCTTTTCCACTTCTCTCTTTTTAATTTTTACTTCTTCCTTTCCCCCTTTTGGCGGTGAAGGGGAACAAATCAAACTTGTCTTTTCTGCTGTGATTCTGCTGTTGCTTTATATGTGGCACTTCCCCGACCAAAACAATAAAAGAAGCCTTGGGTCTTAAATTTTCTGAAACCTGAAGGTGCATTGTGGAATTGTTGGTGAGAAGACTGGCAAAGGACTTGATACTTTTAGACTAATGTCTGTGCCAGACAGACTGACCTCACAGTAGAAGGACCCGTAACTGTAGACAACAAGCATCCACACAGAAGCTAAAAATACTGAGGCAGCTGTACTAGCCTTCTGCAGCTAATAGAGGTCTTCAAGAAAAATGGTGAGTTGTCCTAATCTCTCTCTAATTGGTGGAGATGAAGGACCAAGTGAAGCAAGTGATTCACCGCACAAACTGCCATCTGAAGTGCCTTTAGGCTGTGTTTGTCCTAGTAAGTTAGCTATGCAAGAGGCTCAAAAAAGCTGGTGTCCTAACCTAGGTACAATGCCTGGGGGTGTCTTAGGAAAAGGTGTCCTGCAGAAGGCACGCTGGCTGTTGATAACTATTTGGTTTTCTTAATCTTTGGTTGGAGCTTGATGTATTGATGAGATGACCTGGGTTCCTAGCCATTTAACTGCTCAAGGGACTGTATCTTATCTTGCTTTGCACCTGCTTTACATGGCTGAGAAGATGCCCACAAGGAATTTTGCCGACCACCAGCTTTTGCTGGAGTGTGTTGTCCCATCATGGTACAAAGCAGTCCCAGGCATCTGCCATTCTAAGCACAGGCTGCAAAAGTCAGCACAAAGAAGGAGCTTTCTGAAAAGAAGTGTTCTTGGTCCACTGGTTTCTACAGAGGCAAAGTCTAGACTTTATACTGTCCTTTTTTAGTTTTATGGTTTTATTATACTCCTTGAATTTGCTTCTAGGTTCCTTGTGTTTATGTTGCTGGTATTTAACAATCAGAAATCCTTAAATTTTAAGGTGACACCTTACACAATCTATCAAATCTAAAGAGAATATTTTATTCTTGCCCAGTTCATCAATCACAATGCTGCTGAGGGGAAAATGTGAGGAAATATTGATGTCCAGGACTATGGAAACCTGATGTTCTACCGTAAGACAGTTAAGGCTGTTGCTACAAACCTGCTGTTGTGTGGGAGAGCAGTCAACTGCTAAATTACATAATTTATCTTTTCTACATTGATTTTTATTTTATCTAATCTCAATGGCCTGTTCCAGAATTTCATTTTTATTCACATCATTTTATTTTATCCATATAAATATTTCATACTGGATTCGATGAATCAAAAGGATGGGAAATAATCATCCCTTTGTTTTGAAATTGTTATTAATTTAGGACCAAACTTTCCCCTTACATAAGCTTTACAGCAATATTATTTAGCCTGAGAAAAGGACAGGGAAGATAATTTAAATATAAGTGCCTATTAATTGTTCAGAGACATTTTATTAATATTTTTAAATACGTTGAGTTGTCTTTTACCCAAGGGTTATTTTAGTTCTTTCAAGGAATGAAAACTGGAGCTTTAAATGGTGAATCGGAGAATATGGAAAGGGGGCTTTGGAAGAATGTGAGGCATAAAAAATTAGCTTCAAAAATTGCAAATGCATTATTTAAACTTAGTAAAATGTGAAGATAACATAATGAAAGGGAAATGCACAATACCAACCCTCTGCATTGCATTCTTGTACGAGGTTGAATAGATAAAATTTTTTCATATGTTACATGCAAACTCCATGGAAGTCATCACAGTTAAGGTTCTCTTGAAGGGAGGACATAGAGACCGGTGAAGGAAGATCTCCCTTGGACAGATGGTTTAATGTTTTGTTTTTGCATGTCTTCTTTCATATATTTGTTGCAGATGATGTTGATCCCTCCAGATATGAGTTCCTACAGAACAAGCCCAAACCAGACCCAGTATAGTAGTTTAAATGTAGCATACTTTCTGTTATGCCTTAGTGACACCTCCTCCCATCCATTGAAATGTAGGACTGTGAAGCACCAGTTTCAGCCTGTTTTGTCTTGAGTCATACACAATGAGGACTTGAGAAATAACACCCTTATAGGCAGGAATACCAGAATTGTTTTTTGTGGGTCTTACAGAAGACTTTCAAGAGCATAACATATACGTGTGTAGGAGCTCCAGCACCCTGAAGGCCTGGAAGGAGAAGTGACATGCAAGAAGAAAATAAAGGTCTTGTCCGTATAAACCAGAAAAACAAGTCTAGTCTTAGCAATGCAAATAGACACAGGTATAGCAAATGCAAAGCCCAGGTTAGATCTTTATACCTACCTTTGTCCAGTCTGGTTACATCTACCCTGATTGGGCTATCAGTGCTCAGTCTCACCTTTTGTTTCTGAGGGTGATCGACTTGAAGCCCCACCAACCAGCTTGTCAGGAGATAAGCCAGTTTACTTGACAGGAGATTTCTCAAGTGCTAAAAGAAATTTTCTATCTGGCTGACATATTCAGCACTTTGCCAGGCACAACGCGGCAGGACTGTCTCTCCTGAAAAGCAGGAGACATTTCCTTCACCATTATACTTTGTTATTGCTTCACCATAATACTTTGTTATCCCCTTATTGCTTCAAGTAGTTGAGTCTAAGAAATTTTGACAAAACTAGTAAAATATTGTATCCTTCCCCTTTTGTTTTTTGTTGTATGAGGAAGACAATGGTATCTATTTAATTCAAGAAGTGTCATCTGAAAAACTGCTTATGTGCTCCTTTAACCACACAGTTAAGGGCATAGTTCTTTGTCTTGTTTCCCTGAAGTGCTTGCAGGTGCAGACTGTCACCTTGCCATTTCAGTTGGGGCATCCACTAAATGCTGCTGATGTGTGATCTTCCTCCAGTTTCCCTCAAATATTACTGGTTTCAGTAATAAACCTTATTTAGGGGGAATCTTTGACTTTTCATCCCTTGGAGTGCTAAATGATATCATCTCTGACCAGGCCAAGTGCAGTCAGACTCAACTGAAGCTGTTTCAGTTCTGACTTGGAGGAATTGGAGAGGCCCATTCCTGTCATGCAGGTTGTGGGAGCAGGCCTGTGCCTTTTTGCTTGGGCCCTCACATTTCTGGCCATTTTTCTGGAGACAAATACATCAAAAGCCTTGTTTCCAGAATAGGGAGTTGGTAGAACTCTTCTGATTTTTTTTTTTTACCCTTTTGTTCTTTTTTAAAAGTATTTTTGATTCTTCAGGCATTTCTCTTCACTGTGTATCTATAACTTTCATGAACTTACTCTGCAGCTCTTCCTTGCAACTTTTAGCTTGCTTCTGCATAGTGTAAAATATGGTGTTTAGTAGGATCATATCTTACCATTAAATTAACATATAATTACATATCGTCTTCGACTTGTCTCAGTTTCAATTAGGTTTTGAAATATCACTTGTTCTGTTATTCAGCAAATCACTTTCTTCCAATGGAACGTTGCAGAGAAATATCTTTTTCATACAGGATTCTAAAATCCTGGTTTTACTGTTGAATGTATCCAAGTAGCTTGTGCATTGTTTTCCACCACAAAATGCATCTGGATCATCAGCACTGTGTATATGTATGTGTATTGCAGCACTGCAATTATTTTCCAGGGATCTTAGTGTGTTTGTGTCTGCCATTAAGATGAATGTGTACCAGATGCTGTTTTAAAATGAAGCACCATTGTATAGGCTGATGGATGGAAAGTTTGTCAAAAGTAGTGAAAGCTTCTACAGGGGATAAAAAGCAGCTGGAAAAATTCATTGTTATGTGCTGCTAGTATGAGTCTCTAGTTCAGCTGTGCTGCATTTTGATTAGAAAGTTAGATTCTATGGAAGTGTCAAACCTAGTTCCTGATATCCTGCATTTTTATGGCATTTGCAATTTGGTATTCACCTCTTTATTCTCGGCCAGCAAATCTACTTTTTTATGTGAACTTCTGTTAAGAAGCGGTATAGCATAATAAAAGTTGGCAAATGTGAACTGTATTTATTACTTCTATGTGAAAGTCTTGGCCAATGGAAATTAATTTGCCCTGTTGATTGTTTCACTTGTATTTGTAGAGAATAGCTTGTATAGCACATGAACAATGCCAGATTTTATTTTTTTTTAGTTCTCTATTATGTTACCAACAATACTGTTCTCTGCTTCAAAGTATGACTATAATTAGAAATGTGATTATGTAAAAGTGGCACCATCTTATTCAGCCCTGCTTCTTCCTGTTCTTAGTCCTATTATGCCTATTTTTACTTCCCAGATACCAAAGCTTCTCCTAGTGCCGTGCCAAGAATTTGTTTCTTGCAAGGGACTTTGTACTGGCACCTGTCTCATCTATACGTAGGGACTCATCAGCAACTGTGCTTGAAATTTCTGCTTTCTGAATCTCCAAATGCCATTCATCCTGCTCTGTGATGCCCATTTATCTGGATGCCTCCTCAATGCTGGACACTTTCCGTAGTGCTTTAAGAGGGGGGTTCATAGTCTTTCTCTTTCTAGGGATTCCCAGAGCCAGGTCTCCTCTCCTTTGAGGTGGTCTCTCCAGATGGTCAATACCAAGATGATACTTAAAAGATAATATCTTCCCCCTTTCCATCTCCTCAAGATGTCGTAAGAGAGAAGGAAAATGTAGTCCATTTTGTGCCACAAGCTACCATAAAACTGAGTGGCAGAGGTAGACAAGGTATTTCATGACTTAGTGTTGGGATTGCAAATTATTTCTGCAGGACAATAGGATCTGTCTTCTGCAAACAAAGAACTAACATTGAAATCTGTTGTGATCCTCACTTGGGCCTGATATACTACAGTCACCTTTTCAAAAACTTACTCCTTACCAGACATGCTTTAGAAAATCATGTCAAAGCACTGCATCCAAGGTGTGGTGAGATACTCTAGGCTCTGTGCATGTATCAAATGAAATTGGCAAGTTTTTTTACAAGTTAGCAGTATATGTAAACATACTGCAGAGTGGTTGTATTGGTAACGTCTCCTACTGTTTACTGGGGGTAAAAAAATCATGCCTTATACTGATATGCTCTCAGACACCGAGGCTTAGGAAGGTGTTTTAGACTAACTGTTGGGGAACTTTCAAGCCCTCCAGGTAACAGGTGAATAGTCCATGACAGAAGTGTCTGGAAGAATGAGTCTAATCTTCTGCTCTGACAAATGCTGACTTTTTTCAGTATTACAGAGTCCACGGCTTAAAGCTGGGACAGGGATTATAGTCATCATTTGGATAGCAGAACTAGGATTAGCATAACTGTGCTTTGTACCACGGTTTATAGGTCTTTGTTAGAAAGATGACCAAATTACATAATGTATTAAATAAATTGCATTTGTATTAAGTATGTATGTATTATTATTTTTAAGGAATTGGTAGGATCTTTTTCATTGTTTACTCAGTTCTCTTTATTAATTTATGAGTAATTTTACCAAATCAAAATATTATAAATTCTAATGGAATCTGCCTGTTCCAGGCAGGAATTTAGTTGCTAGAAATTTCAGGGAAGTAGATTACTGATGGATTTTTTTCTGGCCTTACGAAGAATGCTGCGTCTTGTGATATTTTCTTCTAAAATTAAAAATATTTTATGAGAACCTGCATTAGGATCTAGAGGTTTTGATTACCTCCCATGGGCATTGTGCTTGATTTTGTGGCAAATAAGAGTCAAACTGTTTTGTGTGCAGCTGAAATTTCCTAGGTTTTCAAGGTCTGTTCTCTTTCTTTTTTGTCTTGCAGTTTTCAGTGAAGATCTACACGCCAGTCTATATTTTGTCAATGCATCTCTGCAAGAGGTAGTGTTTGCTAGCACCACAGGGACATTGGTACCCTGTCCAGCAGCAGGGATCCCCCCTGTGACGCTCAGATGGTACCTAGCAACGGGCGAGGAGATCTACGATGTCCCAGGGATCCGCCACGTCCACCCCAATGGCACTCTCCAAATTTTCCCCTTCCCTCCTTCAAGCTTTAATAACTTAATCCATGATAACACTTACTATTGCACAGCTGAAAATCCTTCAGGGAAAATCAGAAGTCAGGATGTTCATATTAAGGCCGGTGAGTACAGTCTTCTATTGGCTTCAAATGGGTTTAAGACAGTAAACCTGGGTGTTTCAAAGTGTAGCACCAGTTGTGAATCAAAGATCAGCTGAAAGTGTAATCTCTGAACACTTTATAATATTTAGTAAAATAGTTGATTCTTCCCTCTCCTCCCAGATTTTATTTTTCATGGTGAAGTTAGTTTTCCAAAGATCATAACCAGTTGAGCTTCTGCACAAGTATAAGGAAAAAAACTGATAATGAAATCATTAATCAGACCATGCTTAGTCATTAAAGAACTGCAAGAGAAAAATATACACTCCTTGGATTTTGTATAAGGGCTGAAAGAAAAGAGGAATGTTTGCCTAATTGCATCCCTTCCCATTCACTTGAATTCAGTTGTGCTTTGTTTTGAGGGAGAAACTTGTGCCCTGTGTAATGGTTCAGCATCTGACATTGGTCTGTAGGCAGTGTTTTGTTTAAGCTGGAAAATTCAAATGAGCATAATGGTTTTGCCTCCGTTTTCTGTGTTGTGCAGATTGAGTCAGCCAGTGGAGAACTAGAATGGGACCAAAATCAGGCCTTTTGTTACAACTGGTAAACACACTATTGCTTAGTTTCTGAAGGTTTTGTCTACCCACTTTGGTTAATTAAAATATTCAAACAAACAAAAGCTAGTCTGGGAGCTGACCCTTGGCTAAAACAAATCCTCATAACCTCTTTGTTGTCAGAGCTATGCTAATCTTTTCTCGGAAGCAACATTCCTTTGGAGATATGCCTACATAGGAGTTAAGTAGGAAAAACTGTGAACAGCTAGCAAGTAGGTTTAGTCTGTGACTCTTCAAATAAGAGAAATTATTCTCTTCTTCATGATAAATTAACGTTGAGATCTGTAGTTTGTAGACAACTAGAAGGTAAGAATAAAAGTCTTCATTCATATGATTCAATTTATCAGTTAATCAGAGGCTTGAATAAAAAAGTTAAACAGGTCTCCTACCTTCCAATGAAGTGATACTGTGTGTTAGAGCTGTCATTGTGCCTGATGGCAGACAACAGCTATTAGTATCTTTTCCAATGGCTTGTGTAATTCCCTAATCATCGGAAAATAAATTTTTAAGAGAGTCTTCCATGCATAGCAGTAAGTGTATTTGTGTTGCTCAAATACGATGTGATCAACTTGTGAGTTACTTTCAGTCACATTTCTCTTCATGTGAAATCTGTATACAGCTTGCGATTGGACCTAATTAGCAAGATTTTGGGCAGGCTTTTTCTAATCTGTTTTCTTCTCCATTTTCCCTTTCCAGTGCTCTCCAACAGCAATAGGATTTCCTAGGGATGCAGAAGCAATCAAGAGAGCATGCAATCATAGCACAGTCATACACAGACTAATATAGGTCTGCCCATTCTCACAGTCAGATGGAGAAAGCCTGAAGCTCATTTACCTGCTTCCCCCCCAAAATAGGTAGCAGGTATAAGGGTTCCAGCTCTCAGGTGATTGTAATAGTGGGTTTTGGTCTAATTCTGCATATAATGCAAGGAACATCCCCAGCCCTAGACATTCACAGATCACAGAATCACAAGGTTGGATAAGACTTTTAAGACCATCAAGTCCAACTAGTACTGCCCTATGTTAAATCGTATCCCTAGGTACCTCATCTACCCTGTTTTTAAACACATCCAGGGATGGTGACTCAACCACCTCCCTGGGCAGCCTGTTCCAGGTTCTGACAACTTTTTCAGTGAAAACTTTTTTCCGAACATCTAATCTGAACCTGCCCTGGTGCAGCTTTGTGCCATTTCCCTTTGTCCTATCTCCTGTCACCTGGCTGAAGAGACCATCTCCCACCTCTCTACAACCTCCTTTCAGGTACTTGTAGGCAGTGATAAGGTCTCTCTTCAGCGTCCTCTTCTCAAGACTAAACATCCCCAGCTCCCTCAGCTGCTCCTCATATGATTTGCCCTCCAGCCCCTTCACCAGCCTGGTTGCCCTTCTCTGGACACACTCAAGGACCTTGATGTCATTCTGATGGTGAGGAGCCCAGAACTGGACACAGTACTTGAGGTTTGGCGTCACCAATGCCAAGTACAGGGGCACAATCACCTCCCTAGACTTACTGGCCGCACTATTTTTGATACAAGCTGGGATGCCGTTGGCCTTCCTGAGTACACAGCTGGCTCGTATTCAGCCTGCAGTCAACCAACACCCCTAGGTCCTTCTCTGCCTGACAGCTCTCCACCCAGTCTCCCCCAAGCCTTTAGCCCTGCATTGGGTTGTTATGTCCCATGCACAGGACGCTACACTTGGCGTTGTTAAACCTCATCTCGTTAACGAGTCAAGCCCAGTCCTCTTCCAGACAGGTCCTGCATGGGTATAAAGGTCCATATCTCCATTTCATCTTCAAGCTTTCCTGTGTAGTCATGGCAGGAGAGTATATATCTTTTTAGCAAGGCTGAAATTCTCACATAAATTCACGACTCAGGGACTTGAGATTTAAAAAATCCAACATAAATATCGGCAAGTTGTGTATGGGAAATGGCAAAACTATGATCTGGAAATAACTGAGAGGCCTCTGAAATTACAATAGTGTAAACTTTTTATGCAAGGAAACAAATAAATCTCTTTCAATTTTTTGTGCCCCACAGATGTTTTCTGTGTTTGCTTTCATTGAAATGATCATTTAGACGTATGTTCAGAATGGCCAACTGTTCTCAAAAATACAAATAGCTTTTGCAAAGTGTTAGTATATTGTTGCTAAACCAGGTTTTTCTGTAAATGATTGTTGGAACATGAGCATTAGAGAAAAGTCAGCCTCATTAAGATGATCTATGTGCCATTCCTTCCAGTGTAGAACAAGATTAGGGGCCTGCTTCATCACAGGGCAGCCTGTGTTGTAAAGTCACTGCTTTAAAGGTGCTTATAAGATTAGTTCAACAGTTATGACAGGGTTAAGAAACTGAACCTTTGATCCAAAATAAAATCTTAATTTTTTTTTTTTAAACAGTGGTATTTATCTTACAGAAGATGGATTTGTTTTGATTTCTAAAAATAGATTTAATTTATAATTAAATTTGTTTACTTTTCCTTAGAGTTCCAAACTGTTACATTCCAAACTGATGGAGAATTTCAGTCTTCCTATCTGCAGTGGTAGCATTGGGGCTGAAAACTTCATGCTATTTGCATTTGTGAAACCTGCAGTACGTTTCAGTACTTGGAAAAACATTCTAAGTGGGGCTGACATTCAGAAATTCCAGTGCTCCCGGTGGATAGAAATACTTTTGCAAACTGCAGAGGATTTACCAACTCTTCAGTCCAGAATAGATGTGGTTAAATGTAATTGGTAGAGGTTGGTATATATTTGTGGGCAGGATATGTAGGCAAGAAATGTCACTATGATGTGGCATTTCAGCATTGCTGACTTGGTTATGCTGCTGCACTGGGGTTTTTCTTCCCAATAAATTTTACCCTCAGGCATATACATGCCTAGACACACATGTCATTTTCCAATGCATTCATTGAAACTGTTTGTCACTTCAAGATCTATAACTTTGTTCACCACCTCAAGATATGTAACTGTGTTGGCTGGGGTGATTTCATTTTTTGCATCTTGATCTTATGGTCCTGTGGAGAGTCTGTGTTGCTGCTTGTTCTTCCTGTCTTAACCATTTTGTTCTTTTAGTAGACAACATCTGTTTCTTCTTTGGTCTACTACCTTCTCCATTAATTGCTGCTCACAGAATTTTTTTCACCCCTTGTTCTCCACTGAATTGTTTCAGTGCCGGGATTTTTCCTCCTTTTCATTCTCCTGTCCAATGCAACTTCATTTCACCGCTGCAATGTTAGTTTGGTGTGAAGAATTTCTCCAGCTGTTATTTTTTTCCTCTTAGTCCATTAAACAAAGTCTTCTAGACTTTGGACAAATTATACCCTGGATCTAAGTGCCTCTTTGCTGTTTTTAATACAACTCTGAAATATAGTTTGTTTTCTTACCATTAATCTAATTCTTTCAGAGCTGGTCAACTGAACATAGCTTTTACCTTAATTATTAGCATTTCTCTGTGTTTGAGAGACACTTTTGTTTTTCTCTGACTATCCTCTATCAATTTTTGTCCTTTGGTTGTTACTCATTCAAAATCCTAAATGACATGAACCAGATGTCTAGTTTGCAGATAGTGCTTGTATGTACTTTTAACCCTTTGATAGAGCAAAAAACCAGTTTGTGGTGGGAAAACTGGTGTGAGAAACTAGACAAGTAGCAGAAGACATAGCACCATTTACCCATATAAATACGCAGTTTTTAGAAAAGTCTTTTTTCTTGCCCTCAGAATAAGGCAGGGGAAGAATAAAAATGTGGTCAAATGCAGATTTTGAGGAAACAAAAAGATCTGGGAGTGATTGCAAATGAACATGAAAGCAACCTTGAAAAAACTGTATCACTTACTGAGATAAAGAATTCACCAACCTGAGTAACATTCTTTGAGGAGCTTTGCAAGGTGAAATAAGGAAGTGGATGGCACGTGCAATTACATCTTGTTTAATAAAACCTCTTCTTCTGTCTTCAGTTTTACGGGAACCCTATACTGTCCGTGTGGAGGACCAGAAAGCCATGAGAGGCAATGTAGCAGTGTTCAAGTGCATTATCCCCTCCTCTGTGGAGGCATACATCACTGTTGTCTCATGGGAGAAAGACACAGTCTCGCTTGTCTCAGGTAGGCTGTTACGGCTTTCTTTTCCAATTGGCAATGGCAGCTGTGGTTCCTGGCTTTTTAGCTTTCCTCAAATGCCTGATATTTACTTTGAGTCAATTATAGCTGAATGGTATGTCATCCTCCCAGTAACGTATTTCATATTAGCATTGCTGCATGCCTATGACTGTGTGTGACATGAAGGTTTTAGACAGCCCTGCTTTTTCTAGCATGCTTGAGGGGAAAATAACATGGATTTTGTTTTATACCAGACATAAAACCAGCTTCCTGGTGCTGTGGCCATGGGTTCACATTTTAACTTTGATAAGGAACTCCTACACGCTAAAGAAATTTGCATGTCATAAAACATGTGTTGGGTTATAATTGTTCTGCAGTAGTAAAGTTACTCATGGATTTTCAGAAATCCCAAGTTTAAATTTGTTTGGTTATGTTTAAATGAGGTATGCTATTGGTATTTATGCTTTTCATAAGATTTTAATCTCAAATATCTTTACAGATAAAACTGGCTGCTTAAGCACACAATAAACTATGCTGTAAGCCAAATGTAGTGAAGTGAAGCAATCTATTCTCAAGCAGTTATATGCATTTATCTATCCACTGACAAATTGAGGAAATGTGAGGCATTGTTCAGGAAGAATGAGGAATTCAGGCAAAGAATGTCCAAGATTTTAAAACGTAAACATTGTAAGAAATTCATGGGAGAAAAGATATGTGGGAAAAATATTTTCAGTGTAGTGTATATCTAAATTATATATTACACACAGTGCAGCTGTTGCTACATACACAAATGATTTATGTGTGCAGAAATTTGAAATATATTGTTCCAGGGTAATGCAGAATGCAAAAAAAAGTAGTTTGAGTTAAATGTTGCTGCAGAGTATATTTAAGAATGTGTTTGTGTTTATCATCGTACAACATGTAGAAATGTTTTTTTGACTTTTCAGTGTTTTAATAACCTTTCTTTTCTCACAAATATGGCATTGATGGAAATATCTATGTTTATATAAGATTCATATTATAGATATGTTTTATTGATTTTTAAAAAATATATTTCAAATAGCTCTCTAAGGATTTGGTAGATATTTAAATGCCATGTAACTGATGATCGGTGGTCCTATATTAGTGGTGCACTGTTTAAGCTTGGTAAATCCATTTCTTTTGATACACTCTTGGATGTTGGTATGGTGTATTCTTTGTCATTGAGCAACTGAAACTGAATGTGTTTCCATGAAGAGACCTGCAATAGCTGAATCATAGGACTCATACTTCTGTTAGCATAGTTAGGTCAGAGTTCTATTTAAATATGCAAATAAGCTTTACAGTATTCTGTATATAACAATACAGAATTGTGTTTAAGATTGCCTAAACTATGATAAAGATTATCTATTGCAATGATAGATGGATGTGTTTGCTTAATCTTAAAACAGGCTACTACGTGATACACTTACCTATGTATATGTGAGTATTGACTGGAGGAAAAAAACCTGTATACCTGCATGGTTAACTATCTTTAATATTTTCTTTTAAGTGTAACCATTCTCTGTTACTAGAAAACATTCATATTTTATCTGTCAACATAGATTGCATCCTCTCAATCTGATTTCCTTTTCTTCTTGAGTATTAGTACCTAGCACTTAAGTGGTATCTTTGAGTGATTCAATCCTGCCCTTCACTGTGGGATCAGGAGTGGGTCATGCAGGTCTCTCTAATCCCTTCTTTAGGGAAGAAAGCATGCTGACTGTGGTTGATTAGGCTACATTCATTAAAAATCTACTACAAATTTCAATATTTAAAACCTAGTTTCTAATTACATCACAATACCTTAATTCAGCAGTTATGCTTTCTTTCCATTTAGATTTCTAAATCATTCAAACTGATGTTACTAAAAACCTCAGTTTCATATTGGATAACATGATAGAAAAGATTTAGTTTCAGAAATGAAATCACAGGTTAGTTTACAGGTTGATGCTATCTGTCATGCAAGGGCAAAAGTGAGGCAGGAAAACATTGTTTCAGTTTAACCACAATGATTGCGTGATTGGTTTCTCCACTATTTATACTCTTTAACTATAGTTTGATAGTGAGAGCATTCAAAAGCCAGAACCCACACATGTTCCATAAAATTGCTCTGAGTTTACCCATAATCAATTTTGCAATAATCTGGCCGTGAACTCAAATAGTGGATATTGATCAAACCTGTTGTCTTAGAATGCCAGCACTGATGAATAGGATGCAAGACATAACATGACTATTGAGCTGTTTTCCACTAATGATCAATATTCTGAGGAAATGCATATGCTTGCTTATACAGCCTTTGCTAGCATGCTTTTTCTCTCTGTGCTAGACCAGATTAATTGCCATGCTTTTTATCTCACCAGTTAATAGTGACAAACATCAAGTTCTGATTTTTTTTTTCTTCTTTCTTAATATAACTGATTTACTGGTTACTCATTAACATCAGCAAAAATGAGAGCCAACTTGAGGGGAAACTTCTATTGTGAAAGAGCAAGAATATAAAAAGACACAGATTGAAGATTATCATGGTTTAAGGTGGAATAGGCTTTTGCAGGAAAACTAGATAGTGTTTGCTTGAAAAGAAAGAAAAAGGAAGAGCGTGGGAGAGAGAGAGAGAGAGTGGAAAAATGACAAGGACAATTTTCCTGAGATGGTACACTCATTCCAAAAAGAAGACAGAAGTAGCCCCAGAGGCTTACATCTTACAGGAAAGGATGAGAGACCATCTATGCAGGAATCAGGGCAGCTTTTCACTGAGGAAGGGAGCTCCATATATTGCAAATGGTCCAACAGGGAAATGCTTCCCCGCCTCAAGAGGCTTAAACTCTAATGCAGTACTTCTGAGTACAATCTAGAGTAAATATTTCATATACCATTCTCACTGTAGTACCATTCTGACAACTAAGATAGAGAAATCCACAGATGAACCAGAATCCTTTATCAGCTGTTGCTTACTGTTCTAAAGAACTAATATCTCTTCATATCAATGCAATATTTTATAGAAAAAAAACCCCAAATTTTAAAATTCTATTGTGTAAAAAGAAACAAAACCAAACTACCCAAACAACTTTTTGGAAGGAATACTTGAGGTGTATACCTTGATTAAGATGGTGTGTGGGGCTTTTTTGTATGTTTGTTTATTTTAGCAACAGTGTACTGTTCTGGACGCACCTACTTTTGTCTGCATACTTAAGTCTCCGAGAGCACAGTGATGTCCTCGGTAACCAAAGTGTATAATCTATAGCTGGGAAAAAGCATCTTCTGCTTCCTGGCCACAATTTTATGTCACGTCTCCAGGTTATTGTAAAGCAATTGGGAGTTGAAACATATTGAGATGTATTGCTAGTGCACTGCCAAGGAACATCCATTTCCAAGGTCAGACTCCCTGTTCAAAAAAGGGGAAGCTGCCCATGTTTGGAGCCAGAAATGCTGATTTCTATGAAGCTTCCATGTGCAATGCCTGTTGTGGACTGAAAAGATGTGTGTGTGCCTGTCTGCCTGCTAGGGGAATGGCTCAATAATTGGGGTCTTGCTCCTATGTTTTGTCTTTCTATGTGACAGCAAATCTGAGGCCAAAAAGCTTTTTCAGGGTGTCCTATAGGGGCCAAGGTAGAGGGGAAAAAGATGTTTAAACCAAGGCAAAACCAATTACTTGGATGGATTTATTCTGGTGAAAAGTAGAAAGCCCCAGCTTCCAACAGCAAATGCGCAGAAATCTTTTTAATACTGGAAAGATCCATTTTGAGTAACAATTGTTAGATGAAACATTCAGTCATTTCTTCTAGATACAGCTGTGTTACAAACTCACGTGATAGACAGGGACAGCAGCAGACCTCTGCAGTTGTCAATCTGCTACAAATGCACAAAGTGTGTCTTGTTTACCCATCTGTGTCTTCTAGAAAAAGCAATCAAACTTTCCTGCAGTGTGTGTCTTGCCTAGCAATCTCTGCGATGCTGACAAAAGAGAAGGACCAGCAGTAACTCTGGGAAGTCCTTTGGGGCTCACAAGGTGTGGGTTACTGCTTTACTAAGCTCTACAGCTGAAACTTCAGGGCCTCTTTTCCAAAGATCCTTCTTTTCTGAAGAATTGTATACTGTCAGGTGACTCAAAACTGTCTGAAATTCCTTGGAAGTATAATAGCTAGCATAATGATGTGCAGTCTTTCTTATATCAGTATTCATCTCTTACGCATTGTCATTAGATGACACTAAATATAAAAGCTTAAATAATCCTAGAACATTGCATGACTGATAGCTGCATACAGCTTGCTCAAAGGTCAAGTTTTCTTTCAACCTTACTGTTTTCCTTCACAAACCATTCCCTAAAAAAAAAAAAGGAGACTTTCCGAATCAGCTTTGGGTTGACCTTGTAAGCACTGAAAACAGCCTGGGCCCTGCAGCACCAAAGAGCGTGGCCAAGTACATTTTTGTAACAGCAGCCATAAACCCAAGGAACAATGTTGGAGAAAAGTGCCACTGTACAGCCTGTGCTTCTGCTCCCGTGGAGTAACTGCAAGGCCCACGTGAGACTCTTGGCTTGTGTTGTTTCTTCATCACACACAAAGCAGTGAAGCTGGACTAGAAGGAAAGGCAAGGACAAAGTAACTGCTGATCTTCTCTGCCTAGGTGAAAGCAGAGAGCAGAGTCTGTTTTTGTGTTAAATAACCCTGGAGAGAGGAAAGGATGGGTGTGGCTGTAGGCAGGGAAGGGAGGCAGAAAGGGTTTATTAAAAATAAAGGTCAGTGCAAGGGATCAGCAAAGAGGATAATGATGAGCAGATGGAAACAAAGAGAAAAGCTGAAGAATTAAATTTGGTCTGTCACTACATATACTATACTTCTGTTAGGAATGCCTCCTACACTGATGCTGATAACTATGAGGGATTTTGAGTTTTTCCATGCATCTGAACAGCTTAGTGCCAAGAGCAGGATCATGAATAGGTTCATGCCCTGACCTTTCTGAATTCCCATTTTCCTGTCTAATGACATACCACGCAAGAGTCTGTCTGATTCGTACATAGAGTGTGACTGCTTAAAAAGGGTAGAAAAGGAGAGAGGGACAGATAATAACGACTGTGCACAACGGCGTATTTAAATCTGCATGGAAAGAATAGCAGCTTTGAGAAAAAGGTGTGTAAGCATGGATAGAACACAGTTCCCTGAAGGGCTGTGATTGACGTGCAGATGACAGCTGATGAGCCTTCCAGCCAGCATAGTTTCCATTGGACAGAAATTAGACACACTGGACCACGGCTTGAGAAGTGTCACTGATGTACAATGACCTACATTTCATGTAATGAATTGCATTATTTATTTACACGCAGTTCCTCAAGTCTTGTCTTTAAAAGGCTCAGAGGCTCTTGGATCCCTTTCTGCATAAAGGGCTTTTCTGAACTGCTGCAGTTGACAGTAAGCAGTCAATGTTTGACAGCATTTATCACGTGGTGGTATCTAAAATACAGCACTGCAGTTTTCGTTTGTACTGGGTTTGGCAGTTACAGCCGTGGTTCGGTGTACACAGTGCGATCACTGCTTTTTTCAGCCATGATGTTTGTGTGTAGTGGGAAGAAAAACAATCTCTATGGAGAGAGAGGTCTTGTGTGCAGAGTCCCGTGGTCAGAATTAGATTATTGATGATGATCACAGGGATTAAATCCAGCCATTTGACTGAGGGTGTGTCTAGCAGAGATGAGCTATGATTTAGATTGGATATTAGGGGGAAGTTTTTTACAGAAAGAGTGGTGAGGTCCTGGAACAGGCTGCCCAGAGAGGTGGTGGATGCCCTATCCCTGGAAGTGTTCAAGGCCAGGTTGGATGGGGCCCTGGGCAACCTCGTGTAGATCCAGGCCTGAGGTTGGTGGCCCTGCCTGTGGCAGGGGGGGTGGAGCTTTATGATCCTTGGGGTCCCTTCCAACCCTTGCCATTCTATGATTCTATGATCTTTCCTGATTTTGTTTGATGTCAGGGCTTGCCAAGCAGCAATCATCCAGTAGACACTTAACCTATGCCACCAAATACACTAGATGTAAGATTTTTATTTCTGGTTTCAGGTGGAGTGAGATGAAGAGCACATTCTTTTTATGCTTAAATACTAGCAACATACATAAAATAAAAAAAAAGCTGAATGTAAACTGCCTTCTTCCAGAAATATGTCTGTCAGATTAAATTCTTCCAGTCAAAGTTTTGATAGGGTACAGAAAGGTAAAGCAAAGAAAGACCTACATCTGCTAAGCTTCCTTGACTCCCTGGAAAGCTAGTGTGAGTAATGTTCAGCAATGCTCAGGTCAAATGGTAGGTTTGCTGCTACAGGTAGTGTGTTTTCTGAGCTCATTGAAGACATGTTAGTGCACTTGCCCACCTCTAAAGACAGTATATTACTTCCTCACATTCTCTTTCAACAAGGTTATTTTCCCAATGACAGAATCACTAGGTTGGAAAAGACCTTTGAGATCATACAGTCCAACTGTTCCTGTCTTCTACTAAACCACATCCCTAAGAACTAAATCTATCTCTATTTTAAATGCATCCAGGGTTGGTGACTCAACCCCCTCCCTGGGGAGCCTGTTCCAGGGCCTGATAACCCTTTTGGTGAAGAATTTTTTCGTAGTGTCTAATCTGAACCTTCCCTGGTGCAGATTGAGCCCATTGCCCCTTGTTCTATCACCTGTCACTTGGGTGAAGAGACCAACACCCACCTCTCTACAACCTCCTTTCAGGGAGTTGTAGGCAATGATAAGGTCCCCCATCAGCCTCCTCTTCTCCAGGCTATACATCCCCAGTTCCCTCAGCCTCTCCTCATAAGGCTTGCTCTCCAGCCCTTCACCAGCCTCGTTGCCCTTCTCTGGAGACACACTCCAGCACCTCAGCGTCTTTCTTATAGCGAGGGCCCAAAACTGAACACAACATTCAAGGTGCATCCTCACCAATGCCAAGTATGGGGGCACAATCACTTCCCTGGACCTGCTGGCCACCCTGTTTCGGATACAAGCCAAGATGCCATTAGCCTTCTTGGCCACCTGAGCACACTGCTGGTTCACATTCAGTCTGAAGTCAATCAACACCCCCAGGTTCTTCTCCACCAGGCAGCTTTCTATCTACTCTTCCCTAAGACTGTAGAATTGCACAGGATTGTTATGTCACATGTGCAAGACTCTGCACTTGGCCTTGGTGAACCTCATCCCTTTGGTCTCAGCCCATCCATCCAGGCTGTCCATATCCCTCTGAAGAGCCTCCCTACCCTCAGGCAGATTGACACTTCCTCCCAGCTTAGTCGGCAGACTTCCTGAGGGAACATTCAATCCCTTCATCCAGGTCATTGATAAAGATATTGAAAGAGGACTGGACCCAGGACTGAGCCCTAGGGAACACCACTTATGACCAGCATTCAGCTGGATTTAACTCCATTCACCACAACTCTTTGGGTTTGGCCATCCAGTCAGTTTTTTACCCAACATAGGATACGCCTGGTACAGGCTAGTGGCAGCCAGTTTCTCAAAGGAACCTAAGAAAAAGTAATATACTTAAGAAATGGATAGTTATCTGCATTTTTCCTGAAATCACTCCTCTTTTAAGAGGAGAGTGTCTTATAATCCTAGAATTTGTAGAAAGTAAATACTTAGAATTTCCTGCTTGTGCAAACATTTTTCACACTCTCCTTTTCTTCATTGTAGACAGAAATTGTACCGAGAAAGGCAATATACTTACAGCTGTTTTCTGGAGGAACTTTTCTCTGGCTACTCTGCAACCTGTGCTCAGTGTTTGCTTCCTACTCTGTTGCACTGGAGTATTTTGATCCGGTCAATCATTGTAAAGTTATGGCTGTGGGATTGGGTGGGATTGGATACAAGGATTTCAACAGCTTTATGGGAGGTAGGTCTTTGGAGTGACTTGAAGGGATGAAGATGGGAAGCACCTGATCCACAAAGGACCACGTTTTGACAGTGCAGAGGAAAATGAGTGATACTATTGTAGGTGAAGGAATGGTTTCTGGTCACTTAATCAGCAGAGGGAAGTGTGAGTGTGAAATGAAGGTGTTAATTATCAGAGTTGCTGTTGCCCTCCTGTGGAGGGAACTTGCAGATTTTCCTCAGCATGACTGGACATTTTAGTTGCTCTGAGGGCTGTTTGTGAGAGATGGAGGAGAAAAATGTATTTGAGTGGGGTGTCTTGGTGGTTAAAGTGTGGAAAGCCAAAATTTGCTCTATCTCACTTCATCCAGCAATCTTAGTACTAATAAGGTTACAAATGGTAGGAGTGCTTTTGGCATGTCAGAAATTAAGTGTGCCTAGGAGAGAAATGTATCATAACTTCTTTTGCCCTTTGTTGCCGCTCTGTTTTGAATAGCTGCCTGTTTCCATCAGTTGGAGGGGTCCTTTCCCTCTACTCACTTTAACACACAAAATAACCCACTGCCTACTACCCTCAACCATCTTTCTATTTTTTTTTAATTCTCAAACATTTTTTTAAATTTCTCTCCACTTACACAACTAAAGCTCATGAAGAACTGATTGGATTCAGGCTCCCTTCAGAATAGAATCTTGTGCTCTTGTGATTTAAAATGAGAGAGGGGTTGTAACTCTGCTTCAAATATTCAAATATGTGATAAAGCTTCAAATATTTAGTTTTTTTTTAAATCATCTTTCTTCATCTCCATGAGTGTGTTTATATTCACACACACACACTCACATATATATATGGGCACCTATCTAATCTCTCTATGGCCCTGAGGGTGTGTTGAACCATGCATAACATTATCCAATCTGATGTCCTAACTATTCTGTTTTACCACCTTGTTATTCATGTTGCCAGTCACGAAGAGGTTTCTTTCAGCATGGTTGAATTCAGTGGCACAGTTAGTCTCTCACTGGAAATGTGTGTCACGTTATTGTCTCTCCAGATGTACTTGAAATTTCTTTCATTTTCCTGGGGTGAATCCCATTTTATCATCTGTCCAGCTTTTTTTAGCCCACTCAGTTCCTGTAATATTAATTCTCTCTGGGGTTTGTAAAACCTTCAAAAATAAATATGGCCTGCATTTTAATCAACTTGATGTTTACCAGATCTTTATTAAAGGAGAAATAAGATCAGACTGACTGCTAACCTTCACAGGTGCTCACTCAAAATTTTTCCATTTTATCTTTGCTCTTTGTTTACAATTCTTCAGGCAGTTTTTTGTTCATATAATTTTTCTCAAATTGAATATCTGAAGTAATAGTTTTTGCTTTGGTTTGATATGCATTATTTGGGGGAGTGGGGTATGTGTCCTGATGTGTAGACAACAAGGCTCAGTGCTATCAGATTTGATATCAAAGGGCTAGGTGTACTGGTTTAAAGTCTAATTTTATTATTTATTTTCATCTTTACTTTTTGAATTAGTGAGTGTAGTATCATTTTCTTCCTTAAAAATCTGCTCTCCTAGTTTTGTGATCTTGTCACCTTCCCGAATGGCAGTGGATAAGTAGATGACCACATTAAGTGCTATGTGCTTGCAATCTCCCATCAAAACTCTGTCCAACCTGAGCAAACAACCAATGAGCTCTGACAGTTGTGATATGAGGGCACAAAAGAGATGCATGAGAATAATTTTAACGAGTGTGTGCCTTGCTACCCAGAATGCTTTATACCATACAGCTTTTGCCTGTGTACATGGTTTAGCTCCACTTCTGAGAAGGGTAGAGTGTCAAATTGTTATCAGCTATGATTTTTTTTGTTTTTATTTTTAACACATCAAATAAATACCTACAGGAGACGTGGAAGAAACAGAAGCAGTATTTTCCTGTGTTATACCGGCCAACAGATTTAAACTACAACATCATTTTGGAATACAGTGATATTAAGTATACAAACCTGCAAATTTTGTATGGACATCTCCAGCCCTAAGAAGATGCTCATTTGATTTGTCTTCCCTGTTGAGAGTCCAATTTTAAATGAAAGGCTCATTAGAAGAATAACTCATTAGAAAGATTTGGGTGTAGACCTTAATTTCATTTGCTGTGACATCAGTGACATTATCTCCACTGCTTCACCTGGGTTGCTAAACTGCAAAGGCACATTTTAATTGCATGTACATTTTTCCCTTCGGAGGAAGGTTACTGTGAAGGCCAGGTGATGTTTTACTTAAAATCAGGTGAAACTTTAAAACCTCTGATCTGGTGTTTGAGCTCGAGCTGTGTTTCTGCACAGGGGCAGAAACTCTTGTATTGTTCCAGAAAGGTGGTAGATGCGAAGGTTAAGAATTTTATGTTGCAAACAGTTGATGTACTGAAATGTCGTTGATTTTGGTAGAAAACTTATAGCTAGTTACACTTATAAAAGTCAGAGTACAAGAGAAGGAAGACTGAACTGTTCAGATGTTCTCTCCACCATCAAATTTGCATTATAATTGCAACTACAGACATTTTTGACAGCAAAAGTAGCCTGCTGGTTTGTTAGTTCATATTGGTCTGGTTTGAAACAAGCTCTGCAGGTTTGTACCGTGCACTCGATTACTGTTGATGTTGAATGAGGTGAAAAGTTTACTGCAGGCCATGGAGACCAATGCGATGCCATACTTTCTCCTGGCAGAGGAATGTGATCCACACAGGCCTGTCAACAAAAGCAGGTCAGCAGGATTGAGAAAGAAAGAAAAAAAAAATAAATCAATAAGTCTTTGAATTAATCATGCAGCTGCCAGAGAGAATTATGGGTGCATGAAATGAACGCTGTAGGTATATATCTACAGCAACTTATTCTTTCCTACCTCACTGCATGTTTTTCTTTACTACTGCAAGTTTTCTTTCCCCTGCTGCCACCTGAAAAGCTCTGTGTTTATTTGGATTCCTTCATGGAGTACTCACTGTTCATTTTGAAGAAACTAATTCAATATGGATCACAGAAATCCCTCTTACTTTTTCCTCTCCGCACTGCTGCTGTTGTCACTGACTGTTGGGTGTGCTCAGTACGAGTCAACACAGGAATTTCACCTCTGCATATAACTAAGACTGCACATCTTGTGCAGTGAATCAGACCAAAAGCAACTGCTGCTTCGGTGAAATGAGGAGTTAAAAATTCATGCCGGTGCTGCTGACATCTCAGGTGAGCAGCCATCCTTATTGAGTGCTTTTGCAGCAGCATGGCTGAGGGATGAGCCTTGACCCGGACAGAGAAGGGACACTTCCCTTCCCTGCTCCCCCCAAAATCTGGGCCAGATCCTCCTCCCTGGGGCTGGCTCTCATCTCTGCCTTGCAGGCAGCTGTGGTCAATAAACATCACTACGAGAGGGAGTGTTTCACACCCTGCTCTCTGAAGCTGGACGGAAATCATATTCAACCATGGAGATCTAAAAGGGCAGCTTGAGAGGGAGCAATTTGACTATAGGGATGTGCTTGTGAGGACTGTGAGGAATTCTGAATTGAGATGCATCCTGTGTATATATCTTTGTGGTTTCAGCCCTGTGCCTTGGTTCCATTCTCTCCTCCTTGGAAGGTTTTACCCGTTGTTGCGATGCCCTGGAGGGATTGTTCTGTATAGTTTCCCCATGCAAAACTTGAGCCTTTTACTGCTGCCCCGCTTCCGGACCTTTAGATCCAGGCCTGAGGTTGGTAGCCCTGCCTGTGGCAGGGGGGTTGGAGCTTTATGATCCTTGGGGTCCCTTCCAACCCTTGCCATTCTACGATTCTATGATTCTGTGCCTGGTAGTGAGGAAGGATGGTAAAATTAATGCCCCAGAGTCTTTAAATGTTTGTCTGCTCTGAAGATGGTGCAGAGGTCCCTCCTCTGTGCCCAGCTTAACTCTCCAGCTGCAGAAGTTGGCCATGCACCATGGCAAGGATGTCTCCTTGGCCCTCAGCCCAGGGATCGAGTCTGGCTCTCTTCCAGCTGGGGAACAGCCCAGTACACAATGCTCACTTTCACTGCAAATTCAAATTCATTTTCCTCTTGTATCCATGGCTTTCTTTGCAAATAGATAGTGATATTCATAAAATCCCGAGAACAATTACCCTGCTACTTGTGGAAGGTCAGGGCAAGCTCTGTTCAGGGCTTATGTATTCCAGCAGGGAAAACAGAGCTGACATACAGCACTCTTGTTTTTCAACGGCATGCCTGAGGAAATTATTTTTTTTCCAAATGTTTATCCTCATTCTCCATTAAGACAGAAGACCAAACTCCTGACACACTCAGAAAATACATTTGGGTGCAGCTGTGGAGCTGATTTTTTTTTTTTTAAATTTTTAGACTATAATTTTCTAGGAGCAAGGAATTTTTTTGCTAACCTCCCTTTGTGAAACATCCGGCCCAACAGTATCTAGTTAAATGCCATTGTTTAGTAAAACCATGCTCTATTCTTCAAGGAGATATAACCCTTCAAAAAGTAATATCTTTTTTCTCCATGATTTTTTTCCTGCAACTGATCCTTTAGGTATTATCTGAATTATAACAATGGAAAAAAAATACTTTGTTGTTTTAGACTTGTATCTGTTTTGTGTCTGTGTTTTGTCTGTACTGAAGACTGAGAATCCTATATACTCCATTTTCTCTTCTCATTTATAGGGTTTTCATACAACACTTTCAGGAAAGACATTTGTTTAAAAACCAAAAAATATTTCTAAGATAAAAAAAAAGGACCAAATGAAATGCTGATAACCACTATATGAAATTACAGAATTTATACTATAAGTAAAACTGATCCCTTAAGTTTAAAATAGAGCTTGCAGATTAAAAAATTTAATAAAACTATATAAACATTCTGTACAAAGAAATAGACGTTATAGGTAATGTTATTTGAAAGCAAAGCATTTCTGTAAATTGTCAGTATGAGACTTCACAAGATTGCAAGCATAACAATTCTTACATGCAGATGGAACATAATTTAAAGTATATCTTGAGATTATAATGTATTTATCTGAAACATTTTGCAATTCACTCGGCAATATAATAAAATACAGAAGCAACTGCTGCTGTGAGGGGAGGGGTTAGGAAAAAGAAAACAGTAGGAAAAAAAGCCAGGAAAAAATTAATGTTAACATTTTTATTTAAATGTGAAATATTTGTGGAAGAAGAAATAAGAGAGAAATAAGGGATGAACCATCTACATAATAATTTCTGTTCTGCTTAAATTTTTTTAAAAATTAATAAATATATCAGATAACTTGAAATATTTTTTGCCAAAACCCAAGACAGACATGGATTTTCTAGGAAAAAATCAGAACAAGAGAAACGAAACAGATCTTCCTTTCAAAGTGGATGTTTGCAATTTGCTGAAAGACAATTTCAGGGCCGGGAAGCAAAAGCCCACCCATAAATAAGAAGTGATAGGATAATGCGTGCTGTGTCACAGCATCCATTCACTGTTTTTACTAGAACGAGTGAGAAAGAGAACCTCTCTAAATGTCAGCAGGCCAAGAAGACTTTGTGAGATGATGTTGTGTGTTTTCAAAAGAGATTTATGAAAAAGTTGTTCACTGTATTTTGATTTCCTTTTCTTTCAAGTGTCTTCTTTCTTGCATGAGCTCTATCAATAGTAATTCTTTCTATCCTTATCAGTGGTCATTTACAGCACTTTCTAGAGCTGACTTTTTTTTTTTAAAGTGCTAAAGAAATTAGGTATCACTAACTGTAGAAAATCAGTGGATTCCTGCCTATTTTGACATGTCTTTTTCCCTTATGATAATCCCAAAGCCCATTTCAGTTAATTAGAATTATTACCATTATTTTACATAGAGAGAAACTGGAAACAAAGAAACTTTCCTCTGTTTCTACCGAGGCTACTGCAAATAGTCAGGCAGGAAATCCAAAAACTTAGTCCTTACTTAGATCCGTGCTTTCTGTTTCTTCACAAGTATTGGAATAAGAAAAGGCATAGATAAAACGTGAGGAGTTTTAGGACCCAACCTTTCGTAATTTGGCAGGAATCTTTTAAATCCTCATTAATAAACCAAATACTGCATGTACTCAGTGCTTCAGATATCTGTCCGTGGAGATCTTACTGCCTTGGGTTGGAGCTCCCAGTGTGAGGACATAGGAGAAGCTCAGTGGGAGAGATGGGTTTAGAAAGCATCTGCCAGCTAAAAGATGAGGTGTTTCGCCTTTGCTGTGTCACTTTCATTAGATTTATTTTCTTTCTATATCTGATATCTAATAATAAATTGTTGGAAGGAAACCACAGAATAGTGGAATTTAAAGTATATACCAGTGACATGGGCATTTCTTCTGTCAAATTACGGTTAGGAAAAACTTGTTCTTGTATTAGGTAAAAAAGATGACTTCCTAATGAAAACATCATGTTTCATCCAAAACAAAGAAATAAGGGTCTTCAAGGGATGCAGGAAAAGCCATAACTTTTCCTTTCTGGTATTTTCTAAATGAAATATTTTCCTCTTTTCAAAGCGAAAACTGCTTGAAAAATACTCCTGTATTATTATCCTAAGAAGTTTTTTCTTATAAAAAAGTTGCATGATTTTTAGTTCATTGCTTCATTCCATAATCAATACCAGCAAAACTTTTTTTATGTGCTCTTTATTTTTCAATTTCCCTCCATGAAGTCCTGTTTTGGAAAACTGGTAGTGAATGTTTTGAGTTAATTAACATGAGAATACTAACAGACTCTTCCATAACATCCAGAGATAGGATACTTTCTGTGAAACAAATTGCCAGAGTTCAGAAAAATTTTGTGTGCAGCCATTTAACAACACCATTTATCTGAGATGCTCTTTTTAAATAAAATCAATGCTATTTTTGCATTTCCCTAATGGAAACCTATTAAGCTAAGTACACAGGCATTTTTAACCTCAGTCACATTACAGGGGAGAGTCAGTACTGTATTCAATCCAATGTATTAATGAGGAGCATTGAAATACATGATCCTGTGTCTAGGTGACTTGGTTACTGGACTTGGAAGTACTTTGTTGCTGCACTGTGGCACATTGAGATCATAATCTAGAGGATAGTTTAAGCCCTGACCTTTCTCATGCTCCACCCAGTAACTGCTTGCCTACTTGACAGTTATTATGGAACATCTTTTAATGCTGTTCAGAATTCATGCCTCCTGGAGTTCATAGATGCTCATAAAAATAAATTCTGGGTTGAAACTTTGCTCCAAATGATTTTAATTTGAATGATGAAGTATCTATTAGGCTGGCCTGTTTTCAGATGGAATAGAGCTAATTTTCTTCCTATCAGCTGGTGTAGGGCTGTGTTTTGGATTCAGGATGAGAATCATGTTTGCAAGGAACTGATGTTTTAGTTGTGGCCAAACAGTCAAGGAATGATCAGTTTTTCCTACTGTTCTGCCAACGAGAAAACGGGGCGTGCTTAGAGCAGTGGAAGGGAACACAACCAGAACAGGTGACTCAAGCTGGCACAAGGGGTATTCCATACCATATGATGTCACACTCAGGATAAAACCGGGGGGTGGGCTGGGAGGCAGCACAGCTCAGGAACTCTTTGAGCATTGTTTCTAGTTGGTGAGCAATTGTGCTGTGCATCACTTATATATTCTTTTATCATTGTAATACAACACAGTGACTATTAAACTAATATAATGAATGCTTACAATGAATTTGCTTTAATATGGTCTGATCAGATCTGTTGTTATCCAAATTGTTGGTGACGATGGCCTGGGAAGAAGAGAAGCTAACAATGGATAAATTGGCTAGCCAGCTCCAGCATTATGAAGGAAATCTCTCTTCTACCCTTGTCTCAACTGTGGAAAAACTGTCTCAGAAGGTCCAGCAACTCAAAGAGGATATGTCCTGCTTCCCACCTGGACGGACCCATAACTGGACTATTAGAAGACAGTAATCAATAGCTAGAGCTTTTCATGAGTACTGGTTTTGCATAGGCTATTGAAGATTTACTGGCTTTATAATTGATAGGGATGGGAAATGCAAAGCAGTCTAGGAAAGACTGGCTGTGAATAGAATGGAGCTGGAAACTAGATGATCAGGGAAAGAAAAAGTAGGTTAGATGTACTCTGATTTGGGAAGCTACTTTTTAGAGTAAGGGATAGAGCAATCAAGTTTGGAATGCAGCAGTGACAAAGTGCATAGAAGAGACAAGCTGATATACTGCCAGCAAAAATAAAGCAACTTTGTGCTTCTCACGTTGCAGTGGGTGTCTCATTAGTTTTCTGCAATGTCACCCTAGAAGCACTGGAAGGGCTCTGAGAAGAAGGCAATCATGCCAGGTCTCAGCATAGCCAGCTGTTTCTGACAGCCCAAACATGTCCATCTGTTCCCAAAAGAAAGGATGCTTCATTTCCTAAACATCAGGTGAGAGATCAAACCATGAGTGCTGGGGATTTGGAGAAGCTGGACATCTAAGTGGGAACCACATAGACCTGTGCGGTCACAAGTAGTACATAGGACTGGCACCCTGTGCAGGACTATTTTCTGATTCATATTTGTTTACTCAGGCAAATTCTGACTCCTGTAAACAGGGAGCTGATGTGACTGTTAAGAGTACACCTTTAAAATGTTTATGGCCTGCTGTCTTTATGGGCCTAGCACATGATAAAATATAGGGTATACATTCTGATTTCCCATCTCTGAAGGTGGCTACGTGAGGAATGTTAAACTCGAATATGGGGATGATTTATGGGTGCTAATGCGGTATTTGTTCTGCAGCCTTGGACAAGCTGCACTGTCCTTGAAAGAGTGTTTACCTATGACACAGCCCCTCTATAACTGTGACAACCACAGGCAGAGGAGGCAAAAGGTTGGTCTGGATGTGGTTCAGTATCTTGTCATAGCTGTCCACTTGCTTCTTGCCATCCTGCCCTATATAGCATTTTCTTACTCTGGTGTTCAATGGAGTTGCACCTGTCAATGCAAAGTTGTTTTGAATGAGTCTATTTCATTGATTTCTTGCTCATGGTTTTAGTTAAAACCTGCATCTCTGAATGTCTGGCTAAACTTTCGGAAATGCTTTCATAATAGGGAAAGCAAAGCAATGGACTAATTTTACGTGGATAGGTTTGCCAGACCTAATGCTAGAAGGTGCTGTTAGCTGAAGAGCCTTGCAATGAACCAGCTGTAGATCAATTATGCAACAGCTAGCATGGCACTCAATTGACCTGTGTTGGCCAAAATGCAGATGTTCCTCTGCTTAGTGGTAGGTTAGATCAGGTCCATTAGATGCATCTCTCAGGTGAGCTCCCATACCTGTTTTTCTCAGGCCCCTGTCAATATCCAGAAAAACTATAGGGCCACAAACAGGTGCTGCTTTCATATCAAGTAAGTTATCTCAGATGCCTCCGATATTGGGCCCACATGTAATAGCAGATGGCATGATTAAGTTTTTCTAAAAGTAGATAGACTTTTTCATCTCATCTGCTGTAGTTAAAAGGGTGGCTGTGAAGTTATCTTAGAAAACTTAAAAAAGACAATAAGCAGTCAGTCCCTTTCCCCCTCCCTCTTGGAAACCAGTGCAGATAGGTTCTTGGACATATAAAATGTTCAATCTGCAAGAACATGAAAAGTTGTTTTGATAAACCACGAGCATCTTTCAGTGGCTCAAAGGTTATTAAAATGTCACAGTGAAGCAAATCAGCATTCTGGTTCTTTATTCCTGTCTTTGAGGATACGCTTTGCAAACTATGGAAGAACAAATTATTATGCCCAGGAATTAGGAGAGTCAGAATATTGCTGTACTACGGTGAACAATTAATGATATTTATCTTCTGCATAAGGCTGTACATTTTTCCTATATAAATCTCTTCTTATGCAATAAATAGTAATTCAGTAAGTGCTATCTCCAGTCTCCATTTTCCACATGCACAAACCAAGATGCTGCAGGAGCATGGGGAAAATAATATGTCCCAAAGCTTTTGCTAGATTTAAATTTCTGAATGTAGACATCATCTTGGACCCCACCGCACAAACTTCAGAGGACTCGTTCAAAATGTTTCTCTCTGTGAATTTGTAGTTTGTTTCATTCTATAGAGTGCTTTTGAATTTGGCTGTTGGGGATTTTACTTGAAAACATGAAAAAGTAAAAAGTCACTCCTTTTACATTCATACAAGTAAAACTTCTTACAATATTGATCAGTCTACCCAAACATTGCAAAATGTAATTCCTTGCTTTGCTTGTATTGCAAAACGGAAGCTTAAATGAGGGGAGAAAGAAGTGGGAAAACTAAGGAAAAAATGAAGGTATAATTTTTTGCCATTTTCTTATTTGACTTGAAAAATATCAAACTTAAATCTACATTTCAAGGTTTTGTGAACACTGTAGAAAAATCCTGAGGCCTTTGAGGCAAAAGGTAACTTATGTTTTGTCAGCACTGTATCTCTAAAGTTTCTGATAGCTCCATTTGGCTGTAGCCTAAAACCTGGTTCAGGGAGCAGTAGTCTGACACAGCCAAGCTTAAAGGCACTTAACATTTTTGGAATTGGACTGTTGGTAGGAAGCTCTTCCTAACACACTTTCATTTTTTATTTATTTAATTTATTTTTAAAACCCTATAGAACCCAAAATAAATGAGAGAGATTATTTCAGAAGACATAAAAGAGTAGTTTGAAGTCAAACAAACGTATATATAATCTTTAAATTAGCACTGACCTTTTGAATTGATTCTCTGTGATTTAAAGAAGGGGAGGACCTGTGAAATACCAGAGACACTGATAAGTTTAAGGGACTTAAACACTTTACAATACTAACTGAAAGAGCTGTAGCAGAAACAGAAAACTATGATTTAAACTTTTTGCAAGTTGGTAAGCATGCAATGTTAATGGTGCTTTTAAAAATTTAATAGAGTGTATTATGTTTTTTGACATTATAGGTGACATGACTAGTGGCATCCAGTTTAGATGAAATTATTAGACTACAGATGCCCATGGTTTTGGAAAAAAACTTAGCGTGAAATAGAGTTCATAAATCAGATCTTCTGGTTAGCCTTCCACCAGTTAATCATCCTCTATAGAGCTAACCTGGCTAGAGGTTGAAGATGTAGTAATGCACAAATCACCAAATGACAATTTTTACTGCTGTAGTTGTTTGGTATTGGCCCTCCTATTCTAAATGGATGACACAGCTGCTTAGCTGTTTGCTTTGGGGCTTTTTTTTTTTTTTTCATTTTTTAATGTTTACCTGCCTACCTGAGGAAAAGCAGCATGTTCCTTCAATGCAGAACAAGGAGCCTTTGGAGGGACACTGAGACAAAATGTGTCCCTGTGGGCAAATATAAGCCTCCTACTCAGAAATGTCCACGATAACCGACAGCTCATTTCTGTGAACTGAAATTCTGAGACCTGCCTCCCCTCTTTCCTGGGGAAAAGCACCTAGACCAGAAAGCTATGGTGAAGAAAATTTCCTGAATGTGTTGGATTTTACTCTTTGCACACCTTGACCGTCTGGATGAAAAAAAAACAACCAAAAAAACCCATCAAAGCAGCAGCTCTCTAAAGAAAGGATATCATTTCCTTACAAAAACAAAGATGTGGAACAGGGAAGCAGGGAAAGACAAGTTCAGAAAAGTGGGCCTCAGCTGAGTGGTAGGCAGTTTATTCCTCAACTGTCAGTTCATGCACGTGGGAAGTCATAAAGGCAATGTGTTTGCTTAACCATAAGTTTTGTATTACCATTGTTTGGTAAAGCTTTTAGAGAAACTCTGCTCATGTCAATTAGGGAACCTGACATTTTTATCTCTAGTGTTCCTAATCAAATAGATGTAGTTGTCTTGATTTCACACCGAATTTCTGAAAATGTTATGACTAGACAGCATCATAAAAAAGCACTATAATACCTGTTGACAGAGCTGATTAAGACTGAAAATAGTGGGAAGTAAGTACCCAAGTATGTGTCAGAGGTCATTGGAAAAGCGTATTAGACGCTGCTGATGTAAAGCAGCTAGATATTCTGCTATCTATGGATGTTTTGAAAAGCGAGTTGCTCTTTAATGGAATCCTCTTTTCATTGGACTGTCACCACTGACTGCTCTATTATGTGCTCAATTATTATACATTTCAAAAAATATGACTTGTTCTGAAGAACGATAGTTTAAAAAAACTTTGAAACGATGAAAGTTTGGAAAAATGTTGTAGCTGTTACACAATATGCTAGCTGACTTTCCTATTGTGAACCAAAGCAGCTATTGTAGAGGTCCTATTTTATGCAAAGGCATAGCTCCTTTCTTTTGCCTCAAAGGATGGATAATTTCTATTTTAAAAGGAAAAGAAACACTTGACCTCCATAATCGTTTTGTGTTGGGAAGACTGAATCACTCCAATTTAGAGCTTCTACTACTGCTTCCTTTTTCACAAATGTGCCTGTTCTTCCTCTTTTACAGCATGTGCTGTATTTTAGTCTCTCTGCAACCATACTTCACATCAATGGGAAAATTCACATTAGTTGTGTACGGGAGGGAAGAGGAAGGCAGAGAAGAACAGGGCTGTGTATACTGAACATTGCAGCAGACAAGTACCTGACTCACCTGGGTGTAATATCACGCTAATGTGACCTTGATGATGAACACCATGTAGTTCTCTTAATGGAAACATCAAACATTTTTCCCCCTGTAAAAGCAAGGTTATCCCTTTTTTGTTTTGTTCAGTTCCATCCAAAAGATGAGTTATAAAACTTTCCCGGGTGCTTAAAATTTGTGTTTAACCCATGGCTATTAATCAGAGTGAAAATGAATATAGTGACCTCATTTTGCAAACCTTCTCAATGATTTTTTTTGTGCAGTGAAAATAATTCCAGTAGTATTTTCTTCCTATAGTAAGCATGGGCACTTGCATTATTATTCACCACAGCATCCTGATCAGACAAGTCAGTCTCTAGGCTTCAGCAAATGAGGCAACTGCCTAGGGCAGATACTGCCTGAAGGGTCTAAAAGTTCTTGGCCATGCTCCCTGTTTTCCCACAGTGCAGGTGAGCCTTGGGAGGGGTTAAGAAGTTTGCATTCCTCCATCACATCTAGCACTAGGGATCTGCAATGCATGCTTTTTCTTTTTCTTTTTATTATGTAACGTAGCAATGACCTCTTGAGGGGCTGCTGCATGACAGGATGGTCTGTATCAGGACCATAAAAGAGATTTCTCTGGACTCTACCAAGGTCTCAGGCATGTTATCTTCTGCAGTTCCTCTGGGAATTCTGTATTTCTTTGTCCTATCTCTAAGGAGCAAACACAGCGTGCTGCTGCATCTCTCAGCAGCTGCCTGCCCTTCAGGAACAGAGCTGTTGTATCTCTCTCCACAAAGCAGACCTTGAGAAAATTTACCTAGCATTCCTTACTAAGGATGGAGTACCATGGGACTGTGATCTATGCATGTATGTATAAACGTATAGGTAAAGGGAAGGCAGAGGAGAGAGAGATCAATGGGAGAGTGTTGCTATTAATTGCTCCTGCTCCTTCTTGCTGAAAAAAGTCTACTTGGAGTGGTGCTTCAGCAATAGGTGACTGCATCAGAATGTGAATGGGGACAATATGGTCTGTATGTTGCCCTTTGTAAGTGGATTATTGCCTTCTGGCTGTGGTTTACTGTCACTAGCGTGTTCTGCTTGTAAAACAGGAGGTTGTGCCTTCCAAGCAATTGTCTAAAAATGGAAAATCTCTTTCCTGTGTATCCATATTAAAAAAGAAGATGCTAGCTTTTTATGCAGACAGAACACATGCAAAAGTAGATGGTGACTCCGTATAACACAGTTATCCTTGAATTTTGCTTTTAATCAAAGCAAGCAAAATTTGGAGCATATTTCAGTGTGGAGGTCGGAGAAATCTCTCATCTAATGGTATCTGGTTATATCATGCATCAGTCTATCCCCCAGAGCAAGAGATATTAAAGTTTGACGTGACCTTTTTGGGAGGGGGAGGGAAAAGAAGAGAGGTACCAGACTGTTTTATTAAAATTCAGGAACTGAATTTGTTGTTTTCTTTCGGTGGTTCCCCACCCCTCAAAATCACTTTTTAAGCCACTTTTAATTGTATTTACTCTGTTTCACTGTGGATGCTGCCCTCAAAGTTGATCATATAACACTTCTAAAATGCAGTATTAAATTAAAATAATTTGAACATTAAGAATACTTGATTAATGTTTTATGTAGTATTCTAGCTTTAAGATACAGAAGATTCTTTAAGTGGTAAGTTCCTTCTCATTAATATTCCCAAAATCACAGAATCACAGAGTTGTAGGGGTTAGAAGGGACCTCAGGAGATCAAGTCCAACCCCCCTTGCCAAAGCAGGCTGCTTAGGACATGTTGCATAAATAGCCGTATCCTAAAACATAAACCCCTTTTGCTTATAGTTTAAAATTACTGAGAGTGCTCCACTAGATTTGAACATGGTCCAGAATGGCAGTCTGGCTTGGTTATGGTTTATAGATGTTATTATATTATTGGTTAATTGACAAGATTTATATCATGTTTTAAATCCAAATGAAAAGAAAAATATAGTCCATAGGTTCTAAAATAGTATTGTGCATTACTAAAACTCAGTACTTTCCAGCTTCCTGGGTTTTACCATGCAGTTGTTCAATACAGATGTTTTTTTTCAATGGAAAATTTATATTGAATAGTTTTCTGTTTATTTATTTTCTTTTTCCTTCACAAAATACTTGGATAATGTGCTACACTGTGACATTTCTTTCATCTTATGTTATTTACATCCCCTTAGAGTAGATGTTTGTTACCAAGAAAGTTGCTTGTTGCTTGGCTTGTGTTTTCTTTATTTTTCTCTTCCGACAAAGAATATCTTTACAACAGACTGTCTGGTTATATATCTAAATGTCTTTGAATGCTACTAATGAATTTTATGGAGTTTCTTATTACAATCTGCAATGTTTTTAGTGTGTGAAGAACAGCTGTTAACATCATTTGATCTTTTTTGATTATAGGCTTGTCCATTTGTATAGGATTGCTCTGGTGAGCAGACAGTGTGTCAAATTATTGTAGTACAGGTATAAGTAAAATGTAACTTGTGGCTTTGTTGTAATCTCTAAAACTTAATTTTATAAATTTCCACCTTTAATACATAATGAATATAAGTGTATTTTTTTCATTTAAAAGATACAGCATTTAATATTTTTTTGATAATTAAACTGGAAGTTTTAAGTTTGATTTCCATTTATGAAATTTGAAATAAGTCTTCATGAAAATTTAAGTAGATTTACTGTTGGGATTAAAGACTGGAAACAGGAAAAATATATGTAAAGTTATTTTTATGAAGATGAACAGCAGAGAGAAATCATCCTTCTAAAGAAAAAAGTGGAATGTGATGGGGTTTTTATTTTCCTTTGCTTTGCTTTTAAGATTACATTAATTATTAATAAACCTAAAATGGTTCTACCATTGGAGATCCTGCCTGTTACAGATTGGAGTTTGAGCAGTTACTTCCAATGGTTAAGCCCAAGCTCTAAAACCCTAACATCTTTGAGGGTCAGGACCTAAAATGACACCTATCAAGGGCAGGAGAAGACTGGGAGAAACAGACATAATTTCATTTGTGGAGCAGCCAGAGTTGAATATCAGATTCTACTTTCTGTAGAGCTATGGATCTAGCACAGCATACTGTTGGCACGGTGGCAGTTGCTCCATCAGCAAGTACTAGGCAGATTCCCTCATCCAGCAGCCTTTCTGGTGAGGGAAAGGTGGAGGTCTGCTCCATTCAGAATGTTGCTGCCAGTCCTACTCTAGTTATCTAGTACAAATATGTGGAACGGTTTGTTTTGTGTATTCACTGGGCACTTCTAGAGGCACATGTCACACTGGAAACAAATTCTCAATACTGATGCTCTGGAAAAGCCCAGTGCTTGCCATGTTATTGCCCAGAGACCCTATGCTGTACAGACAAGAGAGTATCAGAAATTATTTTCCTGGACATACTGGTTGTTATTACTGAAATCAAGAAGAAACATTTCCTGCCTGGTGATGTACAGTTAGTGATGACGTGTCAAGTATGCAATATGAGCAAGTGGCTTGCATATTGCTCCTCTGTCGACAGTTCTTATCAGGGCAGGGGGCTGCCAGCATAGAAAATCTATTGTGTTCAGTTTTGTAGAAAACTGCATCAGAAATGGATGTCAATGGTTTTAAGAGAGATGTTATTATCAAAATTTAGCTGTAAAACCACATCTGCATATATAAGTGAAAATTTTCTCCTGAAGATAACATTTTCAGTGCCAAATCCTGTCTACTTCATGACAGATGCATTTTTGAAGATCTTATTGTTTAAAGGGAACTTATTTTTTTAATAGATAAAATTTTGTTTTCTGTCTGTGTCTTGATGGAAAGGGCAAATATAAGCTTGTACTTGTGCATTTAATAGAACTGGCTATGGCAATGACTGACTTGGTTCTTTAGTAATAGGTAAAAGAATTGTAACTAGGGCTTTTGTTGTGACTTCATGAATAATTAATTTTGTCTTCATTTTGGCGACAAAGCCAAATAAACACAATTTTTAAAATTTACTTTAAAAACATGAATCAAAACTGGCTTTTCCCAATTTTTCCCCTTGCTGGGGGGATAGAAAAGATAGAACCCTCCTCACAGAGTATTTATCACACTGAAGGAAAAGCTTTGTTTGCCCTATCAGTGTATTTTTAGCTAACGCAATAAACCAGAAAGGATTAAATTTGAACACAACAGATTGATACTGATATCTGAGGCACAGAATGTGTTACTGTACATTATGCTCTTCAAAACTTCACCGCTTTTGTCTCAGACCTGTTTTGAAACCTAATGCTATTTTGAACCATACATCTTGTCTGGTTTCTCTGCACTAGGTGGCAAGCTCCCTAGGCATCTGTCTGTCTGTCCGTCTTCCCTCTCCCCTGTTTTCATAGCACCGTTTATAGTAGCATTTGTACTTTTCCATTTGTACTGTAGTGAGCACCTATTGCTGTCTGCTATGAAAGCAATTTTATAATCATAAATGATAGGGTCTCCTGTTTTGCAGATGTAGAAATTATAATAAAGACCAGATCTGGTCTGGTTTGTTTCTATTCAGCACTTGCTGCTGAGACAGGGATTTATGAAAACCCCCCAAAAGATAAGTAACATCATTTCTAGCCCTTCAGAGCTTAATAGCTACAGTTTAAATGCAACTGTTATAATTTATCGTCTATTTAAATGAAAATTAGCATTTCAATGATGGGTCTTGCTGCTTGGAAAGCTGGGGTTTCCTGTTTTTCCCAAGATCTAAAGTTACAGAAATAAAATTTTGAAGGTCAGAAAGTAGGTATTGGAAGCATCCAAAAAAAATTACTGCTCTGTGTAGGTAATGAAGTCATAGGTTTGTGAGTCATATTTTGCGAGAGAGCAATGTTTTTTGTAATACCATATGTTTCAAAATAGATGTAGTGCACCTTTTTTCACTTTCAGGCTTAAGTCGCTGAAAGTACAGCTTTTACATTGCTCAGAATGTTACTAACGTGTAAAAACTTGAAACTGAATTAAATAGTGGAGTATAGGTGTATGTGTGGCTGTTAGTAGGTGGGTTTGGAGGACTTTTAAAATTATCTATCTATACATGAATGAAGATACAACTCCCCCAGTTGGGAAGAAAAAAGTGGAAGACATAAAGATCTGCCATTTGAGAGGTCATATAATTGTAAATAAAATTTAGCCTCAAGTAATACATCATGGACTAAATTAAATGACTTGCAAGCAAAATTCCACTTTCTACTTAGAAACCTGCAGACTCTGAGAAGGACATTGGGTTAGACATTAGAAATTGGAGAGCTTCTGAACAAATTAAAAATATTTCATTTCCAAGGGTGAATATTTTTTGACTTGTGTTATTTCTTTATAAAAAAGAGTTTGCAAACTATTAATATCTAACTACTCTTCTATGAACTCAAAACCAGCAGTATCTAGTATGCTTATGATAAATAAAGAAAATAAAATGTAGAAGTGCTTTGTATTTAAGGAGTGCTGATACATTGTTACAAATGAACTAATTGCCACAACAGTGACAATTCAGATTTTTGTTTCAGTAATAGAAGGAAAAGCTGGAACCTCCAGGACCCCAAAAAGGTCCCCAAACCTCACAAGTCTCCTAGCTGTGTAGATGTATGTTTGTCACGATGGACCAGTCCTGGTTCCCTCTGACTGAGGTCAGCACTCAGACATGAGGTAGCCACAGATACTGGGTAGGAAGACCTTTCCTCTAACTGTAAATCAGTTTTAGCACTGCATAAGTACTTGATGCCACCTTGCTTTAAATAAGTCAGTTCAAATATTTGAGCTTCGGTTTAGATTTCAAAAGAAAAGGAAATCATCTCCCCAAACAGACTTTTGTGTGAATGTGTCAGACCAAGGAGGAGGCTCTGAGGGACACATGGAAGCAGGGATTAGAGCAAAAATGACTGCAAAGCCCAAGGGAGGCCAAGACTCTAGTAAAGACGAATGTGGTATTTGACTTCAAGGTATCTCATAAGAGAAAGGTGAAGCAGTAATATCTGTTCTGAACTTTGGATGAAGGGTGTAACTGGACACTGATCAGACCAGGTTCAGTCAGTTGCAAGGTGAGAAGGTAGCAGGGAGAGTGACTGGGTTGAGGACAACTCTGGTCATGACTAAACAATGCATTTGGAGAGCTTTGGAATGAAGAGGTCACCAGATGGAGAGAGCACCGGGTTGTGGAGTTTAATAAAGTGTTAAGTGGTGTAAAGATCCTGCAGGTAATCAGTTGTAACTTAAAAATTTGAGCTTGTGCTCTTATGCAGAGTGAGTAGATGGTAGATATTTTAGTGCATTCACCATAAGAAAAATTAAGGTTATCTTAACTTCACAAAATTCCTTGTTTTCTATACTTGGTAAAAACCTTTCTACACTGCAGCAGTTACAGGCAATTAGTTGATCCCCCTTTATGACTTAAGAAATTCTTGCTTCTGTGTCAAAATTATAGCATTGTGAGGTAAGTACACTACCTCACAATGCTTACCTGGGATCAGCACTATAGATGTGCAAAGGTTAATAATGTACATGGCCTTAAGGCAGGCCTCCTTTTAAAGAAAAATGCTCATGCCAAAGCATAGCAATTCTGTTTGTTTTGATGGGGGCAGTGACAAAAAAGGGTGTACAGGTAAAGACACCAAGGAGTGTGCTTATAGATTTAAATTTGACAGACTTATCTGAGGGTTGTTCCTAGACTGATATTTGTATCTTCAGAAATAGTCATGGCTTATGTTTACTACTAAGTGCAAATATATGTCAAGAAATACCGGAATACATTTGAGCTTTTAAATCTATGAAATTCCAGTGAAGGCATTTCTTAAACTCTTTGTGCAACAAAAAACTGTCTGGAGCGAGGAAGCAACATTTCTTTTGTGTGTAGGAAAGCTGAAAGGAACTATGGTTCATTAGGAAAAATTTCATTGTGCACAACAGAAAGCAAGGCTTACAAAAAAGTTCAGTTTTCTGTAGAGGATTGAAGATTGCGGTCCCTCATTTTGCCTCGTGGAATCATTCTTCTACTCCTGCTAGAGCTAACACTGAGACAACTCCCATTATTTTTCTCCCTTGCACTATTACCGTTACATTTTAAGAATTACTGATAACATGGTATGTGCTTTGTATTTTAAACTTGTAGAACAAATAATCCCCAAGGAAACATCAGTTTTCATCTGCTTCCTCCACCCTGTGCTAACCTTCTATTCTCTTGTTCCCATTGATGTGCTTTTTGAAATGGGAGGGTGCAAGGATGCACCTTGCAGGCACCTTGCCAGCAGCTAAATCTTGCTGGATTTAGTGCTGGTCGCTTCTGAAATGATGGACTTATGGCTCGTTCTTGCGAGTTGTCTCTCACATATGAGTCTTTGTTGGGATTTTTTGTTAATTCAAAGATGTGATCCAGCTTGCAAACGCTTCTGAAACTGCCTATCTGTAATAATGCAAGGGATGGCTTGTTAGTTACATTCTAAATTAGAAGGTTTGAGTGTTTGAGTGATATTCATAGGAACAGAAATACAACTTTAAATATTTCTTAGTTTTAATACAGTCCGTAACTTTTTGTGTTAAAGTGCCTGAAGGATTTTCTTGGGAAGGTGAGTAAAGAAGCATGTTTCAAAACAAGGTGGGAATAATCCCTTAGAATAACAAAGAATGCACAATAAATGCAAATTCCAATCTTATAGTCCCTGTCCCTTTCTATGACCTGAAATTCCTCAAAGAGATTATTTAGATATTTTCCCCTTAAAAGCATTTGCTGTCTTGGAGAAGTGAGTCACCGAATTAGGATTGGATATAACGTTTTTACTGGTTACTGTAGAGAAAATGAGCCTAAGCCTTTTGGACTATGGGGCAGTTGCCAAACATTGTAGATATCTGTGCACCCTTGCCAAATGACTTTTCATGGAAATCACTTGAATAGTGACAATGTTCTTCTTTCATCTGAGAGAGGGTGCTACCAGGGGAGAGTACTCTTTCCTGGCATTCTCTCAGGCCATCATGAGGTAGTAGGTCAAAGGAAAAAGTCTCTAGAAACTATTAACTCACTGTCCTCTGCCTCTTTCCCTCTATCTTCTTCCTGCAACCACTTTTCAGAATATTAAGTTATTGTTGGTCTTTATCCATTGAAGTTTTCATAGGTTAAATTTAGGTATTTAAGTACTCGTCAATACCACCAGTATCTGGCCACCTTTAGTCACATCAACTTAGCTCACATCTCTATCTCTCAATTTTCTGTTTCACTGTGTTATTTACTTCAGGTCTAGTGCCTGGATCCTGGACTGAGCTTTCTGCCCTTCACGCTGCCGGGTTCACATCAAAGTGCAGTACTCTGAAGCTGTTCCCTAGAAAGTCTCCAACCTACACTTTGCTGCCTTTCCAAGGTCTTCAGTGGCAAATGAGTGTCATAGACTTTTTGCTCCCACCCTCCCATAATATGTACTTGCCATGTACCTGCGCACCTGGTTTGGCTGTTCTGTCTTGAGGCAGAAAAGCTGCACTCAGTCTGAAAGTTTAGTATTGTCCCCTTTCACATTAATTCCTATGTCCTGGTTAACATTGGCAGCATCTGAAGCAATGGCAAAATCTGATGAATCACTAGGAATGACATAATATGCCCTCTTTGACCGCTGCTTTAGAAAATTTGACTTATGAGAAGTATGTGCCAGCTTGCTATTGTTCTTGGCAAAGAGATGGATGTTCTTTGACCTTTAGTCTTTGGAATATTTCTGGTTTGTGCTTTATTTTCTGCGGTGTGTTTTTTGGGGAGTTTGCGGTGGTGTGGGTTTTTGTGGGGGTTATGTGGGTTTCTCCTTGTTTTTTTTTTCTTTATGATAGCGAGGTAACATGCAGTGCAGCTGCTGTAGATATTTTCTGCCATATAGTTATACTATATTTTAAACTCTCTCAATTCCCAAATGTATGTTAATTCTTTCCTAGGCTGCTGCTCTAGTTCTTCCATATTATAGTATCTGTTGATCTGTCTTTTTTGATTTTTGCTTACATTTGTGCTGCTGCACATCTTGTAGAAGCATCTCCTGGGAAACATCTCTTTGTTCCTGTTTTAGTCTTGAAATCAGTACTTGAACGTAGCTGTACTTTACAGATTGGCTATTTTGCTATAATTAAGCTTCATGAATATGAAGATTCATGTAGTATTCCCATGATGTCCTACAGTTAGGTTTAGCAATAGGATTTTATTTCATCTCACTGTAACCCATCATCATGTCACTTTTGCTAAATTGTAACACCATATTGATTCTTAAGAAATGCAGAATATGTACTTGCAAAATATTGTTTTCATTTTTAAGCTAGGTGGATGGACTGTGATGGTTGTTTGCCACAGAGTTGAGACAGAACTTTGAGGAAGAAAAGGAGAGGAAAGGGTTGATTAAAACCTTAAAATAAAAAGTAATTTGCAAATTCATAATTTGTTTGGAATTTAATAAGACATTGAATGGTGATGGTGCAGTTTACTGAACAAAGACGGTGACTGGAAGTTTTGAGACTTTATTCTATTTTTAGGGCTATTCTTGGCTTTCTGTGTGTTTGTTTTGGGGAGAGACCCTAAATGTCTCTTAAACTTTTGCCTTAATTCCACCTTGCTCTCACTATTTCCTGTCTCTTTTTTTTTTTTTTGTTCTGTTCCTTTTAAAAGAAAAACGGTACCACCTATCATTACATGTGTGCACAGCATGTACCATATATTAAGAAAGACATATAAAACTTGTATAAAGCAAATCATTTGTGTGGGAAAAGGCCAGCCTTACTACTTTTACTGTTAGTGAGATTCCTTCATTTGGGTCCTGGGACATTTCTGAACATGGTGAACAGGGATGAACCAACCAAAACCAAACGACATAAGAAAAAATTTTCCTTTCTACCAAAGTTTTCATGAAAGTACAGCAATAAAGAAGAAGGAGGTTGAGAAATACTCTCAAAATATTGTGACATGTGAAAGTGAAGGAACATAGTTGCATTTTTAAAATCCAGCTATGCATAAATTTCTTTTCTGCTTTTTGAGATAGACTTAGTGACTTCAAAATTTGACCTTCCACAAATGCTTTCAAGGCTCCAAAGTTTGCTACAGGAAGAATATGAAACCTTTCCCATGGTCAAGCCAACCTGCTCTTTTTCCTCTTCATTAATATTTCTGACTCAAAATATTGCTATAACTAGTTAACAGTAATTATATATGGTTTGCAGAACTTGCTGATCATTTTCATAAATTTCAGCTAGTTTATAATCCAGATCCAGTTATAGCTTTCAGCAAAGTGCAGTTGCAGTGTAAGATAGGGAGGTCTCATATTAATCAGATTTACTTATTCCCTCATAATATAGCACAGAATGTTAATTTCATGCTACTTCAAAATGTATTAGTGAATTGCCAATTTCATTCTGAATCATAGGAAAGCTGATCTGGGATTAAAAACCAAAACAACCCAACAACCAAATCAATAAACAAAACCAAACATAAAACTGACAAGCCCTAAAAGTTCAACACTGTATTCAGGTTTATGGAAACTAGGTCTTGTTGGAAAACTTGATTTTTAATCTTTTTTTTTAAGTTTAAAAAATATGCTAGAAAAGGAGGACTCTGATAATGGACTGTAACATTAAGTCATTTACTTACTGTCATGGAATT